>OY856415.1:85781334-87233834 GCA_963693085.1 Alisma plantago-aquatica | reverse complement strand
TTAGTGAAAGAATACCAAAGAAGGGTAGAATAATCGAGGGTGACTTGCTTAAAATTACTCTATAATTTTTTGTGGCTGGTTTCAATTTTACTTAAAATTACTCTATAATTCCTCTTTGGGTTACTAAATTTAAAACACATCATATGTTTTTTTATGTTAGATCAATCAAAATTCATGGAACTTATTTTCACAACTAAAACTAATAAAATAAAATAAAAACACTATTTTTAATATGGAATTAGAGAAAGGCATGATTCTAGTTAAAGTGTGTTCATAACTTGTGACATATGTATATGTTTTTTTCATGTAAACATTTTGATGTATTCACATATATATAGCCAAGAAATGATTATTTTACATTTTAATGTAATATATATTGGGTTTCATTCATTTAAATAACTAAGTTATCATATGAATGGTAATTTATTCATCATCATTGTTGCATAAATATTAAATCTTGTGTTCATTGCAATGAAACATTGTAGAGTTCGAAAGTATCTTAGCAACCAAATCAGTATATGATGTGATTAAAACATATAATAGAGTTAGTCATGAAATAAATTTTGGGATGCATCTTAAGTGGGTACCTTTTATATGGCTAAAATGTTTCCAAAAAAAGTATAAATAAGTCCATATTTTATCATTACATTTTTCGGAAATATAACAAAGAGCTACTAAATTAGACTCCCATTTCGCAATAGATAGCGTGCTGCTTCCTATATCCTCAAGTTTGTAAAGATCCTTTCAAAATTCCACAAGCGTTCTCTGATTAATTATCATTATAATCAGTTTATCAATGACTATGCTTCTCGTAAATGAAAGACTCGTTGGACATGAGGCAAAAAGTAAGCTAGCATTAAGCAGTAAACAAACAGCGTTTTCCACATATTACCAAGCTTCTTGATAGCGTATTGCAATTCATGTGGAACAAAAATTGACTGAACATAATGTTGTGCTAAATGAAAAAATTAGATACGTGTTGTCCCAACCCCCAACAATGAAGCATGTGATACAAATTGAACAACATCTCATCATCATGGCCTTTACTTCTCACAACAAATGTCCCATACAACTGGGAGAGAATAAGAGAAATACATGTGGTGATTGGCAAAGGAAACTGTAAAGAAAAATAATATAAAGAAAAGACAATTTATCCTTACTCTGATTACTTAGCTAATTATACAAACCTGAAGCGAACCGTGTGTCCTTGTAGCTTGCTATTGTAGAAACTATAAAGTTGCATTCAAATGACCACCGTAATAATGGGGTTGCTCCATTGTGAGAGGGGGTGCTATTTTGCAGGAGCTATGATTCTTAAACATTATGTTTGATAACGTTTGTGTGAAGCTTGCCTTTCAGATACTGAAGTAGTAAAAATATCTGCTTTTGTATATCACGGTGTATGCACGATTGAGGGTGTAGAACGATGTCACCTGATGCTTGTAGATGCATGGCTATCGGATTAGCAGGATTGCTAGTAGGGCCTTCAATTGGGATAGAGATTAGTTTTGAACATCCGTTCATCTATATCATCGGAACCTTTTTTGTCAACACAAAGGGCATAGATAGACAATGCATGATGTATACACAATATTGTATTAGAAAAAATAGACATGACATATACATAATGAGAACAGAATTATAGGAAACAACGAAGCACCACATCACATCTCAAGCAGATTCGAAACTCATAATCAGTGCATTAACAGGAGCCAGAATTTTCTTCTCGTGCCTTAAAAATAGGGCTCCAAATGCTAACTTGGTGCCATGTGAACATAAACTCCTCACTTCCATGACTGTCGAGGAACAAACGCCATAGAAATGAATTCGGATAGTCGAATGTGGTAAGAGAGATGTCAAGCGAGTGACGCAAACTGTGGGACTTTCAAGGGTCGTCCGGCACGGGAAGAGAGATTGAAATGAGTGCGTGATTTGGGGGTTTGTTCAGGAACGAAGGACGTGGCTTCATTTTGAAAGAGAATGAACTATGAAAACTTTGAATTGGTCAATAAACAACCATGATTGGAAAGTATTTACACAATTTGTATAGATAATGGGATGTATTTAAAATTTGAAAAGTGTTAAAAATAAGTTGTACAGATATGTAGAAATTTGAGTAAATAATAGAAGAAACATGAAATTTAAGTGAGTCAGGAAAATATAATGAGAGGGAGGAAAATTCAAGGAGAATGGAATTGGTGAGTAGAGTGGATGTCAGTTAGTGGGAAGATTTTGCAATATGGTATAATGGTGTGGAATACAAATTAAGAAGAATAGAGAAAGTACCGAAAAAAGAGTGATGGATTTATGCATACGGTGGCTGAGAAATACTCGTGGCGTAAAAAAATAAAAGGTTGAAAAAAGAGTAAATAAAAATTGTTTCGGTTTTATTTTTGTTTGACCATATCACATTAGAAGAGTTGGTTATTGGAGGGCAGCAATTCGTGGGAGAGTAGGAGACCACTGTCGACTACGTGGAAGCTGTTTTGAAAGATATTTTAGAAACGGTCTTGGGACGTGGGTGTTGGAGAGAGGTTTGAAACAACTTCATGGAGAGGGGGAGAGTGTGGATGTTACAAAACGTAATTTTTTGGGAGAAAAAGGATGCATAGAAATAAAAGAAAGACCACCTTTACAAAAATAGAAAATCTTAAGAAACAGAGAGAATAATAAAGGTTGTTGAAAGCATGCACACGTTCTTTCCACTAAAGATTTTTTTGAAAGATATTTTAGAAATGGTCTTGGGACGTGGGTGTTGGAGAGAGGTTTGAAACAACTTCATGGAGAGGGGGAGAGTGTGGATGTTGCAAAACGTAGTTTTTTTGGGAGAAAAAGGATGCATAGAAATAAAAGAAAGACCACCTTTACAAAAATAGAAAATCTTAAGAAACAGAGAGAATAATAAAGGTTGTTGAAATCATGCACACGTTCTTTCAACTAAAGATTTTTTCACAAAAAGTGCATTTTCAAAATACAGAATTTTCTAATAAATATATAACATTTTAATAATGCACTTGTATAACTTTTGGGGGTATCATTCGCATAAATCACACTACGCTACTGAGTTTATAAGAAACACCAAGGAGAGAGAAAGAGAACAAAATCACAAGAGTTAAGATAATGATACGATAAACATCAAGTGGATGCCAATGGACTCGATGAATGGTTTATGATTGGCAGAGAGAAGAGTGGGGAGGAGTGGCAGTTCTGGAGCCGATATGGAGGCAGTTTAGAAACGTGGAGTGGAAGTAAGGGACGTGAGAGAAAAAATATATTTAAAATAGGAGAAAAGATGATAAAAATTGTGAGAAGAGAGTGGGTGAAGGAGGGAGCGGCATTTCAGAATGATGAATTCTGATTGGTCTAAGAGGACAAAATGGCATTGTTCCTAATTTTCTGAAAGAACTCCCTCTTTTTATACGTATATATATATATATATATATATATATATATAAACACATATATATGTATATATATCTATGTATATATATATATGTATATATATATATATACATATATATATATATATATGTATACATACACATTCCTCGTTAATGGCTAGAGATTGAAGCACTATTTTGGTGGGGAAGTAGATCCAATAATAGAAGAAGTAGAAGTCATGGCAATCCAGTAGATTTTTGCTCTTAGGAATGTCTAGTCTAGGATGTTAAACAATGGTGCTTGTTGGGAGGCACTCCAACTTTTATTTCACTTTCTTAATGTTCATTTTTGTTTTAAGTAGTTATTTCATTTTTTTTCATAAAAAAAGGTCCTTGATTCATTTTTTGGAGTGTGCAACTCATACAAAGTCGGTAGTACCGAGTTCACCAGTTGGTAGTACCAATTTTAACTCAGGGGGACAATCGAAAAAGAAAGATAGACTTAGTAGTACCAACCAGACTGGTCGGTAACATCGAGTCTCTGAAGATTTTTTAGCTCCAAACTGATAAGCACTAGGTAGTATCGACATCCATGTCGGTAGTACTAACTTTTTAGAGCTCCCAGGTTCGAGATACTGAGATGAGATTTCAAAAATACCAAGAAAATATTGCCAACTTAGTACTACTGACTGATAAGTTGGTACTTCCGACACATGACATCAGTAATCTATGGATGCTCGATTCAATGACTGATGGGATCTTCATCGAGTGGTTAGTAGTATCGATCCACGACTCAAGTCAGTACTACTGACGGGGGCTCAGTACTACCGACTCTGAGCAATTCATGCTTATGTCATCTACAAACGTCAGCCATTGATACATCCAAGCCACATATATGTGCTTACAACTGGGTACTATCAACTAAACAATTAGTAGTACCGACTCTACCCAATCTCAGCTAAATAAGGAGGGGTGGTGTAATGACCCCGTCTCCCGATAACCCCCACTTAAGGTAGACCAAGAGATTAGAGCCGTTATCTAATAACTCAGATCAATGGTTTGACAAATAATCATTAACAATTATTAAATTCTACCAACTATACTGAAATATGGTAAAAATAAAAACTTTGCATACCTTTTAAAATTGGGATTTCAAAACTTCTATCCACACAGATATTAATCTAGCTAATCCTCCTTTGCACTTTAATTCTCATTTAATTCTACATATGCCACTTTACTGTTTGTTCTTTTCATTGTACCTAAAACGCTGGCAAACAAAACGTCAGTCGGCAAGAAGATGGTATGTGGGGGAAACAATAATCGTGCAACTATAATAACAAAGTAATCAGCCAATTATCATTTAACAACCAAGATTACGTTTTAAACCATACTACTCAATCCTTTCCTATCCCCTATCTCTGTGTTGTCCCTACAGTGGACTGAGATACTACCTCTCCCTGGGTAGATCCTTATTAAACCTTGCATGATCCTACCTAATAGGTAGATCAATATCTAGGGTTGAGTTGCATGGCACTACCCTTGAGTAGTCTAATTCCTGACTCAAAGTGACTTGATGGACCTACCCCATTGGTAGCTATATACTAAGTCATTCAATGACCTAATGGACCTACCCCATTGATATCCATGCACTAGGTCAATCTATTAAACTACAGAGGGGACTAGGATCTGAGCTAGTAGGCACATCTCTTATGTGATAGTCATATTCACATTATAATTTGCATGAATTAAATTCATCAAACAATAAATTCAAGCCACGATGTAAACATCGATAAAATCCCCGGAAAACTAATGCAGGATAATCATAAGCATAACCACATACCTGTCAAGCTGATTAGAGACAGAAATAGTCCAATCAATTAATAGGCAAGCAAGCATTCAATAAGATCGTAAAACAATTATACAATTTCCTTTTATTACTCATGTCATTAAGATCTGTTAAATCTAGCTCGCTTCCTAGGGTTTCTAGTCCACTTTTAGGGTTTCCTTTGCAATTAGGGTTTCCCTTCATCTTTTACTATTTTAAACCCTAATTTAACGCAATTGATCACAAACCCTAATTATTTCAACATCTAATCCTCAGTTTCGGATTTAAGGCATAATTAACCATTAAATAAGTCCATTAAGCCTCTTTTCATTAAAGATACCATTTTTATCCTCTTTAACCCATGACAAAGTCATTATGCTCGTTTATCATCATTTCGTAGTTCATTATGCTCTAATACTCATATGAACGTTATTAATCATTAATTCTACCTTGATTCATTAAAAAAACCTAATTTCTATATTTAGGTTATTTATCCACAAATTAGGAACTTTAATGCTCGAAATAGCTTGGAATCATTATATCTCATCTTTATTCACCACTTTGAATAATTAAAGCTATTAAGAGTCGAATTTGCCAACATTAGGGTTTCTAGGCCCATTAAAGTATATTCATGCACATGAAACTCTAAATTAACTAATTATGTGCATAATTCATCTTTTTCGATCTTAATGTATCTCTTTATGATTAATAGGTTAATATCAACTTTAACCATCAATTAAACCCTACTAATCACATTAATCATATCAAAATAGGGTTTCTTAATCTTTAATTCATTAAAGTTGATGAATTACAATACTTTTCGAATTGTAATTAGAATTAGGCTTCAAACATATTTTTATTAGATTCCACTCATTTTTCTGAGAAACTTTCATATTTTATGCATATTCATCTGAGCTACTATCAAGGAGATATGATTTTTGGAAAATCACTTACTTTGGGCCAACCAGAAGCCGCCACGTCGCCCGATTCTCATGCAATTGCTAGCTAGCTAAGTAAATATAAAGAAAAAATGATGTTGTCCCTGGTTAAGTCGGCCGCCCCTTCAGCCCGTGGAGGGAAAAATGGTCCAATGGCCGTGTCATCTTCTTCCTCGGTTCAGCAACAACAGCGGACGCCTAGGGCAGCCCTTGGCGCGGCTCTCCCGCCCAGGTTGGGCTGAAAATCCATCGGGAACTTTTTCTTTGCCTCTGCCTTGCTCAGGCGCACACAACCATCCCCCAAACCATGGACAAGGTTTCCAGTTTCTCCCTCATCATCCAAGCCTTTTGCAGCTGCCCTTGCATCCTTACGACTGCAGTTATGCGCGCTCCCGGGCATAGCTTTGATGCCCATGTTGCTCTTTGGCAACGTGGCACATCAAGCCACCATATTGACCTTTCCTTGGCTCCATCTACCTTGTTCGCGCTGCTACCCATGGCTAGGGTTTAAGAATGAAAACAAGAAAGAAGAGTGGAGGACTATGTGTGGGATCTTCTAGATTCGGCCCAAGGTCGTACCCCTTATATAGGGGAGAGTATGAAGCCCTAAGACGTGTCTCCATGAGGACTCAAGTCCTATTCTCGAAAGGAAACATACTTTCCTTGGTTGTGAAGCAACCATCTCTCTCTCTCTTCATTATCTCCTTAGATAACTATGTTATTTGAATATTTATATATTCAAAAACCTTTTCCCCTATTCTCTTTATTCTTGCTTTTTGATTCATTGGCACAAATTTCTATTTTCTTTTGATAGAAATTACTTCCTTTTTCACAATGCCACCAAAAATAATAATATTGTATCATATTATCTTCCTATTTGACATTATTATTATTTTCTCTTTGCTCTTTCTTCATTGGGGCTCCTTGGACCCCAAGAAACTCCAAGATTTCGAAATTCCTTGATAAGGATACTTATTATCCTTCTAGATGCATCTAAATGCATTATTCTTCATTATCTTGTTTTATTCTTATTAAAATATCTATTTTTGAGGATTTCTCTTTATTTCTCTTTTATTTTCCTCCTTGTTATTCCTTTTCTCCTTAGGAATCCTTGGGATACAAAATTCCACCAAGAATAACTCAATTACACCTCTTTTCACTGGCTTTCCACATTTTACCATTGTTTTCAATTTCTTTCTAAATAAAGAAATACTTAATTAATATTTTCTTTTCTTATTTCTTTTTCTTTGCAACTTTGGACTCCTTGGAACCCAAAGAACCCATATGGCACGAAATCCACCTTTGGATTAAGTTCCTTGCCTTCTAGAGGTTTCCACATATTTCTTTTCTCAATTTCTTAATTAATTGAATTTCCTTATTATTGGGTCCAATAGCCAATAAAGCCCACAACACAATCATCAAGGCTATTGTAAATGAAATCCATTTATTCAAAAAAAATTATATCATTATTTGTTCAAATATGAGAAATTACATTTCTCACCAATTGAACCCAAAAATTGGGGTTGTAACATCCTTTATAACTTCCGGGCCCACTGCCCAAGGCTCTAGTATAGTTTTAGGAATGACGAATGTCCCCACAGACCACCACTAACCTTAACTGTGCTCTTTGTCCTCACTCATGCGCATGCCAAGATCAACTTCCTGACAGGTCACCCATCCCAATACTACTCCAATCTGAGCACGCTTAACTATGGAGTTCTTAGTGATGGGCTCCCGGAAAAGGAGGTGCACCTTGGTGATATGAGTAGTCCAATCATTCCTTTTAAGAGTGTTTTATCTGAAGCCTCAAATCCTGGGATGTTACAATCTCCCCCACTTAGACTCTTGATTTCCTCATCAAGGCTCAACTGTAAGGCCTCATAATCTCTTCCCCATTTCAATACAGACCGACAATGGCCCATGGACACCCAGCTCCCGATCACGGAATACCAACGCAAGGGTGGCTACGTCAACCATGGACATCCCTTTCCTACATGTCTGGACCACACGGCTCAAGACTGGCATGCCATGCCCATGTGGACCCCACCTACTGGAGGGGAATTGGCTCTGATACCATTTGTAACGCCCGGGCCCACTGCCCAAGGCTCTAGTAGAGTTTTAGGAATGACGACTGTCCCCACAAACCACCACTAGCCTTAACTGCGCTCTTTGTCCTCACTCACGTGCATGCCAGGATCAACTTCCCGACAGGTCATCCATCCCAGTACTACTCCAAGCTGAGCACGCTTAACTATGGAGTTCTTAGTGATGGGCTCCCAGAAAAGGAGGTGCACCTTGGTGATATGGGTAGTCCAATCATTCCTTTTTAGAGTGTTTTATTTGAGGCCTCAAATCCGGGGATGTTACATGTGGTGAATCCATTTTCTTCACACTATCTCCTCCACTCCTCCTGTAACTCAGAGCAAAGCTGCACCGGGAGCCGCCACTCTTCACTGAGCCTCTTTTTCTCCATGTTCCTTCTTACATTCTAACCATGTCACAAAGGAGGGGTGCTTCATCATCGACGGATCAAGGAGAGTTGGTCCCTTGACCAACTTGCATTCAACATCCAAACCCAGAGACCAAGAAGGATTATGAGGAGCTTCTGACAAGTTCGATGGTACTAAAGAGATATGGAGATTGCGCTGTGATTGAGAGAGTGGTCTTCATCGACAACCTACATTGGGTATGTCATAAGCTATTTATGGAGGGGGGATAATCCATTCTTCAATGACTGGCTGACCTACTCAGAACTCATTTGAGAGTTCTTGGCATCACTGGAGGTCCTTTTCTCCCCTGAGAAACAAATAGTAGGTGAATTGCGTGAAGGCAAAGTCAATTTCTTCCTCTTCAACACCAACTACTACATCACATTGCGGGCATTCAACCACATCTTCAACTATCCTCATGTCCCAAAATGCTCTGCTCCTTCGGACTTCCACTATGACCGTGTATGGGAGTGGCTGACCGAGGTGGTAGAAGGTTTCTGTAACGTCCTAGGATTTGAGGCCTTGGAAAAGATGATCTTAAAGGAATGATTGGACTACCCATATCACCAAGGTGCACCTCCTTTTTGGGGAGCCCATCATTAAATAAATCCATAATTAAGCGTACTCAACTTGGAGTAGTACTAGGATGGGTGACCATTCGGGAAGTTGACCCCGACTTGCGCGTGACTGAGGAAAAAGTGTGCAATTAAGGCTAGTGGTGGTCTGTGGGGCCAGTCGTCATTTCTAAAACTCTACTAGAACCTAGGGCTGTAGGCCCGGGTGTTACAAATGGTATCAGAGCCATAAACCCTCCAATAGATGGGGCCCACATTGGAATGTGGCATGCCAGTCTTGAGTTGTGCGATCCACACTTGTTGGAAAGGGTTGTCCATGGTTGACGTAGCCACCCTTGCGCTGGTATTCCATGATCGGGAGCTGGGTGTTCATGGGCCATTGTGGGTCTGCACTGAAATGGGGTCAGATTATAAGGTCATATAGTTAAGCCTTGACGAGGAAGTCAAGAGTCTAAGTGGGGGAGATTGTAACTTCCTAGGATTTGAGGCCTTGTATAAGATGATCTTAAAAGGAATGATTGGACTACCCATATCACCAAGGTGCACCTCCTTTTCCGGGAGCCCATCGCTAAAGAACTCCATAGTTAAGCGTGCTCAGCTTGGAGTAGTACTATGATGGGTGACTAGTCGGGAAGTTGACCCCGGCTTGCACGTGAGTGAGGAAAAAGTGTGCAGTTAAGGCTAGTGGTGGTTTGTGGGGCCAGTCGTCATTCTTGAAACTCTACTAGAGCCTAGGGCAGTGGGCCCAGGCATTAAAGTTTCCACATTAGTTGGCATGTCAACTCTATCACTAACATCAAGCATCCGTTTGCTCAGATTCTACTTCGCCTCTGCACCAACATCATCTTCGCCCACTCGTCCCAAGCCCAAGGGAAGGTCCAAAAGATGAACCTCTACCTCCTTTATAGACTATTAGAGGGAGAAACCATTAACTTTGGGTCCTTACTTCTCCTCCACATGGTCATGTTTCGGTGCATGGTGTAGATGAAAGTGCCAATCGGTTTTGGGGTCTGATTACCCCTATTGTGCTGCACCTCCATCTTGACCTGTCTACTCTCATACTGGTGGTGTATTTGAAGAGGTTGGATCTCCAACACTTTCATAAGGTAGGAATCCTCATCTTACACTATAACATGATCTATGCAAGTTGCACACGTAGAGGACAGTACAGGGAGTGTAACCTCCCCGATTGCATCTTCAATCAGTGAGGAGTAGTGCATCTTCACTAGCCACTACATGAGAAAGAGGAAGAAGATGAACCCATGGTAGCAACCCATGATGACCTCGATCAACAAGAAGATGATGGCAACTCTGACGATGATGTTGAGGATGTGGAGTCCACCATCCCCATTACCCAGAGAGAGGTCCACAGAAAAGGGCCCGCACCTACGCTGCCTCGAGTTCAATGTCCCCACCCCCTTCTTAGGAGGAGCACGACCTATATGACATGGCATGTATGTATGGGATGCTTCAGAACATTTGAACAGGAAAACAACATCATTGGGCGACGCGGGCTAGTGTACTGGAGATAGAAGGATGGCTGTATAGAAATTAGTAGGTAATATATGAGAATGAATGACTTCTCTTAGCCAACCAAGAGAATGTCCACATGCGTTTGCAACTGATGGAGAAATATCAACAACCTTTCTTCAACCACTATTGGAACCAAGGGTACTTTAGAGGGTACCCACAGTCACCATCACATCTATCTTTTTAGGGGATGTTTCCTCCCCATGACCCCAACATGCCACAACCACCTCCTCCATTTTGAGCAATGGTACCATTGTTCCACCTCTTAAGTGCAAGTATTTACTATGTGGACATAGTCTTATTCAAGCTTGGGGGGTGCTGGAATAGCTATCTATCTTAGCTTTCTATTGAATTTTTTATTAGTTGTTTTGTTTTTATTTTTGGTTATGAAATTATAGAATCCACACATATCTAGTGTAATCATGGAGTAGTAAATGCATGGTTTTGTATATAGAATAGATTGTAATCATAGGTCTTTGTAACAAAATGGTCACCTTTTTATAGATTAATTGCAAAAATATTTCTGCAACACCACTTGAGGAAGTGTTTGGTTAACTCGGCTTTAGGATGTAGGACGTGAATGAATATCTAAATAAACTTGGAATATGAATGACAATGTTGTTGAGCCTAAGCTGGTCAAACTTTTCATAAATGCAAATCTAAGAAAGAAACCTTAAGATTACCATATACACATGTCATTAAAGAGGGACATATCATAATCTTATGAAAGGCATTGTCTCTTAGTAATGTGATTCCAACTGTTTCTTCCACTCCATTTTTGACTCACCACCTTAAGATGAATGAGTACTCCAATTTATTTCTTTTGATTGCATTACATGAAATAATAGGGACATGATAGTTAGCTTCTTCTTTTTGCAATTTAAAAGAAAAAGAAATTTGCATTTGTATGCATGAACAATTTTAGTGCATACCATATTAGTTGCATAAAAATTTCATGTAGATTACATACATTTCATAGCATTCAATTATTTTTGTCATGTGGATTTTCGTCTTAAGTTAGATAGATTGAAGTGCAGGGACATACCTCCACATCAAAAGTAAAAGTAATTGAAGTCCAAGCATAAACTCAATTGTTCTGAAGTAAAGAAAAAAAGAGAGAATATAAAAATCTATGGGCTAGAAAAGAAAAAACAATGTCAAAGTTTCTTAGGGAGAAAGTATGTCCTTAAGTCTTCTTTAAGAGATGAATTAATCCACATGATGCATTATTTTGTTTGTTTTTGACAATATCCTTTTTTTATTGAGATTTCTTTATACATGCATCATTTGAAATAAAGAAAAAAATAAGACATTAGGAATTCAAATTTTTGCATGAGATTCTTTTCACTCATGTAGATTGATCATTCTTTTTTCATAAATAAGTTGGATGTACTAGTGATTCTTCATTTGCCACCCATTTCGTATCATTAATTTCTCTTATTGGTAGTCCACTCAAATTGTTTATCTCTTCATCCATTCTTATAAGGAGATCTGCTTCCATTTAGTTCACAATTAGGAGAGAGAAATTTAGAATAGGGAATCACATAACACACCAAGTGAATTCCTGAATAATTATGATATTAACTACTTTCTTGAAATTGATGGAAATTGATGGTCGCTTTATAGTAGTTATCAGTTCATTGGTCCTTGAAGGCCGATTTAGGGATTGTTTGGTGGACATGATCAAGAAAACAGTTCATGTGTTATGTCCTTTTGCTAACTTATATCAAATAGATTTGAGAGAGTGTTGCTCGAGGATGAGCAACAATTAATCTTAGGAGAGTTTGATGCATGGGTTTTTAGTCATTTTCATAGGCATATTTTTCTTGATTTTTTGTTGAAATGTCATTTATTTGATTAATTATGCATGAAATGCTATTATGGCATGTTATATCTTAATGCATCAAATTATGAGATTTTCACTATTTGAAATGGTTTAATATTCATCTCGAGTACTTATCTATGTTCTTGTGCAATTTTAGGTACAACTTAGTTTCACAAACTTAGTGCTACTGACATCAAAATTTGGTGATATCAACTTCACGTTACTAGTAGACCAGTAACTCGCCAAGACTTGATACTATTGACAGTAAAAGTTGGTAGTACCAAAACTACATCGGTAAGTCACAATTAATGAATCGTGAAAACTTGGTACTACTGAGTGTACCAAACTTGATACTATTGATTTGACATCATGGAGGCAGTGTTCGAGTGACCTAATGACTCTATGTTATCGAGACAAGTCAATAGTACCTACATTGTGAGAAATTGTGGCTACCCTAGATACTCAGTACTTTTGACATTAGAGTCAATACTATGGAGTCTGCCCGATTAGGAAATCCGAAGATAGCATTCTAATCCAACGGTTGGCATTATTTCATACCTTAAGTGATTCCTATGACTTGAGGGGAGTTTGACCAAACCTAAGTAGGGTAGTCGTTTTCTGTTGCATGACACCAGAGAGAGAGGAGAGAAGAGCACTACACTGAAGGCTTCATTTGGGAAAATCCGAGTGCTTCTGTGGATAAATCTACAACCGAAAGACAATAGATCACACATACGTCAAAGGGGTTCATCCATACTGGCCATTCTCTAGGGGTTACTTTAGTTTTTCTAATGTTTACCACAATTTTCTCTTTCTCTACCATGCATTCGTCAATGAAAACCATGTTGAGCAAAACCTTTAATTCCTTAAGATCCGGGAGTAGCTCGAATATGCATTGTACTTAACTTTCATGAATTAATATTAGTTTTATCCCTATTTTCTTCATATAAATCTATGAAATTTTCTTGTTATGTTTATGCTTGATCACCATAGATAGATTATCAGACCCTCAATCATTTCGGGAGAGAGGTTAAGGGTTTGAAAAGCATAGATTTACCCATTTATTTCACCCCTTGGGAAAGGTGGAGAATAAACAGGAGGAGAAACCCATAGATTAATCGTAAAGCACCTAACTAGTTAACCAATTACTATAGAAATGGGATTTGCATTAGAATAGGTAGAGAACTACACTATAGGGGTAGGTAGTTCTTGCTACAAGCTCTTTATCTAGGTATAGGGGTAATCGATATTAGTGTGTGGAGTTCATTGCTATGTTATCCACGGTGAAACCATTGTCCTGAGGAATTCCCTTTAATTTGAGTAACTCAATCTTTAAAGTTATTTTGTTTCTGCATTAATTTTTACATAAATCAAACCAATTCAATAGTTTTACTAACCTAGCTTATCAGATCATAGTTAGTAGTAGTATTCTACAGTACGTTTCCCTGTGTTCGACTTGGGCCTCAAAATGCCTATATTACTTTGATACGTTCACCTGTGTATAACACACGGTAAACATGTGTCACATATGCACTCTAATCCCCAACTCTAGCCTTTCTTAAGTCATCAACTCGAGTATTATTAGAAGCCTGATCTAAAAATATCACCTAGTCCTTTGGTTACCTACCCCTATTGGATCCACCAATGTGGTTCATAGTATGCATCGACTTGCAGATGCCTTTCCCTTACAATTTACTCTTTGAATGAGAAGGAGATAAGTGGAAATGAAATTATACGATGGTAGTTTGATGGTAACAATGGGACATTGTTGGGCCTAGCCAGCCCAGGTATAAAATGTGGCAACTTGTGTGTTCTTGATGAAATCTCTCCCATCTATGTTTTGGGTTTGGGTAGGTGGGTCTCCTAAGGTAGGTCATGGTCTTGCAGATTCTCTAGTTTGGATGTCAATGGAAACTTTAATTGGTTCTAGTTTTGATTTTCATGTCTGTGAAAGAGTGATCAATCTTGTTTTGTACTGGTTAGAATATGCAATTTTTGTTTTTTACTTTTTTTCTAAGAAATCTATATTAGATAGCATATGTGTGATTTACACTTCCTATGTCTAGTTGTTTTGTGAAGAATTTGGGTTGATATCTGTCTTCGCTACAATTTTTATGTATGATATCCATTAGGTGTAAGTGGTGCTAAAATCTTATGTACCCTAAGTTTTTGGTATCAATATAGTAATAGGGTTAGGTTTTTCTAGACAAAAAAAAGAATCACTCGTCATTTATGGTGGTGTGGATGAGTTGGGAATACAGCCTTATAAACTGACAATGATCATCCACCGCAATTAGGTTCTCTATTTGCCTCAATGATGGAGTTGTGTGATAGAAAAGTTCCAAGTAAGAGACACTAATTGATTCAACAACATATGCAAAGAACATAGATACCTCAAGTTCAACACAAGAACATGTATGGGTCAAAATTTTCATTGGTAAACTAGGGGTGGTTCCATCCATTGATGACGCAACAAAAATATAATGTGACGACAATGGTTCCATTGCACAAGGTAAGGTTATCAAATGACATCAGTATTCCAAGAACATACTACAAATTTACCAACTCATACGGGAAATCATACGACAAGGAGAAATGAATATTTTTAGAATACCAACCAAAAGAAACGTTGTTAATCCCATGACAAAATAACTTTCACAAGAAAAGAATGATGGTCATATTGGACCAACTAGACTTAAATGTGTAATTGATTGGCTCTTTTTAAGTCAAATACTATTGGTAGTATCCCCTAAAATATATTCATATAATGGTTGAAGTGGAACACTTTGTAATTTATTTAATTGTTAATAAATGTTATTTTGTTTATTGAAGCTAATTGTGTTCATTATAATTACTCCAATACGATATAATCAATAAATATATCAGTGCACTAAAAATGAATGACTTAGTTTCATGCAATTTTGGGATGAGTAATTGAACATGATATGATGTGTATGCTAAGAGTATTCATTCTTGTCTAAATCCCTAGTCAGATAATACTATAAAAATTTGGAAGAAAATAATACTTTAAAACTAGTATGTGTATTGATTGATGACTATCTATCATTAGTCAAGATAGGTACTTTTTAGCAATCATGTATACCTTGCATACCCAACTTGAGTATTATACATGAAGTCTAGAAATGACAGTAATTATAATATCTCACTGTGATAGTGGTGATTATTATCCTTAGACCTAAAGTCACTACAATGATAACACATTTTTCACTATACTTTAAATATACTTAGTATGACCTTGGATAAGGGTTTCCATACAAGTACAACTTGGTTATAATGTGAGACATGTGGATCAATATGAGTCATGTAAATAGATTTTTTCCTTGAATTATAGTCATAAACCATACACTTGCGGTAAAATGTATCTACAATAGTCTACTACAGATCCAAGAACAAAAATTGAAGACTAATATGATGTCATTTCCTTGAGTAGGATTCAATCTAGATTTTAAAGACAAAGGGATTATACGATAATTGTAACACAACCACTACACTAGGTTATAGTTGTTCTCTAATTTTTATAATTACTTTGGTGGTAATGAATATTTTATAGATACAATTAATTTCTTGTGACATCATAATATGGTTGTAGACATCACTGAAGTCTAATGTGGAGTCTAAATGGTCACAAACATGATGCATAGAGAAGAGGATTCTAATAATGAATGCAAGATTAATTGATTACTAATAGGTAATTACATTAATGATAGATTGTCTAAAAGCCCAATTTGTGGAGTAAGTCTAATTGAACAATGGGACATACCAGTCAATCAATTGGACAGTCCAGTTACTCAAATGATGTATGATCATCCCAATCAGTCAACTTGCCAATTCAGTTGGTTTAGTTAACAAGATCAAACCAATTACTCGAGTGGTTAGTCCAGCTGACTAATTGAACAAGATTAACGCAATTGCTCAACTGGACAGTCTAGTCAGATGATTGAACAAAATAAGTAAACTTTCCCATTAGTACTAAAATATTTTGATAGAGTCTACTCACACAACTGTATGTCCATGAGTTGAAGCTTAATAACCATTTCTAGTGACTTTTCATTTTCTTGGGGTTCTACAAACCATGCTTCCTTCCTCCCCGACATAAAGAGGCATGATAGCCATGATTTTGGTTAGACCTTTTAACACGTGAATCCTTGATTAAATTACCCACAAAGGATAGATATGGAAGGAGAGAGAGTGTAATGCTAGAACATGGCCATAGAAATGTTTCTCCTTCCCCGCCAATTGTTACATTATGACATGGAGTTATTTTCATCTTAATGAATGATATACATATGCAAATGCTTTTATGTCTATGTTGGGAGGAAGTCGTCAACATTCATATGTGTGTTACTATGAGTGTTTCATCTTCCTTGTGATGTCATCATTATACTTACATGGAAACATGGTATGCCTCACACCAATACTTATGTATACATCATTATTGATGAGATATTCTCTTAGGAAACATATAATTGTTATTGCTTTTGTTGTGCCTTTATCCTCTGTATTTCACAACATTTTACCCATATAGGTCAATCTCCATCATCTTCAACCATCTACTCCTCCTACAATAGTGATAGAAAAGTCTCTAAAAGTTTCAAAACCACAACCAGTGAACATTAAGGAGTGTCCTTGCTAATAATGTGTTGTAAACCATCATTACAAGCACAAAGACAAGCATATACACAAAATTACTAGTCCTCCATCTTATACTATGATGATGATTCCTTCCTCTTTTTTCCTATTAATTTTGTTATTGTTGCCATGAGTAAGTAGTTCCCTCTCTAGGATATGGGGAGAATCCCCACTACCTATTTTGGTTTTCAACTGTTGCATCTATTCTTTTATATAGTATGGTATTTTTTAAATAAAATTATTTGTGCTTGTAGTTCTTGTTTTCCAAACTATTTTCTATGTTTATTAGGTCTTAAACGTAGAGATGCTTGGATCTAAGATCTAGGATATTGTTTTTTTTCATTTTAAACTAATGATTGGAACTTTTTATTGGTTATTTGAGGTGATTGGTATATGGTCTTTGGGTAGTTCGATGGAAATCCTAGAGTCATGTTTGTGTAGATTGAATCCTAATTCTTAAAAGGAGGATTATCCCAACCTTAATGTTATTTGTTCATGCATGTTTTTAATGAAATGAGAAAGTGAATTTTTGTAGAAGTGGTGAACCCACTGACCCAAAGTATTTCATACCATCAAAAATATATTTTTTAATTTAGTATTCTTATTCTCAAACTTTAGTTGTAATCAACATTCAATCATATTTTTGATTAAATACGCTTGACAAATCATTTAAGTTGACCACCCATTCTTAAAAACATTATCCTTTGGTTTCAATCTTAAATTGTGTTGGAGTACAATTGGTATACTTGTAGATGGGATATTGTACTCTTAGTTAATGTATAAACACGGGACATGCACCAAATGTTTGCATTATTGTCAAGGACCCTTCTTCATTGTGCGCCATCCTTTCTTATAAGTGACCTATAATAGATGGAGATTTAGGTGATGATCAATGAAATCGATTGATGATGCAAGAGGTTTTGTCCTTCTATCTTAGTCAAGGTAAATAATTAAGCCTTGCTTTTTGATGAAGATATATGGATATGGCCGATGTAGATAATCAATCTTTAGTCTAGAGTAGAGCAACCTTTTTCAACATCCATGAGATGTTTCCTTGCCATGAAGAAAAGGGTATATATTTATAGGATTTTGGTTTATGTTTTACACTCATAGATCTTCTAATAGTGACAACATAGGTGGTATTAAATCCAAGGACAATGGTGGGAGGAAGATGACAAGTTCATGCAACTCCCAGGATACTCATTGATTAACATATGTGTAGGTATTACATCAGTTGAGGAGGAGGGAATTCATTAGTTTTTGGATTGGTTGATAATTATAGAAGTTTCAATGATTGGAAGAGCATATATTTTATTAGTTGGTGGTTTCATGATCTTCAATGATTGACGACTTTAAGATCTTTGGTGATATAGTCTCTAATCAATGAAACTGACAACTGATGGAATGACGAAATTGTTAAAATTATATCTTATATAAAAATTTTGTTTGGGTCCAATAATTGGCCAGTGGGACCATCATTCTGATGTTGGTTAGTAGAGAACCAAGATTAAGTCTTTTATCAAAATCAAAGAATTATTTCAACCTTAACAAATTAACACGAATATTATGATAACTAAATAGAATTATTTCATCCTCCATGAGGTTGGCTTAAGTTGAATGTCGATGCATTGGTGAATTCTAGTATAAGTCCAATATCGATGGTTGATAGGGATCATGTTGGTAAATTGATTATTGGAAAGGTTCTATTCTTGAATCAATTCTTTTGGTAGACACTTCTTCCATTCTCCTTGCATTGAAATAAGCTTGGGGTCATGGTTGGAGGAAAATTCTAATTAAATCAGATAGCAGTATAATAGTCAATAATATTGATCATGATATCTCTCTTTATCCTATTGTAGTTGAATCAATTTTAATGATAAAAAGCCTTTTTGAACACCATTTGATAGTAATTATTAAAAAGAAGTTGAAGTACGAATATAGATGTTGATTCATTTGCTAATTGGCTCAAACATACTTCCACAACAATCTCTACCTATTTTGTCCCCACTAAGCCCTTTATTGAATGTTATTACATATGTTACTTGTAACATGTCTCATGACCCTACTGCAACATCATGATGTTATAATCCTTATTAGGATCAACTAATAATAAAAGTTTACCCTTCCAAAGAAAAACTAAATTGAATCTAATTCTAAAGCATAATGTGAAATCAAAATGCATGCCTAGTCTAAAAATGCAACTGAAACTAGGATGATATGCACTCATTAGGAGAAAACAACCTATCTAGGGTCTTAAATATCCTTCTTAAGTATCTTCTGCTCTTACCTTCACCTTCACCAAGGAGAATTGTTGACCACTATAGAATTCCTTCCCTTAATACAAACCACATTCCCTTCATCTCCTTTTTGGAAAAAGATCATTGGTTACCTAATAGGTGTCTTCCTCTATCAAGGGAAACATACCTTCTTCTTTCATATCCAATAGAAAAAATAAATTTCTACATAGAGAGAGGTTGGGAGGTAGAGAAGTGAGATATTTAATATAGAGTAGATAGGATATTTATCCTACATATCTCCCACTCGCTCTAATAGATGTAAAAATTGATTTAAGTCATGAGAGTGGATATGAAATCGTTGAGCCATAATCTCTCAAATATGGCATAAGGGGCCCAATTAAACAACTACAAACCTTTTGGAAGCTCACACATAGGTCTTTTTTGTAGTTGAGTGTTCCTCCTAGGAAAAAGATTTTCTCAGGATGAATTCTACATTTTGTTGGGGGTCTCCAATAGATCTATATTCTCTTTAATATAACTCTAAAAATTGCATTGAATTATATAGAAATAATGTTTGAATATTATGGTGCCAAAATACAACAGTTGTCAATAAAATACATGACCAAGGTATGTCAGCTGGTACATTTTCACTTTCAAAAGCTCGATCAGTGATCATTCCTATATCTAGCATTTAGCTCATCAATAAAGTTGTATGTCAATTTAAAGCGTAGACTATGGCATTCATTTGGGGGAAAAATAGTGTGGTTGTTTGGATTTTCTAAGGAAAAATTGGCTTATGAAAGTGTTTGTCTTGGACATGCCCAATTAATTATAAGGGAAATATTAAATTATTACTCTTAGTTCTATAACTTATTTTATCTTCATTACAATTCATATGAATACTATGGTTAATAAAAACAAAAACAAATAGAAATATGCCTAGTCTATAATATTAAGATTTGCACATGTATCACTTGAATTGGTGAAACTTGGGGTTCACAATAGTTTCTATTCAATTTGAAATCACCCAAGTAGAAAAATTGGACAGAAATAAAAGGAATGGTGTAGTCATCATAAAAACATTGGTAGGATATGAAGCCTTTCAATTCAAGAAGTTGTATATGTAAAATATTTTGGAACATATATTTTCTTAGGTACTCTTGTATTAACTAGAATATAAAAGAAATATTTTATTTCTAGTGATGTTTTTCATGTAGTTATAAACATTTTTAGCTTCCATAAGTACTCCTTTGAGTGATACCTTTCTATCTTGTTTTCAAAATGAAGCTAGATTTTAATCCCTCATTTTCCTAACATCTTGACGACCATAACATGTGTTTGTATGTGTTTTCTTATAGGAAAGAGAGAAGTGTAATGTGTACCCCTTCCACCATTCCAAATGTGGTGTCACGTTTTTTTTTAAATTCAAACATACAAAGAAATTATAACCCTCACGACCAGCATAATATAGGTTGGAAGAACCAACAACAAAGATATTCCAAGAAAAAATTCACTTGCTAGACAAAGGTTACTTGTAGACTATGTGTTAACCTTTCCATTCATGTTTTCAAATTATGGAGCTATATGTAACATTTTTTATTATTTATTTCAAATTAGGTACCCTATGATAGTTCAAATGTTGACTCACTTATTTTGAAAAGCACGTCTTTCATTTGGATTTAGAAATTGTTTGGCTCGATGCAATAATGAGATCATAAATTGTCTCAAATTCAAAATGCATTGTCTAGGTAAATATCTATAAAAAAATTATAATATAATTTGCATATGTCGTGTGTGAGATATATGACCCTTCCTTCATTCTTTCTTAGAGTTCTACTTCATTTCCTTGAGTTTGTTCTCTATAATAAAGTAATATAATTTAATGCAATTACAAAGCATTAGGGAGGGGAGTATGTCACCTAGAATCACTCATCTACCCACTTGAATTGGTTATACAATCTTTCAACTCCAAGTAATGCCAATAGTATCACCTTATATGGAATTCATTGTGCAATAAACTAGGTTGTCCAAATATATTGCCTTTATATGGTTTCTTGTATGAAGAGACATACCATTCTATCACCAGTCTCAGTGAATTACATCAAATTTCCACACAGTTTTATCCAATCAAGTTCCCATATAATATATAAGCCCATGCACCTAGACTAGTATTATTTGTAACACCTTCTTCATGAACAAAAATAATTTGAAAAGGTGATATCGAATAAAGTAGAAAAGGTTTGAGGTGTTGCATTGCAATTTTAGAATCTAACATCAAAAGGGTATTGTTTAGATATATTCCATTTACCAATTACATGATTATGGATGGTTGATTTAGGGAAAAAGGACTAGTATTGAGTTCAAAAACTCCTAGTCGAGTGCTCTTTTCATATTAGGTTGTAAATTCATAAAAATGAATCTTCCACAAAATCATAATTACTTTGTAGGAGTAAATTATCCACTCTATCAATGAGGTGACCTTATAAAAATTAATTCACGTAAGAGTGTTGATAATTTAACCTTCATATGAGATAGATGGAAACCTATTAACATAAAATCATATATGTCAGAAATATTATCAACATTCATTAATTTTCTTCATGTTAGGGTTTATGCACTAAGAGAAAAGTCTTTTGATGAAATTGTTAAATTATTTTACTATTTATTTCTTCTTTACTACACAATGAGCCTTCATATTTTTTCTAGAAAAAAATATTCTCTCCTCTACATTTATGGTTTATTAATGAATGATACCTTTTTGTTGATATCCACGTTTCTCAAAATATATATATATGGCTTCATTGGCTTCCACATTCTTCACCAAGGATACATTCTTTCTGGAATTTTTGTTTCAATCAAATAGGTTATACAATTTTCACAAGTTTTATTTGCTATATTTGTTCCATATTAGTGTTCATGTATAAATTGAATAGTGTTTTCAAGAATTTAAGAGTAACACAAATGGGTTCCTATTTTTCACTACACCATTGAACCATCATCTCTTTTGAGCATAGAAAATGTTATTTATGTTTTTTTCTTCTTTGTTAGTTGCATGATTAAGAAAATGCTTTATATATATGATTCTCAACAATTTTAGTTGACTTTATTTCAACCAGATTTTTACATTATTAGTAACACTTTAATGTTTGTCTTGTCATTCAATGTATCAAGTATCAATGCCTTCATCATACATTTCTTCCAAGATAGTCTTCAAGTTGGAGACATGTCTAAATCTTCCTCTTTGCTTTTAATTTTCTCATGGACGGTTGTCTGTTCCATTGATAAATTGATCCTCCAATTAACTTCCATTGTGAATGAAAGAGAGAGAGAATGTAAAAGATAGAAATGAGTGTTAATAAATAATACATATTTTAATTACATAATACATACACATAACATGTATAAAGGTATGCAAAACCACTCAAGAAATATATCCAAATAGGAGGAAAAGATATCAATGTATACCAAAAAGAAAAGATACAAAACATAAAAATATTAAAACTAATTTCATTGTGCTTACAAAAGAGTAAAAAAGAAATAAAATAGATTAATCATTGTGATAATATACAAAATGCTTAACAAAATTAATATAATAAGCAAAATGGTACACAAAACCACATGCAAAACATAAATGAGAGAAAGAGAAAATGGAAACAGATGAAAGCTATGTGAAAATTAATAACTAAATAGTAAAAAAACTTATTAATATTCTACAAAAATTCTCGACTAAGACATATAAGGAGGGGAAGAGGGTCAATTTTTTCTAAAACCATAATGAGTGTAGTGGCGGGAAACTAGGTGTCTCTTGGTGTGCGATAACCATGCATCATCACAAGAATGATAAGGACCCCAATGGAGGTGTCAGATATATGAGCTTTCTACATGATGCTATAATCAACCTTGAGTAATGTAGCCGAAAATGGCCAGTTCTAAAAATATAGTATGAACATAGCATAGAAACATCCATAGATGTAGACATGTCATCATGGTTCTCACGTTCCTCAATAATAATAATATTGTGAACAACCAGAAGGATGGCACTGAGTACCAAGCATTGTAAAAATATTATAATAACAAAAAATCCCATTATGTACCTTGTTTATGCTTACATCATCCAGGAAATCTTAAATCCACAAATCTTGAAGCTAGATCTAATACTGACAAATCATCATGTTACCCTTGTAATTAACATAGTAGCAGATGCTTTTAACAATCTAATGATTTCTTACTGAGATAATGAATAAATGTAATTATTTCCTAATAATTTTTTGGCTCGATGACATGTGATTTTATTTGAAGACTTGAAGATGAGATCATATGTATATTAAGAGTATTCATTCTTGTTATGTCCAAAGTTAGTTAATATTTTCAATATTATACTACAACAATAATACATTAGATAAGTGTGCATGATGAATGAGGACTCTATATCTGTAATCATGATAACAAATATCAATTTATATACATTGGTACATGTTAGAGAACAAGTTGTATTAGACAAACTCACTTTGCGAATGACATAAGGAATCCATGTCTTTACAATAAAATTAATACCACGATGTGATAGTGGTGATTTCTATCCTTAGACCGAAAGTAACTACAACCATCACATGTTTTGTTTTTGTGTACTTTAATAATCTTGAACATGAACTTGAATAAGGACTTCCATATTGTTAGTGGGTACATTGGGACACATCTTGATTTTTTGTGCATAATGCAAATGAAATTTTTCCCAACTATAGGAGTGTTATCATGGGCACTTCATAAGTTAAACTATGGAATTCATGTCCATGCTTGTTTAATTCAAGATATGAAAAGAGAATGTCAAATCTAAATAATTTTTCTATGGTTCAAGAAACAACAGTTGAATGAAGAAAGGATGACAACTCCACTTATCAAGTCCAATTTAGATATATGCATCAATGGTATTAAATATTCATGGAATACTAGACACATATAGGTTAAATTTCTTCTCAACTTATTCCAAATTGTTGGGTAGCAACGACCTGTCACAAGAAATCACTCTTTGCTTATGTGGTATTCAACATCATTGATAACATAATTTGGAACCTACGGGGGTCAAACAAATAAAGATGCAAAAGGGAAAAGAAGTTTGCATTCAAACACATAAATAAAATGTCATTGAATTATTTAAGGGCTTATTTTCCACCTATTCGAATGACTCAAAAAGTCAATCAATCGGATATATAATTGGATCAATTGATCAATTGAGTCTTACTAAATTGATTGATCACTTTTTTGGAATATATAAATAAATTGAATGAGGTAGTGATTCGATCAAAGTGTCAACTCCCGACAGAAAAGGGAAAATAGAAAGTTGATAGAACTAGGAATCATATTGATTGACTAAATCTGATTCATACTTTCCAATTTTATCAACCGATCAGTTTAGGATCCTAGTCAATATCCTAGATGAACTTTGAGTTTCCATATCACAAGCTTGTTTGCAAATTGTGATTCAAAATGGGTTTGACTCTGACCTATCCTATATAGAGGTCGTGATACTCGTGGGATAATACACGCATGATTGACTCTAGTTCCTCCTATTAAAGAGAAATAGACTCTTACACGGGATAACATCCATGAATGAAGGATATGATCAAGATGCACTAGCACTTTGGCAACTCTACTTCCACTTGCCCTTGGTGGACAAGGAAATGAACCAATACCTCCTACATTTATGTGGAGGGCATAGAGGTTAATGCCCTTGTGTGGAAGATTGATAATAAACAACTTCTGTAAAGAGAAGGCTAGTTCTATAAGGTGTTGTTGCAAGGATGAAGTAGAACAATAACATTAACAATGACTATGTATCTAATTTCTTAAATGTGAGTTCTATATTGACATAAGACGTGTCTAGTTGTTGGACGATTAGTGTGCACAAAGGTATATTTGATATCCCTTATATGTCTTTAATATACTAATATTTGATGGCTAGTATATTCAAGTTGGCTTAGTGTTATGGTTGGAAATTTTTTTATTTATATTGTGTGCCCTCTTGCAAAACCCTACATAGAGATAATAGTAGGGGTGAGGATAATGAGTTTTCCCACCTTCTTGTACCAATGCTAGTTTCTCAAAGAAATTGGTGAAGGATGACACAAATGTAGACCTAAAAAATAGAGGAAGATTCATGAGAATCACCCTATACTATATTGCAGAAAGCCTCTCATACAGGAGAGAATGATTTAAGGAGAGCCATATAGTTTTAAATTTGAGAACATACCATGTGTATGTATGCATTGTGGTATAATTGGCCACAAGGAATTAGACTTCCTCTAGAAAAATTAGTGTTCAAAGAAATTAAGGATATGAACTTTCAAAGTTCGATGATATTTTATGTAACATCCTTGAGAAGGTAATAAAATTCAAATACTTTCAAAATCCCAATTGGAAACAATTGGGTAGTGGACTGACTCCTTTAGTTTTTGCTAAGGGTGGAACCACTCTAAACCCTTGTATCCTTCTTCAATATCTTTGTGGTTGTTTGTTGGTTGAATTATTTTAAAAATTATTATAAAACCCTATTCACACCCTCCCCCCTAGTGTTTTTCATTTGGTATTAGAGGAGGCTTCAAGGAGCTTTAACAAAGTCTTGAAGAAAATGGGTGATGGGGTACTAAACAACCTCAACTTGGAAGGAACACTTATGGATCAGCCTCCACCATTTGATGGAACCAACTACACCTATTGGAAAAGGAGGATGCAATTCTACTTTCAAGGAATCAGCTAGGATCTCTGGAGAATGGTGTCAAATTCCTACGATCTTCCTCAAACTGAATATGCTACAAGGGATGCAAACACAATGAGATTAGCTCAATTAAATGAAAAAGCTGTAAGTATCCTTTATTGCTCAATTTCCGTAGGTGAGTTCAATAGAATTTCTAAATTTGAAACTGCATATGAGATATGGTATAGACTCTCTATTACTTATGAAGGAACTATTCAAGTTAAAAATTCCAAAATTGGTATGCTTAAACAAAAGTTTGAACAATTTTGTATGGAACCAAATGAGTCTATTAGTGAAATGTATGCAAAGTTTTCTTCTATTGTTAATGGTTTGAATGCATTAGGTAAAGAAATTAGTGAAGAATATCAAGTGTCAAAAATTCTTAGGTCTCTTCCTCCTAAGTACAAGCCTAAGGTGATCTCAATTGAAGAATCCAATGACCTCATCCGACTAAGGATGGAGCAACTCATTGGCAACATAGAAGCACATGAGGCAACCTTGGAGGAGGAAGAAAGACGAGAGCGTAAACTTCAAGGGCATGGCTTTCAAGGATACAAAGGTCATCACTCAAGAAAGTGATGATACAAGTGATGGAGATGAGGTAGAAGAAGCTCTAATTATAAATGGTAAGAAATATAGAAGACTTAAATCTAACAAATTTATTGGTTCTTCTTCTTCTTCTTCTTCTTCTCATAATTCTTTTGAATGTGGAAAGAAGGGACATCTTAAGAATGAATGTCCTAAAGAAAAGAAAGGGAAGAAAAGCTCCTCCAAGAAGAAGGGAGAAAAAGCATACAAAGATGCATGGCATGAGTCAAGTGATAGTGAGAGTGGAGAAGAAAATGTGGAGTGTCTCATGGCCAAAGAAGATGATAGTGATGATTCTCAAGAGGTAAGCCATCTTGATTTTCCAAAAGAATATCTAATTGATAATCTTCAAGATACTCAAGACAAATATGTTGATTGCAAAAAGAAATTAAGAATGTTACTAGAACTAATGAGGATTTATATGCTAAAGTAAATAATCTCTCTTTTTAAAAAGACAAAATTATTTCTGAAAACTGTACTTTGAAATCATCTTTAAATGATTGAAATATGAGGTTTCTTACTTTAGAAACAAACTATGATCTTCTTTCCCAAGAAAAGGTTGAATTGCTTGCAAAACTAAATAATTTTCAGACTCAACCTATCCTATGTACTCATCTAGATTATGATGTTGATGTTAAAGAAAGAGATGCTTTATCATTTGATCTAGATCAAGAAAAGTTAGATATCAAAAAGAAAATGGATGAGATTGCTAAGCTACAAAAAGAAGTTAGTATCTTGAGAAATAATTGTATTATTGATAAGATCCTAAAGAACTCTTCTGGCTATAGTGGAAGAAGAGGTTTAGGATATGTTCCAAAAGAAAACTCTTATCAACCCAAACCTAGAAGAACTCAAGCACCCAAGCCCAAGATCATGTTTTTACCCAAGAACACAACTCAAAATCCTAGAAAGAGAAATGAAATTGATTCTATGTGTTGAACTATTACTTGCGTCTTGGACATTTTTCCTTCTCATGACCTTACAAGAAAAAGGATGTTGAGTTAGTATGGGTTCCAAGAACCGAAACATAGAAAATGTAACATGATTAAGTTGAGATTTGACCTAACACTTCATTTGAATATCTTAATGTCTCATCTCAACTAAATAGAATGGTTCCTTAGCGTATTACAATGATTTAAGCCCAAACGGACATAAACATATGGCTAAAAACAAATAGAAACAACCTCAGTCGACAAATAGTTCGACCGAGACATTCCTCAGTCGAAAAATTATTCGACCGAAGGAATTCTTGTATCAAATCTGAAATCTACGGTTAAAACAGTAACAATCTTGGTAGAGAAATTTTTGACCGAGATAAGATCGGTCGAAGTATTTGTCGACCGAATGAAGTTTTGATAAGCTTAAAGTATGTAATCTGATCAGCTTATTATTAAATGTACCTAACCATATGGACCATCACATGGGTACCAAAATCAATATTTTGTTACAGGATTGGGTTGTTGTTAGTGGATTCTCCAAACACATAACCGGCAATAAGGATGCTTTTCAAACTTTTGAAGAAAAGAAAAGTGGAACAATGACTTTTGGAGACAATGGCAAAGGTAAAATTGTTGGAATAGGTAATATTGATACAAACCTTGAAATATAAAATATTTTACTTGTTGATGGTCTTCACCATAATTTAATAAGTGTCAGTCAACTATGTGATACTGGATATGATGTTTTATTCAATAAAAATTGTTGCAAGTTACTAATAGAGAACACTACAAATGTTGTGTATGAAGGAAAATGAATTGGAAATCTATATATTCTTAGACTTAACTCTATGCAATCTCTAGTTGGAAAATGTTTACTTGTAAAAGATAACTCTCTCCAATTATGGAATAGAAAATTAGGTCATGCTAGTTCACATGTTATCAAAAAGCTAGTCAAATATGATCTTGTTCGTGGTTTGCCTAAGCTATCTTTTGATCAATATGAAAATTGTGAACCATGTACTTTGGTTAAACAAACTAAAACTTTTTTTAAACCCAAAAACATGCTTAGCACTAGTAGATCACTAGAACTTATTCATATGTATTTATTTGGGCCTATGAGGACAAAATCTATTGGTGGAAAAAGATATTGCTTTGTTATTGTTGATGATTACAGTAGATATACATGAGCTCATTTCTTTGCAAATAAAGATGATAACATTCAAGTGTTCATACAATTTTTCTCAAAGATTGAAAATCAATTAGAAAATAAAATATGCACAATTAGAAGTGATCATGGTGGAGAATTTGAGAATCATATATTTGAAGAATTCTGCACATCTCAAGGCTAGACTCACAATTTTCAGCTCCACATACCCCACAACAAAATGGCATAGTTGAAAGAAAGAATAGGTCCTTAGAAGAAATGGCTAGGACTATGATGCTTGAACATAATATATCTAAAACGTTTTGGGCTGAAGCAGTAAACACAGCTTGCGATATGCTAAATAGAGTAACTGTACACTCTTATTTGAAGAAAACATCATATGAACTCATTTATAATAAGAAACCAAGGGTTGATTATTTTCATACTTTTGGCTCAACTTGCTATATCTTAAACAGAAAAGATGATAGAGAAAATTTTGACTCTAAATCACAAAAAGCCTTTTTCTTAGGATATTCGACTTCTAGCAAAGCATTTAGAGTTTACAATACCATCTCTAGAAAAGTTGAAGAATCCGTTCACATTACTTTTCATGAAGAACAAAAACAAATTGATGACATAGTTGATATTACTCATAAAATTGAAGATCTAACCATATCAACTAAATATGATCAAAATGCTGAAAATGACCAACAAATTGAGACACAAGAACCCATCCCTAGACTCATTAAGGATCATCCTCAAGAACTAATCATTGGAAATCCTAAGGATAAAGTAAAAACCCGACCATCTTTTAGAGATGTTGCAAACATAGCATTTGTATCTATAATTGAACCTAAGAAAGTGAATGAAGCTCTAAAAGCTGATTATTGGATAATGGCAATGCAAGAAGAATTAAACCAATTCACTAAGAATGATGTATGGGACTTAGTACCTAAACCTCAAGATAAAACCATTATTGGAACTAAGTGAGTTTTTTGAAATAAGTTAAATGAATCTGGGGAAGTAGTAAGAAATAAAGCTAGGTTGGTAGAATAAGGGTAAAATAAACAAGAAGGAAAAGTCTTTGATGAAACTTATGCACCGGTCGCAAGACTTAAATCCATTAGAATGCTACTAGCTATAGCTGCCCACAAAAACATCAAACTATTCCAAATGGATGTAAAAAGTGCATTTCTAACTGGAATAATACACGAGGAAGTATATGTTGCTCAACCACCTAGTTTTGAAATTCTTGGTAAAGATGATCATGTTTACAAACTTAAGAAAGCACTTTATGGTTTAAAACAAGCACCTAGAAATTGGTATGAAAGGCTAAAAAATTATCTCTTTGATAACAGTTTTTCAATTTGCAATTTAGATTCTACCTTATTTTTCAAAACATATGAATCTAACTTTATAGTTGTTCAAATTTATGTTGATGATATTATCTTTGGTGCATCAAATGAATCTTTATGTAAACAATTTAGTGATATTATGCAAAATGAATTTGAAATGAGTCTCATGGGAGAATTGACTTTCTTTCTTGGTTTTCAAATAAAGCGAACGCCCACTGGGATTTTTATAAGCCAAGAGAAGTATACAAATGAACTTTTAAAATGTTTCGGAATGGAACATTGCAAACATGCTACCACACCAATGGCTACTTCTACTAAAATTGACAAGGATGAAAATGGGGAACCCATTGATGATTCCTTATATAAGGCCATGATTGGTAGTTTGATTTACTTAACTGCTTCTAGACCGAATATCATGTTTTCCGTTGGACTTTGTGCTAGATTTCAATCAAAACCCATGCAAACTCATTTTCAAGCTGTCAAACAGATTCTAAGATACTTAGACGGCACTACAAACTATGGTTTATTGTATCCTAAAAGACAATCTTTGGATTTGAAAGCTTATACTGATGTCGATTACGCTGGTTGTCGACTTGACTGAAAAAGCACAAGCGGAAGTTTTGTATTATTAGGAAGAGCGTTAGTATCATGGTTTAGCAAGAAACAAAATATGGTTGCCCTTTCTACCACTGAAGTTGAATATATGGCATCCGGGTCTTGTTGTGATCAAGTGCTTTATATGCAACAAGTTTTAAATGATTATGGTTGTATATTTTCATCTACACCTATCTTTTGTGACAATACAGGCGCTATAAACTTGGCACATAATCCTATCTTACACAGCCGTGCCAAACATATTGAAATTTGTCATCATTTTCTAAGGGATCATATTTCTAAAAAACATATATCCCTTCATCATGTTGATGCAGAAGATCAATTGGCTGATATTTTCACAAAACCACTTCCATTAGATCAATTTAATACCATAAGTAAGAAATTACTTATCACTCCCTTAGAAGATGTTTTCTTTGACATTTGTCTTTCTTAAAATTGGTTGGTTTCTCCGATCCTTACATTTTAGCTATAAATGGATATATTTTAGCATGTTTTAATGGTTATCTTTTTGAAAGGGGAGAACCAATCAAGGGGGAGTCTTACCATATGTTTTTAATGGTTATATTTTTGAAATGACAAAGGGGGAGAAATAATACAAATCTTAAATACTCAATCAATGAGTTTCATACATACTCTCTTGGCTTCACATCAAATGTTGCTATATTCCCTAATGAGTTGGAATTTTTGTTCCAAACCTCTTTGGAAATAAGAAGCACACATTCCATAAACAAGAGAAGGTATACACAATTTACCCAATTTTCCAAAAAAAAATATGAAGGTATACACAAGGTAAATTTTAGGTATGAAACTCAACTCAATATTATTTAAGCTTATTTGAGTTATATTTAGAAATGTTTGTCATCTTCAAAAAGGGGGAGATTTTTGGCTAAATGGACATCATCAAAATCCCTTTGTTTTGAAAATGACAAACATTTCATTCTTGTGGATCTAACATGCTACTTGAGTATTTCAGGAACAAGGTCGATGACAAAGTTTTGGAAGATCTACATGCTTAAATTGCTTAATTTATTTTCATGATTGTAATCAAATGTAAACTTGTACAAACATATAATGTATAAATAGTTAGATATCATGTAAATCAAGCGTTTAAATCTTCCATATCCACACACAACACTTAGATAGGTCATCCCTAAGTGAGCATCACAATTGGACATTCATTTCTTACACTTAGCATATGAGTTAAAGTTTTGAAACATAGTTTGTCTCGGTCGACACACTTCTCGACCGAGGTACTCTCAGTCAAAAAATTTCTCGATCGAGAAACTCCCAAGTCTAAAGCACGAACACCTTTGCATAACCTGCTAAAAGCCATCACTGAGAAAGGCTTGGTCGAACTTTACTTCAACCGAGACTGTGTCTCGAGCAAGTTCTATAGTAGTTAGACTGAGTTAGAGAAGTAGTTGGGAGTTGGAATTGACTGTTACAATATATTAACTCTGAATTACCCTCGGTCAACAAATTCCTTGACCAAGAGACACTCGGTCGACAAACTTCTCGACTGAGAAGGTTTTTGTCTGCACTTTTCAGAATTAATTAACTAGTCGTTACAAATGCAATTAGTGGATATCTAACGGCTAGTTAAGCACTAAGAACCCCCTAGAAAGTGTCTAGAACGTCCCTAAGTACTAGTAGGCTATTCCTATAAATTGGAAATGCCTTAGGACACCTAAACTCACTTGAGTGCACATACTTGCAATTGAGAATCAATTCTTTTGAGCAATTGAGCAACTTCAACACTTTCTAATCATTTCCATTGCTGGCGTTTCGTGTCCTATAGGCTAGAATCTCCTACCCACTATACTTCCACTTTCATACACATTGGATAGGAGATCAAAATGCTTGATATAGGATTCAAGCCTTGTGCTTAAGAGGTAATTATAATTTCTTTTTTCCTTTCTTATTCTTTTGTATTGCATTGAACTCTCCTTGCTACTCCTAGGTTGGAGGCTACAAAGTGGAGAGGGTGAAATCTTCTGAGGTGGATAAGGAGGACTTTGGAATACTTCTAGAAGGTCTCATTGGGAAGCTACTTCAAGGAGGAAGGCTACTTCAAGGGGGAGCTTGAAGTTACTTCAAGTGAAGGTTGCTTCAAGGTTGCTGAGACGACTTCGGGTGAAGGCTGTCCAAAGGGTTTGGGAAGGTATTTGTAATTTTGTGTAACATACTTGAGAAGGTAATAAAATTCAAATACTTTCAAAATCCCAATTGGAAACATTTGGGTAGTGGACTGACTCCCTTAGTTTTTGCTAAGGGTGGAACCACTCTAAACCCTCTTCTCCTTCTTCAACATCCTTGTGGTTGTTTGTTGGTTGAATTATTTTAAAAATTATTATAAAACCCTATTCACCCGCCTCTAGTGTTTTTCATTTGGTATCAGAGCAGGCTTCAAGGAACTTTAACAAAGTCTTGAAGAAAATGGGTGATGGGGTACTAAACAACCTCAACTTGGAAGGAACACTTGTGGCTCGACCTCTACCCTTTGATGGCACCAACTACACCTATTGGAAAAGGAGGATGCAATTCTACTTTCAAGGAATCAACTGGGATCTCTGGAGAATGGTGTCAAATGCCTATGATCTTCCTCAAATTGAATATGCTATATGGGATGCAAACATGGTGAGATTAGCTCAATTAAATGCAAAAGTTGTAAGTATCATTTATTGTTCAATTTTCGTAGGTGAGTTTAATAAAATTTCAAATTGTCAAACTACATATGAGATATGACATAGATTCTCTATTACTTATGAAGGAACTGTTCAAGTAAAAAATTCCAAAATTGGTATTCTTAAACAAAAGTTTGAATAATTTCGTATGGAACCAAATGAGTCTATTAGTGAAATGTATGCAAAGTTTTCTTCTATTGTTAATGGTTTGAATGCATTAGGTAAATCCATTAGTGAAGAAGATCAAGTGTCAAAAATTCTTTGGTCTCTTCCTCCAAAGTACTAGCCTAAGGTGATCGCAATTTAAGAATCCAATGACCTCACCCGACTAAGGATGGAGCAACTCATTGGCAACTTAGAAGCACATGAGGAAACCTTGGAGGAGGAAGAAAGACGAGAGTGTAAACTTCAACAAGGAAGAAAGAAGGACATGCCTATCAAGGATACAAAGGTCATCACTCGAGAAAGTGATGAGACAAGTGATGGAGATGAGGGAGAAGAAGCTCTAATTGTAAATGGTAAGAAATATAGAAGATTTAAACCTAAGAAAATTATTGGTTCTTATTATTCTTCCTATCCTACGTGTTTAGAATGTGGAAAGAAGGGACATCTTAAGAATGAATGTCCTAAAGCAAAGAAAGGGAAGAACATCTCATCCAAGAAGAAGGGAGAAAAAGCATAAAAGTTGCATGGGATGAGTCAAGTGATAGTGAGAGTGGAGAAGAGAATGTGGAGTGTCTCATGGCCAAAGAAGATGATAGTGATAATTCTCAAGATGTAAGCCTTCTTGATTTGCCAAAAGAAGATCTAATTGATTGTCTTCAAGATACTCAGGACAAATATGTTGATTGCAAAAGAAACTAAAGAAAATTACTCAAACTAATGCGGATTTCTATGCTAAAGTAAATAATTCTCTTTTTAAAAGGACACAATTATTTCTGAAAACATTTCTTTGAAATAATATTTAAATGATTGCAATATGAAGTTGCTTACTTTAGAAACAAACTATGATCTTCTATCTGAAGAAAAGGTTGAATTGCTTGCATAACTAAATAATTTTCAGACTCAACCTATCCTATGTATTGATCTAGATTATGATGATATTGCTAAAGAAAAAGATGCTGTATCATATGATCTAGATCAAGTAAAGTTAGATATCAAAAAGAAAATGTATGAGATTTCTAAGATACAAAAAGAAGTTAGTAGCTTGAGAAATAATGGTATTCTTGATAAGATCCTAAAGAACTCTTTTGGCTATAGTGGAAGAAGAGGTTTAGGATATGTTCCAAAATTAAACTCTTATCAACCCAAACCTAGGAGAACTCAAGCACAAAAGACCAAGATCATGTTTGTACCCAAGAATACAACTCAAAATACTAGAAAGAGAAATGAAATTGGTTCTATTTGTTGTCACTATTGCTTGCGTCTTGGACATTAATCCTTCTCATGTCCTTACAAGAAAAAGGATGTTGAGTTAGTATTGGTTCCAAAACCCCAAACTTAGCAAATTTAATATGATTAAGTTGAGATTTGACCTAACACTTCATTTGAATATCTTAATGTCTTATCTCAAATAAATAGAATGGTACCTTAGCATATTACAACAATTTAAGACCAAACTAACACAAATAGATTACTAAAAACAAACTGAAACAACCTCGGTCGACAAATAGTTCGACCGAGACATTTCTCGGTCGAGAAATTATTCGACCGAAGGAATTCCTGTATCAAATCTGAAATCTGCAGTTAAAATAGTAACAATCCTGGTCGAGAAATTGTCGACCGAGACAAGATCGGTCGAAGTATTTGTCGACCGAATGAAGTTCTGATAAGCTTATATTATGTAATCACGTTCAGCTTATTATTAAATGTACCTAACCATAATGGACCATCACATGGGTACTAAAATCCATATTTTTTTGTAGGATTGGGTGGTTGATAGTGGATGCTCCAAACACATGATCGGAAATAAGGATGCTTTTCAGACTTTTGAAGAAAAGAAAAGTGGAACAATCACTTTTGGAGACAATGGCAAATGTAAAATTGTTGGAATAGGTAATATTGGTACAAACCTTGAAATAAAAAATGTTTTACTTGTTGATGGTCTGCACCATAATTTAATAAGTGTCAGTCAACTATGTGATATTGGATATGATGTTTTATTCAATAAAAATTGTTGCAAGTTACTAATAGAGAACACTACAAATGTTGTGTATGAAGGAAAAATAATTGGAAATCTATATATTCTTAGACCTAACTCTATGAAATCTATAGTTGGAAAATGTTTACATGCAAAAGATAACTCTCTCCAATTGTGGCATAGAAAATTAGGTCATGCTAGATCACATGTTATCAAAAAGCTAGTTAAATATGATCTTGTTTGTGGTTTTCCTAAGCTATCTTTTGATCAATCTGAAAATTTTGAACCATGTACTTTGGGTAAACAAACTAAAATTTCTATTAAACCCAAAAACATGCTTAGCATGAGTAGATCACTAGAACTTATTCATATGGATTTATTTGGACCTATGAGGACACAATCTATTGGTGGAACAAGATATTGCTTTGTTATTGTTGATTATTACAATAGATATACATGGGTTCATTTCCTTGCAAAAAAAGATGATACCATTCAAGTGTTCATACAATTTTGCTCAAAGATTGAAAATCAATTACAAAATAAAATATGCACAATTAGAAGAGACCATGGTGGATAATTTGAGAATCATATATTTGAAGAATTTTGCACATCTCAAGGCTACACTCACAATTTTTTAGCTCCATGCACCCCACCACAAAATGGCATAGTTGAAAGAAAGAATAGGTCCTTACAAGAAATGGCTAGGACTACGATGCTTGAATATAATACATCTAAAATGTTTTGGGCTGAAGCAGTAAACAGAACTTTCTATGTGCTAAATAGAGTAATCGTACACTCTTATTTAAAGAAAACACCATATGAACTCATTTATAATAAGAAACCAAGGGTTGATTATTTTCATACTTTTGGCTCAACTTGCTATATATTAAACACAAAAGATGATAGAGAAAAGTTTGACTCTAAATCACAAAAAGCCTTTTTCTTAGGATATTAAACTTCTAGCAAAGCATTTAGAGTTTACAATGCCATCTCTAGAAAAGTTGAAGAATCCATTCACATTACTTTTCATGAAGAACAAAAAAAAAGTGATGACATAGTTGATATTACTCGTCAAATTGAAGATCTAACCATATCAACTAAAGATGATCAAAATGCTGAAAATAATCAAAAAATTGAGACACAACAACCCATCCCTAGACTCATTAAGGATCATCCTCAAGAACTAATCATTGGAAATCCTAAGGAGAAAGTAAAAACCTAATCATCTTTTAGATATGTTGCAAACATGGCATTTGTATCTATAATTGAACCTAAGAAAGCGATTGAAGCTCTAAAAGATGATTATTGGATAATGGCAATGCAAGAAGAATTAAACCAATTCACTAAGAATGATGTATGGGACTTAGTTCCTAAATCTCAAGATAAAACCATTATTTGAACTAAGTGGGTTTTTTGAAATAAGTTAAATGAAGTCGGGGAAGTAGTAAGAAATAAAGCTAGTTTGGTAGCACAAGGGTATAATAAACAAGAAGGAATAGACTTTGATGAAACTTATGCACCGGTGGCAAGACTGGAAGCCATTAGAATGCTACTAGCTATAGCTGCCCACAAAAACATCAAACTATTCCAAATGGATGTAAAAAGTGCATTTCTAAATGGAATAATACAAGAGAAAGTATATGTTTCCCAACCAACTGGTTTTGAAATTACTAGTAAAGATGATCATATTTTCAAACATAAGAAAGAACTTTATGGTTTAAAACAAGCACATAGAAATTGGTATGAAAGGCTCAAAAATTATCTCTTTGATAATAGTTTTTCAATAGGCAATTCAGATTCTACTTTGTTTTTCAAAACATATGAATCTGACTTTCTAGTTGTTCAAATTTATGTAGATGATATTATCTTTGGTGCATCAAATGAATCTTTATGTAAAGAATTTAGTGATATTATGCAAAAGGAATTTGAAATGAGTCTCATGGGAAAATTGACTTTATTTCTTGGTTTTCAAATAAAGCAAATGCCCGCTGGGATTTTTATAAGCCAAGAGAAGTATACAAATGAACTTTTAAATTGTTTTGGAATGGAATATTACAAACATGCTACCACACTAATGGCTACTTCTACTAAAATTGACAAGGATGAAAATGGGGAACCCATTGATGATTCCTTATATAGGGCCATGATTGATAGTTTGCTTTACTTAACCGCTTCTAGATGAGATATCATGTTTTCCATTGGGCTTTGTGCTAGATTTCAATCAAAACCCATGCAAACTCATTTTCAAGCTGTTAAAAGGATTCTAAGATACTTAACTGGTACCACAAACTATGGGTTATGGTATACTAAAAGACAATCTTTGGATTTGAAAGCTTATACCGATGCCGAATATGCTGGTTGTCGACTTCACTAAAAAAGCACAAGAGAAAGTTGTTTCTTATTTGGAAGAGCCTTAGTATCATGGTTTAGCAAGAAACAAAACACTATTGCCCTTTCTACCACAGAAGCTGAATATATGGCAGTCGGGTCTTGTGGTGCTCAAGTGATTTATATTCAACACATTTTAAATGATTATGGTTTTATATTTTCATCTACACCTATCTTTTGTGACAATACAAGCGCTATAAACTTGGCACATAATCCTATCTTACACATCCATGCCAAACATATTGAAATCCGTCATCATTTTCTAAGGGATCATACTATTAAAAAACATATATCCCTTCATCATGCTGATACAGAAGATCAATTGGCTGATATTTTCACAAAACCACTTCCATTAGATCAATTTAATAACATGCTCCCTTAGAATATGTTTTCTTTGACATTTGTGCTTCTTAAAATCGGTTGGTTTCTCCAATCCTTACATTTTGGCTATAAATGGACATCTTTTAGCATGTTTTAACGATTATAATTTTGAAAGGGGAGAACCAATTAAGGGGGAGTCTTACCAGATGTTTTTAATGATTATCTTATTAAAATGGTAAAGGGGGAGAAATAATATAAATCTTAAATACTCAATCAATGAGTTTCATACATACTCTCTTGGCTTCACATCAAATGTCACTATATTGCCTAAAGAGTTGGATTTTATGTTCCATGCCTCTTTGGGAATAATAAGCACAAATTCCATAAACAAGAGAAAGTATACGCAAGGTAAATTTTAGGTATGAAACTCAACTCAATATTATTTAAGCTTATTTGAGTTATATTTAGAAATGCTTGTCATCTTCCAAAAGGGGGAGATTTTTGGGTAAATGGACATCATCAAAATCCCTTTGTTTTGAAAATGACAAACATTCATTCTTGTGGATCTAACGTGCTACTTGTGTATTTCAAGAACAAGGTGGATGGCAAAGTTTTGGAAGATCTACATGCTTAAATTGCTTTATTTTCATGATTGTAATCAAATGTAAACTTGTACAAACATATAATGTGCAAGTACTTAGATATCATGTAAATCAAGCGTTTAGATCTTCCATATCCACACACAACACTTAGATAGGTCATCCCTAAGTGAGCATCAAAATTGCACATTCATTTCTTACACTTAGCATATGAGTTAAAGTTTTGAAACATAGTTTCTCTCGGCTGATACACTTCTCGACCGAGATACTCTCAGACGATAATTTTCTCGAATGATAAACTCCCAAGTCTAAAGCACGAACACCTTTGCATAACCTGCTAAAAGCCATCACTGAGAAAGGCTCGGTCGAACTTTACTTTGACCGAGATTGTGTCTCGAGTAGGTTCTATAGTCGTTAGAATGAGTTAGAAAAGTAGTTGGGATTTGGAATCGAACGTTACAATATATTGAGGCATACTTACCCTCGGTCGAAAAAATCCTCAATCGAGAGACACTCGGTCAAAAAACTTCTCGATCAAGAAGGTTTCTATTTACACTTTTCAGAATTAATTAACTAGCCGTTACAAATGCAAGTAGTGGATATCTAACGACTAGTTGAGAACTAAGAACCCCCTAGAAAGTGTCTAGAACATCCCTAAGTACTAGTAGGCCATTCCTATAAATAGGACATACCTTAGGACACCTAAACTCACTTGAGTACACATACCTACAATTGAGAATCAATTCTTGTGAGCAATTGAGCAACTTCAACACATGCTAATCATTTCCATTGTTGGCATTTTGTATCCTATAGTCTAGAAACTCCTACCCTCTATACTTCCACTTTCATACACATTGGATAGGAGATCAAAATGCTTGATATAGGATTCAAGCCTTGTGCTTAAGTGGTAATTGTAATTTCCTTTTTCCTTTCTTGTTCTTTCTTATTGCATTGTACTCTCCTTGCTACTCCTAGGTTTGAGGTTGCGGAGTGGAGATGGTGAAATCTTCTCAGGTGGAGAAGGAGGACTTTGGACTACTTCTAGAAGGTCTCAACGGGAAGCTACTTCAAGGAGGAAGGCTACTTCAAGGGGGAGCTTGAAGTTACTTCAAGTGAAGGATGCTTCATTGTTGGTGTGACGACTTCGGGTGAAGGTTGTCCAAAGGGTTTGGGAAGGTATTTGTAATTTTGTGTAACATCCTTGAGAAGGTAATAAAATTCAAATACTTTCAAAATCCCAATTGGAAACAATAGGGTAGTGGACTGACTCCCTTAGTTTTTGCTAAGGGTGGAACCACTGTAAACCCTTGTCTCCTTCTTCAACATCCTTGTGGTTGTTTGTCAGTTGAATTATTTTAAAAATTATTATAAAACTCTATTCACCCCTCCTCTAGTGTTTTTCAAGGGCTTCTATATGGTCATCACTAACCTTATAAATGAAGGAGTTATCCTTCACTCTAACATGCATGACGCTTCCCAGGGTTGGGTCGCCAAAGGTACTATGCAAACCGACCTCACATGGTTCAAAATATCATAGGTATCCAAAACCCAAAAGTATATCAACCCACACACATAGTCAACCATAACATCCATCTCATCATTCCATCTCTCTCTCGCCAACCACCACTTAGGGTTAGGGTTAGCACCATCCTCAGATGATATGCCAGGTCTCTACCTTTAATGGAGGTTTCTTCCTCCGAGACCAACTCTCTACTCATCCTCCTGACAAGTAGGTCTAACCTTAGGTTTCTCCTGAGGGCATGACAACACATTTCATATGACCTAAGCATGCAAGTATACTTTAGTTTATGCTTAAACTATTATGCTTATGTCCATCACATCTTATTTACATGCTTTTCATTAATTTGGTGGAGGATTCCTTAACCTTATCATGCACACCTTGTTCTCAAGAGGGTGAGGAAGAAAGAGAAAACCCTAAAACCTAGAATCTTAATGAAATTAGGGTTGAGAAGGGACAAAAAAGATGAGAGAGTCCTAAAGGTATCTTATTTCGAGTCTGATCCTACGACATTGGCCAGACAGTCACACATATCTGGGAGTCCTCGTATTCTAAATAGAGGTGTAGAGGAAAATATTGCCAGCCACTAGACGTGATCCTTTTCTAGACACCTCTGTCTTTCAGAAAATCCTCTAATAACTCCCTTGAGTTCTATAGAGTTTGTAAAATTTAATAATTACTAAGGATTAAATGAGGAACCAATGCTCTGATACCAAATGTAACGACCCCGCCTCCCGGTAACCCCCAATTAAGGGAGACCAAGAGGTCAAAGCCGTTATCCCAATTTCCCGGATCAAAGGTTCGAAAAATAATTAGTAATAATTATTCAATTCTACCATGACTATACTAAAAGCTGGAATAAAATAAAACTTTGCATACATTTTTCCAAACTTGGATATCTAACATCTATCCACATTTGGACTTTATTATAACTAATCCTCCTTGCACTTTATTTCTTAATTTCATAGTATGCCACTTAATTGTTTGTCCTGGTCAATTTGTACCTAAAACGCCGACAAACAAAATGTCGGTCAGCATAAATGAATATGTCGATATGTGGGGGAAACAATAATCATGAAACTATGGTAACAATGTAAGCAACCAAATATCATTTAACAATCAAGGTTACGTTTTAAGCAATACTACTCAATCCATACATATCCTCTTATCTCTCTGTTGTCCCTGGACTTGGATACTACCTCTCTCATATGGTAGATCCTTACCCCCACGGTCCTACCTCACAGGTAGCCATTACTTAGGGTTGTGGAGTCACATGGCCCTACCCAAAGGAAGCCCAATCTCTGACTCATGGTGACTAGATGGACCTACCCCATAGGTAGCCATGTACTAAGTCATCCAATGACCTGATGGGCCTACCCCATAGGTTGCAATGTACTAGGTCAATCTATCAAGCTATAAAGGGGACTAGGATCTGAGCTAGTAGGCATATATCTTAGGTGATAGACATATCCACATTATAGTATGCATGAATTAAATTCATCTAATAGTTTAATTCAAACCACCAATGAAAACTTCAGAAATCTTCAGAAAACTAGTTCAAGATATTCATAAGCATAACCACATACCTATGATTGCAGATTTTTGAGATAGAAACAACCAAGAAGAGAAAACCCAACCAAGCAAGCAAATATGCACAGAAATCTAGAAATAAATATATAAACTTCCTTCTATCAAGATTTATCCAAACTCATCTTCCTTCTTGGGATTTCTATTCCAATTTTAGGGTTTCCTTTGAAATTAGGGATTTGCCTCCACTTTTAGCATTATGAACCCTAATTTGACAAAACTACATAAAACCTTAAATTTCTCATCTTAATACTCCTAGCAGACTTAGGATCATTATTTAGTAACATATTTCCATAATTCAATTTAAACAAAGTTTTTCTCTTCTTTTACCCTAAATTTGGGTTTCTATATGTATTATCTGTCATACATAGATTAAAACCCTAAATTAGTCAACTTTTCATATAAAACGGATTGAAACTCTAATTAACCTATTGAACCGCAAAGATTCATCCTTTATACTCAATTAGGGTTTTTAATGCCTTTTCTATCAAATCAACATACTTTTGTAAAATGAGACAGAACTAGGTTACCAAACCATTTTTATCTTGTTCCTTGTATTTTCCTGATCAACTTTCATATATAAAGTTTATTAATATAAGATCCCTACCAATTTCTATGAATTTCACAAGAAAAACCATTTTTCTGGAATTTTGGTCAGAGAGAGGAATTTACCAAAATTGATTGGTCGTTCGATCGATGGTCCAGTGTTCTGCCTCTTAGATCTGACGTCTCATGCTACGCACGGCTAAGTTAGCCGGCTCATCCGTTGGAGCATTGGATCGGTGTAGGGACTATTGTGGGTCGTTATCTAATGGTCCCTGCTCCTTCTTCCTCCTTTTGGGCTCGAGGCGGTGCCATAATGGAGTAGTTGTCAGAGTCGAAGCAATCCAGAAGTAGGGAGGGTTGCGGAGCTCGTGAAGTAGCTGGTCATGGTCGGGGTGAGATGGAGAGATGAGTGGGGATCTATTTATATGGTTAGGAAGGGTCCCTTTAGGGTTTCCCCATCGGCCACCGTCCTCACCTTCGGGTGAATTGGCCGTTTCGCCTAGAAGCTTCGAGATGTTAGAAAACCAGGGTCGAGAGGGTTCAAAATCCTTTCCCGGATTCAATGGAACTGAAACCAGGTTTGCACATGCTCTGGATTGCGAGGAATTTGAGGGGGAAATCCCTCTGTAACTCAGCTAGAGTCCGAGTTCATGTGGAACTAGATGATGAGCAGCTATCATTGGATCAAGATCTAACGACTCTCATCTCACGGGATCAACCAAAAAGGAAAACATATTCCTATTTTCAAGATAAATCATATATTTGAGGATAATTTGAAAACGTCTTAACTCTTAATTTGTAATTCCTTTTTATCTCAAATTTTATGGGAATCTCACTAATGCCTTGATCTTTCATAATGTCAAATTTGGGAAAATTATCTAAAGAAATCAGGTCCTTTTCTTTAGTTGCAAGTCATCAATTAATTATATACATTTTTCACATATTTTTTTCCCTTGCCATTAAATTATCATATTGGATTCTTTAGACCTCAAGGAACCCTAAAGGCACGAAATCCCATCTTGGGAATATTCCTTAGCCTTTTACTTATCATTTATCCCTTTTCTTATTTATCCCTTTATTCACTGGAATTCCTTTTTTCTTTTCTTTTTATTTTTCTCTCAATTGGGCTCAATAGCCAGTAAAGCCCATTAAGAAAACAATCAAGGCTATTATGAATAAAAATCATTCAATTCAAACAAGTAATTCGACCATTAATTTCATTTATCAATTAAAAGGATATTTAGAAATCTCATTACATGGTTTATGAAATTTGAGGATATAACAGACACGTCCGTGGAGCCTTAAAACGGTCATGGCCACTGAAGACACCGCCATTGTGGATTGAATTATGGTCGTGGACAAAGCTCTCCATCACCCCTGTGGTGCCAAACGGCCCAAAAACCTACAAAGATCTAGCACAAAATACACATAAATGCCAGCGATCGTATCCATCAGCACGACCGTATCCCATGAAAAGCACCTCGCTGGTGGTGTCTGCCACGAGTGTGGCAAGCTGAAGACAGAACAAGAACACCTCCCTCCAACATGGCTGTGCCACCCAACACGGTCATGGAACCCTCTACCCAACACGACAGTGGTGCCCTACCTCAAAACATACCTCCACCATGACCATATCTCCCCCCACGACTGTGACACCTAACCCACACCATAGTCGTGGCACATCGCCATGATCGTGGTTACCACCTAACGCTACCCAAGTTTTCCATTTCCAATTCTACCCCCACTTAACCTAGTGCTTCCCCATCACCTATATATACATAGGTGGCATCCAAAGCATGCGGTTACACCCTCCTTATCCACTCCTTAGCAACCTTCCTTGCATTCAAGATCTTCATCTACCTCCCACCTTCCACCTCCACCTCATTTCTACCAAAAACCCTAGTTTTCTAGGGTTGATCACCGTAACCCCCTACCTTCTCATTCCATTTCCATTATTGGAGGGATGTGCTTCATCCTACATCAGATAGGAGGTGAAGGAGAAGGGTCTTCCATTAGCTCCATGGATTTCTACCTCTTGCTTCTCTCTTCTTTTCTCTTTTGTTTAGTTATGAGTAGCTAAGCCCCTTGTGGTGGGTTGTTTTAGGGAAATAGGTACTTTGATACCATGTTGGGGGAATATAATTTGTGAACTTTTTAATTCCATTCTATGAAGATTGCTTACTACTTATATCTCATTTTCCGTGTCTCTACTTGTGGTTTGTATCTGAAAATATCAATCACTTGTGTTTGTGTGCTTGAAGCCACCTAAGTCTAGGAGAATGTAGCATATATGGGGCTATCTTGGGAATTTCACCTAGGTCCAACTAGTGGATTCCTATCTATCACCCCATCTTCCCCTGCATATAGTCCTTCTCCTACTCCTAGGTGTGTGATCAAAGTAGCTAGTACAGGGTGATTGGTGGAATTGCTTAGGAATTTACTAAAACGTAGGTGGTGGGTAATGTGGGGTGAAATACCCTCACCTCAACTCCTAAATTCTACTTTTGGATCCCAAATACACTAAGAAATCCTATCCTATAAACCTATATTAGTAAAATCCTATTGAAATCACATCTATACCTTAGCCTAGCTAATAGTGTAGGGTGATTTCCTAGCATTTGACTAGTTGTTTGGTTCAGAAATCTAGAATGAATGCTTAAGCTTGTTTGGTCTATCTTTCCCCCAATTGGAATCCTAGCATCATTCTCAAATAGACCTCCGAAACTTATCATTGCTAAAACCCATCTTGTTAACTTAGCTAGCTCATGCTAATTAGTTGCTGGCTTTTAATTGCCTCTTAGTCTTTTACTCAATTCTTGCCAGTTAGATTTTTCTTAAGTAGTTATTGATCTTTTGAGCTTGCTAGTTTTGATATTTCTAGTTAGTTTTAGCCTAGGTCTTTAATTTCTATCGATCCTTAATTGCTAGTGTAATGTAGTCTCTTTCTCTGGCTTAGTTAATTATCTTGTCTTGCTTCTTAGACTTATCTTGTCTAGGGTAACTTAAGGTTTTTAATAATCTAGTTTCCTTCTTGCCTTTAGTCACTTGACTCCTTAGTTTACTCAAACAAACCATCAATAAACCCTACTTTTGGCAATAGGAACATACCCACCCTAACCTATCTCTAGTGCCCCCTATCTCCCTGGGGATTGACCCCTTTACTTGCCTCTCACCTACACTACAATATGATCTCATGTGCTTGCAAGTGATATATTTTGGTTTGTGTGCTTTTGTTAGTCTAGGACCCCCTTATAAATATTGAAAGATCCCAAGTGCATGAAAACACACCAAGATTTCTAAACATATGTTATCTTCTCCTACTCCTAGGTGTGTGATCTAAGTAGCTACTATAGGGTTGATTGGTGTAATTTCCTAGGAGTTTACTAAAATCTAGGTGGTGGGTAATGTGGGTGAAATACACTCACCTCTACTCCCTAATTCTACCATTGGCTCCCAAATACACTAAGTAATCCTATCCTAGAAACCAAAATTAGTCAAATCCTATTTAAATCTCACATATACCTTAGGCTAACTAATATTGTTGGGTGATTTCCTATCATTTGACTAGTTAATTGGTTTAGCAGTCTAGAATGAATGATTAAGCTTGCTTGTTCTATCTTCCCCCAATTAGAATCCTAGCATCATTCCCAAATGGCCCACCTACCTTTATCATTGCTAAAACCCATCTTGTTAACTTATCTTGCTCATGCTAATTACATCCTTGATTTTAATTTCCTCTTAGTCTTTTGCTCAGTTCTTGCTAGTTAAATTTTTCTTAAGTAGTTAGGGCTCTTTTTAGCTTACTTTTTAGTTGTATCCTAGGTCATGAATTGCTCTATATCCTTAATTGCTAGTGTAGTGTAGTCTCTTGCTTAGTTAATTGTGATGTCTCGCTTCTTGGACGTTACTTGTTTAGGGTAACTTAGTGTTTTTGATAATCTAGTTCCCTGCTTGCCTTTAGTGACTTTCCTCCTTAGTTTACTCAAACAAACCATCAACAATCCCTAAAAATCCTACTCCCCACATTAGGAACATATCCATCCTAACATAGCTCTAGTTCCCCCTCTCTCCCTGTGGATGGTCCCCTTTACTTGCCTCTCACCAACACTACAATACGACCTCGTGCTCTAGCGGGTGATATAATTTGGTTTGTGTGATTGTGTTAGTCTAGGGCCCCCTTATAAATATCAAAAGATCCCAAGTGAATGAAAACACACCATATCACATTTGAGCCGATCGATTTGTGGTTCAAAATGGTCGTTTCACATGTTAACTAATTGCATATGAATTTGGAAAAATCATTTCCATTTGATGCAAACATTAATTCCTTATTCTAATCAAATTGAATAAATGAAATGATCAATCATTCTCACGAATTCACAAAAGTTACTAGAACCTTCGTTCGGCCCAACAAGACGATCGGTTCACCCAGTGAGTCGATCGGTTGGTGCCTTATTCATGTAGAACTTCAGCCAATTTAGTTCCAATCAGATTGACACTCCAAATGGCCATCTCAACACTTGATCCGTTCATTTGGCATTCCAAACGATTATCTCACCCTATGAGATGATCAGTTGATAGTGCACTAAATTGATGTGTTGCTTGAATTGAATACCTAAACACTTTAGTAATAAATTCATTATCATTCACGATTAAACTTCTCTTCTAGATGAGTTCCTTTGTATGTGACCCTATAGTTCCCATATCATGTTGGCAGTGAATGTCCATAACTAACTTATGACATCACAAGCACAAAGTGGTGTTGAGTCACACATCTTTGCGACCCATGTGAATGGAAAATTGGAGAACAACTTCAACCTACAATCTGTGTAAGGTGTTGCAGTGATTGTATAATTCCTTTGTCTCTGATATTCATAATGAACTTGAGGCATGGAATTGTCATCCTCTCAATGTTCAATTCATGTCCTTGAACCAAGAGCAGACTATCTGAGATAATGTGACCTCAGTATCATATATTGATTCCCATGTGCAAGCGCATGTGTTTCTTAGTCTCGCTTATCAAGTGGCTAGGATATCAAACTCTAGTAGGAGGGACAAATACTATCTACATCACTCATAGTTAGTCCACATGTAGAAAAGCTACACAATCATCACCTTTATTGCAACCCATATTTTTAAATAATTTTTTATAATGCCAAAGTATACCTAACTACAAGTGATGAGTGTGTAGTGACTTCAGGTCTAAAAATCACAATCACCACCTTCACTATGAAAGATGACTATTACCACCAGTGTTGGTTTCCATTTTTACTCTCAAGGTGAGTTTATCTGATACATTGTTCCCTAGCATGTATTTATGTGCTTGCTTTGATATCATATATCATGACTAATGAGATTTTTTCATCAAACAACCCACACTCTAGTCTTGTGTGTTACTAGTGTCTATCTAACTTCCACAGTAACAACCAACTAGGGGCATAATAAGAATATACATACTCTTGCATTTGCATGATCTCATTCTTCAAGTCACATACTTGAAGATGTACACCATTGAGAATTGTTATTCTTTAGACATTCATAATGTATCCTCATTATCTCATAACTAAGTGAAAAAGACTAAATTGAAATCTTGCCTTTATTAGTATTAATCAAGTCTTTTATGGTATGTGCCATGTCAATCATCACATGATTGGCTCTCTGGGCATACCTTACCAACAGGCTCCCACTTGTAATTAGAGCCAATCACCCATGAATCTCATTCATAGTGATCTAAACATGTTCACCATGGTTCTAATGTACAAGTGATAATCCAATGGGTTAATATCATGTTGCTATTAGTCAACATATTTCATGTTTCTTATTTCTTCTCTATGAGATGAAAATGTATTACTATGAAATTTGACAATACTAGCCTAACAAGTTGCTCCATGTGTTGTCACAATAACATTATTGAGTCATCATTGGTTGGAACGTATATGAGTTCATCATATGAATTTCTAGATCCATACAATTTCACTCTATGTTCATAACACAAGTATACTCAGCTTCTATTGTAGGATATTATTAATGGCTATTATTTCACAACCTTTCCAACTAATAACATTTTTTAAATTAAACATATTTTATTGTGATCACTTTTGTCATTTTGGAAGCTTACATTAGTGTAACCCTTTACACCCAACTCTTCCTTTATTGCTATCACTAACAATCAATCCTTAAGTACTTCTCAAATATTAATGGGTATCTTTAATGACATTCCAATAACCCTTATTGGAATTTAATATCATCTTGTCATGCAAATACATATAAGATTATATGGGATAAGCACACTTATAGGATCCATGATAGATCCATTATTACTGCATAAGGTATCTTATTCATGATATTTCCATTCTTCACAAGAATAGGAATACATGGTTCATGAGAGACTGATCCAGATTTTCTCTCTCATTGAATTCTTCCATGATAAACTCTTTTAACTCCTTTCTATTCTATGTTCTCAAACTTATGTTATGAAACTTTTGAGAACTATAAATAGGTCTTGGTCCCTATCTTATAGAATATTTCACCTAATCCTTCACTAAAGGTGTTGTACTCAATATTTACAATATTGAGACATTATTCCTCATCATATGTGGAATGTTCATATATGTTCCCATTAAATCTTTTGTAATTACAGATTTCATCTTTTATCTTACTATCTTTTCAAGTTAAAAGATCTCATCTCTGAGATACATGTTTTAATCCCCGAGTGAACATTGTAGTTTATAGACTTTATTTGCATTCTTGGTGTTATAAAACCTTTAGGTTGTGTCATGTACACATCCTCTCATATATTCCTTTTAAGGAATCTTGTTTCAATCTTCATATGCAAATCTATTAGTCTACTATAACAACAAGAAAAATAATTGGTAAAGAAATTTTTATCATGTTCAACAACTTGAACTCATTTGAAAAAAAATTCAATCAATTTGTCCTTTTATGTTATCCATGTAGGTCTTTTCCACAAGACCCTATTGCACCCTTTAGGTGGCAGTACCATGGTCCTACCTTGCTAGCTTATTTTAATTTCAAAATGTATTTGAGCCATTACTCAAATTATGGTTAATATAACTTTTAGTTGATTTGTTGGCTCATCCTCTTATGACCAACTTGTTTGAGTTACTAGATACACAATCCTCCAATCTCATATGTGTTCTACTAGAACTTTTTTTTTCTATGTCATATGATGTACTTGAGATTCTAGAAAAATTTGTGATTCTCTAAGTACTCATCGTACCTCTTTGTTGACCTAGAACAAATTGAGTTCTACTTTTATTCCCACTAATTCTTTAGGAACTCAGTTATACTATCAACAAAACATCTTTTTATGGGATTGGGGTTAATAGTGGTATTCAACAGTTATTGTCGACAAACATTTAAATTTTTTTTTCTCAATATAGGTTTCAATCCTTTAGACATATTGGGACATCCCCATATCATATCATATATGATGTATTATAAATCATTCAAAAAGTAAATGATATACTAGGTATATATTTATGAGGATACAAGAAGATTCGATTAATTGATAATTATATCATGACCCATCATGGTATAATTCCTTCATTCATACACCTCACCATGCTCAGATGGATTTGACTTGTGATACATTATCACAGTTCTTTCTTGAAGTTTCTCAAGGTATCGATGTAAAAGTATATCAATGTTTGATGTCATCAATGTTTATTAATAGTTTTGTCAAAGTTATACTTCACTTGTAATCTCCTTGAACACTTCAAGAGATTTATGTTTCTAATTTATTGAGTGCATATCATCATATTACCAATTAATGAAACGAAGCATCATATGTATGAGGTCTAGTGGAAAGCTTATCATCCCACTACATTTAGTGATAGATGCCATGTCATATTGTGTGTAAATAAGACTTGAATGTTTCATTTGGTTCGATAAATAAGGGAATCTAGATTAACATCAAGATATGCATTTCTTATATATATGTGCAAGATGACTATTGTGATGGTTGCCTTGAGTTATCAATTATAATCCTTTAGTATTAACATTATAAACATTCATCTCATGATTCTTTTATACAAATACTATTTTAGATGTGTTTCCATACAAGATAATATCTTTTGAAATAGAAACATTAACATCTTACTTTATTGATTTATCATCCTTGTCATGCAATATGTGTAAAGTAAATGATTTTATTTATGGGCATAATGAAAAATAAGTTCAGTGAACTCTATTACATGCCCATTTGGCTAAGATAAATTTATATATAGAGTAAATCTTATGGAACTCTTGCTCCGCCTTGTCCATCTTTGTTCTTCTGTGAGGGCTTTTAGTTCTTTGTCAGATGTTGCACATCAAGTATGTCAGATCTCATGTGTGGTATCATATACTGAGAATAACTAATTAAATTTATGTTATAATGTTTATACCTGAAGTAAAAGACTTAGTTCCTCCATTGTTCTTATTTCATTCCTCTAACCAAAGTGGGAAATTTCTTTTCCAATGTCCAGGCTGGTGACAGTCACCTCTTTTCTTTACTTGGGCTTCTGTCTAGATTTAGAACTCTTATTAGATTTGCATTTGCATTTAGACTTTCCCTTTGTCTTTATGATCATGATCACAGACTTGGGCATGCCTTTCTTCATTTGTGTCTCAACTGTACTCAACATGCCCAACAACTCTATCAATGGCTTGTCAAAGTCATTCATGTTGTACTTGATGATAAACTGACTGTATGCCTCTTCTAGGGACTGTAGAATCACATCAGTGGCCAAGTCTTAACCCAAGGGAAATCCCGTTCTAGCTAGGTTCTCCACATACCCAATGAGCTTGAGTACATGATGACCTATTGGGTCTCCTTCTTCCATGTTGCACTTGAACAATGCTTTGGAGACATTGTATCTCTCTTATCTTTCTTGATCTAGGAACATGTTCTTGATAAGTGTGACCATCTCAATCACATTCATTTTCTCATGCTATGTCTACAACTCATAGTTCATGGGGCATAGAGTCAAACACTTGACATGCATGGCATCTTTAGAATGCTTATTGTAAGCATCCCTATTAGCATATGGTGTAGTTGAAAGGGGTTCATCTGATTCTGGTATCTCTAAGACAAAGAGCTTGTACTCTTGTGTGAGAATGATTCTCAACATCCTGAACCAATTGTGGAAGTGGTTCCCATTTAGTTTGTCCTTCTCAAGGATTGATCGTAGAGAGAAGTGATTGTTGTTTGATGCCTTTTGATTCTACAAAAGTATTTTGTAATTTTTTCAAAAAATCAATTTTTATTTGTTATGATTTGATTAAAAATTGACAGTATTGACTAGGTCTTTAATTAACTATCGCTCTCATTATTTTGATGAAATTGACAACCCTCAAGTTTCCATCTAGAAAAGTACATCGAACAATTTTCTAATGAGCAAGATCCAAAATGATTCGACTAATACCTGACCAACACCATCATAAATAATCAACCATTAAGGTATGCTATTTTCCAATCAAATCATATGAAATTCTTGATAGATAATATGTGCAACTCCTTTCCATACTTATTTGTATACTTTTGGGATTAGATGTTCTAAGAATCACCTATTAAGCCTAACCCAAAAGTCGACACTATAATAATGCACCTTGCTATGGAGGAACCTACATTATTACCATCACACTTCTACGAGATAGATAGTGCACCACGCTAAGTCATAACTTATGCTTGATTGATCAAGATTTTCATGTTTGATTTAGGAATATATATTTATTTATATATATTGTATCCAATCACCACATATATAATACATATCATATACATGTTATATCCCAGAACATAAACATGAAATATTAAACCAAAAGTGATGGTTATGGCCATGTCTATTGTAATTTCTTAAAGCCATTAGTAATTACTACAACATTAGTCATTCATCACATCCCATGCATGAACCTATTTTTGGTATAGATCTATGCTTGCCAATCCGGGTTGGCCGGTTCAACCTTTGAACCGGTTGTCTCGCCTCATGGTTGGTCAGTTGGTTCTCAGAAATGGTCATCAGGCTCCTATCCAACTGAGGTATGGACACTTCCATGGTCCTCCAGATAGTCGTCTTGTCTCATCTGGAAATGATCGTCTTCTTCATCATTGAAAGAAAAAAAAACTATCCTATTGCTATTGAACTTATTGTATAGTAGGGAGAAACCTCGAGTTACATTCGAGGGGAGAAAAGGAAGGAAAGTATTAACTTTATATTATGAAGAAGGAGGTAGAGGCTTAGTACGCAAACTGAGATAAACAAGAATGAAATCAAACCATCCATCCACACACAAATATTGGGTAATTGGCCATAACCATGCTACACATCCACCATCAAAACCGCTTTTAGGGTGACACATGTAATTTCCATATTTATATCATATCAAATGCATATATAAGTTTGGGATTATGTGGTATTTTATTGGATACACATATGAGATAGTTCAAATATGTGCATTATATGCAATAAATAAATGATAAAACAAAAAATCAGATCATATCGATTATCCTAAAAATAGTAAATTGATGTGTCTTTGATACCAATGTTGGGAAATTTGGGACAAAAGAAAGGTAGCAGAAACATAAATTTTATCTAACGATATTCCCCATAATAGCAAGATCGTGTCAACTACTATGAAATAGGAAATATGGTTTAATGATTTTATACATGGTCCTGGAGCAAGTCCAGCGATAACAGCTCATTATGATACAAATATCTTCTAGTTGCTCTTGGATGGTGTCTACACAGCTCCTGGTCTTCACCACGAACAACATAATGGATAGATTCTATAGCGACTCTAGTTGTCTCGCCATAGACTGCAAACTGACATTGCCCTCCTAGCAGTAGCCAAAGGACTCCTACCTCTAGAGTAGTTCACACTGACCACCTAGAACTCATGTAGTTCTAGTAGAATGAATAGGAATGAGTTGCATCTCTTATTGGTGTACTAGTCACCAACTTGCTCTCTCACAATTGTTTCTCCTTTTCTATCCCTCCCTTTAGCAGTTAGGACTTCCTCGAGCTCTCTATTGGTTACCATAACTAGATAGAACAAAAATGGTCAGAGGAAATTGAGTTATGTTCTTGGGAAGCCCCAAGTACCCCTCCATTTAATGGCGGGGTTAGGGTCAGGGTTCTCGATTGAAGTGGGAGTAGAAGGGACCGAAAGATCTTGAATTTTCACAAGCTATAAAATTTGAAACGGTTGTTTTGCAACTGAAACGATAATCTCACATGCGATCTGATTGGTTCATGGTTCAAACCGGTCATTTTGCATATTTCCTAATCTAATATGAATTTGGAAAAATGATTTCCAATTAATGCAAACTTTAATTCCTTATTCCAATCAAATTGAATAAGTAAAACTAGCAATCTTTCTCATGAATCCAAGAAACTTACCAGAACATTTGTTTGGCCCAACTGAGTCGATTGGTTCACCAGGTGAATCAATCATCTCGATCATTTGAGCAGATCGGTCCACCTAGCGAGCTGATCCATTGGTGTCTTATTCATGTAGAACTTCAACCAATTCCGTTCCAATCAGCCTGAATCTCCAAATGGCAGTCTCAACACTTGATCTGTTCATTTGGCACTCAAAATGGTTGTCTCATCCTGTGAGTTGATCATTTGACAGATCAATCAGCTCATGTGTTTCTTGAATTTAATACCTAAACACTTTAGTAATGAATCCAATTATCTTTCAAGTTTAAAATCCTCTTTAGATGAGTTCCTTTGTGTGTGACCCTATAGGCCCCATGTCATATTAGTAGTGAATGTCCATAACAAACTTATGACATAACAAGAAGAGAGTGGTGCCCAGTCACACATTAGTGCTACCTAAGTGAATGGAAAGTTAGAGAATAACTTCAACCTACAATCTCTGTAAGGTTTTGTAGTGATTGTATAATTCCTTTATCTCTGATATCTAGAATGAACTTAAGTCATGAAATCGTCATCCTCTCAATGTCCAATTCATGTTCCTTGAACAAAGAGTAGACTATTTGAAATAATGTGACCTCTATCATATATTGATTTTGATATGCATGTGCGTGTGTTTCTTAGTCTCGCCTATCAATGGATAGGATATCAAACTCCAGCAGGGGGGACAAATCTCATCTATATCACTCACAATCAGTCCCCATGTGTCAAACCTACCCAATCATCACCTTTACTGCAACCCGTATTTTAGGATTATGTTTGATGATGTCAAAGTATACCCAACTACATAAGATAAATATAGTGAGTTCAGGTCTAAGAGGCACAATCACCACCTTCACTATGATTGCTTACTATGACGACTAATAATGGTTTCCATGTGTCACTCTCATGGTTGGTCTGTTTGATACATTGTTCCCTAACATGTATATGTATGCTTGGTTTGATATCATATATCATGGCCAATGAGATTCTGTCATCAACCAACCCATACTCTAGTCTTGTGTTTTACTGGTGTCTATCTACCTTCCGTAGTAACTATTGGCTAAATTGGACATTATCATACCCTTTGTTTTGATAATTACAAACATTTCATTCTTTTGGATCTAACATGCTACTTGAGTATTTTAGGGTTCAAGAAGATGAGGAGATCGTATCATGTAGATAATTAAAGATCAATGTGATTAAATGCTTAAGCTTATCATGATTGTACTCAAATTAAAAACTTGTACCAGTATATAATGTACAAGTACTTAGATATCATGTAAATCAAGTGTTAGATCTTCTCTATCCACTCATAACCCTTAGTTGGGATCCCTTAGTGATTAGATTCATTATCCTCCATTAGAACAAACATTTCATAGGTGGTTCAAAAGCTTGAAATAGTAACACACTCGGTCGAGAAACTAGTCAACTGAGACACCCTCAGTCGAAGATATTGTTGACAAAGAACCACCTCGATTGATCATTTAGAGCATTGGTCGAAAACGTACACATATTGTGCTTAACTCATTTTCGGTCAAAAATATGGTCGACCAACACATCATATGTCCATTAAATTGAGTGGTTGGGAGTTGAGGATATCCATTGGATTACACTTGCATTCAACTCAAGCTCGTTCATAGTAATTCTCAACTGAGACATGTTCCGTCAAAAAACTTGTTGAACGAGCTGGGTTTTGGATTTTTCTTCTAAACTCGAACATTTTATCTATTTCTAGCCAACTACTTTCTACCTAACGTCTAGTTAATCACAAAGAACACTCTAGATACTTCCTAAAACGTCCCTAATCACTTACAAACCATGCCTATAAATAGGAGAGGTCTTAGGACACCCACAACACATAAACTACACTTGAGCTTCCATTCTAGTGAGCAACAAAGCTAAGAATCACTTGCTAGCTTCTTCCTTGGGCTCCAAAATTGTGACCTATAGCTACAATCTCCTAGACATAACATAGAAATGTTCGTCTTGAGTGAATAGGAGATCTATATGCTTGATATAGAAATCAAGATGTTGTACTTCATTGGTTAGGTTTTTCTTTCTTCCAACTAATTTCCTTCGTATTGTACTTTGTACTCCTTACCTACTCTAGGGGTTGGAGGTTGTTTTGAAAGAGGTGGTCAGAGCTACTTCTTGTTCGAGAAGGCTGCTCTAAGGTGTTCTTGAGGTTAATTCAAAAAGGTTGCTTTAAATAAGGTTGGAGATACTTCTAGGTCAAGGCTGCCTCAAGGAGGTGAAGTTACTTCAACAAGGTGAATGTTGCTCCAAAGTCTTGAGGTTACTTCAAGAAGGCTGCTACAAGGAGGTTGACGATACTACAAGGTGAAGGATACTTCAATAAATGTGATTGCATTTTTTTCTTAACATCCTTGCGAGGTAAATAAGATATATCACTTTCAAAATCCCAATTGAAGAAAATTGGGTAGTGGACTAGAAACATTTGATTAAGGTTAGAACCACTCTAAATCAAAGTGTCTTCCTTGTTTCCTCCTCCTTCATTGGTTTGAGTTTTTAATTGAATTTTAAAGTACCAAAATCTCTATTCACCTATAGTCTATAGCGTTTAATTAGTATCAGAGCAGGTATTAAAGGATACTTAACTGGTCTTAATTGGGGGTCGATGTTCTACACAACCTCAACCTTGAAGGAACTTATGTGACTCAGCCACCACCCTTTGATGGAAGCAACTCCACCTATTGGAAAAGAAGAATGAAATTTTACTTCCAAGGGATCATCCTGGAGCTTTAGAGAATGATGTCCTTGCCCTATGCACTTCCTAATAAGGAGTATGCAACATGGAATATCGATACGGTAAAGCAAGTCCAGTTCAATGCAAAAGCAGTAAGCATTTTATATTGATTCATTTATGTTAGTGAGTTAAATAGGATATCTTCATGTGAAACTACTTATGAAATATGGCATAAACTTTCAGGTACAACTCAAGTTAAGAATACTAAGATGAACATGCTTAAAAAAAAGTTTGAACAATTCTACATGCAACCTAATGAGACTATTAGTGAAATATATGCAAGGTTTTCTTATGTTGTTAACATCTTGAGTGTCGTGGGTAAGTATACAAGTGAGGAATATCAAGTGTCTAAAATTCATAGATCATTGCCTCCAGAGTACAAGCCAAAAGTGATGACCATTGAAGAAGCCAATGACCTTGCCACCTTGAAGATGGAGCAACTCATTGGAAACCTTGAGACACATTAGGTCGCCCTTGAAGAAGAAGAAATACTAGAGGCCAAACTTCAAAAGGGGGAAAAAAAGGACATTGCATTAAAATATACAACCAATCAAAGTCACCACTCAAGAAAGTGATGAGACAAGTGAAGGAGATGATGAAGAAGACACACTCATTGTAAATGGTAAGAAAATAGAAGATATAAATCTAAGAAAAATTCTATTGCTTCTTCCTCTTCTTCCCTTAGGTTCTTTGAATGTGGAAGGAAGGGGCATGCAAAGAATTAATGTCCTAAAACCAAGAAAAGAAAGTAATCTTCTTTCAAGAAAAAGACAAGGGATATAAAGCTTAAAATGCAGCTTGGGATGAATTAAGTGATGATAGAGGAAGTGGAGAAGAAGAAATGGAGTGTCTCATGGATAAGGAATATAAAAATTAAGCCTCAAGTGAGGTAGACATCTTTGAGTTATCCAAAATTGATTAGTTAATAGCCTGGAAGAAACGCATGCCAAATATGTTGATTGTAAAAGAAAATTGAAAATGCTTTCTAAAATAAATGATGAGTTGCATGCTAAACTAGATTATATTACTTTTAAAAAGGAAACTCTTATTTCTGGAAATTAAACTTTGAAATCTTGTGTTGATAACTATAAGGATAAATTGCTTGTCTTGGAAAATAATAATGATCTTCTTTCTCAAGAAAATGTTGAATTTCTTGTCAAAATAAATTAATATCAAACTTAACCTATTCTATGCTCTCATTTGGATTATGATATCATTGTTAGAGAAAGAGATACTTTTCTTTCTAATCTATTTCAAGAAAAATTAGATATTACGAAAATACGGCTGAAATTGTCAAGTTACAAAAGCTTGTTGATAGTTTGAAAAATATTGATATTATTGACAAATGTTTAGAGAAATCTAATGGACAAGTTCGTAGAAGAGGACTAGGCTATGTACCCAAAGAAAGTCATTATCAAAAGCCTATATCTATAAAACACAAGTACCTAGAACCAAGACTATCTATGTACCCAAAAACAACATGGCACATTCCCAAAATGTCAAGAAAAGAAACCAAATTGATTTTATTTCTTGCTTCTACTGCCATCATTTTGGACATTATTCATTCTCTTGTGAATACAAGAAAAAGAAGGACATCACTTGGGTTCCAATAACCCAAACATAGAATTTAAGACACTTTGTTAATGTTTGACCTAAACATCATTGTGAAATGTATGTCATATCTCAACTAAGCTAAGAACTTGTATATCTTTATATATTTTGACTACTTGAGTAATTCAAAACAAAACAATTGAAAATAGTATGACTTGTTTCCATTAAATGTGTTGCATTCACTAAAAAATCTACAAAACTCCATCTCAATCGACAAAGATCTCAATCGAACAGTCATCCGGTCAAAGAAAAGTTCGACTGAAAGTAGTTCTGTCAGATTTGTTTGTTGAAAATTAAATTCATTTTCATGCAATTAACTTTGGTGACTCAAATTTTTATTTGGCTCTTCATAATAAATATTTCTAAATACTTGAAATGATAAAACATTTAAAATAATACTCCTAACCAAAAGGACCACCATATGGGTATCAAAATCTTCATATTTTGTAGAATTGGGTGGTTGATAGTGGTTGTTCCAAACATATGACTGGAAACAAGAAGGATTTCCATACACTTAAAGAAAAGAAGAGTGGAACAATCACATTTGGAGATAATTCGAAAGGTAAAATTGTTGGGATAGGTTATGTTGGTACAAACCTTTAAATAAAGAATGTATTACTTATAGATGGACTGCATCACAACTTGATTAGTGTTAGTAAATTGTGCTATAGTGGTTATGATGTTCTTTATAATCTTGTTGTAAATTGCTCATAGAAAATACTAATGATGTTGTATATGAAGGAAAAAATAGGAAATATGTACATACTTGGACCTAATTCTATGCAAGCTATTATTGGAAAATGCCTTCTTACAAATGATGAATATTCATAGTTGTGGCATAAAAAATTAGGTCATGCAAGCTCACATATTATTAAAAAGTTTCTTAAATATGATCTTGTTCATGGCTTACCCAAACTATCTTTTGATAAACCTGAAAATTGTGAACCATGCACCCTAGGCAAGCAAACTAAAACTTATTTCAAAGCTAAGACATTACTTAGTACTATTAGATCATTAGAACTTATTCACATGAACTTATTTGGCCCATGAGGACTCAATCTATTGGTGGTAAAAAGTATTGTTTTATCATTGTGGATGATTATAGTAGATATACTTGGGTGCAGTTTCTTTCAACTAAAGATGATGATTTTAGAATATTCATTCAATTTTTCTCTAAGATTGAAAATCAACTACAAAACAAAATATGCACCATAAGGAGTGATCATGGCGGAGAGTTTGAAAACCATATATTTGAGGAATTTTGTACATGTCAGGATATACATATAATTTTTCAGCTCCATGCACCCCACAACAAAATGGGATAGTTGAGAGGTAAACTGGTCCTTACCAGAAATGGCTAGAACAATGCTACTAGAAGAACATAATACACCTAAAACCTTTTCGATCGAAGAAGTTTCAACAACATGCTATATATTAAGCCGTGTCTCAATCACTCACATCTTAAGAAAACTCCTTATGAACTCATCTTTAACAAGAAACCTAGAGTTGATTACTTTCATCCTTTTGGTACACCTTGCAATATAGTGAGCACAAAGGATGATAGAGACAAATTTGACCCTAAATCACAACATGATTTTTCTTGAGATATTCAACATCCAGTAAGGCATTTATAATCTACAACACCATTTCCAAGAAAGTTGAGGAATCAATTCATATCGCATTTCATGAAATTACATCACAAAGTGTTGAAAATGAAATAGAAAATAAGAACTTCAATGATATTGCACACCGAATTGAGGACTTAATCATATCAAAAAAAGATGACAAAAATTCTTAAATTGAACAAAATAATGAGTCACAACAACTAATTCCAATATTAATCAAAGATCATCCTCAAGACCTAATCATAGAAAGTACTTTCGATAAAGTAAAAACTCGATCAACATTTATATATGTTGCAAACATGGCCGTTGTATCAATTTTTTAACCTAAAAAGATCAATAAAGCACTAAAAGATGATTAATGAATGATTACTATGCAAGAAGAGCTAAATAACTCACTAAGAACAATGTATGGGACTTAGTTCCAAGACCGCAAGATAAAACCATCCTTGGAACTAAGTGGGTTTGTTGAAAAAAACTTAATGAAGTCGGGGAAGTGGCTAGAAACAAAGCTAGGTTGGTTTCTCAAGGATACAATCAATAATAAGGGATAGACTTTGTTGAGGCTTATGCATCCATAGATAGACTTGTAGCCATTAGAATGTTATTAGCTCTAGATTCCCATAAAGACATCAATTTTTTTCAAATGAATCTAAAGAGTTCTTTCTTAAATGGAACCATTTAAGAAGATGTTTATGTTGCCCAACCACCTAGTTTTGAAATTCCTAACAAGCCTGATCATGTTTATAAACTCAAGAATGCCCTTTATGGTATAAAACAAGCACCCAGAAATTGGTACGAAAGACTTGAGGACTATCTTTTTGATAATGGTTTCTCTATTGGAAAATCACATTCTACATTATTTTTCAAATCATATGAATCATATTTTCTAGTTGTTCAAAATATGTTGACGAAATCATATTTGGTGCTTCAAATGAGACCTGATGTACTCAATTCAGTGATATCATGCAAAAAGAATTTGAAGTGAGTCTCTTGGGAGAATTGAAAATTTTTCTATGGTTTTCAAATAAAACAAACGCTCACTGGAATTTTTCTAAGCCAAGAGAAATATACTAAGGACCTTTTAAAATGATTTAATATGGAAAATTGCAAACATGCTACTAATCCTATGGCCAATTCTGCTAAATTGACAAGGATGAAGATGGTGAACCCATTGATGATTCCTTATATAGGGACATGAATGGTAACTTGCTATACTTGACCACATCTAGACCAGATATTATGTTTGCCATTGGACTTTGTGCTAGATTTCAAATGAATCCTATGTATTCTCATTTTTACGCAGTGAAAAGAATTTTATGATATCTTATCGACACTATAAATTATGGTTTGTGGTATCCCAAAGGTAAATCATTGGATTTAAAATCTTACACAGATGTCTATTATGTTGGTTGTCTTCTTGATCGAAATAGCACAAGTGGTGGTTGTTTCTTTCTAGGAAGAGCCTTAGTATATTGGTTTAGTAAGAAATAAAATATGGTTGCTTTATCTACCACCAAAGCTGAATATGTAGTTGTCGGTTCATGTTGTGTTGAAGTGCTTTATATGCAACAAGTCTTGAATGATTATGGTTTTGTATTTTCTTCTATGCCAATTTTCTGCGACAATACTAGTGCTATAGACTTGGCTCATAATCTTGTTTCACAAAGTCATTCCAAGAACATTGAAATTAGACATCACTTTTTGAGAGATGATGTTACCAAGAATAAAATCTCTCATCATCAAGCTGATACAGAGGAACAATTGGATGATATTTTTACCAAACCACTTCCTTTTGATCAATTTCAATATATTAGAAGGAAGTTGCTTATTAATCCACTAGTAGATGTTTTCTTTAATATGTTTGCTTAGGATTCTTCATCATATTTTTGGCTTCTAGTGTGAATTTTTAAATAAATTTTAATTATTGCATACAATAAAAGAATTATTTTTTATAACTATCTATAATGATTTAATATAGTCAAAAAATACTTAGTCAATTCCAAACAATTCTAAGTATAAAATATTGCTCATAGTATGAAATTTGGTTGACAAAATATTGGACGGAGAAAGTCCTCCCTAAGTAAAATTCTTGATTGAGTTTCTCTTGGTGGGACCCACAACTAACTATGCACGTCTCAGGTATGAATCTTCTAGACATTCCTTTGGCTAATTTTTTTTTAACTATAGATGTAAGGCCCCAAAACTTGCTTAATGAGTTGAATAAGCTTAATTATCATAATTGAATTCTTATAACCCTAATATAACCTTGTGATATGTTTTGAAATCATAAGACAAGCCTAAGTTTCAATTTTGGTCCAATTCGGACATTGTTTAAGCAAGTTGTGCAATTTAATGCACGTTTTGGACTTTTCTACAATTTACCCAATTGAGAGGTTTTCTTTGCAATTTGTCAATTGTATTATATTCTTTGGATATTCTCTCATCATTCTTGATTTTTTTTATCCATGGGGCACCTATTTAATCCTTGGTTTGAAGGTGTTTTCCCCAAGGGTACTTTAGGGTTTACCCCTTCATGGATGAGCTACCTTTAGTAGCTATCAACTAATGAATTATTTGTTTTTCTTGTAAATTCAAGAAAAAAGGAATAAGCATATCTCTATGAATTGTGGGGGAGATTCTTTTGTGTGTTCTTGTATATTCTTAATAGTTTAAGGCAATGGACACTTGGAAAGATACTAGAACTTCAACTTTTTATTTTTCTTTATCTTAAAGTTTCATATACTTATCCCTAAGCACCAAAACGAGACATTTTCTCTCCACCACTTATCTCCTTCTAGAAACCTCATGCTCCCTGTATTCTTCTATGAATTTCCTATCCAAGGAAGAAGAAAGAGGGGACCTTCTTGGAAAAAGAATCTAGGGTTGCAATTGACTTCCTTTTTGGGTTTGAAAAGCTTCCTTCTAGTGATTTTGACCTAAAAGAGTAAGAATCCCTTTCCTTAATCCATTTATTTCTTTGTTATCCTTCCTCCTACCTTTATCCAGGTCAGAACTTTGTTGTTCCATGGTAGAAATTGCTCTAAAGCTCTAAAACCCTACCTTTCTTGCTCCTTATGCTTAGGGTTTTCTCATTTGATGAAGAAAGGTGCTAGATGGACGAATTCACAACTTATGCTTGGTTTTTCTACCCTATATGCTCGATTTTTCTTCTGTTTGTGGTTTCATCTTCTTATTATAGGAAATTTTTTATGACTTTCTCCACATTTATTGCTTAGCATAAGCTTTCTAGCTCATGTTCTTTCTTGAAAATGATGATCCATTCTCTAAAAAGCAATGCTTGACTTGGATTTCGATTATTATAATGTTCCCTATTCTGATTTCAGTTCTAGATGAACTTGTGATCATGTGTGTGTTATTCCTAAGATATACTATGATTTTGATCAGGCTGGTTTTGCAAGCTATGGTGTTAAGCACCTATCAACCAATGGTCAATTTTAGGATTTAAAGCTGATTTCTTTTATAAATATGATGGAGCTTCGAATTGCGGGGAATTGCATGGACCACTAAAAATCCTAAAGATAGTAAGTCTTCAGCATTAGCCTTGCTTATACTAGATTAAAAACTTCACCCACGTATGCTAGGATACATGGAAGTCTTATCGTAGTATAGTTAAGGGTCAAATCCACAGGACAACGGTCTTGTTGAGATCAACAAGATAGAAAATGTTAGAATTTCACTTAACTCCTTCACAGTTGGTATTTAGCTCGAAGAGTTTGTTTGATTGTTTAAACTAAGTGCAAGTAAAGTAAAAGCAAGAAAGTAAGCAGGAAGGTAAATTTAAGGTCGTAAACAATATTAAGGAACCACTAGGGTGTTATCAGCTTTCGCCACCACTACTCATGGATCAAAACATACATCACAAAAACTTGGCTTGCAAAAAAAAGAGTCTAAACAGTTAGTATCTTTGTATGCTTAGCCTCCTTTCAGATAGCTAACTATGAGAAATGTGGAAGCGTTGCAATGCCAGCCATCCCCGGATGAATGGTCACTTACTTTGCATCGCTCCCAGCGCAACGTGTGTTCCTCGACCCGTCAAGGTTGCACTTTCATACGTCAACTGATTCCATTTCATAGTATGAAAGTGCAATGATGGAGGTGAGTTTACTCCACTTCTTGAGAAACGCTCCTAGATACCGAACCAAACATACGGTGACTACATACAATCTAGAACCAACAAACAATCAATATTTGAATCTAGAAGTACAAACATAGACAATTTGCACTAAAAGATAATAGATAAAACAAGTTGGTGATCAAGCAACTAGCATTCATTAAATGATTGATGTTGAACTGGAAAGATAGTGTTTTTCTATTGCAAACTCAAGAATTACAATGCATGAAATGAAGACATGGGTAGCGGGGCTACTCCCCGCACCCTAGTGTATAAGACTACTCACTCATGGCAAGAACACAGAAGGGGGCGAGAAGAGAGAGAGAGTGTCATCTCCACAAAGGAGGGAGGAAGGTCAACCCCTTGGAGAGAGAGAGAGAAACGATCTTCACACTTTGTAGCTTGCTTGATGATGAATCCTCCTCTTCCCACCTTCTTTGTCGATGAGAGCGAAAGTAGCTTGGAGAAGGAGTCTGGATCTCAGACCAGCAGCCTCGGGGCAGTGGATGATGGATGGAATGATTCTGAAGCAATAGAGGCAACATTTGGAAGTTTGAAACTTGATACTTTGTGAGGACCCCTCGGGTCTTATTTATCGGCTTTGAGTGAGGCTCAAACAGTTTGGGAGGTTTGGGCCCAAACGGTCGTGAAGATCGTTTGGACTCTCTCTCTCAGTTTGGAGACCGTTTGGACTTTCTCTTGGTTTGGAGACCATTTGTGTAAGGACCCGATCTTTACAATCAAATATTTACAAAATAATATCACAATCATAAACAATCTTTATTACAATCATGCTTGTACATCAGAGTCGCGGAAGCTTACAAATATGATTACAAGTTTAAGAAATAAAATTCATTCTATCTAGTCTTCAACGGAGGACTACCCAGTGCATGTATCTTCAATCTCTTCCATCTATCACCTGCCCATGAGTTCCCAGAGGGAACAAAATCACACAAGGACCCCATTGAAGGAAAATAAAAGGGTCAGCAAAGCTGGTACTAAATCCAAATCATTGAACTATGTACGAAATAGGTTTAGATGTATAATAAAAGTTAGGAAAGGACTATTTGGTAGACTAAAGGCTAACAAAAAGAAATTCCATTATCAACTTCAAGATAGCAAATCTTTCACAAGAATATCATTAATCAAGATTCAATAATTCAAGTATGCAAAATTTATCCAAGCTATTCACAAGGTATATCAATTTCAAGATATTCTATTTGGCAAGTTTTGGCACGTTTCTATCATATCTTTTCTAGGGCTAAGTGCCTTGTGTTCTCACACTCTAGGAGAGAACAACACTAGTGCCTTATTAGCTATTCCAGTTAATTGGGGGACAACTAATCCCTATCCTCTGCGCAGGGTTGTGGGGTACTTGGCCCACTCAAGTGAGCCAAAGCTCTATAGGGCCAAAGCCCAAGGGACCAAAGTCCACAGGGAGTCAAAACTCGAAATAGATCAAGTCCAGTACCAAAATATTTTATCAACAACATTTCATCAATTACAAAATAAGGGTGGTGAACTTTCAAGAATAAATAAAGGTTTCAAAACTATATGGAATTCACCACGAATAAAGATATATGTATGTCCATAAAGAGGGAAAATAGTTCAACAATGCAATAGAAGATTTAGTACCTCATTTATCCAAGTCTCCATAGGTTGCACAATCAACAAGAATGGATCCAAGAGTGAGAAATCTACAAAGTATGGTAATGGTGTCATCACTTGGCTTGGAATCAACTACTTGTTCAATCTGAGTTATTTTGTGATCAAATTTCCATCTAAGATTTCTATTCCATATTCTACCCATTGTTATGATTTCTATATTTCAATTTAGGCTTCATACTCCAACATATAGTTGTTTCCTTTATTGTAGGTCCTAAAATGTTATCCTCTCGTATACAATTATCTTCAAAATATATTAACTAGGGTAAGTATAATCCCCATATCCATACTCTATTCATAATAAGAAATATAATTGTATATCTATACATATGCATTCCGGGTCGTGATTACTATGCGACATACGTTAATATGTTAGATCATCAATGACAAGTTAATTCAAAATATTACTAGCTTATGTGTATAAATAGAGTTATTACATAATAGTGCTAAACTATCATTAAGACTATAGTCTTCAATTATCATAAGATTATATGTTTTCTATTTATTGATCTGAATTCAACAATTCGTACTAATGGTTTCGTGTTTCATATCGTCAAATAGTATAAGAATATAGTATGTCAAAATATGTTATATAATAGATTACTACTTTTGTAGGACTTTTCATCTATTGATATGCTAACCCATACTTGTGCATATTAGGATGATATGATCATATGACATAACAAATAATTAATAAGCTTGATGTACTAGGCACACAGGTTATGATGGAATCTCTCGCATAATATATAAACATGATTACAAGAGACTAGTTTACTAAAAATTCCAGTTCATTATCTGACTACTGAAAATTATTCAGAATTTCAGTATTACAAGATGTATACTAATATGACTAACCTCTTCTCAGATTATTATAAAAAATACATTGTATATATAAGAGGTTTTGATTAGCATTTGCATCTTATACATCTGCATCCATTAACATTGTAGCACTAGATATTATCTACTAACTCATAGACTCATTATTAATTGTTATATGTATGCTAATCCGTACCCCTCAACATAAATAGATAGGGTTGGATGACTACATGATATAAATAACTATGGGTAATCTTTCATATTCATATTATCATACTGGTTTTCTGAATAAGAGTTATTTGTACTATTAAGACCGATTTCTACTTTCTAGGTTTTGTATATTACTATACATGCCTATATCTAGGTATGTGTATACACCGCAATTTATATGTAAGTATATTTATATGAGCCTACATATTGGAGATAGGACTAAGTTGTACATTTTCACGTTAAGATTTGTGCCCAATCCCTTAAACAATATATCATCTTCTTAAACAAAATTAACAAATACCCTAGGTACAGAAGCATAACCAAAAATTGACTTACCACTGTAGGAAGCAAGATCAATTTCAGATATGTTGTGATGAATTCATGTGCCCGGTGGAAGTGGCACACTAGGTTGTAGATCTGCATTAGGATCCTTTTTCTTGGTCTAGAGTTGATGGCGCGATGGTCTGAAGAGGGGTTGGTCAGATAGGTTGAATCAAGATGTTGTGAGGCGACGAGGTTCATGGCAGCTAGCTAGCTGTGAAGTCCAAGGATCTGCTAGGGGTCGAGGGTCCCTATAGCTGTGGGGTTAGCAGTTGCAGGTTTCCAGATCCAGGCCGCGCAACCAAGATGTGAGCCAACGTCAGGTGATTGCAGGCTGACAGCGAGATGGTTGCAGGTCTGATCAAGGTTGGCGCCATGGCAGGGAGGTCCGGAGCAGTAGTCACTGTGGTGTTGGTAGGTTGTCATCTGCTTTGTCAAGACCAAGTAATGGTGGCAGATTCTGGTGAGGCGCCATTGATCATGGTTCGAAATAGTTGTAGGTCGGCGGGGAAGCAGATCAGTAGAGAACGGGGTCATCAATTTGCAGCAGCAGTCCCGATGGCATCAAGGTACTGTGGCACACAAATGTTGGGCAACGGGATTGCCGCCGGAGGTGGAGGCTGCGGGCGCCAATGGTGGCGTATGGATATTACGGGAGCACGGGGGTTAGGAGGAGCTGTGGTTGTCATGGTGGAGGTCACTGATCTGCAGCCTACCCAACCCGGCGATGTTGTACTTGAGGGCGGCCGAGCATGGAGCGACGCTCGTCCAGGCGAGGGCGTCCAGGTGTTGACGTTGCTGGTGCCCAACGGTTACTGACGAGTTTAATAAAGAGGCAGTGCCACTGTGATTGATAGGTGGAGGAGCCAGGGTTCTTTGGTAGTCGTAGAGTAACACGGTGGGGGTGGAAGGAACTAGGATCAGGATGACGGGTGAGGGAGAGGAGAGTCGAACGATGCAGATTCATCTGTAGTGGATTATCGACTTCCTGTTGCCAAAGTCAAAGATTCGTAGAATAGTCTTGGTGTGTGTAGATCAGAGGCTCACGATGGATGGGATTGGTTTGCTCATATATATAGGGCAAGGGAGAGACTAGGAGTATGGGGTTGGTGTGTCCACTGATGATGAGGAGATGAAAGGAGGAGAAGGAGGAGCCGACACATCAAGGTCCTGAATCTGGGTAACAACACAGCCATTTTTTGATCTGCAAATGCATCAATGCGGCGCCCAACCTCCTAGGGTTTATAGGATGGATGTATGTGATCGTTGGGGAGGAGGTATCAATCCTCTAGAGTCGTCGGTCACTTTGTAACTCCTTGCATCATAGGCGTTATAGAGAGGGTAGTTCCGCGATTTGTGTGAGGGAGAGGTAAAGCCAGCGTTACTGTATTATCTAATTAATAATGTTGTTAATACAAAATTTAGCTATTCCTTCTGTAACTCCTTAAGTGCAAGGCCAAATTCCATGGGGTTTTAACTATGAGTTTCCTTTCTATTTGACTAAGCTTTGACCTTATTCATATAATAAATTTACAAATGCAACTTATCTAATTCAATTTATCTCATAATTGATTCTAGTATCAATTTCTATTTATATCATTAATATTTCCTATTAATTCCAAATCAAGAGTGGTCAAGTTGAGAGTAATTGACGTGTTCAAGATCTAATCACAGAATATAGGAATAATAATAACAAATGGGACTATATGATACCAAAGTATGATAATTGATATTTAACTTTGGGACTTCATGGAGATATTTTATCAAATGAGGACAATAGATACATTTTGACAAAAGGACTTGAATTGGATACTAAGATTTATCAAAGACCATGATATTGAATCAAAATAACTGATTGAGGCTTGAAATGACAGACAACATTGCAAATAAGTTCAAGTTTAAGTAAAATAACTCAACATATATTTAGTAGCCAGAATTGGGTATGTTACAACACTACCACCCTTAAAAGGGATTTTGTCCCCGAAATCCTATCCTTCTTGACAACTATGTTCCCTTCAAGCTCTAATTTTCTATCATACTACCCTTATTTGTACAAATGTCATCCATACAAATCTAATTCCCTTCCGACTAACCTATTCCCTAGTTAGATTGACAAACCAATTCATTTACCATTTTCTTGAAATTACTGAACTAATTTTGGTGGAAATGCTATTGTAGAAAGTATATCTATTATTGAATTCAATGCTTAAAAAATGACTAGACGATAAGACTTCTAACATCATATCCTAATATGAGAGTTAAAATATTCAATTTGTTAGTCTTGGCCATCATTATCACAAGTTTGAGTTAAAACCCAAGCTTATTAGTCAATATATGGTTATCAATACTACATCAATTTTAATCTCACATATTTGTCACTAATGTTACAATGATGTTTATATTGTGTATAATTTTTTTTTTACCTTCTGTTTCTTATGTGTATGTATATAATATTGTATTTGTGACGTTCTATTTCTAATTAACAAAATTTCCAAGGTCATGACCATAGAATATATATATATATATATATATATATATATATATATATATATATATTTATATATATATATATAAACTATTTTTGTCACATATATTTGTGTGATGATCTATGGGTCAAGAGTTTTGACATACTTCTATTTTTAAATTTTAAGGTAGGGTTTTATTTCTCTAAGATGTCTATATTGTATTATCTATTATTATGTACATATATATTAGAAGTTCACAAAAATAAATGAGTTCATCATTTTATCTTAATTCCACATAATATTCACTATGTCTTATCCAATTATTTCTTTTTCTCAATTTTCTACTTATATGAGTATATTGTTATTTTAATTTCCATTTCTATAGTTTTCCTAATCATTTCTTTTCTCAATAGATGTGATCGCATATTTGAAGGGACATATATGTTTCATATTTTGTATTATCAACATTTTTCATTCACTTGAGTATTTATAATGAGGGCATACAAGTCAAATGTATGGTCAAGTAAACATTCACATTCTTTTAAGTAAACACATTTATATTTTTCTTTCTTCCTTTTGTTTTTTTTTTGAGTGAGATTTTTTTTTCATAACTCTTAGCATATTATATTTTATTTTCTCTCTATTGAAGGTAATTATAGATACTTTTTTTTTGTTAGTGCCTTTATTCAACATTAGAGTTTTCACAAGTAATGAAATTCACTTTGGCCAGGTCGATATGTATAGTGAGGAAACCCCACCACCACCTAAATGGATTGGGAGTAATTATGCCAGAACCTTCACTATACATCCTTCCTTAGACACCTCAGCTCATTCCATTTACATGGTGATGAATTATTATAATTTATTAGGTAGATTTTTTTTCTTTTTATCAAATTTTAATCATGTTCATGATTTATGTTGAAATTTTCATATGTTCATATGATTTTAGGGTTATATCATATATCCATTATATATTTATATTTTTTTTCATATTTGTGAGTGTTAGAATCTAAAGAGAAACCATTCATATACCTATATTATTTCTTTTTACTTCTTAATAATCCAAATGTAAAATTACACACATGTATCTCAAACACTTCTTTCTCAACAATATCTTCATGTAAATCTATGCCTATAGAAGTTCAAAATCTAGTAGTTTAACTAGGTATGTCTCATAAATTTCTAGTTTAGGGTACATGTCTCACATCCTAGGCTAGAATGTTTTCTACTTGTATCCCATGTACTTCCTAATAACAAGGTCAATGATACCAGGATTCATGGTCTAACTATTTTTTTCTATGTTCTACTACTCCATTTGTGTTCCTACTTAACCCTAATTTCCACGAGACATGCATGAGTGCCAACCGTTTATGGCTCTGATACCATCTTGTATAGACTCGATCTTTACGATCAAATATTTACAAAATAATATCACCATAATAAACAATCTTTATTACAATCATGCTTGTACATCAGAGTCGCGGAAGCTTACAAATATGATTACAAGTTTAAGAAATAAAATTCATTCTATCTAGTCTTCAAAGGAGGACTACCCAGTGCATGTCTCTTCAAGATCTTCCATCTATCACTTGCCCATGAGTTCCCAGAGGGAACAAAATCACACATGGACCCCATTGAAGGAAAATAAAAGGGTCAGCAAATCTGGTACTAAATCCAAATCATTGAACTATGTACGAAATAGGTTTAGATGTATAATAAAAGTTAGGAAGGGACTATTTGGTAGACTAAAGGCTAACAAAAAGAAATTCCATTATCAACTTCAAGATAGCAAATCTTTCACAAGAATATCATTAAGCAAGATTCAATAATTCAAGTATGCAAAATTTATCCAAGCTATTCACAAGGTATATCAATTTCAAGATATTCTATTTGGCAAGTTTTGGCACCTTTCTAACTTATCTTTTCTAGGGCTAAGTGCCTTGTATTCTCACACTCTAGGAGAGAATGACACTAGTGCCTTATTAGCTATTCCAGTTAACTGGGGGACAACTAATCCCTATCCTCTGCGCAGGGTTGTGGGGTACTTGGCCCACTCAAGTGAGCCAAAGCTCTATAGGGCCAATGCCCACGGAACCAAAGTCCACAGGGAGTCAAAACTCCAAATAGATCAAGTCCAGTGCCAAAATATTTTATCAACAACATTTCATCAATTACAAAATAAGGGTGGTGAACTTTCAAGAATAAATAAAGGTTTCAAAACTATATGGAATTCACCATGAATCAAGATATATGTATGTCCATCAAGATGGAAAATAGTTCAAAAATGAAATAGAAGATTTAGTACCTCAATTATCCAAGTCTCCATAGGTTGCACAATCACCAAGAATGGATCCAAGAGTGAGAAATCTACAAAGTATGGTAATGGTGTCATCACTTGACTTGGAATCAACTACTTGTTCAATCTGAGTTATTTTGTGATCAGATTTCCATCTAAGATTTCTATTCCATATTCTACCCATTGTTATGATTTCTATATTTCAATTTAGTCTTCATACTCCAACATATAGTTGTTTCCTTTATTGTAGGTCCTAAAATGTTATCCTCTCGTATACAACTATCTTCAAAATATATGAACTAGGGTAAGTATAATCCCCATATCCATACTCTATTCATAATAAGAAATATAATTGTATATCTATACATATTCATTTCGGGTCGTGATTACTATGCGACATACATTAATATGTTAGATCATCAATGACAAGTTAATTCAAAATATTACTAGCTTATGTGTATAAATAGAGTTATTACATAATAGTGATAAACTATCATTAAGACTATAGTCTTCAATGATTATTAGATTATATGTTTTCTATTTATTGATCTGAATTCAACAATTCGTACTACTGGTTTCATGTTTCATATCATGAAATAGTATAAGAACATAGTATGTCAAAATATGTTATATAATAGATTACTACGTTTGTAGGACTTTTCATCTATTGGTATGCTAACCCATACGTGTGCATATTACGATGATATGATCATATGACATAACAAATAATTAATAAGATTGATGTACTAGGCCCACAAGTTATTATGGAATCTCTCGCATAATAAATAAACATGATTACAAGAGACTAGTTTACTAAAAATTCCAATTCATTATCTGACTACTGAAAATTATTCAGAATTTCAGTATTACAAGATGTATACTAATATGACTAACCTCTTCTTAGATTATTATAAAAAATACATTGTATATATAAGAGGTTTTGATTAGCATTTGCATCTTATACGTTTGCATCCATTAATATTGTAGCACTAGATAGTATCCACTAACTCATAGACTCATTATTAATTGTTATGTGTATGCTAATCTGTACCCCTCAACATAAATAGATAGGGTTGGATGACTACATGATATAAATAACTATGGGTGATCTTTCATATTCATATTATCATACTGGTTATCTGAATAAGAGTTATTTGTACTATTAAGACCAATTTCTACTTTCTAGGTTTTGTATATTACTATACATGCCTATATCTAGGTATGTGTATACACCACAATTTATATGTAAGTATATTTATATGAGACTACATATCGGAGATAGGACTAAGTTGTACATTTTCACTTTAAGATTTGTACCTAATCCCTTAATCAATTATCATCATCTTAAACAAAATTAACAAATACCCTAGGTGCAGAAGCATAATCAAAAATTGACTTACCACTGTAGGAAGCAAGATCAATTTCAGATCTGTTGTGATGAATTCATGTGGCCGGTGGCAGTGGCACACCAGGTTGTAGATCTGCATTAGGATCCTTTTTCTTGGCCTGCTGTTGGTGGCGCGATGGTCTGAAGAGGGGTTGGTCAGACAGGTTGAATCAAAATGTTGTGAGGCGACGAGGTTCATGGCAGCTGGCTATGAAGTCCAGGGATCTGCTAGGGGTCGAGGGTCCCTATAGCTGTGGGGTTAGCAGTTGGAGGTTTCCAGATCTAGGCCGTGCAAACGAGATCTGAGCCAACGTCAGGTGATTGTAGGCTGACAGCGAGATGGTTGCAGGTCTGATCAAGGTTTCCGCCACGACAGGGAGGTCCGGAGCAGTAGTCACTGTGGTGTTGGTAGGCTGTCATTTGCTTTGTCAAGACCAAGTAATGGTGGCAGATTCTGGTGAGGCGCCATTGATCATGGTTCAGAATAGTTTTAGGTCGGCGGTTAAGCGGATTGGTAGAGAACAGGGTCGTCGATTTGCAGCAGCAGTCCCGATGGCATCGATGTGTTGTGGCAAACAGATGCAGGCCGACGGGATTGCCACCGGTGGTGGAGGCTGCGGGTGCCGCTGGTGGCGTCTGGATATTAGGGGAGCACGGGGGTTAGGAGGAGGAGCGGTGGTTGTCATGGTGGAGGTCGCCAATCTACAGCCTGTCCAACCCGATGGCGTTGTACTTGAGGGCGACCGAGCTTGGAGCGACGCTCGTCCAGGCGAGGGCATCTAGGTGTTGACGTTGCTGGTGCCCAACAATTACTGACAGTTTTGGGAAAGATGCGGTTCCACTGTGATTGATAGGTGGAGGAGACAGGGTTCTTTAGTAGTCGTAGAGTAACACGATGGTGGTGGAAGGAACTAGGATCAGGCTGACGGCGATGAGGAGCAGATCATTAGGAGTTGTCTAGGGCGTTCGACGACACGATGAGGGAGAGGAGAGTCGAACCATGCATATTCATCTATAGTGGATTATCGACTTCCTGTTGCCAAAGTCAAGGATTCGTAGAACAGGCTTGGTGTCTGTAGATTAGAGGCTCACAATGGATGGGATTGGTTTGCTCATATATATAGGGATAGGGAGAGACTAGGGGTATGGGGTTGGTGTGTCCACTGACGATGAGGAGATGAAGGGAGGAGAAGGAGGAGCCGACACATCAAGGTCCTGAATGTGGGTAACCGCACATCCATTTTTTGATCTGCAAATGCATCATGGCGACGCCCAACCTCCTAGTGTTTATAGGATGGATCCCTGTGATCATTGGGGAAGATGTATCAATCCTCTAGAGTCGTCGGTCACTTTGTAACTGCCTACATCATAGGCATTATAGAGAGGGGAGTTCTGCGATTTGTGTGAGGGAGAGGTAAAGCCAGCGTTACTATATTATGTAATTAATAATGTAGTTAATACAAAATTTAGCTATTCCTTCTGTAACTCCTTAAGTGCAAGGCCAAATTCCATGGGGTTTTAACTATGAGTTTCCTTTCTATTTGACTAAGCTTTGAACTTATTCATATAATAAATTTATGAATGCAACTTATCTAATTCAACTTATCTCATAATTGATTCTAGTATCAATTTCTTTTTATATGATTAATATTTCCCATTGATTCCAAATCAAGAGTGCTCAAGTTGAGAGTAATTGATGTGTTTAAGATCTAATCATAGAATATAGGAACAATAATAACAAATGGTACTATATGATACCAAAGTATGATAATTGATATTTAACTTAGCGACTTCATGGAGATATTTTATCAAATGAGGACAATAGATACATTTTGACAAAAGGTCTTGAATTGGATACTAAGATTTATCAACGACAATGATATTGAATCAAAATAACTGATTGAGGTTTGAAATGACAGACAACATTGCAAATAAGTTCAAGTTTAAGTAAAATAACTCAACATACATTTAGTAGCCAAAATTGGGTATGTTACAGTTTGGACTCTCTCAGTTAGGAAATCATTCGAGTCCTCACGGTTCGAAACCGTTTGCCTTTATTCGGTCTTGGGACCATTTGACTTTACACGGTCTTGTGATCGTTTGATGTCCGTTCGGTCTTGGGACCGTTTGGTGTCCATTCGGTCTTGGGACCATTTTGTGTCCATTCGATCTTGGGATCGTGTGGCTCCGAACGGTCTTGGGACTGTGTGGCTTCGAACTGTCTTGGGACCGTTTGGTCTCAAACGGTTTTAGGACCGTTTGGAGCTTTTGTAATTTTTTTGTACTTTTCTGTAAGGAGAGAAAAAGGAGGGAAAGTAAGTCTAATGGTATATTTACAATAAAGAGGAAAGTTAAAGATTCTATCTAATTTATCTAAGAAAGAGTATGGAAAACTGAGGAAAACTAGTAAGATAACATCGCAAAATGGGAGGTTATCAAAACCCATGACTCGATGATGGTACCATTGCAACAACCCTATGGTGTTGTCTTCATGAAAATTGATGGTCAGGATCAAAGGTGTCAGATGATGGTGACAACCAATGGTCACCCCCTTAGGTCAGGTTTTGGATCAATTAGACATTTAATGATCAACCATTAAGTACCCTACTTATGTTATCAATCAATGATGGCATTAGCTTAATATTTGATGCTGATTAATGAGTATATTGTTGATCTAACAAACTATGGTGACTTAATGGTCACTAATGATGGTGGATCAGGTCTCTACAACCCTTGGTAAGTTAAGCATTATAGTTGTATCATCAATTAAGCCTTAGACCAATGGTTTCTTGGGTCACTGGATGCAATGGTCAGACCTATACTATAATTGATGGCTTTAGCATATGAACTTGCCCCAATGGTCAAGATCTACTTTTTATTCATCCAACAAAGAGCAATGATGTGTAATGCAATATGTTGGTCCTAATAATGTGATTTAGATGGCTTCCTTTATATGATCAACTAAAGGATCTTACTTGTTGACAATGGATGGCATGTTTTAAATGAACAGTCGATTGTGGGTTTTACCCTACTCCCAATGGAACTTTTGGTGTTGTTAATCAAGGGATGTCTAGGGTTAAATGGTGACTCTTTCTAGAGCACAAGTCAAGAACTTCATAGGTGGTTTATCCAAGGTGTTTACTTATGTAAACAACCAATGGTCTTACCTTTTAAACATCCAATGGTTCTGGGTGACATTGTGGTATGGTGATATGGGTTGAATGATGGTGAAACAAATGGAGGGTTACCCTTAATAAGGTAGTGTTACCTATTCACTCATATGAATAGGAGGGATGATAACCATGTTGTGTTGATATGTAACCCTAATGAGGTATAGCTTTTTATACCTAGCTTTAATATAACTAAATGATGGTAATTGGGTATGAATAGTCCTTGAATGACTAATACAATCATGGAGTACTCAGTTACTATTGTTGAAATGTGTGGTTTCATACTTGAGAATAGTATGGAATGTGATGGTGATGTTTCACCTTATGCATTCATGATCTAATGGGGATGCCATGAGTTAGGGTTTGGGTATGAGTGTTGATTAGTAAATTTAATATAATTTATATTGTTGAACCTAACTCTAATGAAAATAGATAAAGATGAGTGTTCATGTTTAACCTTCATATATGATGGCATGATGGTGAAATAACCTATTTAATATGATCATAACCTTAATGTGTTAATTGGTAGTTAACGTAGCCACATGGTTGATACTTTCTTATGCTCAATATGTGCATTATGAATACGATGAGGGTTAATCATATCTAGATTCCTTACATGTTGATGTAATAAAGGAATGTTCTTAATGTTAATATAACCCTGCTAAGATTGTTTATGAATATCTCCTAGCTCATTAATGCAATATTGTGATGATCTAGTGTAGTATATGTAAGTGATGTTGTTGAGCCTTGTTATAAGGCATGCAAAGATAATGATGATCTTGTAGGGAATAATATAATGGTGTTAATGACCTTTGGGCATGCTTGAGCACTGAATGAGGTACAATCCTCTTGTGTTGATAAGGGTTGATACCCTATGATATTGTGAAAAGGATTTATATCCTATGATAGTATGATGGTCTTAATGACCTTTAGGCATGGCTGAGACCTGAATGAGGTGTAATCCTCTTGTGTTGAAACGGGTTGATACCCTATGATATTGTGAAAATGATTTATATCTTGTGATAGTATGATGACTAGTGTAGCCTCATGAATGGAAAGTGAATAGTACCATGTGATGATGAGATGAGAAATTATGTTTCACATGTTTTATATCTTTTGAAGTTGTGATATTTATATGTTTGTTAGAAGTAGATTAGGGTTTGTATGTCAACTTGTTTGATGCAGCATTAATTCACCCAATTCACATAACTAATCAAGTGAAACTCTAGTCATGTAGTGCCCTATGCCATAGATCCATCTGAGTGTTAGAACTTGCCAGATAGTGAAATGAGTATTCCTAAGGGGAACTCAGAGCACATATTGTTGAGTATGTGGGGGTGGCAAGTTGAGAATATATCCTTGTCATCCACAATGCAAGTTTTAGAGGATGGATATGGTCATGCCTCATACACCTGATGTGATTGAGAATGGTTGTGGTCATGTCTTGATGATTATATATGTGACAAGATTAGAGGACAATTGTGGTTGTACCTCGAATGTTAGGGTATGTGAACCCACCTCCTTTCACTAGTGTCGAGAACTATACCAAGGACGGACTAGGCTGTTACCATCTTGACCTTATGTGTTGTTTTGGCGGACCCGTACTGACAGGGGGCGGAGAAGATCTTAGGAGTCTGTCTCTTCCTAGATCTTGTATGGAACTTATTTTGACTTAGCAGTGGTCAATTGGATTTTGAGTGGTATCCTCAATTTCCTTAGGGCATAATAATAGATGTAAGATAGCCATGTAGCATATCTATTTAGGGTTATACACAACACTTCATATTGGATGATAACCCCTGTTTTCTTTCTTTTCATTGAGATCATGTATAATACAATAAGATATAATAGATATTCTTTTGTTGTAGTTATGCTCATGTTGTAAACATGCTTATGTTGTCAAATATACTGGCACTGATGGTTAAGATGATGTTGCTAGCTATGTTTAATATTGCTAGCCATGCATATGTAATTATAAATGCTTAAACTACTAATCATGTCTATGCAATTAATTGTTCTATGATGTTATTTCTACTTATGATATAGATCTATTCACTTTATTTGAGATGCCAATATTGATAGCCATTTTATGTTACTAGACGTATGCATGATGTCAGGAATGCTTATGCTACTATATTGCTTGTTCTGTTAGAAAGGAATATGATGAGAGTTAGATTAATGATAATTATTGTTATTAGATGCAATTTGATAATATTTGAGTAGATATATATCCAAAGAAATGGATTTTTTTGTTATCTATATATGCATTGATGATCATACTTATTGCTAAGATTAATTGCTTAATCTGTTTATCATACTTGAACTGTTCAATTTGTTCAATTGATTATTAAATACTTCAATCACTTAGTTATCTACTATTTAAAATGTTGTAATCAATAAGCATTGTTGGAGGTTATATCTCTTGCTGGAACATGGGTCTCAACCTTTTGGTTCGTCACATTGTTTTAGGTAATCAGAAGTGACAAAAACAAACATGTGGCAACAAAGACAAGCTACAGTAATGAATCTTTGAGAAAGTTGATTAGATGTCTAGTATGTCCTAGAGTCATCCCTATACTCTCAGGTCAGGGCAGGAAAAGTTTGTATATGGTGTTTCAAACGAATTGGAATTTTGTTAGCATGTTAATGCCTGTTTGTGTGGCATATAAAAATATAGTTCTCCTATGCATATATGTTGTGGCTAAGGCAATAGAACAATTTGTATCAAATTCTTGGCATAGTATGGATAAAAGAAAGATGTTGGACTCTTATGCAAATGTTTCTGAGCAGGTGCTGATGTTGGAATCTTTTAATTTATTCATATTTTTGGTTATGTGATTAATTAGTGATCGATTCTTCTTTATGTTTTGAGTAATCTAGTTTAATGTAATGGGTTTGCACAAGTTGGTATCAGATCTTTAGGTTCACTGAGTCTACAGGAACACTAGGACTTAAGACTAGGATGATGTCTAAGTTAGGAATGTGGCACAAAAACATGGTGCATACTGCCTAATCTCAGTAATTGGATGCCCTGGCCAGGTATTCAATTATTGAAAAAAGGTAAGTATGGAACTCTTAGGTTGTTTTCCTTTTGTTTACTCTGATCAATTAGTCATTTTGAAACAATCTAAATAGCATAATGAATAAGAAATCATGGTATGAATATCTCAATCCTACCTTAAAGAAGATGATAATTGCATCACAATCTATCCAACTTAAATGTTTGGTAACTATAAGAGAAAGTTACAACACCATGAAATTTAAATATGAATAGAAATTAGAAAAAGAGGAGTTCTAGAAGATGTGATTCAAGAAGATAATAAAGTAAAAGATAGATAAGTCTATTCTTATAAAGTGATTCAAGGTATGAAATCCACACAAGATGGAGAGAACTCCAATGATAAGTATAAAATGAGAAGATAAATGAGAACAATGTCAAAGGAATAAGGTGGAACATGAGTTAGTCTCAGACCAACCTATGTGTGTAAGAAAGTGTTAATGTAAAATAAGCATGGTGTTTGAAAGAAATTAAGACAGATGATCCATGTTTAATGAAGAAAATGTGGAATATGATGATTTACCTAGTTGATAAGTGGTTGAAAAACATAATAAAATAAGAGAACATACCCAAGTGGAATAAATAGTCATATAGGAAGGAGTAATGAGATATGTTAATCATGATGATTCCTATGCTAATGGCAAGGAACCCAAAATGAAAAATGTAAAATGATACATAAGAAGTTGTAACCTGCATAATGAAAATAGAATTGGTTACCTTTTTGCTAGTGACCCTTGAAAAATAATGCTATGGTATGGGAAGTGTGTTTCACTTTGTGTCTTTCCTTTCTAGGGCACAAATTTCAAGTGGATCATTGCCACTTGGTACGTGTGGATTTGCTACAAACATGAGGGTGGATAGCTTATTATAGCATAAGGTTGCTTGGACTATGGTTCCAAGATCATAAATTTTGTGATGAGTTTGCTTTTTAGCCTTCCAATAATTTGGGAGATTCCTCTTATATGTTTTGAAATTTATTATGTTGGTAAAAGTAGATGAGATAAGGATGTGAGTTCCTTATAGCACATGAGGTGGATACCAAGGTAGTGAATCCTAGTATCTAAGATGTATCAACAGTATGGGAAGTATGTGAAGGTTGGAGATGTTTACTAAATGAACATATCAAGTATTCCTCCCCCATAAAGAGAAGGAGAGAGAGTTGATGATGCCCTCTAAATGTTGTTGGAGGAAAAACAAAAGTGATTCTATAATGTTGTGTATGGTTCAGTGATAGCTGGGCAAGACCACTATCATGGATAGATGATTTGTTGGTTAATATATATGTGATACATGTTCCTTTAAGAATAACCTATTATTAAATATCAATTCATAAGAGTTAGATTGGATGACATAATTCACATGACCATGATGAGTTTAGAGTTATGTCCTTCAGACTAACCAATGTACAAATATAATTTATGAATCGGAGGAACAAAGTGTTCCAGTCATGTCATACAAGTTATATCAAGCTTTGAATGATGACATGTCAAATTATTTCAAATATGGTCAAAAATATGATCAATATTTCTTCAAAAACCTTAGGGTTGTCAAAGCAACAATAGCTATGAGACAAGTTGAACAAGAGTGAGATGGGGTTGATTAAATTTCTTTATGGGATCACAATATGTCTTCTAAGTAGGTTGTGTAAATCCTAGTAAGGTGAATATAGTGTTGTTGTTTCACCCCTAACAAGGTTGACTAGGAATGTTGTTTCCTTGTATGGAATGATAATTTCCAGCATCAACAATTCTTTTGATGCTAAAAAAGAAGTGACAAGAGTTCTAGTGTCAGTCTATCTAAAACAAAAGGATGGATACATTGCCTTTTTTTATGCTTCAAGGAATGGTATGGGACACATGACATGATTGATAAAAGGCTTTTGAGTAATTTGTTGATAAAATAGATATAATAATAGGATGATAGCTAGAATTTAAAGTTAAACATTACTACTAGAGTTGTACAGATGACACAACAAGTTTCTATTCCATATTGAGAATGTCTTCTTAGGTGGGGGTTTTAGTGCTGACCCAAGATGATATACGTATGAATGATGTGACATCAGCATGATATGTAAGTAACCATATGAAGTTAATAGGATGAGATGCAAAGGAAGCACCCATCTTTGTTTACCTTAGATTTTGGGGGCAAAATCCATGTTAGAGGTTACTAGTTGTAAGGCCCCTAAACTTGCTTAATGAGTTGAATAAGCTTAATTATCATAATTGAATTCTTATAACCCTAATATAACATTGTGATATGATTTGAAATCATAAGACAGAGTTGAGTTTCAAATTTGGTCCAATTCTGACATTGTTTGAGCAAGTTATCCAATTTAATGCACATTTTGGAATTTTTTGCAATTCAACTAATTGAGAGGTTTCTTTGCAATTTATCACTTGCATTATGTTCCTTGGATATTATCTCATCATTCATGAGCTTTTTGATGAGGCACCTATTTAATCCTTAGTTTGAAGGTGTTTTCTCTAAGGGTATTTTAGGGTTTACCCCTTCGTGGATGAGCTACCTTTAGTATCTATCAACTAATGAATTATTTATGGATGGTGGGTGATAAATGTATATTTATCCCTTTTATTTTTATATTTTTGATATTTGTTTAGGATTATTTTGTTATTTATTCTCTTAGTTTCAAAATTAATTGTGTTATTTTAGATTTTTCTCTTTAATTGGAGTTTTAATTCTATTTTCTTGGGTTTTGTAGGAAAATTACACAATTTGCAGCAGTCCTGAAATTCATATATACCCTCTACCAAAAGTGACATAACTCTTGCATTCGAACTCCAAATTGAGTGTACAAGTATTCATTTGAAAGGTAATTTAATTTTCTAAAATAAAATCCTATTATTTGGACAACTTTAGTGCTTTTAATGGGAGATAAATACGTTCTAAATCCCTACTGTGAGAATCTGCATTAAAGGGAGTTACATGGTCAAGATAATTAAAGACAACAAACTTTCGATTTGATCAGATCTAGAAAATTCAAAAATTGGTCTCCCTCTCTTTTTTTCCCCTCGTTTGAGGGCAGCCTACCCCCTCTCCCTTCTATAAAAGGAGAAACTCTTCACTTGTAAAACCATTCCGTTATTCATTCCATTTCATCTAATTTTTAGTTGTGGACCACATCTTGTATAATATTGGATCTCATTTTAGTTTGCATTTCTTCTGGTCTTTTTATGTCTGAGTAAATCTCTTTAGGGCATGGGAGTAGCCCCTTATCCCGGTTCTATTCAATATAATCAATTATATTCCTCCATCGAACAAATGTCTTCTCTCTGTTTATGCGTGGTTAATTGGATGATCTGATATATTCTTATGGAGTGATATGACTGTGGATCTCTGTAAGAACGAAACAATAGTCCTTTAATTATGATTATCATCTTTTTGTCTTTTTTAATCTTATTCTTGTTATAATCCTTGGTGACGCGACCACCTGAGCCTTGGGTTTGAACGCTAGTTTGAATTTACATACTTTTTGATATGACCGTGGATAATAGCATGTTGGACGGTTGGGTAATGATCCGTGAACGCCGGGACCAACGAGTTCATGGGAAGTCCAACCTTTGTGAGTTTTTCCTTAAGGACATGTAACCACAAGGTCCTAATTTGATCCTTGGAGTTTCGAATTTGATTAGTTGAATAGGAATGTGGTTTTGGTGGTGATCTTCCGGACCCCAGATCTTTATTTCTTGATTAGTTAAATTTTATTTCAACACTTTTATTTTTTTTCTTAGTATTAACAACTCTCTCAAATCGGGATTTAATTCTTGTACTTGCGATCGGATTTGGATTTCAACTTTTTTTTTCTACTGTCCCTTGGATCGATACATATCTATACTAAGTTGACTTGTTGTTCGCAACAAGTTGACAACCAGTTTAGAAGGTTAAACTGTACGACTTTTCCTAGTGATTGTTGTGTGTACAACGACTCGCATCAATTTGGCTCCGTTGCCAGGGACGACACAGTTGTTTTTCAGATCTGGTTGCCTGTATATCTTGTATAATTCTTGTTTATATTCTCTAATTTTCATAACTTTAGTCTTTTTTATAATTTCTTTTGGATTTTTGTAATTTCTTTTTGCCTTCTGAGCACAATTCCGGAAGTGTATCTCCTCTTTCTACAGAGTTTCCATTCCAGCAGTACAGCTTTCTAGTTATTTTTTTTTGTAATTTTAGTTTATTTCATAAATTTTTTAGATTTATAATTTTTAGTTCTCTTTGTAATTTTTGACTAACATTTTATCTCACAATCTTTCCTCTCATTCATTGATTGACATATCTTTCATGAACTTTTCTTTTCAAATGGAGTGGGCATCCCAATATCCCCCACAATGTTATTATTGTGGTCTCTACCACCATGCATCTATTTCCTGTCTGACTCTACCCCATGCTTATAATAGCACCCCTTTTAATTGCGAGCCCTTTCATCCTAGTGGGTACAATGTGAATCCACATTTTTCTGAGAACCATTATGGGGAACCTTGCTATCCATATTCTAATGGGGGATATGATCAACAATATTTTGTGGGGTGTAACCAACAAAACCTTGGGGGTTATGAACATGTTTATGAAACCCAATGTAATCCTCAACAAGAAGAGAGACTTAGGTCCTTAGAGAAGATAGCAGTAGAAGGAGAAAAAAAACTAAAAACCAGCCAAGCCTTATTAACCGCCCTTCTAGAAGTACAAACCTAGAATATAGATTGTTCAAAAATGTTTCCTCATGAATTGGTGACACCTTATAATATTGAATCTTCCTACCAAGATGGACGCAATGGAAATTACAATCCACCATCTTCTAGAGATTATTATTATGAGAAATGCCTCCCAAAACAATATGAGGAGTACTATCGCCAAGGACACTATGGGGAGTGTGGCGAAGATGACCAAAATTTTGGGGTGTATAAATCCTATGGTGAAATGCAAATTAATCTTGAACTGGAAGAGAGACTTAAGGCCCTAGAAAAGATGGTAGCAGAAGGACAAGAAAAACTTGAATCCAGTCAAGCCATGTTAGCTACCTTACTAGAGGATCAATCAAAAACTCCCCCTATAGAGCTTGAGCAACCCAAGATGGTTCTTCCTGACGACGACGATGATGATCCTTATTTTGTGTCATATATCTCGCATCCTGAAGAAATAGCACAAACCATGGAGCCGTATTTTGTGTGTGATGAGGACGTTGGTATCCCTATCTTTCCTTTAGAGACTCTATTATTTGAATATGAAATGTCAAAGAAGGAGAGTCATTCTGAAGATCCAACAACTCCTCCCATCCTCAACATAAATATGAATGATACCATAGACCAATACCCTTCTTTTGAGTCTATTTTGGATAATGAGCATCTAATCCCCTTAATGATTCTTCCCAAGCCGTCACAGCCAATTTCCATCCCACACATGGCTGAACTAGAAGGGGAGATACCACCGTTAGAAGAATCCCACACACCCCCTTCTATTGTTTGCAAGGAATACATCATCATCCCTCCTAAATACTTGGGGAACCCTTGTAAAAAGTATTAGAGACATATGTTATATCAACAATGAAACTTACCAAACCCAATGTTGATGGCATTAATTTTAAGGAGAAACAAAACACTTTTGTAAATGATTTTAAATTTTTTGTATTAACATCAATTCTCCCATATGCAGGTCATCATGATGGTGGAAAACCTAAACCAGATACTCCACCCAACTCAGTTCATCATGCTCTACTGCCATTACTAGTCGGGTACCCGCCAACCTCCCCCAATCCACATCCATCTTCAACACTTCCCTTGCTATCGAAGGAAGATCTATGGATATTATTGGAGGGAATGTGAGGTGAAAGAAAATATGAGCACCCCACTGAGCTTCTACAATTACCCTATCATAGGGTACATTATGAAGCTCCTCAGACAAAGGTCCCATCCCTCATACACATCCCCTTTAGCTGGACATTTTTTGAGCTACCTGGGCCACCTGGAAATCCTCGCTCTTCTCTTCCCTCCATCTCGGGTTTCGATTTTACTCGGGACGAGCAAAAATCTAAGTCTGGGGTGGAGGTGGGTGGTATGTTTCTATTCCACCCCCTTATCTTTTTTATTCTTGCATTATTTCTACCCTTTGTTTTTGCATATAGTTGCTTTGTTCATGGCCATTATCTAGTCGGCCATGTTTTTATTTCTTTTATTGGAAAATGGCCTTTATCTAGTCGGCCAATATGAATAGATGTTATCATTGTACCTCTTTGAGTTTTGTTAAATCTTTTGCAAAAAATTGTTACAAATTTCCATGTCTGAAACCACCATGTCACCTAGGATCCCAAAATAGCATCACTCCTTCGAAAAGTTGGCAACTCGTATGGAATCAATCAAAACCAAACACAAATTTCTCTATTTTTAAACATTGATTAACTTGATATAAATCTTGTATAATGTGATTGACATGAATGTTCTTTCTGATGTAATGACACTTTCAAAAAAAAGGAGAAAATAAATATGTGAAGTTATAGGCACAAGGACACCTTTTGTTTCCCCTTATTTTCTCTCTAAAAAAAGAGAAGCAAAGAATCACCACCAGACAAAAATCAAGTCCGGGGTGGCATGCTTCCCATAAAAAAAATTCCATACCCCAAAAAGGGGTGTACCATCAAAAGATGCCAAAAGTGCACATGAAAAAAAAAATTTTGTGACCAATGTAGCCACAACTCCACAAATCTAAATCCCAAGTCGAATAGGTGAGGGATAAAAAAAAATTCATCACTTCCTTCTTTGTTTTCACACCCCCTAATTTCATCTTGTTCTTGTGCAACAACTCACAAAAAAATAATATACATTTATAAAAATGAGAGTGTCAAAGCAAAAGTAAGATGAAGCATGTTTTTCTATAAAATCTTAATTTAGAACCAAGATATGATATTTGTTTTTAATAGGGAATATAGAATTTTGTGTTTTGTGGTTTTAGGAGATTGGGTTTCTTGGCCAAATTTGGAGGTAAGGAACAAAGTGATGTTACAAGGGTGAGGATAGATATGTTGCTAGTATAAATTGGAATAATTTGTGATTTTATTTGTTTGAGGACAAACAAAGATTCAAGTCCGAGGTATTTTGATAAATGTATATTTATCCCTTTTATTTTTATATTTTTGATATTTGTTTAGGATTATTTGTGTTATTTTATATTTTTCTCTTTAATTGGAGTTTTAATTCTATTTTCTTGGGTTTTGTAGGAAAATTACACAATTTGCAGCAGTCTTGAAATTCATATATACCCTCCCCCAAAAGTGACATAACTCTTGCATTCGAACTCCAAATTGAGTGTAAAAGTATTCATTGGAAAGGGAATTTAATTTTATAAAATTAAATCCTATTATTTGTACCACTTTTGTGATTTTAATGGGATAAAAATACGTTCTAAATCGATGTTGTGAGAATCTGCATTAAAGGGAGTTACATGGTCAAGATAATTAAAGACAACAAACTTTAGATTTGATCAGATCCATAAAATTCAAAAATTGGTCTCCCTCACTTTTTTACCCCTCTTTTGAGGGCATCCTACCCCCTCTCCCTCCTATAAAAGGAGAGACTCTTCACTTGTAAAAGTATTCTGTTCTTCATTGCATTTCATCTAAGTTTTAGTTGTGGACCACATCTTGTATAATGTTGGATCTCATTTTAGTTTGCATTTCTTCTGGTCTTTTTATGTCTGAGTAAATCTCTCTGGGGCATGGGAGTATCCGCATAGCCCGATTCTATTCAATATAATCAATTATATTCCTCCATAAAACAAATGTCTTCTCTCTGTTTATGCGTGGTTATTTGGATGATCTAATATATTCTTTTGGAGTGATATGACCGCGGATCTCTGTAAGAAAGAAACAATAGTCCTTTAATTCCTATTATCATCTTTTCATCTTTTTTAATCTTATTCTTGTTATTAGCCTTGGTGACGCAACCACCTGAGCCTTTGGTTTGAACGCCAGTTTGAATTCACATGCTTTTTGATATGACTGTGGATAATAACATGTTGGACGGTTGGGCAATGTTCCGTGAATGTCGGGACCAACGGGTTCACGGGAAGTCAGACCCCTATGAGTTTGTCCATAAGGACATGTAACCACAAGGTCCTAATTTGATCCTTGGAGTTTAGAATTTGATTAGTTGAATAGGAACGTGGTTTTGGTAGTGATCTTCCAGACCCCAAATCTTTATTTCTTGATTAGTAAAATTTTATTTCAGCACTTTTATTTTTTTTCTTAGTATTAACAACTCTCTCAAATCGGGATTTAATTCTTGTACTTGCAATCAGATTTGTATTTTGACTTTTTTTTCTACCGTCCCTTGGATCGATACCTATCTATACTAAGTTGACTTGTTGTTCGCACCAAGTTGACAACTGGGTTAGAAGGTTAAATTGTAGGACTTTTCCTAGTGATTGATGTGTGTACAATGACTCACATCGATTTTGCACCGTTGTCGGGGATGGCGCAGTTGTTTTTTTAGATCTGGTTGCCTGTATATCTTATATAATCCTTGTTCATATTCTCTAATTTTCATAACTTTAATCTTTTTTATAATTTCTTTTAGATTTTTGTAATTTTTTTTGTCTTCCGAGCACAATTCCGGAAGTGTATCTCCTCTTTCTGCTGAGTTTCCATTCCAACAATATTGTTTTCTAGTTAATTTTTTTTGTAATTTTACTTTATTACATACAATTTTTAGATTTATAATTTTTAGTTCTTTTTGTAATTTTTGACTAACCTTTTATCTCACAATCTTTCCTCTCATTCATTGATTGACATATCTTTCAGGAACTTTTCTTTTCAAATGGAGTGGGCATCCCAATATCCCCCACAATGTTATTATTGTGGTCTCTACCACCATGCATCTCTCGCCCGTCTGACTCTACCCCATGCTTATAATAGCACCCCTTTTAATTGCGAGCCCTTTCATCCTGGTGGGTACAATGTGAATCCACATTTTTCTGAGAACCATTATGGGGAACCTTGCTATCCATATTCTAATGGGGGATATGATCAATAATATTTTGTGGGAGGTAACCAACAAAACCTTGGGGGTTATGAACATGTTTATGAAACCCAATGTAATCCTCAACAAGAAGAGAGACTTAGGGCGCTAGAGAAGATAGCAGTAGAAGGAGAAACAAAACTAAAAACCAGCCAAGCCTTATTAACCGCCCTTCTAGAAGCCCAAACCCAGAATACAGATTGTTCAAATATGTTTCCTCATGAATTGGTGACACCTAATAATATTGAATCTTCCAACCAAGATGGACGCAATGGAAATTACAATCCACCATCTTCTGGAGATTATTATGAGGAGCAATGCCACCAAAAACAATATGAGGAGTACTATGGCCAAGGACACTATGGGGAGTGTGGCGAGGATGACCAAAATTTTGGGGTGTATAAATTATATGGTGAAATGCAAATTAAGCTTGAACTGGAAGAGAGACTTAAGGCCCTAGAAAAGATGATAGCAGAAGGACAAGCAAATCTTGAATCCAGTCAAGCCATGTTAGCTACCTTACTAGAGGATCAATCACAAACTCCCCCTATAGAGCTTGAGCAACCCAAGATGGTTCTTCCTGATGACGATGATAATGATCCTTATTTTGTGTGATATATGCCGGATCCTAAAGAAATAACACAAACCATGGAGCCATATTTTGTGTGTGATGAGGATGTTAGTATCCATATCTTTCCTTTAGAGACTCTATTACTTGAATATGAAATGTCAAAGAAGGAGAGTCATTCTGAAGATCCAACAACTCCTCCCATCCTCAACATAAATTTGAATGATATCATAGACCAATACCCTTCTTTTGAGTCTATTTTGGATAATGAGCATCTAATCCCCTTTATGATTCTTCCCAAGCCGTCACAGCCGATTTCCATCCCACACATGGCTGATCTAGAAGGGGAGATACCACCATTGGAAGAAGCCCACACACCCCCTTCATAGGGTACATTATGAAGCTCCTCAGATAAAGCACCCCACTGAGATTCTACAATTACCCTATCATAGGGTACATTATGAAGCTCCTCAGATAAAGGTCCCAACCCTCATACACATCCCCTTTAACTGGACATTTTTTGAGCTACCTGGGCCACCTGGAAATCCTCGCTCTTCTCTACCCTCCATCTCGGGTTTTGATTTTACTCGGGATGAGAAAAAATCTAAGTCTGGGGTGGAGGTGGGTGTTATGTTTCTATTCCACCCCCTTATCTTTTTTATTCTTGCATTATTTCAACCCTTTTTTTTGCATATAGTTGCTTTGTTCATGTCCATTATCTAGTCGGCCATGATTTTATTTATTTTGTTGCAAAATGGCCTTTATCTAGTCGGCCAATATGAATTGATGTTATCATTGTACCCCTTTGAGTTTTGTTAAATCTTTTGCAAAAAATTGTTACAAATTGCCATGTCTAAAACCACCATGTCACCTAGGATCCCAAAATAGCATCACTCCTTCGAAAAGTTGGCAAGTCGTATGGAATCAATCAAAACCAAACACAAATTTCTCTATTTTTAAACATTGATTAACTTGATATAAATCTTGTATAATGTGATTGACATGAATGTTCTTTCTGATGTAATGAAACTTTAAAAAAAAGGAGAAAATAAACATGTGAAGTTATAGGCACAAGGACACCTTTTGTTTCCCCCTTAATTTCTCTCTAAAAAAAGAGAAGCAAAGAATCACCACCAGACAAAAATCAAGTCCGGGGTGGCATGCTTCCCATAAAAAAAATTCCATACCCCAAAAAGGGGTGTACCATCAAAAGATGCCAAAAGTGCACATGAAAAAAAAATTGTGACCAATGTAGCCACAACTCCACAAATCTAAATCCCAAGTCGAATAGAGGAGGGATAAAAAAAAATTCATCACTTCCTTCTTTGTTTTCAAACCCCCTAATTTCATCTTGTTCTTGTTCAACAACTCACAAAAAAATATACATTTATAAAAATGAGAGTGTCAAAGCAAAAGTAAGATGAAGCATGTTTTTCTACAAAATCTTGATTTAGAACCAAGATATGATATTTGTTTTTAATAGGGAATATAGAATTTTGTGTTTTGTGGTTTTAGGAGATTGGGTTGCTTGGCCAAATTTGGAGGTAAGGAACAAAGTGATGTTACAAGGGTGAGGATAGATATGTTGTTAGTATAAATTGGAATAATTTGTGATTTTATTTGTTTGAGGACAAACAAACATTCAAGTCCGGGGTGTTTTGATAAATGTATATTTATCCATTTTATTTTTATATTTTTGATATTTGTTTAGGATTATTTTGTTATTTATTATCTTAGTTTCATATTTATTGTGTTATTTTAGATTTTTCTCTTTAATTGGAGTTTTAATTCTATTTTCTTGGGTTTTGTAGGAAAATTACACAATTTGCAGCAGTCCTGAAATTCATATATACCCTCCACCAAAACTAACATAACTCTTGCATTCAAACTCCAAATTAAGTGTAAAAGTATTAATTGAAAAGGGAATTTAATTTTCTAAAATAAAATTCTATTATTTGGACCGATTTTGTGCTTTTAATGGGAGAGAAATACGTTCTAAATCTCTGCTGTGAGAATCTGCATTAAAGGGAGTTACATGGTCAAGATAATTAAAGACAACAAACTTTCGATTTGATCAGATCCAGAAAATTCAAAAACTGGTCTCCCTCTCTTTTTCCCCCTATTTTTAGGGCAGCCTACCCCCTCTCCCTCCTATAAAAGGAGAGACTCTTCACTTATAAAACCATTCCGTTCTTCATTCTATTTCATCGAATTTTTAGTTGTGTACCACATCTTGTATAATGTTGGATCTCATTTTAGTTTGCATTTCTTCTGGTCTTTTTATGTCTGAGTAAATCTCTCTGGGGAAAGGGAGTAGCCCCTTAGCCCAGTTCTATTCAATATAATGAATTATATTCCTCCATCGAACAAATGTCTTCTCTCTGTTTATGCGTGTTTATTTGGATGATCTGATATATTCTTATGGAGTGATATGACCGTGGATCTCTGTAAGAACGAAACAATAGTCCTTTAATTATGATTATCATCTTTTCATCTTTTTTAATCTTATTCTTGTTATAATCCTTGGTGACACGACCACCTGAGCCTTGGGTTTGAACGCCAGTTTGAATTCACATGCTTTTTGATATGACCGTGGATAATAACATGTTGGACGGTTGGGCAATGATCCGTGAATGCTAGGACCAACGTGTTCACGAGAAGTCTGACCCTTGTGAGTTTGTCCATAAGGATATGTAACCACAAGGTCCTAATTTGATCCTTGGAGTTTAGAATTTGATTAGTTGAATAGGAACGTGGTTTTGGTGGTGATCTTCCGGACCCCAAATCTTTATTTCTTGATTAGTTAAATTTTATTTCAACACTTTTATTTTTTTTCTTAGTATTAAAAACTCTCTCAAATCAGGATTTAATTCTTGTACTTGTGATCGGATTTGGATTTCAACTTTTTTTTTCTGCTGTCCCTTGGATCGATACCTATCTATACTAAGTAGACTTGTTGTTCGCAACAAGTTGACAATCGGGTTTGAAGGTTAAACTCTAGGACTTTTCCTAGTGATTGTTGCGTGTACAATGACTCGCATAAGTGGGGGAGCTTCTTATCTGTGTTCTTGTATATTCTTAATAGTTTAAGGCTATAGACACTTGGAAAGATACTAGAACTTCAACTTTTTCTTTTTCTTTATCTTAAAGTTTCTTGTACTTATCCCTAAGCACCAAAATGAGCCATTTTCTCTCCACCACTTCCCATCCTCCCTTTGTGCTTCTGTGAATTTCCTTTCCAAGGAAGAAGAAAGAGGGGACCTTCTTGGAAAAAGAATCTAGGGTTGCAATTGACTTCTATTTTGGATTTGAAAAGCTTCCTTCTAGTGATCATGACCTAAAAGAGTAAGAATCCCATTATTTCCTCCATTTATTTCCTTTTTATCCTTGCTCCTACATTTCTCCAGGTCGGAACTTTGTTGTTTCTTGGTAGAAATTACTCTAAAGCTCTAAACCCTACCTTTCTTGCTCCTTATGCTTAGAGTTTGCTCATTTGATGAAGAAAGGTGCTAGATGGACGAATTCACAACTTATGCTTGGATTTTCTACCCTACCTGCTCGAGTTTTCTTCTTTTTAGGGTTTCATCTTCTCATTAGAGGCAAGTTTTATAACTTTCTCCCCATTTATTTCTTACCATAAGATTTCTAGCTCATGTTCTTGCTTGGAAATGATGATCCATGCTCTAAAAAGCTATGCTTGACTTGAATTTTGATTTTTATAATGTTCCCTATTCTGATTTAAGTTCTAGATGAACCTGTGATCATGTGTACATTATTCCTAAGGTATAATGTGATTTGGATCAGATTTGTTTGACAACCTATGGTGATAAGCACCTATCAACCAATGGTCAATTTTAGGGTTTAAAGCTGATTTCTTTTATAAACCCATGAGCCGATGATGGTGTACCATTGCAACAACCCTATGGTGTTGTCTTCATGACAACTGATGGTCAGGATCAAAGGTGTGAGATGATGGTGAAAACCTATGCTCACCCCCTTAGGTCAGGTTTTGGATCAATTAGAAGTTCAATGATCAACCATTAAGTACCCTACTGATGTTATCAATCAATGATGACATTAGCTTAATATTTGATGATGATTAATGAGTATAGTGTTGATCTAACAACCTATGGTGACTTAATGGTCACTGATGATGGTGGATCATGTCTCTACAACCCATGGTGAGTTAAGCATTGTAGTTGTAGCATTAATTAAGCCTTAGACCAATGGTTTCTTGAGTCACTTGATGCAATGGTCAGACCTATGTTGTATTTGATGGTTTTAACATATGAACTTGACCCAATGGTCAAGATCTACTATTTATTCCTCCAATAAAATTGAATTATGGCTAATGTAATATGTTTGTCCTAATAATGAGATTTAGATGATTTCCTTTATATGATCAACTTAAGGAGCTTACTTATTGGCAATGGATGGCTTGTTTTAAATGAACAGTCGATTGTGGGTTTTACCCTACTCCCAATGGAACTTTTTGTGTTGTTAATGAAGGGATGTCTAGGGTTAAATGGTAACTCTTTCTAGAGCACAAATCAAGGACTTAATAGGTTGTTTATCCAAGGTTTTTACTTATGTAAACAACCAATGGTCTTACCTTTTAAAACATCCAATGGTTCTCGGTGACATTGTTGTACGGTGGTATGGGTTGAATGATGATGGAACAAATGGAGGGTTACCCTTAATAAGGTAGTCTTACCTATTCACTCATATGAATAGAAGGGATGATAACCATGTTGTGTTGATATGTAACCCTAATGAGGTTATTCCGAGATTTAATATAACTGAATGATGGTAATTGGGTATGAATAGTCCTTGAATGACTAGTACAATCATGGAGTACTCTGTTACTATTGTTGAAACCCTTGTATGCTATAACCTGATGGTAACAACTTGATTTATGTGTGGGTTCATACTTGAGAATAGTGTGGAATGTGATGGTGATGCTTCACCTTATGCATTCATGATATAATGGGGATGCCATGAGTTAGGGTTTGGGTATGAGTGTTGATTAGTAACATTAATATAATTTATCCCGTTGAACCTAACTCTAATGCAAATAGATAAAAATGAGTGTTCATTTTTAAGCTTCTTATATGATGGCATGATGGTGAAATAACCTCTCTAATATGATCATAACCTTAATATGTTAATTGGTGGTTAACGTAGCCACATGGTTGATACTTTCTTATGCTAAACATGTGCATTATGAATATGATGAGGGTTAATCATATCTAGATTCCTTACATGTTGATGTAATAAAGGAATGTTCTTAATGTTAATATAACCTTGCTAATATTGTTTATGAATATCGCTTAGCTCATTAATGCAATATTGTGTTGATCTAGTGTATTATATGTAAGTGATGTTGTTGAGCCTTATTATAAAGCATGTAAAGATAATGGTGATCTTTTAGGGAATAGTCTTATTGTGTTAATGACCTTTGGGCATGGTTGAGCCCTGAATGAGGTGCAATCATGTTGTGTTGATAAGGGTTGATACCATGTGATATTGTGAAAAGGATTTATATCTTGTGATAGTATGATGGTCGTAATGACCTTTGGGCATGGTTGAGACCTAAATGAGGTGTAATCCTCTTATATTGAAAAGGGTTGATACCATGTGATATTGTGAAAAGGATTTATATCTTGTGATAATATTATGACTACTGTAGCCTCATGAATGGCAAGTGAATAGTACCATGTGATGGTGAGATGAGAAATTATGTTTCACATGTTTTATATATTTTGAAGTTGTGATATTTATATGTTTGTTAGAAGTGAATTAGGGTTGTATGTCCACTTGTTTGATGCATATGTACTCACAAAGACAGGTGCACTTGTTGTGGAGAATGGTTGTGGTCATGCCTCATACTATGATGTGATTGAGAATGAATGTGGTCGTGTCTTGGTGATTATATATGTGATAAGATTGGAGGACAACTACAGTTGTACCTCGGATGGTAGGGTATGCGTACTCACCTCCTTTCACTAGTGTCGTAACCTATACCAAGGACAGACTAGGTTGTTAGCAACTTGACCTTATGTGTCATTGTGGCGGACACGTATTGACCGGGGGCAGAGAAGATCTTAGGATTTTGGCTCTTCATAGATCTTATATGGCACTCATTTCGAATTAGCAGTGGTCAGTTCAATTTTGAGTGGTATCTTCAATTTCCTTAGGACATAATAAAAGATGTAAGACAGTCATGTAGAATATATGTTTAGGGTTATACAAAATGCTTCATATTGGATGATAACCGTTGTTTGCTTTCTTTTCATTGAGATCATGTATAGTACAATAAGAGATAATAGATATTCTTTTGTTGTAGTTATGCTCATGTTGTAAACATGCTTATGTTGTCAAATATACTACCACTGATGGTTAAGATGATGCTTCTAGCTATGTTTAATATTGCTAGCCTTGCCTATGTAATTATAAATTCTTAAACTACTAATCATGTCTATGCAATTAATTGTGCTATGATGTTAGTTCTACTTATGATATAGATCTGTTCACTTTATTTGAGATGCCAATATTGATAGACATGTTATGTTACTAGACATATTCATGATGTTAGGAATGCTTATGCTACAATATTTCTTGTATTGTTAGAAAGGAATATGATGATAGTCAAATTAATGATAATGACTGTTATTAGATGCAATTTGATGATATTTTAGTAGATATATATCCAAAGAAATGGATTTATTTGTAATCTATATATGCATTGATGATCATACTTGTTGCTAAGATTAATTGCTTAATCTGTTTAGCATACATGAACTGTTCAATATGTTCAAGTGTTTATTAAATACTTCAATTGCTAAGTGATCTACTATTTAAAATGTTGTAATCAATAAGCGTGTTTGGAGATTATATCTCTTGTTGGGACATGGGTCTCATGCTTATGGTTCACCACATTTTTTTAGGTAATCAGAAGTGACAAAAACAAACATGTGGCAGCGAAAAGGAGCTATAGTAATGAATCTTTGAGAAAGTTGATTAGACATCTAGTGTGTCCTAGAGTCGTCCCTGTACTCTCAGGTTCGGGTAGGAAAAGTTTGTATATGGTGTTTCAAATGAATCCGAATTTTATTAGTATGTTAATGCTTGTTTGTGTGGCATATACAAATATTGTTCTCCTATGCATATATGTTGTGGCTAAGGCAAGAGAACAATTTGTATCAAATTCTTGGCATAGTATGGATAAAAGAAAGATGTTGGGATCTTATGCAAATGTTTCTGAGAAGGTGCTGACGTTGAAATCTTTTAATTTACCCATATTTTTGGGTATGTGATTAATTAGTGATTGATTGTAATTTATGTTTTGAGTAATCTCATTTACTCTAACAGATTCACACAATAGCTCCCTTGGTTGACAAAATTCTCGACCGAGTCCTCAACCATTGCAAAAAGTTTCAAATTAAAGTTCGGTCGACTAGCCGTTATAGAATTGTTGGGAAAGAGAATCTTTCGGGGCTCAATCGACGAGTTTATTGACCAAAGATAATTCTATTTTGCTATAAATAGACCCCAATATGGCCATTCTCTTCATAAATTAAGAGAATTATTTTCAACCACCTCTCTAGCATTCCTTAGAGCTCTCTTTTAGCAACCTTCTTCCCCCTATCATATCTACATCTTCTTCCTCCATATTTTGCTCAAGGTGGTATCTTCTTCCTGCGGTGGCAAGAAGCAAGTAGCATGAAGGAAGGGGTGTGTGCCAACTCCAGCATTGAGCATCATCAATGCCATCCTCTTCACTGATGTAGTTGTTGGAAAAAGATACCTGAAGCGCTCATCCAAGTTTCCTCTTCCTCATCGTCTGGTGGAACTCAATGACTTCATCACTCTTCTTGATCTCTCTCAAATCTTCAAGGTGAAAATGTTGAAGTAATTTCTTATACCCTCCTTTCATTTTTAGTCTACTCAAGTTGTAAATGAATTCTATGCCAACTTAACTAGATATTCCAATGACCCCTACCCCTTCACTTCTATGGTTAATGGTCTATCTTTCCATTTCTCTGAAAGTGACATCCTAGAAATGTTAAACATAGATGATTAGGAGTATGCTGATTTTCTAGATCTAATTGATGGCAACCCCATCTCCAAGTTTTCCACTGAAGAAGAAACCATCTATTTTAGTGATATTAAAAAGGCCATCTTTGCTCCTAACACTTCATCATATGAACATAGAGGAACCTATTATGCCACCTATTCAACCACTGAGGTCAAGATAGTGAATCTTATTATCACCCATAATATCCATTCAAGAGCCAATAAAACCTAAGTTCCCCAATTTAGGATGTGCCTTATTTATGCCATTCTTGACAGCATACCCACAAACTTCATTTGTATCATCCTTTCCAATATGTTTTGTTTTTTTGCGAACCCACCCTATGTTGATTTTGTTTGTCAAATCATCCAACATTCCCATGGAAATGATTTAGAATACTTAGGTTACAAATGTGATAGACGTCCCCAAAGAATCACACAAAAAACTATTGATAAAATGAGGATTGACTTTGGTCACAAAAGAGATAGGACTGAAGAGGGCACATCTACTGAAGCTAATCCTCCACCTCCTACTCATCCTAGCTATCCCATACAAAATCTTGCTAATGATGTCTCCTATCTCATAGGATCCACATATCAAATTGGGAGGCATCCATATTACAATCACAATGTTATGAACTACCTAAACCAAACCTTAACTCCTAATGTTCCTGAAGCTTTTCCTTATGCACAATATCCCGAGAGCATTTATCCATTCAATCCTTACATACAATATACTCAAGTTCCACGACCACCATCAAATGATCTTACCCATACCCAATATTCACCAATGAAACTACAAGACATAGATGATCATTTCTAGTTTCATCGAGCTCCTACATTTAGGAAGCATATGTACTCACAAAGACAGGTGCACTTAAGTGGCAGATAGTTGTAAAATATTATGGTGATACTCCATTTTAAGGGAAAGATCCTGGAGTTGGTGTGATTTTAAATTATTTCAAGTGATATATCTCTTGTTACCTTTATGTTTTGAGTAGTAAGATCTATGTGATGAATTATTTATTAATGAAATTGAGCTTGCTTGTGTTTACTTGTTCATGAAAACAAAATCGTTGAGAAATCAATATTGGTTTTGAATTGTGTCTTTCGTTGTCCATTTTCTTCTTACTTTGATTTTAAAACATGGGTATTATATTAAGGGGGAGTATCCCATTCATGGGGGGTTAGTTTAAATTGCTATCTTTTTGAGATAACAAAGGGGAAGATATAAAAAAAATTATAATTTTTTCATGATCTCCTAGCTTGACATTAATTGGTGCTAAATTGCCATAATATATGGATATCATGTTCCATATCTCTTTAGGCGTATTAACATACATTTAATGAGATCCAAGGACTTATCTATCTCAGGTATGTCACGTGTATGAAACTCATTTCATAGAGAATATTTTTCTTTATTTTAGGAATGTTTGTCATCTTCAAAAAGGGTGAGATTGTTGGCTAAATTATACATTACCATACCCTTTGTTTTGGTGATGACAGACATTTCATTCTTTTGGATCTAATGTGCTACTTGAGTATTTTAGGGTTCAAGAAGATAAGGAAATCATATCATGTGGATAATTGAAGATCAATGTGATTAAATACTTAGTATTCTCATGATTGTGCTCAATATAAAAACTTGTACAAGTATATAATGTACAAGTACTTAGATATCATGTAAATCAAGAGTTAGATCTTCTATATCAACTCAAAACCCTTAGTTAGGATTCCCCTAGAGATCGGAGTCATTATCCTCCATTAGAAAAAAAAATTGATAGTTGGTTCAAACCTTTAAACAATACTCATCTGATCAAGAAACTAGTCAACTGAGACACCCTTGGTCGAAGATATTGTCGAACGAAGACCACCTTAGTCGAGAATTTAGAGTACAAGTCAAAAACTTAAACTTATTGTGCTCTAAGTCATTTTTGGTAGAAAATATGGTCGACTGACACATCATAGGATCATTAGATCAAGAGGTTGGGAGTTGAGAATAGCCATTCAAATACACTTGTATTCAACTCAGGATCAGTCGAAGAAATTCTTCACCGAGACATGTTCAATCAAAAAACTTTTCGACCAACATGGGTTATGGATTGTTCTTCTAAAGTCGAACATTTATCCATTACTAGACAACTACTTTCTACCTAATGGTTAGTTAAGCACTAAGAACACTCTAGATACTTCCTAAAACATCCCTAATCACTTGAAAACCATTCTTATAAATAGGAGAGGCCTTAGGACACCCAAGACACAGAAGCTACACTTGAGCATCCATTCTAGTGAGCAACAAAGCTGAGAATCACTTGCTAGCTTCTTCCTTGAGCTCCAAAGTTGCACCCTATAGCTAGAATCTCCTATCCATCACATTGCAACGTCTATCTTGAGTGGATAAGAGATCTATATTCTTGATATAGGAACTAAGACATTGTACTTCATTGGTTAAGTTTGTCTTTCTGCCAATCTATTTCCTTCATATTGTATTTTGTACTCATTAACTACTCAGGGGTTGGAGGCTATTTTCAAGGAGGTGATCAGAGCTACTTCTTATTGGAGAAGGATGCTCCAAGGTGTGCTTGAGGTTACTTCAAGAAGGTTTCATCAAAGAAGGTTGGATCTACTTCTAGGTGAAGGCTACCTCAAGGTGGTGGAGTTACTTCAAGGAGGTGAAGGTTGCTCCAAAGGCTTGAGGTTACTTCAAGAAAGTTGCTTCAAAGATGTTGAGGCTACTTCAAGGTTAAGGATACTTCAAGGAAGGTGATTGCATTTTGTTGTAACATCATTGTGAGGTAAATAAAATAAATCTCTTTTACAATCCCAATTAGAGACAATTGGGTAGTGGACTGACAACCTTTTATTCAAAGGTTGGAACCACTCTAAATCAAAGTGTCTTCCTTGTTTCCTCCTCCATTTTTTGTTTCAGTTTTTAGTTGAATTTTAAAGTACCAAAAGCTCTATTCACCCCCCACTAGATATTTTAGTAACAACTGAATAGGGACATAATAAGAATATACATACTCTTAGCATTTGTATGATCTCATTCTAAAAGTCACGTACTTGAAGACATACATCATTAAGTATTTTTATTCTTTAGACATTCATAATGTTTCCTCATTATATCATAACTGAGTGAAACATAATGAATTGGAAGCTTGCCTTTAGTGGTATTAATAAAATATTTTATGGTATGTGCCATGTCAATCATCACATGATTGGCTCTCAAGGAATACCTTACCAACATATTCCCAATGATTGACTCAATCCTGAAGTTAGTTATACGGTCAAAGAGAATGGATATTAGGATATGGACATCATAAGTCACTACATCAATGGTAATACTATTTGCAAGATCCAATGTTGTGTCCTAACCCAGAAGCTACTTATAAGGATGAATAGAACTGATTGGGTAATTTATCTAGTCAATTTTATATGAATGATGCCTATAAACATTTGATATCCCATTCGAAAGATTACTCCAAGAAAGTGGAGTACTTTTTGGAAGCATATACTCCTTCATAAGATTGATATCCATGAAATAGTAATCCTTTGGCAAGCTATGCATGATGGTTCAATTATTAGGCAGTTGATGAAGCATTGACACACAACATTTGATAGTGATTTCCTAAGATGTACAACTTATGAGGAAACTATTTCTCATTCACTATGCAAATGCAACTCTAGCTAATCTCATTTGATTTGAATTCAGGAATTTGTAGAATGTGTGCACTTCTAATGCAAATGCTCGGATCTCTAACAATTTCACAAAACTAGAATATTCATCATTACCTCTGGCAAGTCTAGCTAGCCATGAATTATAATATGTTCTGCAATGTTTTACAAAGTAAAGAGAAGATACATGTTCATGTCCATCAATGATTGACTCTTTCCAAATGATCTCTGAATGAGAACAAGATGGACAGTAACAGGAGCCACAAGAATATCTAAAAAATATGGACAAAACCCCCAGATTACTATTTGAAGTTCAATGTTGATGCAACAAAAGATAAAATGCATGAGTCAATTTGTACTAGCTATTTTATTAGGAATTCTAATGGGGGAAAGGATCAAAGGGGATTATATAAAGATTAAGATCATGAATGTCTTAGAAGGGGAATAGAAGTATAAACTCCTTGGAATTCACACAATCATGTGCACTCCACTCAATTTGCACAACTGCCTACAATTATTGAAATGGAAGTTAAAACCTCACCCAAAACATAAATCAATCTTTGTGGCCATCAAGGAGGGTATGCATCATCTTGAAGATTGCATCTTAGCCTTCGGCCCTAGATCAACCATTCAAGTTTTTGACTTGCTAGACAAATGGAACATCAAGCATCATACCATAAAAAACACTTGGGATGGGTTCCAGATATCCTATCAACACTAAATAGGAAAGAGGATGCTTCAGCTACAACTCACAATGATACTTCTAAGAACTCTTATTTTCCTTTGTATGGGAGGAAGTATGAATGAATCCTCCCATGGATCCCCACCCGACAAAAGATGATGGGATGAGAGACATGAAATAAAATAAAGACATAGTATGTTTTTGATATGTCATGTTGAAAACATGTGTTGTTACAATCTCAATTTTACATGTGTTTTCAAAATTGAAATGTAATGATTTTATGAATATGGACTTGAATTGAGAAGGTTGTATGCTTTGCTCCATAGGATGGATTTCTTTACAAATATCCCTTTTGATAAGAATTATGTGATTCCTACTATTATGTTAATCCAATAATGGATATAAAAGAGAAGAAAAGAGGAAAAGTCCAAATAATAGAAAAAAGATAAAAGATAATGGATATTAAGCAATATATTTATGAGAAATACATATAAATCTCTAAGAAAGTGGCATTGATGGTCACAATTGAATGAATTTCATTTACATATGATTTTTAATGGAAGAAATAGGAAAAGAGGAAAAAGGAAATAAAGGATAAAGAGAAATCCTTGAAAAGAAATCTTTTAATAAAGAAATAAGTAAGATAATGAGAAATAATGGATGTAGATGCATCTAGAAGGATAATAAGTATCCTTAAAAGGAATTTCGAATTCCTAGGATTTGTTGGGGTTCAAGGAGTCCCAATAGAGAATTTAAGAATAAAAGGAAGAGAAAATACAAATAATAACATGAATATATGTGGTGGTTTTGTGTTGCCAAATAAGGAACTATATCCTTGTGGCCAATGGATTAAAAGCCAAGCACAAAGAGAATAAAAGAGGTAATTTTCGGATTTCCCATTATGAAAAGAGATTCCTTAATAACCAAGGAATACTAATGAACAAGGAATTAATTAAAAGAGAGAAGTTACACCTAAGCAAGTAAAATAGGTTTCCAAAAGATAAAGGGGCCTTGTTTTCCTCGTGGGCAAGCATGCTAGGGCATTTCTATCCTCCCCTATATAAGGGTTGAACCCTTAGCCCTGAGTCCAAGAGAATCCCGGGCATCCCTCTCTCCTTTTCTTCTTGTTTCCGCATAAACCCTAGCCAAGAGAGGGTATTGCTATCCATGAGGCAACAAGGAGCTGGGAAGTCGTCACGTTTGAAGCACAATGCCCCCACGTTGCCAGAGAGGAGCTCAGCCATTATCCTTATGCCCTAGCCCACACACCGTAGCAACAACATGGCTGCAAGGTCGGCCATACATTTTAGGCAGGGCATGCTAGAAACTGGCCACCTTGGTCGCAAACTAGAGGTTCCTCGTGTGCATGGAGGTGCGGCGGAGCTAGAGCGGTAGTTGGCAGCGACCAATGAGCCCTGGGGAGGAGGGGCAGTCTCACGAAGGGCTGCAATTTGCGGTCGTTGCGTGTGTTACAAGGTTTAAGACGACCTAGAGCCGTTGGATAGATATACCCCTTTGGGGTATGAAGAGTCGGTTACTTACACAAGGGCAAAATCATCAATTGGTTATATTCTCGGCCGAGTTACATAGTGCATGGGTTGGTTGACATGTCAGCATCCCATTGGTCCAAGTAAGTGAATTCTTGGAAAATCGTATTTAGCTATTGGTAGCTCAAATTGATACATGTAATATAAGAATTTTTCTCAAAAAATGCAAGGAATCCATTAAAAAAAATTTGAGCTTAATTCCTCTTACAATTCAAAAAGTAGTTGAAGTTATCAAGTGTAATGCATTAATGATTAAGAAACCCTAATCTATGATGATTAATGGATTGGTAAGGGTTATTTGGATGTTAAAAGTGGATGTTAACCTGTTGATAATAAAAAGGACACATTAGATCTAAAAAGATTATCTTTATGCATAGTTTAATTTATTTAGGGTTCCATGTACATGAATATGCTTTAATGGGCATTGAAATTTTAAGCTTGGTAATTATGATTCTTAATGGCTTTAATTGTTCGAATCCATGAATAGAACTGACATTTGATGATTCTAAGCTATTTTGAGTATAAAAGTTTCTAATTGTGGATAAATACCCTTAATTTGGTAATTAGGGTTTTCTAGTGGATTAATGTGAAATTAGCAATAAATAGAGTCCATATGTGAATGAGACCATATTGAAATGTGAGTTGACAATTCAAAAGAAACCAAAGATTATAATTGGGCCTAATGATCTTGATATGACTTAAAAGGATAAAGATGGTAGTTTTAGTGTCAAAGAGACATATTAGATTTAATTGACATTCAATTATGCCCATGATGTTGAAATTAGGGTTTGTGAATTGAAAAGGCATTAAAAGTGATAAATGTATTATGGGGACTAAAACCCTAATAAAACCCTAAAGTTGGCTTAGAAAACCTAAGGTGGAATCCAAGTCGATCTTTAGAATGTTTTGGATAAAATAATAACACTTGGATGTTATACATTAATTTTAGGATATTGTTGATTGCTTGTTTGATTGTCTTAGACATCAAGTTACTCTAGATCATGTATGTGGTTACGCTTATGATTAATTGCTTTAGTTTCACAGCGATTCCCGAATGTTTTATCAGTTGCCTGAAAATAATTGTTTGGATGACTTTTATTTCATGCAACTATAAAATGACTATGATTATCACCTAAAATATGTATAACTAACTAGCTCAGATCCTAGTCCTCCTCTGTGGCTTTGCTAATGATGAAAAGGATGATCTAGTACATGGTCTACCTATTAGGTAGGACCATCAGGTTATCATGAGTCAGTGATTGGGCTACCTATGGGTAGTGCCATGAAACTCTTCAACATATCATGAGTTAGGGATTGGGCTACCTATGGGTAGTGTCATGCGACTTTTCAACCCTAGGTATTGACCTACCTGTTAGGTAGGATCATGGGGGTTAGTTGGGATCTACCAGATGGGAGGTAGTATCCATGTCCATTGTAGGGACAAGCATAGAGGTTAGGGTATATATGGATTGAGTAGTTATGTTTAATAGGTAATGTTTGCTAGGTAAACCATAATGCTTGCAATATGTTGTTACAGATAATTGCCTAAATATTGTTTCCCCCACATACCAGCATAATCATTTATGCTGACTGACGCTTTGTTTTTTGGCATTTTAGGTACAAATTGAAAAGGACAAACATTAAAGTGGCATATTGTGAAATTAAGAAATAAAGTGCAAGGAGGATTAGTTAGAATAGAGACCAGAGGGGGATAGAAGTTAGATATCCAAGTTTCTGGAAAAAAGGTATGCAAAGTTTTAATTTTTATTCCATCTTTCAGTATATTCATGGTAGAATTTAATAATTATTACTGATTATTTGACAAACCTTTGATCCGAGAAATTGGTATAACGACTCTGACCTCTTGGTCTCCCTTAATTGGGGGTTTCAAGGTGGCAGGGTCGTTACATTTGGTATCAGGGCATTAGTTCCTCATTTAATCTTTAGTAATTATTAAATTTTACAAATTTCATAGAACTGAGGGAGTTATTAGAGGATTTTCCGAAAGACAGAGGTGTCTAGAAAAGGATCATGTCCGGGGGCTAGCAATATTTTCCTCCACACCACTAGTCCGAATACGAGGACTCCCAGATCTATGTGACTGACTGACCAATGTATTAGGATCTGACTCAAAATAAGATACCTTTAGGACTCTCTCATCTATTTTCAAGCCTTCTCAACCCTAATTCTGTGAAGATTCTGAGGTTTAGGGTTTTTCTCTCTCTTACTCACCCTCTTGAGGTTAGGGTATGTATAATAAGGGTAATGAATCCTCCACCAAATTAATTAAAAGAATGTAAATAAGATGTCATGGACATAAGCTTAATAGTTTAAGCGTAAACTAAAGAATAGTTGCATGCTTAGGTCATATGACATGTGTTGTCATGCCCTCAGGAGAGACCTAAGGTTACACCTTCTTGTCAGGAGGATGAAGTAGAGAGTTGGTCTTGGAGGATGAAACATCCATTCAAGGTAGAGACCTGGCATATCCTCTGAGGATGGTGCTAACCCTAACTCTAAGTGGTCGTTGGAGAGAGAGATGACATGATGAGATGGAGGTCATGGTCAACCATGTGTGTGGGTTGACATGATTTTGGTTTTGGATACATATGATAGTATGATCCATGTGAGGTTGGTTGAGCTAGTACCTTTGGAGACCCAAATCTTGGAAGGGTCGTGCAAGTTAGAGTGAAGGATAACTCCTTCATTGAAGACGTTAGTGAAGAACCTTTAGAAACCATATGGGCTTATATGAGCATGGAATAGTATGCACCCAGAGTACGTTAATAGTATTAGAAATAGGTTAAAAGCCAGGCCTAAAGTGCATAATGGATAGCTTATGAGATAAGCATAAAGAGCTATGGGTAACCTTTAGCGAAAATAGGTTGATCATATGTTTCACCCCTATAGGTGTATGCGTGCAAGATGGATCCACCTTCATGGAGGACCTCTAGTAGTAAGGTTGTTTGTAGGGCTAGCTCTGGAGAGAGAGCCAGACCTAATCCAGAAGGATGAAAGCTTAGACTCCAGGATATGAGGAACCCTGAGAAGTTGAGTATGTTATGACCTAAGTGGATGGTTGTGGTTGCCTCGTGTAAGGTCCTTGTGGTTTCTTGATTGTCTTTAAGAACTAAACCATAGAAGAAGGATGAGGCTGCTAGTACCTATGTGTAGATGATATAGGTGCTTATCTTCTAAGGATAGGAAGAAGAGTTCCTTAGACCTTGAAGAGATTTAGTAACAAGTTGTGTGGCCCTATACCTAGTTGGTTGTCCTTGAGAGGGACTCAACTCTGAGGTGTTGCTCGAGTAGAAGGATAATAGGAAGTGCATGCCATACCTGGTACATGCTTGGGTCATGGTTAAAAGGTTGAGCAAGAAGTTGGACATCAGAAAAGTGAACCTAGGGTTCCTAGACCTAGGAGGGGAAGTAGTGTATCTGATGCTCACACGGATGTTTGAGTTCCTACGCCTGGGAGCATGGCATCCCACATGTTTAGAGGAAAGGGAAAGCCTTTGGATTAAGGTGTACATTTGATGAACCCCTCACATACAAGTTGGTGACATGGGCAGGTATGATCTTGGTCCAATATTGAGGATTGAGAACAAGTATGACCTACCATGGAGACCTAGTATGGTTTAGAAGGTGGTCTATTTGTTAGCTATGTGCCTTAGTAGCTTGCTAGGGCTAAGAATTCTCATGTGGATATAAACCTTAGACGTAGAGATGTTTGTGACCTTGGTTGATATCAAGATGTAGTTTCCTCCCATCCTGGGAGAGGGACCCTTCTGTAGGGTATGTACAACTTTTGTTGGGTTTGAGGTAACCTAAAGAGGTCTCATAGGATCTTGAGAAGCTAAGTGTAGAGTACATAGTATAAGAATGAACGTGTAGACCCATAGATAACCATCTCTAAGTGCATGTGGATGTGTTACCATGGAGGTAACCAGTATGGGGCCTGACCAAGGTAGATAGGTCGCCATGATCCATACAAAAGGATGTAAGTCAGACCACAAATTCCGAGAGAGATGATGGAGACTTGGGTAAGGTTTCATGTTGGATATGTACTATGTTAGGATCCTAATTCTATCCTAGGGTCAGGTAGGGATAAGACTGATGGGAGTAGGAGTTGCCTAATTCCCTAGTTGCACATGACCATAGGGTCGAGAGGTAACAATTATCATTGTCTGAGGGCCATGGGTTAGGAGATTGATCACCTTCATGAACTCATGGGACCCAAAGGGCAGATGAGGAAGGCACTCTCTGGATGCATAAGGGAAGATGGATGACCCCAAAAGTGTCGACACCCTATAGACCTAGAGGAGATGACAAAGGACGGTATGATGACCCAAGTGGGTTCGAGACCAGTTTTCCATGGAAGTAACCTTGATATCGAGATGTTCAATATGTAGGGACATGTGTTGCACATTTCAACCTACAATGGAAGGTGTACCGGAAATGTGGGATGCACCATCTCTACTCTTGGAATGGGAAGAACTCTGAATTTGGACTGTAGACAAATGCTTATTTCCTCTCATTATGGGGGTGAGAGATAGGGCAATATGCATGCCATACACCAAGGATAAAGATGATGTGAGTTGAAGTGTTGCTATGAAGTATGATGATAGAGGTAATAATGTACCCTTGTGGAGTGTAAGATATGTGGATGGTTTACAAGCATCAAGAGAACTAATGTAGTCATCTTATCAGGATGTTCTTATCATGAGCTATGTGGAATTTATGAGTTATATAAGATTGAGTTTGATTACCAGGAAGATGAGCTCTGAGTTTTCTTGATGAAGATAGACCTAAAGTCCGATATGAGCTGATAAGTGGAATACATGGAGGTGTGTGTCTTCAACATTACCTAACACATAAGGATGTGAGGTGGTAATAGATGCTCTGGTTGAGATGCAACTGCCTAGTTTAGCTAAGGGCTGGAAGAGGTGGTTAGGTGAACCCTAAGTTTGTGAGATATGTTTGGCTAACACTCAGATATAATGAGATATGTTCATCAAGTTAGTGGTTGCTTGGTTAGACAACCTAGGGATTGTTGTGATAGAAGGATGGTTGTAGAACCTCAAATGCACTTCTCTGGAAAAGAAGGTGATGAAACCCATGACTAGAGTGTTTTAGGGTTTCTGAGGAATCAACCTTGAGGAATCATGACATACAGGAGATCATGATTTTAAGTTCACCATACATTGTGGTACTACTAAGACAATAAGTGGTAGTAGTACTTTGGATGCCTAAGAAGTGTATGAAGTTGCATGTGTCTTTTTGCCATGCATGTCAGGAGGTGAAGAGCAAACACCAATAACCCATTGAGTTGATATCGAGGATAAAGGTCCCTGAGAGGGAATGGGAGTTCATCAATATGGATGTCATGGTAAGACTCCCATGGACCGAAGAAGGCCAAGGTGCAATATGGGTTATGGTAGATCGCCTAACCTAGATGACATAGTGTAAGAGAAAGAGAGAGTACTGCCAAGGGATAGATCCAGTTGAACTACATATAAGAGAGAGAGATGGTTCAACTACACCATGATGCGATTTCAAAGGTTCATGAGTATGACCTAAAGATTCACTTCCATGCGGTGGAAGTAAGTACATGATGAACTTGATGCTAGTACAACTTATCACCCCTAACTAATGGTTATAATGATCTAGACTAGAGGGTCTGATGAGAGTGTGTGTGCTCGTTTAGGGTGATACATGGAGACAGTTCTTGTCTTATGAAAGTTGTGATGTTAGCCACCATAGCAAGTATCGAGATGTAAGAAGCTCTGTAAGGGAGGTTGTGTCGGTCACCGCTTCAGTAAGATGATGTGGGTGAAGGGACCTCGTGAAGGTCAGAAAAAGGTCACAATGTGTGCAGATGAAGTCGCTTTGATCATGCGATGGCTGAAAAAAAGCCCAGGGGTGACATGAGTCGTGAGTTGATGCAAAGTAAACTAACATGCAGTTCACTATGGGAGAATATGTGATATGAAAATCCAACCCCTCTAAGCTATAGTTGAGAAAGCTGAGTCCCCAACACATGGGTCCATTTGGGATGCATTGGTGAAGATGGTTATGTTTAGCCTTACCCCTCAGGATAACATGATGTATGATATGTTCCACAAGTCCGATCTAGAGCACTATGTGAGGTACCCAAGCCATGGGCTGAGCAATGAACCTAGTGAGCTCCCAAGGGAGGATAACTTACCCTGAGTCACCTATAAGGATATGAGATACCAAGGTGAGAGAAAGCTCAAGAGTAAAGAATATTAGATGATAAAGGTTCTTTGGAAGTACCATGGAGAGGATGAACCCACATGGAGCCAATGATAGATATGGAAAAGTCTTATCCTGAATTGTTTATATGTTTGGTGGAATTTTGAGGGCAAAATTCCAATAAGAGGGGAAGGATGTTACAACCTCAATTTTACATGTGTTTTCAAAATTGAAATGTAATGATTTTATTAATATGGGCTTGAATTGAGAAGGTTGTATGCTTTGCTCCAAAGGATGGATTTCTTTGCAAATCTCCCTTTTGATAGGAATTTTGTGATTCCTACTATTATGTTAATCCAATAATGGATATAAAAGAGAAGAAAAGAGGAAAAGTCCAAATAATAGAAAAAAGATAAAAGATAATGGATATTAAGCAATATATTTATGAGAAATACATATAAATCTCTATGAAAGTGGCATTGATGGCCACAATTGAATGAATTTTATTTACATATAATTTCTAATGGAAGAAATAGGAAAAGAGGAAAAAGGAAATAAAGGATAAAGAGAAATCCTTGAAAAGAAATCTTTTAATAAATAAATAAGTAAGATAATGAGAAATAACGGATGTAGATGCATCTAGAAGGATAATAAGTATCCTTAAAAGGAATTTTGAGTTTCTAGGATTTCTTGGGGTTCAAGGACTCCCAATAGAGAAAGTAAGAATAAAAGGAAGAGAAAATACAAATAAAAACATGAATATATGTGGTGGTTTTGTGTTGCCAAATAAGGAACTATATCCTTGTGGCCAATGGATTAAAATCCAAGAACAAATAAAATAAAAGAGGTAATTTTCGGATTTCCCTTTATAAAAAGAGATTCCTTAATAACCAAGGAATACTAATGAACAAGGATTTAATTAAAAGAGAGAAGTTACACCTAAGCAAGGAAAGTAGGTTTCCTAAAGATAAAGGGGCCTTGTTTTCCTCATGGACAATCATGCTAGGGCATTTCTATCCTCCCCTATATAAGGGTTGAACCCTTAGTCCCGAGTCTAAGAGAATCTCGAGCATCCCTCTCTCCCTTTCTTCTTGTTTCCACATAAACCATAGCCAAGAGAGGGTAATTGTATCCCTGAGGCAACGAGGAGCTGGGAAGTCATCACGTTTGAAGCACAACGCCCCACGTTGCCATAGAGGAGCTCGGCCATCATCCTTATGCCCTAGCCCACACACAGCAGCAACAACATGGTTGTAAGGTTGGCCGCACATTGTGGGATGTGCATGCTCAAAACTGGCCACCTTGGTCGCAAACTGGAGGCACCTCATGTGCATGGAGGTGCGGCGGATCCAGGGCAGCAGTTGGCGGCGACCCACGAGCCCGAAGGAGGAGGGGTGGCCCCACGAAGGGTTGCACTCGGCAGCCGTTGCGTGTGTCGCAAGGTTGATGACGACCCAGAGCCATTGGACAGATATACCCCTCTGGGGTATAAAGAGTCGATTACATATGCAAGGGAAAAAGTGTCATTTGGTTATATTCTTGGCCGAGTTACGTAATGCATGGGTTGGCTGACGTGTCAGCATCCCATTGGTCCAAGTAAGTGAACTCTTACAAAAATCATATTTAATTATTGGTAGCTCGGATTTATACATGTAATTTATGAATTTTGCTCAGAAAAATGCAAGGAATCCACTAAAAATAGTTTTAGAGATTAGTTCCTCTTGAAATTCGAACAGTAGTTGTAGTTGTCAACTTTAATGCATTAATGATTAAGAAACCCCAACCTATGATGATTAATGGATTGGGAAGGGTTATTTGGATGTTTAAAGTTGATGTTAACCTGTTGATTATAAAAAGGACACATTAGATATAAAAATATGATCTTTATGCATAGTTTATTTTATTTAGGGTTCCATGTACATGAATATGCTTTATTGGGCTTTGAAACCCTAATCTTGGTAATTATGATTCTTAATGGCTTTAATTGTTCGAATCCATGAATAATATTGAGATTTGATGATTCTAAGTTATTTTGAGTATAAAAGTTTCTAATTGTGGATAAATACCCTTAATTTGGTAATTAGGGTTTTCTAGCAAATTAATGTGAAATTAGCAATAAATAGAGTTCATATGTGAATTAGACCATAATGAAATGTGAGTTGACAATTCAAAAGAAACTAAAGATGATAATTGGGCCTAATGATCTTGATATGACTTAAAAGGATAAAGATGGTAGTTTTAGTGTCAAACAGATATATTAGATTTAATTGACATTCAATTTTGCCCATGATGTTGAAATTAGGGTTTGTGAATTGAAAAGGCATTAAAAGTGATAAATTTATTATGGGGAGTAAAACCCTAATAAAACCTTAAAGTTGGCTTAGAAATCCTAAGGTGGAATCCAAGTCGATCTTGAGAATGTTTTGGATAAAATAATGACACTTGGATGTTATGCATTAATTTTAGGATATTGTTGATTGCTTGTTTGATTGTCTTGGACATCAAGTTACTCTGGATCAGGTATGTGGTTACGCTTATGGTTAATCTCTTTAGTTTCATAGCGATTCCTGGATGTTTTATCGGTTGCTTAAAAATAACTGCTTGAATGAATTTTATTTCATGCAACTATAAAGTGACTATGATTATCACCTGAAATATGTATACCTAATTAGCTCAAATCCTAGTCCTCCTCTGTGTCTTTTCTAATGATGAAAAGGATGATCTAGTACATGGTCTACCTGTTAGGTAGGACCATTAGGTTATCATGAGTCAATGATTGGGTTACCTATGGGTAGTGCCATGTAACTCTTTAGCATATCATGAGTTAGGGATTGGGCTACCTATGGGTAGTGACATGTGACTCTTCAACCCTAGCTATTGATCTACCTATTAGGTAGGATCATGGGGGTTAGTTGGGATCTACCATATGAGAGGCAGTATCCATGTCCACTGTAGGGACAAGCGTAGAGGTTAGGGTATGTATGGATTGAGTAGTTCTGTTTAAGATGTAATGTTTGCTTGCTAAACTATAATTTCTTGCAATATGTTATTACAGATAATTGCCTGATTATTGTTTCCCCCACATACGACATATTCATTTATGTTGACCGACGTTTTGTCATTCAGTGTTTTAGGTACAAATTGAAAATGACAAATAGTAAAGTGCCATATTGTGAAATTAAGAAATAAAGTGCAAGGAGGATTAGTTAGAATAGAGTCCAAAGGTGGATAGACGTTAGATATCCAAGTTTCTGGAAAAATGGTTTGCAAAGTTTTATTTTTTATTCCAGCTTTCAATATAGTCATGGTAGAATTGAATAATTACTACTAATTATTTATCAAACCTTTGATCCGAGAGATTGAGATAACAACTCTGACCTCTTGGTCTCCCTTAATTGGAGGTTACCGGGAGGTGGGGTCGTTACATGTACACTAAAGAGAACATGAGAAAGAGAAAGAAAATAAATAAATATTGAAAGATAAACCAAGCCAAATGGCATGTCTACACCTTTATTATTTTGTGTATTTTTCTTAAGGTACAATATGTATTTTTATGCTAGAAGTTTAAAATTTCAACATCTTAAACTACATTTGATTTACGACAATGTCGAATAAAAACCAATGAGTTATATGTGTAGTAGTTCATTAAAATGTGATCGATTGTCTACACTATTTTTTAGGAAGTTTAATGTCCAAATTATTGTTAAAGAGTGTATTGTCTTGAATTTGATTAGGTGTAATTTAGCATTATGCATATTTTTGATATAGATATGAATTTATCTCTATAAACAAATTTGCAACAATTTTTAATATGTTTTATTGTTAATTGTACAAAAATAATATTCATAATATAAATGTTAGAGTATCAGCAATTATACTCATTTATAATATAAGTAATACACATTTTGTCCCATTATAGTGCACGAAGAGTACATGAAGAGTACGCAAAACTTAATCTTTTTGAACTTATATTTTTTCTCTCATTCAGTCGTTCTCTCCCATTTACATGTTGATCTAGGCCTAAATCGAGTTGTCTATTCTTCCTCCATTCTTTTTCCACTCGGTACTCTCTTTCACTAAAATTAAGATTATTACATTGAACGTACAATAATGTTGCGCGCACCCCAAAATATACTCTAAAACAAACTCTATTAAATTTTAGATAATAGTATTCAATGTCTTACATTTTTGTTGTAGTTTTTTGCTATATTCTTTGTAGTAAATCAGACATTATTTTGCACTTTTATCACATAGTATCTTTTTTTTGTCAATTCTTTGTAATTGAAAAGGTTAATTGCTATGAGCCAACTGCTCATTTACAAAAGAATAATGGTTCCGAACAGTCAAATTTGTTGGTTTACTTATTTTCCAATTTTGATGTAGCGATATGCATTTTTTTTTTCATATTTGTGTATTTTTTTGTCAAATCGTGTGTACTTTATGTTTTCAATGACTCTCAACTAATGGGCCAATCAAAACATGGAATAGTTCTTCAACACCATATTTTCTGCTATAATTTTTGACCAAGTTTTGTATGCTAAATCATACATTCATGCAACTTGTTGTCATGTTATGCATGTTTTATAACCAATTTTGTTACAAATTCAACCATTATGAGGTAACGACTCAAATACAACACAATGAGTTGTCAAGGGTCATATTTCTCGGTGTATCTTATATTTTTTGTCAAATATTGTGGTATGATAGGTATGATACCGTAAGATAGGTATGATAGGTGGTACGTAGGAGAATTAAGAGCTGAAATAATCAAACCTCACATTTACTTGGCGAATGAAAATTGACGGAAGATTGGTATGCAGCAGAACCCTAAATTGTAAAGACGATTGCGATCCTTCGGAGGACGCGGCCCTCGCACGCGTGGTAGGTTATCTTGGAAGAAATCTGACGACTTGCTTCAATCCTCACTTGTATAAGGCGATTGGAAGTTGCAAAAAAGTAAGGAGAAACCTCGTGCTCGAACTTGTTCTGTATAATTCCTTCCTCCATGCATGACATGCCTGTCGTCGACGTCCCGTGCCCGCTGCCATCAATGGGGTGTTAAGCTTGGGGACCAGTTGCCGACCACGGTGCGGAGGTCCACTCATGTAGAGGGCAGGTCGGCTTTCGCACGTTGGATAAGACAAACTAGTCCGCTCACCTAGCTTGACTGAAATGGACCTGGTCTACCGTTGGTCCGTTAGTAACTACTCTTCTTCTGGATGAACTGGGATGAAAGTCATATCGAACTAAATGCTTGAAATGATGTACCAAAGTCAACATTACTCGGTTTCTCCCAACTAACTGTTTATGGTCCTTGATATGATCGAGTGTGGCTCTTAAAAGCTTCTTTCTTCTAATTATATTCATTTCGTAAAAAACAGAAGTACCTTAGCCAGTGGTTAGAGGCATGACAACCTGTTTTAATCAGTCAGAATCACTACTCCCCTTGGACAACAGCCGTGCTGGTTTTTTGCTCAACTCGGGAACGGATAGGTTGTACACAAAGATAACCACAAATACATGCAATGATTCTTAGCCACATTAGAACCAATGTTTTTAGAACCGAACCGGTGGTCAGACCGGTACTGACTCAGACCGGATTGAGTCGGGTTCAACTGGAGTGGTTGAACCGGTTGGACCGGAAATGATGTCAGCATGACATAAAAAAAAATTGGACCGGAAAAACCGAACCGGTCACCATGATAAAAGGCAATTAGCGGTCGGACCGGTCAAACCGGTTAACCCGGACATATTATATATGTATATATACACGCGCTTATATATATTATTTGTATATATATACATCTATATATATTGTCAATATATATATATATTGTTGTGTATATGTATACATACATACATATATATATATATATATATATATATATATATATATATATATATATATATATATATATATATATATATATATGAGTCAGGCTAGTGTACACTCAAGTGTACCGGAGACACCGTACACCTCAGTAATTTTTGAAGATGTAGTAAATTTTTGAAAAATCTAAACTCTTGATCTTCTTAATTATCATAAGAACATACTATATAATAAATTTTAGCACATTTGGACACTTATAGGTCGTGCATCTAAAGGAGGCAAAAATCATATATTTCAAATTAGTTTTGTACGTCGATTTTGTTGTCCTTCGATGAGTAACTTACACTTATCCAAATGAGTTCAATTTTATATGTGACCTATTATTATTGTAACCATGAAGATCAATGGATTAGATTTTGGAAAAACATGGTCTAGATAGTCAAACACCATTGGGGTATACATCGTGATCTGTACACTCGAGTGTATTCTAGCCATATATGTATGTATATATATATAGACATATACATACATATATATATATATATATATAGTTGAGCTACAATACACTCGAGTGTATAGGGGCTCCTATACACCTCAGTTTTTATACGTTGGATCAAGATCCGGATGAAAGCAGGAAAAAGGCGTTTCCTTTGGTTGCCAGCTCTGTAAACGACGTTATTCTGTCTGACTCACAGACCCCCTGTGACCCCCAACCCTCTCTCTCTCTCCCAACTAATGCGGACCACCTCTCTCTTCCCCCTCTTTCTTCCGCCTCCTCCTCCCGCAGCCATCTACTCCCGCAGCCGGTGCTTAAGAGACCCTGCTGCGCGACGGTGCTCAAGGACCCTACTGCGCGACGACGCTCAAGGACCCTCTTCTCATTTTCTTCACCCGTCCGCTCTCTCTTTCTCCCCAATTTCCTCCTCCCGAGTCCTCTCTCTTTCGTTCATTCTCCCCAATTTCCTCCGCCCGTCTCCTCTCTCTTCTATTCTTCATTCTTTCGATCATTTCTCTACTTATCCTTCCTCTCCGCTTCTTCCTTTTCCTTTACTTCTTCTGATCATCTCTCCACTTCTTCCTTTTCCTTTGCTTCTTCTGATCATCTCTCCGCTTCTCCTTCCTCTCTGCTTTTCCTCCCTATCTACTACCTCCTAGCCGCAGAGGAGCCACATGCAAGGAGCCGCACATACCCGCAGTCGGAGACCCACAGCAGCCGGAGAGGAGACCTGCAACAGTCGGCGACTTACAGCCTAGACGCAGACGAACCCCAGCAACAACCTAGACACAACAGACCCACAATAGTCGCACGCACAGCTACAGGAGCTCACCCGCAGGCTGTAGAACATCCCCGAGGCATAGGCACAGACCCATCCATCGTCACGCACCTAGACGCCAATGCCTACCCTTTCTTCTGTCCCTCTTCCTGACGATCTTGCAACTATGTCTTCACAGAGCAGTAGTTACACCTCCAACAACCAATATGGACTTACGGAGGCACATGAATTGATACATTGTGATTGTGGTGAGCAGGTTAAAATTCGAACAGCTAAGACTGAGAAGAATTTTGGGAGGAAATTCTTTGGTTGTCCGAAATTCAATAAGCGAGGTTTCCGACATTGTGATTTTTTTCAGTGGGTGGATGCAACAACCAAAGTTGAAGATTTGTTAGAAAAAATAGTACAACTTGAAGAACAATTGGACAAGAGCAAGAACAAAGAATTTAGGGCAACTCGGAAATGTCATTATTGCTTGATTTTATTGGTGGTGTGTTGTATTCTATTGCTATGTAAATAGTTCTGCAAGAACTGTGAGTATTGTGTGTTTTGTGAGCTGTGTTGATGAATCTATGTATGGGATCATCTATGTATCCAATCATCAATGTATGAGATCATCTATGTATCCATGTCGGACCATCTTTGTATGGGGTCAGTTTGTAATATCATGAATGAATTAATGAATTGGTACATTTTATAAATGAATCAATGTGTTCTTCTTCAATCCATGTTGGATGACATCCAAATATTATTATCTGTGTTTGGAGAGGTTGCTCTGTTGCTCACACGTAATATAGCATGCTCTATTATTGTGCTTACTGCAACAACTTGGTAGCTATTGCATAAAATTTCTTGCATTCTAACCTATTTTGAATGGTACTCCTAACAGGTTCAGGTACCCATTGTGATAACTCACAACATCCCATTGGGCGTCTATTAATATTCGATATTTTTCAAAGATGGTGTTCAACCTGAATGTGACCTGAATGTACCTTGTCGTAAAAATAGTAACCTGAATGTGAATACATATTAGATGTAACTATCATACCAACCTGAATGTGAATCAAACAATGTCATTGAATTTGCAAAACTTCTATGTACCAAGTGTGACAATAATAATAAGTATCATATGCTAAAATTATGTGTAATTACATTTGATTCACAGTCCATGTGGTGGTGAGGACTTTCCCAGAAATTGTTATTTCTATGAAGTCAGGTCTAAATTGGCATGATAATTTAATTCAGATCTCATTTTTCTTTCAATTTTTATAAAAATTTCAAGTATATGACACATGTGATCCCATTTATCTTAATTTACAATCCGTATGAGTTGGATATTAATTATACAGAGGGTGGAGTAGAGAGCTCTCGTCATCTCAAAATGTAACATGATTGATACTAGCCGATCCTGCCCATAGTCCACTAGTACTAGCTGTATTACTTTACAACATTGAATTATATATTCGTAATATCATAAGATCTATTTAATGAAATTTACACTCTTTAGAAAGCGTTGAGTCCAGTAAACGAATGGTTCCATAAACAAGCTTGCTACCCTTTTAGTTTTAAATGACTCATAAACAAGCTAGCAAGATGCTGGAAAACAGCAAGCAAGCACAAGTTGGCACTGAATTGCTGGAAAACAACAAGTTACATTGGAATAAAAGTTACAGCCAATGAAGGGATGGTTTGAGAAGTAAGGTGGCATCTAAGTTATAGCCATTGGAATAAAAGTTATAGCTAAAGTTGTGGAACACCAATTTAGTGGTACATCATAGATCTTCACTGTTGTTTTATAATATTGGACAACCAATTTGAAACACATGACAACTAAAATAGAATCATAGTAATGGACTAATTTTGTCAATGCACTAATGTGCTAAACCATAAATTGAACAAAGTATTGAACTAAGAATTGTTGCTACATCAATGTACACATTGAATCAAAGAACAAAGTACTGAATCATTTGAACATAGAACACTGTTGCATGTATTATAGAATAAATTCACCACATTGTCTCGTGCACTCAATACACAGAAAATCCATTGTCTCGTGCACTCAATACACAAAAAATTCACAACATTAAAATTACATCTCATGTGTCCAAAAACGCAATGGCACAGAAAATTACAGACTGATTTCAACACACTGAAATTCCCACATTGAAATTCAACTTCAGCATAAATTTAGTCTTCACTTGACATAGCAGCCATAGAGGATCAACATTCACATTTAGCAAATGGAACCTGCCAAAATAACACCACAAGCTAGTCATCTCTTGACTCTTCAGCCTCTTCTTCTATCCCTTATGAGGTTGATGCATCCTTGTTTCCCTGTCAACCAAGTAAAAAAAGATAAAAAACAAATCAGCTGAGAGGATGTATTGTAAATTTAATAAATTTATTAGTAGGTGGTAATACCCCATGCTTGCATGTCCGACTGTTGTGACCTTTTGCATTGCACATACTACATGTTCTTTGCTTCTTTGCTTTCATTTCGGTAGGTGGTTTGAACCTTTGTGGTTTTCTAGTTCCTTTACACTGTGATGTTATCGGATCTTTTGCATTGATTTGATGTTGTGATTCTAGAAGCAGTGGCACATATTGACTTGCCTGAGTAGGAATATATGTCTGGGATGATGGTATCCTTTCATCTGTAGAAACTGAATCCACTGTATGTTGCATATTCAAAACGTCAGCATATGAATTTTCAAAGTTCTTTTGCACCATCATGTAAGTATCCTTTTCTTTAGAAGCTAAACCAACCAATCGCAGGGCTGATCTACACAAGCTGTATACCTACTCAACATGGTACTATCACCTATCTCTACTTGAGTTTCTTGAGCATGATCAACTTTGTGGTTTATTTTTGCATTGATTGTCCAACTCTCCAAGACATATGATGGTGGAATCTTATGATAATTGAGAAATAATAGTACCTTGAGAGAATGACAACACAATATGCCAGTAAACTGAAAATGCCTGCAATCACAAGATATTTCATTGGATTCTTTTTTCAAGGTCACCTTGTAGGACTTCCTTGCTGTGAAGTGATTCTCCTCTTCAGAAATATATATAATGTTATATAAGGAGTGTTTGATCACCTCTTCTATGTCATAACTAGTTGTCTTCTTCATTTGCATACGAAAGTCTTTGTAAATTGTTCTTGTGTATACATTTCTTGCATGCTTCTCAATTTGGGAATTAGACCAAAGAGTGGGCACTCCACTTTTAGTTCTATAGTCCTCCTCGTCTTTTTTGTCATATCGGTTGTCAACCACATTTTCATATGCTTCAACAAATTTAAAAAGTGGTAAATGATTGTTGACATGGTCTTTAAAAATAGAATTTATGCTCTCACTCCATTGTGTGGTTGACATGTTGGCAAAAAAAATACCCCTGAAGTAAACATGAATCCATTGATCTCTAATACTCCACAAGTGACGCAAATGTGCATTGTCACCTAAGTTGAATGTGCATATCATTCTCTTCCACCTGTCCTCAAACTCTTCAATGGTGTCAGGCATGTTTATGCAAGAATGAAATTCTTCAGCAAAACCAACAACTATCCCATATATTACACCAAGGTGCTCACGTGCTTTCCTCATTATATGCCATTGACAGCAACGATTAATTGCATCAGAAAAAACTATGCGAATCACCTTCCTCATTGCTGGATCTTGATCAGTTAGTATTGCCTTAGGGTGTTTTCCAAACATGGCATTTAAAAATGTTTGGAATACCCAAATAAAAGAATCAATTGTCTCATCACGTAGCAATGCACACCCAAATAAAGCCGACTGCTTGTGGTGATTCACACCTATGAATGGTGCAAATGGCATGTTGTACTTGTTAGTCATATATGTTGTGTCAAAAGTAATCACATCACTAAATGTTTGATATGCCATCGTTGACTTAGCATCCACCCAGAAGATATTGCGCATGCAGCCTTCCTCGTCAAGTTGAAGTGCATAATAAAATAATGGATTAATTTCTTGCATTTTTCTGAAATGCTCCAAAGTGGAGGAAACATCAACACCTATATATTTCCTTCTCAAGGATACAAGCTCATTTCTCAGGTCCTTTCTAATAAAACTCACATTATGAATGCCACCCCGCTGACTAGCTATGAGAGACATAATTTGAGCAGTAGAAATATTCAGGTCATGCATAGCATGAACTAAATCTCGAACCTCTGCTGACATATGTCGATGTGACCAATGAAACTGCTTCTTAGATGGACTTTGAGTGAGTTCATGGTTGTTCTCTTTCTCAAAACTTGTAACCACCCACTTTGTGCCCTCTTCTTGCTTCACTCGCATTAGAGACTTACAACCTGTTCGTGCAGATGTCATATCTTTTTTTGGAGTACCCTTTACACCATCATCACCTTTCTTTATTTTTTGCAAACCTTCCATTGAACATACAAACACTCTACCAATAACTTGTTTTGTTTTAGCTGAAAAATATCGACTCCCCTTATGAATGTTGAATCCCACCTTGTAAGCATATTGATTATAAAATTCTTCCACCTTTTGAACAAAATCAAATTATAAGCCTATATGCGGATCTAGATTAGATTACACTTCAACCCTCTCATCATCAACCCCCTCATCATCATAAAGTTCAATTGGTTCATCAACCTAAGAAAATCTGAGAGAAAAATGCTTACAAACAAATACAAATCCCTTACACTATTACAAAATACACATATTTGAAATTTAAAAATTTGCAATATTTAGTTACCATTGCACATGTGTCCTCATCTCTTTCAATTGGATTCTCATAATCTAACAAATCTATTCCCATCATGCCATCAACGTCATCAGATAAATCCATCACTATAAAGATTAATAAATTCAGTCACAAAATCCTTGAACAACCAATCAAAATATACATCAAAATAGTCTAATATTAAGAAGCAACTAGACATATGCTATACATGCTTACAGTTTACAGTTGAATTTATATTTGTAACATAAGTCAATTTATATTATCCAGTTTTTATCCCATATCAAATACCAAATACCAAATTTGTCTGTATATTTACTCCATTGTTCTGTAACAAATTGCATTGCCAAAACTGATTTATTTGTAATTATCAAGTCTGCTGTGAAATTTCATTTCCCTCTCTGACTGGGCATTTGCATCTGGGTATTTGTCACCAGATCACTCAAACAATGCAAGGGGATAGCATTGCTGCCGCAAACATAGGCATTTCTTCCGCAATCAAGGGGAAATTTCCATACATATGCAGAGGATATAGTAGGCATTGTTGCCACAAAAATAGCGTTCAAGTGGAGCTATTCTTACCGTACAGGAGAAATGGGATGCCTGATGAGATTACTGGAGGTCACTAGAGAGGGCGCCAGAGAAGACACTGGAGAGGGCACCAAAGAGGTCACCAGAGAGGGCACTAGAGAGGTCACCGGAGAGGGCACCAGAGAGTTTCTCTATCACTGCCGGAGCAACCATCTCCGGCTGCTCTGTCACTGCCCGAGCGGGCTGCTGGTTGGAGTGGTCGCCGGAGGGCTGCTAGGAGGAGAGGTCGCCGCGACCTGTTGGTTGGAGTGATCGCCAGAGTGGGCTACTGGGAGGAGCCACAACCAGGCTGCTGGGAGGAAATGCAGAAGCGGAGAGAGCGCTGGCCATCGCTGGAGTTGGGAGAGAGTGATGACGTTTTTGGAGTTGGGAGAGAGAAAGGGTTGAGAGAGAGAGAGAGAGAGAGTGTGTAGGTAGTGGGCGGCAGAGAGCGTCAGGTTCTTTTCACGGAGTGGGGACCCACCTCCAACTCTGCCGTTAACGGGAGTAACTGAGCCAGTTCTTGCTTTTGCCAGATCTAGATCCAACACATAATAACTGAGGTGTATAGGAGCCCCTATACACTCGAGTGTATTGTAGCTCAACTCTCTCTCTCTCTCTCTCTATATATATATATATATATATATATATATATATATATATATCTGTGTGTGTGTATATATATACATATATGTATATGTATTTATATATACAAGTATATATATATATATATATATAATATGTATATATATATACATATATGTATATGTATATATATACATAAATGTATATGTATATATACAAAAATGTATATGTATATATATATATATATATATATATATATATATATATGAATATATATATATATATGTATATATATATGTATATATATATGTATATACATATATATGTATATATATATATGTATATGTATATAGATATATGTATATATATGTATATATATGTATATTTATGTAGATATATATATATATATAAATATATATATATATATATATATATATATATATATATATATATATATATATATATATATATATATATATATATATATATATATATATATATATATATATATATATATATATGAAGTTTGTCGATAACATACTTTTTTGGCTGCATTTGGAGCAGTAACACCTCTAGTTTATGTCATGTACACATCCTCAAGAAAATTTTAGTTAACGAATGCAGTTCTAAAATCCATTTTCCAGATTTCATAGTCATGACATGATGCAATGCTAAGTATTATGCTGATGGATTTAACCATGACAACTGGTGAAAAAGTTCCATCATCGTCAACACCTTCAACTTGATTTAATCCTTTTGCAACCAATAACCCTTTGTAGGTTTCTATGTTACCATTCATGTCAATCTTCTATTTGAAGACCCATTTCACCCTATGGTTTTTACCCCTTTAAGTGGATCCATCGAGGTTCATACCATGTTGGGATATATGGATTCCATCCTAAATCTCATGGCTTCAAGCCATTTCAAAAAAATTAGGTCCATTAATGGCCTCAGGGGAGTAGAGTAGTGGAAGAGTATCATCTGTCTTTGTATTTGCTTTACCCTACTCAAGAGTTAATCCACATGCCTGAGTAGCATATGTTTCTTCCCTCGAGAGTAGAGCAACATAGTGGACTTAGTGTAGGTTGTTGGCTCGTGATTGTTCATTAGCAGCATATCATCTTATTGAGTCATGAGAAATTAAGATATGTCTTATTCAAGGAGTGTCCTATTAGACATTTGAAGTTTTTGAGTTACATGAGGAACTTGAGATTCCACATCTTCTTGTAAGGTATTTGATTTTTATAATTTTATTATTAACTTCGATTGATATGAATTTTTTATTGGCAATTTGAAATGCTCTCTCCCACACCATGTTGAATGTTTGTAATTTTGGTAGTAGTTTTGACCTCGTAAGTAAATGATTTTTAGAAACATATTTTAGGACAGAAAAAATCTATTGATTAAATGAAAGTGTAAGTTCGATCAATTTGCAATTGTCCCCAACAACATCGCCATTTTTTTATGGAGCTAGAACTTACACCAAAAGTTTACTCTTCCAATGGAAGTCCTAATATGCACCAAAAACCCTAGGGAGATGATGTTCTCTCTAGGTTTACCTACCACTAGTGCTAGATAAATGCTCCAACCCCACAAGAGTGTGGAAGCCTTATCATAGTATAGATTTAGGATCAAACCCAAAGGACAACATTAAGAATCTGAGTGTCTTTTTCTCATTTTGTACCGATCTAAGTCAATCATCTAAGACCAAAAGTTTGATTTGAGTTATATAACCTAAAACATGCAAAAGTAAAGGCAAGAATAAAAACTAGCTTGAGGGTTTAAAATCTAAGATTTAGCAAATGATGATGGATCACTAGGGTGATGCGGGAATTCACCACCACTACACATGTATTGTACCTATACCAATCGTAGCAAGATACATGGATGTTATACATTACTGATGTCTTATAGGACAAGAGTAATGCACACATCCTTCACGGGTTAAGTAACCCTCATCCGGTACATATCTACGTGCCAATGAAGATATGTAGCCTCTGAAGAGAGAACATTACTCAACCCTCTGAAACGTGCATCAGAAAACTAACAAGCGAGCGATAATTAGCAAATCGATTAGTATCCTTATAGACTATCCCTCTTTCGAGGATATAGCTATGAGAAACGTGGGAGTGTTGTAACATCAGCCATTCCCGAACGAATGGTCAAGTACTTTGCACCACTCTCTCCTTAGAGTGTGTTCCTCGACCTGTCAAGGTTGCACTTTTGTACGTCAACTGGTTCCATTTCATAGTACAAAAGCACAACGATGGAGGTGAGTTTACTTCACTCGTTAGAAGGCGCTCCTAGATACTGAAATGGATGCCCGGTGGATACGCACACCTGAAACAAACACTAAATTGGTATTCGAGTCTCAAGAGTGGTCGTAGACAAACCACAACGAAAGACAATAGATGCATAAAAGAATGCGGCCAACATTCAAGCATGTAAGAAATGATTTAGTATTGAATCAGAATGATAACATCTTTTTGGTACAAATTACAAAATAGGGGCAGCAGGGCTAGTCCCCGCACCTCAGTAGATGAAACTACTCGCTCCTCATGCGAGAAACAAGAAGAATGAGAAAGAGGGAGAAATCCGCAATGGACTCGGTGCAGAAGGTAGTCGCAGATCAGTGAAGATGAAGCGGTCTTCTATGTCGTGTCAGAGCAGATCTGGACACAGAATGGGAGATGCCAAGATAGTCCGGACAGTCTCTCTCGCTCCGTCTTCCTTGTCTTATCAGTCTCTTTGACTGCAATATGGGCAGTCCGTGGAATGGAACTGGCGTAGATGGGACTGGATTTGGATCAGGACTGTGTACTGGTAGCCTGTCGGCGTCTAGGAACTGATCCCAAACTGGGGACCCTGCTGGTCCTATTTAAAGGCACATGTCTGGTCCCAAATGATCTTGTGGCCTTTTGCATCAAACAGTTTCGGTCTTGAAATATCTCCTCCAAACGGTATGGAGACCGTTTTCTACCAAACGGTCTTGTGACCATGGTGCCAAACGGTCTGCGCTCTCTCTATAATTTTGGTTAAGAGATTTCCAAACGACCTCGGGCGTCCAACCTCCAAACGATCTGAGATCGTGAGCTCCTCCAGACGGTCTAGGACTGTGAACTCCTCCAAATAGTCTGGGACCTCACGCTCTTCCAAGCCGTCTGGGATTGCGACGCGCTGCAGGTCGTCAATACTCTTGGTGAGGAAGGCAACGCCGGGGGCCATGGAGCTTTGGAGTAGAAGGTTGAGAAGTTAGCAGCGTCGGGAGGTAGGGTACGACGCACCACGGCCATGTTGAGGCAACACGGTCATGGTGAGGCTACTGCCCCACGGCCGTGCTACCTTGCATGGGCGTGGCGAGTGAGGATATGGGCTCTGGTGACGTTGTGCCATGGTCGTGGAATGACACCACAGTCGTGGTGAGGCTACAACCCTACGGCTGTGCCACCTTGCACGGGCGTGGCAGGTGGAGACTTGGCACTGTGGGCGATGTGCCACGGTCGTGGCGGATGGAGGCTTGGCACTGTTGGCGATGTGCCACGGCCATGGCGTGACCAACACGGTCATGGTGGATGGAGTCTTAGCACTATTGGCGATGAGCCATGGCCATGGTGTGGCCAACACGGTCGTGGCGAATGTTCTGCTTCATGATCTTGATTATTTGTTGCACAATCTTGGGGCTTTGAGGACAGAATGCACAATTGTGTGTTGTTGATGTTTGATTGGATCATTGAGAGTGATCTACAAAGGGAAAGGAGACTGTGTAAGAGATAATAGCATGGAATAAACTAGTAATTAGAACTATTTAAGCATCATTTATGTGATAATGAAGAAATACTCAGAGTAAAGCAAAGCAAGGGTAATTTAGTCATAATGAGGTATAAAAACCCTAGAAATGGCGATTGTAATGATGAATCTGGAGGATTCATCCCCACATCGAACTTAAGCATTGCTCGTCCCGAGGAACGGTAAACTTAAGACAGTAAAAAAAAGGCTCACTCATCTGATAATTTCCTCATCATTGCATGAATGTCAGAATTTTCACGAAAAAGAGAAAGGGAAATGAGGCAAAACAAAATTAGGGCAAAAACGTCGGAAATCCTTTGAATTGTTGACTGAGGATGGATCTGGAGGATTCATCACCACACTGAACTTAAGAATTACTCATCCCGAGGATCGGAAAACTTAAAATAGTCGTCCATGAAATTGTTCATCTCGTGATTGCCTCATCCTTATGTTATATCGTAATTTTGTTTGTGGCTCAGATTGATGCAGCCTCAAGGCTTCCTTATATCATGGAGTACCTCTTATGATATCCTCATCTCTGAGTTCATTTTTCTGAAGTATTTCCTTCTCATTCTTTGTTGTATCAGTCATGTTTAAAAGTTTTATGAGACTTTGAAAAGACCCACAGAATCAACAAAATGCATATGATCTATCACTAGTAATGTAAAAGGAAAGAATGGGGGTATGATGATCAAGAGATAAGAGTATCTCTTCTAATTGACTCAAGACTCTTATTATTGGTTGATTCATCGCGATACTTTGAGTGTTTTGCGCACAACTCGGGTTGACTTACCCTTACACCCGATTTTTTTTCTAAAGGTAACTTAGAAGTGTGTATAGGTTGGCTGTAAGGATTCTGGCTATTTTACCTCTTTGAGAGGAGGTAAAGGGTCATTTTTGGATCCTTAGGATCTTACTACCGGTCACGACACATCTGCCTTTGTGAGGGCAGCTAATGTACCGACCGGGTGAGGCCTTTATCAGTTATCCTTATTCAGGGCACAACTCTCATGTTTTTATTCACACTCTGGCTTTTATTCATTCTCACTTGGCTTGGGAGAAAGGATATTTTTGATTTTTGTATATTTGGGCTCCCAAGCCTCTTTTTGGAATCAGGGTATATTTTTTGCCAACCTCGGTATGTGCACAATCATCATTGTATACTCTTGAATCAAGAAAAAAAGGTGATACGCCCCTGTTAAGTATTTAGCGGTATGGAAGAAGCGGTAGTGGAAAGAGGGGTGTGGTGTACCACACCCAACTTAGAGCTCGGCAAAGTTCTAGTGTACACTAGAAAAGGGTGTGATTTACCACACCGAACTTAGAGTTCGGCAGAGGTGTGGTTTACCACACTGAACTTAAAGCTTTGGCATGATTGGTGAGCAGAGGTATATGAAAAATGAAGGAAGAAGTGTAGAAGAGAGTTCAGATCATGATGCAGTTTGCTTAGTGATTCCATGTCATGGGTCTCTTTTCTCCATCACATTCTGGCTCAAAAAGTGACATGATAAAATATCAAATGAGAAATCCATACAACAGATCCATTAATCAGCTAGAGGCGTGATGTACTTGATCTATCTCAGTCTTATTGAAGTGTATCATCTTCTCTTATTTGAGGGGATGCCATTATGATTCATAGACTATTTAAGATGAAATCATTTATCGGTTAGTTTTAAGCATTTGTTCCTCATGGATTTGTGATGAAAAGAGGTGATGACAAAAGATTCGAAAAGCAAAAGCCGACTAGGTAAAAGCTTTATTTTAAGAAGAAAAAAAATAAAGTGGAAAAAATGTGAAAGAGAACTTTAGAATAGAAAAATAGAAAGTAGTAAAGGTATAGGGTGGAATGAGAGTCATACCACCCACCCTCCACCTCGAACTTATGAGTTTGCTCATTTCTGAACAAATACTAGGTTCGAGATGGAGGGGAAGGGTTGGGCAGTGTTAACCAGGTGGTCCTCATAGTTGGAAGAAGGTCCGAAAAAGATGTCGCACAATAGTCGGCGCGGAAAGTGAGGGAGTGGCCTGAACAACCTATTGACTGGGTGGTCTTGGAAACTCGAATAGGTTTTCTAGATGATTTGGATGCATATTTCCTTCGCCTCTTTGTTCGTCCAGAAGAATTCAGAGTCCTTCCCCCATCAGTGGGGGGGGTTAGATATAAGAAATTGAGACTGGAGGGCTAGGTGAGTAATCGAAGCATTGCTTATTTGTGTCCTCTAGTCGTGGATCACCCTCAAAATTTAAAGTAAAACTGCTTTCTCCAAAATGTAGAGCAGTCGATTGTGGGTCGGCCACTTGGACTTCCTCCTGTCCTGGATCAGGTGGCAGATCTAGTTCAGGCTTCATTTCATCACCTGGCTTTTCTTGTGTAGGATATGGTAGCCAGGATGACGTTTCTTCATTAGAGGATTTGTTCTGAGAAGTAGCATCATCTTTATCAACGTTGAAATTGATGAGAGTGTCGTTCTTCTTTTCAAAATTTTGTTTAGAATTTTCCTTGTAGAACATCCTTAATTCTTCCAAGTAACTAGAAGAAGATTCGACTGGTAGAACAAACTCTTGCTCAGGTAAAGGAATAATGGGATTCCGGGGTAAAGGTTCTAGTGATGCTTCTTCATGGGGAGGATTAGTCCATGACATAATGTTTTGAAGGCTAGAATCTCCTAGTGACTCTGTTTCTTCGATGTTGGGACTAAAGTACTCCATTTCTGAGTCAGATTGTTGTTCGAGTACTTTTTCATAGTACTCCTCTGGTTCTATTGAGTGTTCAGGAGGAGTTGCAATGGGAAGATTGAAACCTAGCTCAGGTAATAGACATATCTCAGTTTCTTGAATGTTAGGAAGGTCTTCTTCATAGGGGTGAATTTATCTAAGTGGATGGGTTTGTGACTCGATGCCCTCCCACAGACCCTTTTTATCATTACAAGAGTCTACGGGAATGTCGTGATCCATTCCAAAATCAAGGGGTGGTTCATGTTTCTCTTCATAGTGAACTGTCAATTCGTTCAAGTGACCAGAAGGAGATCCAATAGAAAGATCATGCTCCTGTTTGAGGACTGGCTCCATCTGGACTTCTTGTGGTGGTGGTAAATTAGGTAATATCATCTCATGAAAAGTACCAGTCATAGGATTGTCATCTTGAGACCCGTCATCCTCCCTTGATTCTATTTCATCAGTGAGAGTGGTATGGTCTATTTCTAAATTAAGATCTTGATCAATCCTATCCTCATCCAAATGATCAGAAATTTCTTCATAAGGGCAATTCGAATTTTGTTCCGGAAGTGAAGACATTTGATTCCCTTGCATAAAAGACATATCCTTATCTGAATCGGTCACATACCCATCTGAGTCTGATTGTGAAGGAATGTAGAGTCCTTGCGACATAAACCCTTCTTCTATGGATTTCATGGATGGGATAGATGAAGTTGAAGCGATTTTGTCATTGAGGGTGTCAATTACCGCCAATTGCTCTTCAATGGTCGGATTTGAGTCTATGAAGTTAGAAGTTGTAAGTGTTGAAGTTTATCTCTGGTTGATCTCCTGACTGTAGATAATCCCCATATTGGCTACTCGTCCTTCCCTCTTGCACTGATGCTTGAAGATCATTGGAAGGCATATCCCACATGATTTTATAATCATCATCGTAATCAATTGAGACATGTGGACTAGGGATATGCTTAGTTGAAATTGGTGGCTGTTCTACATGTTTCTCAGGAGCATTGACAAGTTCATTAAGAGCGACTATCAACTTCTTGATCGCGGCTCTCTGATCAGCTAGTTGTTGAGCCACTGATGTCTGTAAAGTTCGTAGCTCCTCCATCGATGTGTGTCGATCTTCATAAAAAGGCTCTTCACTGCACCCGTTGGGTTAATATTGATAATAGCTCTCTTCATCATAGTATTGATTTGCATTGTTTTCCAGGTTCCCTCCTTTATTGCAGTCTACACCTTGAAATCCACCATAGTGAGGTTTTTCGTAGTAGCCTCCAGGGTGATACAGATTATAACTTGCGTTATATCCATAGTTGTATAAAGAGGCTGCTTTGAGTTTCCCAACTATACGATTCACCATTACTTGACGCAGAGCCATCACGTAGAGAGGAGGGACATTGAAGCAGTAAATCGATGCATGAGAATAGTCACCACATAGTTGACATCTAATGGTTGGTGGTGTCAACTGCTTCTTTTTGAAGATAGTTGGTACCTGAAATCAAGGAAAGAGTTTATCAGGCTTGACCAACAACTTCAAATCCAAGAAGATATGTGAGATTAATCCCTTTAATTTTTTAGGTTTTTGAAAAGAAAATGGAAAACCCTAGAGAAACCTAAATCGACACAGAATTCAAAAAAGACGATTCTTACACCATTGTCCCTGGCAATGGCACCATTTTTTGATGGAGCTAGAACTTACACCAAAAGATTACTCTTCCAATGGAAGTCCTAATATGCACCAAAAACCCTAGGGAGATGATGTTCTCTCTAGGTTTACCTACAACTGGTGCTAGATAAATGCTCCAACCCCACAAGAGTATGGAAGCCTTATCATAGTACAGATTTAGGATCGAACCCAAAGGACAACATTAAGAATCTGAGTGTCTTTTTCTCGTTTCGTACCGATCTAAGTTAATCATCTAAGACCAAAAGTTTGATTTGAGTTATATAACATAAAACATGCAAAAGTAAAGGCAAGAATAAAAATTAGCTTGAGGGTTTAAAATCTAAGATTTAGCAAATGATGATGGATCACTAGGGTGATGCGAGTATTCACCACCACTACACATGTATTGTACCTGTACCAATTGTAGCAAGACCTGCAAGCAAGATACATGGATGTTATACAATATCGATGTCTTATAGGACAAGAGTAATGCACACATCCTTCACGGGTTGAGTAACCCTCATATGGTACATATTTATGTGTCAATGAAGATATGTAGCCTCTGAAGAGAGAACCTTACTCAACCCTATGAAACGTGCATCGGAAAACTAACAAGTGAGCGATAATTACCAAATCGATTAGTATCCTTATAGACTATCCCTCTTTCGAGGATATAACTATGAGAAACATGGGAGTGTTGCAACGTAAGCCATTCCCGAACGAATGGTCAAGTACTTTTCACCACTCTCTCCTCAGAGTGTGTTCCTCGACATGTCAAGGTTGCACTTTTTTACGTCAACTGGTTCCATTTCATAGTATAAAAGCACAACGATGGAGGTGAGTTTACTTCACTCCTTAGAAGGCATTCCTAGATACCGAAACGGATGTACAGTGGATACGCACACCAGAAACCAACACTAAATCTGTATTCGAGTCTCAAGAGCGGTCGTAGACAAACCACAATGAAAGATAGTAGATGCATACAAGAACGCGACCGACATTCAAGAATGTAAGAAATGATTTAGTATTGAATCAGAATGATAACATCTTTTTGGTACAGATTACAAAACAGGGGCAGCGGGGCTAGTCCCCGCACCCCAGTGGATGAAACTACTCGCTCCTCATGCGAGAAACAAGAAGAATGAGAAAGAGGGAGAAATCCACCATGGCCTCAGTGCAGAAGGTAGTCGCAACTCGGTGAAGATGAAGCGGTCTACTACGTCGTGTCGGAGAAGATCTTGACACGGAACGGGAGACACCAAGACAGTCCAGAAAGTCTCTCTCGCTCCGTCTTCCTTCTCTTCTCAGTCTCCTTGATTGCAATACAGGCAATCAGTGGAATGGAACTGGCATAGACTAGACTGGATTTGGATCGAGACTGTATACTGGCAGCCTGTCGGAGTCCGGGAACTGATCCCAAACTGGGGACCCTGCTGGTCCTATTTATAGGCACGGGTCTGGTCCCAAACGATCTTGTGGCCTTTTGCATCAAACATTTTCGGTCTTGAAATATCTCCTCCAAACGGTCTGGAGACCGTTTGCTACCAAACTGTGTATAGACTGTTTGCTACCAAATGGTTTGTAGACCGTTTGCTACCAAACGGTCTTGTGACCATGGTGCCAAACGGTCTGCACTCTCTCTGTAATTTTGGTTAAGAGACTTCCAAACGACCTCGGGCATCCAACCTCCAAACGATATGAGATCGTGAGATCCTCCAAATGGTCTAGGACCGTGAACTCCTCCAAACGGTCTGGGACCTCATGCTCTTCCAAGCCATCTGGGATCACGAGGTGCTGTAGGTCGTCAATACTCTTGGTGAGGAAGGCGACGCTGGGGCCAATGGAGCTTTGGAGCAGTAGGTTGAGAAGTTAGTAGCATCGGGAGGTAAGGGATGACATGCCACAGCCGTGTTGAGGGCACACGGTCGTGGTGAGACTACTGCCCCATGGCCGTGCTACCTTGCACGGGCATGGTGAGTGAGGATTTGGGCTTTGGTGATGTTGTGCCATGGTCGTGGCGTGATACCACGGTCGTGGTGAGGCTAAAACCCCACGGTAGTGCCACCTTGCACGGGCGTGGCGGTTGGAGACTTGGCACTGTGGGCAATGTGCCACTGTCATGGCGTGACCAACACGGTCATGGCGGATGGTGGCTTGGCACTGTTGGCGATGCGCCACGGCTGTGGCGTGGCCAGCACAATCATGGCGTATGGAGGCTTGGCACTGTTGGCGATGTGCCACGGACGTGGTGTGTCCAGCACGGTCGTGGCGGATGTTCTGCTTCATGATCTTAATTATTTATTGCACATGCTTGGGGCTTTGAGGACAGAACGCACAGTTGTGAGTTGTTGATGTCTGATTGGATGATTGAGAGTGATCTGCAGAGGGAAAGGAGAGTGTGTAAGAGATAATTGCGTCGAATAAACTACTAATTAGAACTATTTCAGCATTATTTATGTGAGAATGAAGAAATACTTAGAGTAAAGCAAAGCAAGGGTAATTTAGTCATAATGAGGTATAAAAACCCTAGAAATGGTGACTGTAATGATGAATCTGGAGGATTCATCACCCTAGCACCTTAATTGATCTATATGAGAAGCCTAGCACCCAAAGAGATCTTGTATCTCATCATCCATTCTAGAGAAACAAAATCCTAGAGAGAGAGGATGTCTAGGGTTTTGATTGGAGAAAGTAGTGCAGATGTTGACCTAGGGTTTCACTATCTGAGATATGATGAAATCAAGTAAGTTTAGCTTCTTTGAATAGACATTCTTGGTGATTCTTCTCTCATATGTCAAGATTTCATACCTCCTATGATTTGACTCTAAATCACTTCAAATCACTCTCTTTTGTCACTCTTTCTCTCCTAATGTCCATTTCTAGGGTTTCCAAGTTGTGAGTAGGAAGAAATGCATTGAGTTTCTATAGTCTGATTGGATTTCTAGAAATTCAGAGTTTGACATATGTTTTTAAGGTGCTTGTTACCTTAGGTGAGTGTTTATATCCCTCTTAATATTTGTATTAATGTTTAAAGCCTAATTCTATCCACCTAAATTAATCAAAAATCTTGCTTGTATTTGTATGTGACTAGGTATTGATTTAGAAAGATATTAGGGAATCAAATTTTGCTGATTTCTATTATTCCACACTGAATGGAACTTGATAGGTTCTTGATATATTGATTGATGTTGTAACGTCCTAGGATTTGATGCCTCAGATAAAATGATCTTAAATGGAATGATCATACTACTCATATCACCAAGGTGCACCTCCTTTTTTGGGAGCCCATCACTAAAGAACTCCATAGTTAAGCATGCTCAGCTTCGAGTAGTACTGGGATGGATGACCATTCGAAAAGTTGGCCCCAATTGCACGTGAGTGAGGACAAAGTGTGCAATTAAGGCTAGTGGTGGTTTGTGGGGCTAGTCGTCATTCCTTTAACTCTACTAGAGCCTCGAGAAGTGGGCCTGGTGTTACAAATGGTAACAGAGCCATAACCCCTCCAGTAGGTGAGGCCCACATGGGCATGTGGCATACCAGTCTTGAGTCGTGCGGTCGATGCAAGTTGGAAAGGGTTGTTCGTGGTGATGTAGCCACCCTTATGCTGGTATTCCATGATCATGAGCTGGGTGTTCATGGGCCGTTCTAGATTTGCACTAAAATAGGGCCATATAGTTGAGCCTTGACGAGGACGTCAAGAGTCTAAGTAGGGGAGATTGTAACATCCCATGATTTGATGCCTCAGATAACATTATCTTAAAATGAATGATCAGAATACTCATATCACCAAGGTGCACTTCCTTTTTCGGGAGCCCATCACTAAAGAACTTCATAGTTAAGTGTGCTCAGCTTGGAGTAGGACTTGCATGGGTGACCATTCGAGAAGTTGACCCTGACTTGCACGCGAGTGAGGAAAAAGTGTGTAGTTAAGGCTAGTGGTGGTTTGTGGGGCCAATCATCATTCCCTAAACTCTACTAGAGCCTAGGGAAGTGTGCCCAGTGTTATAGATGTTCCATGAAAAAATCTATATATAGACGACCATGCTATTTCATGTGAATATTGTCTAAAAATCAACCCAATGTGCGATATGCTTGGGAATTGAATTGACATGTCTAGAATCATATTTGAAGTGTATTAGAATGAACAATGTAAGTGTATTGTCAAATATTTCTAAAACCTAATATGATATATTGATCAACCTAAATCACACTTCCAAAAAGGAGTAGATCTACAATAGTCAGATTCTTAAATTTATAACCTAACACTCAGGTCGCCACAACTATTATATGGGGTCCAATGGAGTAAATCGGGGTCAATCCATAGAGACAAGGAGTAGTAAATGCTAATAACATAGATCATGGTCTCAATTATACCAACCAAAGAATAAAAATAAGTTTTGCGTTCCTTAGGGAATGACATTGCTTTAACCAACAACAAAACAGAAAAAATAAAACAAAGTAATAAACAAACACATAACAATGAAAGACAAATAGTGATATAAAAAATATGGATGTGAACTTGGAATGGGTTTCACCATCTAAGGTCTCTCACCAACATGCAATACTCACATCCATTGTATACCCTTAGAAAGATTACAAGAAGTCATCATGTATGTCTATTCCCTCTTCTCTTGTTCTTGGAAAGATCTAGATTATAAGGTTGTCACTCTCTCGAGATGGGAAGAAAACTGTCTCAAACATAACTATTGGGTTTTAGGGGAATCAGAAAATGTAGCGGAAACAAAAATTTTCTCCCCAAACCCAGTATAAATGAATTGCGTCAACGTTTATACAATAGGAAGGATGGTTTGTAGATATATACCTTATCCTGAGGCATGCTCGGTGACGTTACCTCATGGCTCGCACAATCTTCACCTATGGTCTAGGACGGTGTCTGTGCAGCTCCTAGTCTCACCGAGACTATCAGGATTGACATTTGTCCTCCGAGCGGCAGAAGTCTCCCACCTCTTTAGTAGTCCACATAGACCACCTGGAACTCTGATGGCCTTGTCACACAAGGCACTGAAAGGAGTCATACCCTCTTGTCGGCGTACTAGTCACTGACACACTCTCCTGCCACCAGTCACCTTTCTATAGTTGTCTTTCCCTTACTGTGCCTCCCTTGTTGGGTAGCACTTGCTCAGGCTCTCTTGGTTACCACAACCAGAGAGAACGACAACTTTGCAGAGCAACTAGCGTTCTGAGTTGTACTGTCTGAGAAGCCCCCTATACCCCTATATATATAGGAGGGTCATGGGATAGGGTTCTCTACCTCGGGCAATGCGGGATTAAAGCAGGAGTAGATGGGTTCGATATTTTCCACAAAATATGACAAATTGCGCCAGTTGAACCGATCGTTTCAAGCACAAAATGGTTAGGTGGTGAACTGAGCTGATCGGTTCACACCTGAACCGATCGTTTGGGGCATCTGATTCGATCAGTTCATGCTTGAGCCGATCGATTCATGCTCCTGGTGCAACTCGAATTGACTTTCATGTTCATTTCCAACTAATCATAAATTAATCCTTATCCAAATCAAATTTGACAAGTGAAACGAGCTCGGTTGGTCACCCAACCAGTTCAACACTGTGAACCAATTGCTTCATTGACTTGAGCCGGTCGGCTCACCAGCATGAGCCGACCGGTTCATCTCTATGAGTCGATCAGTTGGGGCAGTAGATCAGTCAATTGTAGTTTCAATCAATCTGATACTCTAATCGATCCAACACCTTGAACACTATGATTTTGAGCTATCAATCGATTGGGTGTTTAATTGAACTACTAAACTCCTTTAGTAATCAATCCAAACAAGATTTATGGAGAAAATCCTCTTCCAGGAACATGTCCTAGTGTGTGTGACCCTGCAGGTCCATTTGACGTTGGCAGTGAAAATCCATAACACTTATGACTTCACAAGCAAAGAGCGGTGCCTAGTCACACATCAGTGCTACCCAAGTGAAATAGAAAGTTGGAGAACAACTTTCAATCCTACAATTCGTGAATGGTGGTACAGTGAATGTATAATTCCTTTGTCACTAATGTCCTGAATGAACTCAAGGCATGGTACAGTCATCCTTTCAACATTCATCCATTTCCTTGATCTCAGAGCAGACTGGGTGAGATGTGTGTGACATCAATATCACATATTGATTCACACATGCATGCGTATGCCTTTCTCAATCCTACTCATCAGGTGGCCATGCACATCAAACTCCCTTAGGAGGGACAAATCCCATATCTATCACTCACCCCTCTAAAACCCCATGTGTCAAAGTCACCCAATCATCACCTTTATAACAACCCATGTTCTAGGATTGTGTTTGATGATGTCAAAGTGTACTCAATGACATGTGTTGTGTGTAGTGATTTCAGGTCAAAGAATCACACTCACCACCATCATTGTGAGAGCTGACTGTGACTACTAAATCATGGTTCCACGTGTCACACTCACGGTGGGTCTGTCCGGTACACTTGTTCTCTAACAAGTACCTATGTGCTTGGTTTGATATCACTATATCATGACTAATGAGATTCTGTCATCAACCAATACACAATTTAGTCTTTAATGTTATTGATGTCTATGGTTTTTCCACAATAACAACTGACTAGGGACAAAACAAGAATGTATACTCTTAACATCTGTATGATCTCATCATTTAGGTCCTGAACCTAAAAACATACGTCATGGAGTAAACAATTCTTTAGACATCTATCATGTTACACTATCATCTCAGAAACAGTTAAAAGATATAGATCGGAAATTGCCTTTATTATTATTCAAATCATTTACAAAGTATCCCATTATAATCATCACATGACTTGCTCTATGGGCATACATACCAACATACTCCCACTTGCACTTAGAGCTAGTCACCTAGGAACCTCAGTCCTTGTGACCTAGCATGACCATCATGCTTCTGCTGAGAAATGGCCTTAGTCAGTGGATTATCTATGTTGTCTTCAATTGGTACTTTGGAAATCTTCACATCTCCTCTCTGTACGATTTCTCACATGAGATGGAAGCGTTGTAGTATGTGCTTGGACCACTGATGTGATCCGGGCTCCTTAGCTAGAGCAATAGCTCCATTATTGTCACAATAAAGCTCAATTGCATCAAAACTACTGGGAACTACACCAAGTTCAGTGACAAACTTCCTGATCCACACAGCTTCCTTTGCTGCATGTGAAGCAGCAATATACTCGGCCTCGGTAGTAGAATCGGCAATTGTTTCTTGCTTGGAACTCTTCCAGCTCACAGCTACATTGGTTAGGGAAAATACAAATCCTGATTGTGATATGTAATCATCTTTTTCGGTTTGGAAGCTTGCATCGGTGTAACCCCTTACTACCAGTTCTTCCTCTCCACCGTATACAAGGAACTGGTCCTTAGTCCTTCACAAGTACTTGAGGATGTTCTTTACGTTTGTCTAGTGAGCATCCTCGGGATCTGACTGGTACCTACTCATCATGCTGAGAGCATACGAGACATCTGGGCCTGTGCACAACATAGCGTACATGATGGATCTAATGGCTGATGCAAATGGGATCCCATTCATACGCTCCCTCTCTTTACAAGATTGGGGACATTGAGCTCTAGAGACGGTGACTCCAGGTAGCATGGGGATGTTGCCTCTCTTTGAGTTCTCCATGCTGAACTGCATCAGCACTTTGTCAATGTATGTGCTTTGATTTAGTCTGAGAAACCTTATAGATCTATCTCTATAGATCTTAATTCCTAGAATGTAGGATGCTTCTCCTAAGTCTGTCATTGAGAAAGTATTCCCAAGCCAAGTCTTTACCTTCTCTAAGGCTGTGACAACATTCCCCATCCATAGTATGTCATCCACATACAATATGAGGAATGTGGTCATGGTCCCACTAACCTTCTTGTACACACAAGGTTCATCTTCATTTTGGATAAAGCCAAACACTTTGACTTCCTCATCAAATTGAATATTCCAACTCTGAGACGCTTGCTTCAATCCATAGATTGACCTTTGTAGCCTACAAACTTTATTGGCATTCTTTGGATCTACAAAACCTTCAGGTTGCATCATGTACACATCCTCATTTATATTCCCATTGAGGAATGTAGTTTTAACATCCATTTGCCAAATCTCATATTCATAGTAAGCCGCAATAGCAAGCATGATCCTGATGGACATAATCATGGCAATTGGAGAAAAAGTTTTGTCATAGTCAACACCTTGAACTTGTCAGAAACCCTTTGCAACCAATCTGCCTTTATTAGTTTGCACATTTCCATCCATGTCGGTCTTCTTCTTGAAGACTCACTTGCACCCTATGGCTTTTACCCCTTCAGGTGGTTCCACCAAAGTTCATACTTTGTAGGAGTACATAGATTCCATCTCGGATTTCATGGCCTCAAGCCATTTCTCAGAATCTGGTCCCTCCATAGCCTCTAGATACATAGTTGGATCATCATCTATGATCAACTCACCGCCTTCCTGAGTCACAAGGTATAAAAACCTCTCAGGTTCAAGGCGTGTCCTACTAGATCTACGAGGTCCTTGTGTTACTTGAGGAGATTGAGATTCCACAACACCTTGTGAACCTCTATGTTCCTCGTTTACATCTATTGGTTTAATGTTTTCTTATTGGGCTTGAACCTCTTCAAGCTCTATTTTCCTCCCACTGTTTCCTCTGGAAATAAATTCCTTTTCTAGGAACACAGTTGTCCTAGCAACAAACACTTTGTTGTCAGTAGGGTGGTATAAATAATATCCCCGCGTTTCCTTGGGGTATCCAACAAAATAACACTTATCGAACTTGGGTCCAAGCTTATCAGGAAACATTTTCCTGATGCAAGCCTCACAACCCCAAATCTTAATAAAAGATAAATCGGGATGCTTCCCATGCCATATCTCATATGGTGTCTTTTGAACTAATTTAGATGGTACTCGGTTAAGTGTAAACGTAGTGGTTTCAAGAGCATGACCCCAGAAGAAAATTGGAAGATCAACAAAACTCATCATTGATCACACCATATCCAGTAAAGTGCGATCCCTTCTTTCAGACACACCGTTATGCTGTGGTGTTCCAGGCGGAGTCCATTGTGATACAATACCACGGGCTCGCACAAGGTCCTCAAACTCCTGGCTTAAGTATTCTCCACCTTGATTGGATCGAATTGCTATAATACTTTTACCACATTGGTTCTATACTTCATTCATGAAATCCTTGAACCTTTCAAGGGTTTCTGACTTATGTTTCATCAGGTATACATAGCCATACCTACTGAAGTCATCAGTGAAGGTAATGAAGTACTGACACCCATTTCTGGCATTAGTTCTAAAAGGCCCACATACATCAGTACGTATGAGTCCTAATAGATCACTAGCTCTTTCACCTTTACATGAAAAAGGAGTCTTGGTCATCTTACCCAACAAACAAGATTCACATGTCTCTATTGATTCATAATCAAAAGAGACTAGATAACCATTTTATGGAGTCAAGAAATGCTCTTCTCATTTATGTGCCCTAGACGACAATGCCAAAGATACATTTTGTTTGATTTTTTGAGTTTTTGCCTTTTGTTTTTTATGTTGTATACACTTGTCACTAGATCTATCAAGTATAGACCATAAGACATTGGGGCACTACCATAAAAGATCCCATCTTTTGAAATGGAACAATTTCCATTCTTAATAAGAAATTCAAAACCATCCTTGTCTAAACAAGAAACAGAAATGATATTCCTATTTATGGAAGGTACATAATAGCAGTTCTTTAACTCTATTATTAGCCCACTAGGCAGAGTTAACTCATAGGTTCCTACGACATTGGTGGCAAACCTTGCCCCATTGGCAACACATAGTTCAACCTCGCCTTTCCCCAAAGGCCTACTTATTTTAAGATCCTTCACATTTGAACAAATATGAGATCCACATCCAGTATCAAGTACCCACGATAAAGTAGTACTAAAGTTAATATGTATTACGTATACACCCAAAGTGGAGATCTCTATCTCTCGCTTCTTTTTCCATCGTTCCTTCCATCCTCTTCATGCTTTGAGCGCAGAAGATTCTGACATTGGTTTGGCAAGAGAACCCTTCTCTCCCTCACCTTTGTCCTTGGACTTTGTTCCATTGATCATTATCAATGAACTATCCTTCTTCTTATTTGTCTCAAACAACACATTCATCGTACATAGAGTGGATTCAAAGGCTACTGGTATATCTGGATTGTGCATAACACTTCTCACAATCCTCAACCAGTTATGGAATTTATTCTCAATTAACTTGCCCATTTTAAAAAATGATTCTTTTTCCATTCTACAAGAGAAAATTGCATTTGTCAAAACTCCTTTTGATTTGATTTTATTTCAATAAAATTTGACGATAGTTAATTAGGCCTTTAATTAATTACCGCTCCCACTATTTTTGTTCAAATTGATAGCCCTCACCATCAATTCAGAAGATTGCAGTGTACAATCTTCTACTGGGTGAAGATCCTGAAATCCTTTGAGTCATGGACCAGCTAGGGCTGTCACCCACAACTTAGATCTTACAGGTAGGCAACCTTTTCCAATTGCATCATATGCAACTCTTGAAAGATGCCATGTGCAACTCCTTGCCATGATCACCTCCATGCCTCAAGGTGCTAGATCCTATCTAGGTCACCTTGTTAAGTCTGACCCAAAGCCAACGTGATGAATATACACCCTTCTAGGGCAGACCCACATATCCATCCTTCACGCTTCCACGAGATAGACGGTGCACCACACTAGGGCGTGCCCACACTTGGCCGACCAAGCTTTTCATGTGTGTCACATTTGGAAGGCATCTAAAACTTTAATATTTAATGAGGGATTTGGTTTTATAGGTACATATACATATCCAATCACCACAATATATAGTATGTATCATGTACATGCTATATCCCACATAAAACATGTGAAACCATAAAAGAAATGATTATGGCCATCCTAATGTGATTCCTCACGGTCATCTAGGTCCATATCACATGCAACCTGTACAAGATGAACTCTGTGCTTTGCCGTTCTAGGTTTGATCAACTCATCTTCATGATTAATTAGCTCACCATCAGGCTGGTCGATTGGGTGCCACCAGCCGATTGACTGGAACCTCCAGCCGATCGGTTCACTGGTCATCGTGCATCTCCTTCGAGCCTCCACCCGCTCATCTCATTCCTCGAACCGGTCATCTGGAATGCCAACCAATTGGTTCATGCCTTTAACCGACCGTCTCAGTCGTCGTCAGGTTGTCTGCCATTCTTTGACATTATAGGAAATAAAAGTTCTATCCTATTTACATTTGCATCGAGAAACCCCAAGTTACATTCGGGGGAAGAAAAGGTAGGAAAGAAATCTCTAGTTATCTTGAGTTACATCAAGAAAAGGAGGTAGGGAATCGGTGTGCAGACCGAGATGCAAGCAACCACATTCAACCAAGCACACATACATAGGGTTTATTGGCTATGATCACACTATATATCCACCACAAAACTCATTTAAGGGAAACATGTATCGAGTGCATTCATATTACATATCATATATGTATTTTGTGGATTTAGGATTGGACATGCATAAAGCCAATTTTATTCGCATCATATGCAATAAATACAAGCAACAAACCAAAATCGATCACATCGATAATCCTAAAGTATAGAGCAGTTGACGTGGCTCTGATACCACTGTTGGGTTTTAGGGGAATCAGAGAATGCACTGGAAACAAAAATTTTCTCCACAAGCCCAGTATAAAGTAATCGCGTCAACGTCTATACAATAGGAAGGATGGTTTGTAGAGATATACCTTATCCCAAGGCTTGCTCGACAATGTTACCTCACAACTTGTGCGGTCTTCACCTCCAGTCTTAGATAGTATTTGTGCAGCTCCTGGTCTCACCGGGACTATTGGGATTGACAACTGTCCTCCGAGCGGCAGAAGTCTCCCGCCTCTGTAGTAGTCCACACAGACCACCTGGAACTCTGATCGCCTTGTTGCACAAGGCACCGAAAGGATTCTTACCCTCCTTTCGGTGTACTAGTGACTGACACACTCTCCTGCCACCAGTCACCTTTCTACAGTTGTCTTTCCCTTGTTGTGCCTCCCTTGTCAGGTAGCACTTGCTCGGGCTCCCCTGGTTACTACAACCAGAGAGAACGACAACTTTGCAGAGCAACTTGTGTTCTGAGTTGTATTGTCTGAGAAGCCCCCAATACCGCTATAAATAGGAGGGTCATGGGATAGGGTTCTCTACCCTAGGCAATGCGGGATTAAAGCAAGAGTAGAGGGGTTCAGGATTTTCCACAAAATATGACAAACTGCGCCAGTTGAACCGATCGTTTCAAGCACGAAACAGTCAGTTGGTGACCTGAGCCGATCGGTTCACACCTGAATCGATCGTTTGGGGCATCTGAGCCAATCGGTTCATGCTTGACCCGATCGGTTCATGATCTTGGTCCAACTCGAATTGACTTTCATGTTTGTTTCCAACTAATCATATATTAATCCTTGTCCAAATCAAATTTTATAAGTTAAATGAACTTGGTTGGTCACCCGACCAGTTCAACACTGTGAACCGATCAGTTCATTGACCTGAGCCGGTTGGCTCACCAGCCTGAGATGATCGGTTCATCTCTAAGTGCCTATCGATTGGGGCAGCAGATCAGTCAATTGCAGTTTCAATCAATTTGATACTCTAATCATCTGATCCAACACCTTGAACACTATGATTTTGAGCTATCAATTTATTGGGTGTTTAATTGAACTACTAATCTCCTTTATTAATCAATCCAAACAAGATTTAAGGAGAAACTCCTCTTCCAGGAACATGTCCTAGTGTGTGTGACCCTGCAGGTCCATTTCACGTTGGCAGTGAAAGTTCATAACACTTATGACTTCACAACCAAAGAGCGGTGCTTAGTCACACATCAGTGCTACCCAAGTGAAATAGAAATTTGGAGAACAACTTTCAGTCCTACAATCTGTGAATGGTGTTACAGTGAATGTATAATTCCTTTATCACTATTGTCCTGAATGAACTCAAGGCATGGTACAATCATCCTTTCAACGTTCATCCATTTCCTTGATCTCAGAGCAGACTGGGTGAGATGTGTGTGACATCAATATCACATATTGATTCACCCATACATGTGCATGCCTTTCGCAATCCTACTCAATAAGTGGCCATAGACATCAAACTCCCTTAGGAGGGACAAATCCCATATCTATCACTCACCCCTTAAAATCCCCATGTGTCAAAGTAACCCAATCATTGCCTTTATAACAACCCATGTTCCAGGAATGCGTTTGATGATGGCAAAGTGTACTCAATGACATGTGTTGAGTGTAGTGATTTTAGGTCAAAGAATCACACTCACCACCATCACTGTGAGATCTGACTATGACTACCACATCATGGTTCCATGTGTAACTCTCACGGTGGGTCTGTCTGGTACACTTGTTCTCTAACAAGTACCTATGTGCTTGGTTTGATATCACTATATCATGACTAATTAGATTCTGTCATCAGACAATACACAATTTAGTCTTTAATGTTAATGATGTCTATGGTTATTTCCATAATAACAACTGACTAGGGACAAAACAAGAATATATACTCTTACCATCCATATGATCTCATCGTTTAGGTCCTGAACCTAAAAGCATACATCATCAAGTAAACAATTATTTAGACATCTATCATGTTACACTATCATCTCAGAAATAGTTAAAACATATAGATCGGAAACTTCCTTTATTATTAATCAAATCATTTACAAAGTATCCCATTACAATCATCACATGACTTCCTCTATGGGCATACATACCAACAATAACTATATGACATTAAGCTTCAACATTTCAACATTCTCATGCATTCTTGCAACTCCATAACACTTAGATAAGATTTGTGCTACTCTTTCGAGTCACTAACAATCAAACATCATAAGAATGTAGCTAATCATACAAGTGAAGCATTAAGAACAACACTATCGAGATAATATTTGCTAAGAGCATATATTCAATGGAAGTAAGTATCTACATGTTGGGAGGGCCTTACTGGATACTCCCAACCCAAGCAAGATGGTAGGCACTCATGGTAGCAAGAAGCATTATGGATTTACAAGTATAGTGAGACATGAGAGAGAATGAAAAAATGGAATGAAGTAGATGAGGTAGATGAACAAATCTAGAGGAGAAGAAGGGGATACACCAACTATGACCACAAACGTCCTAAATTGGTGCATGCCTCCTTTAGATCTGGATCTAGAGTGGGGCGGAGAAGTAGCTAGTCCTTCTTTCAAAGAATAGGTCGATGATGATGGTGATGGCATAGCTCCTCTCTCTCCTCTAAACTTTCATCTATGGAAATGGAGGACTAATGGAATGGCTCGATCGAGGTTATGTAGTACAAAAACACTTCATTGTCTCCCATTCGTTGTGACCCCCTTCATAGATGAAGTGGGTGTCTTTTTATAGGTGTCAGTAACATAATTAAAACTCAACATTTTTTTAATTTCTAAGCCTTCATTGGTCACAGAAGTCGTGAGCTTAGTTATCACCAAGATTTCATCAGTCTCTAAGCTCGATCACTATTAATAATTGCTTGAATTGGTGGTCAGTGAACTTTCTTTTGGTTGAGTGATCACCGATAATTGAAGCTAGAGACTACTGAAATGTTTGATGACTTGCAAGTGATGAAGGGTCACTGATTTCCAATGTGAGACTATTTGATGGTCATTGAGATGTAAAGGTTGGTGACCGATGACATGGTGTAATACCCATTTTCCACCAAGAGGTCTTGACTTCTACGATTGCTTGATTCTAGGCTTGGCGACTGCCAAAATGTGTATTCTATGCGCATAAGAGAAAAGGGGTGAGTTTAGTAGATACATAAAAACTTTCCAAAACAATTAGAACTATCTAGATAAAAAAATAGTATAGATGACAAAATGAGGATAAAACATGTACTCAAATATCCACAAAATTTGATGTTATTAGCTCCCCTAAACTTAGATTCTAGCCTGTCCTTAGGCTAACAAGTAGAATTAAAGCATTGGTCAAGATCAGAGGGATTTGATAGATTATTTTTTGAGAATATGAAGGATGTCATTATGCAAGCCTTAAATCGAGACATATGTATCATGACTATGTATTTATCAATCCCAAGACTCTCTTTCTTAGATCGGGGGTTATGACACTCGTATTGTTGACCACAACCTTCTCTTGCAGAGGATTTATCTATCATGATACACCAATGATTGTTTTCTAGACAGTACTTGCACGGTGTTTCGACTTTTGTAGCTTTCACACTCAACTTCTATTTTTTAGGTTACCTAGCTATTGCGATGGATTAGGCTAAGGTTGTAGTGTTCCCTTCCCTTCTCTGGTTCTCTCCATCATATTTAGTGTTGTAATGAAAGTGTTACCTTATTGGGGTGTGGGGTTCCCTTCATAGGGAAGTTGTGTAAAAGTTTGGCTTCAAATTCTCACTACCAGACACATCATATATGCATTCTTGAGTACAACAATACATCAACCAGGTGAAAACATTCAACATCTTATAGGGTACAACTGTAGTGATTTTATTCCACTCGTATTTTATTCTTTCTCGTAGGCTTTGGGATGATAGGATTTCAGGAAAATTTTGAGCCATCAGGCCTCTTTTGCTCCCAAAGCAACGATTTTTGAACTAGAAGGGTAGTTGATTCCTCTTTTCTAAGGTTACGAGCTTTCTTGTCTGTATTTCATAGCAAGGTGATCAATTATTTGAGTGTTAGAGTGAGTCCTACTTACTTTGAGGATTCATCCTAGTAAGACAAGAATTTTTACATTATCTTGAGGTAAGGTTGATGTTAAGTCATTATTACACTTGAATTTTTAGGCAAATTAAGTATCCCAAATTTTTCATTCTTGAAATGATTATACTAAGAGTTAGCATGAAGACAAATATTTCTATGAATAGGAGTTATGATAGTACATAGGAAAATTGGATCCAAAATTGTGGTTGTTGTATTTGATTCTAATTGTCAAAAAGTTAATTATTTTTTGAAAACCGTTTAAAAGAGGTTTTCAAGATCAAAATTCTCTATATTGTGATGTAAGGTGATTATAAAATCAGGTAGATGCATTAATTGAGAAGAGGGTATGATAGAGGTACCTTTCAATCCCATTTATGACTCCCCCCAAACTTAGCATACACACTGTCCCAGAGTGTTGAAGATAAAGGTTAGAAATAAATGTGCTAGTTTTACTCTTAATTTATGGGCTATGTAGTTGCCCATTTCAAAAGTAGAAACATCGTAGCATAGACACCCCAGAGTGTGTGGTACTGCTCTTATTTGCATACTTTCTATCTTTACTCCCCACTCTACCAAGGTTGTCATCTAGTACATGCAATGGAAACCATAGTTGTTTGATTGTTGGATTTGTTGAGTACTTCTTTGAAAAAACAATGGTTTCTTGAAGTTTGTAGTGGGGTTGTAGTAGTATTCTCTACAATGAGTTTGTATCATCTCAATTTCTGCATAGGCTTCCACTTTATGTTCTTTGATGCTCCTTGGTGTTCTTGCATACATATATTTCTTCAGAGAGAACTCTGCGTTAGAACTATTATGAAGGACTACAATCTTTGCTTTTATGTTTATTTACTAAGCATCCCGTGATTGTCATGTAGTATGGGCAAAAACAAAAACTCTGGAAATGAACTTTGTAGGCATTGTTATAGTTGCTCCTAGTCGTCAGAGTCCTTGTTGTGAATGATATCTTCTACCAGCATGATGTAGGCTATGTATGTATTAGGCATGTTATCTCCTAGAAGGGATTAGTAGACTGTTATCACACTTTTGACCATGTAGCCATTAGGTGGTAGTGTGTCCTGCAAATCATCCTTTAGGACACAGATCCCTTATAACTCAAAAATCACTTCCTATAGTTCATCGTTTGCTTTCATGTTTTCTTCATGATTATCTACAATGACTCTATAGATAGGTCTTTAGATGACCATTTGTTGAAGTTTGGGAAGATGACCTCTATCATCCCAGTTGGCCCTTCAGGCTTGTTTCTTGAAGGTCTTCATCTTGGATCTCACTTTCTTCATGGGTAGTTGTGTCTGGTTGTTCAACATGTTCTGGAATGTCTATGGGGGTTGGAGTTACTAAGGCTGGCTGGGGCTAGGTTGCATGTTTTTCAACTACCTGCTTCTTGGGCTCTCCCTTGTCTTTAGCTAATTCCTCTGCTTTCCATCTTCCTTCCATTTTGATGCTAGCTCTGGTTTGTAAGGGTCTTTCCATATGTTTTGTAGCTACTCACGCCAGGGCTACTTCTCTGTTAGTGGAACACATGTATGTAGTCTATGAGGTACATCATCAGGGGGCATCGTCGGGTCATTTAAGAAATGACAATCGTAGGTGACCTCCATCACATAAACACCTTGTAGTTCATGGAAATCCACCTGAAACATGTATTGAAAGGGGATTCCTTTATTGATTACTTTTATTAGGAATAGAATAATGAATGCACAATCCCTTGACCCTTGTACTGCTTGTGGCACCTCATTGTTTATTATGAAGTTCTTCCGGTAAGAGTTATATCGTGTTCCAGCCTTCAGGATGGCACAATGGAGGCATATTCGCACCTTTAGAATATTTGTATTTCTTTACCTTTAAACACAATAGAGGTACAGGGAAACTCAACACTATAGGAGTTGTAAACTATAATTTTCTAGTTATAAAGATCCACCATGATCAACGCCCAGTTTTAATGATTCTTCTAGGAAATTTGATGAATCATGTTTGTTCTCCATTAGCAACATTTTGTAACTCCTGGATAGGTTTAGAATTGAATATGTCTTAATAAAGTTTCCTTGATAAACCAATCATGTCGTTGGAGACAGGTTGCACCTTATCAACATGCAAGAATTCCTCTAGTAATGTTGAGCCAAGCACCTTGAATAGTCTTGTATGTACTCATGCTCTTGCTAGGAACATTTTCCCTAAGTTCTCTCTAGTGAGTGTTCTCTCTTGGTTGGTGTATATAACATTTTTTCCATTCAACATGTCATCTATGATGTCCGCCTGCACGTGAACATCACAGAAAGAAATGCACAACATCGATGTCATGTCCATTTTAGTCATTTTATAGGGTATTAGGAGAGGTATTGGTCCTTGTGGCTCTACGTCTTTTGATGGCCTCTTCTCCTTTGGTGATGCTCCTATGAAGAAATAGGCGAGGCCAGCTTAGTCTTCATCTAACATCCCTTCACCTATAGCCATTGGTGTTGCTATAAACACCTTGTCCAATGGATGCATATCTAGAATTTTTGGTGAGGGTGACATTGTCATTGTTGGTGCATGTAGCCTCTTGAAGAGTCATTCCAATCATTTCAACATCCAATGTAGTGGGAGTAGAAGCCATCTTCCCATCATACACGACATTGTTTTGTTCGTTGTGGTCCAGATCTTGTAGGTAGATGTCTCACATGTCCATACCAATATTCATCTCATCTAGGTATTGGTTGAGTCTTGAACCATCATAAGTCATGGATTTTTCAACACTGGCTTCCTCCTACATGAATGCTTCTCCCATAGGTTGATCTTCTATGACAGTTTCATCCTTTGTTGGTGAAGAGTTTAGATCAATCTCATGCATCATGGCTTGGGCATTGGCTACAGAAACCTCTACAGATTGTCAGTGCACCTCTTCCCATGCTAACTCCTCTCTAGGCAATGGAGGTATGCTTGCTGCCTCTTCTTCCTTGTGTTCATCATGGTTCAAAGGGCTTGAGGATGCATGTGAAGGGAAGGGGATGAAAACCTACTTTGACTTCCTTTTGTCTTTCTACTCCTCCATGACCATATGTTACTCCTCTATCTCCTTTAGGTCCTCTTCATGCTCTTTGCCCATAACTTCGCATCCCTTGTGCATTGTTTCCCTTTTATGTCTAAGTTCTACCATCTCATCCTCAATTGTTTGCATGTCTTGCATTATTACTTTATGTTTGGTGATGATGCCTTGCATGAATTGGGGAGTGGTCTCTATCCTCTCGGATATGCTCTCTACCTATGTAGTTAGGATTTGCATCATACAGGAAATAAGAATGGAATTGGAAGAAGAGGTTTGTATTTGTTTACACATGACATCAAATTGATGCCCAATTCTTCTATGACAGTTGTTGTTTGTTTCTGTTCTCTTGGGGGTGTCACTATTGTGTCTGCAGACGACACCTCAGTCATCCATTGCGGTATTGCTTTGTCCACTTGATGTTGTTGTGGTACTGCTTGTTTTGGATCCTTTTTTGCTTTAGCACATGCCTTGTATGTGGGTTTTGATGCTTTTTACATCTTGTCAAATTCTATTTATGTTGTCTGCACACCGTTTGGAGTCTTTGGTTTCTCTTATAGTCATGAAACATGTACTTCTGGCACTCGCCATGCCATGTATGAGTGTGGAGGGGTATTGACACCAGCATTGATCCCTTCTTCATGAAGGTGTCCTACTCTATCGAGATTAGCTATTCTTTACTCTATGAAACCTTTGGTTGTGGTTCTGGTGTTTGTTTCTTAGAGACTACTTTGTGGACCATTAATAGTCACTTCTTCTGCTTTTTTGGTTTTGTAGGTTTTTCTACTTACTCTTATTCTTCTTCTTAGGAGATGATGGTGGGTGATGGTGGGTCTGTAGCTCTTCTGATGGTACTACAGTTCATCGTGTCTATTTTGTCCAAGGTTGGTCTTAGTTTATTAGCATCATAGTAACTCATTCTAGGGAGGGGGAGAAGCATATTAGACTTGGCCTACTTGTAGTAGAATTTCCTTCCTTTCTGTGTTAGAATTCATGTGATTATAAGGTACTTGACATCTATGATGATATTTCCCAGAGTAATTAGCTCATACTATCTTAATTCTACAAGGACAATATAGAGGAATGCTATGTTTGAGATATGTCCTCCCATGAAGAAATATCTTGTTCCATCTGGGCCAACAATTGTGGGCCATTTGTCAATTAGAAGCTTACCGACATTCATAGGTCTCTTCTCTAACATTGACCAAATCAGGATGAGGTCCCCTCTAGAGACATTTCCAGTCTCTGATCTTGGGAACACAATATTGTAAATGATCATATGGATCACCCTCATGAAGCAAGAGGATATTTATTCTACCTTATATTTCCCAGGTTTTTGCTTAGATTCCCCATTTAGACTTTCACATTTCTTGTGGATGTTGAATCTGATAGTGTCTCTATCATATCTTGTCACAATGTAGGCTTTAGCATGCTCCCCCATTTCAGTGAACACACCATTAGTATATTCTTAGTTATGAAGTAGTCCTTTCTTCCCATTCATGCTTGAAGCTTGAATTATCCTCCTACCTTATCTTTCTCTTTGTCTTCAAGAGGTATTTTTATGTGACAAAAAATGAACTCAGCAGTGAGGAATGTATAGGAGCTTTGAACTTCTGTACATATGATTTGGAGATTCACCCCCTCAAGAAGTCCATGACTCGATTGAGAAGCCCTAATTTGTAGAAGTCTGGTTTGTCCATGTATCTTGTTGGTTTGAACATCTTGGTTCTCATGAACAACTCATACTTCCCTTGATGTTTTGGGTCTTGAGGTTGAAATGTGGCTTGTGGTTGCTTTTCACCTTTATCTGCTGGTTTTGGCATCTCGCTTGCTGTTATGTATGTTGCCATGATTGTTGACACTATCATCCTTATTTGTGGCTTAGTTGTTAGAGATACCCTCTTCTTCTTTGCTAGGGTTTCCCAACATGTCCTTGTCACCTTTCTCTTCCCCTTTGTCTTTATTTCTTCTCCATAAGGGACATACTCAGATGTGTTTGTCTACTCTTATGCATGTGACTCCCCTATAGACTCAAGGGACTCTTCCCTAGCAGGATTTCATGTTTCTCATTACGCAACTTGAGTTACATTCTTTTGTCTAGTGGCATGTTGGGGTATTCCTCTAGTGCCTTGTTGATTAGTTGGATTGCTTCTTCTATCCCTTGTAGGGAAGTGGCTTGTCTATCCAAGGAATTAGAAGATGTGACTGACATTCTGTAGGCTAAATAAAATTAAATTTATCAATCGAGGGAAGTTGGTCATGTTCAATCGGCTAAAATTGAAAATTGGGTGAGAAGTTGAAGAAGCAAATTAGGCAATAGTTCATTTTAAATGAAGTCAACAATTTTCGTGGTTGTTGAGGTTTAATCTCAGTGATCACCAAGATATTAAGGAATTAGAAGGTCGATGAGAAAATAGAGAAAAAGGGGGTCGCTAAGAAAATTTAGCGATCGCTAAAAAAATACATGATGGAGACGGTCTCTAAAAACTCTACGGTCCCTGAGAATTCAGGTATATGTGTTCTCTAAGAAATTTTATCACCACTCACTAGGAAATCTGGGTTACTAACAAATCAGAGAGTTTAGGTCACTGAAAATAGGCACTTTCATTCTAATTGAATCATGGTTGGAAGTGACTTTCTGAGAAGGTCTAATCACCAGATGCCATGTTCGAAAAACTAAACTAGTGTTTGTAAAAGGAAGTGGAAGGGTTTCGAACCCTAATATTTAGTGATGAACTAAGAATCCATGAATAGGAGAAAGAAGAGGAGAGCCAACAAGGTTCCAATTTCTTGAAAATAATGGGTAAAGACAACTGATGAAATAAAACAAGCAGTGGATTCTCAAGGTGATCTAGGGTTCATGGTTACCATATATATGTGGAAGGTTCACTGATAAAGAGCAATGAAAAATGAGGTTCACCCTCAGATGGTTGGCATAGGTTACCTAGAATGGTGACGATAACAGTCATTGCTTCGGTGACAAGAAGTTAGCATGCTTTAGTGGTAGTTAGATTCTCTAGATCTTCTTCATCGTTCATCGTTAGGATAGATGAACAAAAATTAACTCATGATTTGTTTTATAGTCTCGAGTTTAGAGATCGCCAAGAACCTATCATGAGGGTCGTTGGGAATCTAAAATGTGTCGTGACCAATGATAATTTTCTTAAATGATTGCTAAGAAAAAAATGAAGTTTTGTGGTTGCTAAAACAAATCATGGAGCAATGGTCGATAAGATTTTAACAATCCAACCAATCTCTAAAAATTAGCATCAACGATCATTAGGATTTTAATCTCATCGGTCACCAAAGTTCAATATCAATGGTCGCTGAGACTTAATCTTCGATGATCACTGAGGATGTAATTTTTACAATCCAGTGACTCTTGGCTTGCAAAACATCTCAAAAACTCAACCATAGTCATGAATTTATTTTCAATGTTATTTTATACACACTAGAGACAATAAAAAAATGTCCAAAACCTTAGACTTAAGTCTAGAGATTTAATAACACCAATATATTAAGGGGACTTGTAATAAAAACTTTATTTTGTCCTAAGTACACTAAAAATTACAAAGAAGAACAAAATTTTCCAAAATATAAGATGCAAGTTGAAACAAAATTAGCAAATTCTAATTAATGGAAATCTGGGAAAACTAAAGATAAGTAGAAAAAGTTAAGAAATTCTTGGATTGCCTCCCAAGAAGCACTTATTTATAGTCGTTAGCCTGACTTTCTTCCTTATGTCCTTAGATCTCTTTTGATGGTGCAGGCTGGGTTCTTCTAGTTGGCATTCTAATCTTTAGATAAAGGCTTCCTCTTCTTAATACATCTTCACTTTGTGTCCATTCACCTTGAAAGTTCATGTGTTCTTGTTACTTATCTCCATCATACATGATGGGTATATTTTGGATACTGTGAAGGGACCAGACCACCTTGACTTGAGATTTCTTGGGAAGAGTCTGCTCTTGAGTTAAATAGGATAACCTTATCCCATTCAAAAACATCTTTTCTCTTCAGGTGGGCATCACGTCAAACCTTAGTCCTTTATTTGTTGTTCCTTGCATTTTCATGTGCATGAAGTCGAAGATTCTGTAGTTCTTTGAACTGAAAAAACCTTTTCTTCCCTACTAATTCTAGGTCCATGTTTAAAAAGTTGATCACTCATAATGCCTTGTGATCCAATTAAATAGTTAGGTGACATGATATTCTATATATCAGTCTGTATGGGGTATTTCCTATTGGGGTCTTGTACGCTTTTGAATATGCCCATATGGCATCATCCAACTTCATGAACTATCCTTTTAGTCAGTCAGACCGTCTTTTCTAGAATTTTCTTGATTTGTCTATTGGATATCTCCAATTGACCAAATGTCTTAGGGTTGTAGGGGTGGCAACCTTGTGTCTTACTCTATATTTCATGAGTAGGATTGCAAACTTTGTTTCAGAGAAATGAGACCCCTCGTCACTAATAATGGTGCACGAGAATCCAAACCTTGGGAACATAATCTTTTCAAACATCTTGATTATAGGTTTCACATCCTAGAATGGGATAGATACAGATTCTACCCATTTTGATACATAGTCTACTGCCACTAAAATGTATTGATTACCTCTAGAAGATGGGAAAGTCCATGTGTAATATATTCCTCAAAACATAGAGATTTCTACATCCATCCAATCTTCCAGCGACATATTGTTTCTTCTTAAAATGTTCCCTACGAGGTGATACTCTTTAAAAGTTTTTACATAGGTTTGAGCATCCTTGAATAGAGTCAACCAGTACAAAACAAATTGTACGATTTTTGTTGTGGTCCTGTCTCTACCTAGATGTCCTCTGTATGATGAATAGTGAGATTCCTTAAGGATCTGAGGCACTTCCTCTTATGGTATGCAACAATAATAAAAATTATGGAGCTTCTCTTCAATAAGAGGGGCTCATCTCAATAATAATTCCTCAAATCTGGGAATAACTTCTTCTTCTCATTGTATGTGATCTCAGGTGGCAGGTGGCGACAAGACAAATAGTTGCATATGTCAACAAACCACGATACCTTGGGCTCAACAACCATGGCCATCATAAGTGCCTCGTTGGGGTAGTAATCATTAACTGGTAGGTGGTTGTCATTGTTCATGACAATCCTCAATAAATGATACACTGCTACAATTTTTGCTCCTTTCTTATCTATTATATCGTGGTAAATTCTTGTAATATTAGAGCCCATCATAGGAGTATGGGCTTAGTGTCCTTTTTCTCCATCATGTATCTAATAGTGCCATTCTCTTATACACCTTGACATTTGATCCTATCAGGTAGGATCTAAACTTGTCGAAAGCAAACACTATCACTAGAATCTCCTTCTTTGTCATCATATACTTCACTTGTGCCTCATCTAGAGTCTTACTGGCATAGTAGACCACATGGTGCTTCTTACCTTTCCTTTTTCCCAAAACAGCCCCGATCATGAAGTCACTGGCATCACACATTATTTCAAATGGCAGCCCCCAGTATAGAGCTTGCAAAATCGGAGAAGTGGTAAGAGCATTTTGAAAGGTTTCAAAGGCTTTGAGGAAATCCTCAAAATTTTGAAAATTGAGTCCTTCCTGATTAGGTTAGATAGGGGTTTAGCAATCTTAGAAAAATATTATATAAATCTTTTATAGCAACCTGCATGTACAAGAAAAATCCTCACTCCTTTCATGAACATAGGAGGTGGAAACGTTGATATGGATTCCACTTTGCTCATGTTTACTTAAATTCCTTTCTTAGAAACTTTATGTCCCAATACTATCCCCTCTTGGACCATGAACGACATTTTTCCCAATTGAGGACTAGTTGATTTTCTTCATATCTCTTCAGTACTTTAGACAAATTCTTCAGACAAGTGTCAAAATCATCTCCATACACAAAGAAATCATCCATGAAGACTTCCATAATATCCTCTAATAAGTCTCAAAAGATAGAGTTCATTCACCTTTGAAATGTCACTGGTGCGTTGTAGAGTCCAAATGGCATTCTTTTGAAAGCATAGGTGTCATCAATGTAGGTGTAAGTTTTTCTTTACTTGATCATCAGGGTGAATGGGGACCTGATTGAATCTTGAGTATCCATCTACAGTGAGTGAAATATTCCAACACTTGGTCAATGAAAGGTAAATAAAAATGATCCTTCTTAGTGGCAGCATTTAGTTTTCTATAGTCAATGTACTGCACCAACCTGTCATGATTCGTGTTGCCACCTCGTCTCCATTTTCTCCTTCAATGACCATAATTTCTCCTTTCTTTTGCATGACATGGATCAGGATAACCCAATTACTATCACTAATTTGGTATAGGATTCATGTAACAACCCCGCCTACCGGTAACCCCCAATTAAGGGAGACCAAGAGGTTAGAGCCGTTATCCCAATTTCCGGGTCAAAGGTTTGAAAAATAATCGATAATAATTATCAAATTCTACTAAACTAAACTGAAAGGTTGTAATAAAAATTAACTTCGCATACCTTTTTCAAAAACTGGGACATCAACTTCTATCCACATCCGGAGTCTATTCTAACTAATCCTCCTTTGCACTTTAATTCTCATTTAATTCCACAAATGCCACTTTACTGTTTGTTCTTTTCACTTTTACCTAAAACACTGACAAACAAAATGCCGGTCAGCATAAATGAATTATGTTGGTATGTGGGGGAAACAATAATCATGCAATTAATTGTAACAACATATTGCAGTCAAATATGATTTAACAAATAACTTTACGTTTTCAACATAACTGCTCAATCCTTACATACCCTAACCTCTGCACTGTCCCTGCAGTGGACCTGGATGCTACCTTCCTTATGGTAGATCCCCATTTAAACCCTCATGATCCTACCTAACAGGTGAATTAGTTTCTAGGGTCGATTCCCATGGCACTACCCATAGGTAGCCCACTCCTTAACTCATGGTGTTCTAAAGAGTTGCATGGCACTACATGTTGGTAGCCCAATCCCTAACTCTTGATAGTCTAGACCTTGCTCTAGGTTACCCTTTTTAGCATTTGCAAAGCCATAGAGGAGGACCAGGATTTGAGCTAGTCACGTATGCATACTTATGGTGATAGTCATAGTCACTTTATAGTTGCATGAAGTAAAAGTCATCGAAGAAGTTGTTTTAAGGCAATCGATAAAACAACTAGGAATTGCCGTGAAACTAAAGCAATTATCCATAAGCATAACCACATACCTATCAGGATGATTTGAGATAGAATAATCCAATCAAGAAATCCAAATAGGCAAGCAAGCACATTATGAGATTTTTAAATATGTATACAATTTCCTATTATTAATCATACCATCAAGATCTATTAAACTTAGCTCACTTCTTAGGGTTTCTAATCCACTTTTAGGGTTTCCATTACAGTTAGGGTTTCCCTTCATCTCTTACTATTTGAAACCCTAATTTTATACAATTACTCACAAACCCTAATTATCTCATCTATTCATCATGAAAGATACTAAGGTTATCTTTAACAACATATAACCCTGATATCAGAAAAAACATAATTAACCATCAATTAAGTCTATTAAGCCTATTTTACATTAAAGCTACCATTTTTTATCCTTCTAATCCATGACAAGATCATTATGCTCATTTATCATCTATTCATAGTTCATTAGGGTTTAAATCACACATGAACTCTATTTGTCATTAATTCTACCTTTATTCATTAGAAAACTCTAATTACTACATTAAGGGTATTTATCCACAATTAGGAACTTTTATACTTGAAATATCTTGGAATTATCATATCTCAACTTTATTCACGATTTTGAATAATTAAAACCATTATGAGTCACATTTACTAGTATTAGGGTTTCAAGGCCCATTAAAGCATATTTATGCACATGAATTTCTAAATTAAACCAATTACATGAAAAGCTCATCCTTTTTGTTCACAATATACCTTTTTACAATTAACATGTTAATATCAACTTTAATCATCCATTAAACCCTACTAAATACATTAATCATCTCAAAAAGGGTTTCTTAATCTTTAATTCATTAAAGTTGATAGTTACATTACTTTTTGAACAGAAAGAGGGATTAGCCTCTAAAATCATTTTTAATGAATTCCTCTCATTTTTATAAGAAAAATACATATATTATTTGCTTCTATTAGAGTTACCAATATTTAGATATGAATTTTTTAAGGATTACCTTTTTGGACCAACCAGAGGATGCCACGTCGCCTCTCCATGCAACGTTGTTTGGTTTGTTGAAAACATGTCAAAATTACGTCTTTGCCCTTGATTAAGTTAAATGTTTCTTAGCCCGCGGTGGGCAAAATGGTCCAACGCAACTGCGCTTCTTCTTCCTCGCGCTAACCTAGTGTTGTCGTGGTTGTAGACAAACGGGGTGGGGGTCTTCTCCACTTTCCTATGGCTGGAGCTTGCCGCCAAAAATTTCCCTGACTCTACAACACCCCTACGCATGCGGGGAGACTCTCAGTCATGGCCAAGATGCTCGATCCTACGTGAGCCAAGCCCGTGATTGCTGCAATTTTTTAGTCCTTCAGTAGCAGCTGCGCAAAGACGGGAGTGTGGGAAAGATACCCGTACCTTCCTGGGTTGTCATGGGAGCTTCGTGCCTCCCTCGAGACCCATCACAGCTCCCTTATTGTCCCCGAGATAGCATTATGTCTCACAGTTAGGATTTAAATGAAGAGGAAGGTGGGAGAGAGAGAAGGGGCTTGGGATTCTCTTAAACTCGAGCTAGGGACTCTACCCCTTATATAGGGGAGGGTATTCACACCCCAAGATGTGCATCCATGAGGACTCAAGTCCTTTCCAAAAAGGAAACACATTTTCCTTAGTTAAGAAGCAATTTCTCTTTCTTCATCATCCCTTTAAAAATACTTTGTTCTTTAGATATTAGGAATTCAAAATTCCTCTCACTTATTCTCTTTATTGCTTGACTTTTAACCCATTGGCACAAAATTCTATTTTTATTTAGTAGAAAGTACTTCCTTTTTTGCAACGCCACCAAAATCATTAATAATGTATCACATTATCTTCTTATTTTGCATTATTGATATTTTCGCTTTCTTTCTTCTCCATTGGGGCTCCTTGGACCCCAAGAAACTCTAATATTTTGAAATTCCTTTTTAAGGATACTTATTATCCTTCTTCTTTTTTGATAAAGGGAGCCTGTCGCTCTTATATATTGATGTCTCTAAAGGAAAGTCATACAATATTGTCATCAAAGTTCTCGAGAAGACTTCGAGGACCCTCGAGATGACAGGCATTCGAAGCCAAGGCATGAGCTACCCCATTACCTTGCCTTCTTACAAAGATTACATTGAAAGAAAGGAACTGTGAAGAGAGACATATTATGTTTTGTACTAGTCGATCCACGTAACCCCGTCCCCATCCTTCCCTCTTGATCACGTCAATAAATAAATAATTGTCTGTCTCTTCCATCAAATCAGTGATACCTCATTCCAAGGCGAATACCATTCCCGAATAGACTGCCATTCCCTCTGCACTAAGCATTGAGAATGTATTGTCTAGCCTACATTGATACGTTCCTTGGATGGATCCTTTATCATCCCTTAGAACAGTGCATATTCCTCCTGACCCATCATTCCAAATGCTAGCATCTGTATTCAACTTTGTAGATTCCCGCCTAGGGGGTTTCCAAGATGTGTGGTCGTCTGTGCTGCTGCCATTGTTACAATTGGATGTCACCACCGTGTAGGCCTTACTGTCTGCCACCATGGAGAGGAGTCTTGCTACCAATGTCGGCATGTAGGGTGGGCGCTGGTCAAAAAGAATTTTGTTTCTCGCCATCCATGCCACCCATAACAGCGTGGCCCCTTCATCTAATCTATTCTAATCATCCTCCCTCAGCAGTTCTCGGACAAACACCCTTGCACTGCCGATCGTCCAGGATGGGCATGAGAAGGTGCCTGACGTCCATGCTTGTAGAGAATGGTGGCAACTTAGTATTGCATGAGTTGCATCCTTCTACTGTGAATGACATCTCCTACAAGTGTCATCTTCAATGATGTGCTTCCAGGCAAGTGTGTGTTGTGTTGGAAGAATGTCTTACATGACCCGCCAAATAAAGTGCTTCAGTTTTGGCGGCCATTTTTGCTTCCAAAACCGCTTCCATTCCACCTCTTCCATCTCTTCGATGATCACTTCCCCCGTCCTGATTAGTGCATATGCACTTTTGACCATGTACACTCCATTGCTTTCCTCTTCCCATCATAGGTTATCATCCCCAGCCTGTCTACCAAGGGGCATACTCACTATCATGGCTCTGATGTGTGGAGGGAAAACTTCCGAGAGAGCATGAATATCCCACTTTCCTACCTCCTCGCTGATCAATTGTGACACCCTCATGTACTCTACTGGTCCCTGTATGAGATAACGTTGAACCGGGACTCCCAATTGCGGTATCCATCTGTCCTCATAGATGCCAATATTATTACCTGAGCCAACTCTCCAAAGGAAGCCTGGTTTGATGAGTTGTATTTCTCCCCATATGCTCCTCCATGAGTATCTTGAGAGTCCTCCTATGCCTGCTCATAATGGTGTGGAATTCTTGAAGTACTTGTGCCCCATGAAACATCCAACTAGTGATGTGCTTGAAGTAACAAGGCGCCACCCTTGTTTGGAAAGGAGCACCTAATTGAAAGCTTTAAGATCTCTAAATCCCATTCCTCCACTTTCCTTTGGTCTGCATAGCCTTTCCCATGACATCCAGTGAATCTTCCTTTCCCCATCCTTCGCCCCCCACTAGAATTTAGCAATCATTGATTGAATCTCATCTAGAATCCCTTCTGGAATCTTGAAAATGCTCATGAGGTGTGTTGGGATCGCCTAGATAATCGATTTAACGAGCACCTCCTTTCCCGGTCTAGATAAGAGATTCTCTTTCCACCCTTACAGCTTCTTCCAGATCCTATCTTTTATGGCAAAAAACACAACTTTCTTTGACCTTCCTATGACCGTGGGTAGGCCTAGATATTTTTCATGTTTATCCACCTCCCTGACCCCCAGGATGTTCTTGATAGTGTCCCTATTTTCTGCATCAACGTTCCCACTGAAGGATACCTTAGTTTTGTCATAATTGATCTTCTAACCAGATGCCCTCTCGTATTGGCTAAATATTTTAGCTAAAGTGGAGCATTCTCCTGAAGTAGCCATGGTGAACATGATACTATCATCTGCAAAGAATAAGTGAGACACCCGTGGAGCATGTCTACACGCTAGTATTCTGTGTATGTATCTATCTTGTGCTGCATTAGTAAGGGAGAGAGAAAGATCTTCAGCACAAAAAAGAAATAAGTAGGGAGAAATGGGGTCACCTTGGCGAAGTCCTCTAGTCGGTCTTGTGGATCCCCTCCTAGTGCCATTGATGATGAATTTGTGTGAAACGCTGGTCATGCACTCAACAACTTTTGATCTCCACTTTCCCAGTAGCCCAAGCTTTTCCATGACTTTTCCATAAACTTCCACTCCACTCTATCATAAGCCTTACTCATATCCAGCTTCAACGCCATGAGGCCCTTTTTTCCTCTCTCTTTATTCTTCATAGTATGGAAAATCTCATACGCCACTAGGGCGTTGTCAGTAATCATTCTAACACCCACGAAAGCACTTTGGGTCTCAGATATCATATTGTTCAACAGTGGCTTCACCCTGTTAGCCAGGACTTTAGTGATAATCTTGTAAGACACATTGCATAGGCTGATTGGTCTGTATTCAGAGATGCACATTGGTGAAGCAATTTTCGGAATGAGGACAATGTCAGTTTCATCGATTTCCTGGAGAGTGTGTTCCCCTATCCACCATCATCTGATGAAGTCTTTGATACTCCCTTACACTATGTCCCAAAATTTTTGATACAAAATGGCGTTCATACCGTCTCGGCCCGGCACCTTATTTGGGTGCATTTGGTTCACTGCTAACCAAATTTCATGTTCAGTGGACATTCTATCTAAGGCGGCATCATCACTCTCCTGAAGCATTCCATGCATATTGTGTAGAAACTCATCTATCCCCATCGGATGAGAAGTGGTAAATAAGGTACCAGAAAAGGATGAAATCACTCCCTCTATCTCTGATATATATGTCTGCCAACTCCCATCATCCTTGTAGAGTCCCTTGATAGTGTTTCTTCACTTTCTCTGGGATGCTTTATGGTGAAAATATTTTGTGTTTTTATCCCCATCTCTTATCTCATTTGTTCTAGCTCTAGCGAACCACCAACTTTCTTCTTGTCATTACAACTCTTGTAGGACTTTCACCAATTTTGGGCAATCCCGAATCATATCAAAAGACGGTGGCCTATTTTGTGCCTGTATGAGCTCTTGTTTCGTCCTATGAATTTTTTTCTTGATGTTTGCTAACTTTTCTTCCGCCCAGCTGGTTAAATCCTCTACACACTGTTTGGTTTGGTGTAAAAGTCCTTCTCCCTCTTTCTCATCCCAAGCTTGCTCCACAATCCTCTTACAATCAAAAGATGAGAGCCACATGTTCTCAAACCAAAATCTCTTGCTTAGCCTACTTTGGTGTTGATTTTTTTCCACCCATAAGAGAATTTGTCCATGATCTGAGTTCTGAATCGGAAAGTATTTAATTCTTCACACCTCATATATGTCACACCAACGTCTGTCAGCCAAGAAGCAGTCAAGTCTCTCAAGAATAAGGTTCTCTGCATGAAGCCCTTTTTCCAAGTGAATTTACATCCTACACTCCCCAGATCTACCAGTAGACATGTATCAATAGCCTCTCTGAAGTTCCTCATCTGCCATTCGCTCCTTGGTTGACCTCCTTGCTTTTCCTCATGTGACATAATTTCATTGAAGTCCCCTCCCAATAAGATAGGAAGGTTTGATTCACGTCATATGTTTCCCATAAGAGTCTAGGTGTGGTGTCTCTCGGGAACTGCTGGCCACCCATACACGCCCACAAAGAAGAAGCTATCCTCCTGTTTGTCTTCCTCATAGTCAGCACAAATTTGATGTTCAAAATATGATATGATAGTAACTTTATTGCCTCTCCACCACAGGCCCAACCCGCCTGATCTACCTCTTTTGTCCACACCACAATCACTGTCATATCCACAATATCTCCTAGTTTTTTCCTGCTCTATGCTACAACACATGGTTTCCATGATGAAAACCATGTCGGTCATCTCTCTCTAGCATCTCCTATGGAGAGAGTTTACCGTCCCAGGGCTGCCCAACCCCTGGACGTTCCAGCATAAGGTTACTTGCATGCCTGATGCTGTTGTCATCTGTTCAGTGCCCTTCCTTCTTTTCAAACTGAGAGTTGAAACCTCATCTTTTATCTCAAATTGATTTTTGTGGTTTTGTCTTCCTCTTTTGTTGCCTGCTTGTGTATCTTCTCAGAGCATATCATTAGTTTCCTCTCGATCTTGTTTTGCCTCTTGACGTGTCATCCTTCTGAACTGACCTTGCTTGGAGTGGTGCTATTATTTTTTATTCTGCTCTTCTTTCCTTTCATCAGTTGGTTGCTCTACTGGCTTAGCCTTGGCCCTTCTGTCTTCCTGTGGCACCTTAATAGGAGGCGTCGTTCCCCCATTGTTCACCTGGGTGTCTTTCATCATGTCCACTACTTTGGTCACATGTTTCCCTGTCTTCTGGTCTTTCCTTCCCTCGGTACTGTTGTTTACTATTGTAGTAACCCCTTCGTGCCCCCAACCTACCTCTTTCTTATTCCCACCTTTCGCAATGCCTTTGCCTCATTTGTCTTCCCTCACTTCTATCCTAGTTACATCTATCCCTCTGCGGCCATACGCATCCACCTTCTCCGTAAATATAGCATGTAGCTCTTGCTCGGATGGGTTGAAGTTGGAGGCGACTTCCCCCACCTCCTCCTTTGTGCTTTGGTTACGTTGTTGTGTGGTGGCTCGGGAGTGCCCATGAAAGGAAATCTGGTCTCTTGTTTGTGATCCTATTGGTTTAGATGTAAATCATATGTCTTTTTTCTTGCTATCCCACCCAAGAAGGTCCTCCTTGATTAGTACTACCCAGCGCTTCACCAGAGAGGCCTTTATCCAAGGTCCCCACATCCACAGTTGTCTATCATCCTCGTCTTCCCCATCATCTGCACAGTCCTTCTTGAGGTACCCTATCACACCACACAAATAGCAAAAGTTAGGCATCCTCTCGTATTATATTCCAAATGAAACTATATTGCCATTAAGATCTCTAATTTTCTACTTTTGCCAAATAGGTATGTTAACATCTATCTCCACCCTTACTCTACATGATGTGCTCTAGCCCAGATCTGTGCAGTCGACGACGATGACTCTCCCTATCTTGCTGGCTACCACTGTGATAGCATCTTCAGTTCTGTAACCCAGGGGTAGGTTGTACAATCTCAGCCAAAACGTGCATCTGGATAGCTCCATCTTCTCTGGCGTGTCCTCTGTTGCGATGCTTCCTGCCACCAGTAGGTAGTTGTCGAAATTTCAAGGTCCATCATTAATTACTTTCTCTTTATCCCGCCAATGAAGAAACTATATCACGAATAGATTTTTTGTGATCTGCCTGAACGTAGCCTCCTTCCTCAACACCCACATGTTAATCAATATCCTCCTCATCGCCGGGAAATTGTAGGGCCTCTCTGTGGCCAGCCATCCTACCATCGTTAGGTTTAGATGGTCTCTGCCAATTTTCATATTGGATTCCTTGAAGTCTAAGATATATGTCTCTTCCTCTTCGCGAACTCAGAGTGCAACCACGTGTTTCACTAACTCTTCATCTTCCATGGCGGTGGAGGAGACATGTAAGAGAAACAGAGGGAGTCACCTCGTTGATGAGGGCGAGATAAACTCAGAATCTTGAATCACCCAGAGTAACCCTAGCCGACACGCCCTGGGAGATCCTATACATATTATCCTTCTAGATGCATCTATATTCATTATTTCTCATTATCTTGAATATTTCTTATTAAAATATCTTTTTTTGAGGATTTCTCTTTATCTTTCTTTTTATTTTCCTCATTGGCATTCCTTTTAACATTAGGAATCCTTTGGATACGAAAATTCACCAAGGATAACTCAATTATACCTCCTTCCACTTATTTTCCACATTTTATCATTGTTTTCAATTTCTTTCTTAATAAAGAAATATTTCATTGATCTTTTCTTTTCTTATTGCATTCTCTTTGCAACTTTGTGTTGGGTTTTAGGGGAGACAGAGAAGGCAGCAGAAACAAAAAATTTCTTCTCCCAAACCCAGAATAAAGGAACCGCGCCAATGTCTATACAATAGGAAGGATGGTTTGTAGAGACATACTTTGTCCCGAGGCTTGATCGACGACGTTACCTCTCGGCTTGCAAAGTCTTCACCTCTAATCTTGGATGGTGTTTGTGCAACTCCTGGTCTCACCGGGACTGTCGAGATTGACAGCTGTCCTCCGAGTGGTAGAAGTCTCCCGCCTCTGAAGTAGTCCACACAGACCACCTAGAACTCCGATCTCCTTGTCCCATAAGGAATTGGAAGGAGTCAAACCCTCCTATCAGTGTACTAGTCATCGACACACTCTCCTGCCACCAGTCACCTTTCTATAGTTGTCTTTCCCTTGATGTGCCTCCCTTATCGGGTAGCACTTGCTTGGGCTCTCTCAGTTACCACAACCAGAGAGAACGAAAACTTTGCAGAGCAACTGGTGTTCTGAGTTGTTGTACATGAGAAGCCCCCACTACCCTTATATATATAGGAGGGTCATGGGATAGGTTTCTCTACCGCGGCTAATGTAGGATTAAAGCAGGAGTAGAAGGGTTCAAAATTTTCCACAAAAGAACCAACTGCATCAGCTGAACCGATCATTTCAAGCATGAAACAGTCGGTTGGGGACCTGAGCCGATCGGTTCGCACTTGAACTGATCGGTTGGGACACCTAAGCCGATCTGTTCAAGCATGAATCGATCGGTTTGTGGTCCTGGTCCAACTTGAATTACCTTTCCATGTTTGTTTCCAACAAATCAAATATTAGTCCTTGTCCAAATAAAATTTGTACAAGTGAAACAAATATGTATTTGCTAAAAGAGTCTGCTGACTTTCAAACAATCTTGGTTGGTCACGAATGGACCAGTTCAACAATTGAGCCGATCATTTCATTGACACATGAGCTGATCGACTCACTACTTGAGTCGATCGGTTCATCAACCTGAGTTGATCGGTTCAACCCTGTGAGCCGATCAGTTGGGGCAGTAGAATGTGCAAATCAGTCAATTGCAGTTCCAATCAATCTGATACTCTTAATCATCTGGTCCCACACCTTGAACACTATGATTTTGAGCTATCAATTGATTAACTGTTTAATTGAACTTCTAAACTCCTTTAGTAATCAATCTAAACATCTTTTGTGGATAAACTCCTCTTCCAGGTTAAATCCTATGTTGGTGACCCTGCGTGCCCATTTCACGTTGGCAGTGAAAGTCCATTACACTTATGACTTCACATGCAAAGAGTGGTGCCTAGTCGCACATCTGTGCTACCCAAGTGAAATAGAAAGTTGGAGAACAACTTTCAATCCTAAAATCCATGAATGGTGTTATAGTGAATGTATAATTCCTTTATCACTGATATCCCGAATGAACTCAAGGCATTGAACAATCATCCTGTCAATGTTCATTCACTTTCTTGATCTCATAGTAGACTGGAGGAGATATGTATGACATCAATATCACATACTGATTCACACATGCGTGCACATGCCTATCTCAATACTACTCATCAAGTGGCCATGGATATCAAACTCCCTCAGGAGGGACAAATCCCATATCTATCACTCACCCCTCAAAAGCCCCATGTGTCAAAGCCACCCAATCATCACCTTTATAACAACCCATGTTTTAGGACTGCATTTGATGATGTCAAAGTGTACCCAATGACATGTGTTGAGTGTAGTGATTTCAGGTCAAAGAATCACACTCAGCACCATCACTGTGAGAACTGACTATGACTACCATTTCATGGTTCCATGTGTCAAACTCATAGTGGGTCAGTTTGGTAAACTTGTTCTCTAACAAGTACCTATGTGTTTGGTTTGATATCTCCATATCATGAGTAACGAGATTCTATCATCAACCAACACCACAATCTAGTCTTGTGTGTCATTGTTGTCTATCTACCTTCCACAATGACATCCTACTTGGGACATAATAAGAATGTACAAACTCTTAGCATCCTTATGATCTCATCATTCAGGTCCTTAACCTGAAAGCATACGTCATTGAGTACTGTCATTCTCTAGACATTCAATTTGTTATATCATTATCTCATGTTAATGAACTAGAAAGAATTGGAAGCTTGCCTTTGATGTTTATCAAATCAATCTTATTGTATCCCACCAATCATCCCATGATTGGCTCTCAAGGCATACATACCAACACTTTGGACTCCTTGGAACCCAAGGAATCCAAGAGGCACAAAATTCACCTTTGGATTAAATTCTTTTTCCTTATAGAGGTTTCTACAATTTTCTTTTCTCCATTTCTTATTAATAATGGAATTCCTTTTGTCTTTTCTTTATTATTGGGCCCAATAGCCTAATAAAGCCCACAAAACAACCAACAAGGCTATTGTAAGCGAAACTCATTTATTCAAGACAAATTATATCATTACTTGTTCCAATATCTTTTATATGAGAAATTACATTTCTCACCAAATGAACCCAAAAGTTGGGGTTGTAACATCCTTCCCCCCCTTACAGGAATTTTCCCCTCAAAATTCCATCAAGAAAACAAACAATTCAGGATAAGACTTTTACATGTCTATCATAAGCCCCTATGTGGCTTTTCCCTATCCATGGCACTTCCAAAGAACATTTATCATCACATATTCCTTCCTATAAGTTCTTTTACCTTGGCATCTATAAACCTCACAAGTGACTCACATCATTTCATCCTCCCCTGGTGCTCACTAGGTTCATTGCTCAGCACATGGCCGGGGTACCTCACATAGTGCTCTAAATTGGACATATGGAACTCATCACACATTACTTTATCCTAAGGGGTAAGGTAAAACTTAACCTTCTCCACCAAACCATGTAAAAAGAACCCATGCATCAAGGACTCAACTCTCTTAGCTATAGCTTAGAGGGGTCGGATTGTCATGTCACATATTCCCCCATAGTGAACTGCATGTCAGTCTAATTTGCATCAGCTTACAACTTATGTCGTCTCTGGGCTCCTTTCAGCCATTGCACGATCAAAGCAACTTCATCTGCACACATTGTGGTATTCTTGACCTTCGTGAGGTCCCTTCACCAACCTCATCTTAATGAAGTAGTGACCGACACAACCTCCCTTGCAGAGCTTCTTTACATCCCAATACTGGCTATGATGGTTATCATCACATTTTAGAAAGGACAAGAACTGTCTCTTTGTATCACCCTGAACGAGCACACATGCTCTCATCAGACCCTCTAGTTCAGATCATACTAACCATTAGTTAGGGGTGATAGACTGTACTAACATCGAGTTCGTCATGTATCTTCTTCCACCTTATGGAAGTGAATCTTTAGGTTATACACAAGAACCTTTGAATTCGCATCATGGTGTAGTTGAACCATCTCTTTCTCATATGTAGTTCAACTGGATCTGTCCCTTGACAGTACTCTTTGGTTCGCATGTCATCTAGGTAAGGAAATCTACCATAACCCATATTGCATCTTGACCTTCTTTGGTCTAGGGGAGACTTACCATGACATCCATAGTGATGAACTCCCATTCCCACTCAGGGACTCTTTTATCCTCTATATCAATACACTGGGTTAATAGTGTTTGTCCTTCACCTCCTGGCTTGCATGGCAACATACACCATGCAACTTCATCTTAGGTATCCAAAGTACTACTATCACCTATTATCTTGGTAGTACCATGGTATATAGTAATCTTAAATCATGATCTCCTGTATTGTCATGATTCCTTAAGATGATTTCCCGGAAACCCTAAACTACTCTAATCAGGCTTTCATCACCTTCCTTTTCAGAGAAGTGCATCTGAGGTGCTACAACCATCCTTTCATTGCATCAAGGATTGGGTTGGCTAACCAAACAACCATTAACTTGATCAACCAGTATTGTTGCATCTAAGTGTTAGCCAAACTTATCTATGTTCCAACTGAGGGTTAACCTAACAACCTCTTCTAGCCTCCATCTAAACTAGACAGTTGTATCTCATCCAGTGCATCCATTACCACTTCACATCCTTAGGTGTTAGGTAAAGTTGAAGACATACACCTCCATGTATTCCACTTATTAACTCATCTCATTTCCAAGTCTATCTTCATTAAGAAAACTCTGAGCTTATTCTCTTGGTTTATCAACCTCAACCTTGTATGACTCATATCACATGATAAAAACATCCTCATAAGATGAATACCTTGTTTCCATCCATGTATCATGTGCTCCACCAGGGTATGTTATCATCTCATAACTCATGGTAACGTTCCAAGTCACATCACCTTTTATCCTTGGTGTATGGCATGCATATTGTCCTATCTCTCACTCCCATAACAAGAGGAAATAAGCATTTGGCTACAGTCCAAATATAGAGCTCTTTCGGTTCCAAGAGTAGAGATGGTACATCCCACCTTGCTAGTACACCTTTAAATCTAAGTTGAAATGTGTAGCTTATGCCTCTAGATCACAATCACCTTGGTATCAAAGTTACTTCCATGGAAAATTGGTCTCGAACTTACTTGAGTCCACACACATTCTTGGGTCATCTCCTCTAGGTTTATAGGGTGCCGACACTTTAGGGGTCATTCCTCTTCCCTTATGCATTCAGAGAGTGCCCTACTCTGCCCTTTGGGTCCCATGAGTTCATGAAGGTGATCAATCTCCTAACCCATGGCCCTCAGACAATGATAGTTGTTACCTCTCGACCCTATGGTCATGTACAACTAGGGAATTAGGAAACTCCTACTTCCATCAGTCTTATCCCTACCTGAACCTAGGATAGACTTAGGATTATATTATAGTACATGTCCAGCTTAGAACCTTACTCAAGCCTTCATCATCTCTCTCTCATTCATGGGTTGACTTTCTTCCTTTCATAGGGGTCATGGCAACCTGCCTACCTTGGTCCAGTCCCATACCGATTACCTCCATGGTAACACATCCACATGCACTTAGAGATTGTTATCTATGGGTCTACAGGTTCATTCTCATACCATGTACTTTTCACTTAGCTTCCCAAGATCCTATGAGACCTCTTTAGGTTTTGTCAAAACCCACAAAACTGGTATACACCCTACCAAAGAGTCCCTCTCCCAGGATGGGTGGAAACAACAACTCTTGACAAAAAGGTCACAAATATCCTTAGGGTTTATATTCACATGAGCATGCTTAACCCAGCATCTACTAAGGCACAAGTAGACCACCTACTAAACCATGCTAGGTCATACTTGTTCTCTTTCCTCCACACTGTATCAAGATCATACCTTTCCATGTCATCAACTTAGCTGTGAGGGGTTCATCAAACATACCTTAAACTTAAGGGGTTTCTTTTTCCTCTAAACATGAGGAGTACCATGCTTGAATCTATAGAAACTCAAATATCATCATGAACATCAGGTACACCACTTCCCCTCTTAGTCCTAGGAACCCTAGGTTCATTTTTTTGATGTCCAACTGCCTGCTCAACTTTTAACCACGAGCCAAGCCTATATAGGGTATGACATGCACTTCCCATGATCCTTATACTTGATCAACACTTTAGAGTGGAGTCCTCCTCAAGGACAACCAACAAGGTATAAGGCCTCACAACCTATTACTAAACATCTTCAGGGTCTAAAGAACTCTTCTTCCTATCTCAGAAGGTAAACACCTATACCATAGGCACATAGGTGCCAAAAGCCTCATCCTCTATCTAGGGTTTGGTTCTTCTAATGAAAATCAAGATATCATCGGCCTCTAGGGATCAAGCATGAGGCAATCCCTATCATCCACTTAGGTCGCATCATCCTCAATTCCCCACTATTCCTCATATCTCAGAGTCTAAGCTTCCAACCTTCTGGCTTGTGGTCCCACTCTCTCTCTCTCTAGAGCTAACCATTCAAACAACCTAACTATTAGAGGTCCTCTCTTCATGAAGGTGGGTCAATCTTACAAGCATACATTTACATGGTGAAGCCTATGTTCCAACTTATGTTTGCTCAAAGTTATCCATAGCTCCTCTTGCTTATCTCATAATCTATCCATCATACTTTCATGGCTAGGGTTTCGACCTACTGTACTACTGACGTATTCCTAGTGCCTACTATTTCATGCTCATATAAGCTCATGGGGTCTCCATATGTTCTTCTCTAACCTCATCAATGTAGGAGCCATCCTTTACTCTAACATGCATGACCCTTCCCAAGGTTGGGTCGCCAAAGGTACCCAGTCATCCAACCTTTCGTGGATCATATGGCATCCAAGGCATGTCCATCCAAACACCCAGTCTACCATGACATCTAACTCATCTAACCTTCACTTATGGTTAGGGTTAACATCATCCTCAAAGGATGTGCTAGGTCTCTACTTTTAATGGAGGTCTCTACCTGCAAAACTAACTTTCTTTACTTATCCTCCTGACAAGAAGGTCTAGCCTCAACTCTCTCCTGAGGGCATGACAACTTATGTCATACGACCTAAGCATGTATCTATTCTTTTACGCTTAATCTATTAAGCTTATGTCCATGATATCTTATTTACATGTTTTTATTAATTTGGGGGAGGATTCCTTAAACCTTATCAACCTTACCCATACCTCAAGAGGGTGTGGAACAGAGAGAAAACCCTAATCCTTATAATCCTTAACAACATTTGAGTTGAGAAGGGATAAACAAGATGAGAGAGTCCTAAAGTTATCTTATTTCGAGTCAAATCTTGAGACATTGGCCAGACAGTCACATTAATCCGGGAGTCCTCATATTCTGACTAGCGGTGTAGAGGAAAATCTTGTTAGCCCCTAGACGTGATTCTTTTCTAGACACCTTTGTCTTTTGGAAAATCCTCTAATAACTCCTTTGGGCTCTACAAAGTTTGTCAAATTTAATAATTATTAAAGATTAAATGAGGAACCTATGCTTTGATATCAAATGTAACGACCCCGCCTCCAATTAACCCCCAATGAAGGGATACCAAGAGGTCAGAGTCGTTATCCCAATTTCCGGATCAAAGGTTTGTCAAATAATCAGTAATAATTATTAAATTCTACCATGACTATACTGAAAGCTGGAATAAAAATTAACTTCGCATACCTTTTTCAAAAACATGGACATCTACTTCTATCCACATCCGAAGTCTATTCTAACTAATCCTCCTTTGCATTTTAATTCTCATTTAATTCCACATATGCCACTTTACTGTTTATTCTTTTCACTTGTACCTAAAATGCCGACAAACAAAGCGTCGGTTAGCATAAATGAATTATGTTGGTATGTGGGGGAAACAATAATTGTGCAATTAACTATAACAACACATTGCAGTTAAATATGATTTAACAAACAACTTTACGTTTTGAACATAACTGCTCAATCCTTACATACCCAAACCTCTACGTTGTCCCTACAGTGGACCTGGATGCTACCTTCCTTATGGTAGATCCCCATTTAAGCCCTCATGATTATACCTAACAGGTGAATCAGTTTCTAGGGTTGAGTCACATGACACTACCCATAGGTAGCCCACTCCCTTAACTCATGGTGTGCTAAAGAGTTGCATGACACTACACGTAGGTAGCCCAATCCCTAACTCTTGATAGCCTAGACCTTACTCTAGGTTACCCTTTTTAGCATTTGCAAAGCCATAGAGGAGGACCAGGATCTGAGCCAGTCATGTATGCATACTTATGGTGATAGTCATAGTCACTTTATAGTTGCATGAAATAAAAGTCATCCAAGCAGTTATTTTCAGGCAACCGATAAAACAACCGAGAATCACCATGAAACTAAAACGATTATCCATAAGCGTAACCACATACCTGTCAGGCTAATTTGAGATAGAATAATCCAATCAATAAATCCAAATAGGCAAGCAAGCACATTATGAGATCCTAAAATATGTATACAATTTCCTAATATTAATCATACCATTAAGATCTATTAAACTTAGCTCGCTTCCTAGGGTTTCTAATCCACTTTTAGGGTTTCCATTGCAGTTAGGGTTTCCCTTCATCTCTTACTATTTTAAACCCTAATTTTATACAATTACTCACAAACCCTAATTATCTCATCTATTCATCATGAAAGATACTAAGGTTATCTTTTAACAACATATAACCCTGATATCTGAAAAAGCATAATTAACCATCAATTAAGTCCATTAAGCCTCTTTTACATTAAAGCTATCATTGTTTATCCTTTTAATCCATGACAAGATCATTATGCTCATTTATCATCAATTCATAGTTCATTAGGGTTTAAATCACACATGAACTCTATTTGTCATTAATTCTACCTTTATTCATTAGAAAACCCTAATTACTACATTAAGGGTATTTATCCACAATTAGTAACTTTTATACTTGAAATAGCTTAGAATTATCATATCTCAACTTTATTCATGATTTTGAATAATTAAAACCATTATGAGTCACATTTACTAGTATTAGCGTTTCAAGGCTCATTAAAGCATATTTATGTACATGAATTTTTAAATTAAACCAATTACGTGTAAAGTTCATCCTTTTTGTTCTCAATATACCTTTTTACAATTAACATGTTAATATCAACTTTAATCATCCATTAAACCCTACTAAATACATTAATCATCTCAAAATAGGGTTTCTTAATCTTTAATTCATTAAAGTTGATAAGTTACACTAATTTTCGAACAGAAAGAGGAGTTAACCTCTGAAACCTCTTTGAATGAATTCCTCTCGTTTTTCTAAGCAAAATACATATATTATTTGCTACTATCAGAGTTACCAATATTTAGATATGAATTTTGCAAGGATTACCTTTTTGGACCAACCAGAGGATGCCATGTCACCTCTCCATGCAATGATGCTTGGTTTGTTGAAAGCATTTCAAAATTACATCTTTGCCCTTGGTTAAGTTAAATGTTTCTTTATCCCGTAGAGGGCAAAACGGTCCAACGCAACTGCGCTTCTTCTTCTTTGCACTAACCTAGCGTTGCCACGGTTGTAGCCAAACGAGGGGGGGTATTCTCCACCTCCCTGTGGCTGGAGCTTGCTGACAAATGTTGCCCTGACTCTGCAGCACCCCTGCGCATGCGGGGAGACTCCAGGTCACATCCAAGATGTCCGATCCTATGTGAGCCAAGCCCATGATTGTTGCAGGTTTGCAGGCCTTCGATAGCAGTTGCATGAAGATAGGAGTGTGGGAAAGATAGTCGTGCCTTCATGGGTTGTTGTGGGAGCTTCGTGCCTCCCTCAAGACCCATCACAGTTCCCTTGTTGTCCCCGAGATAGCATTACATCTTACAGTTAGGGTTTAAACGAAGTGGAAAATGGGAGAGAGAGAAGGGGCTTAGGATTCTCTTAAACTCGTGCTAGGGACTCTACCCCTTATATAGGGGAGGGTATTCACACCCCAAGATGTGCATCCACGAGGACTCAAGTCCTTTCCCGAAAGGAAACACATTTTCCTTAGTTAAGAAGTAACTTCTCTCTCTTCACCATCCCTTTAAAAATATTGTATTCTTTAGATATTAGGAATTCGAAATTACTCTCACTTATTCTCTTTATTGCTTGACTTTAAACCCATTGGAACAAAAATCTATTTTTATTTAGTAGAAAATACTTCCATTTTAGCAATGCCACCAAAATCATTATTAATGTATCACATTATCCTCTTATTTTGCATTATTGGTATTTTCTCTTTCTTTCTTCTCCATTGGGGCTCCTTGGACCCCAAGAAACTCTAATATTTCGAAATTCCTTTTTAAGGATACTTATTATCCTTCTAGATGCATCTATATTCATTATTTGTATCTTGTTTATTTCTTATTAAAATATCTCTTTTTTAGGATTTCTCTTTATCTTTCTTTTTATTTTCCTCATTGGCATTCCTTTTAACATTAGGAATCCTTTGGATATGAAAATTCACCAAGGATAACTCAATTATACCCCTTTCCACTTATTTTCTACATTTTATCATTGTTTTCAATTTCTTTCTTAATAAAGAAATATTTAATTAATCTTTTCTTTTCTTATTGCATTCTCTTTGCAACTTCAGACTCTTTTTTTTGGGTACTAGCAGACTACTGTCCGCTTACTTCAAAGACACAAGATCAGAAGAAATAGGAAAATGAACAGAAAAGGAGGCCATGTCCTCCGCATATTGCTTAGTGAGGATCTGAGGGTAAGAGTTGAAAGAGTAGCTTCTCTTGGGTTGCTTTAGGCAGTGTTTCCCCAGTAGGTCAACAAGTTTGTTGAAGTTTCTTCGGACATGGTAGATGGCCTTAGGGGGGTTCCCAAGGAATTCATCTTTGATGGCTTGTATCAGACCCTAGTACTTGGGTGGTGTCGAGGACTAGTTCTTGGTTCATTCAACTACAAGCTTGGAATCACTACGAATGATGCAGTCGGCTAGGTTGTGTTCCTTCACGTGCCTGGCCACTTTGAGTAGGGTGAGGAGCTCGCCTCTGATTGGGTCATTGCCTTCTAGAATCTCGCAGTGCCCACTTGCCATTCTCCTTTGCTGCTACGCCTGATTAGGCTGGTGGCCAATCTGTTTGAATTGGAGTATATACGGCTACATCTACCTGGACCACCCTTGTAGTCAGATTGATCATTGTCTGAGGAAACAGAGTCTGTTTGTGGTTGGCCTTGTTGCTTGCAGGGACCTTGAATCTGTCTGTGATAGATCTAGCTTCTGCATGGCACAAAGTGGTGAGGACAGCAGGAGGTTTACTCGCATTGTTGAAGGTGAACTCGTTTCAATTCTTCCAGAGTTTCCAGTAGGTAACAGAGAAAAGCATGTGCCATCTGTCTTTATTACTGATTGTCTTGAGTTTATAGGTGATCCAGTCCTTGGGGGATGTGGCGGAGAAGAAATTAGTTGGTAGAGGAGAGAGCAGTTGCGTCCATGTTCTTCGCGCTATCTCACAATCCCAGAGAGCATGGAACATTGATTCTTCCATGGATGGGCATCTCGAACATGTGTTAGAGTCTATCATATGTTTTGCAAATCTTAAATAGTTTGTGAGTAGTCTGCCCCAATGAACTAGCCATATGTGGGTCTTATTCCTGTGAGGAACCTGCAGAGCCCATATTTCCTTGTAACAACTTTCATCTATGTCTTGCAAAGAGTTGGTAAGCATCTTATACGCCGACGTAGCCGTTAGGTCCCCATCCTGCGTATGAATCCAGTATATGTTGTCCCTCCCATATCTCTATTGAGGAGGTGGCATGGAGAGAACCGTTTGGGCTGTCGCATCTTGGAACCAGGATGCAATGAAGGTTGTGTCCCAAGTGCCTTGGTCACTAACCATGCTCGCCACCCTGAGATCGTGCAGGTCCTCCGGGATGGGTCTATTAGGTTGGATTTGGGGAAGCCGACCATCCCCCACCCATTCGTCTTTGCTAGCATTAACATCCTTACCTGAGATTATGGCCCATCTAGAGTTGGACTGTATGACCGGGAAGAGGCCTTTAATGTTGCGCCATGTATTTTAACCTGACGTACTGTTCTGCCCTTGTGAGGCATATTTCACCCTCATGAGGGCTATCCACGATACTTGTCTACCCTGTAGGTACTGCCAAGCTAGCTTGAGCAGAAGAGCTTTGTTGATTTAGATTTGGTGATGTATTTCCAAGCCACCAAGCTCGTTTTCTTCTATGGGTGTGATCCCTTCCAGATGAATCTCTGAGTGATTTGATCCATTCTGTCGCAGATAGATGCATGTAGTTGGGTCATTTGCATGGTGTAGCATGGGAGGGATAGAAGGACTGATTTTTCTAGGGTAAGGTGCCCTTCAAGAGAGAGGAAATGATTCTTCCAGAGTCCAACTTGAGTTTGCATCTTCTCGATCAGGTGTTGGTAGTGATGCTTGCTCTTCCTTTTGTGAATGATCGGTATACCTAGGTGTCATCCCAGATCTTGTGTTTCTCACAATTTCAGTTTCCTCGTGATCCTATTTCTTGATGCCCGTGGAGTGTTCCTTGAAAAGAAAATCATGGATTTTTCTTCGGAGAGGAGATGGCCTGAAGCTTGGCCGAAGGTCTTGAGACACTTGTGAATAGCTTGGGCTTGCTGGATGGATGCCTTGCCGAACAACAAGATGTCATCGGCGAAGCTGACGTGTGAGATGGGGAGCCTTTGTCTAGTCAGGAGGATGGGATGCTATTTCCCCCTGTTGATTTTGGCTTCAATGTACTAACTCAACCTTTCCACACAGAGGACGAAAAGGTATGGCGATAGTGGATCTCCTTGCTTAACACCACAAGAAGGTTTAAAAGAGCCTATTGTTTCACCATTCCACAGGACCAAGGTCTCGCATGATGAGATGATTTGATGAATGATAGATATGATGTTTCCTAAAATGGACGTTCTGCGTAGGGTGTCTTTGATGAAAACCCAACTCATCTTATCAAAATATTTCACCAAATCAAGTTTCACTGCCATAGTGTATTTGTGGTTCACTTTGGATTCCATAGAGTGTAAAATATCCTGTACAAGTGTGATGTTATCCCCTATCTTGCATCCTGGGACAAAGCTTGATCAGTATGGGGAAATCCAATCATTGAGATGGTCTTTAAGTCTGCAAGTGATCACCTTAGAGAGTAGCTTGGTGCTAATGTTGTTTAGCGAGATTGGGCGTAAGTGCGAGCAATGCTCCAGTGAGGGTCTCTTGGGTATGAGAACCAGGGTAGAGTTGGCTATTGTGCGTTTGATTGGGTGACCTTCGAAGGGGTCACTAATGAATCGCATGCTTTGACGCTTCAGAAGAGCCCAATTCTCTTGGAGGAAAGGCTGCTCCAATACCATCAAGTCCTGGAGCCTTCAGAGGTGCCATGGATCGCAGTGCATCCCATATGTCCTCCTCCAAGGGGGATTTTCCAAGTTCATCAACTTCTGCCCGCATAAGCACGGAGAAAATGCCAATGAAATTCGCGTTGGCCCGGAACCTATCTGCGGAATCCGTGCCCTTGTACACTGCCGAGAAGAAGTTAAGCACCAGCAGCTTGAGGTGCTCAGCGTCGTCGACCTAGATGTCAACGTCATTCTTGAGGCGTGCTATGGAGTTTGACCTCCTTCTCGTCTTCACTAAGGATTGGAAGTACCTTGTGTTGTTGTCCCTAGTTTCACCGAATCGCAATGGGCCCATTGCTGCCAATCCTCTTCCTCATGTCTGAGGATTCGATCCAAATCTATTTGGAGTTGAACCGTTTCAGTTGTAGTTGTTGTGTCGAAGCTTATAGCGAGCCTGGTTTGATTCCACCTGATCTTGTTGCTTAAACGATGCTTGTCTCTCGCTGCCCCTCTCTTGCTGGAGAATTCCCACGCTGAAGCGACCTTGAGAAAGGATGAACCCACCATGTATGGGGGTCGTGTCGTGTCCTAGGAGCTTGCGAGAAGCTCTTTGAAACCCGTCAGGTTGTGCCAGCTAGCTAAAGTTTGCATGTGGTGGCCCAACCTCCTTTGCGCACGAGGAAGCGAGACGAGGAGAGGGGTGTGGTCTGAGTGATTCCATTCCAGGACCTGTATAGGGTGAGAGTATGGGAGATTAAGCACGTGAGTGTTGCTAAGGGTGTGATTGAGTCTTTCATGAAGGAGACCCCTCCTGAAGGTCGTGCGAGGCCTGTTGGCCCCAAGATCTTGTAGCTGGCAGTTCTCCATTGCATTGATGAAGTCCCTGCTAGTTGCGGTGTCGAAGGAGGAACTCCCAAACTTCTCTGAGGCAAACATGGCCACATTAAAGTCTCTGATTACTAACCATGGAGCATGAATAGAGCTGGATAGGATTTGTAGTTGATGCCTGAGTAAGCGGCAGCTCGCTCTTGTGGTACCAACATAGACAAAGGTGAAGAACTTGTCTTGGATTCTGCAGTGGATAATTTTTTAATGGGAGAAGATCACTTCTATTTGGACATGTGTCTTCCATTGGAGCCAAATGCCCCATGCGTAGCCCACTCCCTCGACTCTATGTGAGTGAGGGAGGCCTATCTGCTTGATGATCGTGAGGGCTTTGCTGCCACTGCATATGGGTTCAAAAATGGCCATCACAGACACTTTTTAGAAGTGCCACCAAATTAGATGCAACGCGTTGGGTATCATCATCACCCATACCCTAGGCATTCCATGTGATTATGTTCATTGGGTGGAAGGCTCCAAGGGAGAAGGCCCCATCTTCCACTCTTCATCTTCAAGGTCCTGGAGAAGGGTTTGTTTCCCTCGTTTCCGCATAGAAGCTCGTCCCGGGTCCCCGACGTTCACCACTTTCCTATTCTGTCGGTGGATTCCCACTGTGGGTTTAGTCGGGCTCTTATAGGAGGTGTAGCTTGGGGCTCTGCCACCTTTCCCTCCTATGGAGAACGTCGCTGATAGGAAGGGGTGATCCTAAGACACCAGTGTTTCCCGTCCTTACAGGACCTCATCCCCCTGTGGTGTTGTTATTGTGTGCTCTGTTGTGGTTGTCTGTTTTGGAGTGACTTCCTTTGTGTGTTGTTCCCTTTCGTCATGCATGTATTGCCTCTTTTCCCTCTTTGATTGTTGTTTTCGTTGTCTCCAGTCGATGTTTGATGTCAGGGTTTTTGCAATTTGTTCCGCATCTACGACCTCTACAAGATCATCATCATCCTTGGTTTGGTTTGCTAGGTCCTAGAACCTATTGTGAATGATGGATTTCTGCCTGGGTTTGACGTTGGTAGTGGCCTTCTTGGGCTTACATTTGAAGGGTTGGACATGAATCACTTTTGAGAACCCTTCCTTTTTTGATGGGGGTTCATGTACGATCGAACCTGCTGCTCGAGCTTCCTGTCTTGCTTTGTTCTCCAGTTCCAATCTTATGCGACAATCCTTTTCCAAGTGGTCGGCATGTCCACAGTGGATACATATGAAAGGAATATTCTTGTACTCGATTTTGTAGCGTGCCTGTGCAATGACCACCTCAAGTATTAGTGGTTGGGACATATCCAACTCTATTGTAATGCGGGCAAACTTCCCTCTTCTCTATTGCTTCGTCTGCATGTCCACCTTTACCATTTTCCCTAGATAGTCCCCGACGTCACATAGGAGGGCCTCATGGTACAAGTGGATCGGAAGATTGGGGATCCTAATCCATGCAACCAGCCTGGGGGGGTTGTGATCATCAGGGAGAAGCACGATGACCACCTCTGGACAATCAAGTACGAGCCGAAGATCGGCCAAGGGCCTCCTGTGAGGGTGTTAATGTAGTCTTCTTCCATTTGGAGTTGGACGATGAAGAAGTCATTCTCCACGTCAATGAGATAGAAACCTCCAATTTTCTTCCATAGCAACTTGATGCGGTGTCAGAGGGTCATGTAGCCTATCTCTCTAGAGAGTAGTTTTACAATGGTCGTGTACTACCAAGGCTGAAGGATTTCCGAAAGAGCCTCATCTCTGATGTCAAAGGACTTCTTATCATTCTCGGTGTTGATCATGATATCTTGTTTACTGAGTTCAATCCCACAGGTGTCGGTGTCTATCTTAATACATTCCGCTCCTCTTCCCCTCTCGGTGTCTTTGGAGACCAAGTCTCTGTAGGATTGACGGTGTTGCAGGTTCTGCGTTTCACTTTGGTTGGTAGCCCCATTCTCAGTGAGAGAGGGGAAGTGTTGTGCTCGAGTTCCTCCATCAACTTCCATGACCGATAGCAGACTTTCTGGGCATGGTGGATTCGCTTTGCAAGAATTGTATGACAAGTGCATGTTTGTCATTTTGATCAGAATCAAGTTTCTGTGTTTCCCAGGATCCCCGTCGTCTTCTTCTTCAGTCCTACAAGGTCCACCATGGCAGCCTCCGGCTAGGGCATTCACAGCCGCCCTAGGGCTTCCCATCCTCTTTGCTCAACTATTTTAGTTCTTTGGAGAAGGTAATACACAACTTTGGACTCCTTGGAACCCAAGGAATCCAAGAGGCATGAAATCCACCTTTGAATTAAATTCTTTTGCCATCTAGAGGTTTCTACATTTTTCTTTTCTCCATTTCTTATTAATAATGGGATTCCTTTTGTCTTTTCCTTGTTATTGGGCCCAATAGCCAATAAAGCCCACAAAACAACCAACAAGGCTATTGTAAATGAAACTCATTTATTCAAGACAAATTATATCATTACTTGTTCCAATATCTTTAATTTGAGAAATTACATTTCTCACCAAATGAACCCAAAAGTTGGGGTTGTAACAATTCCTACGTCATGCAACTTTATTACTTCCTTCTTAACTACCTCTTTAAGAATTTCATTCAACTTCCTTTGTGTATGAACCAAGGGTTTAGTTGTTTCTTCCAAGGTTATCTTGTGAATGTAGAGAGATAGGCTTCACCCTTTGATTTCCTCAAGTGAGTAACCTATTGATTATGTATTGTGTTAAATTCATTAATCAACTTCTCCTCTTGATCTTCTATTAGGGCAGAGTTTATGATCACATGTTTTCTTTCTTCATTATCTACAAATTAGTATTTAAATCCTTTAGGGAGTTGCTTCATCTTAGGATTAGACTTAGATGCTTCTTTTTCTTCTTGTGTCTGTTCTAGATATGCGTATTTTGCAATTTCAATTGTCTCTTCTTCATCGTCAGTACATTCCTCTTCTGGTTGGTTCAAATAATCAAGAATCACAACAATGTCTGGGTCTGCCAAGCCAGGGTCTGTGTTGTTCAGGGCCCTCATTAGTGGATCAACAAAAGCTTCCTCCTTTTAAACTTCTTTACAGAAATTGATAGTAGTTGTCCATGAAGTTAACTGAATTGAAGAGGGACGACCCCCTCGTTGAATGTTGCACGAGGAAGTCAATGTGATCGTTCCCTACTCTTTGGGTAATGATTCCTACTTCAACATCGATTAACATTCTCCCAGTTGAGAGGAATGGCCTTCCAAATATCATTCGGCATGTCTTCTCTTACATAATATTAATCTCAAAAATATCACATGGGATAAATAATTGTCCATCATAGATCAGGAATCTTCCACAATTCCTACTAGCTTTTTGTATCTGTGGTCTTCCAGTTGAATCCTCATTCTAGTCTTTACATGTTGTTCAGTACCAGCCTTTGAGCTAAAGTGAGAGGCATGAGGTTGATGCTTACACCCAGGTCTACAAGTCCTTTTCTTAATTTGTTGTCACTGACATTAAAAGGAATAGAGAATTCTCTAAGATCCTTCTTCTTCGTGTGCATTTTTCTTGTACAAAACCACTGGACATTTTAGCTAGTTGCACTATCTCTACATGGTCTCCTCTTCTCCCTTTTTTGATGAGATCCTTGAAGAACTTAACACATGTGGGCATTTCCTTGATATCATCCATGAATGGATCATCTAGGTACAACTTCTGTGAACTTTTCATAGCTTTTCTTAAAAATTGAGCCTTGATCAATTTATATGGGAAGGGAACTCATTAGTAAATATAGGTCTCTATCTGTGAAAGCTTTCTTAGTGGGGTCAAACTTCATTACTTTTGTAGTCTTCTTTCCCTCAATTTTTTCTTTATCTTTATCCTTCTTAGTAGCATCTTCCTATTTACAAAATTCCTCCATTATAATTCGTTCAGGTTGTGACTCAACATTTGTTCTTCCTTCAGGAGCATTCTTGTCATTTCAATTTTCTAGAGTTTTTTTGGAATGAAGTGTGGACACTTTTGCACTCTTAGTTTTAGATGGATCCCTTCCTTGTAGATTTTTGATGAGTTCTGACAACTGTGTGATTTGTTGATCAATTTGCTTCTGATGGATTTGCATATCCGTAATCTGAGTTGTTACATTCACCATTTGAATTTGCATTTTATTCAAAATCCCCGTGTTGGTAATGGTTCTCTTAGTTAATTTCTCATTCATAGTAGCTTGTCTTTTTGTAAACTTGAAAAGTTTTGACACCATGTCCTTATGGATATTACTTTTGTTTTGATTTTGAGTTGGGATAGACCCATTGGAGTTTCTATTTTGATTTTGGCCTTGTCCTTGGCCTTGATATTTGTTTCTATTTTTCTGGTAGTTTATTGTGTGAGTGTACACTATTTGTCCTCTACCTCTTCTAAATCTAGGTGGTCCCTTAGATAAGTTGCTTAACTGATGGGCATTCTCAATAGCATCCTTGTTTCCATAGTTGAAACTATGATGATATGGCTTCTTCAAGTTAGCATAGGAGGCATTCTTAGTCTTTTTTCTTCACTATCTTCCTCTGACTTAGTATAGATGCATTTGTCGACACCATTACCTCCTTCACCATATGTAACATACATGACTCTTTATACATGTTTCTTACCCTTGCTTTTTGAGTCCTTTAGTTGCTTAATGTCTGTGGCTATCTTCTGGATCTGGGCATTTATGGTTTCTAAACCCTTGCATACTACATTTAGGTGTTGCCTTTTTTTGCCAAATTATTTTTCATATTCCAGTCATATTTGAAGTGAATCCATATTATAGATTATGACCATAGTATTTCTAGGATTTCTTCCCAAGAAATCACTTCCTACTATTGCATTTAATACAATTCTCTCAGCATCGGTCAGGCCATTGTAAAAAGTTTTGACCAGAAATCCCTTGTCAAAATTATGGTGAGAGAAATCTCTCTGGTACTCTTGGACACATTCACATGCCTCATATAGGTTCTCTCCAGGCTTTCTCATGAATCCAGTTATTTTGTACCAATGTTTGAGGATCTTCTTCACCTGGTAGAACTTGGAGACAAAAGCTTTAGCCAAGGGTATCCATTCAGCAATTTTCTTGTGAGGTAAAGCAAGGTACCAGGACAAGGCTTTGTCCCTCAAAGAGAAGATAAACCCTTGCAGTATATCACCTCTTGTGGCACCCTCTTCATCTTAATGGTGTCGCAATGTAGGTGTCCATATGGTGGTAGGGGGTTTTGTCAGGGGAATTTCCTCAAAAGATATGTTTTGAATCATGACGATCACTGCTGGTTTCATTTTCAAATCCAAAGCATTGAATCTAGAAATGATGACTTGGAAGCTTGATTCATTGGTTTGCGTGACTGCAAGTTCATGAAGAGAAGGGCCTCCATCATCATAGTCCTCTTCATATCTATGATTGGCATTGTTGTTTTAATCCTTGTTGTTTCTCCCATTTTTCCTTTTTCTATCTCTAGGATGAAGTTCTTCATCACAGCATTGTTCTTCATCACAACATCATTCCTCACACTCCTCAACATTGGGTATTGGTATGTGATAAGGGTGTTCTCATGTTCTGCCTAATCAGAGTGGTATTCTTCATATTCAGATTTCAAATTAGGTTGAGGTTGTTCATGAGAACATGGATGCACTTGACATGGTAAGTCATCTTAAGAACATGTACCAATACGAGGCAAGATAGGAAAGATACGATGTCTCTAAGGCATTATTCAAGTGCAACATGGTAGTAGGAGATCCATTATGTTCCCACGTGGTCAATCTTATTGGGTATGTGGAGAATCTTTCTAGACTGGGATTTCCCTTGTGTTGGGATTTGGCGACATGTGATTTTGCAGTCATTGCCAGAGTCATATAGCCAGTTTTTCATCTACTACAACATGGACAAATTTGATAATTCATTGTCAAAATTGCTTGGCATGTTGAGCACTGTTGAAGCACAAATGAAGAAGGACAAACCCAAGTCTGTAATGATGATCAACAAAGTAAAGGGGAACTCCATGAGCAAAGGCAAATCTAAGGAGAGTTCTAAAGTTGGTCAGAATCCTAAGTCTTCTGCACTCAAACCAAAGGGAAGGGTGAACAAGGGAGTCAATTGTCACCACTATCACCAGCATGGACATTAGAAGAGGAATTTCCCTCTCTGCCTAGATGAATTAAGGAAGAAGGAGGTGGGGATAGAGTTTTCCACTTCAAGTATATATAGTATTCATATAAATCTATCTACTTCTTCATCTAGGGTACTAGTTACCGAATTTTGATCATACATATGTTCAAATATGCAGGATATGAGAAGAAGAAAGCCTTTACAAAAGAGAGAGGTTGAACTGCATGTTTCAAATGAAGCAAGAGTTCCTACAACTACAGTTGGAACCTATAATCTATCTCTGCCCACGGGGCTTGTAATAAATTTAAAGAATTGCTATTTTGTACCTGCCACAAATAGAAATATTATTTTTGTATCTTGTATGGGAAATGATGGATACAAATTTCATTTAAAGAATGGTCCATGTTCTATTTTGAAAGATGAGATCTTTTATTGAAGTGCCACGATGTCTTGTGGTCTTTATTTATTAGATCTTAAGACAAATGTTCATAACATAAATACCAAAAGGTTAAAACCAAATCACTCAAATAAGAGATATATTTGGCATTTTGGTCTAGGTCATATCAATGAGAATCACATATCTAGACTACATAAAGATCATTATATAGACTCTTTTGATTTCAATTCAATAATGACGTGTGAGTCTTATTTATTGGTGAAGATTACCAAGACTCCCTTCACTGGAAATAGTGAGAGGGCTAGTGATCTATTAAGACTCATACATACTATTGTATATGGCCCTTTTAGAAAAAATGCTAGAGGTGGTTATCAGTACTTCATTACCTTCACTGATGATTTCAGTAGGTATGGTTATGTTTACTTGATGAAACATAAGTGAAAAACTCTTGAGAAGTTCAAGGATTTCATGAATGAAGTGCAAAACCAACTTAGTAAAAGTATTAAGGAACTTTTTTCTAATCGAGGTGGAGAATATTTAATCCAAGAATGTATGGATCTTCTACGATCCCTTGGTATCGTATCAAAATGGACTTCATTTGGAACACCACAACACAATGGTGTATTAGGAAGAACAAATCACACATTGCTACATTTGGTGTGATTAATGATGAGCTTTGCCAATATTCCAAATTCCTTCTAGGTAATGGTATAGAAACCACCACATTTATAGTAAAATGTTGAGATATGGACTGGGAAACATCCCAAAATGTTATGAGGATTTGGTAATGTGAAGCCTATGTCAAGAAAATGTTTCCTAAAAAGCTTGACCATGGATCAGATAGATGTCATTTTTTTGGATATCCCAAGGAAACTAAAGGATACTACTTGTATAACCCAACTGACAAAAATTTGTTTGTTTCTAGGGATGCTACATTCCTAGAAATGAAATTTATTTTCAAATGAATCAGTTGAAGTGAAGTAGACCTCAAAGAAGTTCAAGACCAACAAGAAAGCATTGAACCTGTAGAGGTATGAGAGGAACCTGGAGAGTAACAAACTATTGTGGAATCTTAAGTTCCTCAAGTAACATAGGAGCCTCGTAGACCTAGTACGAGATGCCTTTATCTAGAATGATTTGGTTATCTTATGACTCAAGAAGGCAATGAATTTGTCATTGATGATGAGCCAATTACCTACCTAGAAGATATTAAGGGACCAAAATCTGAGAAGTGGCTAGAAGCCATGAGATCTGGTATTGATTCCATGTACACCAAAAGGTAAGGACCTCGGTGGATCCACGTGAAGGGGTAAAACCCATAGGATGAAACTGGGTCTTCAAGAAGAAGACTGACATGGATGGTAATGTAAAAAATTACAAAGGTCAATTGGTTGAAAAAGGTTTCAAACAAGTTCATGGTGTTGACTATGATGAGACGTTTTCTATAGTTACCATGGTTAAGTATCTGGATCATGCTTGCCTTTGTAGCATATCGAGACTATGAAATTTGGCATATGGATGTTAAAATTGCAATCCTTAATGACAATCTTCTGGAGGATGTGTATATGACACAACCTAAAGATCTTATCAATCCAATGGATGTAAATAGAATTTGTAAGTTACAAAGCTCACTCTATGGATTGAAGTAAGCATCTCAGAGTTGGAATCTTCTATTTGAGGAAACAATCAAAGAGTTTCACTTTAGTCAAAATGAAGATCTACCATTTGTTTACAAGAATGTTAATGGGAGGATGATTGTATTCCGCATAGTGTATGTGGAAGGCATACTATTTATGGCAAATGACATACCTACTTTATATATGGTAAAGATTTTTCCCGGAAATATATTTTCTATGAAGGACTTGGGCAAATAATTCTATATTTTAGGAATCAAGATCTATAGAGATAGATCTAGAAGGCTTCTTGGACTAAGTCAGAGCACATACATTGACAATGTATTGAAGATGTTCAACATGGAGGACTCAAAAAGAGGAAACCTACCAATGTATCATGGCATTACTATCCCTAGAGATCAATGTACCAAATATTGTGAAGAAAAGGGACACCTGAATATGACTCCATATGCATTTTCAATTGGATCTATCATGTATACAATGACATGTACTTATCTTCATAGCTCAAATGACTTGAGAATGATGAGTACATATCAGTCAGATCTCAGTGATGCCCACTGGACTGTTGCGAAGAACAACCATAAGTACTTGAGGAAAAATAAGGATTAGTTCCTTGTCCATGGTGGTGAAGAAGATTTGGTTGTAAGTTGTTATAGGAATGCAAGCTTTCAAATTAACAAAGATGAGTATCGATTGCAATGAGGATTTGTGTTTTGCATCAACAATGGTGTTGTAAGATAAAAGAGTTCCAAAAAAGAGACAGTTGTAGATTCTACAACAGAGGGTGAGTATATTGCTACATTTAATGCAACAAAGGAAGTTGTATGGATCAATAAGTTAATTTCTGAACTTGGGATGGTTCCAAGCATCAACAATGCGATTGAGATCTATTATGACAACAATGGAGCTACTTCACAAGCTAAGGAACCCAGATTGCATCAGCGTTTCAGGCACATACAATGGCTTCCATCTCATATGGAAGATTGTACAATGAGGAGATGTGAAGATTTGTAGAGTGACAATTGAAAGCAATATTGTTGATTCCTTGACAAAAGCACTATCACAAGAGAAGCATGATGGTCATGTTTGATCACTTGGAATTAAGTTCATGGGTGATTGGCCCTAAGTGCAAGTGGGAGTATGTTGGTATGTATGCCTAGAGAGCCAATCATATGATGATTGTAATGGAATAACTTATATAAAATTTGATAAATAGTAAAGGCAATCTTCCAATTTAATTTGTTTTATTCACTTATGAGATAATGATGTAACATAATAAATGTCTAAAGAATGATGTTAGTCAACGACATATATCTTTCAGTTGAGGACCTGAACAATGTGATCATATGGATGATAAGAGTATATACAGTGAGGTTATGTCCCTAGTCAGGTGTTATCATGGAATCAAGCTAGATAGTGATAACACATAAGACTAGAGTGTGTATTGGTTGGTGATAGAATCTCATTATTGATGATATGCGATATCAAACCAAACACATAGATATCTGTTAAAGAATAGTTTATCAGATGGACCCACCTTGAGAGTGATACATGGAAATGATTGAATGATAGTCAGCATCATCTCTCTCATAGTGATTGTGGTGATTATGGTTCGTAGTCCTGAAATCACAATACTCATCACATGTTGTTTAATGTACTTTGTCATAATTAAAAATGACCTTGAATAAGGGTTTCCATAAAGGTGATGCTCAAATGCATAATGAAACTTGGGGAATGACTGTGAGTGATGCATATGGGATTTGTACCTCCTATAGGAGTTTGATATGATAGCCACTTAATAAGTGTGACTAAGAAAATCATGGCCAAGTGCATGTGAATCAATATATGACGTTGAGTTCACATATATCTCAGGCAGTCTTCTCAAGTTCTAGGAACATGGATTCAACGTTGAAGACGATTATGATTTCCTTGATTCAAGTTCAATCTGGATATCAGAGACAAAGGAACTATAAAATCACTATAACACCAATCATGGATTGTAGGTTGAAGTTGTTTTCCAACTTTCTGAATTACTTGGATAGCAATGATGTCTTACTAGATACTAATCACGGCTTGTGATGTCATAAAATAGTTATAGACATACACTACTAAGGTAACTTGGGACCTATAGGGTCACACATACAAGAATGCACTTGGAATAGTAGTTTATTCATTGATGGTGTTTCAACTTGATTAATAAAGTGTTAAGTATTCGATTTAATTTTTGTTAGGAATCTACACTCTGATACAACCAGTTCAGTAAGTGAATAGATTGACTCAGGTTCATGAACCGATCAACTATGGTTGTGAACCGGTCGTTCGGTTGGTCAATGAGATTTGATCAAGGATTGATGTTGACATCAAGTTATGCATTATTTGAATATTAGTTGCCAATACAATTGTGATTGGCAAACATAGTGAAACAACTAATTCAAGAGTTGAACCGATTGATTCTCATGCCAATCGATTGGTTCACTATTGAATCGACCATTTTTTCATTTGTAGGTTATGAAATTTTTTGAAATTTCACCTCTTTGACTCCCATATCAACTGGAAACCTTGACCTTGACCCTCCTTTAAATAGAGGGTTACTGGGGGCTTACTAGATACACTAACATGCTCTAATAGTTGTTTCTTCTCCTGTTTTGGTAACCAAGAGAATCCACACAAGTTTTACCCATCAAAGGGAGGAAGAGAAAGGGAGAGACAAATGTGGGAGAGCAAGTCTACGCTAGCAAGCTGACTTGAAGGGACAACTCCTTCTTGTTTGTTCATCTAGAACGACAAGAGTTCTCAGTGGTATGTGTGGACTACTAGAGAGGTGAGGAGGCACTTTCCCCACTAGGAGGACACCATCAACTGTTGTCTGTGGTACCTGGCCAAGAGGCTGACAACAACAATTGTCTAGGTGTGACTCGAAGAAAGACACACACTACTACAAGGAAATTTATGTGGGACTTGTTACAGTATAACATTGCAACCCTCTTTCCCATCTCATAGTTGTTGACACGGTGTATTGTTTATGGAGAATATGGTGAGTGATTTTTTTTTCCATGGCCATATCTGATGCCATATTTCTTTACACAGTACACATAAGTTACATGTACTTATCGGTATACACTACCAAACCTCTATATGTATGTATGTATCGAAATCAGGTAAATATATTCTGACTTCCCTCTAAAATTATAGAGGGTCAAGAGTTACATATAGCCCAATGCCATACATCAAAAAAGAGTAAAAACTCACACTCGTACCTAATGTGCAACTTGCGTTTGACACATTTACAAATTCTTACAACAATTGTAGTTGGATTTGTGGTTGAGCCTCCGTGTCTTCATGCTTTCCTTTCCCCTCATATGTGGAAGCATAGAGAAGCAAACAAGATTCTCTTTCTATCACTTTTCCCACAGCTCAACAACATTCTTCGTGGCTCTTCCTTCAACATCATGTTCAAGCTAAATTTTTCACATATAATCTCCCATACCTCCCTTGTAAACGTGCAACAACCAAACAAGTGCATATGAGATCCATCCTCCTCTTTACAGAGTAAACAAACAACAACAACATCTTGATACCATTCATGTATTTTATCTAGCATAGCCAAAGCATTGTGCACAATTTTATTGACACACATGCTCCACTTTTGAACCTAAATACCAGCCCATACCTGCTCCATGTGCCAATCCTTTATTTCTCAGGATTGTGTTACTTCCCGTAGATTGGTCTTTGTATCTTTGAGTTTCCATCCTCCCACCTCATCTGAAGTAAACAAAAGTCTAACATGTTGCCACATTTCCACCATGACATTGATGGTGCATGAATATCCTTCTCTTGTCTTCGGTATGAAGTCCAGTCCTCTAGGATATCTTTCTCTCATCCATTTTCCCCAAGTACATGTTCCCTCTTTATTTATAATAATTAATCTCATTGTTCCCCACTTTGATATGTCTCTTCGTGCTTTTAAGTCCAGCCCGCCTTCATCTTTTGGGAGTACCAAGCATGCATATTTCATTGGATGGTGTGTATTAGCCCAAAGGAAGTTTACCATCTTCATTTCCATTCTATCCAACACTGCCCCAGGAATCCCTCCTTGTTGTACCCAAAAGATCAAAAGTCCCTCAATCATCATATTCAAAAGAGTAACTCTTCCAGCCATTGACGTTTTCTGCGTTGCCATCTGTTGGTTATTTTCTCCAATTTGTCCATGCAATTAGCAAAGTCTTTGACATGTAGGTTTGCCTCCTACAAAAGGAAATCACAGATAATTAGTAGGAAACACCCCCTACTCTACTCCCATGGCTTCCTTCAATCGATCTTATATAAGGTAGAAATTTTTAGATAGAAAAAGATGAGTCTTGTGAGCATTAACAAGAAGCCCCATTTGTTCCCCAAACCTCCTAAGTAGCTCCTACAAATTCCCTAGAGTATTTTTCATAGCCTCCACAAAGATAAGGATGTCATCTGCAAAGATCAGGAATGTCATCACTTTAGTGCAATGCACTTTATAAGGTCTAATCACCTTACTTCATTCCGCTTCTTGCATCTTTCAGGTAAAGTACTCCAGGACAATCAAAAAGAGCAAAGGAGAGAGTGGATCCCCCCAATGTAGTCCATTGCCTCCCTTTAACATATCTGTAGAAGTGCCATTTACTACTATAGACAAGCTAGTGGTCCCCACACACTGTTTAATCCATCCAATCCCCTACTCATTGAACATCGTATGCTTCATGATCCACCGTACTGTATCCCATCTCATGCTACCATAAGCTTTAGACACATCAAACTTTAAGCATGCCTTCCTACTCCGTCTCATAACATTGTAGTCTTGTAAGAACTCACCTTCTAGCAAAGCACAATCACTAATGCTCCTTCCTATCACAAATGCCCCCTGGTTCGCAAAAATAAGAAAGGGAAGTATTGTCTTCAATCTAGCAACCAAAATCTTTGCAATGATTTTATATTGTACTGAGCAACATGCAATAGGTCTTAAATTAGTAAGGGAAGCAGTCACTTTCTTCTTGGGAATGAGCACAATGAAAGAGTGATTAACACGTCTGACCATATTTCATTCTACTCAGAAACATCTCACATATGCCATCATGAACTCCTTTATGATATACCATGATTTCTTATAAGAAAAGGTATTAAAACCATCCGAACCTGGTGACTTGTTGCTTCCAATACTCCATAGTGCATCTTTGACTTCCTGCTCATTTGTTTCCCTTGTAAGTATATTATTATGGGTACTTTCCAGTTTAAACTTCCACTCCATATCCTACTCTTCCATCTGATCATCAAACTCCTTATTGTACAAAGAAGAATAAAATGTAATAGCATATTGTTCCAAGTCCTCCTGGCTGTTGACAACATTCCCATCACTATCAATAAGCTCTGAGATGATGTTGTAGGTCACTTTCCTCTTAACAACTGAATGATATAGTTTGGTATTTCTATCACCATCTTCCATCCATTTCTCTCTACTCCTCTATCAGCAGAACTTTTCCTCAGCCTTCGTTATGTCTTCAAGCATCATTTTCATCTCACTATCTTTCTTTATCAACTCTTCATTTAGTGGATCATGTTGCAGCAATCTTCTGACCTCCTTACAGTCTTCTTTGGTTTACTTCAACATATTGGGAATGTTCACCTTCTCCTTGGCCCAACTTTTGAGTGCACACTTGGTGTTATCCAATTTCTTTGCAAGCACATACATTGGATTCCCCTTCACTTTGATGTTCCAACTTTCTCTAATGACATCATTGAATCCCTTCCAATCAGCCCAATAGTTTAGGAACCTAAAAGGTGTTCTCTTTTATTTCTTTTCTATGATTTGCACTAAAATTGGGACATGATTGCTCAACTCAGATCCACTGGCCTTAACCTGCACATTAGGGAAAATATACAACCACTTCTTATTTACTAGAACTTTGTCAAGCTTGCTTGCAATTGTGTCCTCCAACTTCCTCTCATTGTTCCAAGTGAACAAGTCCCCACCAACCATGGGCAATTCAAAAAGTCCAGCCTAATCAATGGTATAATTGAAAGCATTAATCAGACTACATTTGTTTCTGGTCTTCCACCTGTCTTCTCATCTTGTAGTCAGACATTATTGAAGTCACCAATCACGAACCATAGATAAGATATATGTCTAATTAAATTTATCAGTTCTTGCCATAAACTATGTCTCCTATTTGCATCATTAAGAGCGTAGAAAGCTGTCAAGCACATATGTAATCCACCTGCATTCCTACACTCCATTGTAATATGTTGATATAACACTTATATCATAGTAGCCTACCATGCATTTGGTTTCAATTCAACACAAACTCTAGCCAGCTCAGAATGCTCCAGATTAGACACATGCTCCCATCCTTGAGGAAATGAGTATCCAATGTTGTTATATTTTGCCTCCTTATTTTTGTTTCCACCAAAACTACCAAGGAATGCCCACTAGCAGAGATCCACTCCTAGATCTCCTTTTTGTACCTATCACACCCACCTTTAATATTCCATAGGAGTATGGACATATCAAAGGTTCTTGTTTTCCCTAGTATGCCTGCATGGCTCCTTCCTCTAGTCCTTCTTTTTCACCTCCCTTTCCTTCTGTTCTTTTATTGCTCCCTCCTCAATGTCGGAGTCAGAATGAGCTTCAAAGTTATTTGTTGTATCTAAGATGGTGATCACCCCCACATTCTTAGGAATACCAGATCGCTTAGGTCCTTTCTTCTTAGAAGTAGATATGAATTCTCCTTCTTCCCTTGTAGTTCCTCCTAGGTTATTCATACCCATCTTTGGCGTGCCACTATCACCCACAGAATCAAGGCCAACCTAAGTGTTAGGAGCTTCTTGTCTGTCTACCTCCATGTGTGCCTCTTCATGTGTCCCTGTTGTTCAACCAAAAAGCCCAATGTCTGGCACAACATTAGGGCCTTTCTCCTTCCAAACCTGCGTAGGAACATGTGTCTTCTTCTCCACCTTGTTGTATGTCTTCTCTTTTCTACCTGTCTTGCATTGTTAATTTATATACCCACAAGAACAACAACAGGTACACTTCATCGGCAGCCCACCATAGGATATATCCACCAGGATTGGATCACAACCTTGGACATTCAGCTAAACTTTCTCTGGTGCTTCAGTCTCCACTTTCAATTTGACGAGGAGACGGGCCTCATCTGTCTCCAATGAGTGATTGTCAATGTGCAACACCTTCCCCACATCAGCAAAAATAGTCCCCGCCACCTGCCGGGTCCAAGCACTGCCAATTGACTTCAAGGTGATCTAGTTGGGGATCATGGCAAAGAGATCACGATGAAGTTCATCTCCATGTTGGTAATCCTTCGTCACCACAAGCTATGTGTCAAACCAGCAAGCTCCTAGGTTGCGGACCTCTCTCTTGTCTTTGGCATTGCTGAATCAGATTAGAAAGATAATGTTCTCCCCTGACAACACCTCAAATGATCCCTTTGGTCTCCATGTCCTCTGTATCTATGCCTGGAAGTGTGCGTAGTAGGGTCTCTTGCCCAGGGAGTAGGACATGGTGGTGAACTCCCATATGTTGTGCATCTGATCAAACTCCTCCACGTCTAGGTCAATGTGAACTTGGCCATCACAATGCCTCAGCTTTGGGAATCACCCCTTGGTGTCATGCTGGTAAGGATACTTCAGTATCTGACACCAGTCCTTCTTGGCTCTGTGTCCATCCCTACCCATTGACGATGCTGCATTAATGTTGTTGGGAGACGACTTGTTGCTTCCCGACACTCCTCGGTTAGCAATGTGTACATCCTTTCTTGTCACCGACGTTGCATCAACTCTATAGGGAGATGACCCATTGCTACCAGATGCTCCTCCTCCATCCTTCCCCGTCAGTGGCTTTGCATCGACTCTATAGGTCAACACCCCATTGATGCCTGATGCCCCACCCATCGATGACGTTGTGTCGAATCTACATGTAGACGCCGCTTTGCTACCTAACACCCCTCCCTGTTGATGATGCTATGTCGACTCTGTAGGTAGATGCCCCGTTGCTTCCCGATTCCCCACCTATCGATGACGCTACGTCTACATAGTAGGGAAATAGCCTATTGTCATCTGACACTCCCCCACTAGGGCTAGCTCTTCTTGCATCACTAGTTGCTCCTCTATCCTCATGTGTTTTTTGTGGTGTACAAATGTTGGGTGGGGTTGCATTGATGTAGCGTTGGTGGGCGATGATGCCTAGAGTGGTCGTCGTCGTGGGCACCATGGCTGACACCCTAGTCGCCCGAACGATCGCCCGGAAAGAGCATTAGGGGTGACGCTGCATATATATATATATATATATATATATATATATATATATATATATATATATATATATATATATTCAATGAGAGACCTAAGATGGTGAGAATCTGAGAGCCCTTTGAATAACTACATTTTCTCTACCCGTGCAACCTAAAAAGTAACAATTATATTAGGAAAGTAACTATATAGATAGAAAAGTAACTACATTGTCAAAAAATACTATAATAATGTACGCTACTTTGGTCGCACGTACATTGCTTCCATTACACTTCCATGTGGTAGACATCACACCACTCTTTGGCATAACCTATGCTTGGTCAAATAAGTTTTTCTTGTGTATGGCTTTATGAAAGCATATTAGACTTAAAATGTTTGATTGAGCGGTATATATATATATATATATATATATATATATATATATATATATATATATATATATATATATATATACCTATTTATATATATATATATAAATATATATAAATATATATATATATACCTATATATATAAATATATATATATATACCTATATATATAAATATATATATATATATATACCTATATATACATATACCTATATATATATGTATATATATACATATAACCTATGCTTGGTCAAATAAGTTTTTCTTGTGTATGGATTTATGAAAGCATATTAGACTTAAAATGTTTGATTGAGCTGTATATATATATATATATATATATATATATATATATATATGTGTGTGTGTGTGTGTGTGTGTGTGTATGTATATATATACATATATATATCTCTATATATATGTATATATATACATATATATATATATATATATATATATATATATATATATATATATATATATATATATATATATGGTTGTGTATGTTCATGTTGCTATAAACAAAGTCACCTTTTCCTGGTGAGTTGTTCCCATTTGTGGATCCTTGGTTGACTAATTAGAATTTGGTTCGATCCTCCATACAAGATGGGAGAGGAAAATTTCACAATGGATCTTGACATCATCTACTTAAGTCCATGTGTCATTTCCATGTCTTGCAACCAACGAAGACGTCATATCTCAATCCTAGTGTAATATCATCATCACCTTATTCTTGAGTGAATGACACTTGAATCATCAAGGGTATTTTTTTTGATTAACTATAAATTGGCACAACTATGATTGAATTATTTGAATTTGTCACACCTAATAATTGAAAGATCTAGAGGAGGCGTGAATAGAGATTTTTGATAATTTAAAGAAAATTAAAACACTCAGCCAATGAAGGAGGAAACAAAGAAGACACTTGTGTTTAGAGTGGTTCCAACCTTTGAATTCAAAGGTTGTCAGTCCACTACCCAATTCTCTACAATTGGGATTTTGAAAGTGATTAATTTTATTTCCTTGCAAGGATGTTACATAAAATACTATCACATTCCTTGAAATAGACTTCACCTAGAAGTAGCCTCAGCCCTCTTTGAAGTAACTCCATGCCCTTGGAGGAGCCTTCTCCACCTAGAAATAGCTCCACCACCTTGAGATATCCTTCCTTTGGAAGTAGCTCCAACCTCCCTTGAAGAAGCCTTCCTTGAAGTAATCTGTAACATACTAGATCTCATACCCTACCCTCAAAGTTGACATTTTAGACTTTGCCAAACAAGGTTGAAGGTTATACCTAAATATATGTTTAGTATAATCCCAATGAGATAATGCATGTATAGATCACCTTAATATAACCTAATGTTCTAACATTAATCTTAGCTTTATAATGGATACATAAAATATGCCACATGACTCATTTTGGTGGTAATATGAAGATAAGGAACTTAATTGGATGAATAATTTAAATAATGGGCCGTCAATGGGCCATATGAAATATCTCATAAAAATAAGTCTGAAAAGTGTAAACAAACTTCAAATTCTAAATCTACATATCAAAATTAGCCTACATGTCAAATTTCATCTAATTTGGACCACCTGGAAATATTAGGATAAGTTTAAGAGAGAGAAAATAAGAAAAAAGACATAAGTAATGAATAATATGATTATATAACTTCAAAATATTAAAATAATCACAAATTCAGGTTCAAGATATCAACGATAACTTGTGGATGAAGTTTGGTCCAATTTGGATGTTGTTTGTGCAAGTTATGCAATTTTAGGTACATTCTGGACTTTTTTGCAATTTACCCAATTGGGAGGTTTTATTTGCAAGTTCTCACATGCATTATAATACTTATGTATTTCCTTACCATTATTGAGTTTTTGAACCATGGGGCACCTAGTTTCACCTTGGTTTGAAGGTGTTACTTTCCAAGGGTATTATAGGGATTAACCTCTTTATAAATGAGCTTATCTTTAAAAGCTATCAACCAATGAGGTTATTTCTTTGATTGAAGGTCGGTTGGGATGGACTATAAGTGTCCATAAAATGACATTTGATATTCAATAAGCCGCTATGAGTTGTCCTCTTGCATTGTCATGAAATCCCTAGGCTAAGGACACATGGAAAGCTCCATGGAAACCTCATGCTTGACTTCTTCCTTATCAATAAAGGTTTGCATGTCCATAGGCACCCTTAGCATTGGACACAAGGGAAAATAAATTGAAAAATCATGCTTTACTTCTTCCTTATCCATAAAGGCTTGCATGTCCATGCACTCCCTTATACATGACACATGGAAAGTCTCATAGACACCTCATACTTGACCTCTTTCTTTATATAGTCATATCTACCCCTTCCCAACTCCAAATTCCAAAACTCTTGCTTGACTTTCTTTTGTCTAGCTTAGAGCATCATTCCTACTCTATTTTCCCACAAAGGTTCTATCCTAAGGTAAAAGGAGGTACCTACCTTGGTGAAAAGGCTCCTATGGTTCCAAATTTTCTCTATTTAGGGTTTCTAAAGCTCCTCCTTGGTTATTTCGACCAAAACTAGTAAGTTTTCTCCTTTCTTTCCTATTTTCATGTTGTTAGTATTCCTTCCACCTTCCTCTAGGTTAGAACCATGGCCTTCCATGGTTAAACCCCACCTAGAACCCATAAACACCTCATCTCTGTGTTCTTTTGTTAGGGTTTCTCACCTCTAAAGCAGAGAAGATACTTCTTGCTCGAGATAGGAGCTTTGTTGGAGAAACCAACATCTCTAAGCTTGAGAACCTTACTTATTGGAAATTTCCACCTTACGAAGGGGTTCTTTGGAGGCTTAGGCTTTACTTGGATTGTTTAGACTTTGAAGTTGAGGTATGATGTATCCCCTATTCTTCTATGTTGAGCAATTCATCTATGCTTATTCATTCTCTTTGACCTATGGACATTAGCCTATACACAATGTCTTTTCTTTTGAAAATCATGATTCATGTGAACTACCTTATTTGATATTGATCATGTGATCATGGATATTCTTTTGAACTCTTATCTTATGCTTTGTTCATGATGGAACTCTAAAAGATGACATGTGACGTCTTTTTCCCACTTATGAGGTGGATGTATATGTTGGTCACTTGTGTGGTGACTAGTTTATATATTCTGACTATAGTTTCTACTTGCCTCTACATTTAACATGTTATGTGATTTAGTAGCACTAGAGTAGAGTAATTGCATTGGTTTTTATGGCAGATGTGTTATTTCCTACTGAGTGGATGTGATATTTCATGTTCTTTTGGGATGGAAAGGAACCTCATACCCAGGGCAAGATGTGTGATTCTTGGCCCATGCTTTATATATTTGGGAGATTGGTAGTATTCTTTGCTCTATCAGGTTTCATGTTTATGAGACTTGCCCACCTTTGTGTTTATATTGCTCTAGGTCTATGCTTATCTCACATTCATGCAGGTTGATGATGATTGTAGGGGTGTGGGCCCTACTTTCTTTACATGTTCTAGTATGGCACATCTTTATTGTTTTAATTATGGCAAGTATCTCTTTTGTTATTGAAAATCATTTCTCTTGATACCCACTTGGGTTGTCCTTATCCTTTCTATGGGAAGCCTTTTATATTTGTTGTCCTTTATTCTATATATAGCTCAATTTTCCTATTTAGTATGCACATACCAGCCTTTGCTGATGTCATCTATTTTCTCTTCTTATTGGGTATGCTTCCAACCCTAGGTGAAGGAATTGGATGATAAGGTATGAAGTTTTGGACTAGCTTAAGGAGTTAAAGTTTGGAGACAAGGTTTTTATGGTTTAGATTTCCCTCTACTTAGATCCTTAAGCTAGTCATTATTTTTATTCCTCTGCTATACTTGTAAACTATTATGGGATATTATGATGTACTTTTGTAATCTTTTGTGAAAATTGAATATAGTCATTATTTTTATTCCTCTGCTATACTTTAGTTGTTTTGAATACCATTTATTGAAATTTGAAAATGTTAAACCTATTCCAACATACCTTTGAGTGTGTTTGGAATGGATGTTTTATTCTTCAATTTTTCTTTAGTAAGGGGGTGATCATGCCTCCTTACATAATCTCAAGATCCCCCTGAAGCAGCCTTCTCCACCAAGAAGTAGCTTCAACCGAGCTCCCTCAAGCAGCCTCGACGATCTTAGAGTAGCCAAGGAGCAAAAGTAGCTTGTACCTGTGAAGGGGGATTGGAAGAGGGAAATACACCAATTGAGTATAGCTCTTTGATCCTATATCAAGTGTTAGAATTTCTTATCCACTTAAGAAGAACGTGGATATGTGTGGTGGCTAGGATATTGTAGCTATAGGACAACTCTAGAACATAAATAAGAAGACAAAAAGTGAATCTCAGCTTGGTTTCAATCAATAGTGAATGCTCAAGTGTAGCTTAGGTGCCTTAGGTGTCTGAAGACCTCTCCTATCTATAGGAATGGTTACCAAGTGCTTAGGTACATCCTAGGGAGTCTCTAGAGTGTTCTTGGTGCTTAACTAGAGTGTTCTTGAAAAGAACAATCCAAAACCCAGCACGGTCGACAAGTTTGATGACCGAACTATGTCTTGGTCGATAATTTTTTGACTGAGACTGGGTTTAAGAAAAAAGTTTTACAAAATCTATTTCCAACTCCCAACTACCAACCACTCAGTCTAACAGTCACAAGCTTTAGATCGAAACTTACTTGGTCGAGAATATATTTGAACGAAGACTATTTTAAACCACAATTGTATAAGTTGTTGAACAATGATCACAATTTTGACCGAGGTGATTCTCAGTTGACAAAAACTTTGACCAAGTGTGTCTCGGTCAACAAGTTTTTTGTCTGAGGGTATCCCTATTTTAGACTTTTGAATCACCTACTAAGTGCGTGTTTCAATGAATGATGTTGACTCTAACTTTGGGGGGAACCTATCTAAGGGTTATAAGTGATAGGGAAGATCTAAAACTTGATTTACATGATCTCTAAGTGCTTGTACATTATATTTGTGTACAAGTGTTTACATTTGAGTACAATCATGAACATTTATACATTAAGAGCATTTGATCTTCAATTAGCATTGATCTTCATCTTTCCACCTTGTAGGATTTCCTAATTCCTTTGAACCCTAAAATACTCAAATAGCATGCTAGACTCACAAGTGTGAAATGTTTGTCATCATCAAAACAATGGGTATATTGATGTCCAATTTAGCCAACAATCTCCCCCTTTTGAAGATGACAAACATGTCTAAAATATAATCATTGTAATTTAAATGAGATGAGTTTCATACATGAGATTTACTAGAGATTAAGAATATTTCATAAAGTGTGTGCTAAATATTCAGAAAGAGATATGGAACATAGTATCCATCTCATTAAGGAATGTAGAATCAATTGATGTTAAGCCAAGAGAACATGAAACTCATTTATTTTTTTATATATTATTTCTCCCCTTTGTCATTTCAAACAGATAGCCATATAATCATTTTACTCCCCCTGAACGGGATACTCCGCTCAATATGTTACACAAGTGGAAAAACAAAGTGATAGAAAATGTCCAATGAAAGACACAAGATAAATTTTATTAACATGATCAAGTGAACACAAACAAGCTCAATTTCATTGATAACAACATAGGATAACATCATAAGATTCACTAGAAATGATTACATAAGTTGTACTACTCAATATGTAGGACATCATTACTTGAAAGATTGCAAGATTACATCAACCTCAAGATCATTCCCAATAAATGGAGCATCACCATAGTACTTTATAAGTATTTGCCAATCAAGTGCACCTTTCTTAGTAAGAGCATATGCCTCCAGAAATGTAGGTTCCCTATCAAATCTAAAGTGGGTATCTATGTCCTAGAGTTGTATGGGTGAGTATTGGGTATGGGAAAGATCATGTGAAGGTGCTTGTGGGAATTGGGTGTATTGGATTGAAGGGTTAAAAGGATAGAGACTCCCGGGATAGAGTTTATATGGATATGTGTCGGGAACTTTGGGAGACAAAGCTTGCATTCTTTGATTGAGGAAGGTCATGGCATGATGATTGTAATCTAATTGTCTCCCAAGATGATAGGTAATCCCTTTAAGATAATAAACATCATTTTCTAGATTTTATATAGAGTAGATAAGAGGAGTAGGAGATGGAAGATTTGCTTCGGTGGATGTCTCTCCTTCGGTCCTAGCTCGCTTGTTCCTAAATTCAAGTCCCATTTTATCTACAATGCTTTTAGTAAGTTTTTGAGGATGCCTATCACACTTCTAGTTTAAATCCTCTAGGTTTTTGTGAAGGAAAAATAGGATAATTTGGCACACAAAATCACCATAGGGAGGATTTCTAGAAAAGTCAAACATATTGGATAGGATAAAATGGATGAAGTTGACATGAATGCTTTCTAGAATAGCATAAATTAGATACATCCTAAATTGTGGGATTTCAATTTTGTTTGCTCTACAGTAGATGTTATGAGAGATAATAAGGTTTACTAACCTAGCTTCAGGGGTTAGAGATGTAACATAGTAAGTTCCCCTATTTTAAGGACATCTTTTTAAGGATGTCTTTTTCAAAAAAATGGAATCCTAACCCATCAACCTGTTGGTATGTATGCCCATAGAGCAAGTCATGTAATGATTGTAATGGGATACTTTGTAAATGATTTGAATAATAATAAAGGAAATTTCCGATCTATATGTTTTAACTATTTCTGAGATAATAGTGTAACATGATAGATGTCTAAATAATTGTTTAATTCAATGACGTATGCTTTTAGGTTAAGGACCTAAATGATGAGATCATACAGATGTTAAGAGTACACATTCTTGTTTAGTCCCTAGTCGGTTGTTATTGTGGAAATAACCATAGACATCTATAACACTAAAGACTAGATTTTGTTTTGGTTGATGACATAATCTCATTATTCATGATATCGTGATATCAAACCAAGCACATAGGTACTTGTTAGAGAACAAGTGTATCAGACAGACCCACTGTGAGAGTGACACATGGAACCATGATTTGGTAGTCACAGTCAACTCTCACAGTGATGGTGGTGAGTGTGATTCTTCAACCTAAAATCACTACACTCAACACATGTCATTGGGTACACTTTGACATCATCAAACGTAGTCCTGAAACATGGGTTGTTATAAAGGTGATGATTGGGTGGCTTTTGAAAACCTCTAGAGGGGGGGTGAATAGAGTTTTATATAGATTTTAAAATAATTTAAACTCAAGCAACCACAGAGAAAGATTGGACAAGGAGACACAAGGGTTTAGAGTGGTTCCTAGCCTTAGCAAATACTAAGGTAGTCAGTCCACTACCCGGTTGCTTACCCAACCGGGATTTGAAAAGAAATTATTTTATTACCTCGCAAGGACTTTACATAAAATACATTTCTTTTCCCTAAACCCTTCAAGCAGCCTTCACCTAGAAGTAATCGCCCAACTCGAAGCAGCCTTCCCTTGAAGTAGATGCACCAACTCCCGTTGCACCAGCCTTCTGAAGTAGCTTCCCGTGCGATAGCCTTCTTGAAGTAGCTTGAAGTCCCCTTCTCCACCTGAGAAGTCAACCCTCTCCAATCCGCAGCCTCCAACCCTAGGAGTAGCAAGGAGAGTACAAAAGATAAACAGGAACAAGAAAGGAAAACAGAAATTACAACTTATCCTTTTAAGCACAAGGCTTGATTTGCCTATATCAAGCGTATAAATCTCCTAACCAATGTGTATGACAATGTGATTGTAGTGGATAGGAGATACTAGCCTATAGGGCACGAAATGGGAGCAATAGGAATGAATGGCAAGTGTAGGAATTGCTCTATTGCTCTAAAACAGATTGCAAGTGTGTATTCAAGCTCAAGTATAGCACAAGTATATCTTTGGATATACTTTGGTGACCTAAGGCATGTCCTATTTATAGGAATGACCTATGTATGCTTAAGGACGTTCTAGACAACTTCTAGGGGGTTCCTAGTGCTTAACTAGCCGTTAGGAATAAGTTAGGCGCATTAGCAACGGCTAGTTAATTAATCCTGCAGTTGTTGTCAGAGACCATCTCGGTCGAGGACTTGTCGACCGAGATGCCCAGTCGGTCGAGGATTCGTCGACCGACATGCTCTCTGGATTAACGTTTATTTGCAACTGTCAACTGCTGTGTCTAACGGCTACTTTTGGTCAATCTCGGTCGAGAAGTTTGTCGACCGAGAGTGTCTCGGTCGAGGAGTGTGGTCGACCGAGATTGACTCTGTTTCAATCTTATAATTAAACCACTAAGTGTGTTTATGAGTGTGCATAATGTGATCCTTTTGGAAGGGATGACTTGTCTAACTATGGTGTGTAGCTAGGGAAGATCTAACGCTTGATTTACATGCAATCTAAGTACTTGTACATTATATAACTGTACAAGTTTTTACAATAATGATTACATTGCATGAAAGTAAATATGTAAGCTCGTGATTTCCCTAGTTGCTTTGTCATCCACCATAATCCTGCACACTCAAGTAGCTCGTTAGAATAATAAGAATGAAATGTTTGTCATCATCGAAACAAAGAGATTTATCATAATGTCCAATTTATCCAACAATCTCCCCCTTTTTGAAGATGACAAACATTTCCTAAAATATGAAATAAGGAAATATAAAGCATGTGAGTTTCATACCTGAAGATTACCTTTTGTAGCCATTCTTGTTTTACAAGTGTGAGTGCTGGCAATCAGGATGAAACTCATATATATTTATATTTTTGATTTTATATTCTTTCTCCCCCTTTGTTATTTCAAAAAGATATCCAATTTGAATATTTTATTTTCTTTTCCCTTTTAATTTTATATTTTGCTCCCCCTTAAATAGATATCCTTTTAGAAACATGGATTTGTGTCTAATTTATCCACTATTTGTTTCTCAATCATTTGCAAAGGATATTAAGCCTTGAAATGATATGAGATCATGTTAGGTTCATGGCATATGTAAATAGATTTCTCACCCATTTTACAAGGGATGTTAAGCCCTGAAAATGATATGAGATTCCCTTAAGCTCATGACAAATGTATATTTATCTCTCATCTATCCCTAAATTAAATGAGATTCCTTTAAGCTTAGAGTACATAAAAATGTCTCCAACCAAATGCAAGGGATGTTAAGCCCTGATTTGTTTAGAGAGTTCCTTTAAGTTCAAGATATATCAATTTTATAAATTTCTTCATAACCAAGAGTAAAAATACTAAGGTCGTATCAGGCAATCAAATTCGTTTTTATGCGCTCCCCCTTAATCTTATAATTTAGGCAATTTAATGCTTCTAAGGTCACAAATAATTTTAAATGTTGATTTTGACCTTTATCATAAGTATACTAAGATTAAGTGCAATAAAATGATGTCCAAATAAGCATTTTGTCAAAGATTATTTTAGGTCGCCCTTGACTACGACTGTAGCGCCCCTTGGCTAAATGTCATTTTAACCAAGAGGCAAATTCTGCAGATTTCCAAGATAAATATTCATATGTGAAGTATAAATTCTGCAGATAGCTATAAATATCAATTTGAAGCATATTAAGATATACCCTTTATAGTATTATAGTGAATTCTTTGACCTAGATTTTTCTAGAATGCATTTCCATTTATTCTATGTACCATAGCACCATTTTTATGAGTTGAATGATAAAATAGTGAAAGCATATCCATGATGCAATGATAGAACCATACATTAATTGTAATCATTTAAACTAAATGTCATAACACATGATTTCTATCTAGATAGATGCTTTAAAGAATATCATGTAAACATTATAAAATAGGGATTTCTAAACTTGATTTTCAATTGAGAAAATGATATCATTTATATTCAAAAAGATCTTCAACTTGTTATGTAAAACAATCATTAACAACAATTAGATAGCCACTAATCAATCAATTATTCAGCAATTTTACTGCAGACTGAAAAATAGTGACATGCTCGGTCGACCATTTCTCGACCGGGTTTTCACTCGGTCGACAAATCTTCGACCGACCCAATTTCTGGAAAGTGTTCAGAATTCTATTTCAAGTACAATATACACTGTATCTAATTTAATTATTTCAAAGATCAGTTTGATATAAACATATGAATACCAAAGTAACATTTAGATTATATCTCAACTTAATCATATTCAAATCTTTTAAGTTTTGATTAATCCTTAATTGATATAAATTTGTTATCCCTATATGTTAAGTTGAGATAGTCATAAAGATATGCAAATTAAAGTCTTTGGTCATATCTCAACTTAGTCTAATCGAATCAATTTGGGGATTTTGGAACCCATACCATCTCATTATTCTTTTTCTTGTATGGGCATGAGAAGGAGTAATGTCCAATACGTGAACAATAGTGGCAACATATAGAATCAACCTCATATCTCTTTCTATGATTTTGGTCTAGGTTGTTCTTTGGTACAAAAGTATATTTGCCTCTATGTACATTCATGGATTGTCTTGCTTGTGTCCTTCTCCAACTAGGTTGTTGATAGGATTTCTCCTTAGGCTTATAACCTAGTCCTCTTCTCCCTATTTGATGATAGGAATTTTCTAATATTTTATCAAGGATTCCATTGTTGCTTAACTTACTAACTTCTTGTTGCAACTTAACGATCTCATCCATTCTTTTCTTGATATCTAATTTTGCTTGATCTAGATTGGATGATAGCATATTTCTTTCTTTCACTATATTGTCATAATCTACATGGGTGCACAATATAGGTTGTTTTTTAATATCATTTAACTTTGCAAGCAATTCAGTCTTTTCTTGACATAGAAGATCATAGTTAGTCTCTAGAGTGAAAATTTTCACTTCACTATTACTTAGAGATGATTTCAAAGTACGATTGTCAGACATAATGCTATCTTTTTCAAAACCAAGAGTATTCAATTTAGCATATAAATCGTCATTTTTGGATGTAAGCTCAAGAAGTCTAGCATTTAGATCATCATTTTCTTTATTTGATTTCTTTAATTTCTTTTTGTATTCAACATATTTATTATGTGTTTCTTCAATAATAGTAACTAACTCTTCTTTAGGTAAATCAAGCAAGCTTACCTCTTCTTCTTCTTCCTCACTTATTGTAGCAACGAAACATTCTTTATTTGACCTCCATGGACATTTAGAAGTAGAGTGCTTTGTTCCTAAGCACCAATTGCAACTTGTCGCACATTGGTCCATGCTCCTTTTCTTGTGGTTGTAGTCACCTCCTCCCTTTATCTCTTCAAGACCTTGTTAGGGCTCCTTGAAGCCTGCTCTGATACCAATTGAAAACCTCTAGAGGGGGGGTGAATAGAGTTTTATATAGATTTTAAAATAATTTAAACTCAAGCAACCACAGAGAAAGATTGGACAAGGAGACACAAGGGTTTAGAGTGGTTCCTAGCCTTAGCAAATACTAAGGTAGTCAGTCCACTACCCGGTTGCTTACCCAACCGGGATTTGAAAAGAAATTATTTTATTACCTCGCAAGGACTTTACATAAAATACATTTCTTTTCCCTAAACCCTTCAAGCAGCCTTCACCTAGAAGTAATCGCCCAACTCGAAGCAGCCTTCCCTTGAAGTAGATGCACCAACTCCCGTTGCACCAGCCTTCTGAAGTAGCTTCCCGTGCGATAGCCTTCTTGAAGTAGCTTGAAGTCCCCTTCTCCACCTGAGAAGTCAACCCTCTCCAATCCGCAGCCTCCAACCCTAGGAGTAGCAAGGAGAGTACAAAAGATAAACAGGAACAAGAAAGGAAAACAGAAATTACAACTTATCCTTTTAAGCACAAGGCTTGATTTGCCTATATCAAGCGTATAAATCTCCTAACCAATGTGTATGACAATGTGATTGTAGTGGATAGGAGATACTAGCCTATAGGGCACGAAATGGGAGCAATAGGAATGAATGGCAAGTGTAGGAATTGCTCTATTGCTCTAAAACAGATTGCAAGTGTGTATTCAAGCTCAAGTATAGCACAAGTATATCTTTGGATATACTTTGGTGACCTAAGGCATGTCCTATTTATAGGAATGACCTATGTATGCTTAAGGACGTTCTAGACAACTTCTAGGGGGTTCCTAGTGCTTAACTAGCCGTTAGGAATAAGTTAGGCGCATTAGCAACGGCTAGTTAATTAATCCTGCAGTTGCTGTCAGAGACCATCTCGGTCGAGGACTTGTCGACCGAGATGCCCAGTCGGTCGAGGATTCGTCGACCGACAGGCTCTCTGGATTAACGTTTATTTGCAACTGTCAACTGCTGTGTCTAACAGCTACTTTTGGTCAATCTCGGTCGAGAAGTTTGTCGACCGAGAGTGTCTCGGTCGAGGAGTGTGGTCGACCGAGATTGACTCTGTTTCAATCTTATAATTAAACCACTAAGTGTGTTTATGAGTGTGCATAATGTGATCCTTTTGGAAGGGATGACTTGTCTAACTATGGTGTGTAGCTAGGGAAGATCTAACGCTTGATTTACATGCAATCTAAGTACTTGTACATTATATAACTGTACAAGTTTTTACAATAATGATTACATTGCATGAAAGTAAATATGTAAGCTCATGATTTCCCTAGTTGCTTTGTCATCCACCATAATCCTGCACACTCAAGTAGCTCGTTAGAATAATAAGAATGAAATGTTTGTCATCATCGAAACAAAGGGATTTATCATAATGTCCAATTTATCCAACAGCTTTGACACATGGGGCTTTTGAGGGGTGAGTGATAGATATGGGATTTGTCCCTCCTAAGGGAGTTTGATGTCCATGACCACTTGATGAGTAGGATTGAGAAAGGCATGTGCATGCATGTGTGAATCAATATGTGATATTGATGTCACACACATCTCACTCAGTCTGCTCTGCGATCAAGGAAATGGATGAACGTTGAAAGGATGATTGTACCATGCCTTGAGTTCATTCAGGACATCAGTGACAAAGAATTATACATTCCCTATAACACCATTCAAGGATTGTAGGATTAAAAGTTGTTCTCCAACTTTCTATTTCACTTGGGTAGCACTGATGTGCGACTAGGCACCGCTCTTTGCTTGTGAAGTCATAAGTGTTATGGACTTTCACTGCCAATGTAAAATGGACCTGCAGGGTCACACACATAGGATTTAACCTGGAAGAGAAGTTTATCCACAAGTGATGTTTAGATTGATTACTAAAGGAGTTTAGTAGTTCAATTAAACACTCAATCAATTGATAGCTCAATATCATAGTATTCAAGGTGTTGGACCGACTGATTAGAGTATCAGATTGATTCAAACAACAATTCACTAATTTTGCACAGTCTGCACTCGCAACCGATCGGCTAATGTGATGAACCGATCGAATGAGCTTGGTGAACCAATCGGCTCATGTGATGAACTGATCGGCTCAGGAAAGGATGAACTGACCAGTTCAAGGGTTGAACCGATTGGCTCAACAAGTCCAAACGAGCAAGTTGGAAAGTTAGGTTGGTGAGAAATTTCTTTTCATTTCGCTTGTCCAAATTGATTGGAACAAGGATTGGTTTTTGGATCAATTCAAAACAAAAGAGGAAAAGTCAATTGGGAACTGACCAGGGCAGTGAACTGATCATTTCAGAAGTGAATCGATCGGCTTAGGTGCCCCAACCGATCGGTTTAGGTGTGAACCAATCGGCTCAGGTCCCCAACCGATCAATTCATGATTGAAACGATCGTTTCAGGTGGCGTAGTTGGTTGTTTTGTGGAAAATCTCGAACCCTTCTACTCCTTATTTAATCCTGCATTGCCCGGGGTAGAGAACCCTATCCCATGACCCTCCTATATATAGGGGTATTGGGGGCTTCTTAAAGTACAAATCAGAACAACAGTTGCTCTGCAAAGTTGTCATTCTCTCTAGTTTTGGTAATCGAGAGAGCCCGACCAAGTGCTACCCGATAAGGGAGGCAGAGTAAGGGAAAGACCACTGTAGAAAGGCAACTGGTTGCAGGAGAGTGTGTCAGTGACTAGTATGCTAATAGGAGGGTGTGACTCCTTCCGATTCCTTGTGGGACAAGGAGATCAGAGTTCTAGGAAGTCAGTGTGGACGACTGTAGAGGCGGGAGACTTCTGCCGCTCAGAGAACAGTTGTCAATCCCAACAGTCCCAGTGAGACCAGGAGCTATATAGACACCGTCCAAGACCGAAGGTGAAGACCACACAAGCCGTGAGCTAACGTCATCGAGCAAGCCTCGGGACAAGTTACGCCTCTACAAACCATCCTTCCTATTGTATGGACGTTGATGTGTTTCCTTTATTCTGGGTTTGGGAGAAGAAAATTTTTATTTCCACTACCTTCTCTGTCTCCCCTAAAACCCAATAGTGGTATCAGAGCCACGTCAACTGCTCTATACTTTAGGATTATCGATGTGATCGATTTTGGTTTGTCACCTTTATTTATTGCATACGATGTGAATAAAATTGGCTTTATGCATGTCCAATCCTAAATCCACAAATTCCAATATACGTATATGATATGTAATATGAATGCACTCGATACAAATCTCCCTTAAAAGAGTTTTGTGGTGGATGTATAGCATGGTTATGGCCAATAAACCCTATGTATGTGTGCTTGGTTGAATTTGGTTGCTTGCATCTCAGTTTGTACACCGATTCCCTATCTCCTATTCCTGATGTAACTTGAAATAACTCGAGATTTCTTTCCTACCTTTGCTCCCCCTGAACATAACTCGGTGTTTCCTTTTTCAAATGTAAAATAGGATATATATTTTATTTCATGTTATGTCAAAGAACGAAGGACTTCTGACGACAACTGAGATGATTAGTTCGAGGCGTGAATCGATCGATTGGCGATCAAGACGAGCATGTGGCAACCTGAGGAGATGCACGACGACTAGTGAACTGATCGGCTGGAGGTGCCAGTCAATCGGCTGGTGGCACCCAACCGACCGGCCTGATGGAGAGTCGATCAATCATGGAGATGAGTTGATGAAACCTAGAATGGTGAAGCACAAAGTTCATCTTGTACATGTTGAATGTGATGTGGACCAAGATGATTGTGATTCCTCTTGGCTCGAGGAATCACATTAGGATGGCCATAATCATTGCTTTTATCATTTCCCATGTTTTTGTGGGATATAACATGTATATGATACTTACTATATTGTGGTGATTGGATATGTATATGTACCTATAAAAACCAAATCCCTCATTAAATATTAAAGTTTTAGATGCCTTCCAAATGTGACACATGTGAAAAGCTTGATCGTCCAAGTGTGGGCACGTCCTAGCGTGGTGCACCATCAATCTCATGGAAGCGTGAAGGATGGATATGTGGGTCTGCCCTAGCAGGGTGCATATTCATCGTGTTGGCTTTGGGTCAGACTTAATAAGGTGACCTAGATAGGATCTATCACCTTGAGGCTTGGAGGTGATCATGGCAAGGAGTTTCATATGACATCTTTCAAGAGTTACATATGATGCAATTGGAAAAAGTTGCCTACCTGGAAGATCTGAGTTGTGGGTGATAGCCCTAGCTGGTCCATGACTCAGAGGATTTTAGGATCTTGACACACTAGAAGATTGTACATTACAATCTTCTGAATTGATGGTAAGGGTTGTCAATTTGAATCAAAATAGTGGGAGTGGTAATTAATTAAAGACCTAATTAACAACTATCAAATTTTATTCAAATCAAATAAAATCAAAAGGAGTTTTGACAAATGCAATTTTCTCTTGTAGAATGGCAAAAGAATCATCTTTTAAAATGGGAAAATTAATTGAGAATAAATTCCATAACTAGTTGGGGATTGTGAGAAGTGTTCTGCACAATTCACATATAGTTGTAGCCTTTGTATCCTCTCTATGTGCGCTTAAGATGAAGGATAGTTCATTGATGGAGATCAATGGAACAAAGTCTAAGGACAAATGTGAAGGAGAGAAGGGTTCTCTCGCCAAACCAATGTTAGAATCTTCTGCGCTCAAAACATCGAGATGATGGAAGGAACGATGGAAGAAGAAGTAAGAGATAGAGATATCTACTTCTAGTGTATACATGTTAGAGATTAACTTTACTACTTCTTTGTCATGGGTACTTGATACCAGATGTGGATCTCACATTTGTTCAAATGTGAAGGATAACTCTACCTAGTGGGATAATAATAGAGTAGAAGAATTGCTATTATGTACCTGCCATAAATAGGAATATCATTTTCGTCTCTTGTTTGGACAAGGATGGTTTTGAATTTATTATTAAGAATGGAAAGTGTTCCATTTCAAAAGATGGGATCTTTTATGGCAGTGCCCCCATGTCTTATGGTTTATACTTGATAGATCTAGAAATAAGCGTATACAATGTAAACACCAAAAGGCAAAAACTTGACAACTCAAACAAAACATATCTATGGCATTGTCGTCTAGGGCACATACATGAGAAGCGCATTTCTAGACTCCATAAAGATGGTTATCTAGACTCTTTTGATTGTGAATCAATAGAGACATGTGAATCTTGTTTGCTGGGCAAGATGACCAAGATGCCCTTTTCAGGTAAAGGTGAGAGATCTAGTGATCTATTAGGACTTATACATATTGATGTATGTGGGCCTTTTAGAACTAATGCCATAGGTGGGTATCAATACTTCATTACCTTCATTGATGACTTCAGTAGGTATGGCTATGTGTACCTGATGAAACATAAGTCAGAAACCCTTGAAAGGTTCAAGGATTTCATGAATGAAGTACATAACCAACTTGGTAAAAGTATTAAAGCACTTTAATCTGATCGAGGTGGAGAATACATAAGACAAGAGTTTGAGGACCTTCTGTGAGCCTGTGGTATCATATCACAATGGACTCCGCCTGGAACACCACATCATAATGGTGTGTCTGAAAGAATGAATCACACTTTACTAGATATGGTGCGATCAATTATGAGTTTTGTTGATCTTCCGATTTCCTTTTGGGGTTATTCTCTTGAAACTGCTGTGTTTCCACTTAACTGAGTACCATCTAAATCAGTTCAACAGACACCATATGAGATATGGCATGAGAAGCATCCCGATTTGTCTTATATTAAGATTTGGGGTTGCGAGGCTTATGTCAGGAAAATGTTTCCTGATAAGCTAGGACCCAAGTCCGATAAATGTTATTTTGTTGGATACCCCATGGAAATGAGGGGATATTATTTATACCACCCTACTGACAACAAAGTGTTTGTTGCTAGGACAGTTGCGTTCCTAGAAAAGGAATTTATTTCCAAAGGAAACAGTGGGAGGAAAATAGAGCTTGATGAGGTTCAAGCCCAATAAGAAAGCATTGAACAAGTAGATGTACAAGAGGAACATAGAGATTCACAAGGTGTTGTGGAATCTCAGTCTCCTCAAGTAAAACAAGGACCTCATAGATATAATAGGACCCGCCTTGAACTTGAGAGGTTTGGATACCTTGTAACTCAGGAAGGCGGTGAGTTGATCATAGATGATGATCCAATTACCTATCTAGAGGCTATGGAGGGACCAGATTCTGAGAAATGGCTTGAGGCCATGAAATCCGAGATGGAATCCATGTACTCCAACAAAGTGGGTCTTCAAGAAGAAGACTGACATGGATGGCAATGTGCAAACTTATAAAGGTAGACTAGTTGCAAAGGGTTTCCGACAAGTTCAAGGTGTTGACTTTGGCAACTTTTTCTCCAGTTGCCATGATTAAGTCCATTAGGATTATGCTTGCTATTGCGGCTTACTATGACTATGAGATTTGGAAAATGGATGTTAAAACCCCATTCCTTAATGGGAATATAAATGAGGATGTGTACATGCCACAACCTGAACGTTTTGAAGATCCAAAGAATGCCAATAAAGTCTGTAAGCTGCAAAGGTCAATCTATGCAGAGAAACAAGCATCTTGGAGTTGGAATCTTCGATTTGATGAAGAAGTCAAAGTGTTAGGCTTTATTCAAAATGAAGATGAACCTTGTGTGTACAAGAATGTTAGTGGGAGCACGACCACATCCCTCATATTGTATGTGGATGACATACTATTAATGGGGAATGATGTCACAACCATAGAAAAGGTAAAGACTTGGCTTGGGAATACTTTCTCAATGAAGGACTTAGGAGAAGCATCCTACATTCTAGGTATTAAGATCTATAGAGATAGATCTAAAAGGCTTCTCAGACTAAGTCAAAGCACATACATTGACAAAGTGCTGAAGTAGTTCAGCATGGAGAACTCAAAGAGAGGCAACATCCCCATGCTACATGGAGTCACCATCTCTAAAGCTCAATGTCCCCAATCTTGTTAAGAGAGGGAGCGTATGAATGGGATCCCATATGCATCAGCCATCGGATCTATCATGTATGCTATGTTGTGCATACACCCAGATGTCTCGTATGCCCTCAACATGATGAGCATGTACTAGTCAAATATCAGGGATGCTCACTAGACAGTCGTAAAGAACATCCTCAAGTACTTGTGAAGGACTAAGGATTAGTTCCTTGTATACGGCGGTGAGGAAGAACTGGTAGTAAGGGGTTACACCGATGTAAGCTTCCAAATAGACAAAGATGATTACATATCGCAATCGGGATTTGTATTTTACTTAAACAATGGAGCTGTGAGCTGGAAGAGTTCCAAGTAAGAAACAATTGCCGATTTTACTACAGAGGCCGAGTATATTGCTGCTTCACATGTAGCAAAGGAGGTTGTGTGGATCAGAAAGTTCATCACTGAACTTGGTGTAGTTCCCAGTAGTTGTGATACAATTGAGCTTTATTGTGACAAAAATGGAGATATTGCTCAAGCTAAGGAGCCCAGATCACATCAGCGGTCCAAGCACATACTTTGGTGCTTCCATCTCATATGAGAGATCGTATAGCGAGGAGATGTGAAGATTTGCAAAGTACCAACTGAAGACAACATAGCTGATCCATTGACTAAGGCCCTTTCTCAACAGAAGCATGATGGTCATGCTAGGTCACAAGGACTGAGGTTCCTAGGTGACTGGCTCTAAGTGCAAATGGGAGTCTGTTGGTATGTATGCCCATAGAGCAAGTCATGTGATGATTGTAATGGGATACTTTGTAAATTATTTGAATAATAATAAAGACAATTTCTGATCTATATGTTTTAACTGTTTCTGAGATGATATTGTAACATGGTAGATGTCTAAATAATTGTTTACTCAATGATGTATGCTTTTAGGTTATGGACCTAAACAATGAGATCATACAGATGTTAAGAGTATACATACTTCTTTAGTCCCTAGTCAGTTGTTATTGTGGAAATAACCATAGACATCAATAACACTAAAGACTAGATTGAGTTTTGGTTGATGACAAAATCTCATTAATCATGATATAGTGATATTAACCCAAGCACATAGGTACTTGTTAGAGAACAAGTGTACCGGACAGATCCACCGTGAGAGTGACACATGGAACCATGATTTGGTAGTCACGGTCATCTCTCACAGTGATCGTGGTGGGTGTGATTCTTTGACCTGAAATCACTACACTCAACTCATGTCATTGGGTACACTTTGACATCATCAAACGCAGTCCTGAAACATGGGTTGTTATAAAGGTGATGATTGGGTGGATTTGACACATGGGGCTTTTGAGGGGTGAGTGATAGATATGGGATTTGTCCCTTCTAAGGGATTTTAATGTCCATGGCCACTTGATGAGTAGGATTGAGAAAGGCATGTGCATGCATGTGTGAATCAATATGTGATATTGATGTAACACACATCTCACCCAGTCTTCTCTGAGATCAAGGAAATGGATGAACGTTGAAAGGATGATTGTACCATGCCTTGAGTTCATTCAGGACATCAGGGACAAAGGAATTATACATTCATTTTAACACCATTCACGGATTGTAGGATTGAAAGTTTTTTTCCAACTTTCTATTTCACTTAGGTAGCACTGATATGCGACTAGGCACCTCTCTTTGCTTGTGAAGTCATAAATGTTATGGATTTTCACTGCCAACATGAAATGGACCTGTAGGGTCACACACATAGGATTTAACCTGGAAGAGGAGTTTATCCATGAACGATGTTTAGATTGATTACTAAAGGAGTTTAGTAGTTCAATTAAACACTCAATCAATTGATATCTCAATATCATAGTGTTCAAGGTGTTGGACCTACAGATTAGAGTATCAGATTGATTGAAACTACAATTGACTGATTTTGAACAGTTTGCACTCCCAACCGATCGGCTCATGTGATGAACCTATCAGTTGAGCGTGGGGAACTGATCGGCTCATGTGATGAACCAATCAGCTCAGGATAGGATAAACCGACTGGTTCAAGGGTTGAACTGATCGGCTCAACAAGTCCAAATGAGCAAGTTGGAAAGTTAGGTTGGTGAGAAATTTCTTTTTGTTTTTCTTGTCCAAATAGATTGGAACAAGGATTGGTTTTTGGATCAATTCGAAACAAAAGAGGAAACGTCAATCGGGAACTGACCAGGGTAGTGAACCGATCATTTCAGAAGTGAATCAATCGACTTAGGTACCCCAACTGATCGGTTCAGGTGTAAACCGATCGGATCAGGTCCCCAACCGATTGGTTCATGATTGAAACGATCATTTCAAGTGGCACAGTTGGTTGTTTTGTGGAAAATCTCAAACCCTTCTACTCCTGCTTTAATCCCGCATTGCCCGGGGTAGAGAACCCTATCCCATGACCCTCCTATATATATAGGGGTATTGGGGGCTTCTCAAAGTACAACTCAGAATACCAGTTGCTCTGCAAAGTTGTCGTTCTCTCTTGTTTTGGTAACCGAGAGAACCCAAGTCAGTGCTACCCGATAAGGGAGGCACAACAAGGGAAAGACAACTGCAGAAAGGAAACTGGTTGCACGAGAGTGTGTCGGTGACTAGTACGCTGATAGGAGGGTGTGACTCCTTCTGATTCCATGTGGGACAAGGAGATCGGAGTTCCAAGAAGTCCGTGTGGACGACTGTAGAGGCGGGAGACTTCTACCGCTCGGAGGATAGTTGTCAATCCCGACAGTCCCAGTGAGACTAGGAGTTGCACAGACACCATCCAAGACCAGAGGTGAAGACCGTGCAAGCCATGAGGTAACGTCGCTGAGCAAGCCTCGGGACAAGGTACACCTCTACAAACCATCCTTCCTATTGTATGGACGTTGACGCGATTCCTTTATTCTGGGTTTGGGAGAAGAAATTTTTTGTTTCTTCTGCCTTCTCTGTCTCCCCTAAAACCAACACAACCATGGAAGCGAAAGAGAAAGAATTATTGAAGTCCCTAGTAAGATTAGCATAGAATTCATTAATGGCTTGGGTGGAGTAGAAACAAAAGGATGGTTTAAGAAACTTCATCAACTTTTTCACCTTGAAGAGCTCAGGGAGATCAAGAGCATGAGGAAGTTGTTGGTGTCTGCCGGTCGTAGACGAAGATGGGTCTTTGAGGTGAGCTTGAGGTAGCATTTTCGAGCAGCAATGTCATTGAAGGGAATGTCGTTGTTGATGGTCAAGGCTGGAGTGACCATTCTCCCTTCCTCATAGATATTTGCTTCTTCCCACCACGAGCTGAAGATGATGTCATCTTGAGAAAGTGGAGGTGGAAGAGGAGCGAGAGATGATACTATAAGAGTGTTACAGAAAAATAGCTCTAAAGATCACTTTAGAGGAGGTGGAGAAGAAAGTAATTGAAGTGTGAAGAGAATGGGTGGATTGGGGTCCCTTTTATAGCAAATCAGGGACCTGCTCGTTCGACAATTTTGTCATTTGAGGGCCCAACAACTCTTTTCTAATGCTCCTCACAACGTCTAGTTCGGTCGACCATTGGATTTTGAAAAAATGACCGTTACGATGAGGACTCAGTTGAAAAAATATTTTCGATCGCGGGGCCTTTTTCCAAGAAAATCCAGTTTGCAAAGTTTCTAGAGAGAACTCGGTTAAAAATTGACTTTTTGTCGAGGGTTCCACCGAGTGGAACTCAGTCAAGATTTTTGTCGAATGAGAATCTTCTCTGTCCCAAATATTTTGACCAAACAAGAGTCTGTGAGTAGTTTTGTTGAATTGATTTGAGCTTGTTTATGTGGTTGTTCATGCTAATAATTTATTATCACTAACCAAAGAAATAGTACTAGAATTTTGTACAATAAAAATAACATGAAATTTGAGTAAGAAAATTAAGAATTTTGAGCATGTATATCAAAGAATACATCTTCTAGGGGAGTAATAAGTTACCTCTTTCTAATATATTGAAATAGATCAAGAGGAAGAGGTTTGGTAAAGATATCCGCTAATTTCTCTTTAGTATGAAAATGACGGAGAGATATATTATTTTTGGAAATATGGTCTCTTAAAAAATGATGTCTAATTTCAATATGTTTCGAACGACTATGTAAAACATGATTATGGGCCAAGTTTATAGCAATATTATTATCACAAAAAATCGGTGTAGAAGAAAATGCAAAGCCATAGTCATTCAAAACTTGTTACATATAGAGAACTTGAGCACAACATGAACCAAAAGCCACATATTCAGCTTCAATTGTGGATAGAGAAACTGTGTTTTGTTTCTTACTAAAAAAAGATACTAAGGCTCTTCCTAGTAAGAAACAAAGATACTAAGGCTCTTCCGATCAAGTTGACTACCAGCATAATATACATCAATGTAATGTAAGCTTTTAAATCTAGCGATTGTCATTTAGGATATCGCAAACCATAGTCAATAGTAATAAAGAGATATCTTAAGATCCTTTTGACATCTTTGAAAATGAGAGCGTGTTTGTTTTGATTGAAATCTTGTGCAAAGCCCAACGAAAAACATGATATCCGGTCTAGAAGCAGTCATATATGGTAAGCTACCAATCATGGACCTACATAAGAGATCATCAAAATGTCCACCATCTTCATCCTTATCAATTTTGGTAGAGGTGGCCATGGGATTTGTAGCATGTTTGCAATTTTTCATGCCAAATTATTTTAAGAGTTCCTTGGTGTATTTCTCTTGTATTAGAAAAATTCCAGCGGGCGTTTGTTTTATTTGAAACCCAAGGAAAAATGTTAATTCTCCCATGAGACTCATTTCAAACTTTTTTTGCATAATATCACTAAATTGATTACATAAGGAATTGTTTGAAGCACCAAAGATGATGTAATCAACATATATTTGAACAACATGAAAATTGGATTCGTATGTTTTGAAAAATAGTGTAGAATCTTATTTTCCAAGTGAGAAGCCATTATCAATTAGATAGTTTATAGGTCTTTCATACCAATTTCTTGGTGCTTTTTTAGACCATAAAGAGATTTCTTATGTTTATATACGTGGTCAATTTTTTTAGTAATCTCAATGCCAAGTGGTTGAGCAACATATACTTCATCTTCTATAATTCCATTTAGGAAGGCACTTTTTACATCCATTTGTAATAGTTTGATGTATTTGGGGGCAGCTAGACCTAATAACATTCTAATAGCTTGAATCTAGCCATGGGAGCATAGGTTTTATAAAAATCAATCCCTTATTGTTGATTATATCCTTGAGCTATCAACCTAGATTTGTTTTTGACTACTTCCATGACTTCATTATGTTTGTTACGAAAAACCCACTTACTTACAATAATGGTTTTATCTTGTGGTTTAGGAACTAAATCCCATACTTTATTTTTTGTAAATTGATTAAGTTCTTCTTACATATCCATTATCCAATATTCATCCTATAAATCTTCATTTACCTTTTTTGGTTCAATGACTGATACAAATGCCATGTTTGCAACATCTCTAAATGATGATCATGTTTTTACTTTATCAAAAGGATTTCCTATGATAAAGTCTTGAGGATGGTCCTTGATTAATCTAGGAATAGGTTGTTGTGTCTCATCTGGTTGTTCAATTTTGGTATTTAGATCATCTTTTGTAGATATGGTTAGGTCCTCAATTTGATGTGTAATTCCATTTAAATTATCATTATCGATTTCATTTTCAGCACTTTGTGTTGTCATTTCATGAAATTTGATATGAATTGATTCTTCAACTTTTCTAGAGATGGTATTATAGATTCTATATGCCTTATTAGAAGTTGAATATCACAAGAAGAATCCTTTATGTGATTTAGGGTCAAAATTATCTTTATCGTCCTTTGTATTTAAGATGTAACATTGTGTACCAAAGGTATGAAAATAGTGAACCCTTGGTTTCTTATTGAAGATAAGTTCATAATAGGTCTTCTTAAGATGGGAGTGAATTGTCACATGATTTAATAGATAAAGTGTCGTATTGACTGCTTCAGCCCAAAAAGTTTTAGTTGTATTTGTTCAAGTAACATTGTTCTAGCCATTTCTCATAATGTCCAATTTTTCTTTTCTACTATTCCATTTTGATGTGAGGTTCGTGGAGCTGAGAAGTTATGAGTGTACCCTTGGGATGTACAAAACTCTTCAAAGATGTGATTTTCAAATTCCCCACCATGATCACTCCTAATGGTACATATTTTGTTTTGTAGTTGGTTTTCAATTTTAGAACAAAATTGAATGAATATTATAATTGAGTCATCTTTAGTTGAAAAAAAATGAACCCAAGTGTATCTACTATAATCATCAACAATAGCAAAACAATAATGTTTTCCACCAATATATTGAGTCCTCATAGGTCCAAATAAATCCGTATGAATGAGTTCTAATGATGTTGTAGTACAAAGCAAATTTTAGATTTGAAAGAAGTTTTATTTTGCTTTTCTAAAGTACATGGTTAACAATTTTTAGGTTTATCAAAAGTGAGTTTAGGAAAGCCACGAACAAGATCATATTTAATCAACTTTTTGATAAAATGTCAACTTGAATGACCTAATTTTCTATGCCATAGTTGTAAAGATCCATCATTTGCAATAAGACATTTTCCAACAATAGCTTGCATGGAATTAGGTCTAAGTATATATAGATTTCCGAATCTTTTTCTTTCATAAACAACATTATTAGTGTTTTCTATGAGTATCTTACAATAAGATTTGTTAAAAATAATGTATAGCCACTATCACATAATTCACTAATACTAATCTAGTTGTGATGCAATTCATCAACAAGTAGGACATTTTTAATTTGAAGATTTGTAACAATATTACCTATTCCAATAATTTTACCTTTGGCATTATCTCCAAATGTGACTGTTCCACTCTTATTTTCTTTAAATCTTTGAAAAGATTATTTGTTTCTAGTCATATGTTTGGAACAACCACTATCAACCACACAATCTTGCAAAATAGATAGATTTTTATACCCATGTGATGGTCCTTTTGGTTAGGGACATTTATTAAAGTATTTTGTATTTTAGAATAAATAATTAGAAAGAGTTTTTTAAAGTTTTTGAGCAACAATGTTGAATTTATTCACAAGTTTATTTATTCACTAACAATCTCTTTTCCGAATAGTACTCAATCGACAATTTCTTCGATCGGAAGATTTTTCAGTCGAGTTATTTGTCAGCTAGAATGATTTGCCAAAAGATATGATTTTGATATAACATCTCTTGGTCGACTATTCCTTCAAACGAAGAGAGTCTTGGTTGAAAACCTCGTCGACCAAGAAGAACTTTTTTTGTGAATTTATCAATTTCAAGCAAAGCATTTTGTAATTTCTAATTAAATCATTCAATAATATGCAAGTTAAAACTTAGTTTTGTTGAGATAAGACAATCAGATTTTGAAATTAAGTTTCAAGTCAAATCTCAACTATGTATTCCACATTTCTAAGTTTATTTTGGAACCCAAGCTAGATCCTTATCCTTATATTTTCTGTATGGGCATGAAAATGAGTGATGTCTAAGATGTAAACAATAAGGACAATAGATAAAATCAATTTCATTTCTCCTTTTAACACTATGGTCATGAGCTGGAGTGGTTTTAGGTACATGCATGACTTTGGTCTTGGGTATGTGTCTTTCTATCTCTAGGTTTTTGATAGGATTTATCTTTGGGTACATAACCTAGGCCTCTTCTTTCAATTTGACCAGATGAGTTCGTTAGGATTTTATCAAGTATGCCTTTGTTTTTCAAGCTACTCATATACTTTTGCAACTTAGCTCTTTTTAATGTCTAACTTTTCTTGGTCTAGATGAGATAACAAACTATCTCTTTCTTTGACAATACCATCATAATCCAAATGAGTACATAAAATAGGTTGAGTTTGAAGATCATTCATTTTAGCAAGTAATTCAACATTTTCTTGGCAAAGCATATTATACTTTGTTTCTGTAGCATGCAACTTGATATTATTCTTTAATTTATGATTTTAAATCATCTCTTTCAGATATGAGACTTTCATTTTCAGAAGAAAGGGTATATAGATTAGCATGCAAATCATCATTTGTTTTTGTAAGTTTCATTAATTTTTTTTTACATGTATTTCTTGAAGACTAGTGAGTAAATATTCTTTAGATAATTTAAGAAGGATTACCTCACTGGAGATCTAATTTTCATCTTCTTTGGCCATAAGACATTCCACTTCTTCCTCTTCGCTTTCACTTTCATCACTTGATTTGTCCCAAGCAGCTTTGTAAGCTTTATCTCCTTTGTCCTTCTTGTAGGAAGATTTCTTCCCTTTCTTGATTTTGGGACATTCATTCTTCACATGTCCTTTGTTTCCGCATTCAAAACACCTATGGGAAGAAGAGGAAGAAGCACTATATTTTTTTTTAGATTTATACCTTATATATTTCTTACTATTTACAATGAGTGCATCTTCTTCACCATCCCCTTCACTTGTTTCATCACTTTCTTTAGTTATGACCTTTGATTAGACCATTGTAGTATCTTTTAAAGCAATGTCCTTCCTTTTTCCTTTTTGAATCTCAGCCTCCAATTTTCTTCTTCTTCAAGGGTGAACTCATGAGTCTCTAGGTTTCCAATGAGCTGCTCCATCTGGAGTGACAACATTTGCTTCTTCAATCGATGTCACCTTTGGTTTGTATTTTGGAGGCAAAGATCTGAGAATTTCGGACACTTGATCTTCTTCACTTATATACTTACCTAATGCACTTAATCCGTTAACGATGGAAGAAAATCTTGCATACATTTCACTAATAGATTCATTAGGTTGCAAACGAAATTGTTCAAACTTTTGTTTAAGCATATTCATTTTGGTATTATTAACTAGTGTAGTACCTTCATGTGTTATGGAGAGTTTATGCCATATATCATAAGCCGTATCACATGACGATATTCTATTGAACTCACTTCCAGAAATTTAACAATATAGTCTACTTACCACCTTTGCATTTAATTGAACTTTTTTTAACGTGTTTGGATCATATGTTGCATATGCAGTTGTGGAAAGAACAGGGGGAGTAGAAACCATCCTCCATAACTCCACGTTGATTCTTGGAAAGAAGAATTACATTCTTCTTTTCCAGTAGGGGTAGTTTCTTCCATCAAAATGTGGTGGCCGAGTTACATGAGTTCCTTCAAGGTTGAGGTTGCTAAGCATGTTGTCCCCCATTCTTCAAGACCTGATATGGCTCCTTGAAGACCTACTCTGATACCAATTAAAAGATATAGAGGGGGTGAATAGAGCTTTTTGATAATTTAAAAATAATTAAAACACTCAAACAAAGAAGGAGGAGGATATAAGCAAGACATTTGTCTGTAGACTGGTTCCAACCTTTGAATTCAAAGGTTGTCTCCACTACCCAATTGTATCCAATTGGGATTTTGAAAGTTATTATTTTATTACCTCGTAAGGATGTTACATAAAATACAATCATCTTCCTTAATGTAACCTTCACCTAGAAGTAGCCTCATCCCTCCTTGAAGCATCCTTCTTTGAAGTAACTCCAACCCCTTAGAGCAGCCTTCTCCTCCTCGAAGTAGCTCCACCACCTTGAGATAGACTTCCTTTGGAAGTAGCTCCAACCTCCCGTGAAGCAGCCTTCCTTGAAGTAATCTCAAGCTCCTATTGAAGTATCCTTCTTGACTAAGAAGTAGCTTCAATTGAGCTCCCTCAAGCAGCCTCCACGATCTTAGAGTAGCCAAGTGATAACACCCATTTTGTAACTGCTAGAGCTTATATTTTACATCAAAACTACCTCCAAACCTTACTTCCTCTATGTTTTATCCCATTTATTGAATAGAAATAATGCCCAGTATGCTCCTGAGAACATTTCCTATCTTTTGCAGAATATCTCTTATTTTTCTATCAAAAGAAAGATAATGGGCCCGTCCCGGCCCATCCATGACAAGTTACCCATCTTAGCACATCAACTCGTGAAGCGACAGACCCTTTACCCGTCATGGTCATTGCCCGATATGGCAGCAACCCAGCACAAAGCGCCGTGCGGGAGCCCTGACGATCTGAACACTATTTACCCTACAAGGAGCCTTGCCCACCACGATCCACCGGTCGACAGAGTCTATCGCATGACACGACCACCCCTCGATGCAGCAGCCGCCCAGAGTCTTTACCCGGCACGATCTAGTGTGATTTACTCACAAACCAACACGCGACGGCCTATGCCAGTCGTGTCAAGCAACAGACATGTCGACCCGCTCCCAAAGCCACATTAAGTAGACAAAGGACATGTGTCCCAATGAGGGCTGCAACTCCCACCAGTCGCTGCGTATAAATAGCATCTACAAGACTCCGATGGGATGGATCGCAACCCTAGGGAGATAACTCTGAGACCATAGGAGCTAGTGCATCAAATCCCAATATTTGTCGAGAGACACTAGGTGAGCACACCCCCAAGCTGAGAGGGGCAGGAGGAATTCACTTAGAACTCGACTGGGTAGCAGCAACAGAGCAATACGACCTTAAAGGCCACTACAAACGTGTCGGGCTACTAGCTGGGTTTCAACTCGAGATGGTCTACCCAACCATGCCCAACACGAGGAATTGAGAACCTAAGACAAAGCTAAACCGACACATGTCCTAACACGACACGATACCTATCCTGATATGGCCTACCTGTTATGGTTGTAGCCCGACAGGTCTTGCCGCCCGACACAGCCATATCGGGTAGGGAGTCCTATCCCGATACGCCCTTTACCCATCACGGTTCGCGCCCCGACACGGTCAAGAACCCGCCACAGTCATATCCAGATAGGGCTCCTACCTGGTACTGGGTTAGCTTTACCTTAGGGGTCTGCTGCTATGTATATCAACCTCCTACATCAAGGAGGTCGATATCTATCTTCCCTATTTCAACAATTCACTTTCATTTACCATTGCATTGTACCTAAACCTTTTTATCTCTTTATTCTTGTGGAATTTGTGGAGTTTATCTCATATTGTTCTATGTATGGTTCCTTTTTGTTGGACGATCTCTTTATAGCATCTGAGCTTTAGTCTCTTCTGTTTGGATCATGCTTTTGACTAGCTATCGAATCGTGTTTCTCGTTTTGACTCCCTTGAGAGAGGGAAGTCATAAAATCTAGAGCTTGGTCTGATTCGAGTGTATGAGAGTACCCAGGATTAGAGATGCCCCGACATATATTTCCACTCTAGTCTATGTTCAATACTCTTGAGAAAGACAATTGGTGCATAGTTAGAGGCATCCTCTTTGAGAGAAGAGAGTGTAGGATGTATCCCGTTGCCGCTTGTTATGGTTAAGTTTTCCTCCTTCGTGTTTTACTCCAATGATAGTTTTATCTCCTCGGTTTCCAATATACAAAACCTCTATAAAAACTGCTAAACCCTAAAACCTTCTTCTTCTGGTAATTCCCCTTGGAGATTGGATTTTTATTTGATTCTTTATAATTCTTTCTCATCATATCAAAACCTTATCCTTCGACCTATTTCGAAGTGCTTAGATAAGTAAAACTTGAGTTCTGAAGCGTTGTTCTTCCTATCCCTGTGTTCAACCCCGAACTAATTTGACCTTGTGCTAGTTTCAGGATATCTTAAACATTTACGTATTATAAATTTCTAAAGTCTGATAACCTAGACATGAATCCATTCTTGGACCCACGTTTAAGGCTTGTCAAATTTTTGGTGCCGTTGTCAGGGATAGGCAACGAAAACTGTTATATGGACTCAAGTTTTACTTGCACTTTGCCGAAATCCCTGTACATATGCATATAATACTGCACATATTTATTGCATGTAGTTTATACAACATACTAATACCTTTACACTTTTCTTTCTTTCCATGTACTTTCTCACCTTTTCAAGCCATCTTCGCTTCTGACAACTCATGGCTGAGCAACCTCTGGAAGCCCGCTCCCAGTGCTCGTTTGTCCAAGTCTAGGCAAATGAAGAAAGGAATCTAGTGGTTGTGCAACCCCTCAACGTTACCAACTTCTAGTTGAAGACTTCTTTCTTCCAGGTGCTACAACATAACCAGTTTGGTGGGAATACTATTGAAGAAAACATGTAAAACCATCTCACAACTTTCAAAAGGACTTGCAACACCTTCAAGATCCATAGAGTTTTGATAGCACACATCTACATCCAATGCTTCCCTTTCTCTCTGAGAGACAAAGCGTTGGAGTGGTACACAAGTCTGCAAGATGGGAGTCTACCCGATTGGGAGCATCTCGCTAACACATTTATCACCAAGTTCTTCCCCATTAAAAGAACAATCAATTGTCAGAACAAGATAACGAGGTACTCACATAAACCCTCAGAAAACCTGCACGAGACCTGGGAGAGGTTTCAAAGTTATCAGCGGGAGTGCCCACATCATGGATTTTCTGAACCTAAGCTGATCACCACATTCGATAATGGGGTGTGCTACCGAGAGGAAATCCCTAAATGCTGCAGCTGGCAGCAATTTCCTAGGACTCGGTGCTCAGAGGGATAGGGTAATTATTGATAACATGGCCACTAATCAGCAGGACAGTCGGTACGACTGAGAGTCTATGAGCCATACCACTCAGGGAGAATCCAAAACGATGGAAGCCCTCACGGCTAAGTTTGATAAAATAGTAACTGATGTTCAAACCCTGAAGGAACAAGGTTATAAAGGAAAAGTAAGGCATGAAGTGGTGAGGAGTTGCATCACCTGTGGAGAGCCAGACCACCTGTCTGACTTCTGCTTGCACACAGCTGTTCAAGGAGATCTTGATGAGGACAGTACAGAGAATGTCAGTTATGTCTAGTACTGACGCCCTGATCACCCTGGTTTTTCCTATGGAAACACCAGCTCAGCTGGGAACTCTCATCAGCTGGTGGGTAGAAATCCCTTGGGACGACCGTCAAACCAGCAACATCAAATAGAGTTCCAACAGCAATGGACATCCCAGCAGAACCAGCCACAGAGACCGTCTATGATGATGGAGTTGATGTCCTTCGCTAAGAAGCAGATGACCTTCATGAGAAAATGCATTAAAGCTTCGTGGATAGCACAACTTTTCTGAAATTGTTGTAGCAACAGATGGGAGGCTTTTCTACCCATATAGGGGAGCTCCAACAACATAATAAATAGATCGACCAATAGCTGGTGAGCCTCGCCCAAACCATCAATCATTAGGTCAGATGTTTTCCCTCCAAAACCAAAACAAATCTGCGTGGACATGAGACCACAAAGATGGTCGTTTTACGGTCAGGAATAGTGGTACAACCAGTCGTTGAAAAGGAAGCAACAATAGTGATAGAACTGGATGAGGAGGTTATCCAAGAGGTACCAGAGGGAGTCCCAACAAATTTAAGGAAAGTGACCAAATAAAGAGCCAATAATGTTTCTTTTGAAGAAAGTCCGGACAAGTATGCACCCCACGTACCTTTCCCACATAACTTGGTGAAATCCCATCTTAAAAAGAGATATAAGAAGTTTATGGTAGCGATAAAGAAATTGCACCTTGACATCCCGTTACTAGATGCCATTGAGGAGATGCCTACTTATGCCAAGTTTCTAAAAGATCTGATTTAAATGAAGAAGAGAGGCAAAGATGTTGAGACCGTAAAGCTGGCACAGAGTCTTGGGGCCTTTTTCATCCCCTTCCAAGTTGGGGATAACATAACCCGTAAAGGTTGGACCAACCTAGGGGCAAGCATGAGCGTGATGCCCTTGTCCCTTGCCAAGAGGATTGGACTCACTGATATGGTAAGCACTAACATGAGGATTCAACTGGCTGATCACACATTTGGGCGACCTTTCCTAGCAATCGGCCAGGCCCTCATCGACGTAGAGGTGGGTATGATTATGATCAGGGTTGGAGGAGATCACATCGACTTCAACAGTAGCGATTGTATGAAAGCCCCTTCATTCTTTGAATCCTCTTATTTCATTGAAAGTTATTAGAAGCTATGCAATGAAGTAAGGGAAGAAAAGGCCATGGTAGACCTGCTGATTGTGTGCCCTATCTGGAGAGGCACAAGAGGTCAAGGATCCAGAGGTCAAGGAATTACTGGCTTTTCTAGAAATTGAAGGTTCGTCTGAAGAAGAAGACCCTGTGGAGATAGTTATGTATGCTGCCCTCTGTAAAGACCTCGTCGTTGGACAAGAGAAGGATACCCAACCCGAGTTGAAGGTTTTGTCAAGAGGCTTGGAATACTATTTTCTAGATGAGGAGAAGATGAATCTGGTGATCATTAAATCAGAGTTATCAGACAGCCAAAAAGATCAGCTGCTTGAGGAGTTGAGGCTACAGAGAAAAGCCCTAGGTTACTCAATCAGAGACTGGAGGGGGATCATACCTTCTTTGTGTATGCACAGGATCCATCTGGAAGAGGACTCCAAGTTGTATGCCCAACCATAGAGGAAGTTGAATGAGAAGCTCAGAAAAGTGGTCAGCAAGGAGGTTGTCAAACTCTAAGATGTAGGAATAATCTACGCCATCAGTGATAGCACATGGGTAAGTCCAATCCAAGTGGTTCCAAAGAAAGGAGGTATAACATTGGTTAAAGGATATAATGGAGTCGAGGTCGCTACCAAGACAGTGGTTGGCTAGCAGATGTGCATCGATTACCAAAAGCTCAACACTGCCACCCGCAGGGACCATTTCCCCCTCCCATTCATCGATCATATATTGGAGCGCCTGGCCCATTATTCCTACTTTTTCTAATTGGATGGGAATTCAGGGTTCTATCAGATCCCTATTCACCCTGATGATCAGGAAAAGACCACATTTACATGCATCTACAAAACTTTTGCTTTCAAGAGAATGCCCTTTGGGCTTTGTAATACACTCGCCACCTTTCAGGGTGCATGAATGCCTTCTTCACTGATTTTCTAGAAGATAAAATGGAAGTCTTTATGGATGACTTCAGTGTTTACGACTGCTCCTTCAATGATTGCCTTAATAACCTATCTCTGGTGATGAAGAGATGTGAAGAGCAAAGTCTTACCGTTAATTGGGGAAAGTGCCACTTCATGGTGCAAGAAGGAATAGTCATAGGATATAAGGTTTCCAACAAAGGTATCAAATTCAATCGATGTAAGGTAGAGGAAATAGCCAAGCTTCCTCCTCCCACATCTGTTATAGGTATCCGAAGTTTCTTAGGTCATGCCCATTACTATTGGCGGTTCATCAAAGACTTTTCGAAGATCGAAAAGCCCCTTTCCAATTTGTTGATGAAAGATGTGAAATATGATTTCACAGATGAGTGCTTGAAGGTGTTCTCCACTCTAAAGGATGCTTTGGTATCTGCACCCATTCTCTAATCTCCCGACTGGAATCTTCCTTTTGAGCTCAGTGCGATGCTAGTAACTTTGCCATAGGCGCAACCCTTGGCCAGAAAAAAGATACGTGATCTTTTATGCAAGTAAGACCCATGCTGAGGCACATTTGAATTATACTACTACTGAGAAAGAGATATTGGTGATTGTATATGCTTTTGATAAGTTTTGATCCTACCTCATGGGCTCTAAGGTGATATTCACACCGACCACGGGGCCATCAAGTACTTTAATGTGGATGAAAGATGTGAAGCCCAGGTTGTTGCATTGGGTGTTGATGTTACAAGAGTTCGATCATTAAATAATAGATAAGAAAGATTCTATGAACATGGTCGCCGACCACATTTCAAGGATCCAGGTGGAGGACAACCACCCACTGCCAATAAATGAAAGTTATGTTAATGAATCTATTTATGTTGCCCACTTGGCCGACCTTGAAGGGCCATGGTATGTAGACTTTTGTAATTACCTGGCCTGCAAACAACTACCCCCGGAAATGTCCTAGAATCAAAAGAAGAAATTCTTCTCTGATTTTAAGAACTATTACTGGGATGACCCTTTGTTGTTTAGGCATTGTGCCAATAGGTTATATAGAAGTTGTATACCAGAGGACAAAGCCCCAAAGATTTTGTTTGAGGGTCATTCCTCCCCCTATGGAGGGCACCTAGGAGGTGAAAGGACTGCAATCAAAGTTTTCCAGTTAGGCTTTTATTGGCCGACTCTCTTCAAAGATGCTCATGCTTATGTCAAGTCTTGTAGTGAATGTCAAAGAACCGGGAACATTTCCCTTCGGAATGAGAGTTTGCTGTCAGAATGGATCGAGGTAGAAATATTTGATGTGTGGGGGATAGATTATATGAGACCCTTCCCCTCCTCCTATGATTTCAAATACATCTATGTTGTAGTTGATTACGTCTCTAAATGGGTGGAGGCTATACCCACCACCACATGCGATGCCAAAGCAGTGATAAATCTCTTTACCAAGATAATTTTTCCAAGGTTTACAGTGTTGAGAACTGTCATCAGTGATGGTGGATCTCACTTTGTAGAAACGTAGTTTGAATCGTTGCTGTGCATATATGGTGTTCGTCACAAAGTCGCCGTGTCATACCACCCGTAGATGTTGGGATAGGTTGGAGTTTCTAATCAACAGATCAAGCAGATCTTAGAGAAAATAGTTGGCAAGTCCCACAAGGACTGGTCAACTAAGTTAGATGATGCTCTATGGGCATACATAACTTCTTACAAGATGCCATTGGGCACCACACCGTACCGCTTGATATATGGGAAAGCTTTCCACCTACCCTTTGAGTTGGAGCATAAGGCATACTGGGCCATCAAATGTCTCAACATGGACCCAATGCTAGTCAGAAAGAAAAGGTTTCTTCAACTCGAAGAACTTGAAGAGCTGAGTCTTCATGCCTATGAAAATGTGAGGATATACAAGTTGAGAACCAAAGTCTGGCATGATTTCCAACTGAGGAAGAAGGATGTCAATGAAGGTGATAAGGTTTTGTTATTTAAATCTTCTATTCACCTTTTTCTAGGAAAATTGCAGACCAGGTGGTCCGGACCATTCATAGTAGCAAAGATATATCCGTCCGGGATGATGGAGCTTTATGATAAAGATGATCCAACAAATGTTTTTCCAGTCAATGGACACAGAGTGAAGAGGTTTTATGAAGATGAAGCCTTTGTGAGATGATCAGACTTGACCCTGAATGAAGATGAAGCTGCCCCAACCAGAGTAGTATAGCAAGATCTGAAGAAGTCAAGCTGATGACGAAAACCACAATGCTCCTCGGGAGGCAACCCAAGCTTTTACTTTCCTAGAATAGGATGTTATTTCCTTTTCCTGCAATGAACACTATGAACAATATCATTGTAATAAGGCTCGAGTTTGTGCCCATGCCATGAGTGCAGACTCTATTTCATGGGCCATCGACTTAGTTTAATTGACTTGGTGAGTAATATTATCTGAGGCTGAAGATTACCCTTAGGCCCATGATGTTTTACCCAATAAGTGCCTTATGATCTTTAGTTTTCTATCCTTGTTTTTGTTTTTCTTTTAAGACCTTTTTCTAACATATCGGGCATGAATGATACCTTTTTCCTTTCTTTTACTCAGCGCGAAAAGTTATGTAATAGTTGTGTCACCTAAAACACCACTGATGAGTATCGGGCGACCCCTTAGTTTCAATTTTACATGGTTTTGCACAGGTGTGTCAGGCAAAAGATGTGTCACGCAATATGCAGCCTGGGCTACTGTATTGCCCAAGCCGTATCGGCTTGCATGCCCCATGCTTGTCAGGTTTAGCCTGATTTCTCAACACATGTGTCGGGCAAGCCTGTCGCCCACTGCATTGCCCCACTGTACGACGTGAGTGTCGCGCAGACCCTTGTCGCGATAGGAGTGCACCAGGCGACACATATCGGCCGAAACGTCGTTGCTTCCCGATTCATGTGTTACGCGATGAAAAGCCTTCTTGAAATCTTCATGACACAATAGATTAGACAGGTTTTATCATGCTCTAGAAGATGATTTTTGTGCATCTGTGACACGTGTCCTGGTTTTCACCCATTTTACCCCGCTTGCGGTCAGCTATATATAGGAACTCGAGTTTAGCCATGTCGGGTTACCGAATTACTTTCTTTTTACTCCCATATTGTGCATTCTCTTCACCATTCTAGCTCTCATATCAGCCTTCGTCTACCGACCTTCGTGTCATGTTAAAGATCTTCTTGTCCGATACAGGTAAAACCCGAGGTGCCTTGCATATAGCTTAACTTTGTGTTGCGCATACCGTATTGGCCAAATCGTGTCGCACACTACCTTAAAGTGTTCTGGCTAATTGATTTACATCGGTCTTTTGCTCGTGTCGTGCGACACGACTATAGCCACAAAGACCTCGAGCTCGCAACGATGACTCTATTGCTCTATTTGTTTTGACTCGTGTCAAGAAACACGAGTATCGCTCGACGCAACACATTGCACCTTGCTTCTCTCATCGCATATAGATGCATTGTGTTTTCAACCTTGCCACCCAACACCCATATCACGCGACACCCTATTGGGCACCTGTACCGTGTAGAATTAGTTTTGAGGAAGCCACCCAATATTGGTCTGTCGGTTAAATCATATCACCTAGACCTTGTCGCTTCCTCGATGTCGAGCTCACCTGTGTGATGTTTTTACCTCATGCCTGATATCGTCTTGTGTCGAGTACCGTGTGAAACATATCAGTCTTTTGGTATCAGGCAACTGCATATCACATGACTTGTTTTAAGTGTATCGCCCAACCCATATCAGGCAACACACTCACTTTAACCTTCTTCCCAATATCAGGCAAAAGCAGTTTGATTGAAAAACTTCTTTTTAACTTATTCGCTTTGTCTAATAATTGTACAAAATGGCCCGCACTAGGCAGATTGTCGTCTAGGATGACGAACAAGGTCAGAGGATCAACCCGAGGCCACAAATGAAGCCACCACTGGGTAGAAATGCCCAAAGCCTGAGATAGCTAGGTCATATGAGGTTGAGAAGCGGCCTAAAACAGAGGCATCACTGGTCCCTACCATGATGTCAGAGTTAGAGGCTCTGACCCACTCACTAGGCTGGTTTGTGCCCAGAGACGAGGAGCACCAGTGGTGCTCCAAGGAGTTGATGGCAAAGGTCTACTACCCAATATGGTTCTGCCACCAGGCATCCTTCTACCAAATCGGTGTCTTCGAAACACTTGAGAATGTCTTAGTAGCTTCCAGACTATGAAAGATATACCTCAGCTACACCGCCTCCTACACCGAGCTCACCAAGGGAGTTCATCTCCTCCCTTTGTTGAGTTCCAAACACCCCTGAAGAGACCAAAAGGTTCGGCGGGGCAGACAGACTACGAGGGCGCCTCTACAATGCCAACTACAAAATCTCAAAAAGGCTGCTCAATGAGATATTCTCTTCCAACAATGCTGAGAGAGAAATGTTGAATAACAGTTCTCAGATCACCAAAGGAAACAACTTTGACCCAGTCATGCTCTAGAGGAAGCTGACTGGCGAATCCTCATTCAAGCTAGGGAGCAAGGTGGCAGCTGTCCACTCGTGCTTATGGAGGATTGTACCCAAGATTGTTGCATGCCTCCTCTTTAGTAAGTATGAAATGAGCAACTAATATACTGAAGAGCTCCATCTCATCTGGTACATGATGGAGGGCAAGCCAATCAGCTTGTGGTTGTTCCTACTAAATCGGTTGCACCCAATAAAGGATGCCACCAAAGAGTACAACATGGGGGGATTATCAACCTGATCACAACAGGGTTGGGTTACTCGAAGGAGCCACTCAGCCTATCACACACTCGGGGCGACAACAAGATCGATATCAAGTTCCTTACGAGGGCAACCATCATTAAGAAGGAGGGTCACTGCTTCTTCTACAAGTTCGCGAGTACATACATCCTCCTGCCCCTCCCACTCTGCGTCAACTATGACATAGAGAATTTGGTCTTCATAAAAGAAGAGATCAAAGCCACGATCATCAAAGCCAGCTACACCATCACTAGGGCCATCTAGGAAAATATGGTTGCAAGAGGAAGGCCCACACCCCTCGAAGCTCGGTGGGACAAATCATGGACAATCATCATTGAAGACTTTCCTGTCACCGCCACCACTGAGCTGACCATCATCACCACACAGCTAGCATCCGCCGCTCTGGTGGTCACTACTTTCACCACCGAACCAGCCATGACAAACAAAACAACACCTGCCGTGAGTACAGAAGAAGTGTCGAACATCGGGGAGGTCCTCGACACCACCGGGGCTATTACAATGGTCATAGCCCCAGAGGTCACTGTGGTAGATGAAATAGACACAACGCCTGAAGCTTCAACCCTATCAAAAATGGCAGTGGGCCTTCCACAACACCTACCGAAGAGATGACAAATAAAATCACTGACGGAGCTCCAACAGGACAAGACAGTGCCCGTGGTGTCGACACATCTGCTCCCTCACCCCCTCTAGACCCAGCTGAAGATGAAGAAGAAATTTCTATCAGCCGAGTGGAGGGTTCATCTCAAGAATTAGAGGGAGAAAGGGGGATATGTATTGCTCGATCATAGAGCAGCCCCCTAGAGTGAGGACCTCGACGGCAGATGAGTTTTCTGCACCATCAGAGATCCCTATCTTCAAGATGGCCAATTTTGATAGACGCAACATCGACTACCTGTCAATATGGGACCAAAAACTGCTGAATATGGTCCTGAGGCCGGAGGCAGATGAAGAAGTCGTTGTCTGGAGTGACAAATACTTCTCAGTACGATGCATAGCACTCCAAGGCAAGTTCCACTCAGAAGTCGTCATAGGGAAGATTCTTTTCAGGGTCCTTGAAGGCGTGATGCTAGAGAATGTCGCCATCAGGATAGGCCGGCAGCCATTCTACAATGCCACCATGGCCTTGGCAAGAAGACTACTAGAAGGGGTGTATGACTCAAAGTAGGTGGCCGACATGTTGTAGCATATCGAAGAGCACAATCCACGCCTGGTGCTGGCCCCTTACAAGCTTAGGAAGCATTGGTTCCTCTATGCGGCAGACCTCCTCAACCATTACGTCACACTCCTCAATTGCTACACCGCGGAGGTCCCACATAGAGGACTCATCCTCGTATGCCATGAATACAAGCATGTCAGACTTCTTCCTCTGCATCTTCACCGTGTAATAAAGCAAGGAATTCAACTCCACAATGGTGTCTCGAACTTCTACGCCATCTGAGATTTCCCAGTCCAAGAAGAGTCAGGAAGTGGAAATAACGCCTTCATCATCTTGCGCACCATGGAGCTGCTAAACATCTTTAGATACGTAAGGTAGCTTCAGGATCAAGACTTCTATCATTTGAGATGCATATACGCATTTCTAATGATCAAGGACAAGCACTATTTCTGAGATGCAGAGTTCTAGAGGAGTTGTTGGAGATAGATGTTGAATCTGAATCTTCTCAACCTGGCAACCCTCCAAGGGAAGAAGTCGAGAGCACATATGTCTATGGGACATGAAAGTAGATAGAAGTTTTGTGAACCACACTCACCATTGAAGGTGACACTACTGAAGGCGAGTCTGCTTCCCCTACCATCTCTGAATCCCTAATCAGCAAATTTGACCATTTCACATGCACATCTCTATCTCAGGAACAGGTCAATGAAATTCTTCTCAGACTCATTGATTCAAGCAACGTAGACGTCATATATGAAAAGGATAACGCAGTGGTCCCCCTCGATGACTTGTGGGACATAGTTAAGGTAGGACGATGTCTAGCAATGACGATGGTGTCAGCTTACATCCCCATCTTACAAAAGAAGTTTGAACACGCCTACATCGCACACCCGATGTTGTTCAACGACATGTGCTTGGCTGATGAAATAGGAGCGCACCAGCTATTTTAGCTCCAAATAAAGAAGTGTCTGTCGCGCATCATCTTCCTACCAATGTTGCATGACAACCACTGGATGCTCCTGATGGTGTACACTCATCCACGTGTCGGTTTCTTCTACAACAGATCTGACGCCAACAATGAATATTCGATAGAGTGTACATACACGTCGATAACATCCCTCGAGTGGTTAATAGGGAAATATTATGTTGAGGTGGTGTCTTTGATCCAGCCATATCTTGAAAACCCGGCGGCCAAGTGGCAGAACTCCAATTCTACCATCATAGTCCACAACAAGTTCTTTTATGAAATGATTGTGGTGTCTACGTTCTGCACTTGATCTACTACGTAGTAGCCCTTAGACAGTCACCAGATAAGCTCCACAATTTAGGCTACCACAGCCAATGCGGAGAGTATGTGATGGAGCTCTTATCTGCCGAGGGAGCCCACATTTGTTGAACCCTCACTGATCTATGTCTATCCTTTCCTATATATCTCACAACTTTGGGACAGAGTGTAGGGTAAGTTTGGGGGGGCACTCCATAGCGCCAGTGAGGGAGGTACTCAAAATCTTTCCCCTTTTGCTCTTTTGCTTTTCTTACCATACTCTGTGTATACATGTATATATATGACTGATAGAAAACAATACATACACAACTGCTTGTCTCTCAAATACTATACAAAACACTTTATAGTAAAAATTTGGTACAACTTCTTCCAGTCTGTTCTCTCCGTATCTAAGGTGATGCATATTTTTGTTTTGTTCTTTCGAAAATGCAGTCTCAAACGACAAAGACTACAATTTTTCTACCCCTACATTGAAAATTAGTCTCGCAACAACTAAGAGATGTGTATGTGAAGGAAAACGATGCCCAAATAGTAAACTCTTTTTCTTTTCGCTGCCCATCAAAATCCCAAAATGAGAGGAAATGCTTATGAGAGCGAATAAAACCATGAGAGTTGTGCCCAAAGAAAAAAATATGAAAAAACACTTGTCTTTCCAAAAGTACCATCTTTAGGCATGGTAGATCTGGGGCAGTGGTACGTAGGATGTGGAATCACTACTCTAAAGCCAACTGGCTTGGATTGTAGGCACCACTTTCCCGTTAACAGACCCTTACCTGGATGGACCAATGGAAAGAAAGAAAAAGCCAAAAAGCCTTAAGCCTTCCCAAAACCCCACCTTCTACTCCCAAGTTGTTTGGTGTGAAATCTAACTTCGAAATCATGTACCGAAAGTCTCTCCAAAGTTGAAGAGAATTTTTTTCTTAAATAAGGCAGGAAAAATAAAGTCCATTGCTCGTATTAGACATAATTTTCCTCAGGACATATCAAAAATTCTTCAACCCTCCTTGAAGTAGCCTTCTTCGAAGTAACTCCTAGCCCTTGGAGAAGCCTTCTCCTTCTAGAAGTAGCTCCACCACCTTTAGATAGACTTCGTTTGAAAGTATCTCCAACCTCCCGTGAAGCAACCTTCCTTGAAGTAATCTCAAGCTACTATTGAAGTAGCCTTCTCGACTAAGAAGTAGCTTCAACTAAGCTCACTCAAGCAACCTCCATTATCTTGGAGTAGCCAAATGATAACACCCATTTTGTGGTTGCTAGAGCTTATATTTTACAATCAAAACTGCTTCCAAACCTTACTTCCTCTCCATTTTATCCCATTTATTGAATAGAAATAATGCCCACTATGCTCTAGAAAACATTTCCTATCTTTTGCAGAGTTTCACTTCTTTTCCCACTAAATGAATGGTAATGGGCCCATCCCGGCCCATCCATGACAAGTTACCTGTCTCGGCCCATCAACCGGTGAAGCGACACACCAATTACCCATCACGGTCGCTGCCCGATATGGAAGCTACCCGGCATAGGGCATCACGCGGGATCCCTGATGGTCTGAATGTTATTTTCCTGACAAGGATCCTTGCCTGCCAAGATCTGTCAGTCGACGGAGTCTATCACACGACACAACCACCCCTCGGTGCAGCAGCCCACCAGTCTTTACCTGACATGATCCAGTGTGATTTACTCGCAACCCGACACGCGACGGCCCCCGCCAGTCGTGTCGGGCGACAGACGTGTCGACCCTCTCTCAAAGACACATTAACGGAGCAAACAAAGGACACGTGGCCCAACCAGGGTCACAACTCCCACCAACCACTGCCTATAAATAGCAGCTACAAGACTCTGATGGGACGGATCACAACCCTAGGGAGATAACTCCGAGACCACATGAGCTAGTGCATCGAATCCCAAGGCCAGTCAGGAGACACTAGGTGAGCACACCCTCAACCCGAGAAGGGCAGGAGGAGTTCACTTAGAACTCGACCTGGTAGCAGCAGTAGAGCGATACGACCTTCAAGGCCACTACAAATGTGTCGGGCCACTAGCTGGGTTTCAACCCGAGACGGTCTGCCCAACCATGCCGGACACAAGGAATTAAGAAACTAAGACAAAGCTAACCCGACACATGTCCTACCACAAAATGATACTCATCCCGATATGGCCTACCCGTTACGGATGTAGCCTGACATGGCCACATCGGGTAGGGAGTCCTATTCTGATACACCCTTTACCCATCACGGTTTACGACCCGACATGATCAAGAACCTGACATGGTTGTATCCCGATAGGGCTCCTGCCCAGTACTGGGCTAGATTTACCTTAGGGGTCCACTACTATGTATATCGACCTCCTACATTAAGGAGGTTGTTACCTATCTTCCCTATTTCAAACATTACTTTCATTTACCATTGTATTGTACCTAAACCTTTTTATCTCTTTATGCTTATGGAATCTGTGGAGTTTATCTCATATTGTTCTGTGTATGGTTTTTTTTGTTGGATGATCTCTTTATAGCATCTGAGTTCTAGTCTCTTCTATTTAGATCACGCTTTTGACTAGCTATTGAATCGTGTTTCTCCTTTTGACTCCCTTGAGAGAGGGATGTCATAAACTCTAAAGCCTGGTCTGATTTGGATGTATGAGAGTACCTAGGATCAGGGTTGCCCCGACATATCTTTCCACTCTAGTCTATGTTTAGTACTCTTGAGAAAGAGAATTGGTGCATAGTTAGAGGCATCCTCTTTGAGAGAAGAGGGTGCAGGATGTATCCCACTGCCACTTGTTATGGTTAAGTTTTCCTCCTTTATGCTTTACTCCGACGATAGTTTTATCTCCTCAATTTCCAATATACAAAACCTCTATAAAAACTTCTAAACATTAAAACCTTCTATTTTTGGTAACTCCCCTGGGAGATAGGATTTTTATTTGATTCTTTATAATTCTTTCTCATCATATCAAAACCCTATCCTTCAACCTTTTTCAATGTTCTTAGACAAGTAAAACTTGAGTTCTGAAGCTCTATTCTTCCTATCCCTATGTTTGACCCCCAACTTTTTCGACCCTATGATAGTTGCAGGATGTCTTAAACATTCTGGTATTATAAATTTCTAAAGTCTGATAACCTAGACATGACTCCATTCTTAGACCCACATTTAAGGCTTGTCAACAAGGAGCAAAAGTAGCTTGTACATGTGAAGGGGGGTTGGAAGAAGGAAATACAACAATTGAGTGTAGCACATTGATCCTATATCAAGCGTTAGAATCTCTTATCCACTTAAGATGAACATGGTTATGTGTGATGGCTAGGAGATTGTAGATTTAGGACAACTCTAGAGCACAAAGTAGTAGATTACAAGTGAATCTATTCTTGGTTGCTCTTAATAGTGAATGATCAAGTGTTAGCTTAGGCGCCTTTGATGTCCTAAGACCTCTTCTATTTATAGGAATGGTTTACAAGTGCTTAGGGAATTTCTAGGGAGTCTCTAGGTTGTTCTTAGTTCTTAACTAGACGTTAGTGTACATAGGTGGCTAGAAATTGTTAATTTGTTCATGATTGAAAAGAACAATCCAGAACCCTACTCAGTCAAAACATTTGTCGACCAAACTGTGTCTCAATCGATAATTTCTTTGATTGAGCCTGGGTATAAGACAAAAGTGTTGCAACATATATTTCCAACTCCCAACTACCAACCACTCAGTCTAACAGTCACAAGATTTAGACTGAAACTTACTTGGTCGAAAATATATTTGATTGAAGTCTATTTTAGAGCACAATTGTGTAAGTTGTTGAATAGTGCTCACAATTTTGACCTAGGTGGTTCTCGGTAGACAAAAACATTGACAGAGTTTTTGGCCTAGGGTGTCCCTGCTTCAGACTTTTGAATCACTTACTAAATGTGTGTTTCAATGAGTGATGGTGACTCTAACTTGGGGGATTAACCTATATAAGGGTTATAAGTGGGTAGGGAAGATCTAACACTTAATTTACATGATGTCTAATTACTTTTGCATTATATTTTTGTAGAAGTGATTACATTTGAGTACAATGATGAACATTTATACAATTAAGTGCATTTGATCTTCAATTTGCACTGCATTTCATCTTTCCACTTAGTAGGCTTTCCTTATTTCTTTGAACCCTAAAATTCTCAAATAGCATGATAGATCCAGAAATGTGAAATGTTTGTCATCATCAAAACAAAGGGTATATTGATGTCCAATTTAGCCAACAATAATTTCTCAAGATCAATGACTCATGTCTTCACAATGAAAATCCACATACTAAATCTTTTTATATACATATATGTTCTAAAAACCCTATCTTACATACCTTCCCCAATCATTTGATTAATACCTTGATCAAAATTTCTTATTTTTATTTGAAACTTTGCAACTTTTGTAAATACCTATGTTTAACCTATGGTCCAAAGTAGAATAAAAATTTACCTTCCACCCAAAGATATAGATTTCCTAAGTTTAACCCCAAAAGTACCCTCAAAACCCCCTATTTTGTCCCCATTCCTTGCTAGATTCAACCCACTCTCTACTCTTAGCATTTGTGGGCTTGGCCCGACCACAACACTGTTGAATAAGGGAATCAATCCCTTGAACCCAACAATTAGAGGAATTGGAACCATTGGCCTTGACCTAACTCTGCAACCTAAAGACTTTTATATCAAGATCCAACAATGCACAGTCATATGCTACCTTGCATAGGAGATGGGGCAAACAAGCCATGGGCATGATGACCCTATCCATGTCTTGAGTCTTACAAAGCCCTCCTTGACCCTTGATTGTTAGCCTTTTTCCTCCTTCTCACTCTCTCGAAACCTCTACACCATATAATTGCAACAATCTATGTAATAAGGGCCACGAAAACATGTTGCTAGTTTCCCAAAAACTACCCCACTTTGAAACCATAAACTTAGCTCTTTGCACCCTATAAAATATTTGCCAATTGCTTTAGTTTTCCCCCCTATTGCCAACCAGCACTCTATTCCCCTATCCTTTCCTTCCGTCTTCCCTGCCCTATTTTTCTCAATGAGCAACGCAATTGTGCTCCGCCTTCATATCCTCCTACTCATGTAGGAAGAGGATCTCCTTTAGACTGCATGATCAGAGCCTAGGTCAAGGTTGACCACACCAATGGTTGTAACACACCCTCTTTGTGCCTCCCTTGCTCATGTACTTGGCATTATCACCCTCCCAAGCACAATATTATAGCCTTAGTTAGTTGTTGACTTATAGAACAATGGTTGTGGCTTTTTCCTTGCCCTCTTTTTCTTAGTAAACCCCCTTCCTCTATCAACTAATTCATTAATTAATCAAACCTCATAAAAATTATATCTTTTTAATCCTAATTCTAGAAAATATGATCCAATAGTCAATTTTCTATATCACTTAAGAAAATCTTAACTTTGATATCCATAAAACTTAATCTCTTAAATATGATTTTTTTTTAAAATTGAATTATGGTGATTAACATATGAAACTCTAAGTCCTGGACTCTAATGTTCATATTTTGAGACTTTTTTCTACACCCTCTCCTCTACACTAACACTCCTCCAGGCAAGGTCTGCTAGAATTTCCCATCTCATATTCATGAATAATAATGTTATGGGGGAAGGGTGGGGTGTTGATAATTTTGTTTTGGTCGAACAAGGTCGACATTTTAGCATTGCTCCTCCCACCTTTGTGGTGGATAAGATTCTAGATGTCGATACTTCAGTGAGAGATCAAATAGAGGTAGGCACAAGGACATCAAGGCCACCCCTAATGCCATGATCTATGGGTTTTCCCTGTGGCCCGACACTCTATAGGCTGCAATCCACCCTGCTTGGATAACCCTACTTTTTGTTTGTCCAGATGTCATCCATATCCCAATAGTTTTCCGAGGCTCTTGATAAGGCCAGACTTCCTACAAATCATAACATTAGGGAAACTCATGTGGCACACAACATCGCCTGGAAGTGGAAGCTTTGTGCATCAGGTATGATGAGTCTTTGCAAAGTCTGAATCCCCTTTTCCATGTGGTAGATAAAGGTTCTCAAGAAGATGCACCTTTTCCTCCCCCAGTGTATCTGGTAGTAGAGGGAGCACCACTACATTAACATCAGTTGTTGCCACCCCAAGAACAAGCACATGACCCCATTACAAAAATCTTATTTTGGGGTTCCATATGATACCCGCTACAAATGCCTTATTTAAATCCATTGGCAGAGTGAATGTTAGAGACAAAGGGTATATTATAGATATTGGATGTTGGGTCACATTGATGGTGAATGTCATATGTTAATAGTCAGAAACACTCCAAATCTAGAGTCCCAAAAGGACATACCACTACTGAGGATAGTCTAGCCTATACTTGGAGGGCCTCAACATGTAGAAAAGTGATCGTAGATAGAACTCAGGCCAAAAAACATTGAATGTGAAGAAGATGGATACTCTTATATGCAAAGTTTGAAATTCATGTCCCCCTGAAGATATATGGAATATGATTTCCCTTGCTATGCATTTTTCATGTCCTCATGCGGTGGAGGTGTACCATTTCTCTGAGACTTCTATTGTGGATTTCTTCTCATCCCCAGTAGATGCATGGAAGGTGCTTGAGTCAAAGGCCCTGAGATTTAGAAACAAGTTGCTTTCAATTAGATTGATGTAATAAGATGGGATAGGTACACAAAAGGCTAGAGTGTTATTCTGGGTCATTGACCTCCGCATTAGGTGTTGAGACCATGAATCCATTAAAACAATTGTGAAATCCTTTAGATCACATGTCTACATATAGAAATGGTAGAGACAAGTGGATGATGCATCTGATGTGCTTTGGATGCTTTCAATGAAGATATTCCATGATCTGATAATGTTAAATTATTATGTCTACAAAGCACCATGAAGTTCACCATTGTGGCAACTAGACATGGTGCATCATCATTTTCCCCTTTTAAAGTTGGTTGTGAGTACCATATTCCCCCTGCATATGCTACTTTTTCTGACTATGGAAGTGAGGTTCCATCAGTACAAGGTTTGAACCCACTACATTTTTTTACTTTCCTGGATAGAGGCATATACTATCTTGTTTAAGATGAAGAAGATGAGGGCACATTATTTCATGGTTTGTGATCAGGAGAGTAGAAGGAGATAACTCACTCAAATAAGACTCAATGATTTTCTTTATTTTTTACAAAATTGATGAAATGTGCAAGTGAGGTCATAATAATATTACTACTAGGTGGTCATCTAGGGAGTCACATCAAATGGGAACATTTCATTGGAGACATAAATTCAAAAGTGAACTTCAAGAATAGTCATCTTGACCATTTTATGATTTTCTTGATGGTGAGTATGGATATCTTGATGACAAGAATCACTTATAAATGGAGGAGTATTGCCATAGAGGGAAAACCAAGAGAACAAGAGGTAGCTACTCTTTTTTTCAGGAAAAGATAGGAGACTATATTACTCATCCCACTCTCCACTTGAAGGCCTCAAACCATTACTACTACCCTTACATCTAGCTTGTAATCTCCCCAAGAAGGATGGTGGTTGTTTATACTCCATGAAGGAGTTTTGGGTTTTAAGTGCATCTTGGCCATGATGTTGGCAACACATTGTGTAGCATGATGATGTGTGTGATGGTAGCTTTCATGATCCTTTCAAGTAGCCTTTAGGTGTGAACTCTCCAGGGATCCCATGTAGGGAATCGTTCATCTTCAGGAATAGTGGCAACTTGCACTGCCATAGCACAATCTGCTTCAACTTGTACTTTAGCATGACCATTTCAAAATCAAAGAGAATAGTTTCCATCTCAGCTTCTTCCACCGAGGTAAATTTCATCTTCCTACCATGACCCAGTAACCACTCTCCCTCTACTATTCTAGTGATCACCGCTATTCCAACTTTGTGCTTGTTAATTTAGGTATCAACATTGATGAGAACAAAATTCCTATTTCTTTTTTTTTGCCCTTATTTTCTAGTTTCTCGGTTAGTTCCATCATCTTTCTTCATTTGTGTCATCTGGCACAAGCTACTCAGTGTCATTTTTATGGCTTCACCCTCTATTCCATCAGATGCTTGATCTTTTCAAGTATATCTCTATTTCTATAGTTCTCTATCTTCCAGCATCTAGTTGTGAACAGTTTTATGTTATCATCTTTATCCTTTATGTTTGGGCTTATACAAGAAGCTATGTTATCCATGAGAAAGAAACTATTGGACCTGTTAAATCCCAGCCATTGACAGACCTTAGTATCATATTTGCAATCTCATAGAACAAGCATGCATGATTCCTTCTCTACTTCGCATGTAATGTAGCTAGGACCAGTTGTGAGATGCATGTGCCATCTCTTTAGGTTGGTAAGAAGACTATCATGTGCAAGCACCCATAAAAAGAATTGCACTTTTTTTGGGACTGGGGCTACCAAATTTGCCTTCATGGTCCAATCTTCATCCTATTCTTTTCCTACTAAGGGAGATGGTAAGTAGACTTAGCAATAAACCTCCCAACTTTGTTCATTCCCTACAGCTAGATTCCATGTCCTCCATCAGGGGTACATGTATGTATCTTGCATATAGCGTTAACCACTGTCATAGGTAGGTACTCTTAAACAAAGTCCACATCCCACTCTTCCTGAAGATTCATCATGTTGGCTGATCTAAGTTCTTGTAGATCATCTACTACGGGTCTTATCGTAAGGTCTTTCAGATTGGGGAAACATGGTACCCAATGGTTGTTCCACACTTTTGTGTCTTCACTACTCAACTCAACCCTGATGCTGTGTTCTGTAAGAAACTCTTTCAAGCTATAAATCAACCTCCATAAAGGTGAGGCTCACTGACCATACCTATTGCTAAACTTCTTGTATTTAGCATTTAACCCGTGACACTGCAGTTTATCTCGATTGCGTATCAGGTCCCATGTGATATTCATCAGCAATGCTTTGTTCCAATCTTGCCCATAGATGAGCCCCAACCCCCTTCCTCCTTAATAGTCATCACATGGTCCCAAGCACCAGTGATAAAGGTTATGGTTTATGACCTCCACCCCAAAGGAATATGTGAGTTATCTTATCCAGCCTACTATAGAGATTCACTGGGAGGGGTACTTGATTGCATGACATAGCTAAAAATATAGGATGTCACCAATTTCATAGAACACTATTGTCCATCTTGGGATAGAGTTTTGTAGCCCAACCTATGATCCTCCCTTCCACCTTTTTGATAACTTCATTGTAGGTTTCCTTTCTTATGTATGAGTGAATTATTGGTACCCCTAGGTACTAACCTAAGTCATTTGTGGACCAGAAACCAGAATTCCTGCATATCTGCCTTTTAGTTCTCCTTAGAGTGTTCTTAGTGAAGTAAATCATCATTTTCTCAACAGCAATGACTTGTCTTAATGCTCTTTCAAAGTCCTTGAATCATTTAATCACCATATTATCTATGATGCACTTCAATCTTGGCAAAAAAGAATGATATTATCAGCAAATGCCATATGTGAGAACTTTGGGCTCTCCTTAGAAAGTTTCAAAAGTTTCTTGTCACCCTTCCCAACCTAAAGTTGGATGAGCTGACTTAACCTCTCCATGCATAGCACAAACATATATAGAGGGTCTCCTTCTCTCAGGCCTCTCATTGCACGGATGTAGGGTAGTTGCTTGCCAATCCACAGAATGCTCATATTACCTCCCTAGATTGAGTTCAAGACATTCCTGATGATATTAGTAGGCCACCCATCTTGAATGAATGGCCACACCATTAAACAACACATAGAATAACTTCTGAAACTTTTTAGCTTCACTGAAACTAAATAGGTTACTCCCTCTCTTTTTAGTCAGGTCTATCATACCATTAAACTCTCCAAACATAGACGAAACTCTATCCATCCCATTACCAATCAGCACTAAGTTCTTCCACAAGAGAGGTCCAAGAATATAATTAGGACATGAGTATACCACATTACAATAGAAATGATTAACCTTTCAATGAATGTATTCTTGTTACCTTTCCAACACCTCTAGATTTCACTCCTCTTCATTCCATAAGAGTCAGATTCTTAAAGAGAAATCTTGAGCCTCCACTCTATGGGATCTGGTAATCTAAGTTCATGCATTGTACTATCTGCCTTCTCCAATGAGATTCAGGACTAACATTTCCACCATCTTGGTTTAAAGTTTTTGGATCATATATTTCAAAGTGTTGAGGGTATCATCATTCCATATTTCCCTCACATTCCATACAATCATTTTAATCCTAAAAAGTAATATTGTGAAAGTGAGAAGATGAAGAACTAGTTATTGAGGTACTCCCTCCGATTCCACTTCAACTACCTTGTCTACTTCCATTCCCACCTACTGCTGCCTAGTGTTGTAGGCATGTCCCTTAATTTTCCCACTTCTACCTCGAGTTTCCCTTCTAGGGGTTACTATTCCATGTCTTGCTCACCCTCCTAAACTAGAAGCAATGGAAACCCCATTGTCCTCCACCATTATAACTTCATGGTTTTTCTTCCCTGTTTCACTTGTGATGACTTCATCCACGCCCGAATTGACTATTGTGTGATGCCCTCCTATCTTCTCTGTAGGACCACCATTCCTATTCCCCTCTTCACTGAGATTCTCTATATTCTCTCTCAAAACCTCCTCTCTCAGGCCTCCGGTGCTAGTGTCTACCTCTTCTTTCTACTTGTCTTCCTTCCTCGTAAAGTACTAGATGTAGCTATAGTAGCTTCCTCCTTGTGTTCCTCAACCCCAGCCTCAGATTGTTCAAGGTCATCCAACTCCAATCATTCATATCTATTTTGGCTAACCTTCTCTTTCCCTTTCCCTCCACCATTCTTATCATTGAAGCTAGGTTTTTTGGTATGGAAATTCATGTCATAGTAGGTGTGCCATTGATCCTTCTCTTTGTCCCACTTCACTCCAACCCCCTTAGTTGGTATTTTAGCAGTAGAATTAGTTTTTTGGTCATTGCCACATGCCTCCTTCGTGTGTCCCTGTAGAATACCAGATCTTGAACCCTACCCTAGTAGTTTGACCTTTTGGTCCTAGCCAAACAAGGTTGAGGTTAGTATGATCCAAATAATCTAATGCATGAAAAATATAATCTAATATGTCACATAATTTATTTGGTGATAATAAAATGATAAATAACTTAATTACATGCATAATATGATTAATGGGCCTCTAATGGGCCATATTATGTAACCCATGTAAGAAAGCCTCAAAATAAATAATAGACTTCAAATTCGTAATCTACACATCAAAATAAGCCTACATGTCAATTTTCATTTAATTTGGACAACCTTGAAATAATATGGTAAGATAAGAGAGAGAAAATGCCTAAAAGGTGTAATTAATAAATAAATATAACTCATGACACCAAAAGTTGGAAATAAAGGCAAATTCGTATTCAACACACTTAAGTTAACTTGTGGATAAAGTTTTACCTAATTTGGATAATCCATGTGTCATTAATGCATCACGAAAGAGAAACAAAGAATATATTAAATAATACATGTAAAGTTTCCAAAAGTGAAATCTAATTGGAGATTCAGAATCTACATGTTTAATTTAACTTGTGTGCCAAGTTTGGATTAATTTGGAGTTCGTTTGCACCCTCAAAAGAGGAGAGAGAAAAAAGGAAGATAATTAATGTATCACTTTAATCGATTTCATTGTCTGACTATAATTTCGATTTACATAATGTCACGTGTGATCTAGTTGTTGATTTCTGATCGGATGACTCTTAGCTTTTCTTCAAACTCGACTCGGATTGCTACAGTAACCCGCCATCTATCATATATTCGGTCGATGATTTTTCTCTCTACAGTTGGTCTTTCTTCGAGCTTTCTTCGCCTTTGGATTCCTAGTTCGATTCTGCTTGTTTTGATCCCTATTTTCCATACCTTTTCATCTCAGTTTGCGAAATCCCAAATCTTACACAACAAGCAAGTTCGGGACATTGGATACTCGCCTCCCTGCCCATCCTTATCTATAAATAGTTCTATCCTCATTTCTCTGGAGGTCATTATAGCGATTCTATAAACCCAATTGAGCCAGAGCCTGTGCGTGTGTTGCCGGAGATCAACCGGAGGTCCTGGCTTTTGCAGCAGGTCGCTCTCTCTTCCCTCACCACCTTCGTGTGAATTGAAGGTATGGTTCGTTTCGTTTTCTCTTGAGCTTTCTTCTGGTACCCTCATCTCAGAGTTTTTTCGTGTGCCAAGAAATCACCCAACCTGGCCATCGACCTGCTATCGCTGCGCGAGGAAGAAGATGGCGTTTTTTTTGTTTCCCTTTTTGCCCTTCGCTGATCTGCTTTAGTTGTTTTATCTCCCAGGGGCATTTCTGTCTTTTCCCCTTAAATCGTTTGCTTTGGGCGAGGTCAACCGGGAGGCTGACTGGTGACATGGCCACTTCCTATTGGGCCAAGTCACAGGTCGGCCCCGCTATCTCCTCTCTCTGCTTGCTTCGCTGACTTGGTAAATTGATTAATTTCTATTGGTCGATTTTATAAAATCAATAACTAATTATTTACTGATCAGAAAAATATGGAAAAATAGTCGTTGGATTCAAAAAAATGCAAGCTTTCTTATGGTGTTGATTTTGTCGCCTCAATCTGATGTTTTAAAGGGGTGATTTAATTGGATCTAATTAATAAGAGGCCAACTTGTATAATTCATAACTAAATATATAAAAGTCAGAAAAATATAATAAAATATGTTTTGAGTTCATAAAGTCATAACCTAAAATATGGCATGGTTTTGGAAACCTAATTCACATAATAATAAAAAGGCAATTTTCTAAGTTTTGAATAATTAATGGAAACCTAACCCTAATTCCACATATATGCATAATAGGTTCTTTGGATGCCTAGGCTTGGACCTAGATGTGACTTTGGATCATTTGACTCTGATTTTGAGGTATGATTGCATCCCACATTATTTCTATATTGAGCAATAAATATATTTCCTCTCTTTATGTATGCTTGCATCCCATATTATTTCTATATTGAGCAATAGCCTATCTTTATTATTCTTTTGGTCCTATGGACATTGGCCTACACAATATATCTTGTTCTTTTGAAATCATGCTTCATGTGAAGTATCTTTTAATTGTTATTGATCTTGTGATCATGGATATTCTCTTGGAATCTTATCTTGTTGCCTTGGTGCAATTTGGACTTTGATATTATATGCCCACTGTGATGTGGATTTTTACTTGGTGATATATGCCCACTTTAAAGTGGATTTGTTTATATGTTGGGTTTTCCATTGTGGGATGGCAACATTGTATAAATCTGACTATACCTTTTACTTGCCTATATATTTACATGCTATGTGATTCAGTAGCACTAGAGTAGTGTAAGTGCATTGGTTTTGTTCTTTTGGGACGGCAAGGAACCTCGTACCCAAGGCAAGATGTGTGTCTTGACCCATTTTATATATTTGGGAGTTTGGCGGTGAGTCATTCTCTATCAGGTTTGCAAGGATGTGAAGCCTAGGCCGCCAATTGTTATTTATATTGTTCTAGGGCTATGTTTATCTCACATGCATGCAGGATGTTGATTGTGGGGTGTGTGCCCGACTTGTGCTTTGTTTCCCACCATGGTAGTGGATTTATTTATGGCACAATCCTTTTATATATTTTATGGCAAGTATCCTTTTTTTCATGTTACTTTTCTCTTGATACCCGTTTGGGTGGTACTTAACTCTTGCATGGGAAGCCTTTTATTTTAATGTCCCTTATTCTTTGTAAATTGCTCAAATTTGCTTTTTAGTATGCACATACCAGCCTTTGCTGATGTATCTCCTTTTTGTTTCTCTTTTGCTAGGGTATGCTTCCAACCCTAGGTGGAGGACTTGGATGCATGGCATGGTGACCTGGACTTAGATTGTGAAGCTTGGAGACAATCTTAAGGTGGTTTAGATTTCCTCTACATGGATCCTTGTGATGTAAGTTGTAACCCTTTGTTTTAAAATTGAATAGTCAAATATTTTCTTTCGCTGCTATACATTGGTCTTTTGTTACCATTATATAAAGATTTGAAAAATTTACACCCACTCCAACATACCTTCTGAGTGTGTTTGGTCTGGAGGTTTTATTGTTCAAATTTTTAGTAAGGAAGTGGTTTCACTAGTTTACAGTCCCACTATACCACGTGTGACACATACATCCACGGATAGTCTCATATTCCACTTTATACTCATATCCATATAATATGGTTGTCGGCTTGATTGGCTTGTTGGTGTCCAACTCCACAACAATGTGAGAAAATTTTCTCCTTGCGCAAGCAGTTGTATATTCATCCACCTTGAAGAGTATATTGAACAGTAGTCCTATCCTCATAGACACCACCTCATTGTAAAGGTGCAATGCCAAGTCTAAGACTCTAGCCCATGTTACCATCCTCTTAGGAAGTTCATCTATCAGTTGGAAATAAGGGTCTGATTCAGCCCTATTTTAGGGCTTAATCCTGTGTCTTTTTGCTCTTCAATCACATCTATACCTGTTAGATTGCATGACATCCCCCCTAATATGATTATTTGTATAAAATGCACTTATGGACATTATTTGCATGTTTTTCAGGCATTTGGACCACGCTTTATGGAAGAGAGAGAGAAGGGGTGATCCTAGGGTTCCTATGCACTTGGAGAGGCCCAAAGTGAAGTCTGATGCTCCCTCGACCTACCCCTAGTGGCCAAAGATCAATTAAAGCAAAGAAGTCCAAGAAAAGTCAAAGACCCAACTCAAAGTGCTACCCCAGGACCCAGCACGGCCGTGGTACCACAAAACGGCCATGCTAGGTCACTTAGAAATCGACAGGTTCAACCTCCAAATCAAGCAGAAGACAGCACGGCCGTGCAGAACATAACAGCCTTGCCAGTGACAGACGCCACGGCCGTGCACCACAAAATGGCCGTGGCACACCAGAGCAAAATGGTCGTGCAGTAACACCACGACCACCTCCACCAAGCCCACCACTGCCATGCCAGCCACCACGGCCGTGGCACACCACCTCCACCACGGTTGTGTTGACCCACCACGACCATGGTCGTTTTGACAAAAACCCTGTAACTTTGCCATTTTTTATTCCCACGACCATGCCCATACACCATGGTCATGGCCTACCCTGCCCACCACGACCGTTCTACTCACAGAATCCTCCCATTTTTTCCACTGTTTTCCCCATTTTGCCCCTAAATTAACCCTAGACCCCCTATATCCCTATATAAGCCCTAGTGGCGGCTGAGGGTCGGGGGTTGGCTGCTTCTACTCCCATTTTCGCTCCCTTGTCACCTCCACCCCATTCCACTTCACCTCCACCTCAAATCCACTCCATTTCACCATTTCCACCACATAACCCCCCATATTTAAGCCTTCCATCCACATCCCACCACCATTCTACACCTTGCCATCCAAGAAGAAGGAGGAGGATGACCCTGCAACTGCTAGAGAGAAGGATTTCAGCCACTACTCCAAGCTCCATGGCTTCTTCTACCTCTTTCTCCTTTCTTTTTGTATTTTCCATTTCTATGAGTAGCTAGGCCACTTGGGTGGGCTGTTTAGGGGAAAATATGTTACTTTGATACCATGTTGGGGGAAAATGACATGTAAACTTTGTAATTTCATTTGTTAATGATTATATTCTATTTCTATCTCATTCTCCATGGATTGCTTGTTGGTTTGTGTGTGAAATCACCTAGGAATTTAGGCAAATTGCTTATATGTGTGAATTTTGGGATTTGCCCCTAGGTCCAATTCTTGGATCCCTAGGTTGCCTCCCATATTCCTACATCCTAATCAATCTCCCTAAACCTAAGTGAGAGATCTAAGTAGCTAGATTAGGTAATTCTAGTGCAATTAGCATGGAGCCTTCTCAAGGCTAGAATGTGGGGGAATTGGGGTCCAAAACCCTAATTTCACCCCCATTACTACCCTCGGCCCCTAATTTCCCTAGGAATGTCTAATCTAGAAACCTATACTTGATTAGACTCTAATTAAATTGAACCTAATCCATAACCCAATTGAGCCTCGTAAGGGTAGTAGGGGGTGTTAGGGACTAGTTCCCCTATGCACAACCTATCATATCCATGGCCAGTTAGTAGCTTAGGTTAATTCATTAGACTCTAACTTGTTGTTTGGTTTGGATAATCTAAATGGAATCATAATGTTCATATGTCACTCCCCAACTTAAGTGATAAGTTCATACCCCTAAACAGCCCACACATCTCTTTACTACTTAAACCCCTAGTTTTGTGCTTTCTTAGCTTAGTTAGTTCTTTTCTTGCTTAGTAAGCTTCTTGCCTTGCTCTTGCCTTGTTTATGCTAGTTTAGTTCTTTAATTGCTCTTTTGCTTTTCTATTGCTTGACTTAGCATAATTTGTCTTTTCATACCTAGCTTAGTCCTTTCTTTCATGCTTAGTCTTAATCTAGTCTAGGGTTAACGTAGATTTCATTCCTACCTTTAACTACTTTCTTTTTCATCCTTAGTTAACAATCAAAACAACCTTTAAACCCTTAACCCTAGTCTTCGTAGTAGGAACCTAGCCAAACTAACCTAGCTTTAGTGCCCCCTCTTTTCCCTGTGGATCGACCATATACTTGCCACCTTCCTATACTACGACACAACCCCGTGCGCTTGTAGGTATAGTTGTTTTAGTAGAAGTAGGTGTGTTAGTTAGGTTTATAAATTTTGAAAGCATAAGATCCCACATCCCGTGCGCTCCGACCTCGTGGGGTGTAAAAGCACCACTAGCGGGGACGCACCAAGCTTTCTGGCACTATTGCCGGGGATTAGAGGCGCTCGGCCTAGCTAGTTAGTTTTGCTTTGACTTTTCCTACTGCCCTCATCATTGCTATTCTTTATTCATTTTTCTTTGCATTTCTTGTGTATATTGGTTTACTAACTTGCTTTATTTTTTTTTGTTGTGCTTTGTGCATGTGACAAGCCATTCGGGAGGAAACAAGATGGAAGACCAAAGTGCACCTCACAAGCCGCTTCAAGATTACTTCATGCCTTGCAACTACAAATCGTCAATTGCTAGCAGGGTGGATCAAATGTCAGGGGAGCAATTCTCTATTCCTCTGGGTCTTCTTAGGCTCCTGCCCATCTTCTACGGCCCAGAGAGTGAGTACCCCTACAAGCACTTGGACTCCTTTCTTGAAGTATGCTCCACCTTCAAGACGTCGACGGCTAGTGATGATACAATCTGGTTGACCTTGTTCTCTTTCTCCCTTAAAGATAGAGCTAAAGAATGGTATGACTCAAGAAAGGACATCATGAGTTGGGAAACAATGAAGAATGCTTTCTTGAGACAATTCTACTCAATAGCAAGGTTGACACAAATGCGGCGTTCTGTGACAAGTTTTAGCCAAATGGGCAATGAGCAGTTTCATAATGCATGGGAGAGATTCAAGAAGTTGTTGCAAGAGTGTCCTCACCATGAGATCCCTTTGTGACAGCTAGTTCAATCATTCTACTCTAGTTTGTCTCTAAACGACTAAGACACAGTGGACTCTTCTTGTGGAGGAGTTTTCATGGCTAGGCCACCTGAGGAGATATGGCCTTTGTTTGAGCAGTTGGCTGAAGGATCATGAATTCCAGCTTCTAGCATGATGAATGAAAGAGGGTATGCCTTTGGTGTGACACCCCCTACTCATGATTACTCAAGCCCGCAAGTGATGAAGATTCTTGGTGACATGGTGAGCCTCATGTAGAACCAGGTGACAAATGCTCCTTGTCACCCAGTCAATTCTATTGAGTTTTATGGGGAAGAAAAGAAGACACCTCACTCCTATAGATACCAAGAACCACAAAGTACCACATACAGCTCAAGGTTTGAGCAAGAGGTTCTCTCCAGATTGAAAGTATTTGATGATGTTCAAAGGGATATGGCCTTTGTTTGAGCAGTTGGCTGAAGGATCAAGAATTCGAGCTTCTAGCATGATGAATGAAAGAGGGTATTCCTTTGGTGTGACACCCCCTACTCAATGACGACTCAAGCCCGCAAGTGATGAAGATTCTTGGTGACATGGTGAGCCTCATGAAGAACCAGGTGACAAATGCTCCTTGCCACCCAGTCAATTCTATTGTGTTTTATGGGGAAGAAAAGAAGACACCTCACTCCTATAGATACCAGGAACCACAAAGTCCCACATACAGCTCAAGGTTTGAGCAAGAGGTTCTCTCCAGATTGAAAGTATTTGATGATGTTCAAAGGGATGTTGCAAGGTTAGAAGAGAGAATAGAGCAACTATCTTCTATAATCGCTCTCCAAGAGGAAAAATTGTATTCAAGACCCATCGTGAGCCACCATGAAGCAAATGGACCCATGCCATCTTCACAAGTTTTCTACAGTCCACCCCCCATGCAAGTGCATCCCTTTCACTCCTTCCAAGGCTATCCCCAGCCTTACACTCCTCCACCACCTTCACCACCTCAATTTTCCCAAAACTTCACCTTCCAACCCCAATTCTCTCCTCCCCCTCAATCCTATCTCCACCTTAGTTTCAACCCCAAGTGTCACCCCCACCTCCTCCACAGCCACAACATGCTCCCTCTCCCCATCATGAGCAAGGTGGTGCTCTGATAGTTCTAAGGAGTGGGAAAACTCTTGAGCAGCCCGCATGTCAAAGAAAGGTTGATAAAGCAAAGCAAAGGCAGAGAAGTGGTGATACCATGATTGATATTGCTGAAGATGATATTGTGATACCGCATGTTGAGTTTGGGATTCCATGTGATCCGCCACATATCCCTTTTGCAGGTCCTACCATCCCTAGTGTTCTGCCTCATGTTCATGTAAGTGCGGCAAAAACTAGTGATCCTCCATTTGTAGAAGCACTAGATGAGCCACCGAAATTGAAAAGGAGGCAAAAGCACAATGTTGATATTCTTGAGGTGTTTCGCCAAGTAAAGGTGAACATTCCACTTTTGGATGCTATCAAGAAAATCCCATCATATGCCAAGTTCCTCAAGAACTTATGCACTGTGAAAAGAAGGTCAACGGGGAGGATTCTGAAGAAGGTGAGATTGACTGAACAAGTGAGCTCCATCATACAACATGCCCTCCCCGTAAAGAGAAAAGACCCAGGAGCCCCACTCATAGCTAGTTACATAGGGGGACATCGCATAGACAGGTCCTTACTTGATTTGGGATCTAGTGTGAATTTGATGCCATATCATGTCTATGTTGAGCTGGGCTTAGGCAAGTTGAAGTTGGCACATTGCACTCTCCATTCAGTGGATATATCCATAAAAGTGCCTAGAGGTAGAGTTTATGATGTCTTGGTGATGATAGACAAGGAAAAAGGCACGGTGTTCTCGGCGGATTTCATTGTACTTGATATGGAGCCGGAGGATAGGAAGATTCCCATCATATTGGGGAGGCCTTTCTTATCAACAGTTGATGCCGACATTCATGTACGTAGTGACACCATGACAGTCTCATTTATGGACATGAAGATCAACATCAACAGGTACAGGACCCCAACCCGGCGAGTCCGAGATACGGATATTGGACATGATCACTTCACAAGTCCAAATGGGCAATTGAGAGAAAGACATCAGGGTGAAGAAGTTAATGATGATTATTGTGATCAAAGGGATGAGGAAAATAGATTGAGTGCAAAGGAAGGATGCCTGTTTTGCAAGAATGGACACATGAGAATGCCAAACGGGTGAAATTTGAAGAATCACCAAGAAGCCTAGCTGAAGGCAAGAAACTCAGCGCTTGTGGGACGCAACCCACCTAGGTTTGGGATTTTTCGACCCAATCTACGTTTTTGATACTTTTTCTTTGTTTTTACATTTTTCCAAGAAAGCGCACACACACTCGTATTTGATAGTTTTTGTATAGTTTTGATATGTGCAGGTGAGAACAGAGTGAAATGAAGAAGAATAGATGAAATTTTGACAAAGAGTCAATAGAATATAAACATGAGATCAATTTTGATGTTTGAACAAGATTTGAGTGTCATACTGTTGTTACAGTGCCCAACACGGTCATGGTACATCAACACAGTCGTGGTGGTATACTCACTTTCAACAAGGAAATGATCAGAAAATTGAGAAAATCGACTAAGTTTCGAACCAGGGCAGAACGGCCGTGCAAGGCAGCACGATCGTGGTACATGAAGCCACCATGCCCGTGTCGCGCAGCATGGCCGTGCTGCAGCCAAAATTTCTATTCACTTGTTCATTTCTCCGAAGAACAGAACGGCCGTGTTCCGCGCCCTAGCGCCCGTGCAACACTCCGCCCGCCTTCTCCAGCCCGCGTATCCTCACCAAATCACTCCCAAACCATTCCCAATCATTCCCCTACCATTTCCACTACCTTAATCTCCTAATCCCACCCATTTCCATCCACAAACACACCACTTTCTCTCCATTTCGCCCCAACAACCCCGTTCTTCAGAGAAATCCGAAATTTTCTAATTCCACTTCATTTTTTGAGCAAGAATGAAGAAGTTTGCAAGGAAGGCAATAGAAAAGACTAGGGGTGTCATCCCCTACATAAGGAAGCCAAGGAACAGCCACCCCTAGTTGACGGAGGTGGAATTGGATGCCATAGTGGATCCTATCACTGAAGAAGCCATCGTACAACCACAGCGGGGGGCACCATCTTCGCTGCAGCCACCTCCGTCTACCTCCCGACCCTCTGTCTCATATGAGAGACCTTCCGCCTCAACTGTGTGACCGTTAGTTTCAGCTGCACGTTCATCCGTCTCCTCCGCAGCACCGCCACAGCCCGAGCCACGGCCACGACTACGACCACGTCGACGGCTCGTGCTAGCTGATGAAGATGATACTGAGATGCCTGATATTGAGCAGCAACCAATTAGCCCACCACAATGCCCATTTTCACAGCCAGAGGTTACTACAGGCAGGGCAACGGAGCCCAAGCACCCTGGGTGCCTGACACGCAGAGTGCTAATTACTTGATACGCATGCCAAGCGTCAATGGAGGCAATGGGGTTCTTTGTCTATTTTCAAGAATTGATGAAAAAATTGGGGCTATTTGAGATATTGACGCTGCAACAGGAATCATACATCGAGTTAACGCAACAGTTCTTCGCCATGCTAGAGAAAGCAACAAATGATGGTGAGAATGCAATTAAGGTAACGATTGGGGACAAGAGATGGAAGATAACCTCAGAGATGCTAAATCAGATTTTTTCCCCAAGTTGAGAGATGGCTGCCCTCCTAGATGGAGGAAGGACAGAAAATGACTCTATTTCTACGTATCCAGCCATGTGGAAGTGCTTCACCGGCCAAAGTACATTTGTAGCAGGGAAATCAAACACAATTGGTATTCATAGCCTATTTCTCCGCTATGTTCAGAAGGTGTTGGCAAACACCATCTTTGGTAGGTATGAAAATCAAGGCAGCTACACCAACAAAGATCTGTTTGTGCTTGGTTGGATGACAAAAGTGAGACATGTGAACCTGGGGGCGTTATTGATAGATCACATGAGGACAATCCCGTCCAAGAGCACAAATCCATTTGTAATGGGAGGGATTGTAACATCTATTGTCACTGCCTTGGGGCATGACATGATAGGGTATACAAAGGCAGAGGGTGGCATGTTGGTTGATTTTCACTACCTGGCTCGCTCATCCATGATTACGGTTATGGATCATAAGATCATTTACCAAATCAACCCACCCTACCCAAGAGTCACATTAGAGTTGCCATACCATACTCCTCCCCTCATGGCACAGTATGGACCAACGCCAGATTTTCTACAAAAGTTGAGGAGGTATGAGGAGGAGAACCCCAAAGGAGGGGAAATCCCTAAGGTGAGGTTTGCAGGGGGTTTAGGAGAGACTTCACAGGCGACAGAGTAGAGGAGGACGATAGAGGAAAGAGCGGCAAGACGCGTGAGGCAAAGAGAAGAAAGGATGGGAGCGTCAGAGCCACAACAACCTTCAATGAATGCATATGACATGGGTACCATTCATGCACAGCTGGAGAACATTCAGGCGACACAGGAGAGGATTTGACAGACACAGGAGGGCATTCAGAGGACTCAAGATGCCATGTGGTTGGACCACTAGCAGATGCATTATCAGGTCAACCACCTTTATCAGTTCCAAAATGCACAGGCCCAGAGGAACCCACATTGGGGTGAACATTGGTGGGGTTCTTTGTCAGCATTCCAGGACAACTATCCGCCTCCACAATCCGACTACTGGGGCACCTACTACAGGCAGGGAGGAGCACCTCCACCACCTCTGCAGTGATCATCTACCCTATCACCCTAGACTTTAGTGTCATGCTGAGGACAACATGGTTCAAAAGTTTGGGGTGGTAGGGCGGTATGCCCTCATTCTTCTTTCACTCATTTTTGCATCTCATCTGCTATTTTACTTTTTGTTTGTTGTTTTTCATTTATTTTGCTTGTCCTGCTATCTAGTCTAGATTTTTACTGCTTTGCACACCTTCATTCCATGTAGTTTACCTTATTGTCTTTTTTTGCGTAATTTTCAAAAATTTTGCTCTTTTTCCATGCATTGCATACCATGTATATTTTTGGTAATTTTTGCATGTTTTAGTTAGGATTTGCTTGTTTACTTCTTTAAGGTCAATAATATATGTTTAGATGTGATTGAAGGCAACTTGGCACCATTTTGGCCAATTTTGCCCAAATTTGGGACTTCTTGTCTAAAAATTGTGTTTTGACCCAATCTCTACTATTTTGAATTAAAATGTTGACCTTTGACAAGTGCAAGTGAATCACCATTGCTTGTTGCTAAGTGATATCAATGTTTGACTTTTTACATGTGCATCACTTCTCTTAGGATTGTGATTGAATTGGTTGAATTGTGAAATTGAGCAAGCTTTTAACGCTTAGTGTTTGTTGAATTACTTGTTTGATATATCAATTTCATTTTGTTCATTCATGTGGTGTGATATCTTGGATGAAGTGTTGGATTAATTCTCATGCAGGATGTCTTATGTGGAAAATCACACCAATGACCCCTCTTTGACCCGACTATTCTTCCACCATCTTCATACCCCTCCGCCTCATAAAAAGATGCCCAAGTGCACATAATCAGCCTTGGCCACCTCCACAATTTTGAGGTAGCCATATCTTTATCTCCCCGCTTCACTCTATCCACCATATGCCCTATCTACAGCAAGGGCAAGAAAAAGAAAAGAAAAGAAAAATAAAATAAAAGGATGCTCCTGTTTAAGAGCATTCAAATAAAGAAAAGTTGAGTGTGTAAAAACACTCCAAAAATCTTACCGCAACCCTTTCTTCCACTTTCATACCTATTGAGCTAGGAAACATCAAACTTAGCTCATTTTACCCTTTTCCGCAGCCATTTGGGTCATTTGGTTTGATTTGAGATATAAGATTGAATGCATGAATGTGAAACAACACTCATAGTCATTCTTGATTAACGCCACCATGAAACGGTTTACCTGGAACTTAATGGAAGAAATATGGATAACTTGTGTATTCTATGTGATATATTTGCAGTTCATATGCTTTGTGCTCTTTTCATGATTGGATTGTGAAAGAAGGAGAGGAGAGAGGTGAAATGCATGTACTTAGTCATCTTTGATCCCATTCAACAACAATCGTCTTTGATATTGCATTTGTCATTTCTTTTTGTGAAAGTTTGTAGAGAGATTGAGTTGGAGCATACTTGAGGACAAGTATGTTTCAAGTTTGGGGTGGTGATTCAGCCCTATTTTAGGGCTTAATCATGTGTCTTTTTTCTCTTCAATCACATCTATACCTGTTAGATTGCATGTCATCCCCCCTAATATGCTTATTTGTATAAAATGCACGTATGGACATTATTTGCATGTTTTTCAGGCATTTGGACCACACTCGATGGAAGAGAGAGAGAAGGGGTGATCCTAGGGTTCCTCTGCACTTCGAGAGGCCCAAAGTGAAGTCTGATGCTCCCTCGACCTACCCCTAGTGGCCAAAGATCAATTAAAGCAAAGAAGTCCAAGAAAAGTCAAAGACCCAAGTCAAAGTGCTACCCCAGGACCCAGCATGGCCGTGGTACCACAAAATGGTCGTGCTAGGTCACTTAGAAATCAACAGGTTCAACCTCCAAATCAAGCAGAAGACAACACGGCCGTGCAGAACAAAATGGCCGTGCCAGTGATAGACACCACGACCGTGCACCACAAAACGGCCGTGGCACAGTAGAGTAAAACGGCCGTGCAACAGCACCACGACCACCTCCACCAAGCCCACCACGGCCGTGGCACACCACCTCCACCACGGTTGTGTTGACCCACCACGGGCGTGGCCGTTTTGACAAAAACCCTGTAACTTTGCCATTTTTTATTCCCACGACCGTGCCCATAAACCACGGCCATGGCCTACCCTGCCCACCACGGCCGTGGTACCCCACCACGGGCGTGCTACTCACAAAATCCTCCCAGTTTTCCACTATTTTCCCCATTTTTCCCCTAACTTAACCATAGACCCCCTAGATCCCTATATAAGCCCTAGTGGCGGCTGATGGTCGGGGGTTGGCTGCTTCTACTCCCATTTCCACTCCCTTGTCACCTCCACTCCATTCCACTTCACCTCCACCTCAAATCCACTCCATTTCACCATTTCCACCACATAACCCCCCATATTTAAGCCTTCCATCCACATCCCACCACCATTCTACACCTTTCCATCCAAGAAGAAGGAGGAGGACGACCCTACAGCTTCTGGAGAGAAGGATTTCAGCCACTACTCCGAGCTGCATGGCTTCTTCTACCTCTTTCTCCTTTCTTTTTGTATTTTCTATTTATATGAGTAGCTAGGCCCCTTGGGTGGGTTGTTTGGGGGAAAATATGTTACTTTGATACCATGTTGGGGGGAAATGACATGTAAACTTTGTTATTTCATTTGGTAATGATTATATTCTATTTCTATCTCATTCTCCATGGATTGCTTGTTGGTTTTTGTGTGAAATCACCTAGGAATTTAGGCAAATTTCTTATATGTGTGAATTTTGGGATTTGCCCCTAGGTCCAATTCTTGGATCCCTAGGCTGCCTCCCATCTTCCTACATCCTAATCAATCTCCCTAAACCTAAGTGAGAGATCTAAGTAGCTAGATTAGGTAATTCTAGTGCAATTAGCATGGAGCCTTCTCAAGGCTAGAATGTGGGGGAATTGGGGTCCAAAACCCTAATTTCACCCCCATTACTACCCTTGGCCCCTAATTGCCCTAGGAATGTCTAATCTAGAAACCTAGACTTGATTAGACTCTAATTGAATTGAACCTAATCCCTAACCCAATTGAGCCTCGTAAGGGTAGTAGGGGGTGTTAGGGGCTAGTTCCCCTATGCACAACCTAGCATATCCATGGCCAGTTAGTAGCTTAGGTTAATTCATTAGACTCTAACTTGTTGTTTGGTTTGGATAATCTAAATGGAATCATAATTTACATATTTCACCCCCAACTTAAGTGATAAGTTCATACCCCTAAACATCCCACACATCTCTTTACTGCTTAAAACCCTAGTTTTGTGCTTGCTTAGCTTAGTTAGTTCTTTTCTTGCTTAGTTAGCTTCTTGCCTTGCTCTTGCCTTTTTTATGCTAGTCTAGTTCTTTAATTGCTCTTTTGCTTTTCTCTTGCTTGCCTTAGCATAATTTGTATTTTCATACCTAGCTTAGTCCTTTCTTTCCTGCTTAGTCTTAATCTAGTCTTGGGTTAATGTAGATTTCATTCCTGCCTTTAACTGCTTTCTTATTCATCCTTAGTTAACAATCAAAACAACCTTTAAACCCTTAACCCTAGTCTCCGCAGTAGGAACCTAGCCAAACTAACCTAGCTCTAGCGCCCCCTCTTTTCCCTGTGGATCGACCCTATACTTGCCACCTTCCTATACTACGACACGACCCCATACGCTTGTGGGTATAGTTGTTTTAGTAGAATTAGGTGTGTTAGTTAGGTTTATAAATTTCGAAAGCATGAGATCCCACATCCCGTGCGCTCCGACCTCATGGGGTGTAAAAGCACCACTAGCGGGGATGCACCAGGGTCCCACTGCCACACCATTAGACAACTGCCTAAAATAACTCATTGCCCTCCAGTGAGCATCTTGTAGAAATCCTCCACGCATGAAAGTTGTATGGATGACATAATGCCCCAAGATAAGCTCATGAACATTCATTCTTCCCATCGGCTTCCATATAAGCTTGAGTCTATCCACCATCATTAGATATCCTAGGCTCTTCCCCACTAGCTTGACTACCACTAGATACCATCACTGTTTCTATAGGATTTCTTGTGCCTCCAGTGCTATGTAGATTTCTATGTATCCTTTCTCATTAACAATCTTGATTTCTTCTGGTCTTATCTACTCCATTGGCTCATCTAGGATGAAGCTCACCTGCTGTGTATGATTTGCTCCATCTGATTCACGAAATGATTTTTCCGTACCTTTGACTCCAGTCTACGAAGTCCCAGCTTACTTGTTGAATGGTAAAATAATTGTCTTTGTATCCTTCTTAGTAGTCATGCTATTGCTCGCCATCTCTTTGTTGACACTTGGCAGCTTTGGTTGACACCTCACATTCCAACAAACTACATGTTCAAGTCGATCTCCTCCACCCTTAGGGATGTTCCTTCCAGTCCTATTGACTCATCCAACAATCTTCCTTGGGTATTATCACTTCCTCCAATTAACCTTCCTCTTTCCCTAGATCCTTCAGTGCCAACCCAGTCACTGCCACCCCTTCCTCCTAGGGTTCTCCCGTCGTCTACCGCATCATCCCTCGTTCCTCCTCTTCCCACCATCCTTTAGGAGAAAGATATTGAAACAAACACTAGAGAAGGGAAATATTTAAGGTGTTTATGTCTCTCAGAGTTAGCTACTCTTGAGAAGGTTGCTTAATTCTAGACTGATGTTTAATGCTTAAGAAACATTTTTGGAATACTCGAGGTGTTGTTTATAATCCCACTTGCAAAGCGCTTGATAGGTTATGTAGCAGACACAAACTCATCTTTCTTTCTCTCTTTGAACCCATTATCCATGCCATCGGGGAAGAGAAATTGATAGATATCTTTGACCTTGAATAGGATGCTAACAATGAAGAATATATTGGGAAGATTTTGGCATAAGAAGATTCCTCATCACAACCATTAGTTTCTTTTTCTCATCCTCAACATCTCATAGTGAAGTTGATTGGAGATCAGTTGTTGAGTTCTTTGTTACGTCTATGTATGCAAAATGCACGTTGGTTGTGCAATTGGAACTTTAGAATTCATTAATTGATATTTTTAATTCCATTGGAGATCATAGTTGGGAAACTATTGGAGATCTCAACATTTTTGGTTCTCTTATAGAGAAGAGAGAAGTTCATGAATATAATATCAAAAGAATGATGAAGTTCAACAACTTCATCCTTGACATTGAGGTATCAGAGATCCAATTTGAAGGTAGTCTCTTTACTTGGGTTTATAACAAATATCATATCCCACTACCATGGATAGATTGGACAGGGGGTTTTCCATACACAAAATCCACACACCTTACTCATTATATATTTTTGACCATTTCCTAATTTTTATTTCCATAGGTGATGAAGCTCCACAAAGACTACTTTGCCCATTCCTCCAGTCAAATGCATGTATTTCTCACTCTGGTGTTATGGATATCATTGATCAATGGTGGACCATTGAGGGTTGCGGTGATGCATCCTTTATATTTTTTCTATGATGAAGAACATGATAAAATCCCTTATGGTTTGAAATTCTAAAACATTTGGAGATGTGCATCAAAAGAAGAGAGACAGGGAAGATATGATTCATTAATTGCAAATCAGATTTGACGACGAACCAGATCCTGAGACTGAGCACCTTCTTCTTGAATCTGAGAGGGAGTTGGATGTCATTATTATGATAATAATTAACTATCTTGATGTGGGATACTATGATACCAAATTGATAACACCAAATTTTGTGATGTTTTTGGCCCTTATTTCGTTATCAAATCTGCCCTTTTAAACTATTTCCCTCTCCTTTTTGTCATGTTTTTTAATAAACAGGCCTCGCTATGCTCTTAACTCAATTTTATCATCTTTTGCAGAGTTTTCCTCTCTTTTCGACTCATTTATCAGCAAAATGGCCCATCCCAGCCCACGAACGTGTTCCACCTGCATCGACCTTTTTACCAACCAGCCGACCGATACGCTTGCTGCCCGACACAGGGTAGCAGAATACGCCTACCACGCGACACGAGGGTGTCACGCAAGAAGGAGCGGACGAGCGATACGCCAATTACCCGACAGGGAGCTGGACTCACCATGACTGCTAAAGCGTGTCACGCGATATAGGCCACCCACCAGCAGGCGCCACTCGTCATGTTGACCGACACGCTCACAGCCCGACATCCTTGTATCGGGCGACACACATATTGGGCATCCCTGAATCTGTGATGATGGTGCTGATGGAAGACACGTGGCGCCCAGAGGACCACAACTTCTCCCATCCGCTGCCTATAAATAGCAGCCGTAGGACTCCGATGGGACGGGTCGGGAGACAGGTCGGAATCTCTCGAAAGCCATCTTAGGAAAGCATCTGGAGCTAGCGTGTCATGCCTTAGAGGTGTACCGGACGATACTAGGTGAGGACTTCCCCGACCCGAGAGGGAGGGAATGGTTCACTTACGATCGGCCTCGGGCACCGCTGCAAATTGATATCGGCCAACAAGGACACCTGATATGAGTGCCCAATACTCGAAGCAAAACTCTGTCCCGTCACGATACTAAGCCCGATATGCATCACCAGTCACGGCGTGTCGCTCGAGAGGGTGCCGCCCGACACGATCGTATCGGGCATTAGCACCCCGCACGACACGGGCGTATCGGGCAAGGCTCCCACCTGGTATCGGGCTGGAGGATCTGCTGCTTCCTGTTGCCCTTCTAAATCAAGAAGGCGACATTTATCTTTACTTATTTCAGTCATTTACTTTATTTACTTATGCAATGTAACCAGACCCTTTTATGCTAATGGAAATTCGAAGAGTTTTAATTAACTGCTGCTTTATGTTTGGTCCCTTTTGTTGGATGATTGTTTTGTTTAGCATATGAACTCTAGCTTGTACGCTTGGATCACATTTCGACTAGCTACCGAATCGTGTTTTCCCATTGCAGCAGCCTCGAGAGAGGTGTTGTGGCTCTAGTGTTTGGTCCGATACGGGAGTACGAGAGTGCCCAGGATCGGAGTTGCTTTAGTAACCTTTCCACTCTAACTTAAGACCAACAGCCTCGAGAGAGGTGTTGATGCTTAGTTAGAGATACCTTCTTCGAGAGAAGGGGTACGAGATGTTTCTGCTGCCGCTTGTTTTACCGAATCTTTCTCCTTCATTCCTTACTAAAGCATTAGTATTATCCTCTCTATTTCCGTTGCGCGAAAACCCTAAAAACTAATAAACCTTTAAAACCTTAATTTTCCTCATAGCTCCAGTTGGAGATAGTTTTCTTTTATTTTATCGATCTTAACCTGTTGTTCCCTTGGGGAACTTTATCATCTCCTTACCCATACCAGAGTGTAATGTGTCGATTCTGCGTTCCCAACACTACCACCCTTGTCCCTGTGTTTGACCCCGTATATCTACTTCGACCCCATAATAAAGTTGCGGGGGCCTAGAAGGTTTCAGGTTATAAATTTAAAAGTTCGACTACTTTAAATCTGCTCCCTTTTCTGACGCGTGATTTAGGCCGGTCAACTTTTTGGCGCCGTTGCCAGGGACAAGGAAAAATGGTACTGTTGACGAATCTGAATCCACTAACTAAACTCTAGTGCCTCAAGCTTAGAAACGAGCTTGACAGCACTCTCTTTTTTCCTTTTTTTTATATATCTTAACCCAAAATGAGTAATTCGTATTGTTAATATAGGTTTTCTAACTTGATTTTCACGTGCTATTCAGGTATTCGGAAGGAAGGTGTTCTGCTCAATTGAGCACCGATGTCACCTGACATGCCTCCTTGCATGAACGACCTCTTTCAGATGGTGAACGACACGAGAGGGCTAGACCCCACTCGCCTCCTCCTGAAGACAATGACCGTTATGACGACAATCATCAACAAGAAGATCCTAAAATAGAACAATTCGCGGATGACCATCGCCGGGAGAGATGTTGTCATCACCAGAGGAACAAAAGGAATCAAAATAATCAGGAACAGAACTAGGGAGACAATGACAGTGACGATTCCAACGAAGAAGAAAAGACCCTTAGGGAATTAGCTGCCACCAAGGCTAATAATTCCAGATGTCCTGTTGTCATCCCGAGATTCAATGCAACCAACTATGAGCTGAAGCCATTCCTCATCTCTATGATCCAGAATAAGAGCTTCAGAGGGAGTTCGAAGAATGATAATCCCTATCACCATTTAGATGCCTTTAAAAACATATGTGACACCATCAAAATGAGGGAGTCCCATAGGAGGTGATTTATTGCAAGGATTTCATCTTTTCTTTAGAAGATAAGGCTCTATTCTGGTACCTGGGGCTACCACACCAAGCTCTTAACAGATGGAATGCACTCGTGGATTCCTTGGTAAACAAGTTTTACCCTACAAAGAAGACTGTCCGAAACAGATAGAGGATCACTTCTTTTATGCAAAAGCGGAACGAGAATCTACATGATGCCTGGGAACGATATCAAGAATATCAGAGGGATTTCCCTCATTACAACTATAAGAAGGGTTTCTTGATAACTACCTTCTACAATGGTCTAACCCCTAAGTAAAGGGGTTTCGCTGAATGCAGCAGCAAGCAGTGACTTTCTGGGGAAGAAGCCTAGCATATCCCAAAAGATCATCATCAAGAACATGGTCGAGTTGTAAGCCGGCACCGACTACGATAGATCAGATAGGGGACATGCTAAGAAGGCTAGTGAAGGACCTTCAATTGAATCCAAGGCTCTGGAAACTATCACCTCTCAAATCCAGAGCATAGTCACTGATGTCAAACAGTTGAAAGAATCAAGTGGAAATGGGAAGAAATAAGTCGAAAAGGTCATGAAATGTGTCACCTACGGAGAGGGTGGACACGGGGTAGATAACTATATCTACACCCGACCCGATGAGTGAATCTGAGGATGAGGGGGTTGAGAACGTCTCTTTCATTAATTTCAAGAGGCCAGATCATCCTAGTTTTAGTTACGGCAACAAGGATGCAGCCGAAAACTTGCATCAGCTGCATAACCCCACCAAGCAACCCCAAGTTTTCAAGAAAAGAGGAGGACAAAGTCAGTTCACCAGAACTGCTTCTTTCCAGTCAAACAAGGCAAATTTCCAAGGACAAGGAAAGTACCAAGGTCGCCTAGCAGCAAACACTAGACAAGGTCAATGTCAAGCCAAGGAGCAAGGACAAGACAAGGTTTCAAACCAACCAGACTTGGTTGGCCAATTATTTGATTTTGTAAGAAGACAATATACCATCAATAACCAGATAGCGCAAAGTGCGCTTTCAAATTCAGGAGTTCTGAACACAATGCAAGTCCATATGGCGGACATGCAGATGCACCAACACCAAATCGATCAGTAGTTGGCCGAGATGGCCGAATTGATAAAGAATCCCTCGGGTAAGATACCCTCCAACATTGAATTTTCCAAGACGGTTCTATGAAGACAAAGCTTTCGTTAGAAGGACAGAGATCAATTTGCAAAATATGCAAGTAGCTGAAGGCGAAAAGTGAAGGACATGGAGCTGTCGAGCTGGAGAAGCAAACTACAATGCTCCTCGGGAGGCAGTCTGAGCTTTTACTTTTCCTAGAATAGGATGTTATTTACTTTCTTGCAAAAAAAACACTATGAATATTTGGACTGTAATAAGGCCCGAGTCAGTGCATGTGTCACGTGCGCTGACTCTTCTGTTTTATGGGCCACCGCTCTGTTTTATGAGCATTGATGAGTAATACTATCTGAGGCCGGGAACTTAACCTTAGGCCAATGATGTTTTACCCATGAATTGCTTTTTCCTTTGCTTTGTTTTTAAGTTTTTCATCTAGATTTTGTTCTGAAGACTTTGTATCGGGCAAGTATCCCCTTTTTCCTGATCGTATCGGGCAAAAACTCAGTCGGTACACAGAACACGCTCGTAACGGGTGACAGTATATCGGGCATCGCATGAGCCATGTCATACGACACGCCCGGGCGACGAGTATCTATATCGGGCAAAATGAGTAATTACCCTCGATTAGACGGGTGGAACTGCTCGTCTCGGGAATTACTTGTCTCAACGGCCGACATGCATCCCAGATTTACCTATTTTATCCCCGGTTAATTTTGCTATATATAGTATGGAGGTTTTACTATGTCGGGCTACTGCTTTTACTTTTCACCTACCTGTATCGTGTAGTAATTTCTCATTTTGCTCGTGTGTCGTCCAGCTAACTTCTGCTCTCGTGTCGCACAAGAAAACTTAAGAAAGCAAAAGGTATAGACCGACAGCCTGCTCGCCCGACACGAACTTCATATCACGCACAACGTATCGGTCTGACGACCTTAGCTGATTTCCTTGTATCACCTGACACATGTGTCGTGCGACACGTCTTTAACACGTGCTTGCCCGACACCCTATATCGGGTGATAACTCTGTCGCCCATCCTTATGCCGTCTCGCTTGTTCTTGTTGTCGAGCGACACACATTTTTTATATTGGGGAAGACCCTATCGAGCACTTTGTTTCACGCGATAGTATCGCCCGACACATGCGTATTGGGCAACGGGTATGACGCGCAGCTTTTCTCCGTATCATCCAAGTTTTATATCGCCTAGATCTTCTTTCGACAGACGACATAGTATCTCGTATCGGGTATGAGCTTGAAACTTTTGTATCGCCCGACACTGGTGTAGCAGGCAAGCTTCGTTTTGTTTAGTGTTGAATCCCGATACGGTGGTGTCGGGTACCTTTTGTATCGGGCAAAATTTTTGTCGTACGATCAGTTTTCTCTTAAAATCCGGTATCGATTTTAAGTTTTTCCTACCTAATATCAGAATATTTAAATAATCAATGAACTTGTTTAATGATAACATATATGGCCCGTACAAAGCAAACCGTCATTTGAGTTGATGAACACGGCAGAAGAATCGACACTGAGGCCGCAGCTGAAGCAACAATGGTCGGGCAGAAACACCCGAATCCCGAGGCAGCTGGGCCATCAACTGTTGAGAAGAGAATAAGGACGACTCCAGCAACAGCTTCAACCGCAGTGTAAGAACCCATGGATCACACACCTGGAAGTTTCGTGCCAAGAGAGAACGAGCATGGATGCCGGTACTCAGAACTGGCAACTAAAATCTAGAGGCTGAGCAGATTCTGCCACCAGTCGTCCTTCCTTCAATTGGGTATTTTCGAAAGACTGGAGAATGTCCTCACCACAGCAGGACTGAGGAAGATCTGCCTCAGTCGCTCCGCCTCCTACACCGAACTCACAAGGGAGTTCATGTCGTCTCTCCACTGAGTGAAGAATATAGCTGAGGACATTGAAGAATATGGAGGAGCAGACAGACTACAAGGGAAGATGTACAACTCGGAGCACGTCAACTCCGAAAAACTGCTCAACGAGATCTTCTCTTCCAGCGAGGAGGAGAAGAAGTTGCTGAATAACGGTGAAAGGATCACCGAAGGAGATGGGTTCAACCCTGTGGAGCTCTGGAGGAAGCTGACTGGTGAGTCATCATACAAGTTGGGAAGCAAGGTGGCGGCAGTGCACTTCTGTTTCTGGAGGATAGTGTACATGCTGGTAGCATGCCTGCTCTTCAGCAAAAACGAGTCTAGAAATGTCTATACCGAAGAACTCCATCTCATGTGGCACATGATGCAGGGCAAGGTGATCAATCTGGGGCACTTCTTGCTGAATAGGCTGCACCCGATAGAGGATGCCACCAAGGAATACTGCATGGGTGGCATCATCAATCTTATCACGGTTGGGTTAGGATACCCGAGGGAACCACTGAGTCTTTCGAGGACTAGGGGCGACGAGTTGATCGACCTCAAGTTCCTCATCAGGGTCGGCATCATAAAGAAGGAGGGGAGAAGCTACTTCTACAAGTTCGCAAGGACAAACACCCTCCTTCCACTCCCTCACTACGCCGCCTACGATGTAGAAAATCTAGTCTTCATCGCAGCAGAAATCAAAGTTGTGGTGGTAGAAGCAGCTTACGTCGCCACCACCAGTATTCAAGAGAGGGCGGCTGAGAGAGGAGAATCAATCCCTTTCGACCCAAGGCAGGACATAATTTCAACGACCTTTTTCGAGCCAACTGCCACTCCAGAGCCACCGACGACAGTAGTTGATGGAGTTGTTGTCACTCCTACTACACCAGCCACAATCACGACAACACTTGTCGTGGCTGAAAAAGAACAGGCGATTGTTTAGGTCGCCGAGACAACCAGGGGAAAGACAACAACGCCAACCCCGACGGGAGCTGCCGCGGAAGAGGCAGCCGCAGCCCCCGATGTTTCTGTGGTGCCTTTAGAGGCAGAAGAAGAAGTGCATCCGAACGCCAATGATGGGGTGTTCATTGAGATCCTAGAGATGCAGCTCGGAGCTACACGGCTTACGCTGACACTGCCGCCTATGTCTCCTATAGCAGCTGCTGAAGAGATCGCCGACAATGTAGAGGTGGAGCAGCATCCACCCACACCACAACATTCTCCACCACCAAATGAAGGCAAGGCGGAGATAGCCGTAAAAGTGCTGACGCCTCACCCAGCAACATCCACCTCGCAGACGATCAAGATTGGTTCTACCTCATCAGGTAGACCCTCACGCGAGAGAAGTATCGTGAGGACGAGAGGAAGATCTGTAGGAGCCCCTCTGTCGCTTGGGAAAATGCTAGAGCACGAACTCGACCACTTGTGGGAGGTAATAGAAAGCCACTCGGCTACATTTTCTTCTCTAACTCGCAAGTTTTCATTTTTCCAGTAGAGGTTGAATAGCCAGGAAGGGGAACTGCTGACTCTAGTTGGCCTTCCTGGCCAACTAGAGGCACTCGACGCCATGCTTCAACAGGCCCTCCAGTGCCTTGACGTGATCGAGGAGAGGCTGAACAGGGCAGACGACCATCTGTGCCCAAGGCAGCCGAGAAGGTCTTCGTCACCTCCTGGCTCAAGCTCTCAACCTTCATTGTCAGCAGCCCCCTCAGGATCATCATCCACTTCCTCCTCCAACGGTCCATCCCAGTGCCCGAGAAAGGGACGCCACAAAGATCGGCCAACAGAGCTCCAGCAGGACAGGCGAGCTCACGTGGTCTGGAAGAAGCAGCTCCCTCAGTCCCCCTGGCCGAAGCTGAAGATGACAACAAAGACATCAGTGTTGGGGAGGACTCTTCTGATGAATCAGTGGGAGAGGGGGGACATATGTGCAGCCAATGAAAGACACCCCTCCAGAGGAAGACGCTCGGCAGAAGATGAATTCTCTACGCTGTTAGAGCTACCTTCCTTTGAGATGACCGACTTTGACATAAGGGTCATCGGCTAGCTATCGATCAGGGACCAGAAGTTGTTGAATAAGGTCCTGAGGTCGCAGGCAGATGAAGAAGATGTCGTCTGGAGCTACGGCTACTTCTCCGTATGACGGGGAGCACTCATAAGCATATTCTGCTCCCCAGCCGTCGTCGGAAAAAGGTTGTTCAGGGTCCTAGAAGGTGCAATAATAGAGAACATCAACATTGGGACAGGTCGTAGAACAATATACAACGCCACCCCGACCTTGGCAAGAAGACTAATGATGGGAGTGTCAGACTCCATTGCGGTGGCCAACATGCTGCAACACATCGAAGAGCACAACACAAACATTGTGTTAGCCCCGTACAAGCACCGAAACATGGGGTTTCTGTGTGTGGCAGACCTCCGAAATCAGGACATCCAGCTGCTCAGCTACCGCAACAAGGAGGTGCCACGCTCCGGGCATATCTTCAGCCGCCCAGAAGACAAACATCTCAGGCTTCTACCACTACGTCTTCTGCGAGCCATAAAGCAAGGACTTCAACATCATAGAGGAGTTTGGAACTTCTTCTCTATCAGAGACTTCCCCGTCCAAGCAGAAGAGGGAAGCGGAAACATCGCCTTCATCGTCTTGCGCGCCATGGAGTTGATCAACATATTCGGATACATAAGGAATCTCTAGGGCCAAAACTTTTACAACCTCAGGAGCATATACGCCCTACTGTTGATCAAAGACAGGCACTATTTCCTGTAGGTATGTATGCCCTGAGAGCCAATCATGGGATGATTGGCGGGATACATTGAGATTGATTTGATAAACATCAAAGGCGAGCTTCCAATTCTTTCTGGTTCAGTCATATGAGATAGTGATAGAACATATTGAATGTCTAGAGAATGACAGTACTCAATGACGTATGCCTTCAGGTTCATGACCTGAACGATGAGATCATACGGATGCTAAGAGTTTGTACATTCTTGTTATGTCCCTAGTCGGATGTCATTGTGGAAGGTAGATAGACAGCAATGACACACAAGACTAGATTGTGGTGTTGGTTGATGACAAAATCTCATTAGTCATGATATAGAGATATCAAACCAAACACATAGGTACTTGTTAGAGAACAAGTGTACTGGACAGACCCACCGTGAGTTTGATACATGGAACCATGAGATGGTAGTCACAGTCAGTACTCACAGTGATGGTGGTGAGTGTGATTCTTAGACCTGAAATCACTACACTCAACACATGTCGTTGGGCACACTTTGACATCATCAAACGCAGTCCTGAAACATGGGTTGTTATAAAGGTGATGATTGGGTGGCTTTGACACATGGGGCTTTTGAGGGGCGAGTGATAGATATGGGATTTGTCCCTCCTGAGGGAGTTTGATATCCATGGCCACTTGATGAGTAGGATTGAGAAAGGCGTGCACGCATGTGTGAATCAGTATGTGATACTGATGTCATACATATCTCTTCCAGTCTACTCTGAGATCAAGGAAGTGAATGAACGTTGACAGGATGACTGTTCCATGCCTCGAGTTCCATTCGGGATATCAGTGATAAAGGAATTATACATTCGCTGTAACACCATTCATGGATTGTAGGATGAAAGTTGTTCTCCAACTTTCTACTTTCACTTGGGTAGCACTGATGTGTGACTAGGCACCGCTCTTTGCTTGTGAAGTCATAAGTGTTATGGACTTTCACTGCCAACGTGAAATGGACCTGCAGGGTCACACACATAGGATTTAACCTGGAAGAGGAGTTTTGTCCACAAGGCAATGTTTAGATTGATTACTAAAGGAGTTTAGTAGTTCAATTAAACACTCAATCAGTCGATAGCTCAATATCGTATGGTTCAAGGTGTTGGACGCATTGATTGGAGTATCAGATTGATTGAAATCGCAATTGACTGATTTTTGCCCAACTTGTGCTCCCAACCAATCGGTTCATGTGATGAACCGGTCGGCTGAGGTTGTTGAACCGGTCGGCTGGAGTGTCCAGGCCGATCGGCTCATGCCCAGGTTGAAACGACCGGTTCAAGGGTTGAACCGATCGGCTCAACTGGTGCAACCGACCAGTTGGGAAAAGTCATGTCGGCAAGAATTTTCCTTTGGTTTCAAATTGCCAATTCGATTGGGAATAATATTGGTATTCGATACCAATTGGGAAAGAAACAAGGAAAGTCTTTTTGAGCCGGATTAGGACCATGAACCGATCGGTTCAGGGCACCAACCGATCGGTTGGAGTGCCCCAAACGATCGGCTCAGGTCCAACCGATCGGCTCAATGGCCGAACCGATCGGTTCAGTTATGAACCGATCATTTCAAGTTGCGAATCGGTTGCTTTTTGTGGAAAATTCTCAAACCCTTCTACTCCTGCATTAGTCCTGCATTGCCTGGGATGGAGAACCCTATCACGTGACTCTCCTATATATATAGGGGTATTGGGGGCTTCTCACAGTACAGCTCAGTGCAACCAGTTGCTCTGCAAGTTGTCGTTCTCTCTGGTTTTGGTAACCTTGAGAGAGCCCGAGCAAGTGCTTCCCGCAAAAGGGAGGTGCAGCAAGGGAAGGACAACTGCAGTTGCAACAGGAGGCAGGAGAGCGTGTTGGCGACTAGTACGTCAATAGGAGGGTGCGACGCCTTCCACAACCTTGTGGGACAAGGAGTGTGGAGTTCTAGGTGGTCCGTGTGGACTACTACAGAGGCGGGAGGACACTGCCGCTTAGGAGGACAACTGTCATCCGACAGTCTGGTTCGAGTAGGAGTTGTCAGTCCCGGTGCGACCAGGAGCTGCACAGACACCGTCGAAGTCCGGAGTTGAAGATCGTGCATTGCGCGAGGTATTGTCGCCGAGCAAGCCTCGGGACAAGGTATGATTCCACAAACCATCCTTTTCTTATTATATAGACGTTGACGCGTTTCCTCGGTATGGGTTGGGGAGAATTCTTTTTTTTCCGCTGCCTTCTCTGTCTCCCCTAAAACCCAACATTTCCAAGACACAGGAGTACCAGAGAGGCTACTAGACATTGATCAAGTAGACAAATCTACACAACCCAGCAGCACTCCAGAGAAAGAAGTTGAGATGGAAACAAACATCTACGGGGCAGGCAAGCAGTTAGAGATCCTACGGGAAGTGCATGGATTCGAAGACCCTGCTTCGCCTGAAACATCAGAAGAATTGATCAACAATTTCGACCGCTTCTCATGCTCTACACTCACGTAGGAGTAGGTTAATGAAATTCTTCTAAAGATAGCTGATTCTACCCCGGCGGATGTCATCAACGAGGCATGCAGTGTCATAGTCCCGGTTGATGACTTAAGGTACATGGTAAAAGATGGAGGATGTTTGGTGATATTTGTGGCGGCCGCCTACATCCAGACGCTACAGACAAAGTTTGAACATGCATACATTGCTCATCCAATGTTGTTCAACGACATCTGCCTTGCCGATGAATCTGGAGCAAAGAAATCATTTCTGGCAGAGTTGGAGCACAGGGTTCCACGCACAATCTTCCTGCCCATCCTGCATTACAACCACTGGACGCTCCTGACGATGTACACTCGCCAACGAGCAGGAATCTTCTACAATATCTCAGACAGAAAGAAAGACCATCCAGTGCAGTGTACATCAACATCGTTGACCTCCCTTGAGCGCTTAGTACGAAAATACTACTACGAGATGGCGGAGCTGATACAACCATTCCTAGAGATGGCAACGAGCAAATGGCACGAGCTCCAGTTCTGCCACCGCAGTCCACAACAAATTCCTCTATCCAACGACTGCGGCATCTTCGTCCTGGAATGAATATCGAATAAAGAGACGCCTGATCAACTCCACCACATCGATTACCACAGCAAACGAGGAGAATATGTGTGGGAGCTTCTATCTGGCGCAGGCGCGCTCACCAACTAACCCTCACTGGGTTAACATTACTCTACCTTATCTACATCACAACTCTGGGACAGAGTGTGGAGTAAGTTTGGGGGGGTACCATGTACCAGTGAGGGAGGTATAAAAAAAAATTCTTCAAACTCCACCCTTTTTTATTCTTTTTGTTTTTTTCTATAACGTGTACATATACATATACATGCCTCATACAAAATACAAAAATTTTACTTATTTTGTTTGCGCATATATGTACAAAGACACTATATAGTAAAAACCTGATACGACTTCTTGCCAGTTTGTTTTCTATGTGCCCAAGGAGATGCAAGTTTTGTTATGTCTTTCTGATAATGCAGCCTCAAACAAAAAAAGACTACGACTTTCCACGCCAAAAGTTTCGAAAAATAATCTCGCAACAGCTAAGAGACGTGTATGCAGAATGAAAAAGTTGCCCAAACAGAAACAAAAATTCCTCTTGTTTTCCCTTACCCAACAAAAATCCCAAAAAGAGAGAATAGCCTTATGAGAGTGAATAAAAGCATGAGAGTTGTGCCAAATAAAAAGAAAGAAATATATATATATATATACACACTTGTTTTCCAAAAGTACCCATCTTTAGGCATGGTAGATCCGGGGCAGTGGTATGTAGGATGTGAAATCACTTCTCTAAAGCCAACTGGCTAGGACTGTAGGGACCACTCGCTCGCTAATGGACTCGTACCTGGATGGACTGATGGGAAACAAGAAAAACCCAAAAAGCCTTAAGCCTACCCAAATACACAACTTTTTGTCCCCAAAAGTTGTTTGGTGTGAAAGCTAACTTCGAAATCATGCACCCAAGTCTTGCCGAAGCTGTGGAGAAAATTTTTGCTTAAATAAGGAAGGAGAAGTAAAGTCTGTTGTTCGTGGTCTGGCCGTATTCACTTTAAGACATATCAATGCTCGCTCAAACCCATGGTCTGAAAATTATACCGGTTAAGAAGAAGCATCACAAAACAAAGTTTAAAGATTGATTGAGGACAATCAAAATGCTAAGTTTGGGGGAGTTGATAACACCAAATTTTGTGATGTTTTTGGCCCTTATTTCGTTATCAATATGCCCTTTTAAATTGTTTCCTCTCCTTTTTGTCATGTTTTTGAATAAACAGGCCTCGCTATGCTCTTAACTCAATTTTATCATCTTTTGCATAGTTTTCCTCATTTTTCGACTCATTTATCAGCAAAAAGGCCCATCCCGGCCCACGAACATGTTCCACCTGCATCGACTTTTTTACCAACCAGCCGGCCGATACGCTTGTTGCCCGACACAGGGCAACACGATACGCTGACCGCGCGATACGAGGGTGCTGCGTAAGAAGGAGAAGACGAGTGATATGCCATTTACCCGACAGGGAGTCGGACTCACCACGACTGCTGAAGCGTGTCGCGCGATACAGGCCACCCACCAGTAGACGCCACTCGTCACGATAATCGACACGCTCACAACCCGACATCCTTGTATCGTGCGACACACATATCGGGCATCCCTGAATTCGTGATGATGGTGCTGATGGAAGACACATGGCACCCGGAGGACCACAAATTCTCCCATCTGTTGCCTATAAATAGCAGCCATAGGACTCTGATGGGACGGGTCGGGAGACAGGTCGGAATCTCTTGAAAGCCAACTTGGGAAAGCATCTGGAGTTAGTGTGTCATGCCTCTGAGGTGTACCGGGTGATACTAGGTGAGCACTTCCCCAATCCGAGAGGGAGGGAATGGTTCACTTAGTATCGGCCCCGGGAACCGCTGCAGACCGATATCAGCCAACAAGGACACCATATATGAGTGCCCGATACTCGAAGTAAAACTCTGGCCCATCACGATACCAAGCCCGATACGCATCACCAGTCACGGTGTGTCGCCTGACATAATCGTATCGGGCATGAGCGCCCCGCACGATACATCTGCACGTCACGAGTGTGTCGCTCGAGAGGGTGTGTCACCTGACACGGGCATATCGGGCAAGGCTCCCGCCTGGTATCAGGCTGGAGGATCTGCTGCCTATCGCCCTTCTAAATCAAGAAGGCGACATTTATCTTTACTTATTTCAGTCATTTACTTTCTTTACTTATGCAATGTAAACATACCCTTTTATGATAATGGAAATTAGAAGAGTTTTAATTAACTACTTCTTTATGTTTGGTCCCTTTTGTTGGATGATTGTTTTGTTTAGCATCCGAACTCTAGCTTGTACGCTTGGATCACGTTTCGACTAGCTACCGAATCGTGTTTTCCTATTGCAGCAGCCTCGAGAGAGGTGTTGTGGCTCTAGTGTTTGGTCTGATACGGGAGTACGAGAGTGCCCATGATCGGAGTTGCTTTAGTAACCTTTCCACTCTAACTTAAGACCAGTAGCCTCAAGAGAGGTATTGATTCTTAGTTAGAGGTACCCGCTTCGAGAGAAGGGGTACAAGATGTTTCTGCTGCCGCTTGTTTTACCGAAGCTTTCTCCTTCGTTCCTTACTAAAGCATTAGTATTATCCTCTCTGTTTCCGTTGCATGAAAACCCTAAAAAATGAACCTTGAAAACCTTAATTTTCCTCGTAGCTCCAGTTGGAGATAGTTTTCTTTTATTTTATCGATCTTAGCCTATTGTTCCCTTGGGGAACTTTATCATCTCCTTACCCATACCGGAGTGTAAATTGTCGATTCCGCATTCCCAATACTACCACCCTTGTCCCTGTGTTCGACCCCGTATATCTACTTCAACCCCGTAATAAAGTTGCGGGGGGCTAGAAGGTTTCGGGTTATAAATTTAAAAGTCCTACTACTTCAAATCCACTCCCTTTTCAGACGTGCGATTTAGGCCGGTCACAAATTTACCATAATGTGTTAAAGTTAGACATCAACGGAAATGTGTCCCCCAAATTATCATGCCATATGTATCTTCAGTGGATGATCACAATATTATGAAGAAAATGCCAACATCCTTCTTTGATGGATTTTATGCAAACTCTCATTTTAAGCATGACATGGGCAATGAACTCTTTCTTGATCTTATTATTAGTTCTCTATTTGTTGATGATAATATGACTTTGAATACTTCTCCTTCTAAGGATGATGTATGATATGATGATGATGGACCACAACACAACCAATGGCCATGACAGTTTCTCTCCTGCTTTCTACTTAGCTACCTAGAGCATTATTAAGAAGGATTTCCTGGAGATGGCTGATCTCTTCTTCAAAGGATGGCTTCACCATGGAAGAAAGCATCTTTTGAATCTAGATCATGCTCATTCTAAAAACTGACGAGACCCATGTTCTGATAAATGACTTCTTTCCTATATCTATAGAGAAAGTTTCTCTTTGTATCCTTGTGAGGATTGCAAATAATCAGCTTTCTAGTTTCATACCACATATGATATCCAATGAACAAGGTGCTTCTGTGAAGAATCCTAATATGATTCATAACATTCGGCTGACAACGGAGCTGATCCATGATATTGATCATGGTGTGTCACATCTAAAATTGGTTATGAAGCTCGACTTATCAAAGCCATATGACATGATAGACTAGGACTCCTTTCAATCTATTCTTTCCTATCTTGGGATGTTGAATGTGAAGGTAAATCTATGCCTGATCTTCTTCCAGGAAAACTGGATGAGTATAACATTACATGATGTTAATGCATGTTTCTTCAAAATGCACAAGGGCCTCAAGCAAGACCATCGTTGTCTCCATTCATCTTTATCCTTTTTAAAGACACCATTTGCAGGTGTTTTAAGCAAGCAATGGCTACGGGGGAGATACAAAGATATTTGACTGGAGGAAAAGGAGATTCTTTGGCCATCTTTCTTTATGAAGACAACATTATCCTATTCCCCTACCATACCCATTTTTCTCTTAAGGTGGTAGATTCCATTCTTAAGGAATATGAGAAATGACTAGGACGGATAGTTAATAGGGTGAAATATGGTTTCATGAGTGAGATAAATGGTTTTCAATTCCTAAAGTAGGTATCACATGCATTAGGAGTCCCTTCTATGGATGATTCTTTCACAAATCTTGGAGTACCAATAGAGTGTGGAATAAAGTGAATAATCCCATTCGAGTTTCTTCTTAATAAGATGCAACTTCTCATTACACACACCTTTTCCATGATGGCTATCTACACCATGGATACAATAGGGTATACCATCAAGTATTACCAGTAGCGTTAATTCAATTCTATCATCTTTCCTATGGTGAGATCTCAAGCACCATAGCAGGCGAGTTGCGGTCGATTGGGAATCTGGCACGTTATTGATGCAGGAAGGTGGTCTTGAACTCCCTTCTTTGTCAATTATTGTGAAATCCTATTGTCTTATAACTTTTTGGGAGATACTCATAAGGTGCCCAGGATGGGTTGGTTTTTGTCAGGTGAAGTACTCTATCATTTTTGAAAACACCATGGTAGTCACCAATCTTACCTCAAGTTGGGGTTTTATGCCTCTACCTTTTGGAGTTAGGTTTGGTGATATTTTCAAGAGATCCTCATGTACAGTCGATGGATAGTTGGAAGAGGCAAGATATCTTTCTAGGATGACCCTTGGTGTGATCAAATTTTGCATCCATTCAAAGTTGGAAATATGTGGCAGATTTTCTATGAAATTGGAAAGACATGTTATCACCTATATGTAGATCAAAACAAATCTTTCTTCATGGATTTGGGCTTATGATTTGATACCACGTGCTAAAGATGTTGTATGGAAGATTATTAAGAGGGAAATACCTACAGACAACAACATACATAGGTGCCATATTCATAATGCCTCAATGTGTTATTGTTGTGATCAGCCATCATGTGAGACTATGACACATCTTTTTCTTCACAGTGATGTCATAAGATTTCTTGGGGTCAAAATATCTAGTCTTTTTGTGATCCAAATGGATGATTTCCAGCTACAACTTACACATTTGTTTGGTCTGCTAAGAAAACCACCCTAGAAGAAACCTTCATTGTTGGTTGTTTTCAATTTTGGCATCTCTCCCTTGTTGGGTGATTTGTAGGTACAGATGCAAGCTGGAAAATGATGACCAAAAAACTCCAATGGATACACTTTGGGAATCCATTGTCTATAGTGAATCATCATATACTCATACACTCTTTAAAATTGTGAAGTGAACCCCTCTTATACCATTCCATGGAGGAGTCTAGATTTACAAACCTCAAGCTCCCTACCTGTTATTTCCACTGTAGGTCAAGTCAAAAAAGTTCCCTGACTTTCCCTCCCTATTGAGTAGGTAAGATCGGTATCTAGTCAATCATGCATATGTCGTTAAGCTATTATACTCATCAACCATTTGAGTCCATAGCATGAGAAATTCAACCGTGATTTCATCTTCTAGACTTGAAAACACACACCTTTCATGATTATTATCTTATTCTTCTCTCTAATTGTCTCACTTGATTTAGTCTATATCTATCTAAGATACAATTCAAGATGAAGAAGTTTAAGCTTTTTAGATGTTCAACCCTATATGTGGTGAATCAAAATCTTAACATTACTATTGTATGTGTCATGGATAATGACGGAATCAAGAAAAGGTGAATGATGGGTGTCATCAGGAACACTTTTGCATATACCATTCTTGGTTGCAAATATTGGATTAAGGGGAAGGACTCCATTTATGCAATTATCCAAGGATGCATCATTTCTTTCAATCTAGTTGATGATAAGAACCTGGGTATATCTATAGTCAAGATTGATGATCGGCATGCGTATGAGATTCTATGAGGTGATACCCCTAGTCCTTGTTGGATGACACGACATGTAAGGGAGATGCAGAGGGTGGTGGAGAGTGAGGAGTTTATTGGATATCATGTGCCAAAGAATAAAAATTATATTTCCAAGGAGTTGGACAAGGTTGGGTATTTATCTGGAGGAAAGGGTCATTTTTGTGGAGCCTTCTTCATTATCGATGTGGATTAGAGGCATGTTGATTTTGGTGAGAAGAGATATGCCTTATTTAGATATTTCTTGGACATATACTTAGATGGAATTATACTTGTACATACATTTTTGTCTTGTGGGTATACTTTCTTTTGTTGCTTTAATGACTAGCTGCTCCAATACTGCATTAAATACCCAGAAGATGTAAAAATGTGATTGTTTTTTCCTACATGTGGAAAGTAGGATGAATAAAAATTCCTAGTTGCTGAAATTAAATGCATACACACAAAAAGATATATATATATATATATATATATACATATTGATACATATATATACATATATATATAGATAGATAGATAATTACATGAATACATATTAGGACTCTAAAACATATTGACATGACTTGAATCAAGATCAGACAAATAATACCTTTGCTGAATTTTCCACTTCTAATATCAAGATATGATTTACTGCACAAAAATAATGATGGGTCATTGATGGAGATCCAAATGTTGCACCAAGAGAAAGCCAGAAGAATAACTCCTAGGTTTAACCAAAACTAGTGCACTAATTCCTCACTCTGCATAAGTGGAAGCCTTATTGTAGTATACTTTAGGATCGAATGCATTGGGCAACCTTTTTAAGTAGTTGTATAGATTCAAAAGTTTTAAGAGTAATATTTATCATCAAGAAGTTGATTGATTTATTAAACTAAATGATTTCTAGCAACAATAGAGACTAAATCATTAAATGAATGATAATAAAGAAGACCAGGGTGATAAAATCCAATTTTGTAGATACCATATACCTTATCTTATCCATTCTATTGCCCTATTAGGAAAATTTATATTAAATTCCCTCCTACCTTGCATATAGTTACTTTCTCCAACTTATTGGAGAATGACAAGGGTATTATCTATAGGTAATCAAAAGACTAGAGGCGTACTAACAAGGGGCATAAACTCCACCCACAACAAATGGTCACTCAATGACCATCAGATCATCATCACCAGGCATTATCCATAAGTACCGTACCACGTCAACAAATGGTGGCCACAACAAATCATCAATCGATGGACATCCAGCATGTGCTCATCACTCAATGACAACCATGCACCCTTCATCTGATGATGTACCTACACCCATCACCTGATAGTGTACCTGCGCCCATCACCAGATGGCATGCTAACATCCATCACCCGATGGTGTGCCAGCATCCATCACCCGATGGCGTGCCTACACCCATCACCCGATGGAGTGCCTATGTCCATCACCCAATGGTGTTCCTTCTTCCATCACCCGATCGCATGCCTACGACAACCACCCGGTGGTCTGTTTATGACCACCAACATCCCATGTCTTTGTCTGTTTGTAGATCTACAATGCTACTCGTGCAAATGAGTGGTTACACTCATAGCTTGGGTTGGGAGTATCCATTATGGCTCTCCCAACATGTATATACTTACATCCATTTAAAAATATAGGCTCTTAGCAAATATTATCTCCATTTGTTTGATCTTAATGCTTCTCTTGTATGATTAGCTATGGTCTTGTGATGTTTGATTGTTGGTGTCTCATAAGAGTAACATTAATCTTATCTTAGCATTTTGGAGTTACATGAATGCACGACAATGGGGGAATGTATAAGCATTGATCATATGGTTATATTTTGTGATTTTTCATTTGCCATCTCGAGAGAGAGACAACCTTATAATCTGGATCTATCCTAAGCATGAGAGAGGAGGGAATATACATACATGATGATTTCTTGTAATCTTTCTAAGAGTATACTAAGGGGTGTGAGTATTGAATGTCAATGAGATATCTTAGTAGGTGAAACCCAATCCAAGTTTCAATCCATTTCTTGTTACCACGTGTTTGTTTTCTTTTGTTTTCTTTATTATTCTTTTACTTGTTTTGTTTTGTTTGGAGTAACATTGTTCCATAAGGAACACCTTCTTAATCTACCCACTTGGTTGGTGTAACTGAGATAAGATTCTACATTCTTATCACTTTACCACACTTATCATTATGTATTGACCCCGATTACTACATCAGACCATGTATAATAGTTGTGGGGGTCTAATAGTTAGGTTACAAATTTAAGAGTCTGACTACTCTAGATCTGCTCCATTTTGGATAAGTGATTTAGGCCGATCACATGGCATGGGGTCTTGCAATCAAAGCTTGGATGACTATCCTAACAAGATCTAACTCTTAAATAGAAATTACTAAATAGAGGCTTAGTTGTTGCACCCTCATTGGATACAGATCATCACTTGGACTAAACTCCCTTGGAACTGACCAACCTCAGCACCCATGTTCCTAGTTTATTCCAACTGGACTCCCTCACTTATCATCAACCATCCTCAGAATGTTAGCAAATCGTATCGCAATCACCTCACTATCCCTTGTTGACAACTCAGGAGGGATAACAAGGTCATTCTAGAGTTCTAATCATGCTCATAGCAACCTGCATATCCATTATCATAACATACATGCGAAGGAAGTTGTCAATTTGCAAGGCAAGGAAATAAGATAAACAATACTTTATTTAGCAATAGTATTATCGAGTTTAGATATAGGCTAGGATAAAATACAAGATGTTGGGGCTAGTCCCCATGCCTCAACAGAAAGGTCTACTCACTCATGGAGAGAGACAACAAAGGAAAGGTAGAAAGAATGATGGAGGGAGTGATGATTCCTGGTGTAGGAAGATCAATCTCCCCACTGTAACCACCACCTCATTGCTCTTTTCTTGGGTTTGCGCTATGCAATATGGCTTCTAACCACCAATCAGAGACCCTCTTGAATGGACAATAAGGGTTCCCTTTTATAGATGCATTCCTATTTGTCAGGGGAAGCTAATTGCATGGCTCGTACTCAGTCCAACATGCGACTCACGTGGGTTACTCAATTTGAACCTCACATTGGGTTCTTTGGAAAACCATCATGGAATTAATCGGATTAGGCTAAATGATGGGAGTGTGTGTCAGAATTGAAGAGTCTGGAAGACTCTAGGTAGAGAGGGACTCAAGTTGGGTGAGCAGAAAAGTCGATTGCTTGACTAGGAAGTTGGAAGGTGGACAATGGAAAGCTTCTGAGGGCTTCCATCCCTTAAGGCGTAGTACCTTGAGGGATTGATAATCTATTAGGGCATTATCGCATATTTTTGGTTGGTTCTGCATGGAAAATATATAAAGTGCAATAAATTTTAGAAATGAGGAGATTATTGCATTTAGTGAATATAAAGATAAACTAGGAAATAGAAAAATGAAAGCTCCTAAAAAAGTAAGAAAAATAGTACGCAAAGATGGGTATAAATATACTCATCAAACTACCCCAGACTTGATCTTTTGCTCATCCAGAGTAAAGCAAAATGAAAAGGAAGGAAAACAATTGATACTAGGATCTAGTTTTTCCTCTCCCAACTAAGAAAACTTTGTGCACCCTTCCACCAAACACGATCAAGCAACTCTAGTCCTTTGGGGTCACATACCCACACTTTGATATCCCTCGATTTGGGCATGTTCCTCCATTCACTAGACTCTAGAACATGCAATGAACTAATTTCATCTCAATAATACTCTTGATCTATCCCTGCAAATAGAAGGTAGCATAAGTCAGGTATTTTTGGCTATATTGGGGAGAGTTTTGATAAGTCCCTTGACTATGAAAATTTTGGACAAAAGGGGGAGAAAGACATGGCACAAACCCCTCTCCACTATTCTACTTAAGACCTTATTTGGTATTCACTTATTTTATTTGTCTCTCTTATATTCAACTCGACACCTTTTAGTTGATTGCAGATAGATTGACCACATGTTTTGTTTTGGGCTCATTGGCCTCTTTTATTTATGCCATGTCTGTAGAAAAAAATTGAAATGGAGGTATATTTATGGAAGGGATACCACCCTGGACATAGGGATTGACATATAGTGGGGAATGTTTTTTTTCTTTTTGTCTAGATGGAGAGGAGATAGGAAATGATAGAAGGTGAGTGGGAACAAGAGACTAACCTATGCTTCTTTGTTTTATTGCTGCATTGGAATCAGATCACCGTATTATATTAGTTAATTTAGATAGTAGGGTAAATAAGTGTTTACAATTTTTTTTGCAGTTCATATCTGAGGCTCATGCGGCTGACTCTTCTAACTCATTTTTCTTATCATCATTTCCAAGGGGAAAGAATGCTCAACTGTTCTCACCGGGGCTCTTTTCCATACAAAAGAGATGTTTATTCCTTAAAATTCCTTTTGCATTGGTTAGCTCAAGAAAAAGGGAATTGTTCATTTATATATTTGCAATTTTGCAAACATCGAAATGGCCAACTAGGTAAAGTCCACTACTCACACAATAAATAAAAATAAAAAGAAAATGAAAAGCAACACAAATACAAATAAAAGATGAAGAAAAATAGTTTGAGGATGAGAAAGGGAAAGGTTAGAGTTGAGGTGGTGGGGACGACATACCACCCACCCTCCACCCCCAACATCAAAATTCTTCCTGCCCTTAGGCAGAATGAAGTTGGAGATGGAGGGGACTTGATATGGAGGGTGGTGGGGTTGTACATGGAGGGAGTGGACATCCAAGAGCAGTCAATAGAAACCCTGAGAATGGGTTCCTCTCCCATTGGTGATTCTCTGATATGAACACTATCTTGTCCACCATTTTCCATGATCTTCATTCAATGGTGATGAGTGTTGCTATGGTCGTGCTCCCCATTTCCCATATTCTACGTCTATGCATCGCCTTATCACGAGGGTGATGGCTTGTTGATCATACATCCAGTTGATAAACAGATCCAGATCGACTGGTGGCATTCCTCATTGATGTGTTGGGTGCACAAAGAAGAACTCCCAAGGGACATAGGTGTCCTGGGAGTAGTAGAGTAGGAGATCTTGGTTACATGGTATCTTGTTAGTCGTTGAGAGGATGACATGTGAGTGTTGAAGTCCTCTGTTGAGGTTGTTGGTCGAGAATTCCATTAGTAGTTTTGCAAGGGGATGGACAAGAATGCGTGCCCTTACTTTTGATTATCAAAAGGAAGATGGTTGTTCTCTCTAATCCTTATGCCTCATTTTATTTATAGCTGCAAAGTAGACACTTTAGGGATACCCAAAAAGTTGGTAGTTACATTCCATGCATGTGTTATACCTAGTCCATAGACATTTCACATTAATCACTTCCTTAAAAGTCCCAATCAAGATATTATGGCAGTGAATATTGACGTTAGGATTGAGAAAAAATTGGCTACTAATTCCAAAAACCAATACTTCTCGTAAAAGATGGAGACATATTTATCAAAGAGAATGAAATAAAATATGTTGTGGAAAATAAAAAGAGAAATCATCATCAGGCTACATAACCCATTCTCTAAGCCCTTATCGTTTCTTAAGATTGCAAGATCTCTTGTTGTCAAACGGGCGACTAGCCAGAGGATTTTATGGAAAGATGGTATTTTCATCATGAGCTTGTTGCACCATGCTGGCTATTCATCAATCAAATTTGGTTTCCAAGGGCATGAACATCCCCTTCTCTTTCTCTCCTCTCCTCTCTCTCTCTCTTTCTTTTTTAGAATTAATTTTGACAAAAGAAAAGAAGAATTAGATAAAAACAAAACAAAATAAAACAAATAACAAAAAAGGGTTGGTTTGCCTCTCAGCAAGTGTCACGTTTTAACTTTTTGGACCCTATCGATGATAGTGTTACTCATGTCAAACACATGAGTAGGGTTTCTGAACCCTTATCTTTTGAATATTTAAGCCCATATCATTGTTAGATGGTGTACATACCACGCTCGGGGGTGAGTCCTTATTACCTTTCTTGGATCCCTGAAGGCCTATTTGTTATAGTTTCTGATTACCTTTTGGATTGAAAGCTTGAATAAAATTATGCAACTTATTTAGATTGTCAATGACCCCATATTCAATTGTCTTCTTTCCTAGTCGTTGGATGAGTTTTTAGGCTTCAATGTCTATTAAGGTTATTGCAATGGCTAAGAATGGTCTCCCCAAAATGAGTGGGAAATGATTGTCCTCTTTGATGTGCATTACCACAAAATTACATGGGACATATGTGTCATGTCCAAACTTCACTGGGACGTCCTTGATTATTCCCAAGGGTTTTTTAATAGATGCATCAACCCAATAAATGGTAATGGTTGTGGGTGGGGGATCAGTATATTCAATACATTGGCATAAAGTATATGTCATGATGGATATGATTGCGCCTAAGTCAGCAAGTCCCTTGCGACAAGTGTCATCTCCTAAGAAAAAAACTATCCTAAAAGATTATGGGTCGTTTTGCTTTCAAGGTAGCTGGTTTTTTAATCACTAGATGTCATTTGTGCTAGATTCTCATTCTTGGATTTCTAGGTCGAATGCTTTTCGCACAATAGTGTCTTGAGATATTTGCACCCGATTAGAATTTTAGTTAGCATATCGAGGAAAGGGAAGTTAGCATGGAGATTTTTCATGGTGTTTTTTAATTTCGTGAATTAGACATCTATCTTGGTCTTCTTAAGGTGACCTACATATGGTACATGAGGCTTGTATACAGGAGCTTTAGAGATCTTTGGTGGTCCAGGCTTGACTGCCAGTGTTGCAATAGTTGAATTCTCGTTGGTGTACATGTGGGTTTATGAGACTGATCACTGAATGTTCATTTGGGTAACTCAGGGCCTCAATCGGGGTGTCTTCATTACTTCTAGGAGGAGTAGAGCCAAGAGTGTGGTTTAGAGGTGTGGAGTATCACATTTCCTAACCTAGTTATTATGCTATTTAAATGCTCTGGATGCTTGGGATTTCTTTCACATTGACCCACGATTGTGTCCACCGGGGGATGTTGATTAGCCACTAATTTGGTGATCTATGACTCCAACACCTTTTGGTTATATGTGGCATTGGTTACTTGAGTCAGGTATGACACCATCATCTCCTAAAACTATCTTCATTGGGTCCTATGTTGGTGCTACCTCTATTTGCAGTGGTGGGGTCTTATTAGGATTCTAACTACTACTGTCGCTGCTGGTAGTACCCACTAGGAAAATAAACCTAAAATTTCCCTTCTTGCATGGGCCAATGTAGTTTTACGATGCTCTAGCCTGAGCGGGTTGTGTTGAGGTCTGTTGATTTGGGCTCTCGGCTCCAGCGGGGTTCTCGTATTAGAACTAGGGTGACTAAGAGCTTGGTTTGGGTTATAGTACTCTTGCCCTAGAATATTGATGATTGATTTCATGTCCTTTCCTTGGGTGACTATATATTGTTTCTCCTTAGTGCTCATGGAATGCAACACACAATTGTTAACAATGGATTGTGTTGTATTCCATTACATGGCAAAACACGCAACAAAAGGTGCAATGATTTGTACTTGAGGTGTATGGTTCTTCCTCTCATATGCACTGAAGGATTTTTTGAGATTATGCTGCTTGAGAGAGAGAGAGAGATTTCAATGTTTCAAAAATAGATTTGAGTTCTAAATGATCCTCTACCATGGCTACTTTAAGAATTCCCTTGCCCAAGGGTATCGTCAAGTGAGTCTGATTCTATGTCACAAGGTTGATTATCTTTAGCATGCTGGCAAGGCTCTGTGGCATGAAGTTTCCATTAGATAAAGGGTCAAGGAACTTCTTTGTCTCGTCATTAACCCCCCGATAGAAAATTTTGATGATTTGATTCAGGGGGATGCAATGATGTGGGCACTTTCATTGGAGTTTGTTGAATCATTCCCATGCTTCATATAGAGATTCTTCGAGCACTTGATTATACCTTATGATATGTCCTCTAATAAAATGTGTCATTGAGGGTGGGTAGAATTTCCCTATAAATTTTTTTTTGACGCCCTCCCATGTTGTAATTGAGTCCCCACGAAGAGCTCTATATCATGCTCTAGCTTTGTTAGTCAGGGAATATTGGAAGAGTTGCAATCACATTGCATGATCAGTGGAACCATATGGCTTCAACATCGAGCTTGATGAATTTGAGGAGATGTTCCTAACATTCATCTCCATTCATTCCCGTAAAGGTAGATCTTTGCAATAGGCTTACCCACTAGGATGTGATGTTGATCGGATACCCTGGAGGTTGTACTAGATGAGTCAAGTCAGTGCCTTTAGGGATAGATAAATCATGTAATTCTTTGGTGTGTTTTGTGGATTAGGAAGCTTCTAAATTGGACTTGAATTCGACTTCCTCATGTTCCCTAGCTTCTATGTCGAGTAATTCTTATTGGGTTGCAATAGCTTTCTCAATTCGACTTCCTCTTGTTCCCTAGCTTCATCATGTGTTTTTTTGCATTATAATCACATCTAAACATTTTAGATTGCAATTTATTTCCTCCAACATGAAATTTCATGTCAAATGCACTTATACCTCATTTTGTGTGTTTTTCAAGGTACTTATGCTTGCATTGATGCAAGGGAGATAGATGAAAAATATCTTTGGGTCCTTGAACCCCGAGATTGGACCTAAATGGTTCATAGATCTTGTTAGATGCACAAGGGTCAATCCAAAGTGAGAGGAGGTCAAATGAAGGAGTTAAAGTTGGAGTAAGCAAAGGGAGGCCACAAAATAGTTATGGGAAACCACCACGGTCATGGTGAATTAATACACAAAAGTTATAGAAACTTCACCACTTTTGTACATGAATGACCACGACCATGGTCACTAAAGACACCATGGCTATGGTGATCAGAACAACTATGTCCAGGGTGCTCCAACTCACTTGCGGCTCGTGCCATGTCCGTGGAAATTTATTCTTCAAGATCCCAAAAATAAATAGTAACTTGACTCATTTTATACGTCAATGACCACAATCGTGGCCATCAGCATGATTGTGGCCCTTGAAGGACACCTCACTTGTGATGACCACCATGACCATGGTGAGATTAAGACAAGACGGCCTCAGAGCAACCTCACCCGTGGAAACCTCCACCAACACGGTTGTGCTACCCAGCATTATCGTGGGCCTTACCACAGTCGTGGCCACCATACATACTTACACCTCACCTCCACCTTCCACCTTGACCATTCCCATAGCCTATGACCATGCCACATAACCCACACCACGTCCTTAGTGACCACTCAAATCAACCCATTTCCTCCACTATTTTTCCCATTTTGCCCCCACTTACCCTAGTGCTCCCCCACCAAATATATACATATGTGACAGCTAGAGCATAGAGTATAGCACCCCTACAGCTGCTCTAGCTACTCCTTAGCCATTTCCTTACATGAAAACCTCCCACCGTCCATTTCCATTCCATATCTACACCATTTCCACCATAGAACCCTAGTTTTCTAGGTCTTCTACCATAATCCCCCATATTTTCTTACTATTCACTTTCCATGGAGGAGGAGACATGTCCTATAGCTGCTAGGAGGTGAAGGTGAAGAAGCTACCATGAGCTCCATGTCCATCTACCTCTTTCTCTTTTACTTTTTTTATCTTTGGCATTATCATGTCTAGATAGGCCCCTAGTGGTGGGTTGTTTGGGGCTAAAAATGTTACTTTGATACCATGTTGACGAAAAATCACTTGTAATGACCATATTTCCATCCTATGATGATTGCCTATTGCTTATATCTCATTTCCCATTATCTTGCTTATGGTAAACATGGATTACTTATTGTATGATGCTTGAAGACACCTAGCTTCTAGGGGGAAATGGAATATATGTGCCTCTCTTAGGAATTGCTCCTAGGTCCATTTAGTAGATCCCCAACTAGCACCTTTTATTCCCACATACAACCCCCTTCTCCTACAAGTAGGTGTGAGATCTAAGTAGCTAGTGTAAGAGTGATTAGTGCAATTGTCTAGAGTTTTCTAAATGCGAGATGGTGTGTAACATCAGGTGAAACACCCTCATCTCTACCCCCATTCCTACCCTTGGCTCTCCATTGCCCTAATACACTTGCCCTAGAAACCTAGACTTGCCAAGTCCTATTAGAATTACACCTAGCCCTATATCCCCAACTAGTAGCATAGGGTAGATTCCAATAGCACTTACCTTGTTGTTTAGTTTGGCAATCTAGATTGAAGATATAAAGCGTGCATGTTTTGTTAACCCCTCGACTAATATCATAGTTTCATTACCAAATGGCCCACCTATCCATATTTTTTCTTAAAACCCACCTTTTCATCTTAGCTTGTTAATGCTAGTTTAGTTAATTGCCTTTGTTACTTCTTAGTTAAGTTCTTAGTTCTTGATATCTAGGCCTTGCTTAAGTAGTTAGTGCTCTTTGGAGCTTGTTAGTGTTAATCTTGTTAGCTAGTGATAACTTAGGTTCTTGCTTGTGCTAATGCTTAACTTGTCACTTAGTTATTAATTTGAATTGTTAAGTCTAGTGTAGCTTAGTTGTAATTCCTCCTTGTTCTTTCTTAGCTAATCATTTTTCCTAACTCTTTAATCTTAACTTTCTTTGGGTAATTTAGCTTTTTTGGTAATCTAGTTTCCTTCTTGTTGTTAATTGCTTGCAATCTTAGTGTAATCAACCAAAACCAACTTTTAAACCCTAAATCCCTACACTCTGCTTTACAAATGTAGCTCATGCTAACCTAGCTCTAGTGCCCCCTCTCTCCCTATGGATTGACCCCCCTTTGCTTGCCTTTCACCTATATGAAGACATGACCTCGTGCGCTTGCAGGAGCTTATTTTAGTATTGTGAGTGAAACCTTGTTTGGAGCCTTATAAATTTGAAAGATCACACATTTGTGGAAAATCACACCAAGTTTGCTAGTGCCATTTTCGGGGATAGAAAGTGCCATAGCTACCTAGTAGTTGTGGTGTTGACTCTCCCCTTTGGTACCGTCTTTTTCTAGTTTACTTGTCTACATGGAAAACCACACCAATCTTTCTGGATTCGTTGCCGGGAAGTAGAGGCGCTCAGCCAAGCTAGTTAGTGTATCTTAGCTTTTCCTACTGCCCTAACCATTGCTATTCTTTATTCTTTGTTTACTCTTTCATACTAGCCATCTAACTTGGCTCTTATTGCTTATTTGTGTATTGTGTAGGTGACAACTTTGCATGAGTATTACGCATTCTACTTGTACCGACTTGGTTCCCTATGACCCCAAATAGGTAGAATAAGATGCCAACACCACCGCAAACAAAACCAATCAGATGAAATGGATGACCCGGTGCTAATGGTGAATCTCAACCACAACCCAACCACCCTCTCCACGAGTACTTCGCCCCGGGGAACTACAACTCCCCAATTGCCACCCTTGTTGACCAAATGTCGGGTCAAGAATTCTCCATTCCACCAACCCTTCTTGGACTTCTTCCTACTTACTATAGGATGGAGAATAAGAATCCCTACCACCGTATAGATGCTTTTCTTGAAACTTGATCCACATTCTGCACACCCGCCGCCGCTGAAGACTCAATCTGAAGAACCCTCTTTCCCTTCTCCCTGAAAGCAAAAGCTAAGGAGTGGTACATGTCTAAGCCTGAGTTAGTGACATGGAACATCGGTGAAGAATGAGTTTCTTAATAAGTTTTACCTGATCTCCAAGTTGAGTCAGATGCAGATATGCATTACCTCCTTCACACAAAAAAAGAATGAACCCTTCCATGAAACTTGGGAAAGGTTCCAAAATTTCCTGTGCGACTGCCCCCATAATGAAGTACCTTTGTGGCACCTTGTTCAGATGTTCTACACCAGGCTAGTTGAGCTGAGTCAGACTATTGATGATTCCTCCTGTGGAGGTACATTCATGACAAAGCCACCAGAGGAGTCTTTGCCCCTATTTGAGAATCTTTCAGAGAACTCTTGGCAATGAGCTTTAAGTAAAGGGGATCACTATGACCAAAACTACATTCCTCCTCCCCCTCCTGCATCTCCAGTCATAATAGAAGCCTTCATATAAATGATGAATATGATAGTTGATATGATGAGCATGATGAAGAACCAAGTTGGATGTTTTTCTATCCAATCTACAATGGAAATATATGTCCTTAATGAATAAGTGAATGCTTTGCCTGATTTTGGTAACTGCAACAACCAAGGTCCCGTATCCAACTCTTATACTCCATAATGGAGGAACCATCCTAACTTCTTTTAGAAACAATAAAGTGAAGAGGAGCAAGGACAGTCATGCTACCATCAAGGCCCTAAGTACAACTTAAAGTTTGAAGAAGAAGTTCTTGGAAGGCTAATGAGCCTAGATGAGGTAAAGAAAGATGTGTCCTCCCATGGGAAAATGATTAGCCACCTTGATTAAAGGCTAGATCAAATTTCTCTTTCACTATCTTGTCAGGAAGAAGGGAAGATCCCATCTCAACCTATTCCTAACCCAAACAATGATGGTAGTTTTATGGGCACCCCCCAAAGTACCTATGCTCCACCACAATACCAAGGACCACCCAACCCTTATGCTCCTCCACCTCTACAACCCCCATTCAACAACCAATACACTCCACCTCCAACTCACTAATACCCACAACCCCTACACAATATCACCCCTATCCACCAAAACCATCACAACAATAATCTCAGCCACAATTTATTCTCCAAAACCCAAATCCTCCACACCCAAGACCACCACCACCTCAACAACCACTACTAACATCACAAGCTACTTCTTATAACACCCATGAGCAAGTGAATATGGTATCAAACATATGGGAAATGAAGATGGCTAAAGATCTTGAAAAGGGGTAAAAATGATCAAGGTTTGTGATGAAGATCCATAGCCGGAAGAATCTAGTGGATATTGTAAGAGCACCAAAGAATTTGTTGTTCCATTTTTGCTTGAAAGTGTCGAGTTCATCAAATCTCTTGACACATCTTTGGGTAATGAAGAAGTACCCCTAAGTATCCTACCATTAATGGAGAATACGACATCTTGCATTTCACCCCCATTGAAGGTTAATTGATCAACTGTCCCACCTTTTCTTGGAAGTGTCGAGGGCACTAGAGATTCCTTTTTCCCATCATATGGTGATGAGATCACAGTTGGTGCTCCACATGCTCTTGAGATGGCAACACATGATACACCACCTTGTTGGGAGTTAATGACAACTCTAACTCCACCCCATGAGACAAGAATTACAACCATACCATCTCAAGGCCCACAACTTTTAGGAGAAGAGGTTGGTGAAAGGGGTAAACACTTTCATGATGTTGTAGAAGACTCCTTTCCACAAGAAAAACATAGTTATGCTTGGAGATTTCTTGAATCCTTTAAACAAAGGATGACAAATATCCAAGCATTCTTTTCCTTGGTTAAGGATGTTTTCATGGGTAGAAGTAAGGTGGTACTGATGCCAACCAAAGAAATCATAGCTACGAAGTATGTAAATTTCATCATGGGAAGCTACCTACCAGAAAAAAAGGGGTGATCCCGGAACACCCCTCATTGCTTGCTACATTAGTCAATAGCTTGTTGAGTGTGTGCTCCTAGATTTGGGCTCAGTCGTGAACGTCATATCATTTTACATGTACACACAGCTAGGTTTATTAAGATTGAAACTGACATATTGTATTGTAATAGTGGGAGACGGATCTATGAGAACTCATTTGGGAATGTTGGAGAATAAGATATTAGCCTTAGATATAAGGGTGAACATTGCCTTTCGACTAGATTTTCTAGTCATGGACATTGATCCAATGTAAGGGAAAGATTACATTATCTTGGGCACACCCTTCTTGTCCAAAGTTGGTGCCAAAATCAACGTGCACGCAGGTACTCTGGCAGTCGCCCATGGAAGGATGAAGAGAGACTACTTTATGTTCAGTGAGGAGGAAATAAACATATTGGGTGAAGAGGATTTTGGTACCAGTCTAGACTACCATGATCCCTTATACTTGTGGAGGACAAGCCCTTATTTCTGAGCAATATACACTCCTTGGGATGAAGGCCACATCGTGAGGACCCTAAAGAGGATTACTTTGGAAGAAGAAGGAGACATCTTGGGTGACAACACTTGATGAAGATAGCAACAAGTGTGGTTGAAGGCTTTAAATTTATCTCTAGTGGGAGGCAACCCGTGTGGTTTGAGATTCTCAAACCCCTTTTATTTTGATTTAACTTATGCTTTGTTTGTATAAGGTTCCAAGAATACATACACACCATATTTTATAGTTTTGTTATTTTTAAATCATGTTAGAGAAGGTACCATGGAGAAAAGATGAGGAACAAAAGGTCTAGCAAAGGAGAAGATCAAAGTTGAAGAGAACATTGCAAATTAGTAGAAGATCTATAGGAAGGAGTCCAGAACAATCATGCTACATAGTACGTCCATGTAGCTGGCAAGCTAGAACAGACATGTTGCTCAGCACGACCATGGTGGTCCTTCCCTACTAACCTAGTGATACGTTAATCACTCCATCTCTTGGTGCTTGTCTACTGCGGCTCCATGCCCTTTATCCTACTATTCTAAACTTCTATTTAATGTTAATGACAACATGATTTAAAAATTTTGGGGTGGTAAGGCGGTAAGCCCTTCTTTTAGTGCATTTTCATCTATGTACCTTGTGCTAAATTTTTGCAAGATGATCAAATAGTTTGACTAACTTTCATAGTTGTTTATCCCAACATTGTGTGTTTTCTTGCCTACATGCATACATGTAGTTCTTTTCCATGCATTTTTGTGTAATTTTTCAAAAAATTTTCTCTTTTGACCATTTCATGCCATGCATTGACTTTGCATGTAGATTTTGGTAATTTTTGTGTGTTTTAACTAGGATTTGTTACTTTATGTTTTAATTTCTCTAGATGTAGGTTTAGATTTGATTGGGTGCAATTTGGCACCATTTTGACAAAATTTTGCCAGAACTTGAATATCCTTGATCAATAGTATGTATCAATTGAATTTCTATATGTTGTGATAAAAATGATTAAATCTTGGATAATGCAACTTTCTTTTGATATATTTGTCTAGAATGGGTCCTATGTAAGAATTTTGCATGTACTCCAAGCCTCTTGAAATAATTTGATGTTTTGAATAAAAGGGTGATTCTTTCAAGTCTTGAACATTTGGGATTTATTTGTTCTATATGAAAAGGATGCAATCTATCATACTGTTCACTTTATGCATGACTTGTTTGATTGGTGAATGTTACATGGACTAACTTACTAGAGTGAGATTATACATGACTTTCCACTACTTCTGACCCCTTTTAGACTCGACATTTCTTCCACCATCTTCTTACCTCTTCTCCTCATGAAAGGATGCCAAAGTGCACATATCAGCCTTGGCCACCCCAAAAAGCTTGGGGTGACCATACCTTTACCTCGTCGCTTCACTCTTGTCATCATATGCCCTACCTAAACCAAGGGCAAAGAAAAGAAACATAAAAGAAAAAAGCAAAAAGAAAATAAAGGATGATCTTGTTTAAGAGCATCCAAATAAAGAAAAGATGCATGTAATATAACTCCACTCCCTTTCATAACCATTTATTCTCTTTGAATGCCTAGTAGGGCTAGGGTAAATCAAATCTATCCCCAATCCTCCTACACAAGCCAAGTGGGTCATGAGCAGTGAAATGAAGTGTATGAGGTAGCTCTAGCAAGTGAAACAGTAATCCTAAGCTTTTGAATGTATTTCATGCATGATATGGTTTACCAGGATCAATATAAAAATTGCATCTCTTGCATATTTGAATGGTGACCCATATTCTAAGTTATTGTGCTTTGTGCTTGATTCACACTTGAAAAAATGAAAATGAGTAGAGAGTAGTGGATTGCATGTCTAATTCCTCATGTGAACTTTTTTAGCCAATAAACATCACAATGATCGCATTACCTTTTCTCCTTGATTGAATTGGAAGAGAGATTAAGTTGGATCATACTCGAGGACAAGTATGTTTTAAGTTTGGGGCGGTGATACAGCCCTATTTTAGGGCTTCATCTTGTGTCTTTTTGCATTATAGTCACATCTAAACATTGTAGATTGTAAGTTATTTCCACCAATGTGAAATTTTATGTCAAATGCACGTATACCTCCTTTTGTGTGTTTTTCAAGGTATTTATGCATGCAATGATGTGAGGGAGAGACCTGACAAACATTTTTGGGTCCTTGCACACCGAGATTGGACCTAACTCTTCCCTGAGATCTACTTGGATGCAAAAGGATCAATCCAAAGCAAAAGGAGGTCAAATAAACGAGTTAAAGTTGGAGTCAACAAAGGAAAGCCACAACATGGATGTGGGAAACCATCACAGTCGTGGTGAATTAATCCACAAAAGTTACAGAAACTTTGCCAATTTTGAACATTAATGACCACGACTGTGGCCAGCAAAACTGTCATGGTCACTAAAGACACTATGACTATGGCCATCAGAATGACCGTGGCCAGGGAGCTCCAAATCGCTCGTGGCCCCTGCCACGCCTGTGGTGATTTATTATTCAAGATCCCAAAAATCAACAATAACTCAACACATGTTACATGTGAATGACCACAGTCATGCCCATCAGCACGAATGTGGCCCTTGAAGGTCACCTTGCCCATGGTGACCACGAAGAATGTGGGGAGCTGATGACAAGATGACCTTAGAGTAACCTCGCTCGTGGGAACCTCCTCCAACAAAATCGTGCTACCCAGCACATTCGTGGTATCCTTGACCCAATATGACAGTGGCAACTGTCATGGTCGTGCCCACCATACATACTTACACCTCCCCTCCACCTTCCATCTTGGCCATTCCCATAACCAAAACCATGACCACCTAAACCTACCTATTTCCTCCATTGTTTTTCCCATTTCCCCCCACCCCACTTACCCTACTGCTCACCTACCACCTATATATACATAGGTGGCAGCTAGAGCATAGAGGTTAGCACCCCAACAGCTGTTCTAGCTACTCCTTAGCCATTTCCTGGCCTTCAAACCTGTCACATTCCGTTTCCACCATAGAACCCTAGTTTTTTAGGTCTTCTACTATAATCCCCCATATTTCCATGCTATTCACCTACCATGGAGGAGGAGCCACATCCTACATTAGCTAGGAGGATACAAAGCTTCCATGAGCTCCATGGCCATTTACCTCTTTCTCTTTTCCTTTTTACTCTTTTCCATGATCATGTCTAGCTAAGCCCCTAGTGGTGGACTATTTGGGGTTAAAATGATACCATCTTGGGGGAAAATAACCTATTATGGACATATCTCCATTCTATGATGATTGCCTCTTGCTTCTATATCATTTCTCATTATCTTGGTTGTGGTATGTGCTTTTCAACATGGATTGCTTGTTGTACGATGCTTGAAGACACCTAGCTTGTAGGGGAAAATAGAATATATGTGGCTATCTTAGGAATCTCTCCTAGGTCTAATTAGTGGATCCCCAACTAGCAGCCTTTGTTCCCACATTCAACTCCTTTCTCCTACGAGTAGGTGTGAGATATAGGTCGATAGTGTAAGAGTGATTAATGCAATTGCCTAGAGTTTTCTAAAGGCTAGATGGTGTGTAACATGAGGTGAAACACCCTCATCTCTACCCCCATTCTTACCCTTGGCTCTCAATTTCCCTAATACCACTTACCCTAGAAACCTAGACTTGCCAAGTCCTATTAGAATTACACCTAGACCTAGTTCCCCAACTAGTGGTATGCGGTAGATTCCAATAGAACTTGCCTTGTTGTTTAGTTTGGCAATCTAGATTGAAGATATCAAACTATAATTCTTTGTTAACTCCCAAGTAATATCATAGTTTCATTCCCAAATGGCCCACGTATCCATCATATTCCTTAAAACCCACCTTGTCATCTTACCTTGTTAATGCTAGTTTAGTTGATTGCCATTTTCTCTTCTTAGTTCATTTCTTAGTTCTTGATAGCTAGGCATTGATTAAGTAGTTAGTACTCTTTGGAGTGTGTTTGTATTAATGTTTTTAGCTAGAGATAGCATAGGTTCTTGCTTGCTCTAGTTCTTAACTTGTCTCTTAGTTGTTAATATGAATGGTTAAGTCTAGTGTACCTTAGTTGTAATTCCTCCTTGATCTTTCTTAGTTAATTGTTTCTCCTAGCTCTTAGGGTAATTTAGGGTTTTTGGTAATCTAGTTTCCTTCTTGTTGATAATTTCTTGCACTCTTAGTGTAATCAACTAAAACCAACTTTTAAACCCTAAAAAACTATACTCTGCTTTAGGAATGTATCTCTCGCTAACCTAGCTCTAGTGCCTCCTCTCTCCCTGTGGATCGAACACCTTTTCCTACCTCTCACCTATACTATGACATGACCATGTGCGCTTGCGGGAGCATATTTTAGTGTTGTGAGTGAAACCTTGTTTGGGGCCTTATAAATTTGAAATATCACATGTGCATGAAAAATTGCACAACTACCTATGACATGGTTTTCTCCTTGCAAAGTCTTTTGAGGGTTCTCTCTATTTTGCAATCAAATAGTAATCCTGAGTAAAGACATTTTGATCTTGGCATATGCTAGGAGTACCTAAAAAGAGGAAGATTGATCGTGAGTTGATGAGTTAATTTCAAGAAAACTTTCAATAATATCAAGCATAAAAAGTAGAATCCTTATTACACTTATACTCTAAAAATTATTAACTATCGTTGACCCTGGCAACAACACCAGTTTTTGATGGGGTTCCAAATTTCACACCAAGAAAAACCGTAAAAGAATAATTCTTAGGTTTAACTGAAGGTAGTCCATTAATTCCTCTCTCCACACGATGGGAAGCCTTATTGTAGTATAGTTTAGGATTGAACCCAAAGGATAACCTTTTTAAGCAGTTATATAGATTTAAAAGGCTTAAGAATAATATTTATATCTGATAAGTTGATTGATTGATTAAACTAAATTGTTTCCAATAGCAACATAGATTAAAGTAGTAAATGAATGATAATAAAGAAGATCGCACCAAATTTTTAATGCATCATTTAGCACTTAAAATCACTAAGATAATTACCCTAGAGTTTAATTCTTTTTCAACTTTCCGTTTAAGGCTAGTATAGAAAGGGGCGATCCCACATGACAACTTTTTAAGATTGTTTCTTTTATCCCAATTATTTTGAAGAACTATTTTTTTATTTTTTTTATTTTCAGATATAGAACGGAAAGTAAAAGTCGGGTTGTGGGTTTGATTGATTACACTAAAATAATAAATAAACACAAAGTAACAATGTAATAACAAGAATTTATTTTGCCCCTGTCACAAGGAAAAGAAACAATTGTTAGCACAAGTAGACTATTGTGAAGGGAAAAAGACTAGAAGTAAAGAAAGAAAATCAATGGAGGTTGAAATCAAAGAGAGAGAATCGAGGCTCGTAGGGGTTTTCACCACCTTAGCCTAGGCAATAACAACTAATTCTTAAGTGACGATTCGATGAAGGTTTGCGAGTTTAAAAACTCACAAGAGATAAACTCCACGTGAGCCCATTGGTCTTGGTGCTCATGCTTCCTAGTTTATCATCCTAAAAGACAAAAATCCACAGTCATATCAAAACGTCTATGCAATCGATTTTATTGTTCTAAATTTGTATTTCCATGGTCATTTCCATCCAGATTAACGTGGGATCCGAAGATCAATCGTTAATTAAAATCGATTACCATCTAGTCATTTAAGAAAAAGTCATTAAAACTATGTCTATGGGGTTATTCTCCTTGCCTCGATAGAAGTCTACTCACACATGCTTGTGGAAAACATGGAGGCGGAGGGAAGAAGAGTTCTAGCCATAGTCTAGTCTTACTAAAGGATAGTTCCTTCGGCTAGAGTCGATGAAATGGCCGACGCTTAATCCCTTTCTCCAGTCCACGGAAGAATAATAGGAAGAAGAAACTAGATCTAAACAAGCAAAGTAAAAGAACAACAATTGAAAGAAACACTTGGCTTGCAAAAACTATTCTTTATTGATGGAAAGAACAATAACATAAGAATACCAGAAGATTGCTCAGAAATCCCGTACAAAGATGATACAAAAGATGCCCTTGGGAGGAGGAAGTGCCCCTCCTTTTATAGGATAAGGAGGGGTATACTATCCAAAAAAAATAAGGGAAAAAAAGAGAGGGAGCCATCCTTTGAATTTTCAATATTTGGTCAATAGGAATTAGATAGACTTTAATTGTCTTGACCATGTAACTTTCTTCAATGCAGATTCCCACAGCAGCGATTTCGAACGTATTTCGCTCCCATAAAATGCACAAAAGCGGTCCAAATAATAGTATACTATTTTAGGAAATTAAATTTCCTTTCCAATGAATACTTGTACACTCAATTTAGACTTTGGATGCAAGAGTTATGGCACTTTTGGTGACAAATATACAATAATTATAGGACTGCTGCAAATTGTGCAATTATACTCCAAGAATATTTATCCCATTTCCTACAAAAATCCAAGAAAATATAATTAAAATTCTTCTTGAAGAGAAAAATATAATATAATGTAATTAATTACAAAACTAAGAAAATAAACAACAAAACAATCATAAAAAGATATCTAAAAGATGTAAATAAAAGTGATGAAAACACATTTATCATTGACCCTGGCAACAACACCAGTTTTTGATGGGGTTCCAAATTTCACACCAAGAAAAACCGTAAAAGAATAATTCTTAGGTTTAACTAAAGGTAGTGCATTAATTCCTCTCTCCACATGATGGGAAGCCTTATTGTAGTATAGTTTAGGATTGAACCCAAAGGATAACCTTTTTAAGAAGTTATATAGATTTAAAAGGTTTAAGAATAATATGTATATCTGATAAGTTGATTGATTGATTAAACTAAATTGTTTCCAATAGCAACATAGATTAAAGTAGTAAATGAATGATAATAAAGAATATCGTTGCATGGGTTTTGCTGCCAAAGCTTGCGTAATTATCCTAACAAGATCTAACTCTTCAATAGCAGTTACAAAATAGAGGCTTAGCCTCTGTACCCTCAAGGGTTACAGGTCATCACTTGGACTAAACACCCATGGAACTGAATAACCTCATCACCCAAGTTCCTAGTCTATTCCAACTGGACTCCCTCACTTACGACCGACCTCCTCGGCACGTTATCAGATTATAGCCCAATCACCTCACTATCCCTTTCTGACACCTTACAGAGATAACAAGATTGTTCTGAAGTTCTAATCACACTCAAAACAACCTGCATATCCATGATTATGACATACATGCAAAGCAAGTTGCCAATTTGCAAGGAACAGAAATAAGCAAAATTGTACTTTATTTAGCAATAGTATTATCAAGTTAGATACATGCTATGATAAAATATAGGTTGTTGGGGCTAGTCCCCATGCCCTATCACAAACATCTACTTTCTCATGGCAAGAGATAACAACATAAATGTAGAAAGAATGTAGGAGGGGGCCATGACGCCTACTGTAGGAAGATCAATTTCTGCACTGCGTCTTCCACCTCCTTTCTCCTAGCTAGGATTTGCATTGTGCAATGTAGCTTTTAATTATCGATCAGAGACACTCTTCAATGGGTGATAAGGGTTCCCTTTTATAGATGCATTCCTCACTGCTGAAACCCTAATGTTGAATACTTGTGATCGAAGGTAGATAATTGCATGGCACATACTCGGTCCAATAGGAGACTCACTTTGGTTACTCAATTTGTATCTTGCATTTGGTTCTCTAGAAAAACAACATGGAATGAATCAGATTAGGCTGAATTATGAGAGCATGCATTAGAACTAAAGAATCTAGAAAACTTTGGGTAGAGAGTGTCTCGATTCGGGTGAGTGGTGAAGCCGATCGCTTGACTAGGCAGTTAGAAAGTGGATAATGGAAAGCTTACAGGGCCTTACTTCCCTTGAGGCGTAGCACCGTGAGGGCTTGAATGTCTATTTGGGCATTATCTCAATTTTTGCTTGGTTCTGCATGAAAAATATATAAAGTGCATTAAAGTTCAGAAAAGAGGAGACAATTGCATTTAAGTAAATATAAAGCTAAAACTATGAAATAGAAATGCAATAGCCCCTAAAAAGTGAGTAAACCGGTATGCAAAGATGGCTATAAATATACTCATCAGTCTTGATGGTCGGTGTAAAATTCTATATTAGTGATATTTTGTAGTTGAGGGTATAAAAGCATATGTTTTCCCAATTTTGAATTGAGAACCATGTCATGAATACCTTTGCCCTTGGAAATTATACATATTATAATTAATATCTTTGATGATGAGTCAGGGATTAAGTGCACATTATGGATTTTGTCTAAACCATCCATAAGTATGGATAATGATGATGTCAGAACATGATGTCGGTCTTGAAAACTTAATAAATTGATAAAGTTGGTCATTGATAGGATACCACACTAAGAGAAATATCCAGACTTAAGAAATGCTAATCTGGTCCATGTGAACCTACATATTGATGAATAGGATGTTAATGCATGTATATCCACTATTGTGTTAGGATTTGAATTTGACCTACTTTTGAATCCAAAATATCTTTAAATTTAGACTCTGGTGAAGGTGGGATTATTACCTTACTTCATATATATATGGTAGTTCTTGCTTGTACTCTACGAGTTATTTCCTCTTTCTTAACATATAACAATATTTGTGTGAACTAAGTGACTTCCCATGATACAATGTTCAAAATTCGTATTATCAGTACATTTAGAAAACCTTTTTTTTGCGAGAAACTAGAGATTATTTTATTGATCCTGCTCTCTGACAAAGGCTAGAACTGGTTCCATGATTACATTGATGCTCAAATTGAGCCAGGCAGGCTTAGTGCTAGAAACAGAAATGAGTTGTTGGTACTAGAGGCATGTTTGGCTAGCACTTCCACAACATTATTGAGGTGTCTGGGGATGAAGCTAATGTGCAATCTCAGCTCATTGCCCAAAAGTCTCCTCAATCTAGCAATGTGGGGTTTTAGTTAGATAGGAGGAGTTTTCCCCAACTCAATCAGTTGTATGGCTTGTTGTAAATCTAAAAGAAAGTGGGATCTTCTCTAGTTCTCTCCTCTAGCGATCGACACCACACTGAAAATAGCCTAAAGTTCTACTTCCAGGGCATAGGTAGTAGTGGAATGCTCACCTAGTCCTGGACAACATTGTCTACTAGAGTCAACGACATGAATACCTACAACGGATGAAGTAGTGGAGTTGATGTAGGATGCATCGGTGAAGATGAACCTCTCATAATCTTGCAGGATAGGAGATTGTTTGTGAGAGGCGGTAGTGCTTCCATTGTTGCTCTCCATGGGGAGATTGGAGATGGTGGTCACTCATCCTATGATAAAAGTTACAATGGAGTTGATATCTTTGGTCTTGCCTTGATGTAATCTTTTGTTTCGACATGTCCATACATGCCAACAAGATACTGCCCAGATTATAGAGCCGATAGAAGTTTTAGGCACCTCAGAGATGATGAAGGTAATCCAAGTATCCTGATGCACAGGTTTTGAGTCACTTTTATAGTCTTATTTTATACTTTTTTTGTGCATTTATTTGTCAGTTTCTTAATTATATTTGCATAAATCACTATTGTTGTCCTATACTCTCGCTTTACATCAAATTGTGCTTATTTTATCATATTTATATGATTCTATGCATTCTCCAGACTTGTGCATGTTTTTCTGCACTTTTCAGGTACTTTATGTAAAATGCAGAGTCGATGGCATCGACATTTCTAGAATCAGCACTTGATTAGATTGCCCAGATCCAACAGTCCACATTATGTGGTACCGTAAGTTGGCTTATGACCTAAAGAAGGATGGAATGACCTAGGGAGCATTGGAGGTTGCACCACACAAAGACTAAAGAAGAGAGAGAGAGGAACACAAAGCTGAAGGATGTCAATCAGGAGATCTGAGCACCTCCAACAGACAATTTTGTTGCTGGAAGACTACCAGAATGTGCATTTCTCGAGGAGGATCATCTGGAACATTTTCTCTCCAGGGGTTGCATGAATATCTTTCATGTTTCCCACATTTTTCTCCTCTCTCTCCATGTATTCGCACTTAAAAACCATGTGGGGCTAAACCCCTCCTTTCCTTAGGACTCAGGAGTAGCCCGGGGAATTGTTATATCGACTTTTGTATGAATTAATATTGTTTTCTATTTATTCATGGATATATAACTGTGAAATTGAATGATCTATCTATGCTTGATCACCATTGGTAGAATAACAAACTAATAATTACTCCTGGAGGAGGATTAAAGGTTACCAAACCACAAGTTATACACTTTCCTATGCGTTCCTTGGGAAAGGTAACGTACAGTTAATGGAAAGAAACCCAGAGTCTTCGATAATGCACCTAGACTAAGATATAAATTACTACAGATGTGGAAATGAGCTTAGATCTAGGTAGTGAATTGTACCGTGGAAGTGGGCAATTCTAACTACAGGCTTTCTGCCCAGGGTAGGAGCAAAATTTATATTAATTTGGTAGAAATAAGATATAATGATACCTCATGGTGAAATCAGTAATCCTAACGAATCTCATCTCATTTGAATCAACCACCTTTAATTTTACTTTAATTTCTTTTTATTTTGTTTAAACTCAAATCCAAATTTTTAATCGACTTAGCTGATCACTCTGTAGTTAGCAGTAGTTACTAGGACTAGGTCTCCCTGAGTTCGACTCGGGCCTCACATAGGCCTATATTACTCAACATGTACACTTTCATTTATACGCACGGTTTTAGCGTGTCAAGTTTTTGGCACCGTTACTAGGGAGACGACAAAGTTTCAGTACTACGAGTGTTGTAGGCAGTAAGTCTAGGCCACCTTTTATTTTCTTGCAACTTTATTTTAATCATTGAAATTCATTGCCTACATATAAGAAAAATTTTCTCTATTGAGTACCATGATTAACAGATTCCACATTTTCAAGTACTAGTGCATGGTGCAGACACGGACCACGGACTATAGAGAATCTACACCAGAGGTCCCAACTACTATTGATGATCCACAAGGGTATGTAGGAACCTTAACGCCATCTCCAGTTCAAACAACTCCATCGGAAGACATACCATTGATACCTAGGCAACAAGCAATGAGGGACGGTAATCCAAGGGCTGAGAATACAATATGGGAGATGATTAAGGTTTCTTCCTCAGTTGCATAGATAGGACCTATCAAGAAATAGAATGTGAATGTAGCACAATACAAGATTGATCTAGGGATGATTGCACTCATCAAGTCACAAGCTTTTTATGGGCACACTCATGAAGACCCCGTGGCACACATCAACAACTTTATGGAATGTTGTGACATGGTGAAAGGGGATATATTTCCACATACAGCTATTTATCTAAAGATGTTTCCATCATCACTAGAAGATAAGGCAAAAGAATGGCTGCATAACTTGCCAAAGGAATCGATTGAGACATGGGGTCAAATGATCGAGATGTTCTTTGAAAGGTACTTTCCTCCGAAAAAGACAAATGAGCTGGTGAGGAACATTCACAATTTCAAACAATAGGCAGTTGAATCCTATTCTGAGGCTTGGGAGCATTTTTAGAACATGCTCAGGAAGGTCCCTCACCATGGGATAGATTTAGAGAACCAAGTCAAGATGTTCTACTTTGGGCTACACAAAAATGAACATGTCACCTTAGATAGTGCAGGCTCGGGGTTCTTTCTCAACAACTCACCCTCTATGTGTCATGAGAATTTGACGTACATGAAAAAAAACCAGGCATGGGGTAATGTAAGAGAGCACCCATAGCACATCAAGAGTGGGGCAGAGTCAAAGGCAATCAATGCATTGAATGAAAAACTTGATTTGATTACTAATAAGATATATCAGAAGGAAGAAGAAGAAGAAGAGGCAGAAAAAGTCAAGTACATGAGGCAGCAGGGGTACAAAAACAATGAAGAAGATAGTACCAATGAGATGTTGAGGAAGTTTCTCCAGCAAAATGAGTTGTTCATGGGACAGACACAGCAGGTTCTTCAGAGCCATGAGGCACAGATACAAAACATGCCATATCAAATTTCTCAAATTATGGAGGAGATGTCTTCCATGAAGAAGATCATTCAGTGAGAACCTACTGAGAATGCAACACATGCGCAACAAAATCAATAGGTTAACTACATCTTAGTTGACAAGGAGCCAGAGCGCCCTATTGAGGATATACCTGAGCAGAACATCAAACAGTTAGATATGGAATATGTCCCCAAAGTTCCATAAACTCACAGTTTGTATGGATTACCGGGAGGGTGCAAAACACCACACAAAGAAGATCAAGTGAAGGCTCTACTCCATAGTGGAACAACCACAATCAATAAGGAGACACCCACAAGAAAGGAGAAGCAACCACAAGTCGTGCCATCCACATATGATGTGCCAAATTCTATCTCAGAAGGTGGTGTTGAAGCAAGCTTAGGGGAGGAGACCCTCAAAGTTCCTAATTTTCCACCGCACAAGTGCATAGAGAAGCCAAGTGTGCCATTCCTAGGTAGTCTGAAGCCGAGGAAAGAGCAAAGGCACTTTGGAAAATTTCTTGAGATCTTCTGAAAGCTCCATACCAACATTCCATTGGGGGAAGCAATAGAGCAAATCCTGACATATGGAAGAAACATGAAAGATATCATCAACAAGAAATGACGGATCAAAGATAGTGATGTTTGGTGTTTTGATGAAGCGATGAGTTCTATTATTTAGGGAAAGCTGCTAAGAAAGAGAAAGGATCCAGGACATTTCTACATCCCTTATTCTATAGGTGGACAACAATTCCCACAAGCATAGTGTGTCTCAGGGGCAAGCATTAACATCATGCCTCTTGCTACTTTTTAGAAGTTGGGATTGAAGAAGCCAACAAAAACCTCCATGATAATTGAGTTGGTAGATGGATCAATTGTGAAGCCACAGGGTATATGTGACGTCCCCGGATTTTGGCTTCTACAAACCCTATTGGGAATGAGAGGTCAGAATCCGAGAACATCATCCAATCATATCAGAAATCGATGCGGAAGCATAATACACATACATGAACATACAACCATAACATTTCTCAACAATAACATGTATATTTATATTACAACATGAATTACAATTGCATATTGAAAGAGAATTTTACAAGTCTAAACATGTATGCTAATAGGATCTTAGACAATAGGTAACCTGAACAACTGCTCACATCCCATCCTTTTATCCAATGCTAGCTCTGAACCTAAAACATACGTGAAACAACGAATCAACACACAAGGTTTTGTGTACGTGGGTAGAAAGATACATACTAATATGTTTGCATAATTGAAATAACTTGAGAAAGAAAGAGTAAAAGAAAACATTATTTAAAGCGATAATCAGGTAAACATTCCTTTTATTGCTTTCATTTTGATGTGGTTGTACTACACCTATTGCACTTGACTTACATCTAGTGTGGGCAACAGAATATCATCATACATCTAACATGGGCCAAGGAATCATACATCCATGTTAGGCAACATACATCCACACCAGGCTATGTGCTCTAGTAGCTACAACCCATCATGATCATTTAGGTTTCTCTTAAATTTGGCGAAGTATAACTCATACTAGTTCAACCAAGCAATCATATCCAAATACGAGCATTCAAGATATTGCATATCATAGGCAACCAGAAAACTAGTCTTATACTTAATAAATCCCACGTACCTGAGTTCAGAGATTCTAATCATATCCATGATCATCTAGAACTTTGTCCAGGACCTGATTAAGACAAGACCACATACTATCATCAGATTCTCATCATCTTAACCCTATTCGTGTTCATTTTAGGGTTTATATTATCTCATTAGGATATTCCAACATTTACTTGTATTATTGTCTTATATTTATCTTACTGATGTCATTTTACAGATTATGATTCATTATCTGAATATTAGGTCCCATATCCTTTTTGTGCACATACTAACCCTAGTTTATATATATTATTCAAGTTAGGGTTACAATCCATGTATCAAGGTTCATCTTCTTACAACATGAATTTCGTGTACAAAACTGGTCTCATATTTACATATTATCTTCCAGTTACATATAAGAGGGTTTTCTGTAAATCTCATCATTTATTTAGCATGTATGCATTTATTGCATATTAATTAAGGTTATAAGCCCTAATTAGCCACACTAAGAAAATTATATGATTTCCTACATCAACATCATTATTTCTAACTTCAGATGGATTATAACCATGATCATAAACTTACTGACCTTCTCTCATCATTTTAGGCCATCTTTCAATATTTATTATCCACAAAATAAGCATTTCACAACTTATATGATATCACTAAGATTAGTGCATTAAAATCCTGATATTATGCTTCCACTGTGTTCTACTCATTTTTATGAAAATTTCTATATATTATTTGTATTTTTCTGATCATTGAGCTAATTTCTACGAATTAAACAAGATCTATGATTTATTACCTCTCTGGGCCAATTTTTGGCCGCCACGTGGCTAGGGCGCTACTCCCTCTCTTCCAGCTGAGACCCGATCCGGATCCGGTGGTCGATCCATGGATCCATGGATCCGTTTACCCGGGTCGGGGCCTCCTCTCTAGTTCTCGTGGAACACAGGCGCAAGACCACGGCCGTGTATCCCCGTCCTCACTCACGATCGTTCGTGATCACAGAGCTGCTGGCTCTATTCTGCACCACCGCCCTGGGTGCATTCTGGCGAGAAATCATCCAGATCTTCATCATGAGCTCCTCAGGGCACCCGTAGCTTCGAGGTCTCCTCCACGACCTCCACAGCTCCCGGATTTCTCCACGTCGATTACCGATCTCTGGTTCCTGTAGCCGCTGCCAGAGGCCGTCGCCTCGGGTGTGAGCTTCGGTGATCGATCACCCGCCACTGTTGGGAGATCTTCCTCCTCACTATCCGCAGACCTATGCCTGTGGCTTCCTTTCTGCCCCGATCGATCTTGTCTTCCCGCTTGGTTGAGAGAGCGTCACTGTCAGAAGGGAACTATGTCAAGGGATCGATGTCGAGGGAGCCGCACTCATGGTGATCTAAGCCACAATCATCTCGCGTCGCCCCGCTTCTGTCCAGTGGGTGAAGGTAGCCTTGGGTAGGGAAGCCAGCATCTCGGCAAAGCCAGGTCACCGGCATGGAGCACCGCTGTGTAGCAAGGAAGCAGTGATGAACCAACAAGTATCCATGCCCCCTGTCTATCCAAAGATTGTGCCACCAACCACCTAGTACCATTACGGCCAGGATACCAGATCTGTGGTGCCCCTACGCATTGTGTAGTTGAGCTTCAAGGGACTAGATCCCGTGGATGTTTGGGATGGTGGAAGCGACGGTGAATCATGGTGGGTTTCCGCTCTTCAATTCTGAGCATACCGGAGGTAACATAGATATATAGGTTCCTCTTCTCCATGAAGAGATCTTGCTCATGGACCTTTCCCCCCGATCTTCCTCACTCGACCCACTGGTATGAGCAGGGGATAGAGATGTGCTAGCAAGAAGGGCTTAGTACTCCCTCCATACGCCAACTGACACCCAGAAAGGGTCATTGGGTAGCCCCATGTATTTCGGATCTGAGATGTTGAAAAGATCTGTGCATAAGGCGTTAATTGATGAGGTGGTCCAGGTTCGTATCTCATAGACCTATTGTTGTCGTGAAGTTCGGAGGTAGGGAATGATGTTTTGGCCCCCAGATCTAAGATCTACGTCTGAACGAGTGAGCTTTGCACTCACAATATCTGGGCCAAGCGACATTTAAATTTCACAGTTTCTAAATTCTTAATTAAAAATAAGGTTTTGGTTTGGCAAGATATTTGACTCAACATCGATAATTACAAATTCTTATATCTTCTAGTGGGAACCTCCTATTTAGATGAAACTTGAATCATAGGCCCCTTAAAACCCAATGACTCATATTGCAATGTTTGAAATGTAAATTGTAACAATTGCTCAGCTAACTTAATTCTCCGATTAATTTCATAAATAAGTGTATAAACCTTATATAAAAATTGATTAATCTCAAATCTTGATCAAATAATCTCAAAAGACTTTGTATGATCCTCATCACCTCAGGATTCCTCAATTGACCCCTCAATTTCATTGAAACTACTCAATGGATCACTAAATGAATGATTGGTCACATGAGAGATTAATCAATTAGTAAGGGTATTAATTCACAAATTGAATTTAATTAGGTAGTATAGCTCTCTATCGTATCTCAAAACACCTAATTTGGGTGAAGGAATCCATGACTGTATTACCAATTTCTCAATTTGGTATTCATCATCTACATATCATACATGGTCCTCCAAGACTATGGTAGTTATCAAAACCCTAAAATCTAGGGTCATCACAGTATATGCGAGGATGTGCTAGTCAAAGTAAACAAGTTCATATTTCTTGTAGATTTTGTGGTCATGGATATGCTTGAGATGAAAGGATCTGAGATGCTATCGGGAAGGCCATTCCAAGCTACGGCTGATGTGATCACTGCTATTGGGAAGGCCATTCCAAGCTTCCATATGAATCATTAAAGCCACCCCTTGACAACCCAAGTTGAAGGTATTTTTCATGTCAAGCCTAGGATATTAAACAAGAGCACTTGTTGGGAGGCAACCCAACTTTTAGATTGTTTCTTTATGTCGTTTTAATTTTATGCATTTAGTTTTGCTTAGTTTTTCGTAATTTCTTGTAAAAACGGTACCTTGATTCGTGTTTGGAAGTGCGCAGAATTTACAAAGTCAGTACCACTGAGATATATGTTGGTGGCACTAAGAATTGATCAGTGTTGGATCATCTTTTGGAAAGGCATCGTCGGTTCCACCGAAGTACAAGTCGGTGCCACCGACTTCCCTAAAGTTTTTTCAAAAATTTACAAGCACGTATAATTCATAAACTGTCAGTACCACCCACTTCCATGTTGGTGGCACCAAAAATTTTTATTGTCCCAGGTTCGGTTGGTGCGTAGATGCACCGAAAATGATTGGCAGAGTTAGTGCCACTGAAATTAGAGTTAGTGCCACCGACTCCTGGCAGACAGCCACCTAAAAAATGGTCGTAAACAACACCGAAATAGTTTTTTTAGCACTGTTTTTTGTAGAGCAAAGAAGGCTAAAGAATGTCACATCTTAGCACCACTAAGACACAAAAATGGGCCACCAATAAGAGGGAGATTAGCAAGAACAACTTCGTCAAATGAGCCTCCAACCATCCACCTCCACCACCCTTCAGAGCAAATGGTATCGTTGTTCCACCTCTTAAGTTGGCATTTTGACTGTGAGGCCATAGTCATATTCAAGCTTGGGGGGTGCTAGAACAACCTTTTATCTTAGCTTTTCTTTATTTCTTTTATTATATTTTAAGTTTGAAAATTTTAGTTGTTTATTGCAATTTTTAGGATCCACAGTCTATCTAGTGTAATTTGTAAAGAAGTAAATGCATGGTTTCATTTGAGTATATCAATCTCTGGGGTTGTGTGCACATGAAAAATGAGTAAATTTAAAAAATTTTGAACTTATATTGTGAGTATTTGAGTTGCATAACTAAGGAAGTGCTTGGGAGAGTCAGCTCTAGGACATGAGGATATAATTTACCATCTTAATTGTCTAAAGAAAGTGATTGATAAGGTTGTTGAGCCTGAACCGACCAAACACTAACGTGACCTTAAACTAAAATTTAGGATAGAAACCCCTTGATTACCCTATACACATGTCATTAGAGAGGGACATATGATTTTTTCTGAAGGTTCTATCTCTTAGTCGTGTGATCTCATCCACCGCATACATCTATTTTACACTCCACCATAAGAAGATTGAGTACATGTTATCATTCTTTCTTTTGATTGCATTTACATTGCATAGTAGACCTTGCTTAATAGTTGTTTATTTTTGCTTGTATTAGTGAAAAAAATGAAAAAAAAATATAGAAAAACATACCTGCACAACAAAAATTTGGGTCCATGTCAAGTAGTTGCATAACATCTTATTCATGTAGTTTGCATATGTACTACATATCATCTTACAAATATCGTGACTAGTTTCTTCTTCTCTAATATAAGAAGGTAGTGATTTTCCCATACCATTAAAAAAGGAAGAGAATCATTAACAAAAATAAAATGTGTATTCCAAGTGGAAGCCCAAAGTAATTCTATCATGTTGAAAGGAGGCTTGAAAAAAAAAAGATTGAGTATAATGTCTAAAAGTGAGGGAGAAAGGGCATAATCCTACCTGACCATAAGGAAGAATTAGTACATGATGTAGTTTGTAGATATCTCCTCTTATTTTGAGATGAAATGATAGTTTCATACATCATTCCACCTTCAAAAGTAGGCATTAGGAGCATTTTATAAATTATCATCATCATAGGTTCATCATAATTTTTGATTGCATGAATGATTTTATGTGCTCATGATTCTTCCATAGCCACCCATCCCGTCCACTTGTTGCTCTTATTGGTAGGCCACTCATATGATTTTTTCCTCATTCATTATCTATCAAGAGAACTACTTCGATGTAGATGGTAGGTAGAGAAAAGAGAAATGCAGATAGGAGATCACGCAATGCATCTAGTATGAATTGAATGAGTATATCATATTAACTTCTTTAATTGATAGTGTTTCATTAATTGGGGGACGGACATCTTTTATAGAGGTTTCTAGTCACCTAGATGGCAGTTAGTGTTCAGTGGTTAGTGAGGGCCGGTATGAGGACCGAAGGTGGAGACTTTTTTGATGTACCTTATGCACTTATGTCCTTCAGTTGACTTATCTCAATCAGATCCAAAGGTTTTTGTTGCTCAAAGATGAGCAAGGTTTAAGATTAGGGGAGTTTGATGCATGGTTTTTGAGTCGCCTTTACAGGCTTATTTTATACTTGTTTTGTGCATTTATTTGTCAATTTATTGATTATATATGCAGAAATCACTATTGTTGTCATGTACCCTCTGTTTGCATCGAATTATGCTTATTTTATCATATCTATATGATTATATGCATTCCCCGGACTGATGCACATTTTTCTGCACTTTCCAGGTACTTTATGTACAATGTAGAGTTGGTGCCACTGACTTCCTAGTCGGTGCCACTAACTTTTCCAGAATCAGCACTCGATTAGATTGCCCAAATCCAACGATCCATGTTATATGGTATCGTAAGTTGGCCTATGACCTAACGAAGGATGGTCAGACCTAGGGAGCATCAGAGGTTGCACCACACGATGACTAGAGAAGAGAGAGAGAGAGGAGCACAGAGCCAAAGGACGTCAATAGGGAGATCTGAGCACCTATGATGGATGATTTTGCTGCCAAAAGACTACAGAACATGCGTTTCTCGAGGAGGATCACCCGGAACATTTTCTCTCTAGGGGTTACATGAATTTTTTTCATGTTTGCCACGTTTTTCTCCTCTCTCTCCATGTATTCACACTTGAAAACCATGCGGGGCTAAACCCCTCCTTTCCTTAGGATTCGGGAGTATCCTGGGGAATCATTGTATCGACTTTTGCATGAATTAATATAGTTTTCTCTTTATTCCTGGATATATAACTGTGAAATTGAATGATCTATCTATTCTTGATCACCATTGGTAGAATAACAAACTAATAATTTCTCCTAGAGGAGCATTAAAGGTTAGAAAACCACAAGTTATACACCTTCTTATGTGTTCCTTGGTATAGGTAACGTACGGTTAGTGGAAAGAAACCCAGAGTCTTCGATAATGCACCTAGACTAAGATATAAATTGCTACAGACTTGGAAATTGGCTTAGATCTAGGAAGTAGATTGTACCGTGGAAGCAGGCAATTCTGACTATAGGCTTTCTGTCCAGGGTAGGAGTAAAATTTATATTAATTTGGTAGAAATAAGATATAATGAGACCTCATGGTGAAATCGGTAATCCTAAGGAATCCATCTCATTTGAATCAACCACCATTAATTTTCCTTTAATTTCCTTTTATTTTGTTTAAACTCAAACCCAACTTTTTAATTGGCTTAGCTGACTGCACCGTAGTTAGTAGTAGTCATTGAGACTACGTCTCCCTGAGTTTGACTCGGGCCTCACATAGGCCTATATTACTCGATGCGTGCACTTGCATTTATACACATGGTTTTAGCATGTCATATCCTCAGACATTTGAAAGTGGTGAGGGTTCAAGTTAAGAACTGTCCACACCTATTTGCTCAATGGATAGTCCTGAAGTGCGTGAAGTAATGTGTCTCTATCATTTTGACATATGGATCCGGTCTCTTCAATGTCAATATGATGGTGGAGCTTCTCCATGTTTGTGAGAAGGGCATGGTGTAGAAAGAGCTACAAGAAAGTTTTGATTTAGGCTGGCAGATGGGATTTCCAGATCTGAGGCCAGGGGCCTTCAATATGTGGCATGGTTTCGTTATGGATCCAATTGTAGGTTGATTTAGAGGTGAACTCGCCAGAAGTGTCAAGTGGCCAGCTCCATTGGTCAGGGATGACTTCCATGTCTACAGGCAGACATGCTTTGATTGTCGGCCAGACCATCTCGGGCAGGAAGTGGTGGATGAAGTCCCAATCCCATGATTGTGGGGCTAAGAGCATCAAGCTGATCTTGAGGGTTTCAAGTCCTTGTGGTATTTGGAAGGATGGTATAAGGTCCTGTATTGAGTTTCCAAGGATCCATTTATCAGTCCAAATGTTGGTCGACTCACCATTATTGATAACACGAGTGCCCATTTGTTTAAAGATGGGAGTTTTCTTTTTAATGAAGCTCCATACCGAGGAGCATGGTTTCCTGGAGATAATGTCCCCTCGAACATATTTCTCGGACATGATCTTCACCCATAAAGCATTAGGCATGTTAATGAAGTTCTAGGAATTCTTCATCATCAAGGCTTGATTCTGATCGTGAGCGTCCTTGATGCCAAGACCTCCAGCGAATTTTCTAGAAGTGACCTTATTCCAAGAGACTAGACATAGCTTCTTTTGTTCCCAATTTCCTGACCAAATGAAGCATCGTATATGACAGTTCAACTCATCAAACAGAGAGGGGGATAGGCAAACTGTCCACATAGTATATGCAGGCAGGGCTTGTAGAGTCACTGGTAAAAATTGGGCCATTATTCACGAGTCAGTCCTGTCACAAACTCCTCTCTACATGCCTTCACAAAAAGAGATAGTTGTGAGTCTAACCCTCACAAATATTCCGTGAAGAGAACTCACGTGACAAATACCAGTGACCCTCAAGATACAATCGTCATGGACCAACTGACCCTCAAGAATGTTATATTGAGGAACTATTTAGCCTTCATAATAACATTATTGAGGGCATGTTTAGTTCTCATAAATACATTTTTGAGGGACTTGATTGCACTGGAGAATATATTTTTGAAGGGCTAATGCCTTCATTAAAATTATTTTTCAGGGGCTATATGGTCGTCATCAATGCAATTTTGATGGTCAATCTAGATCTCAAAACTACACTTTTGAGGGACTAAAGACCTTCATCGATATATTTATGAGGGACTACTGTAAATGATTTGGATATTGATTATTGAATGATTTATGGAATGTTAATTAATTGTTACTATAGTGAATATCAAATTTTAAATGAAAACTTTGTATATATAAACTCAAGCAATATTTTTATAATATTCACATGACATCATAAGAAGATTCAACGCCAAAATGACACATACAAATGTTAAATCACCTCAGACCAATTTCTATTATTGAAGCAAAATAGTATCCATACATTGCGTGCTCAATGTTGATATAAATAAACAATACATATGGTTCTAAAATTTGAGATTGCTGAAAATCAACATATCATGCTAGAAACTCTTAAGATCTATAATGTCTCCATATTCCTTCAAATGGTGTGGTGCTCTTCATCAATGCCAGTCCTCATACAGTTAGGTACTTGAGTATTCTTCTACTAAAATGACAAATCATTATATTATTAGAATTTAAAGTTTATACATAAATCATAGTACAACAAACAACTTACACTTATATTTTGGTTCGGGTCTATTCCAAGGTGCATTGTTGGTCGAAATCCATCATTAAAAGCAATTCTACCCTATCAATATAAATACAAAAAGGAATCAGAGTGAGTGTGTAGTAGAGATCAATGTAAAGTGAACCAACATAGCAGCAACATTCACCCGTAAACTAAAATTATGGTTGAACTCAGTAAATAGTACTTAATTAAAAAAACTCAATGGGTTATATGCTTATATCTCTATTGACTGCACTTAGTTGTTGTCATTAGCGAGATGCATATATAGATACAAAAAGAGGACGATCCTCACATGATTAACCACATGAACTTTATTTTATAAAAAAACTTCATCTACGACTCGTTTGTAGCACCCTAATCAAGCACATGATATTGTTAGAATAGGAGCAACGGACCATAGAACTTGGTTGGATGATAAACAATAAACAAATGAATTCTTCAGGAATTGATCTTTCCAGTAGTATTCTTGTACAATAGTGGATGTAATATATTTATTAGGTGGTGGTAATATCATCGGCAGACATGAAATAGAGCAGAATTGTTGGCCCTCCCAACTGAAACACAGCAGAACAGTACCTAACTCTCCTTCAGTAGAACAGTACTTGAAACACAATAGAACTGTTGGCCCTCCCACCTAAAACACAGTAGAATTGGAGGGTCCTTGAACGCATTCACCTCTTAATTGTATCATGGCACCCCTTCAATAGATCCAAGTCATGATGTCAGCCATGTGAAGTGAGGTGCATTGTGATTAGAGGTGCCACAATGCTATAACTAGTGTGCGGTTAGATACTCCTACAAAGCACGACGATACGAGGTTAGATACTCATACAGATGATGCCAACTTGACACTCCTTTTATGTCAAGGCAATGTTTCAGCTTAAGCCGCACAAGAACCCAAAAACACACATGCTACAAATGTTCTTAGGTGTTTGTCTGCTACATGTTATAGCTGAAGTTTACGTAACTCGCATCAGTAAATGGGTAGGGTAATGACATCCTCATAATGACTTCTGATACAAAATATCCAATAAGAAGATCCCATGTCCAATCTTGAGACATAAAATAAAGACTTGCTTGATAATTACACATGTCCACACCATCTAGTCGTGATGGAAAAAATTAAGTTTTTACAGGACAATTCCCAACTTATTAGTAATAGCCCAGAGTAACTAAGTGTTAATCAACCACCCGAATCAAAAGCTAGAACTAGAATATAAAACTAATATTGAACACAAGAGAGGAAATATAATATTGAATACCTCATTTAAATGCTGAGTTCTTGGTGTGAAAGACACTGATGACGATGTGCTTTGTGTGCTCTGCATTTGAGGATGACTTTGTCGATTATTACCAGAAGTAGGGAACAATCTTTCAATTGTAGCCTTTAATAAAGTATACATGTTAATATTCTTATGTGTATGAATATCAAAAATAATTTGTAGATGTTATGAGGTACATGTGGATGTCCATTCCTAGTACTTTGCATGGGAGCCATGAATCCAAAAGAACTACTTTCAACCCCTTATGTGGAAAGCATGCCTACTCCATTCTCCCTTGAATTTCCTTGTATGGAAAGCCTACCTACTCCAGTCTCCCTTGAATTGCTTTGTCTAGAAAGTCTGCCTAAGCCATCCCCGCTTGAATTATTTTTCCTGGGAAACATGCCTACATCTGCACCACCACTTGTATTGTCTTTTATGTGAAAAGAACCCACGCCTGACCTATTTGTGCCACTTTGCATGTGTAAGACACTTGCAGTAGTCTGATTGGCGTATTCAACTGCACAATCAGCATTAATACCGCCATCCTATAACAAATAGATCAACAATGTCAAAAAAAATTATATATTACATTGACATAGACAATTGAATCTAAGTTACATGTGATTGATTATACCAAGCCATTATTTGGGAGACAGAGTTTTTCAATCCATTTACTGTTTCTTCAAGTTCCTTAAGTTTATCCTGAAATAGAAAACTAATTACAAACATAGATCTAATAGACTAGTTGTAACTAATAGTTCAAGTTTAGTTTTAATCCAACATACATCCTTTGCATTGCTTTCCTCAAGAAGAATTTCATATCTTATATGGGCAGCTTTTCCCCTATGTCATGTCTCTTTGTGCCCAATTCCAACACCTCAGATCCTAGCCTTTTTGGAAGGATTTAAAACTAGCAAATAAGCTTCACGTGTTAGATTATCAACACTTCTAGGATCTATTTCTTCTTGGTTTGCTACTTGGTTTTCCACAATATCAGAGATTTCAAGCTGTAATTAGAAAACATCATAAAAGGAAAGCTTAAATTGAGATATCTGAGCATATGTAGCTTTATAGACATGATAGGAAAGACAATATCCATTTTCTAACCACTTGTGGGCTTTTATTGTAAACTTTTTCCAAAAATGTGTTAAGAGGCACAACGGGTTGTTCTTCACTGACCTACACATGATAGATAACATAATCATTGTCCATGTTATATGTTCAACTCCTACTAAGAAAGACAAGTGTCCATTATTAATACCATTTCTACCCAGTAGCAACTCCATGGCTTTGATCTTGTGGTATGATCCATCACTTTTTTTTCTATGTTTGCCTTGTTGATCTCAAAAATTTTCTAAACCATAAGAAACATATAATTAGAAAAATTAGATAGGTATACATGCAAGTTATATGAAACCATTGTACCTTAGACTTCTCGGTTCCCCATTCTTTAACAAGATTTTTAAGTTGGTCCATATCTACGGAAGCATTTTTCTCAACTTTCTTCATCATCAATTCTGGATCAATCTTGTACTTTTCATAGTAATCTTTCTTTACACGTGCCCTCCACACTGATATCCCTTTGCTAATGTGTTCATCAATGTGATTCCATGCATTAGGGTGACTGCCTAAATTGAAGTATTTTTAAAAACATAGAAAATATTACTTTAGATATAAAAATCATACAATTTGTTGGTCTTTTTATGAAAACGATTACCTCCATAAATGATTTTCTATCTGCAAAAGCTTGTTGTGGTTGTTCGTTCCACTTCAAGTCTAGATGACATATGTGTGGTTTCCTTGCTAGCATATGACAATAACGATTCAATATGGCACTATTCTCCCCAATAGCATTTCCTTCATAATCCCATTGGACCTTGTGACGTGGCTCCCCTTGCTTAGGAAGTAGGCTTTGCTCACTTGCATGCCCACATCCATACTACCTATTCTCCTATTCATCCTCAACATTTTCTTCAACTGTTACATCATTCTCAATATTGTTGGACAGTAGAGTAGGTTCATCCTCACAATTTTCTACAATTGTGGAGGGAGGAAGAGTAGAAGGTTGATAGGGTGTGATGTTATAACTAGATCTAGTGATTCTTCTTTCTGCCATCCTTTAACTGACAAGAAAAAAAATTAGATTATTAGTGCAGAAATGTTAGTAACAAACATAATAGATGCATTTGAAAAACAAATAAATTGTGGAGAATATGAGACACCAACATATGAATATTCAGCATTTGAAAAACAAATAAATTTTAGAGTACCTTGGTTTCATATCCCAAAAAAGAATAATGATGAGTTATAATGATGTCCTACTTACTGGTATATGAAACAAGACTAAATAAATTACAAAGAATATGCAATATAGTAACAGATTGCCAAAAAAAATGCAATAGAACATATTCCCGAAATAAATTATCATGGTCTTGCAAACAAAATAATTTGATGAAAACAGATAGATTAATGAACTAAACATTATCCCCATCATGCTTTTTTTTAGTTCTATCAACAAAAGATCCCTCGGTATCACTCCTCGTCTAAGACACATCATTAGTTACACCACCATCAATAGCTTCAAATTGTAAACCAGTCAAACAATTCTCAATAAGAGGTACTTCATAATAATCTTTAGGAGGATGCTTTAGCACTGTGCACCAATCATCAACATTAGGATCCTTCACAAAAAAACATTCCAATGCTTGAGAAGCCAGGATAAAGGATTCCTCTTTTCTTTTTATCCTTGAAGTGTTGATTTGTGTGAACTCATATGCATCAATTCATAACCCGTTAGAAGTGCTTTCATCATACCAAGAACATATGAACAACGGAACTTTGATTCTTGGACCATAAGTTAGCTCAATAACCTCATCTAAGTAGCCATAGTATGTGACTTCAGCATTTATATGAATTCTATCTCTACCACTCGAATAACTTGAAGTGTCAGCACACAAGTACACTCCACTAATTTTTGTAGTACGTGTACTTTCAATGGCTTTGAACGGAAATGATATCCATTAACTGAAAAGCCTTCATAAGACATTCCCTCAGCACAAGGGCCTAGGGATAACCATCTCAACTCCTCGCTAATATTGTTCAACCTAATCTCTCGCACTTGCATTACCTTCATAAAAAAAGTAAAACATTAATGTAATCTACACTAACTTGAACATTAAGAGTGACAATAATATAAAGAACCTAGTAAAATACAGATCCAAACAAATTAGCTAAACCTCAATTGAATTAGATTTTTGTAATCAATTATAAATTTCTGTCCCTTGATTTTTGTTTCAATACTAGCAAGATATTCATGCATCTGGCTAAGGAGCTCAGGAGAAAAACCTAGAACTTATATAAACCTTTAAAGCACACCAATTCTATGCAGTAGAATATCAGTTTGTACTGTCTATTGACTGGCATTTGGAGAAACTAAATAATAGGTTCAGTTTCAGTACTTATATTAGGTAACCCAAAAAGCCAAACCAAAACAGTTCTCTTTTAGTGTTTAAGTTCAATTTATTATACAAGTTTATAGATATTTAAATTTCTATAACTATGTGAAATATGAGTTTATCTTCTCTCCAATCATAGATACCAACAAATACATGCATACAAGCATGTGTAATGACCACTCATTTAGTTTTACTTATCTATTCTACACAGGCTAGCTTAACCCCTTTCTCCTTTGCAAACTCTGCTTTGTTAATTGGTCAAATAGGTTCCACTACAGTTCAAAGTATTGAGAAACCAAATTTTAGGTTAAGCTTTTAGTAAAGGGGCAAATTGAAACCAAAGGGGTTCAAATCACTCCTAGATGAACCAAATGAAGGAAAAATCCATTAAATCATAGCCATAAAGCACACTTATCTCCTTATTTTATTAAGGAAGTTGTGCCCCAAATGTATTGTTTCTATGGTAAATATAGAGCATAATGCTAGTGTAGAAACTCGCATTGGTCCCTGCATTAAGACCCTGTGATTTAGGATGTGGCTTGAGGTGGGTTTTGGAGGAGGTGAAACCTCATACTCCAATTGTAATAGAAGACATAATTATATGAGTGACACAAGACAAAATATAGGAGGAATATACCTTACCCAATGAAATTGGAAATAGTAGATGAGATATAAATTTATCCTGGTGATAGATAGTGATGCGACATACTCGGTTGGTACAGTCCTAGTCTCAGCAAATAGTCTTACCAATTCCATTCATGATGATGAGGATGTGGTCAAGGTCCTAGATGACAAATAAACAGATAAAATATGAAGGGTTTGCATAAAACCCAAGAAAATAGGGGATGCCAACATTATTATTAGTCCTCGTAAGGCTATAGTCACATCTACAAATAAGCATCAGAGTTTTGAGATTGGTTCATTATGCATGGTATTATATATATATGTCATAGAATGTGGTGTAGAATTAGGCAATTGATTGGAGTATAAGGTTTTGCCTCCTCCAAAACTTACCTCAAGCCACATCCTAAATCACATATATATTTTTCCTATTGATTAAATTTTCTTTTGAGGTAGATAAAATATTTCCAAAAACAAGAGAAACAATAGTTGGATGTCACTAACTCTTAGGACTTTGTCAAGGAGTCTGTCGAACTGACCTATATTATGTCCCTAATATACAGCTTCTAGTGGTGTGTCTGGAATGAGAAAAGTTAAAGCCATCTACTAAAGCAGTTCAGAATACTATAGCCACCAACTTGGGCTAGTAATTTTCTAATTCCAGAAATTAGAGTACATGTCTAAAATTATGAACCAACTTCCCTACAACTTGGGATGATGAATGTGGATCATGGAGATTAACTCTCTATCAAAGTAAATAAAATGTCATGAGTTACATCCCTAAATATGCCTACAAACTAATAAGCAGTGGATGGGGATCCTAACGATTACATGTATTGAATTCATTGTTCATCAAAGAGCTTATTTGAGCCATACCACTGATACATATTACTTCACATCCAGATCCTTATTGGAAGTGGTGCCTTTGGGATTGAGGCTTTATGATAATGGTAACGGAGACAGGTGAAATGTGCATGCGTCATATAAAACTTGATATGATAGAGAAAATGTACTGTTGAATCGTTAAACACCACAATAAATTAAGAACCCTACAGGTCAGGGATAGAAATTCAAGGAGGACCTATGTCTGGTGCCCAAGGGGGCACAACTCCTATACTATAGAAGAAATAATAGTTGCATACCCATGCTAAAGCACTATAGGGGAGTCCAAGGATGACCTTTTCATTCACATTTCATCAAGCACAAACACATCATGGTCAGATGATTTTTCATGGTCCTCCCACACATCATGGCCCTTGTCATTCACATTTTGTCAAGCACCAACAGGGATCGTGGAAATCCACATTCATCGGTAGGCATGATAACAACACAGGGTTCAATGTTGAATAGAAGAAGTGTAGAAATCCACTGACCTTCAGAGCAACGAATAGGAGAAGCAGTTGTCCTCTTCTCTGCGACTGGTTTAATAGCAGAAGTGTAGAAATCCACTGACCCCACACATCAATGGACGCTACACAGATGGATACTATGCCGCAATGGAAGGCAGACTAAGGCTGAGAGGTTTCCGCCCAGAGGAGCCGCCGTTTTCTAATCACACTTTGCATGGGATGGGGGGGAGTCTATCATAATATAGTTGTCAGCGACCACAGTGGTGATGGGGACACCTACCGGCGGCCAGGGTGAGGAAGGGAATGCAATTCTAGTGGCCAAGGTGAGGAAGGGGACGTGATCGGCTAGGCGGAGGAACAGAACATTCGTGACCCTCTCCAAAATGTGATGAAATAGGGACAAACTGGTGGGATGATGATTAGCCTTAATCCCAATTAGAGTGGAAAAGTGTAAAAAAATGGGTTAGATTGGAGGGAAATGGTGAAATCGTTCCCTCAATAGTAATTGTGACGGGTTAAAAATTGTTTATCCTATTTTTTAGGGAACATCGTTCATAACAAATGGATTGGTACTTTAGAGACACGGTTGAGGTACCTTATCCATGCATTGAGGGAGGGTCCCTCAAAAATAGTCCCTTTTTGTCACACAATTTTGATCCTTCACAAAAGTCCCTAATTAACATACAAGGTTTTTGTAGTGAGTCGACTTGGAAAGGGTGATGCAGTCAGCAAGCGAGACATGAATCACTATTTAGTTGTTCATTCTATCCTTTATATTGTTGATGATACTGGCATGGGTGGTGATCTTTGTTCACCCAATGATGTAGGATTGGCACACCTAAATATTTTCCCATGTCTGTAGTCCATGGGAAACCAAGCTTCCTGCTGATGGCTCGAATCACAGGATGTTGGGTGTTGGAACTGAAATAGCAATGGGATTTTTTTGTAGATATGAGTTGGCATGATGCATTGGTGAACCTTTGAAGCACCTTCTTAATAATAGTGGCTTCTGCCAAAGTTGCTTCCCCCATGAGCAGAATGCCATCGACAAAGAATACATGGCTGAGCATGGTGCCACCTCTGGAAAGGATCATTGGTTTCCATGATCTGTTATCCACAACATTTGTGATTTCTTGATTGAGATGCTCCATGCAAAGGACGAAAATGTAGGGGTTGATCGGGTTGCCTTGCCTGATACCCTGTGTTGCCTTGAATGGCTTGAGCGGGGTAGCTTCCTATAGAATTGATGTAGAACCTTGCGTGATGATTTGCATAATGATATTGCAGATCTTGATCGGCATGCCTGTTCTCTTTAATGTATCACTAATGAACTCCCAGCTCATGCGATCAAAGGCCTTGAAAAGGTCAATCTTGATGCGTAGAAGCTACTTTTAGGATGTTCTCATACGCATTAAATGGACAACTTCCTGTACCAAGAGAATGTTATCGTTGATCTGCCTTCAAGGAAGAAATCTTGACTGAGTTGGGGAAATCTAGTCATTCAGAAGTGGTCTGATTTATTCCAAGAGAATTTTAGAGATTAGTTTGAAGCACTCATTGGTCAAGGAGATCGTCCTGAGGTCACTACAACTCTAAGGCATCTTCATCTTGGTGATAAGAACCATATGTGCACTGGCAAGCTTGAGAGGGATTACATTTAGAAAACCTTCAACATAAAATATAAATGCATTATACATTAACATTGAACTCTGACATGCAAATAGACCCCTCACCATTGGGTGTATATAGGGTTTAATGGATAGTTACAAATAAGCACTCTCCTTTGGGTGTTGAAATGGCCAAATGTACATCAAGACAAGCATATTCAAATCCATAGGGGCAGTAACTGGATTTATTTTGGAGGTAAACAGATCCTCACCTTTGAATATAGAAAGGGTTTAATACAAATATCCTCAAACCTAGATGGTAGAGGAAAATAATGGCCATATAAATTGTATAATGGATAAATTCTTCTAAATGCATGCATGGTATTTGTTACAACCCCAACTTTTGGGTTCATTTGGTGAGAAATGTAATTTCTCATATTAAAGATATGTGAACAAGTAATGATATAATTTGTCTTGAATATATGAGTTTCATTTACAATAGCTTTGATGATTATTTTGTGGGCTTTATTGGCTATTGGGCCCAATAACAAGGAAAAGACAAAAGGAACTCCATTATTAATAAGAAATGGAGAAAAGAAAAATGTAGAAACCTCTAGAAGGCAAAAGAGTGTAATCCAAAGGTGGATTTCGTGCCTATTGGGTTCCTTGGGTTCCAAGAAGTCCAAAGTTGCAAAGATAATGCAACAAGAAAAGAAAAGATCAATTAAATATTTATTTATTAAGAAAGAAATTGAAAACAATGATAAAATGTGGAAAATAAATGAAAAGAGGTATAATTGAGTTATCCTTGATGGATTTTTGTAGCCAAAGAATTCCTAATGTTAAATGGAATGCCAATGAGGAAAAAAAAGAAAGATAAAGAGAAATCCTCAAAAAGAAATATTTTAATAAGAAATAAACAAGATAATGTGAAATAATGAATATAGATGCATCTAGAAGGATAATAAGTATCCTTAAAAAGGAATTTCGAAATATTAGAGTTTCTTGGGGTCCAAGGAGCCCCAATGGAGAAAAGAAAGAGAAAATACCAATAATAGAAAATAAGAGGATAATATGATGCCTAATGAATGAATTTTATGGTTTTGTTAAAGAGGTGGTATTTTCTATTAAGAGAAAATATAATTTCATGACCAATGATTAAAAGGGAAAGTACTAAGTGAGTAAAAGAAGAAATTTTTCGAAATCCTAATATTTAAAGAAAAAGGAATATCAAAGAGATAATGAAGAGAGAGGAGGTTGCTTTTTAACTAAGGAAAATATGTTTCTTTTTGGGAAAGGACTTGAGTCCTCGTGGATGCACATCTTGGGGTATGAATACCCTCCCCTATATAAGGGGTAGAGCCTCTAGCTCAGGTTCAAGAGAAACCCCATGTATCTATCTCCCTCTTCTACTTTGTTTCTTCTTTCAACCCTAACCATGGGGGTATAGCCCTATCCCTAGAGCGACGAGGGGTGTATATGGTCTTTCTTGAGGAAGGGAACATCCACGACCACCCACGACGGATCGGCCACCATAGTTGCTCTACCGTCTTCGAGCAGCTCCTTCCCGAGGTCTGCCGACCTGCTGCAATTGTGGCAGTGGTCACATGCTTCTCCCGTTTGGGAACAGCCACCTTGGCAGCAGCTTGGAGGAGCCCCAGGTGCGTCGCGACATGGCGGAGCCAGGGGAGCAATTGACAGTGGTCCTTCAACCCCTAGGAAGGAAGGGTGGGCCATAGAAGGGCTACAAACCGGTGGCCGCTGTAGAAGATCGGAGAAAGAATATGACCATGGCTGTTGGATGATTCTACCCCTCGTGGGTATGCAGATATGGAAACTTATGTGGGGGGTATATGTTGGTATGTATGCCTTGAGAGCCAATCATGGGATGATTGGTGGGATACATTAAGATTGATTTGATAAACAACAAAGGCAAGCTTCCAATTCTTTCTGGTTCAGTCATATGAGATAGTGATAGAACAGATTGAATGTCTAGAGAATGACAGTACTCAATGACGTATGCCTTCAGGTTCATGACCTGAACGATGAGATCATACGGATGCTAAGAGTTTGTACATTCTTGTTATGTCCCTAGTCAGATGTCATTGTGGAAGGTAGATAGACAACAATGAGACACAAGACTAGATTGTGGTGTTGCTTGATGACAGAATCTCATTAGTCATGATATAGAGATATCAAACCAAACACATAGGTACTTGTTAGAGAACAAGTGTACCGGACAGACCCACCGTGAGTTTGACACATAGAACCATGACATGGTAGTCATAGTAAGCACTCACAGTGATGGTGGTGAGTGTGATTCTTAGACCTGAAATCACTACACTCAACACATGTCGTTGGGCACACTTTGACATCATCAAGCGCAGTCCTAAAACATGGGTTGTTATAAAGGTGATGATTGGGTGGCTTTGACACATGGGGCTTTTGAGGGGTGAGTGATAGATATGGGATTTGTCCCTCCTGAGGGAGTTTGATATCCATGGCCACTTGATTGAAAACTACTAGAGGGGGGGTGAATAGAGTTTTATAGATAATTTAACAATTATTGAACTCAAACAACCACAATGTAAATATTGGACAAGGAGACGCAAGGTTTAGAGTGGTTCCAACTATAGCAACTACTATAGCCGTCAATCCACTACCCGGTTGCTTACCCAACCGGGATTTGAAAAGAAATTTATTTTATTACCTCTTCAAGGAATTTACATAAAATACAATCTCTTTTCCTAAACCCTTCAAGCAGCCTTCACCTAGAAGTAATCGCCAACCTTGAAGCAGCCTTCCCTTGAAGTAGATGCACCAACTCCCGTTGCACCAGCCTTCTGAAGTAGCTTCCCTTGCGATAGCCTTCTTGAAGTAGCTTGAAGTCCCCTTCTCCACCTGAGAAGTCAACCCTCTCCAATCCGCAGCCTCCAACCCTAGGAGTAGCAAAGAGAGTACAAAAGATAAACAGGAACAAGAAAGGAAACGGAAATTACAACTTATCCTTTAAGCTCGAGGCTTGATATGCCTAGATCAAGCGTAAGATCTCCTAGCCAAGTATGTGAACTTGTAATTGCTGTGGATGGGAGAATCTAGCCTATAGGACACGAGATTGAGCTAAGGAGAATGTAGGCCAATGATCACAGTGCTCAAATTGCTTGCAAAAGATTGCTCAAGTATGCTCAAGTGTATTCTCAAGTGTAACAAGTGAATTCTAGTGTCCTATGGCTTGTCCTATTTATAGGAATGGCCTAAGTATGCTTAAGGACGTTCTAGACAACTTCTAGGGGTTTCTAAGTGCTTAACTAGCCGTTAGGTACAAAGTTATTGCTTTAACAACGGCTAATTAATTTATTATGCAGTTGCTGTCAGAGACCGTCTCGGTCGACAGATGGTCGACCGAGACACCTGCTCGGTCGAACTTTTGTCGACCGACAGGCTCTCTGGAACAAGTGATTTGCAACGTCTTTCTTCAACTACCAACTAACTTGTTTGTTGTGTCTAACGGCTACTTTGGATCTTTCTCGGTCGAGGAGTTTGTCGACCGAGAGTGTCTCGGTCGAGGAGTTTGTCGACCGAGAATGATCCTGTTTCAAGGTTTCAATTTAAGCACTAATTATATGTGTGAGTGTGCAAAGGTGATTCTATTCAAATGGGATGACATGTCTAACTAATGTGTTTGGCTAGGGAAAATCTAACGCTTGATTTACATGCAATTCTAAGTACTTGTACATTATATATTTGTACAAGTTTTACAACATTGATTACATTGCATGAAAATATAACTAAGTAAGCTCTTGGATTTTCCCTTGCTACTTTGTCATCCTGCTTAGTCCTGCACACTCAAGTAGCTCGTTAGATTAATAAGAATGAAATGTTTGTCATCATCGAAACAAAGGGATTTATCATAATATCCAATTTATCCAACAATCTCCCCCTTTTTGAAGATGACAAACATTTCCTAAATATGAAATAAGGAAATATAAAGCATGTGAGTTTCATACCTGAAAATTACCTTTTGTAGCCATTTATGTTTGGCAAGTGAGTGCTGGCCAAGATGTGATGAAACTCATTTATATTTTTGATTTTTATATTCTTTCTCCCCCTTTGTCATTTCAAAAAGATATCCAAGTTGAATATTTTATTTTTCTTCTCCCCCTTAATATAATGCTCCCCCTTAACTAGATATCCTATTAGAAGCATGGATTTTTATCTAATTTATCCACAATTTGTTTCTCAATCATTTGCAAAGGATGTTAAGCCTTGAAATGATATGAGATTCCCTTAAGCGTATGATGAATGTATATTGATTTCTCATTTATCAAAGGATGTTAAGCCCTAGATAAAATGAGAATCCTCTAAGCTTAGAGTACATAAAAATGTCTCCATCCAAATGCAAGGGATGTTAAGCCCTATTTTGGGTAGAGAGTTCCTTCAAGTACAAGATACCATTTTCAATAAATTCATAAATTTCTTGACAATTTTCAGCTACACATGGTGGTTACAATGTTTTTGTAAGCTTCTTCAATCAAATGGTCAAAGTTTTTATGATCTCCCCCTTAGTCTTATGCTTTGCTCCCCCTTAGATAGATATCTCAAATGAAAGTTTGAGTACTAAGCAAATATATAGAATGTTGTAGATGATCTCCATGATTTAACAAAGATGTATGCAATTTATATCAGTCTGGAAAACAGAAACCCGGTCGGTCGACAACTGCTCGACCGACAGTGTTCTCGGTCGACTAGTTTCTCGACCGAGGATATTTCTGGAGAACTGTTTTGTTATTTGTCAATTTAGCCACAATTTTAATAGTTGCCTGTTTCAATTATTACTCCCGTTATTTGTTATGCTCTACAATAATGAACTTATAATCCATATTTTTTGAAGATGTCTCATATGCTTAAAAAAAATAACCATTTGAATCAAGCAAAGATGGCAAACTTCATTCAATAGCATGGAAAATATTACAATCATATAGAAATGACCAATTTATTACAATCATTGTCATTACAACTAGTACAACTTCAACACTTCACTGGAAAGATTTAAGAATTACATCGATGTCCGGATCTTTCCCAAGGAATGGCTCGGCTCCATAATATTTGACCAGAGTTTGCCAATCCAAAGCACCTGTCGTAGTTAACGCATATGCTTCCAGAAATGTGGGAACTCGGTCAAATCGGAAGTGAGCAGCTATATCTTGCAATTGCATGGAGGAAAATTGAGTATGTGCAAGATCCATTGATGGTGGAGGTGGAGTTTGATAGTAGTTGTATGAAGGGTTAAATGGGTTGAGCATGCCGGGATTTAAGGAATGCGGATATTCATCGGTTTGGCTCGGAGAAAGATTTTGCATTCTTTGATTTAAGTATGTCATGGCATGGTGGGTATAGTTGAGTTGGTTACTAAGATGATATTGGGAGCCGACAAGATAAGTGAGAGTATTTTGAATGGGATCAACAGAAAGATTAGTAGGAGGAGGGGGTGGTGGTATATCTTGATGTGATGATTCTCCTTCTACTCTTGCCCTTTTATGACCAAAGTCAATCCCCATCTTCTCTACGGTATTCTTACTTATCTTTGGTGGTCTACGCTCCCATGTATACCCCATATCTTCAATTTGTAACTTAAGACAATGTTGAGTGATCTGGCATACAAAATCGGCATACGGTGGATTGCCAGAAAACTCAAGCATGTTTTTAAGTATTATGCGAATGAAGTTTATAGGAATTTCTTTTATGATAGCATAAATTAGACACATGCGGAAAATAGGGACCTCAGATTTATTGGCTCTAGGATGTATATTTGTGGAAACAATGAGGTTTACTATCCTACATGCAGGTTTCAGGTTTATTGCATAATAGGTTCCCCTATCTTCATGACAAGTGGTATTGGTTTGAAATATGGCTCTTTTTATATCACTAAGGCTAGTGGAGTGGTCATCATGGGATAATAAATTTAGTGGATTGCCGGTGGTAAGGTCAAGGAAATCTTGGTATTCATCTATATCAATTTCTAGCATATCAAGAATATCCCCTTCGGAAAATTTAAAACTACGCCCATTGACCATGGTGTAGAAGAATGTGGTTTCATTTTCGGTGTGGGATAAGAGATTGGCATAGAATTCGTTGACTACCTTAATGGAATAGGAAGGAAAAGAAGGATTGATGAAGTCCTTCAGCTTTTGCACTCCAAAGAGATTTTCTAGATCGACTATGTTGATGAAGTCCATAGCTTCGACAGGGCATCGGGGAAGAGGAGCTTTAGAGGAAAGCCGTAGATATCGATCTCCAGCATCTCCGTCGACGAAGGCGATGTCGTTTGATGATCGTCAGTGGCGGAGTGGCTTCCCGAGCTTCTCTTCTTTTTCTTTCGGCGACTTTCTTCTTCCCACGGGTAGCTGAGGATGAGGCCATTTGTGTTTCTTTGAGTGTGGAGAAGAAGCAAGGAAGATTGGAGGATAAGAATGCTGAAGGTTTGCACGAAAATGCACTAGAGATGGACTATGGAGGCAAGGAAATGCAAGTGTGAGTAAGTGACTCGTTTTTGCTCTTATTTATAGCATTCCAGCGACCTGGTCGGTCGACGATTCGTCGACCGAGTGTCCGCAACGGTCGAGTTGCAGACGCGCCACTTGGTTCCCCAACGGTAAAAAAAACGGTCATAACGGTCTGTCCGCAATGGTCGTATCCAACGGCTATTTCTCGGTCGAGCACTTGTCGACCGACGTTGTCTCGGTCGAGCATTTGTCGACCGACAGTTCGTCTGATATTGAGTCTGTTTAGTATTTGTCGGTTGAGAGAGATGAGCTGACCGAGAGGTTCTCAGTCGACGAATTCGTCGACCGACAGACTTACTGAGTACAACTTTTAAAGCTGATTTTTAAATGCAAATGGTAGATCATTTTTGTAGAGCATTTATATGGATATTCTAAGGGAGTAATATTGGGATAATTTAAGGCTTAAATGATAACAAATGATTTAATTTTCAAGAAAAAATTATATTAAAATTAGGTCCAAAGAGAGTATTTCCAAAATAAGCAATTTTTGTCGAAGCTTATTTTAGGTCGCCCTTGACTACGACCATAGCGCCCCTTAGTCAAGTTTTATTTTGACCAAGAGTCAAATTTTGCAGATATTTTTCAGATTTGAATATATTGAGTTAGAGATTTTGTTGCAAGCAATAACATATAACAAATAAATTATTTTGCTGGCTTGCAAACAATTTTCTATGCTCACCCAATGATGAAAGCATGGTATAAAGCATACAATGATAATTCCATTTTATAATTAGTATATGTATAGACCAGAAAATACTTTTACGAAAAATCATATGAAAAATAGGAATTTTCTTTTTATTTGACTTAGACTTTAAATCATCTAGGGAACAAACTAATATTAATTTCATTTATATTTGTAATTATGTAGAGTTGAGATAGACATAGAAATATGCAACTAATGTCTTTGGTCATATCTCAACTTGATTTTGTTCATTTAGTTTGGAGGTTTTGGAATCCAAACTAACTCTACATCTTTTCTCTTATAAGGACATGAAAATGAATAGTGACCAAGGCGCAAACAGTAATGACAACATATTGAGTCAACTTCATATCTTTTTCTATGGTTGTGTCCTATGTTGTCATTGGGTGAGGATGTCCTTTTAGGTACATATATAGATTGGGTTTGTGACTTTCTCTGACTAGGTTGTTGATGAGATTTTCCTTTAGGCTTGTAACCTAGTCCTCTTCTCCCAATTTGTTGATAGGGATTATCTAGAATTTGATCAAGAATGCCATGGTTATTCAAACTACGAACTCGTTGTTGTAGCTTGGCAATCTCATCCATTCTTTTCTTAATGTCTATTTTTGCTTGGTCTAGATTTGATGACAATAAATTTCTTTCTTTAACAATAGTGTCATAATCTATATGGGTGCACAATAATGGTTGTTTCTGAAGATCGTTTACTTGAGTCTGTAAGTTTGAATTTTCAACAGAAAGGAGCTTGCAATCGGCTTCCATAGATTTTAACTTAAGATCAGAAAATTTATTTCCCTCTTTAAGATTCTCATTTTCAGATGCAAGAGCAAGAAGTTTAACATTTAGATCATCATTTTCCTTATTTGATTTCTTTAATTTCTTTTTGCACTCAACATATTTATTATGTGTTTCTTCAATAATAGAAACTAGTTCTTCTTTAGATAAATCAAAAAGACTTACCTCTTCTTCTTCTTCTTCTTCACTAGTTGTAGCAATGAAGCATTCTTTGTGCTTATCCTCTTCCTTTGATCTCCATGGGCATCCGGTTGTTTTGTGGTTTGTTCCTAAACACCAATTGCAGCATGTAGTGGTTTTGTCCAAACACTTTTCACCATTTCCCTCCATTCTTCAAGACCTGGTTAGGGTTCCTTGAAGCCTGCTCTGATACCAATTGAAAACTACTAGAGGGGGGGTGAATAGAGTTTTATAGATAATTTAATAATTATTGAACTCAAACAACCACAATGTAAATATTGGACAAGGAGACGCAAGGTTTAGAGTGGTTCCAACTATAGCAACTACTATAGCCGTCAATCCACTACCCGGTTGCTTACCCAACCGGGATTTGAAAAGAAATTTATTTTATTACCTCTTCAAGGAATTTACATAAAATACAATCTCTTTTCCTAAACCCTTCAAGCAGCCTTCACCTAGAAGTAATCGCCAACCTTGAAGCAGCCTTCCCTTGAAGTAGATGCACCAACTCCCGTTGCACCAGCCTTTTGAAGTAGCTTCCCTTGCGATAGCCTTCTTGAAGTAGCTTGAAGTCCCCTTTTCCACCTGAGAAGTCAACCCTCTCCAATCCGCAGCCTCCAACCCTAGGAGTAGCAAGGAGAGTACAAAAGATAAACAAGAACAAGAAAGGAAACGGAAATTACAACTTATCCTTTAAGCCTGAGGCTTGATATGCCTAGATCAAGCGTAAGATCTCCTAGCCAAGTATGTGAACTTGTAATTGCTGTGGATGGGAGAATCTAGCCTATAGGACACGAGATTGAGCTAAGGAGAATGTAGGCCAATGATCACAGTGCTCAAATTGCTTGCAAAAGATTGCTCAAGTATGCTCAAGTGTATTCTCAAGTGTAACAAGTGAATTCTAGTGTCCTATGGCTTGTCCTATTTATAGGAATGGCCTAAGTATGCTTAAGGACGTTCTAGACAACTTCTAGGGGTTTCTAAGTGCTTAACTAGCCGTTAGGTACAAAGTTGTTGCTTTAACAACGGCTAATTAATTTATTCTACAGTTGCTGTCAGAGACCGTCTCGGTCGACAGATGGTCGACCGAGACACCTGCTCGGTCGAACTTTTGTCGACCGACAGGCTCTCTGGAACAAGTGATTTGCAACGTCTTTCTTCAAATACCAACTAACTTGTTTGTTGTGTCTAACGGCTACTTTGGATCTTTCTCGGTCGAGGAGTTTGTCGACCGAGAGTGTCTCGGTCGAGGAGTTTGTTGACCGAGAATGATCATGTTTCAAGGTTTCAATTTAAGCACTAATTATATGTGTGAGTGTGCAAAGGTGATTCTATTCAAATGGGATGACATGTCTAACTAATGTGTTTGGCTAGGGAAAATCTAACGCTTGATTTACATGCAATTCTAAGTACTTGTACATTATATATTTGTACAAGTTTTACAACATTGATTACATTGCATGAAAATATAACTAAGTAAGCTCTTGGATTTTCCCTTGCTACTTTGTCATCCTGCTTAGTCCTGCACACTCAAGTAGCTCGTTAGATTAATAAGAATGAAATGTTTGTCATCATCGAAACAAAGGGATTTATCATAATATCCAATTTATCCAACATTGATGAGTAGGATTGAGAAAGGCGTGCATGCATGTGTGAATCAGTATGTGATATTGATGTCATACATATCTCTTCCAGTCTACTCTGAGATCAAGAAAGTGAATGAACGTTGATAGGATGACTGTTCCATGCCTCGAGTTCATTTGGGATATCAGTGATAAAGGAATTATACATCCACTATAACACCATTCACATATTGTAGGATTGAGAGTTGTTCTCCAACTTTCTACTTTCACTTGGGTAGCACTGATGTGTGACTAGGCACCGCTCGTTTCTTGTGAAATCATAAGTGTTATGGACTTTCACTGCCAACGTGAAATGGACCTACAAGGTCACACACATAGGATTTAATCTGGAAGAGGAGTTTTATCCACTAGCAATGTTTAGATTGATTACTAAAGGAGTTTAGTAGTTCAATTAAACACTCAATTGATTGATAGCTAAATATCATAATGTTCAAGGTGTTGGACATGTTGATTGGAGTGTCGGATTGATTGAAATCGCAATTGACTGATTCTGCACAACCTGCATTCCCAACCGATCGGCTCAAGTGTTGAACCGATCGGCTGAGGTTGCTGAACCGGTCAGCTCAAGTGTTGAACCGATCAGCTCATGTATAGAGTGAAACGAGCGGTTCAAGTGTTGAACTGATCGATTCAACTGGTGCAACCGAGCAACTTTAGAAAATAGGATTGGTGAGAATTTTCCTTGCATTTCACTTGCCCAATTTGATTGGAACAAGGATTGGTATTCGATACCAATTAGAAACAAAAGAAGGAAAGTCAATTGGGAACCGACCAGGACCACCAACCGATCGGTTCACTTGTGAGTCGACCGGTTCAAGGGTCCCAACCGATCGGTTGAGGTGTCAACTGACTGGTTCAGGTCCCCAACTGATTGGTTCACTTGTGAACCGATCGGTTCAGGTTGTGAGATGGTTGCTTTTTGTGGAAAATCTCGAACCCTTCTACTCCTGTTTTAGTCCCGCATTGCCCGGGATGGAGAACCCTATCTCATGACCCTCCTATATATATAGGGGTATTGGGGGCTTCTCAAAGTACAACTCAGTGCAACCAGTTGCTCTGCAAAGTTGTCCTTCTCTCTAGTTTTGGTAACCGAGAGAGAGCCCGAGCAAGTGCTACCCGCAAAGGGAGGTGCAACAAGGGAAAGACAACTGCAGTTGCAATTGGAGGCAGGAGAGTGTGTTGGTGACTAGTACGCCAATAGGAGGGTGCGACTCCTTCCAATTCCTTGTGAGACAAGGACTTTGGAGTTCCAGGTGGTCCGTGTGGACTACTTCAGAGGCGGGAGGCTTCTGCCGCTCAGGAGGACAACTTTCAACCCCGACAATCCCGGTGAGAGGAGGAGTCGTCAGTCCCGATGCGACCAGGTGCTGCACAGACACCGTCTAAGACCGGCTTTGAAGACCGCGCAAGGCGCGAGGTTTTGTCGCCGAGCAAGCCTCGGGACAAGGTATGATTCCACAAACCATCCTTTCCTATTATATAGACGTTGACGCGTTTCCTTGTTCCGAGTTTGGGGGAGAATTTTTTGTTTCCGCTGCCTTCTCTGCCTCCCCTAAAACCCAACAGTGGTATCAGAGCCACGTCAACTGCTCTATATTTTAGAAATATCGATATGATCGATTTTGGTTTGTCGCCTTTATTTATTGCATATGATGCGAATAAAATTGCCTTTATGCATGTCCAATCCTAAATCCACAAATCTCAATTACATATATGATATATATTATTAATGCACTCGATATGCGTCGCCCTTAAACAAGTTTTGTGGTGGATGTATAGCGTGGTTATGGCCAATAAAACCTATCTGTGATTGGTTGTGTGTGGTTGCTTGCATCTCAGTCTGCGCACCGATCTTCCTTCTCCTATTCCTGATGTAACTCGAAATAATTCGAGATTCTTTCCTACCTTTGCTCCCCCCGAATGTAACTCGGGGTTTCCCTTTTAAGCAATGTAAAATTAGGATAGATTTTATTTCCTGTTATGTCGAAGAACAGAGGCCATCCTGACGACAACTGAAATGATCGGTTCAAGGCGTGAACCGATCGGTGACGTTCCAGACGATCGGCTCAAGGAGTGAGCCGATCGGTTGATGACCGGTTCGAGGAGCGAGACGAGCGGGTGGTGGCCATGACGAGATGCACGACGACCAGCACTACTACAGAAACAACATTCAATGTCGCTTTTCTGGGCGTCGGTTCTTTAGGAAAACCGACGCCTACAATATTAGACGTCGGTTATTTAGGCAAACCGATGTCTATATTCGAAGACCAGCCAGACACGGGTACCGCTTTGAATACAACGTCAGTTGTTAATAATAAACCGACGCCTAAAGTGGTTCCCGCGTCGGTTATGTAGATAGAAACCGACGCCTATGTGTGATGAAAATTTGCGTGAAAAGTGTCACTTTCAGCGTCGGTTATCCTTTGATAACCGACGCTGAAAGTGGTTCCCGCCAAACAATTTCGTGCAAATATTATCCAATTGGACGTCGGTTGTTTCAAACAACCAACGCTAAAGAGGTTTAGGCGTCGGTTGTTTCAAACAACCGACGCTATTAGGGAACTTAATATCCCGCGATCGCCCGACTCTTCCCCTTTCTTCTGTTTCATCGCGAGCCGATTTCCCTTTTCTTCTCTGCTGTCGCCCGACCACGCCGCCGATTTCTCCTCCACAAAAGCTCTTTCTTCCTCCACGACAGCGCCGCCGCGCCGCCGCCGCCGCGCCCCCTTCTTCGCCGCCACTGCTGCTCCAGCGCCTGAGATTAGGTGCTCCAGCACCGCCACGCCTGAGATTAGGTGCTCCTCCACCGCCGTCGCGCCGCCACAACCATCTTCTCCAGCCTCGCTGCTAGCTGCTCCTCCACCTACGTCGCTGCTAGCTACTCCTCCAGCCAGAGCCACCGGAGCCTCTGCCTTCTTCCCTTTGCTAGCTTCGGTATGCTCTCTAGGTATTAGCCGTGCATATCCTCTGTTCTTCTTTCTCCCTAGCTTTTTACCTACATGCAGCAAACACGGTCGTGGCTATGTTGGCCTACCACGGCCGTGCTAGGCAGCACGGTCATTTTGGACAGCACAGCCGTGCTGCCCAGCACGGCCATGGTAGGCCAACACAGCCACAGCCGTGTTTGCTGTTGGTAAGGATATGAACAAATCTATATGTAATTCTTTATGTAAATTCTAGGATACGAACAAATCTTTTGCTTGCATATATTTGTGCTTCTAATCCTAATGCTTGACCTAATTCAGTAAATTTTGATGCATGTTGAAATAAGATTTAAACTTGTCCATTCTAGCATCCTAATTTGATTTGATTAAACCCTAACATTGATGAAACCCTAACATCAATTGTGATGAAACCCTAACATGTACATATCTATTATTGTGTTTGTTGGCCTAGAAACCCATCCAAGATTTACTCATTAGGAGTAAATCTTGGATAGTCCCCAGTTTGGGACTGTTCTTGAACACCTAATCTCACTTAGGATGTAAGTGTATAATGTGTATTGGGTTTTCGAGAAAATTTTGGTAGCATTTCCTCGTTTGTTCTCTATGTACATATGTACTTAGAGAACAACGGGGAAATGCTGCCGAAATTTTCTTGAAAACCCAATACACATTATACACTTACTAGTGAGATTAGGTGTTCAAGGATGGGATAGGTGGTAGACATTTATTATATATAAGAATGACATCAAATGTGTTTGTTGGCATAGAAACCCGTCCAAGATTGACTCATTAGGAGTAAATCTTGGATAGTCCCCGATTTGGGACTGTTCTTGAACACCTAATCTCACTTAGGATGTAAGTGTATAATGTGTATTGGATTTTCGAAAAAATTTCGGTAGCCTTTCCCCGTTCATTCTCTAAGTACATATGTACTTAGAGAACAGCGGGGAAATGCTGCCGAAATTTTCTTGAAAACCCAATACACATTATACACTTACTAGTGAGATTAGGTGTTCAAGGATGGGATAGGTGGTACACATTTATTATATATAAGAATGACATCACATTATACACTTAGGATGTAAGTGTATACCCTAATCTTTTCCTAATATATACTTGTTTTCTCTTTGATCATAGAATGGATAGATCATGGATGTCCATTCGTAATCGTTGCACCCCAGAGTTTATATCTGGTCTTGATCAGTTTATTAGATTTGCCAAGGAACATAGGAAAAAACCTACAGATAGGTTCTACTGTCCATGTAGGCATTGCGGTAACTACTTGAAAGTCAACACTGGTGAGGAAATCAAAAGTCATGTCATGTGCAATAGGATTGTACAAGGCTATACAGAATGGCACTGGCATGGAGAGATTTCAAAATTGAAACCAGTAGATGTCGATAGCAGTGCTTGGGTGGAAGAAGAAATTTCCTCCGATGATGTAAATGTGAACGAACTAGTTCCAGCAAACATCGTTGATGCGATGCTGGATAGTTGTAGGGTAGAGCACACCGATCCACCTCCTATCTTTAGAAACATTGTGCATGATGCTGAGATACCATTATACACAGGATGTGCTAAGTTTATGAAGCTTAGCGCTGTGTTGAGATTGTATAAGTTGAAAGCTAACAATAGATGGAGTGAAAAAAGCTTCACTTCATTGTTGACTTTGTTGAAAGAAATGCTTCCTGAAGGAAACGAGCTGCCAATCTCAACATACCAGGTAAAGAAAATGTTGTGCCCAATGGGAATGGAGGACAAGAAGATACACACATGCCCGAATGATTGTGTATTATTTCAAAAGGACTATGTAGATTTGAAAGATTGTCCAAAATGTGGTGCGTCACGGTATAAATTGACGACTTCGGGGGAGTCCAAAACTGGTTCTCCTGCCAAGGTGTTGTGGTATCTACCTATAATATCACGGTTTCAACGCTTGTTTGCAAATCCAAAAGATGCGAAGAATTTGAGGTGGCATGCAGATGTTAAGAAAAATAATGATGGGATCCTACGACATGCGTGTGATTCCCCACAGTGGAAGAAGATTGATCTATTGTACCCCAAATTTGGTGAAGAAGATAGGAATCTAAGACTTGGGCTTTGTACAGATGGGATGAATCCGTACGGGACATTGAACAGCCAACATAGCACTTGGCCAGTCATGCTTGTTATATACAATCTTCCTCCCTGGATGTGTATGAAAAATAAGTACGTTATGTTGTCGTTGTTGATATCGGGCCCTAAACAACCCGGAAATGATATTGATGTTTATCTTGAACCTTTGATTGATGACTTAAAGAAACTTTGGGCTGAAGGTGTTATGACCTATGATGCTTCAGCAAGAGAGACATTTCATTTGCATGCTATGTTGTTTTGCACTATTAATGACTTTCTAGCATATGGGAATTTGTATGGATATAGTGTCAAAGGAGCTAAAGCGTGTCTTATATGTGAAGAAAACACTGATTCAATAAAACTAAAACATGGCGGCAAGACTGTATATCTTGGTCATCGAAGGTTTCTTTCAAAATTCCATCCGTATCGTAGGAAGCGCAAAGCATTCAATGGATGGAATGATGAACGGAGTGCACCTAAACCTATACCAGGGGATGTTGTTTATGAAAGAGTAAAAGACATTGTCAATGAATTTGGTAGGAAATCACAATGTAGTATGGCCACACGGAGTGACAATTCTTCATTCAAGAAGAAGTCAATATTTTGGGATCTTCCTTATTGGAGTTCTTTGACAGTCAGGCATTGTATCGATGTAATGCACGTTGAGAAAAATGTCTGTGATAGCATCATTGGTACTCTGTTAAATATACCAGGTAAGACTAAAGATCGGATAAAATCCAGACTGGACCTACGTGAAATGGGAATAAGGTCAGAATTAACAGAATTACGTGAAATGGGTAATAAAAGAACATACTTACCTCCCGCTTGTTACACATTGTCTAGAAAGGAGAAGAAAACTTTTTGTGAATGTTTGGTAAATGTTAAGGTGCCACATGGTTACTCATCCAACATCCATAGATTGGTATCAATGAAAGATCTGAAGTTGATAGGTCTTAAATCTCATGATTGTCACACTCTAATGCAACAAATATTGCCCGTGGAAATTCGATCTATATTGCCGAAGCATGTAAGGTTTGCAATTACCAGACTTTGTTTCTTTTTCAACAGTCTATGAAGCAAAGTTATTGACCCTGATACTCTCGATAATTTGCAAAGAGAAGTTGTTGTTACCCTATGTCAGCTTGAGATGTATTTCCCTCCTTCGTTCTTTGATATCATGGTACATCTTGTTGTCCACTTGACTAGGGAAGTGAAAATGTTGGGACCAGTTTTCTTGCATTGGATGTATCCCTTTGAACGATACATGAGCGTCTTTAAAGGTGATGTTCGAAACCGTTATCGTCCTGAAGGGAGTATTATTGAAGGTTATGTGGCGAGAGAGGTTATGGATTTTTACAATGACTTTCTCAGTGATAATGACACTCCTGATAATGACAAGAATATTGAGGAGGGCAAAGGAATTTTGGGATCACGGGTGAAAGTAATCAGCCGTGAGCAGTTGGAACAAGCTCACTTGTATATTTTACACAATATGGATGAAGTGAGTGTTTATATCGAGGAACATACCAATTTCATAAGGAGACAACATCCTCGAGCAAGTTCAATGTGGCTTTCTAGAGAGCATAATAAGACTTTTACTAAGTGGTTTGAAGATAAAGTCTTACATCAACTATCTCAAACACCAAATGATATTACAGAAACTATCAAATGCCTCGCCTTTAAACCAAAACAGAATGTTATGTCTTATGAAGGGTTTGACATTAATGGATTCACGTATTACACAAAGCGCCAAGATGATAAGAGTGTCGTCCAAAATAGTGGGGTCACTCTTCAAGCGTCGACTATGCACTTTGCAAGTGCAAAGGATAAGAGTCCACGTGAAGCTAAAATGTCATATTACGGTGTCATTGAAGACATTTGGGAGTTTGACTACATAGATTTCAAAATTCCGCTCTTTAAATGTAATTGTGTTGATAACACCAAAGGAGTTATAGTGGATGAATTGGGTTTCACATTGGTGAACTTTGAAAAAATTGGCGAGAAGGGTGAACCATTCATATTGGCATCAAAGGCGAAACAAATATTCTATATCGATGATCCTGCAAATGATAAATGGTCGGTTGTTCTTCATGGTAAAAGACAGTTCATTGAAGATCCTATAGATGAAGAAGAGTACTATTATAAGTATGATGACTCCAGTCCATTCTCAGTTGGGTTGCCAACTCCACAAAATATTGAAGCTAATGATGACTTATATGTGCGCGGAGATCACAATGAAGGATTGTTAATTGATAAAAGATCACAATTTTAGAGACATGTATGTTTATACAAATGCTAAATGTTTGCCTTTTTCTAGTTAATACAAATGCTAAATGTTTGCCTTTTTCTAGTTAATACAAATGCTAAATGTTTGCCTTTTTAATGACATTTTCAGATGGATGACCATGATGAGCATGATGTCCATGATGAGCATGAAGTCCATGATGAGCATGCTGTCCATGATGAGCATGGCGAGGATACCAATGTAAGTTCTAAAAACATATCATGTATTTCTATAAAATTCATTATCTTCTAGTTATGTCATATATCCTATATTTCTATATTGGGCTAATTCAGTGTGTTTATTTTTGTCAAATTTTAGGTTGATGATGCACATGTACCAACTGAAGCACTGGAGCAACTTGATGCGCAACACCAAACACTTAACAAGAAAAGGGGCATCACTCTGTTGAAGAGGTTAATAACCCTAAGTGGCAGTGGATCCAAATTGGTTGTGGAGTTTGATAATGGAGGAAATGCAATTGGAGTGAACCGCAATAATTTTGTAAACTATCTTGGGTGTACCACTCAGAGCCATTGTGGTGTTAAGTATGATAATTGGCATAAAGTTCCTTAGGGGAAAAAAGACTTGATATGGAAGGATTTATGCGTGAGTTATTATTATTTGCAATTCTATTTTGTAGATTACAAATTCTATTATTTGCAATTCTATTTTGGATACTAGTTAATAACATTTCTATTTTACAGAATCTGTTTGCATTGGATGAGAAGTTGCATCGTAAAAGTGTGATGCAACGCGCTGGAAAGATGCTTAGGAATTATAGGACAAATCTGAACAGAGAATAAATAAAAGAGGGTGATAAGAAGAAGAAGTCAGCCCTTGAACAATGGAACTTCTTGGACAAAGAAGATTGGGACAATTTTGTTGCTTCAAGAAAATCTGAAGAATTCAAGGTATTAGGCGTCACTCCCAATTTAATTAATATACATTGTATTCATCTATTCAAGATTAACATTTAGTACTACTAACCAAATCATTAATGTGCATACTAACTAGGCCCTCAGTGACGCACAAAAAGCAAGGCGTGCACTGAATGTGCATGACCACACTATGGGTCCAAAAGGCTATGCAAGCGTTCGCCAAAGACTACAGGCGGAGTCTGCGGCTACTCAGGAGTCTGCTCCTACTCAGGAGTCTGCCACACCCATGCCTCGCCATGATATCTGGATAGCTGGGAGGCAAAACAAGAAGGGTGAAATAAAGAAGCTCGTAACTGCTGAGGCGGCTGCGAAAATGGTAAAATACAACTCTTAGAGCAATCATTTGAATATTGATTATTTGTGGTGTTAACTTACAAATTTCTGTTGATGGTGATTAGCGGGAGCTGCACGAGCAGAGGAAACAAGGAACGTTCATCCCTCAGGGCACAAGGGATGAATTGACAGTTGCTCTAGGTAACCCAGAGCATCCTGGACGTGTTAGGGGTGCAGGCGCTGGTGTGGGCATCAAAGCATTCTTTGGGCCATCCCAGCGCAAACCTAGAGCGGGACTTTCTCAAGAAGAGGTAACCTATTCTTTTTTTAGAATGTTACTGCAAAAGGAAATTCAATAATAAGAAGCTAATGTTTCTTTTATCCATGTATAGGAGAATAAGAGAGTCGAGGATATAGTTGCTAAGAAGGTCAACGATGTAGTTGCTGAGAAGGTCAAGGAAGAATTGCTGCGGTGGCAGGCATCTCAGGCTTCCAATCAGCCTATGGCGAGCCACTCTTCTCCTGATGCACAGACTGTGAGTAATCCTGGAGACCCATCGCCTAACACGTCTACTGTAAGTATTGTTTATGACATTGTAGCTAGTCTTTTAAAGATGATGTGTATATATGTATAACATTCTTTACGTAAATTTGTAGGCATTGAAGCCATGCCGCTTAAGAATGCAAGACTATGTTGTTGCAGAGGCACAGGCTTACCTGTCCCTTCCTGGGGCAACGTTTCATGGGACTCCAATGCCGTAGGGCTACATTCATGTGAGCCCGATATGTGTATTACCAGATTGGAGGGAAGTTGTGTTGCCATATGCCCACCCAGATATTGATACACTTGGTGAGGCAGAAGGCGGGGTCATATTGTGGCCCAAAGCAGATGTCGTCTACACTACTGAAATTGTAAGATAAATTTACATTGATTTAGACTGTTAATGTGTATATATGAGGTCAACTGATCTGAAATTATATATACAGGTTAAAAAGAAGACACCAGGAGCACCTAGGCCTCCACCTCCACTTCCCGCATTACCAAGTTGGGTTCCAACTGACCTAACATACCTGTTAGGTCCTGCTTGTAGGGGAATGGCATGTTGTTTATGTATGATTGGCCTATAATTGTTTCTTTAGATGCAGATTATACAGGTCAATCATACGATAGCTCTTTATTTATACAAGATATTATTGAGCTGTTTATGTATGATTGGCTGAATACATCAATGATAGAGACATGGATAAGGTGAGATCTTGTTTATACATCCATATACCTTGTGTACGATCTGGTGATCTGGTTTCTTATATATTAATGCATATGTAATACATGTTTTGCAGCTACTTAGTCGAAGATCAATGCAAACAATTTGCATTTGATCATGTGGGATTTTTGATTCCATCATTGATTAGTATGGTAGCTAAAGACCCTGATAGTGTTCAACAATACTGTATAGATGCTTTTACAATTTTTGGTCAGCAAAAGAAGATGATAATAATAGCTCCATTCAATGTCAAGTAAGTTTACTTTATTTATAATTTGGACTTAAGAAAATTCCATTTTTATTGTGCATTTTGAGTTATTAATTGTTAACTTTTTACCTCTAGCGGTAGACATTGGGAGTTACTAGTTATTGTCCCCGGGACGTTCACTGTTTATTATCTAGATCCCGCGGGAAGTACATTAAACACTAAAATTGGACACGTAATGAGAATGCCATTATTCTGGTGAGAAATATTTCATTTTTGTATCTGTTAACATCTATTATTACATTACTATTTACTTATGCAATTTACTGTGTTATATTAACATGTAGGGGTTTAGATGCATTCAAAAAGGCTGGAGGAACGGTCCCAAGGAAAAAGAACCAGCCAATAAATTGGCAGAACGTACAAGTAAGTTCCCGACTTCAATGTATATATTATTGATGTGAATTGTGCTTAGTTGTATTATTTTGTATGTTTCAATTTATAGTGCGCTACACAAGACAATGGCTAGGCATGCGCATACTATGTGATGTGATTTATGCAGATGATTATCAAATATGCCGCATTGGACATCGATACCATACATGAGGTATTATATATAGTCTCATTAGTTAGTATGAAATATATCAATCTTATTTTTATATTATTACTTATATATATACATCATTCTCTTTGCAGGTGTTTAAAATTGACCACACTATAGGTAAACGCTTAAAAAATATACATGCTCCATATACGAAGGAAGCATTAAATGAAATAAGAGAAGAATGGGAAAAAGCCATACAAGCAGTGGAAATTGTAAGATATAATTAGGATGTTGATAGCGATAATGAATGATACTTTGTAAATGAATATTTCTGAATGTTAATACATGTATTTGAATGTTTCTATATGTGTGAATGTGAGAATTGAATTGATGTCTGAATGTATCTACTTGTGTGAATTTTTTTTGTTAATTTTACAGGTTTGTGGCCTGTTTGTAGGCTGATATCAATGGATGTCGTAAACCTGCAGTTTAGAAAACTGAACTGCAGGTTCTCATCCTACTGACCAGCCACAGCAGGCCTGCAAACTGATATGAAAAAAAAATAGATATAGGCATCGGTTATTTACAGAAAACTGTCAGCAAAGACCTACAGCGTCGGTTTTTTTAACAAACCTGACGCCTAATGTGGACACAGCCGTACTGGAAATGGCGTCGGTTGTTCGTGTAAAACCGACGCCTATAATACATATAGCGTCAGTTGTTTAGTTGATCACCGACGCCAAATGTGTCGCGCCACAGAAAACAGCATTATCTAGGACACTTTCTGCGTCAGTTACCAATTAAACACCGACGCTATATTCCATATAGGCGTCGGTCTTTTAGTAGATAACCGACGCAGAATGTGTCCTAGATGACGATGTTTTCTGTGGAGCGAACCCTTTTGGCGTCGGTTTTCTATAAACAACAGATGCATGTACGTTAAATAGGTGTCGGTTAAAAAATTGACGCCGAAGTGTTCGACCTTTAGTGGCGCCCACATAGGCGTCACTCGGAAACCAATGCCAAAGGGGGTTAAACAACTGATTCTAACAGGCATTTCTGTAGTAGTGCAGGCGAACCGATCGGTTGGAGGAGCCAACCGATCGGCTGGTGGCACCCAAACGACCGACCAGAGAGAGCAGATCATTCATATGATGAGTTGATCAACTCAGAAGGCAAAGCACAGAGTTCATCTTGTACAGGTTGCATGTGATGTAGACCTAGATGACCGTGATTCCTCTTGGCTCGAGGAATCACATTAGGATGGCCATAATCATCACTTTTATCATTTATGCATGTTTTCTGTGGGATATAGCATGTATATGATATGTACTATGTATTGTGGTGATTGGATATGTATATGTATATAAAGACCAAATCCCTCATTAAATATTAAGTTTTAGATGCCTTCCAAATGCAACACACGTGAAAAACTTGATCGACTAAGTGTGGGCACGCCCTAGCGTGGTGCACCGTCTATCTCATGGAAGCGCGAAGGATGAATGTGTGGGTCTGCCCTAGCAGGGTGCATATTCATCGTGTTTGCTTTGGGTCGGACTTAACAAGGTGATCTAGATGGGATCTAGTACCTTGAGGCATGCAGATGATCATGGCAAGGAGTTGCATATGACATCTTATCAAGAGTTGCATATGATGCAATTGGCAAAAGTTGCCTACCTGAGAGATCTATGTTGTGGGTGACAACCCTAGCTAGTCCATGACTTAGAGGATTTTAGGATCTTGCCCACTAGAAGGTTGTACGTTGCAATCTTCTTAATTGATGGTGAGGGCTATCAATTTGAATTAAAATAGTGGGAGCGATAATTAATTAAAGGCCTAATTATATCGTCAACTTTTCAAATCAATCAAATAAGTCAAAAATGAGTTTTTGGACTAAAATTTCATATTTCTTTTATAGTGAAAATGACAAAAAACAACAATCACTTCTCTTTGCGATCAGTCCTTGAAAAGGACAGACTAAATGGGACAAACTTCCACGACTGGTATAGGACATTGAGAATTGTTCTCACTCAAGAGCGAAAGCTCTATGTCCTGGATACTCCAATTCCAGAGGAACTGGCTCCTAATGCACCAAAGGCAGAAAGGGACGCTTACAAGAAGCATTCTGATGATGCCATTGATGCAAAGTGCTTGATGTTGTGCTCCATGAACCATGAGTTGCAGAGACAACTTGAGAATATGGGTGTCATTGAGATGATTCAGCATCTCAGGAACCTGTATGAAGATCAGGCACGACAAGAGAGATAGGATGTCTCAAGGGCACTGTTCAAGTGTGTCATGATAGAAGGAGATCATGTTGGTCCTCACACACTCAAGATGATTGGGTATGTGGAGAACCTGCAAAGACTGGGATTTCCACTGAGCCAAGAGTTGGCTACTGACTTGATACTGCAATTATTGCCAAAATCTTACAGTCAGTTTGTGATGAACTACAACATGAACAACTTTGATAGGCCACTGTTTGGGCATGTTGAGGACAGCCGAGACACAAATGAAGAAGGACAAGCCTAAGTCCGTGATGGTGATCACAAGTAAGAAAGGCAAGTCCAAGCGCAAGGGCAAGGGCAAAGCTAAGAAAGGTTCTGATGCTAGCCAGGAGCCCAAGACGACTTCAGCTCTCAAGGACAAGGGAGGCGTGACCAAGAAAGGAAATTGCCACCATTGTCAAAATCCAGGACATTGGAAAATGAATTGTCCTCTCTATCTGGAAGAACAAAAGAAGAAGGAGGCTACAGACGTCTCTACTTAAAGGTGTCATGAAAGTAAACTTGTAACACTTTTTGAGGTATATGATACCAAGATGTAAAGTGTAAGGCACTCATAATTGGGGCAAGTGTTGCCGCCATAGACAGGAGTACTTTAGTTTATTTTCAGCCTATAAGGCATGTAATACAGTTATGAATTGCTATTTCATATTTGCCAATAGATAGAAACACTTTATTTTTTCATATTGTACGACAATGATGGCAATTAATAAAGTTGAGTTTTCAATCTTAAAGATATGATCTTTGTGGCAATGCCTTATTTATCTTGTGGTATTTGATATGCATAAGATAAAATGATACCTGAAAGTTATAGATAACTCAAACAATCAAATTATCATCAATCAAGAGAAATTCATTTCTAGTTTCCATATGATGGATAAATCTAGACTCTTTTGGTTAGAGAACTAGTAAGAGACATGAATATCTTGGACATGATTAATCAATATTCACTAATGGTAGTGGGAGAATAATTATCCTATTAGGTATAATACATGTGATGTATTTACATACCTATTGGAATAAATGCTAATAATTCAAATGGTGTTTAGAGAAATACCAATATGAATATCTTGAAGTGTTCAAGGTTATCATAGATGAAGTGCAAATTTGGTAAAGTGTTAATTCTTGATCAGATCAATGAATGAAATACTTGGACCAAATGTTTGAGATCCTTATGAGTGATTATGATAATGTATCATAGTGAACTCATGATTAAGGCATGTTGATGTCTAAATCAAGAAGGAATCATACTCTAAGGAGTTAGAGAATGATTATCAAATAACTAAATTCTTCTTAATAAAAGAATACCCCTCACTAATAAAAGAAATTAAGAATCACAAGGGTTGTGAGTTCTTATATCTTTAACAGATACACCCCAAATTATCTATGTGATAAGTTGTTCATGTGATGAGTCAAGATTCCAGATGAATATGAGGAATCGAATTCTGAATTATGGTTTATGACCATTACATCCTAAATGATATCCATGTGAAGCATAAGGTATGACCTTGATGGTAGCACCCATTGGAATAAAATCCATAAGTGTGAATAAGTCTTAAGTGTTAAGACACATGGATAACATTTTGAGAAGGATGATGCTTGTTGATTGCAACTTAATGACTAAGACATTTGGCATATGGATACTAAAACTGCATTCCTATGAGGAATAAAACAAGGATGTGTACGTGACACAACCTATAAAGTTTATGAATCCATTAATGCAAATGAAGTCTATAAGTTAAAATAGACTAATGAATGTGATTGATTGAGTACAAGCAACTCAGAATTGGATCTTTACTTTGATGATATAGTCAAAAGGTTTGACTTATATGTCAAAGATAGAGAAGGGATCTGTGATTTAGTGGGAGTGTGTTCAAATTCCACATGTTGATGTGAAATGGAATTGTTCTAGAATGGAAATCCAAAGTGGAAATTATCTTAAAGGAAGATAGAGATGTTTCCTATATAATAGGAATAGAGATCTATAGAGATATTTCTCGAAAAAAACCTCTTGACCTGATAAAGGAAAACATACATTGGCAATCTGTACTGAAGTGTTCAGTATGCACATATTAAGTGGGAGAAAACTTTTCATGTTACATGAAGTTAGTATCCCAAGGCCAAGTGTCCAATTCTTATGAAGAATGGGAACACTAAGAATAGATATGGATCTATCATGTATGTAATCATCCCATTATCTTGCATGGAAAAAACAAAATGCATTCATCATCTTGTATGTACGACATGACAATATGATGTGCTCATCCTGATAACTCATATGTGGGACATGACGAGTGGATGTCTATCTGCTTCCAGTAAGGGTTACTGGAATACCATAAGAACTTGATAAGTACTTGTGAAGTACTAGTTCTATGGAGATAAGGAAGAGTTCGATGTAAAGAGTTACATTGATGCAAACTTCCGAAAAGATAGAAAATTAATCGCAAAATATACATAGGATGTATAAAAGTGAAAGTTTGTTGATAATTGAAAGTGTTCCAATAAAACCACTTAAAAGGAAATGTCGAGTATCTATGTGTTAAAGAACAGTAGTGGATACTATATGGATCTGGAAGTTCATGAGATGAACTTATAAATGTTCCACTCATTGATGACAAGTATGGAATCCTTAATCATGCAATGTGGCTAAAGGTTAGCAAAGGAATACTAGATCGCATATTACGGCAAATCCATCTCATATGTGTGACGTACAGCGAAGACATGAGAGACATGCAATTATACTGACTTTGGCAAGGTGTTTCCATTACTCACTATGATAGCACGAGAGCACAGTAACATGTGGGACATGTTTGAAGATCACTATGAATATGATTCAAGGGTGATTGGCTCGCAGTGCAAGTGGGAGTCTGTTGGTATGTATGCCCTGAGAGCCAATCATGGGATGATTGGTGGGATACATTAAGATTGATTTGATAAACAACAAAGGCAAGCTTCCAATTCTTTCTGGTTCAGTCATATGAGATAGTGATAGAACAGATTGAATGTCTAGAGAATGACAGTACTCAATGACGTATGCCTTCAGGTTCATGAACTGAACGATGAGATCATACAGATGCTAAGAGTTTGTACATTCTTGTTATGTCCCTAGTCGGATGTCATTGTGGAAGGTAGATAGACAACAATGAGATGCAAGACTAGATTGTGGTGTTGGTTGATGACAGAATATCATTAGTCATGATATAGAGATATCAAACCAAACACATAGGTACTTGTTAGAGAACAAGTGTACCAGACAGACCCACCGTGAGTTTGACACATGGAACCATGACATGGTAGTCACAGTCAGTACTCACAGTGATGGTGGTGAGTGTGATTCTTAGACCTGAAATCACTGCACTCAACACATGTCATTGGGCACACTTTGACATCATCAAACGCAGTCCTTAAACATGGGTTGTTATAAAGGTGATGATTGGGTGGCTTTGACACATGGGGCCTTTGAGGGGTGAGTGATAGATATGGGATTTGTCCCTCCTGAGGGAGTTTGATATCCTTGGCCACTTGATGAGTAGGATTGAGAAAGGCGTGCACGCATGTGTGAATCAGTATGTGATACTGATGTCATACATATCTCTTCCAGTCTACTCTGAGATCAAGAAAGTGAATGAACGTTGACAGGATGACTGTTCCATGCCTTGAGTTCATTCGGGATATCAGTGACAAAGGAATTATACATTCACTGTAACACCATTCACGGATTTTAGGATTGAGAGTTGTTCTCCAACTTTCTACTTTCACTTGGGTAGCACTAATGTGTGACTAGGCACCACTCTTTGCTTGTGAAGTCATAAGTGTTATGGACTTTCACTGCCAATGTGAAATGGACCTGCAGGGTCACACACATAGGATTTAATCTGGAAGAGGAGTTTTATCCACTAGCAATGTTTAGATTGATTACTAAAGGAGTTTAGTTGTTCAATTAAACACTCAATTGATTGATATCTCAATATCATAATGTTCAAGGTGTTGGACATGTTGATTGGAGTGTCGGATTGATTGAAATCGCAATTGACTGATTCTGCACAACCTGCATTCCCAACCGATTGGCTCAAGTGTTGAACCGGTCGGCTGAGGTTGCTGAACCGATCGGCTCAAGTGTTGAACCGATCGATTCAACTGGTGCAACCAAGCAACTTTGGAAAATAGGATTGGTGAGAATTTTCCTTATGTTTCACTTGCCCAATTTGATTGGAACAAGGATTGGTATTCGATACCAATTAGAAACAAAAGAAGGAAAGTCAATCGGGAACCGACCAGGACCACCAACCGAATGGTTCACTTGTGAACCGACCGGTTCAAGGGTCCCAACCGATCAGTTGAGGTGTCAACCGACCGGTTCAGGTCCCCAACTGACTGGTTCACTTGTGAACCGATCGGTTCAAGTTGCGAGATGGTTGCTTTTTGTGGAAAATCTCGAACCCTTCTACTCCTGTTTTAGTCCCGCATTGCCCGGGATGGAGAACCATGTCCCATGACCCTCCTATATATAGGGGTATTGGGGGCTTATCAAAGTACAACTCAGTGCAACCAGTTGCTCTGCAAAGTTGTCCTTCTCTCTGGTTTTGGTAATCGAGAGAGAGCCCGAGCAAGTGCTACCCGCAAAGGGAGGTGCAACAAGGGAAAGACAACTGCAGTTGCAACTGGAGGGAGGAGAGTGTGTTGGTGACTAGTACGCCAACAGGAGGGTGCGACTCCTTCCAATTCCTTGTGGGACAAGGACTTTGGAGTTCCAGGTGGTCCGTGTGGACTACTTCAGAGGCGGGAGGTTTCTACCGCTCAGGAGGACAACTGTCAACCCCGACAGTCCCGGTGAAAGGAGGATTTGTCAGTCTCGGTGTGACCAGGAGCTACACAGACACCGTCCAAGACCGGCTTTGAAGACCGCGCAAGGCGTGAGGTATTGTCGCCGAGCAAGCCTCGGGACAAGATATGATTCCACAAACCATCCTTTCCTATTATATAGACGTTGACGCGTTTCCTTGTTTCGGGTTTGGGGGAGAATTTTTTGTTTCCGCTGCCTTCTCTGCCTCCCCTAAAACCCAACAGTATATGTGTCTTTTCAAATTGTTTCCAAATTGGTGGGCAATGATGCATGCAATGAGCGATGTGGCACGCATTGATTGGCCCAAAGTAAGTTTCATTTGCAAAATTCATATCTCATTAATGGTAGCTTGGATGGGTACGCATAATATATGGATTTTGATTAGGAAAACGAGAGGAATGCATTAAAAATATATCTAGAATCTAATTCCTTATACAATTCAAAAATTAGTGGAAGTTATCAACTTTAATGCTTTAATTATTAAGAAACCCTATTTTGAGATAATTAATGTATCTAGTAAGGTTTAATGGATGATTAAAGTTGATATTAACCTATTAATTGTAGAAAGGGAACATTAAGAATAAAAAGGATGAAATCTTCAGATAATTGGTTAATTTAGAGTTCCATGAGCATAAATATGCTTTAATGGGCCTTGAAAACCCTAATATTAGAAAATGTGACTCTTAATGGCTTTAATGGTTCAATTTCATGATTAAAGATGAGGTATGATAATTTTAAGCTATTTCAAGTATAAAAGTTCCTAGTTGTGGATAAATACCCTTAATGTAGTAATTAGGGTTTTCTAATGGATAAAGGTAGAATTAATGACAAATAGAGTTCATATGTGAATTAGACCATAATGAACTATGAATTGATGATAAATGAGCATAATAATCATGTTATGGATTAAAAGAATAAAAATGGCAGCTTTATTGTGAAAGAGGCTTAATGGACTTAATTGATGGTTAATTGTGCCTTTAATCTAAACTTACGGTTTGATTTTGTTAAAGGATAACCTTAATATCTTTTGTGAAGAATAGATGAGATAATTAGGGTTTATGAGTAATTAGGGTTTAAAATAGTAAAAGATGAAGGGAAACCCTAATTGCAATGGAAACCCTAAAAGTGGGCTAGAAACCCTAGGAAGTGAGCTAACTTTAATAGATCTTGATGACATGAGTAATAAAAGGGAATTGCATGGTTATTTTAGGATCTTGTTGTATGTGCTTGCTTGCTTGGATTTCTTAATTGCATGGAATATTTCTATCTCAAATCAACATGACAGGTATGTGGTTACGCTTATGAATAATCACTTTAGTTTCACGGCGATTCCCGAATGTTTTATCGGTTGCTTGAAAATAACTGTTGGATGCCTTTTATTTCATGCAACTATAGAGTGACTATGATTACCACTATAAATATATATATAACTGGCTTAGATCCGGGTCCTCCTCTGTGGCTTTGCAAAGGCTAAAAAGGGTAACCTAGAGCAAGGTCTAGGCTATCATGAGTTAGAAATTGGGCTACCCACGTGTAGTGCCATGAGACTCTTAGCATACCATGAGTTAAGGAGTGGGCTACCTACGAGTATTGCCATGTGATGCAACCCTAGAAATTGATTCACCTGTTAGGTGGGATCATGAGGGGTTTAATGGGGATCTACCAGAAGGAAGGTAGCATCTAGGTCCACTGCAAGACAGCGTAGTGGATAGGGTATACATGGATCGTATGATTATATTTAAAATGTAAAGTTGTTTGTTAAATTGTAATTGACTGCAATATGTTGTTATGGATAATTGCACGATGATTGTTTCCCCACATACCAGCTTTATGCTGACCTACATTTTGTTGTCGACATTTTAGGTACAAGCCAAAAAGGACAAATAATAAATCATCATATTGTGAAATTCATGAATTAAAATACAAGGAGGATTAGTTAGAATAGAATTCATATGTGGATAGAAGCTTAGAGATCCATGTTTTCAAAAGGTACATAAAAAAATTATTTTAATACATACATGCTTAGGTCATATTACATAAGTTGTCATGCCCTTAGGAGAGACCTGCGACTAGACCTTCTTGTCAGGAGGATAAGTAAAGAGAGTTAGTCTTGGAGGTAGAGACCTCCATTATAAGTGGAGACCTGGCACATCCTCTGAGGATGATGTTAACCCTAACCCTAAGTGAAGATTAGAGAGAGAAATGACATGATGAGTTAGATGACATGGTAAACGAGGTGTTTGGATGGACATGCCTTGGATGTCATATGAGCCATGAGAGGTTGGATGACTGAGTACCTTTGGCGACCTAACCCTTGGAAGGGTCATGCATGTTAAAGAGAAGGATAGATCCTTCTTTGATGAGGTTAAAAAGAACCTATGGAAACCCCATGAGCTTATATGAGCATGGCATAGTAGGCACCCATAGTACGTCATTCGTGCTAAAACCCTGACCAAGGGAGTATGTTGGATAGATGATGAGATAAGCATAAATGGGCTAGGGGTAACCTTGAGAAAACATAAGTTTGAGAATAGGCTTCACTCACATAGAGGTATGCTTGACCCATCTTCATGGAGAGAGGACCTTTAGTATTAGGCTAGTTGTGGAGTTAGTTCTAGAGCGAGAGAGCAGGACCCAAGCAAGAAGATTGGAAGTCTAGACTCTAAGATATGAGGTGGGGAGTTGAGGATGATGCGACCTAAGTGAATGTTTGTGGTTGCCTCATGCTTGATCCTTGGAGGCTGGTGATGTCTTGGTTTCCATGAGAGGAACCAAACCCTAGAGAAAGGATGAGTCTGTTGGTACCTCTAAACCTATGGTATAGATGAGAAGAAGAGTTCCTTAGATCGGGTGAGGTTTAGTAACATGTTGTGAGGCCTTGTACCTTGTTTATTGTCCTTGAGGAGGACTCAACTCTGAAGTTTTGCTCGGGTAGAAGGATGACAGGAAGTGCATGTCATACCTTGTACATGTTTGGTTTGTGGTTAAGAAGTTGAGTAGGAAGTTGGACATCAGGAAAGTGAACCTAGGGTTCCTAGGCTTAAGAGGGGAAGTGGTGTAACTGATGCTCATGATGAGATTTGAGCATGGTACTCCTCATGGTTAGAGGAGAGGGAAACCCCTTAAGTTTAAAGGTATGCTTGATGAACCCCTCACAACTAAGTGGATGACATGGGAAGGTATGATCGGGATTTAGTGTTGAGGATGATAACAAGTATGACCTAGCATGGTTTAATAGGTGGTCTGCTTGTGCCTTAGGATCTTGCTAGGGTTAGGCATGCTCATGTGGATGTAAACCTGAGACATAAGGGTGTTTGTAACCTTTATTAATAAGAGGTGTAGTTTCCTCCCATCCTGGGAGAGGGACCCTTTTTGTAGGGTGTATACCAGTTTTTTTGGTTTAAGGAAACCTAAAGAGGTCTCATAGGATCTTGAGGATATAAGTGAAAAGTACATGGTATGAGAATGAACATGTATACCCATACATAACCATCTCTAAGTGCATATGGATGTGTTACCATGGAGGTAACCAGTATGGGGGCCTGACCAAGGTAGGCATGTCGCCATGACCCCTATGAAAGGATGAAAGTTAGCCCATGAATGCAGAGAGAGATGATGAAGGCTTGGGTAAGGTTCTAAGTTGAACATGTACTATGCTAGAATCCTAAGTCTATCCTAGGGTCAGGTAGGGATAAGACCGATGGAAGTAGGATTTGCCCAATTTCCTAGTTGCACATGACCATAGGGTCGGGAGGTAACAACTATCATTATCTGAGGGCCATGGGTTAGGAGATTGATCACCTTCATGAACTCATGGGACCCAAAGGGCATATGAGTAGGGCACTCTCTGGATGCATGAGGGAAGAGGGATGACCCCAAAAGTGTCAGCACCCTATAGACCTAGAGGAGATGACCAAGGATTGTGTGTGAACCCCAGTAGGTTCGAGACCCATTTTCCATGGAAGTAACTTTGATATCGAGATGATTGTGATATAGAGACATATGTGGCACATTTCAACTTAGATTTAAAGGTGTACTGGAAAGGTGGGATGTACCATCTCTACTCTTGGAACAAGAAAAACTCTATATTTGGATTACAGCCAAATGCTTATTTCCTCTTGTTATGGGAGTGAGAGATAGGACAGTACGCATGCCATACACCAAGGATAAAATATGATGTAAGTTGGAACATGACTATGAGGAAGGAGGATAGAGATGATAACACTACTACAGAAATAGCATTCAATGTCACTTTTCTGGGCGTCGGTTATTAAGGAAAACCGACGCCTTATATGTTAGGCATCAGTTTTTTAAGCAAACCGACGTCTATATTCAAAGACCAGCCAGACACGGGTACCGCTTTGTATTCAGCGTCGGTGGTTTATAACAAACTGACGCTGAAAGTCGGCCGCGAAATCCAAATTTAGATCAAAAAAAAATAGTGTCATTGTCAGCGTCGGTCATGTAGGTATACACCGACGCCTATGTGCGATGAAAATTTGCACAAAAAGTGTCACTTTCAGCGTCGGTTATCCTTTTATAACCGACGCTGAAGGTGGTTCCCGCCAAACAATTTCGTGAAAATATCGTCCAATTGGACGTCGGTTGTTGCAAACAACCGACGCTAAAGATGTTTAGGCGTCGGTGGATGCAAACAACCGACGCTATATGGGAACTTATACTCCGCGATCGCCCAACTCTTCCCCTTTCTTCTGTTTCATTGCGAGCAATTACCCTATTTCTCTGCTGCCGGCGATTTCTCTCCGGCGATTTCTTCTCCAGTGCCATTTCTCCGGCTATTTCTTCTCCGGCGCCCCCTTCTCCGGCGCCCCCTTCTCCACCACCACTCCTCCTTCTCCGCGCCCCCTTCTCCGCCGCCCCTACTGCCCGCCCCTACTGCCTGCCCCTGCTGCTCCAAGCGCCTGAGGCCGCCGCCACGCCTGACTCTTCGGCGCCGCCTGGTGCTTTTCCACGGTCGTCGCGCCGCCGCAACCACCGCCAGAGCCACCGGAGCTGCTAGCTGCTCCTCCACCGCCGTCGCTGCTAGCTACTTCTCCAGCCAGAGCCACCGGAGCCTCTGCCTTCTTCCCTCTGACAAGGTTGGTCTTCCCACTGCTAGCTGCTCTGCTTTTTTATGCATCGATCAAATTGTTGTGATAAAAATGCATGTAATGTATTTGATTAGAGTTAATCTAATCTGGATGTTCATAATAATGGTATGTTAAATATGATGATTAGGGATAAATATAATGTCTAGTACACAAATATTAGATGATATTCAAGAAAACCCTAGTTTGATGAGCATGTTGTTAATCATGTTAATTATGATTCTTCTATATATTCTGATGTCATTATATAATTATGTGATCCCAACATATTAAATTGAATTAGAATGATTTCATGAATTATAGGGTTTTAAAGTTGATAAACATGTACATGCAGAAATAGGGTTATTAAACTAATGGTTATAACATAGTATGATCTTAATCTGATCTGGATGTTCATAATAATGTAGTATGTTAAATATGATGATTAGGGATACATATAATGTCTAGTAAAGATTCCTAGACCTTTTGTTTGAAACTATTGATTTCTTGATTTATTATTTAATAATGCTCTATTGATTAGGATTAACCATGTTGCCTGTACTTTATAGACATTTATTATATATAAGAATGACAACACATGTATTTGTTGGCCTAGAAACCCGTCCAAGATTGGCTCATTAGGAGTAAATCTTGGATAGTACCCGGTTTGGGACTGTTCTTGAACACCTAATCTCACTTAGGATGTAAGTGTATAATGTGTATTGGGTTTTCGAGAAAATTTCAGTAGCATTTCCCCGTTTGTTCTCTAAGTACATATGTACTTAGAGAACAGCGGGGAAATGCTGCCGAAATTTTCTTGAAAACCCAATACACATTATACACTTACTAGTGAGATTAGGTGTTCAAGGATGGGATAGGTGGTACACATTTATTATATATATAAGAATGACATCACATGTGTTTGTTGGCCTAGAATGTGAATAATCATTGTTTTTTATATTACTTGTACATTGATATAAATTAGAATGAACAATCACTAAATTATATACTGTTTGTATGGAGTCCGGCTTCATTGTAGATATCTATTATTGTGTTTGTTGGCCTAGAAACCCGTCCAAAATTTACTCATTAGGAGTAAATCTTGGATAGTCCCCGGTTTGGGACTGTTCTTGAACACCTAATCTCACTTAGGATGTAAGTGTATAATGTGTATTGGGTTTTCGAGAAAATTTTGGTAGCATTTCCCCGTTTGTTCTCTAAGTACATATGTACTTAGAGAACAGCGGGGAAATGCTGCCGAAATTTTCTTGAAAACCCAATACACATTATACACTTACTAGTGAGATTAGGTGTTCAAGGATGGGATAGGTGGTACACATTTATTATATATAATAATGACATGAAATGTGTTTGTTGGCCTAGAATGTGAACAATCATTGTTTTTTATATTACTTGTACATTGAAGGATTGCTAATTGATAAAAGATCACAATTTTAGAGACATGTATGTTTATACAAATGCTAAATGTTTTCCTTATTCTAGTTGATACAAATGCTAAATGTTTTCCTTTTTAATGAAATTTTCAGATGGCTCACCATGATGAGAATGATGTCCATGATGAGCATGAAGTCCATGATGAGCATGCTGTCCATGACGAGCACGACGAGGATACCAACGTAAGTTCTAAAAACATATCTCGTATTTCTATAAAATTCATTATCTTCTAGTTATGTCATATATCCTGTATTTCTATATTGGCTTAATTCGGTGTGTTTATTTTTGTCAAATTTTAGGTTGATGCTGCACAGCTACCCACTGAAGCAATTGAGCAACTTGATGCGCAGCAACAAAAACTTAACAAGAAAAGGGGTATCACTCTGTTGAAAAAGTTACTTGCGCTGAGTGGCAGTGGATCCAAATTGGTTGTGGAGTTTGATAATGGAGGGAATGCAATTGGAGTGAACCGCAATAATTTTATAAACTATCTTGGGGTTGTCACTCGAAGCCATTGTGGTGTTAAATATGATAATTGGCATAAAGTTCCTCAGGCGAAGAAAGACTTGATATGGAAAGATTTATGCGTGAGTTATTATTATTTGCAATTCTATTTTGTAGATTACAAATTCTATTATTTGCAATTATATTTTTGGTACTAGTTAATAACATTTCTATTTTACAGAATTTGTTTGCATTGGATGAGATGTTGCATCGTAAAAGTGTGATGCAACGCGCTGGAAAGATGCTTAGGAATTACAGGACAAATCTGAACAGAGAATACATAAGACAGGGTGATAAGAAGAAGAAGTCAGCCCTTGAACAATGGAACTTCTTGGACAAAGAAGATTGGGACAATTTTGTTGCTTCAAGAAAATCTGAAGAATTCAAGGTATTAGGCGTCACTCCCATTTTAATTAATATACATTGTATTCACCTATTCAAGATTAAGATTTAGTGCTACTAACGTAATTATAAATGTGCATACTAACTAGGCCCTCAGTGACGCACAAAAAGCAAGGCGTGCACTGAATGTACATGACCATACTATGGGTCCAAAAGGCTATGCAAGCGTTCGCCAAAGACTACAGGCGGAGTCTGCGGCTACTCAGGAGTCTACGACTACTCAGGAGTCTGCAGCCACACCCTTCCCTCGCCATGATATCTGGATAGCTGGCAGGAAAAACAAGAAGGGTGAAATAAAGAAGCCCGAAACTGCTGAGGCGGCTGCAAAAATGGTAAAATACAACTCTTAGAGCAATCATTTGAATATTGATTATTTGTGGTGTTAACTTACCAATTTTTGTTTATGGTTATTAGCGGGAGCTGCACGAGCAGAGAAAACAAGGCACGTTCATCCCTCAGGGCACAAGGGATGAATTGACAGTTGCTCTGGGTAACCCAGAGCATCCTGGACGTGTTAGAGGTGCCGGCGCTGGTGTGGGCATCAAAGCATTCTTTGGGCCATCCCAGCGCAAACCCAGAGCGGGACTTTCTCAAGAAGAGGTAACATATATATTCTATTTTTATAATGTTACTGCAAAAGGAAATTCATTAATAAAAAGCTAATATTTGTTTTATCCATGTATAGGAGAATAAGAGAGTCGAGGATATAGTTGCTAAGAAGCTCAACGATGTGGTTGCTGAGAAGGTCAAGGAAGAATTGCTGCGGTGGCAGACATCTCAGGCTTCCAATCAGCCTATGCCGACCCACTCTTCTCCTGGTGCACAGACTGCAAGTAATCCTGGAGACCCATCGCCTAACACGTCTGCTGTAAGTATTGTTTATGACATTGTAGCTAGTCTTTTCAAGATGATATGTTTTCAAGATGATATGTATATATGTATAACATTCTTTACGTAAATTTGTAGGCATTGAAGCCATGCCGCTTAAGAATGGAAAACTATGTTGTTGCAGAGGCGCAAGCTTACCAGTCCCTTCCTGGGGCAACGTTTCATGGGAGTCCAATGCCGCAGGGCTACATTCGTGTGAGCCCGATACATGTATTACCCGATTGGAGGGAAGTTGCGTTGCCATATGCCCACCCAGATATTGATACACTTGGTGACGCAGAAAGCGGGGTCATATTGTGGCCCAAAGCAGATGTCCTCTACACGACTGAAATTGTAAGATAAATTTACATTGATTTAGACTGTTAATGTGTATATATGATGTCAACTGATCTGAAATTATATATACAGGTTAAAAAGAAGACACCAGGAGCACCTAGGCCTCCACCTCCAATTCCCGCATTACCAACTTGGGTTCCAACTGACCTACAATACCCGTTAGGTCCTGCTTGTAGGGGAATGGCATGTTGGCTACGGGCACATAATATACTTTGCCCTATAATTGTTTCTTTAGATGCAGATTATGCAGGTCAATCATACGACAGCTCTTTATTTATACAAGATATTATTGAGCTGTTTATGTATGAATGGTTGAATACATCAATGATAGAGACATGGATAAGGTGAGATCTTGTTTATACATCCATATACCTTGTGTAAGATCCGGTGATCTAGTTTCTTATATATTAATGCATACGTCTATATGTTTTGCAGCTACTTAATCGAAGATCATTGCAAACAATTTGCATATGATCATGTGGGATTTTTGATTCCATCATTGATTAGTATGGTAGCTAAAGACCCTGATAGTGTTCAACAATACTGTATAGATGCTTTTACAATTTTTGGTCATCAAATGAAGACGATAATAATAGCTCCATTCAATGTCAAGTAAGTTTGCTTTATTTATAATTTGGACTTAAGAAAATTCCATTATTACTTTGCATTTTGAGTTATTAATTGTTAACTTTTTACCTCTAGTGGTAGACATTGGGAGTTACTAGTTATTGTCCCCGGGACGTTCACTGTTTATTATCTAGATCCCGCAGGAAGTACATTAAACACTAAAATTGGACACGTAATGAGAATGGCATTATTCTGGTGAGAAATATTTCATTTTTTATATCCGTTAACATCTTTTATTACATTACTATTTACTTATGCAACTTAGTGTGTTATATTAACATGTAGGGGTTTAGATGCATTCAAAAATGCTGGAGGAAAGGTCCCAAGGAAAAAGAACCAGCCATTGTCTTGGGAGAACGTAAAAGTAAGTTCCCGACTCCCCGACTCCAATGTATATATTATTGATGTGAATTGTGCTTAGTTGTATTAATTTGTATGTTTCAATTTATAGTGCGCTACACAAGACAATGGCTGGGCATGCGCATACTATGTGATGCGATTTATGCAGATGATTATCAAACATGCCGCATTGGACATCGATACCATACATGAGGTATTATATATAGTCTCATTAGTTAGTATGAAATATATCAATCTTATTTTTATATTATTACTTATATATATACATCATTCTCTTTGCAGGTGTTTAAAACTGACCACACTATAGGCAAACGCTTAAAAAATGTACATGCTCCATATACGAGGGAATCATTAAATGAAGTAAGAGAAGAATGGGCAATAGCTGTACAAACAGTGGCAACTGTAAGATATAATTGGGATGTTGATAGTGATGATGAATGATACTTTGTAAATGAATGTTTCTGAATGTTAAAACATGTATTTGAATGATTCTATATGTGTGAACGTGACAATTGAATTGATGTCTGAATGTATCTACTTGTGTGAATCTTTTTATGTTAATTTTGCAGGTTTGTGGCCTGTTTGTAGGCTGATATCAATGGATGTCGTAAACCTGCAGTTCAGAAAACTGAACTGCAGGTTCTCATCCTGCTGACCAGCCACAGCAGGCCTGCAAACAGATTTATAAAAAAAAAAATAGATATAGGCGTCGGTTATTTACCGATAACCGTCAGCACAGACTTACAGCGTCGGTGTTTTATAAAACACCGACGCCAAAAGTGTTCGCGCTACAGGAAATAAGAGTCATCTAGGACACTTTTCTGCGTCGGTGTTTTAGTATAAAACCGACGCAGAAAGCGTACTAGATGACGTCGTTTTCTGTGGCGGGAACCCTTTTGGCGTCGGTCTTTTATAAAACACTGACGCCTTTATATTAAATAGGCGTCGGTTTTTTAACCGATGCTGAAGTGTCCACCCTTTTAGCGGCGCCCACATAGGCGTCGTTCAGAAACCGACGCCAAAGGGGGTTAAACAACCGACACTAAAAGGCACTTCTGTAGTAGTGTAACGTGCCCTTGTGGAGTGAATGATACATGGATGGGTTACAAACACCAAGAGTATTAAGGTAGTCATCTTATGAGGATGTTTTTATCATGAGCTATGAGTTATACAAGGGTGAGTTCGAAAACCCAAGAGTATAAGCTCAGAGTTTTCTTGATGAAGATAGACTTAGAGCTGAGATGAGGTAATAAGTGAAATACATGGAGGTGTATGTCTTCAATGTTACCTAACACCTAAGGATGTGAAGTGGTAATGGATGCTCTGGATGAGATGCATCTGCCTAGTTTAGATGGAGGCTAGAAGAGGTTGTTAGGACAACCCTCAGTTGGAAAAAGAGATAATTTTGGCTAACACACAGATGTAACAATGTTGGTTGATCAAGTTAATGGTTGTTTGGTTAGCCAGCCTAGGGTTTATCATGATGAAAGGATGGTTGTAGAACCTCAGATGCACTTCTCTGGATAGAAAGGTGATGAAACCCCGATTAGAATGGTTTAGGGTTTCTGTGGAATCGACCTTTAGGAATCATGACAATACAAGAGATCATGATTGATGATCACCATACACCATGGTACTATGAAGATAGTAACTGAAAGTGGTACTTTGCATGCCTAAGATGAAGTTGCATGTGGCATGTTGCCATGCAAGCCAGGAGGTGCATGATGAATACCAGTAACCCAGTGTATCGATATAAAGGATAAAAGAGTCCCTGAGAGGGAATGGGAGTTCATCACTATGGATGATGTGGTAAGTCTCCCGTAGACCAAGAAAGGTCAAGATGCAAAATGGGTTATGGTAGATCACCTTACCTAGATGACATGAGAAAGAAAGAATACTGTCAAGGGACAGATCCGATTGAACTACATATGAGAAGGAGATGGTTCAACTACACCATGATATGAGTTCAAAAGTTCTTGAGTATAACCTAAAGATACACTTCCATAAGGTGGAAGTAGGTACATGAAGAACTCGATGTTAGTACCACTTATCACCCCTAACTTATGGTTAGTATGGTCCAGACTTAAGGGTCTGATGAGAGCATGTGTGCTCATTCAGGGAGATACATGGAGATAGTTCTTGTCTTTTGTAACAGGTGATGATAACCACCATAGCCAGTATTGGGATGTACAGAATCTCTGTAAGGGAGGTTGTATCGGTCACCACTTCATTAAGATGATGTTGGTAAAGGGACCTTGTGAAGGTCAAGAAAGGACTATAGTGTGTGCAAATGATGTCGCTTTGATCGTGCAATGGATGAAAGGAGCCCAGAGATGACATGAGTTGTAAGCTGATGCAAAGTAGACTGACATGCAGTTCACTGTGGGAGAATATGTGATATGAAAATCTGACCCCTCTAAGTTATAGGTAAGAGAGCTGAGTCCTCGATGCATGGGTTCTTTTGACATGGTTTGGTGGAGAAGGTTAAGTTTGACCGTACCCCTCAGGATAAAGTAATGTGTGATGAGTTCCAGGTGTCCAAACTAGAGCACTATGTGAGGTACCCGGACCATGTGTGGAGAAATGAACCTAGTGAGCCCAAGGGAGGTTGTAATGACCTGAGTCACCTATGGGGTTTATAGATGCCAAGGTGAAAGAACTCAGAGAAAGGAATATGTGATGATAAAGGTTCTTTGGAAGCACCATGGATAGGCAAAGCCACATAGGGGCCAATGATGGACATGTAAAAGTCTTATCCTGAATTGTTTGTTTGTTTGCTTGATTGAATTTTGAGGACAAAATTCCTATAAGAGGGGAAGGATGTTACAACCCCAACTTTTGGGTTCATTTGGTGAGAAATGTAATTTCTCATATTAAAGATATGTGAACAAGTAATGATATAATTTGTCTTGAATATATGAGTTTCGTTTACAATAGCCTGGATGATTGTTTTGTGGGCTTTATTGGCTATTGGGCCCAATAACAAGGAAAAGACAAAAGGAATTCCATTATTAATAAGAAATGGAGAAAAGAAAATTGTAGAAACCTCTACAAGGAAAAAGAGTGTAATCCAAAGGTGGATTTCGTGCCTCTTGGGTTCCTTGGGTTCCAAGAAGTCCAAAGTTGCAAAGATAATGCAACAAGAAAAGAAAAGATCAATTAAATATTTCTTTATTAAGAAAGAAATTGAAAATAATGATAAAATGTGGAAAATAAGTGAAAAGAGGTATAATTGAGTTATCCTTGATGGATTTTTCGTATCCAAAGAATTCCTAATGTTAAATGGAATGCCAATGAGGAAAATAAAAAGAAAGATAAAGAGAAATCCTCAAAAAGAGATATTTTAATAAGAAATAAACAAGATAATATGAAATAATGAATATAGATGCATCTAGAAGGATAATAAGTATCCTTAAAAAGGAATTTCGAAATATTATAGTTTCTTGGGATCCAAGGAGCCCCAATGGAGAAAAGAAAGAGAAAATATCAATAATAGAAAATAGGAGGATAATATGATGCCTAATGAATGAATTTTATGGTTTTGTTAAAGAGATGGTATTTTCTATTAAGAGAAAATATAATTTCATGACCAATGATTAAAAGGGAAAGTACTATGTGAGTAAATGAAGAAATTTTTCAAAATCCTAATATTTAAAGAAAAAGGAATATCAAAGAGATAATGAAGATTGAGGAGGTTGCTTTTTAACTAAGGAAAATATGTTTCTTTTTGGGAAAGGACTTGAGTCCTCGTGGATGCACATCTTGGGGTATGAATACCCTCCCCTATATAAGGGGTAGAGCCTCTAGCTCAGGTTCAAGAGAAACCCCACGTATCTCTCTCCCTCTTCTCCTTTGTTTCTTATTTCAACCCTAACCATGAGGGTATAGCCCTATCCCTAGAGAGATGAGGGGTGTATATGGTCTTGCTTGAGGTAGGGAACTTCCACGACCCCCACGATGGATCGGCCACCATAGTTGCTCTACTGTCATCGAGCAGCTCCTACCCAAGGTCAGCCGACCTGCTGCAATTGTGGTAGCGGTCGCATGCTTCTCCCACTTGGGAACAGCCACCTTTGCAGTAGCTTGGAGGAGCCCCAGGTGCGTCGGGGCATGGCGGAGCCAAGGGAGCAATTGGCGGCAGTCCTTGAGCCCCTAGGAAGGAAGGGCAGGCTGCGGAAGGGATGCAAACCGGCGGCCGATGCAGCAAATCAGAGGAAGAAGACGACCATGGTTGTTGGACGATTCTACCCCTCGTGGGTATGTAGAGCCGACAACTTATGTGGGGGGTATATGTGTCTTTTTGAAATGTTTCCAAATCGGTGGGCAACGTTGCATGCAATGAGCGACGTGGCATGCGCTGATTGGCCCAAAGTAAGTTTAATTTGCAAAATTCATATCTCATTAACGGTAGCTCGGATGGGTAAGCATAATATATGGATTTTGACCAAGAAAACGAGAGGAATGCATTAAAAACATATTTAGAATATAATTCCTCCTGCAATTCGAAAAGTAGTGGAAGTTATCAACTTTAATGCTTTAATGATTAAGAAACCCTATTTTGAGATAATTAATGTATCTAGTAAGGTTTAATGGATTATTAAAGTTGATATTAACCTATTAATTGCAAAAAGGGAACATTAAGAATAAAAAGAATGAACTTTTCATGTAATTGGTTAATTTAGAGTTTCATGCGCATAAATATGCTTTAATGGGCCTTGAAACCCTAATATTAGAAAATGTGACTCTTAATGGCTTTAATGGTTCAATTTCATGATTAAGGATGAGGTATGATAATTGTAAGCTATTTCGAGTATAAAAGTTCCTAGTTGTGGATAAATACCCTTAATGTAGTAATTAGGGTTTTCTAATGGATAAAGGTAGAATTAATGACAAATAGAGTTCATATGTGAATTAGACCATAATGAACTATGAATTGAAGATAAATGAGCATAATGATCCTGTTATGGGTTAAAAGAATAAAAATGGTAGCTTTAATGTGAAAGAGGCTTAATGGACTTAGTTGATGGTTAATTGTTCCTTTAATCTGAAATTAGGGTTAGATGTTGTTAAAGGCTAACCATAATATCTTTTGTGAAGAATAGATGAGATAATTAGGGTTTATGAGTAATTAGGGTTTAAAATAGCAAAAGATGAAGGGAAACCCTAATTGCAATGGAAACCCTAAAAGTGGGCTAGAAACCCTAGGAAGAGAGCTAAGTTTAAAAGATCTTGATGACATGAGTAATAAAAGGGAATTGCATGATTATTTCAGGATCTTGTTGTATGTGCTTGCTTGCTTGGATTTCTTACTTGCATGGAATATTTCTATCTCAAATCAGCCTGACAGGTATGTGGTTATGCTTATGAATAATCTCTTTAGTTTCACGGTGATTCCTGAACGTTTTATCGGTTTCTTGAAAATAATTGTTGGATTCCTTTTATTTCATGCAACTATAGAGTGACTATGATTATCACTATAAATATATATACATAACTGGCTTAGATCTGGGTCCTCCACTGTGGCTTTGCAAAGGCTAAAAAGGGTAACCTAGAGCAAGGTCTAGGCTATCATGAGTTAGAAATTGGGCTACCCATGTGTAGTGCCATGAGACTCTTAGCATACCATGAGTTAAGGAGTGGGCTACCTATGGGTAGTGCCATGTGAATCAACCCTAGAAACTGATTCACATGTTAGGTTGGATCATGAGGGGTTTAATGGGGATCTACCAGAAGGAAGGTAGCATCTAGGTTCACTGTCAGGATAGCGTAGAGGATAGGGTATACATGGATCACACAGTTATATTTAAAACATAAAGTTGTTTGTCAAACTCTAATTGACTGTAATACGTTGTTATGGATAATTGCACGATTATTGTTTCCCCCACTTACCAGCTTTATGCTGACCGACATTTTGTTTGTCGGCGTTTTAGGTACAAGCCAAAATGGACAAACAGTAAATCATCATATTGTGAAATACATGAATTAAAATACAAGGAGGATTAGTTAGAATAGAATTCATATGTGGATAGAATCTTAGAGATCCATGTTTTCAAAAGGTACATAAAATTTTTATTTTAACGCAGCTTTTCAGTTTAGTTTGGTAGAATTTGATAATTGTTATTGATTATTTGTCAAACCTTTGATCCTGTTAATTGGGATAATGGCTCTGACCTTCTGGTCTCCCTTAATTAGGGGTTAGCGGGAGGTGGGGTCGTTATAGTATTTTCAAGAAAGATTTCTTTTATTTAAAGTTTTGTTCTCAATTATTTTATAAATTCCAAGATCCTATTTTGTTATAAAATTTCACTTGTTTTTATCAATAGTGTATATGTGTGTTTGCATTAACCATGTGTCATCCATTTTCCTATTAGAAAAACATGTTTCAAAAATATGACCAAGATTTGCTTTCTCTTTAGACTACTCTAATAACATGGAAAAAATCACTAAATCCTGAATCGAGTTGGTTGTTTCTTATAAATCTTTCTTGTTATGAAATATTATTTCTTATTATATATACATGTATGTTATTTCCTTTGGGCCACCCAACGACTAATGCTTGAATACCTACACCACTATCTAGGCAATGGAACTGGGATTCACATTTATAATTGTTCTATGACATTTTCATTGTCAAGGATGTGAGCATGAACTTTTATCTTTTTTGAGGAGTAAGGATTGAGATTTTTTTTTTGGTGACGAGGGAACCACTCCCACACGAGCGCCACTTTGTGACCCCCTCAGGAAGCGTAAACCCCCAGATAGACCCCCTGACCTGCACGGGGACCCACCAGTAACCACATCATTGGTCGGCCGACGTGATGGGTGAGTTATGGATTCTGGGGAATGCTGGGAGTTGAACCCATGCCCCCTCTCAAGGGGCTTGCGAGCCGTACCACCCGAGCTATTCCCCACCGGACAAGGATTGAGATATTTAAAGGAAAGTAAATAAGTCTGCATACTTTTTGAGCCTTATAATAATGATCTTGATCCTTCCATCATTTTTTTATGATGGGGAACCCCACCCGGACAAGGTCACTATTGGACCTAACCCAGCCAAGGGTAAACCCTAAAACTAGTCACGCACTTTGGGGGCACCACAACATGCTCAATGATGTGGTGCCTTGTTGATCCTTCCATCTTAGGCCCAAAGTTTTATTAACTAAAACCCTTTCTACCAAAAATGTTTGAAATGTAATACCTCTATGATTGGCAATGAAGTGATTATGTATTTTAGGTGGATTAGTGAAGTTGGGTATTGGTCCAAGTGATGCTCCTTCTTAGAGGCTTGGTGTCATAGATCAGTAATCATTGGTGGTAGTGGTGCAAAAAGGCTAATTTTGGTGTTGTGGAGGTCTATGTCTCCATCCATTTATTATTCTCATAATATTATTTATTCATATATCTTGTGGATGATCTATGACCCCTTCCATTTTGGACAATTTTGCCCTAGTATATGTATTATGCATCCCATGAAGCACCAAGTCACCCTTTGAAAGTTTTTTTGGTTTACATTCTTTTTTGTTGTGCATGTGGCTTGAGCTTGATTTCATTACACATTATGTGGATCCTTCATTGTTTACTTGTCCATTTTGTTATGGAAGTAGATGCAAACATGATTTGTATCAATTTGAATTCCACTAATTTTTTCAACACCAATTATAGAGGAGTTGATACATCCCATGTGAATTTGATCCTTTATATATATGCGATGAGGTGCGAGATGATTTCCTACACCTACAACCTAATGTATCCTTATGCCATGTTTGGATGAAAAAATTGAATCTCACATGACAAGATTCCTCTTAACACAACTCCTTCTTTCCCAAGATCACCCACACATGATTCCCTTGCCTATTATCATCACCTCCATAACCTAGGGTTTTGTCCCTTGTCAATCGTCTCCCACTTTGACATATAGGAAATAAAAATAAAAATGTATATATTTAAGTTTGTATTTTTATTTAGTATCTTATTTAGTATATATTAAGTGATTGTGTTATTTAAATTAGTGCAAATAAGGTACCGTAGATAATTAAAGCATCTATAAGAAAATGTTTTACTAGGTTTTTTTGTTATAATCGATCTTAGTTCTAGTTAATAATAGATTGTTTTTACCCTTTCTTTCAATTTTCAACCATTATCCATTCTATTTTTCCATCACTCACATTTACCTTCCATAACTAGAAATTATATTTGTATAATTTTTGTTTAGTCTTATCATATTAGGTGTTTTATGAATTTATATTCAATGATTTTTATTATTTATCTCAATTAGCCATTAAATCTATTCAAGTTAATATAACTTCTATAAACAAAATCTAAGTTAGAAAAGCATGTACAACATCAAACTAATGTCTTATTTAGGTATATGTTGTGGGGGAAAACAACTACTATTACACATATATGCATGTTTAATATTGTTTTGTACATTGTTGCATTAGTTGGGTATGTGATACATGCAAAGATACATAATCCATCATGTCAAATTTTATGTCTATTATGTAAAATATTTCTATTAGGCTCACTGATGCATATATTTAACTTAGCTAACATATTCTATAACTTAGATAAATTAATTTGTAAATGTGACTCAATCGGAGTATGAGTTAGGGTTATTTCACTTAGAAATCGATTTGGTTTCGTAACATTATGAATCCAAATCACACAAAATTATATGAATCTACACATTGTTAGTTTTTATTACTTTGAATTTTCTATGTTGTATTAATACATAATAAGGGTCACATGTATATATAATTATTATTACGTGATAAAAACACGCTACATGTACATTTTAGGTATAGTAGTGGATAATGGAATGCATGTAAACATCATGTTATTAATTATTTTGCCATTGTACCAATAATCATTTGAATGGAAGAATTAGATATTTATAATATTTTGTATATAAAGTCTCATAATGGTACAAAGTTCTTACATAATATACACTTTCAAAGAATCTCCACATTTCCTTAACAAATTATAAAGCAATTATGTGGGGAAATCTTTATGCTCAATTGTAATCTAACAAAACCCATTACACTAAATTTGAAGAATATTTTGTTGTAAATTTGATAGTACCTTTACACATTTCTTTATAAAAAGTTGGTCATATACCACTTTTCTACACATTTTCAATATTTTACAATAAACAACTATTTAATAACATGTATTTTTAAACATACTCCACAAATCCTATATGTATGCATGTTTACTACCTGATCCCTTCTCGCATGGTTAATGTCACTATAGAGTTTGTGGTGTGTATTTTGATTTCAAAGATAATTTTAGCACCATATGTCAATAGTTCTCTAAGTACACCAATGTAGATCAACCCGCCTTCATATGTACCTAAATGAACCAAATGGGGACACCTTTAATTTTTTCTTAAAACCCTAAAACACAATGTATATACACATCCTATGTAACATGAATTGTATCTAGATCATTTATACATATCTATGCATGTCTACGACCTAACACAATTTTAAACACTTGAGTCACTAGATAGTCTACTATGACTATTCTGATTTTGGAGAAAATTTAAAAAAAAACATTATAGCTCTGTAGGAGTACTAATATCAGAAAGTCAACTCATATACACAGTTGGTTAGAAAGGAAAAGATTTCAAGATTATCTTGGAATCATAAATCATATTGTAAACTCACCGCTTGATTTATATCAACTATTCAAATAGTTGCAATAAGAATGTATAAAATCTTCTATGACATAAACCTCGAACTCAATATAGGTCATATAATTATGATTTATCACTACTTATACAGTTAAATATGATTTGTATCAATTTGAACTCCACTAATTTCATCAACACTTATTAGAAAGGACTTGAGACAACCCATTCAAATTTGACCATTTATATTGATGTATTGAGGTGCGAGTTGAGTTCCTACACCCACAACCTCACAAATATTTCTTCCATGCTTAGGTAACTAATATGAAACTAGCATGATGTGATTCCTCTTTACAGAACTCATCTTTTCCCTAGATCACCCCCTCCATGATACCCTTCCCTGGTATCATCACCTCCATAACCTAGGGTTTGGTCACTCATCCATCATCTCCTCCTTTGAATTATAAGATATTTAAATAAAATGTATATTTTTAAGTTTGCATTTTTATTTATTATCTTGTTTATTTTATATAAAGTGAATATTGTACTCAAAGTGTTGACCATGTATTATATGTAATTTAAAAATGTTAAAAAATGTTATAATGAGGTTTTGTTTTTCTATAATTAATCTTAGGTTTTATAATGATAAACTAATTCTACACTTTTTTAATTAATTTATATCCATTATATGTTGTATGTTTTAATAAATCGCATTTATCTTCCATCTCTATTAATTATAGTTGTGTTATATTTGTCATATCATATTAGATGTTTCATGAATATATATTCAATCATTTATATTATTTAACTCAGTTTAGCCCTTACATATATTCAAGTTAATAAAATCTATAAACACAATTTATGTTATCCAAACATGTACCACACCAAATTAATATCTTCTTTAGGTTTATTAGTTGGGGAAAAACAACCATTTACACATATAGGCATGTTTAATATCATTTTATATATTTTTTCACTAATAAGTTAATATCGTGCATTAATTGGGTGTGTGATACATGCAAAGATACATAATGCATCATGTGAAATTTATTTTCTAATAATATGCCAAATATTTTATTACAATTCGGTTCATCAATTCATATATTTCACTTCATTAATATATTTTATAACTTAGGTAATGTAATTTATAAATATGACTCCTCTGTGTATGAGTTAGGGTTATTTCACTTTAAAATAGGATTTGGTCATTTAACAATATATATCCAAGGCATAGATCATTATGTGAATCTACACTTTGTTGGTTTTTATTTTCTTACATTTTCTATGTTGAATTCAAGCCATGATAAGGGTCACATGTATATAGGATTATTATTAAGACTTTAAAACCCACCACATGTACATTTTAGGTACAACTGTGGATCTTGGTATACATTTGAACATCATGTTATTAACTATTATCCAATAGTGCCAATTGTCACCTAATTAATGATAAATAATATTTTATATATAATGTTGCATAATGTTACAAAGTTCTTCCATAATATACACTTTCAAAATCTCTCCTCATTTTCTAAAATAACGATAAAGATGTCATGTACGGGAATTGGTATGCTCAATGGCAATTTAATAAAATCCATTTAGACGAAATTTGACGTCTATGTTGGTGTATATTTTGATAGACCTCAAACATTTAGATATTTCTTTACGAAGAGATAATTAGTCATATACCACTCTTCTAACAAATTTTCACTATTTTACAACAAACTACTATTTAACAACATATTTCTTTTTAAATTTAATCCAATGAGTCCTACTTGTGTTCATGTTTACCACCTAATCCATGCTTGTAAGGTTGATTTCACTACTAAGTTTGTGGTGTGTATTTTGATTTCAACGACATTTTTAGCTCCATATGTTAATTTATGTTAGTACACCAATGTTAACCAACTCACTTACATATGTATCCAATTGAACCAAATGGGGAAACCTTTAATTTTTCTTTAAAATCCAAATACACAATGTACACACACATTCAATGTGATATGATTTGTATCTAGGCCATTTAGAGATTTGTGTGCATGTGTACAATCTAACACAATTTTGAACACTTGAGTCACTAGTGAGTCTATTACGACAGCTCTAATTTCTGATATAATTTTGATAACAATTCACTATAGTTCACTGGGAATATTAATATCAAAAACTCAACATACCTACACACTTGGCCAGAAAGGAAAATCCTTCAATATTATTTTGAAATCATTAATCACATGGTAAACTCACCTCTTGATTTACAACAAGTGTTCAAAATAGTTGCAATCAAGAATGACTTAAATCTTATATGACATAAACCTCGAACTCCATCTAGGTCATATAATTATTTGTTGGGACTAGTTATATCCTTCAAACATGATTTGTGTTCCTTGGAATATAACAATAAAGAACATGTATTCAAATCTATTAAGGCACATATTCAGACCTATTAAAATTCTAAGAAATAGTCATGCAGACCATTAACAAATAAAGATTAATTCTACTAGGGAAAAAAAGTAGTATTTGAATTTCAAATAAATATACACGTCAATTATTAAAAAGCTAAATCGTTATAAATATCACAAAACATCTGTAATACTAACATAAATGTTAATCCTAATGTACTATTTATATAATTTTGATTATATTTTATAGGAAAATAATTAAGAAAAGTGGTGGTCCTGCCTGGCAGGGTGACGGCTTGGAAACTGTAGTATATCCATGTTACTTCTAAGCAATGATAGCTCAGATGTTATGGTTATTGTAGAGGATTGTCTTTTGTTATTTTCTTTTGCTATGTCAATAACACATCCATTGTTTGTCTTACAGCGATGACACTTCTATTGTTGATTGTGATGTGGACAAAGCAACAACTCGTGCAGTAGTGACGACTCAACTACTGTGTGTGTTGTTTGCAGGCGATATCAGCTCGGCCACTACTTTTGCAATGACGTCGATGGAAAATTCGTGACTGCAACTTCTCCTAGCCATATTGAAACATGTATATAATATTCATCATCCAACTAGCTTCAAATAAATACACAAGGAAAAACTTTTTTTTCATTTGAAACCTTAATTTATTTAAACTGCAACCACTGCATTAACTTATCTACTACATTACAATTAAGTTTAAAAAAGAGAATTCTATAATGAAATTATGAATGTTGGCATGTTGATATGCATCAATTGGGTTTGATTTGGATAATTCACACCCTCTAATTGAAACAAACTATTGTTTACTGGTCTAAACTATATTATAATGAAACGAAAATGGGGTGTCCCTTAAGACCAGATTGAGTTGGTCGGTTTGATTTGATTTTGTATTCTGGTTTGATTTTATACCCAACCCTAGAGGTTTGCGCCTACAAACCTGCACCAATGACAACAGTAAATAGTGCTACAGTTTAGAAGATTGTGAAAGCGGAGGAAATCACTAAAGAGGGGAGTGGAGTTTTTAGTGTGAATGACAAAATAAGGGGAATATTTTTCCTTTTAAATTTTAGATTAAGTAAATGGAATTTTTTTATATATATAATTGAACCTGAGACTAGAAAAAATTTGTCATCAGAACCATCACAACAAAATATAGTGTTGTTGTTCATTTTGGGAAAAAAGATCATCATGATGACCACTTAAGTGAAAAGGCTCATAATAATTTGTAACACTCAGGAATCAACAACATGAAAACTTTATTATAAATTACCTCTTTTCCTCATTGGGACTAACAAAAATGGTTGGGACAACAAACATCCATCTCGTTCATACCTTAGATACCCATATAGCCATCGAAGATCGTTGAAGTGACTAATTCCTGGAAATAAGTTACAACTCATTGAAGAAAGCTTTCGTGAAGATTTTTTCTAAACATAACCGATACCATGTTTGGTCAGTCAAAGTAAACACCCAAATCTGACATCAGTTTATCATTACAAATAACATCATGAAAGGACTTTTGTTTTCTTTTGTGGAACCGGCGCTAGAACAATTGATACAATGTCAGATTTTGAACCCGTGTAACTAACTTGTAATGGCATATTGCGAAAAATGTTTGGTTCCTTCCTTTTCGTATTGAATTGTTTAGAAAAAAAGTTTTATTTTGCCGCTAAAAAACCAAAAGTTGTTAATATGCAGCCCTAGCGTGGGGTTGTATTTTCCCTTTTTCTGGATTATAGTCAAACTGGGTGTCTTACGTATACAGCACTACGTATGTACGCTGTCCTTTCCTGACCAGCTGGGCCAGCCATGGCCATTGGGATGAGGTGGAAGAAGAAAGGTCATCCTTAGCCAGTCACGCGCGGTGACTCCATCCTCATTTGTAAACCACGGTCTTTGGATCTTCCTTGTCACTTCTTTTTTTGTAGTCGTCGTCCTTCTCGTCTTCTAGCCCGGGTCTTCCATTGACCTCCACTGCTCCTAGACTTGGCGATTCTAGCCATGGAGCTGGACCTCGTGCCGCCATTAACGAATCTTCCGTGCGTCCGACCATTCTGTTATGGTCGTGCGGACCTCTTAGGATTTGCTGCTCCTCTTTAAACAAGGAGTACGCTACACCATAATAAAGATGCTGCCGCGTGGCCGTGAATAAGATCGTCACCCCACATTTTAATCTGTAGATACACGTGTTGTTAGATGAATTGAGGTGTAGCCTACTCCCTCCAAAACAAGGACCAGCAAATCCGTCCAGGATGCCGACGAAGGCTTACATCGACGTCTATATTTCCACATGAATAAAAAACTACGCTCACCGGCCGGTTTGCTTCACACCTTCGGCTTTCAACTTCTTAATGAAAATAAAATGAAAGACAAGAAGCGTACTGCATATATCTCACATATGCTATAAATCTGTAAACCTAATCATACAAGCGTGTGTATCACATGTGTCTGACTATGCGATTCGAACTTCGTCGTCTTGTTAGTTATTATCTCATGTGCGTGAGCGTGGCTCCAATCCAGATGTGACGTGGCGATAGATGTGTATGTACCTCCAACGACACATAAGTCAAAAACATCGTGCTATGGCTTGTTCATGACATACAATTGGCTTAGTTCATGATAGGTTCGACAACATGGCTTTCATCAGTTAAGAAACGGACCCAGTCCACTTGAGCGGTCCAGCTCCATGTAATCTGGCTCACTTTTGTACGTGGGATAGAAAATAGCTGTGATAATGATCGCCGATGGATTAGGATGAAAATAAGAGAAAAATCTACAGGTCAGGCTATAAAACAATTTTATTATAATTATTACAAAAAAAAAGCAATCTTGTGGTTGGAAGTCAAGCACATGAAAAATTAAATTATCTACTCGACGCTTGTGCAGAAGTCGATTACCCTATAGATGAAAAGCAAGTTCGTCGTCTGCCTCATGATGACCCATGCCGTGAGCTGGAATAAGTACAGGTTTACGATTGGATATAAACCTGCAACTAGCCATCTTCAAATTTGCTGGACATGCAAACGGCTACCTACATCTTACAAGTCTATGTTCATGTATTCTAAGCTCTATAACCTCTTCGTTGGTCATGGACCAGCCGTATTGAAATTACCACACCCAACGTCGGTATCATTAGCATGAACATGTAGTAACCATGTCTTGGCTATAAAACCACATTAATGTCGCGGCCATGTGACTACCTTGAACTAACCCTAAGTGAACCTAATAGGATATACAAGATTTTTTTCACCATCATTACGCTGTGTGAATATAACTGGGGGTAGATTCGACTCATCACATCCGCACATATAGGTCTGTTCTTGACCTTTGGTTTTTGGTGATTTTTATGCTCCATGTTTACATGGATGTCCAGATATTGTAGGCATGTCAAGCAACTGTACCATTTTTAAGAGCATGGTTATTATCAAATTTATATAAGCTCAATGTTCAAAAATTTATGAGAAAGGAATCTACATTACTTAAGGTGGTTTGTTAAATAGGAGGTCTTGGGTCTGAATCTTCCCCGGGCCAAATTTTTGTATGTAAAAAGTCTCCTCGTAGTTATACCGACCTAAAGCAAGTCTTGCAATGGCATTCCTCTAACACCCCAAAAACTTAAATAAGATAAGTTTAACATCTTAATAGAATTTGTTTGCACAAATTAATGTCAAACCATGAACTTCAATGCAAATAAACCCTAACCAAATACTCAAGTTCTTAAAGTTATCACTTAATGTTTCAATGGATCCCCAAACTGACAATTACTGGTGTAAACACTGCTCATACGGTACGCGAGTCTAGTCATATCTATATACATGTCCATTTAATTTAGCAGTTCTGGAATCGGTTCTAAACCTGTATTATAAAAATCTAGACATGCACGATACCCGTACCATGTAATAATAATAGGTATGCGTTGCAACTATGCTAGTAAACGGTTCTATATAAAACATCATAGTATGTAACGACTATGTTGTATATATTCTAATATAATGAGATATTACTATTATATAGGATATTAATTTGTAGTAGTTATGTTGAATAATGCAACACTTTATGGATTGAAGATTAGTTGACTTAGTTGTTTACATATTTGTAGTCATCATCATAGTGTTTTAGTTATGTAACATATAATGTTACTATTTTGAATTTTAAGCTTACATTGCTTATGATTGTAATACAATAATTAATTTCCAATTACATGAGTAGTCTCAACCTTCTTATAATTATAGTAGGATATAATATCAAGTAATATATTAGTTAGACTAGTAAAGTATGATATAACTAATGTTTTATATAAGTAGTTAATTTTTGTATAGCGGGTATACTGGTCTAACGGGTATATGACCAAGCATATCCATGAGTGGACCCACTTATATTCGGGTTTAAGGGTATGCGGGTCAAAAAGTATTGATAACAGCCAAATTTAGGCTTTTATGATAAGCATTTCTTTATTATTTTATGTTAATACAGCCTTAATATGCCCCAAAATAACCTTAGATTGTTATCTTTTAGTAATTTATATCTTTTCATAGATAAAGATGCTCAACTAGCCAATTTTGGGACTTGCAGGTACCGAATCTGAAAAGACATCTATCCTCCAAGATTTTTCCCCAACACATAGTTTTTTGCAGCAGCTAGTCTTCCATCCATAACGACCACAACCGTGCTGACCAAGACCGTGACCGAGGCATCCACCTCGGCCGTGGCCCGAACTGACACTGCGATTGCAGGGTCGACCGCGACCCAAACCGACACCCGTGATTGCAGGGTCGACCGTGACTGCGGCATCCACTGTGACCTTGGGGTCGGCCGTGATCGTAGAATCAACCTTGACAACAGCCCAACCGCAACCGTGGCAAGCAGGACCGCGACCGTAGGGATCCCCTCGACCGAGTCACCTACCGCGACCACAGAGCCTACCTTGACCGCGGTGCGTCCGTGACTGCGGGCCTTACTTCACCTATAAATACCTAGCCCTCGCGACTTGGAGAGGGGTTCCCAGTTCGAGAGTTCCAGGTTCTGAATTTAGAGGTTCCCAGAACCCCGTAGGAGCATTCGAAGGTCCTGGAAAGGCCTAAGTGCTCATCCTACGCCCACCTCTTCAGTTAGCTTCCATCCACCATCACGCTCCATCCTTGTTCATCCATTTCTTACCATCTCCAACCATCTTCGACCTTCATACATCCATCGAGCTGATGTTTGGGGTGGAATCAAGGAGAAAGGAGGCCGAGGAGTCCAGAAGATCGAGGATGAGCCAAAGATGAGATCTGGCCCATACAGAGGCTAAGGAGCGAGATCCACCTCTCCTCTACGAGATAAATCTCTTCTTCTCCTCCTTTCTTCTATTGTTCTCCTTCGTTTCTACACAATGATGTTATTCCATCTTTGTTCGGTGCCAACTATGCTTGTCCATGTTTAGTTGAGCCCCTTCTTGACTATGTAGCCCGTTTTGGGCATGTTTATGTACTTTTACCTTAAGCAAGAAGTTTTAATCCAGATCTAGTACGTTTGTTATTCTATCTTCTCTTTCTTGTTATGATTGTTAGTTTGTTTGATCCCTTTATTGCTTGAACTTCTATTTCTGCCTAAATCGAGAGATTCGTTGTAGAAATAGATAAGAGACGGTGGTTTGGATCGGAATCTGAAAGGGGACAGTTCAAGGTGGTTTGTGTAGAACCATAGACCTGGTCTTCATCGAGCCCACTACCTGGTTCTGCCCAGATCACGCCTGTTCCTAGCATCACTGAGTATTCCAGACCTGAGAAGATATCTAGAATATTCTAAGGTGTTGATTTGTCTATCCTCGAGAGAGGTTTAATATCTTTGATGGGCTTTAGTCACGCTGTGCGAGAGCGAGTGGGATGACCCCACAGAAACAGATACCATGGTTTGTACCATGTTTGGATGTAGGTTGTTTGCTGGGGTGTTTGAGGGTTGCCTATGCCTGAGAACGGGTGCATAGACTGCCCAACTTGTGATTACATAGCCAGGAACTCCTTCTCTCTGATTAGTAGAATCCTACAGAATCTGTTTTATTTTCTTTTCCTTGTTTTATTTTAATTTGTGACAACCCGCTAGACTAGTTCTAGCTTCTTACTTTTATCAACTATTAGATCGGCTTATCTGACTTAAGAATGATATCTTAAGCATCCTAAAAGTCCCCGCGTCCCTGTTTTCGACCACGTATATCTACTTCGACCCCATAATAAAGTTGTGGATGTCCTTGAAGTTTTTGGGTTATAAATTTAAAGTTTGACTCTCCTAAAAGGAACAATCAACTTTTGGCGTCGTTGCCTGGGATGTGGTTTTCCTTGTTTACACACCTAAAAGATTTTGTTCTGTCACTCTTAAGCTTGTATATATATGCATAGTTCTTACTTTGTTTTACAAATACTTGTTCTTATATACTGAATAACTTTCTCTTTCTTATACCTTTTTATCCATGGATCTTGCTTCGGCAAGACAAGTTATATTGTCCACCTATCCTCCCAAGTTTTTCTGTAGTTCCAACTACTGGCAAATAATTTAAGGTCGCACTCTACAACTAGTTGACCTATACTCACCTCCACAGTCGTCATATGTTGAAATTTTAACAAAGGAGGTGGCAGATCAACCCTCGACTTCCGCGTTGATGTGGGATCAAGAGTTGATTAAAGAAGTGGAGCTAGCCGGAGAAAGTGTCAATGCACTAGCTCCTCATCTCCAAGAATAAGTTGACCTGCTACAACATCTACTAGAAAAGCAAGACCATCAGCTCAAAGTAACCACTAAGATCACAGACCATAGTAGAAATATACTCCAAACTATTGAACAAGGATTCATCCAAGTACATCAGTTTGATACAGCAGAATCCCAACATAATTGTATGATAGAATTGACAGATCTTGAAATCATTGTTGTTCAAGTACAACAGCTTCATGATAAGGATGTTGAACAGGGCAGGAGGCTTCAAGAGATCATTGATTTATTTACCATTCAATTTCAAATGCCATCAAACAACCATGGAGATTACATTCATCAGAGCCATCCCATTGGGCCTAGATTGGGACATGCCTCACCATCCTATTCAGACCATCAACTGGATTCACCTAGATTTTTTTGTGAAGACCAACCCACCTAGGGAAGCCCTTCATTTGATGATTCAGTTGATCAACCAATGGAAGATAAAACCCACATGCATGAATGGTTCTACGATGATGATGATCAGGGTAGTCAAACAACCTCACAACATGAAGGTCAATTTGAAGAACATGAATCAGACGTTGATCCAGAACATATTGATACATATCGAATTGAGACTTCTCACTTTGCTTTTAGTAGTCAACCATTCATGGTTTGGAACAATTTGTTTGATGAAAGTGATGATGAAAATTCATCCCTGAGAAACAAGTATAATGATGATGATGAACTGGACCAACATGAGTAGGCATTATCCACGATCCCTTTTTAAGGAAGAGTTGACACCAAGGGAGCAGGGTGGACAATACACTACAACATGGTTGTTGAGCATGAGGATACCCTAGCCCCATGGAATATGATAAGCTTAGGGTGGTAGAGCCACAAATGGATTTACCTGGGGATACTTCTTATTTGGATGATGATTGGACCACTCAGACAGTGCATAAAAGTTTATCTGAGCATCCTGTTGGGTTTTAGGGGAGGCAGAGAAGGCAACAGAAAAAAAACTTTTCTCCTCCCCAAACCCAAAACAAAGAAATGTGTCAACGTCTATACAATAGGAAAGGATGGTTTGTGGAATCATACCTTGTCCCGAGGCTTGCTCAGCGACAATACCTCATGGCTTGCGCGGTCTTCACCTCCGGTCTTGGATGGTGTATGTGCAACTCCTGGTCGCACCAGGACTGACAACTCCTGGTCTCACCGGGACTATCGGGATTGACAGTTGTCCTCTGAGTGGTAGAAATATCCCGCCTCTGAAGTAGTCCACACGGACCACCTGAAACTCCAATCTCCTTATCTCACAAGGAATTGGAAGGAGTCACACCCTCCTGTCAGTGTACTAGTCGCCGACACACTCTCCTACCACCAGTCGCTTTCTACAGTTGTCTTTCCCTTACTGTGCCTCCCTTATTGGGTAGCACTTGCTCAGACTCTCTCGGTTACCAAAACCAGAGAGAATGACAACTTTACAGAGCAACTGGTTGCACTGAGTTGTACTTTGAGAAGCCCCCAATACCCCTATATATATAGGAGGGTCATGGGATATGGTTCTCTATCCTGGGCAATGTGGGGTTAAAGCAGTAGTAGAAGGATTTGAGATTTTCCACAAAAACAACCAACTGCGCAACCTGAACTGACCATTTCATTTCTGAAACGGTCAGTTGGGGACCTGAGCCGGTCGGTTGACACCTCAACCGAGCGGTTGGGACCCATGAAATGGTCAGTTCACTTCTGAACCGGTCGGTTCGTGGTCCTGGTCAGTTCTTGATTGACTTTTCCTCTTTTGTTTCTAATTGGTACCTAATACCAATCCTTGTTCCAATCAAATTGGGCAAGTGAAACAAAAAGAAATTTCTCACCAATCCTACTTTCCCAACTTTCTCAGTTGGACCAGTTGAACCGATCATTTCAACACTTGAAGCGATTGTTTCACCCTGTCCATCAGCTGATCGACTCACCATCTAAACCGATCGGTTCACCAAGCTCAGTCGATCGTTTCATCAAATGAGCCGATCGGTTGGGAGTGCAGATTGTGCAGAAATAGTCAATTGCAGTTTCAATCAATCTGATACTCTAATCAATCAGTCCAACACCTTGAACATTATGATACTGATCTATCAATTGATTGAGTATTTACTTGAACTACTAAACTCCTTTATTAATCAATCTAAACATTGTTTGTGGACAAAACTCCTCTTCCAGGTTAAATCCTATGTGTGTGACCCTGCAGGTCCATTTCACGTTGGCAGTAAAAGTCCATAACACTTATGACTTCACGAGAAAAGAGTTGTGCCTAGTCACACATCAGTGCAACCCAAGTGAAATAGAAAGTTGGAGAACAACTTTCAATACTACAATACGTGAATGGTGTTACAGTGAATGTATAATTCCTTTGTCACTGATATCCTGAATGAACTCGAGGCATGGAACAGTCATCCTGTCAACGTTCATTCACTTTCTTGATCTCAGAGTAGATTGGAAGAGATATGTATGACATCAATATCACATACTGATTCACACATGCGTGCACGCCTTTCTCAATCCTACTCATCAAGTGGCCATGGATATCAAACTCCCTTAGGAGGGACAAATCCCATATCTATCACTCAACCCTCAAAAGCCCCATGTGTCAAAGCCACCCAATCATCACCTTTATAACAACCCATGTTTTAGGACTGCGTTTGATGATGTCAAAGTGTGCCCAACGACATGTGTTGAGTGTAGTGATTTCAGGTCAAAGAATCACACTCACCACCATCACTGTGAGTACTGACTGTGACTACCATGTCATGGTTCCATGTGTCAAACTCACGGTGGGTCTGTCTGGTACACTTGTTCTCTAACAAGTACCTTTGTGTTTGGTTTGATATCTCTATATCATGACTAATGAGATTCTGTCATCAACCAACACCACAATCTAGTCTTGTGTGTCATTGTTGTCTATCTACCTTCCATAATGACATCCGACTAGGGACATAACAAGAATGTACAAACTCTTAGCATTTGTATGATCTCATCGTTCAGGTCCTGAACCTGAAAGCATACGTCATTGAGGACTGTCATTCTCTAGACATTCAATCTGTTCTATCACTATCTCATATGATTGAACCAGAAATAATTGGAAGCTTGCCTTTGATGTTTATCAAATCAATCTTAATGTATCCCACCAATCATCCCATGATTGGCTCTCAAGGCATACATACCAACAAACTCCCACTTGCACTACGAGCCAATCACCCTTCAATCATATTCATAGTGATCTTCAAACATGTCCCACATGTTACTATGCTCTAGTGAGAACATAGTGAGTTATGGAAACACCTTGCCAAAGTCAGTTTTCAACTGCATGTCTCTCATCTCTTCGATGTACGTCACACGTATGAGATGGAGTTTCCATAATATGCGATCTAGTATTCCTTTGCTAACCTTTAGCCACATTGCATGATCAAGGATTCCATACTTGTCATCAATGAGCGGAATATCTATAAGTTCATCTCATGAACTTCCAGATCCATATAGTATCCACTATTGTTCTCTAATGCATAGATACTCGGCATTTCCTTTTAAATGGTTTTATTGGAACACTTCCAATTATCAACAAACTTTCACTTTTATATATTCTATATATATTTTGCAATTAATTTTCTATCATGTTCGGAAGTTCACATCAATGTAACTCTTTACATTGAACTCTTCCTTATCTCCATAGAACTAGTACTTCTTACGTACTTATCAAGTTCTCATGGTATTCCAGTAGCCCATACTGGAAGTAGACAGACATCCACTCATCATGTCTTACATACGAGTTATCAGGATGAACACATCATATTGCCATGTCTTACATACAAGATGATGAATGCATTTTTTTCTTGCCATGTCGATACATGCAAGATAATGGGATGATTACATACATGATAGATCCATATCTATTCTTAGTGTTCCCATTCTTCATAAGAATTGGACACTTGGCCTTGGGATACTAACTCCATGTAACATGGACAAGTTTTCTCGCACTGAATCTGTGCATACTGAACCCTTCAGTACAGATTGCCAATGTATGCTTTCTCTTTTCAGGTCAAGAGGTTTTTGAGAACTATCTCTATATATCTCTATTCCTATCACATAGGAAACATATCTATCTTCCTTAAAAGATAATTTCCACTTTTGGATTTCCATTCTAGAACATTTCCATTTCACATCAACATGTGGAATGTGAACACGCTCCCGCTAAATCACAGATCCCTTCTTTATCTTTGACATATCAGTCAAACCCTTTGACTATATCATCAAAGTAAAGATCCAATTCTGAGTTTCTTGTACTCAATCACTCACATTGATTAGTCCATTGTAACTTATAGACTTCATTTGCATTAGTGGATTCATAAACCTTATAGGTTGTGTCACATACACATTCTTGTTTTATTCCTCATAGGAATGCAGTTTTAGTATCCATATGCCAAATGTCTTAGTCATTAAGTTGCAATCAACAAGCATCATCCTTCTCAAAATGTTATTCATGTGTCTTAACACTTAAGATTCATTTGCACTTATGGATTTCATCCAATGGGTGCTACCACCAAGGTCATACCTTATGGTTCACATGGATGTCATTTAGGATGTAATGGTCATAAACCATAACTCAAAATTCGGTTCCTCATATTCATCTAGATAGTTGACTCATCACATTAACAACTCATCACATAGATAAATGAGGTGTATCCGTCAAGGATATAAGAACTTACAACTCCTTGTGATTCTTAATGTCCTTTATTAGTGTGGGGTATTCTTTTATTAAGAAGAATTTAGTTATTTGATAATCATTCTCTAACTCCTTAGAGTATGATTCCTTCTTGATTTAGACATCACCATGCCTTAATCATGAGTTCACTATGATACACTATCATAATCACTCATAAGGATCTCAAACATTTGGTCTAAGTATTTTATTCATTGATCTCATCAAGAATTAACACTTTACCAAATTTGTACTTCATCTATGATATTCTTGAACACTTCAAGATATTCATATTGGTATTTCTCTAAATATCATTTGAAGTATTAGCATTTGCTCCAATAGGTATGTAAATACATCACATGTATTATACCTAATAGGATAATCATTCCCCCACTACCACTAGTGAAGATTGATTAATCATGTCTAAGATATTCATGTTCTTACTGGTTCTCTAACCAAAAGAGTCTAGATTTATCCATCATATGGAAACTAGAAATTAATTTCTCATGATTGATGCTAATTTTATTGTTTGAGTTATCTATAACTTTTAGGTATCATTTTATCTTATGCATATCAAATACCACAAGATAAACGAGGCATTTCCACAAAGATCATATCTTTAGAAGATTGAACCATCAACTTTATTAATTGCCATCATTGTCATACAATATGCAAAAATAAAGTGTTTCTATCTATTGGGAAATATGAAATAGCAGTTCATAACTGTATTACATGCCTTTAAGGCTGAAAAGTAAACTAAAGTACTCCTTACTATGGCGGCAAAACTTGCCCCATTTATTTAGTGCTTTACACTTTACATCTTGGTATCATATACCTCAAAAGTGTTACAAGTTTACTTTCATGACACCTTTAAGTAGAGACGTCTGTCACCTCCTTCTTTTTTTCTTCCAGATATAGAGGGAAATCCCTCACACACCCTTTCCCCATGTTCCTTGAGGCTGAAGACGGCTTGGATTGCTGGCTAGCATCAGAACACTTCTTTGCTTTTCCCTTGTCCTTGCCCTTAAGAATTACCTTTTCTTTGATCATATCAAAGATTATGGTTTGTATTTCTTCATCTTTGCCTCTACTATCCTCAACATGTCCAACAACTCTGTCAACGCTTGTCAAAGTTGTTCATCATGAATTGTATGATTCTCGCAACATTTGTAGTATCATACCAATAGCCAACTCTTGGCTCAGAGGGAATCCTTCTTAGTTAGGTGTTTCGCCACATACCCAATCATATTGAGTGTGTGAATACCTTACTGGATCTCCTTCTGTCATGACATACTAGGACAATGTCTTGGAGACATCATATGTCTCATGTTGTCTCTGCAACTCATAGTTCAGAGAACAAAACATCAAGCACTCCTCATCAATGTCATCCTCATTATGCTTTCATAAGCATACTTTCAGCCATTGATATGGTGGGATCGAGTTCATATGGTTCTGGTATAACTAGGACTTAGAGCTTTCGCTCTTTGATTGAGAACGCTTCTCAACGTTCTAACCAATCGTGGAAATTATTCCCATTTAACTTGTCCTTTTCCAGGACAGATCACAAAGAAAAGTGATTGTTGTTTGTTGCCATTTGTACTACAAAAGGAAAAATATGCAATTTTAGTCCAAAAACTCATTTTTGACTTATTTGATTGATTTGAAAAGTTGATGATATAATTAGGCCTTTAATTAATTATCACTCCCACTATTTTAGTTCAAATTGATAGCCCTCACCATCAATTCAGAAGATTGCAGTGTACAACCTTCTAGTGGGCAAGATCCTGAAATCCTCAAAGTCATGGACCAGCTAGGGCTGTCACCCACAACTTAGATCTCTCAGGTAGGCAACTCCTGCCAATTGCATCATATGCAACTCTTGATAAGATGTCATATGCAACTCCTTGCCATGATCATCTCCATGCCTCAAGGTGCTAGATCCTATCTAGGTCACCATGTTAAGTCCGACCCAAAGCCAACATGATGAATATGCACCCTGCTTGGGCAGACCCACATATCCATCCTTCACGCTTCCACGAGATAGACGGTGCACCATGCTTGGGCGTGCCCACACTTGGTCGATCAAGCTTTTCACGTGTGTCGCATTTGGAAGGCATCTAAAACATTAATATTTTAATGAGGGATTTGGTTTTATATACATATACATATCCAATCACCACAATACATAGTACGTATCATATACATGCTATATCCACAGAAAACATGCAAAACGATAAAAGCGATGATTATGGCCATCCTAATGTGATTCCTCGAGCCAAGAGGAATCACGGTCATCTGGGTCTACATCATAAGAAACATGTACAAGATGAACTATGTGCTTTGCCTTTCTGGGTTTGATCAACTCATCACATGACTGATCGGCTCGCCATCAGGCCAGTCGGCTAGGTGCCACCAGCCGATCGGTTGGCTCCTCCAACCGATCTGTTTTTCTGGTCGTCGTGCATCTCATCATGGCCGCCACCCGCTCGTCTCACTCCTCGAACCGGTCATCAACTGATCGGCTCACTCCTTGAACCAATCATCTCGAATGTCAACCGATCGGTTCACACCTTGAATCGATCATCTCAGCTGTCGTCAGGATGTCCTCCGTTCTTTGACATAACAGGAAATAAAATTCTATCCTATTTTACATTGTAAAAAGAGAAACCTCGAGTTACATTCGAGGGGAGAAAAGGTAGGAAAGAAATCTCGAATTATTTCGAGTTACATCAGGAATAGGAGAAAGGGAATCAGTGCGCAGACTGAGATGCAAGCAACCACATACAACCATACACAGATAGGGTTTATTGTCCATAACCACACTATACATCCACCACAAAACTTGTTTAAGGGCAACGCGTATCGAGTGCATTCATAATACATATCATATATGTAAATTGGGATTTGTGGATTTAGGATTGGACATGCATAAAGCCAATTTTATTCGCATCGTATGCAATAAATAAAGGCGACAAACCAAAATAGATCATATCAATAATCCTAATGTATAGAGTAGTTGATGTGGGTTTGATACCACTGTTGGGTTTTAGGGGAGGCAGAGAAGGCAGCGGAAACAAAAATTTTCTCCTCCTCAAACCTAGAACAAGGAAACGCGTCAACGTCTATACAATAGGAAATGATGGTTTGTGGAATCATACCTTGTCCCGAGGCTTGCTCGGAGATAATACCTCGCGGCTTGCACGGTCTTCACCTCCGGTCTTAGACGTTGTCTGTGCAGCTCCTGGTCGCACTGGGACTGACAACTCCTGGTCTCACCGGGACTGTTGGGATTGACAGCTGTCCCCTGAGCGGAAGAAATCTCCCGCCTCTGAAGTAGTCCACACAGACCACCTAGAACTCCAATCTCATTATCTCACTAGGAATTGGAAGGAGTCGCACCCTCCTATCAGCGTACTAGTCTCCGACACACTCTCCTGCCACCAGTCGATTTTTGTAGTTGTCATTCCCTTGTTGTGCCTCCCTTATCGGGTAGCACTTGCTCGGGCTATCTCAGTTACCAAAACTAGAGAGAATGACAACTTTACAAAGCAACTGGTTGCACTGCGTTGTACTTTGAGAAGCCCCAAATACCCCTATATATAGGAGGGTCACGGGACAGGGTTCTCTATCCCGGGAAATGTGGGACTAAAGCAGGAGTAGAAGGGTTCAAGATTTTCCACAAAAACAACCAACTGCGCAACATGAACTGATCGTTTCATTTCTGAAACGGACGGTTGGGGACCTGAGCCGGTCGGTTGACACCTCAACCGATCGGTTGGGACCCATGAAATGTTCGGTTCACTTCTGACCGGTCGGTTCGTGGTCCTGGTCAGTTCCCGATTGACTTTTCCTCTTTTATTTCTAATTGGTACCTAACACCAATCCTTGTTCCAATCAAATTGGGCAAGTGAAACAAAAAGAAATTTCTCACCAATCTTACTTTCCCAACTTGCTCGGTTGGACCAGTTGAACCGATCATTTTAACACTTGAAGCGATTGTTTCACCCTGTCCATCAGTCGATCGACTCACCATCTGAACTGATCGGTTCACCAAGCTCAGCCGATCGGTTCATCACATGAGCCGATCGGTTGGGAGTGAAGATTGTGCAGAAATAGTCAATTGCAGTTTCTATCAATCTGATACTCTAATCAATCAGTCCAACACCTTGAACATTATGATACGGAGCTATCAATTGATTTAGTGTTTAATTGAACTACTAAACTCCTTTAGTAATCAATCTAAACATTGTTTGTGGACAAAACTCCTCTTCCAGGTTAAACCCTATGTGTGTGACCCTGCATGTCCATTTCACGTTGGCAATGAAAGTCCATAACACTTATGACTTCACGAGCAAAGAGCGGTTCCTAGTCACACATCAGTGCTACCTAAGTGAAATAGAAAGTTGGAGAACAACTTTCAATCCTACAATTCGTGAATGGTGTTACAGTGAATGTATAATTCCTTTATCACTGATATCCCGAATGAACTCGAGGCATGGAACAGTCATCCTGTCGACGTTCATTCACTTTCTTGATCTCAGAGTAGATTGGAAGATATATGTATGACATCAATATCACATACTGATTCACACATGCGTGCACGCCTTTCTCAATCCTACTCATCAAGTGGCCATGGATATCAAACTCCCTTAGGAGGGACAAATCCCATATCTATCACGCACCCCTCAAAAGCCCCATGTGTCAACGCCACCCAATCATCACCTTTATAACAACCCATGTTTCAGGACTGCGTTTGATGATGTCAAAGTGTGCCCAACGACATGTGTTGAGTGTAGTGATTTTAGGTCAAAGAATCACACTCACCACCATCACTGTGAGTACTGAATGTGACTACCATGTCATGGTTCCATGTGTCAAACTCACGGTGGGTCTGTCTGGTACACTTGTTCTCTAACAAGTACCTATGTGTTTGGTTTGATATCTCTATATCATGACTAATGAGATTTTGTCATCAACCAACACCACAATCTAGTCTTGTGTGTCATTTTTGTCTATCTACCTTCCACAATGACATCTGACTAGGGACATAACAAGAATGTACAAACTCTTAGCATCTGTATGATCTCATCATTCAGTTCCTGAACCTGAAAGCATACATCATTGAGTATTGTCATTCTCTAGACATTCAATCTGTTCTATCACTATCTCATAAGACTGAACCAGAAAGAATTGGAAGCTTTCCTTTGATGTTTATCAAATCAATCTTAATGTATCCCACCAATCATCCCATGATTGGCTCTTAGGGAATACATACCAACACATCTGACCTCAAGTTCATGGGAGGAGAGAGAAGAGGGGATCCTTCTAGAAGACTTTCAATCTCTCCACCCAATCTCATCCTTTGTCGACATGCTATGACCTTCCTATTTAGATTCATAAATCGATGGGTACCTTGAGGATGTTCTACTATAGAATTCATTTCAGTGTAGTCCAAGTAAATCCTGGCACAGAGACGACTTCACCGAGTCAGTGGATTTTATTCTTCTTTTTTAGACTTAGAAGGGCCCGCCTCTCTACATATTCTGCCTCTACATGGTGAGCCCGATCAGTGAGACACAGGTAACTCGGACCCCAAAATTATGAATTTGGGATCCAAGTGTAGGAGTTGTAGGGCAGCCACCCCATACTACCTACACAATTTCTCTTTAATTTTGAAGTTTTAAAAATTTGCATTATAAAGTCAATTCAAGTTTCATTCTTTCATCTAACTGCTTAGATTTAGTTTCCTTTGCACCATCTAGGTTTATTTTACTCTTCTTGTCATGCATTTCCATCTTTTCACCCTAACAATTGCCTTTAGTCTATTTTTTTATAAGAAGTTAATTGATATATCTTGTTGCACTTTCGTGGTGTTTGATTCTGATGCTACCTTCAAAAGCTTTCCACATTCGTTCCATTCTTTTTTTTACTCATGTGAGAGTGCTAAGACCGTGACCGCGGTCTGACATCTAGACCGTGAATGCGGTCTAAAGGAAGGGACTGTGACCGCGGGTCAGCGTAACCGCGACCGCAGGTACCCAGGACCCAAGAATGTCTTTACATTCTGACTAACTAGCATGTCATTTGTCTCTACCTTTTTGACCGACTGTAGTACTTTTGACTGCATATTTTTTCCTTTTGATCGGGTTTTCAGCGCCTTTTCCACTTTTTCCACCACCCAACGCATGACCTGGCACGATCGGGCCGAAGACAAAACTGTGTGCCCGACTTATAAATACACCCGAGACGATTTATCCTCTCCTCACGCACCCCTTGAGTTCTCCCCATTTTCGTGTAGCTCTCGACCCATTTCCCTCTTCCTCTTGCTTCCATCGTTGGCTAGCAGGGTAGGAGTAGGTGCATTGGCATATGTAGCAGCAATCGCCTCGAGCCCTTCCCCACTGCCAGTGACCACAAGCTACAACTCCAACTCTACCGCCATCTACTTCAGGCTGCACCAGATCCCATGATCTCGGTCGCGATCAGGGTATAGATCGCGGTCTCCTTTGTCGTGGGTGGATTGGTGATGAAGGCGACTGTGGTGGTCGCAGTCGCGGTCAAGTTACAAGCCTCAGTCATGGAAGTCCTGGTTGCGGTCACCTCAGTCACCTCAGTTGTGGTGTTAAGGTTGCCTTAGAAGTCACAGTCAACACCACGGTCGTGGTTGAAGTGCATTGGCATGACGGTACCAACCCTCACTACAGTCTAGCCAACCAGATCAGCACTAGAAAATCGACACCATGGATGCAATGAAAAATAGCTTTAAGGATCTCAATAAGACTATCTCGTGAAAGAAAGGGGAAGGAAGCTCCTCGTCACTATTAGAGCACAGGAGTTGATATCCACATTGTGCCACATGAACCACGAACTCAGTATATGAAGATGAGGCTATATTTTCTACTTCAATAGGGTTCGAGTCGCATGAGACCAATTCAGACTACTGCCACATGTCTGCCACTCCTATGGACACCTACAATGGTGAGTCATTGTAGGAAGTCTCTAGTGAGAGAAGATCAAGAGCACGTCACGATGCTAAGCTCCATTCTTCGATGGGGCATTAGGAGAGCCCATCAGTGTTGCACAGAGCTTCATCCGCAGGAGACCAACATCGATAGTCAGCAGAACGATTGACATCTTTACGGCGGTCAACTTCATCGCATAATTCAATTTAGGGGAGCAGATGCCACCTCACTCCTGAAATTGTTAACCAAAGCTCACACCCTCCTCCCCTATTCAGAAGTATGAAGCAAAAGCAGCATTTTTATGCTTTAATTAGAGACAAGCACAAATTGGTGGGCCCATGATATGTCAATCATGTAACACTCATTAGGCTCAGGATACAAGCACATGTCGACATATATCTTGCAGTTGTTGGCTTAGACTTCCTTGCGTATATGCAGTGCAATGCTTATCATAGATGTACCTGTGAGTTTTATGCTACGTTGTAGACACCAAAGGATCACTAGCACACTGTCATGCATTTTTGCCTCCTAAACCAGTCCTATGAAGTCACTGGGGATCACCTCAATAGCTGGTTTTCATGCTCTGCTAAGGACTACACTGAGATGTTCAGGGGACAGCTAGAGACAGGGGACCACAACCTTAATGCTGCTCAGGCATGTAAAATGCTTACAGGAGAAGATAAATATGTTTCTAGAGATGCCAAAGCTTCGCACATCCACAACCCGACACTTCGTTATCTACATCGGGTGATTGTAAACTGAGTCTTGGAAAAATAAGATAGTCAAGGGGCACTCAGTTCAGTAGACCTCTACATCTTGTGGTGTGTAGCAATAGGAAGAAAAGTGAATGTTATAAATTTCATCATCCGCCACTTTCACAACTCTTTCAAGAAGTAGTTTCAATTTATGTCGATGGTAGGCATTATCACTTTCATAGCGTTCCATCTTGGAATTGGATATGGACAATTGACACTTATGTAGGAAAAAGTCGAGTGGTCCAAGTTGGACTTGGATCACTTGATTCGCTTAGGGGTGGTCAAAAAATGTAGTGTTGGATATCTTTATATCTTTAGTTACTCCAAACACAAAATACTACTGCCAGCAAATGCAAAGTTCGCATGTCGAATGACACTCATGGACGTCTCTCTATTGGATGCCCAAGGTAATGTTCATAATACATGCGGAACTGTAGGAGTGTCTACTTCAACACCACCGGTGCCAAAGGCTCAGAAGGCTGGAAAGCAGATAGGGGCAACCTTCCATGACATATGATATTAGGGAGGACCCTACATAGTGATGCCTACAACAAATTACCTGCAACCTCCTCAGCAGGAGCAATCACCCCAAATCTCAACTTGGGGAACCTTTTTGAGTTCATGATTGATTTCTGGGCTGACTCCGGTAGACGGTTTGATACATTGGAGTAGGATGTGCAATACCTCATATAGAGGTTTGACATAGCATTCCCTCCACTGCCTCAACTGACTTTTCAGCAGCCATTTCAGCAACCCCTCCGGAATTTCTACCAACTGACCCAAGACTTCGGGCAGTCATTCCATTTTTAGCAAGGAATACACCGAGACTATGAGAACCCATCAGGCAACATCAAAGATCTAGACCAGTTTATAAATAGTGATTACTAGTAGCATATGCTTTCCACACCATCCAGAGCTTGAGATTTGCTCGAGGATGAGCACAAATTTTAAGCTTGGAGTGGTCGTGGGCAGGGTGTACCATCATCTATTTTCCATTTTTCCCTTTTATTTCATTCCATAGCATGCATGTTTATCTTCTATGTTCCTTGCATTTAGCATAAACTTTTAAAATTTTCTTCTTGGTAAGACTTTGTTTCATATTTTGTATCTTTTCAATAATCACTATGTGGTGCAAATCCAATAGATAAATGCTTGACCTTATGCCTAAATGCACAATTTTCATCTTAAATTGCTGGATCTTTTGCTTGACTTGCTCTTTGACTCTTTCCTTACGTTTGGTAATGAATCTAAGGTTATGTGCCTTTTTCATAGCTTAAAGCTTTATTCCCTTGATCTATGTTGTGAATGACAAATCCAAGGTATAGAACTGTTGGAATGAGCTAAAACATGATCAAAGACTCCTAACTATGATTTCACAAGCCTGCCTCTATTCTAAGGATCCTTGAATCATAATTGCTACTTTTCACACATGTGTCAAACGGATTATGATAAGTTTTGAGCTATAATCAAGTTGAAGTGTTTTCCTTGATGGACTACGTGCCCTCTCACCTTATATTGAGTCAAAAAGATGAAAAAAAAATTGCAAACGAGGCCTGGCTACCCACAAAATCCCAAAAATATCAAAATAGTTCTCACCCAGGCCTACAAATTAGAATGCAGAGAATAAAAGCCTAAGTATGAGTAAATGAGTGCTTGTTTTTCTCTCTTAGGAGAGTTGAGGATGGTGCACACTCAGTGTATGATTGTTCTCATGAACGCGGGTATGTCGTGCCTGGTAGTATCACTCTAAATGCTCATTAGAGAATCACTAGGAACCCCTCAGAGACCTATGAGAGCATCTCAATAGCAGGGTTGGTTGGAGCGCAGTACGAGGAGTTCATCTCACTGCTCTAGGCCAACTGGCTCAGACTGCATGGACTGTTGCTCATTACATGGACCAACCTAACATAGATCAGGATTCTCAGAAGTCATTAGATTATTTTTACTTTTTTGTTGTTTCTTAGGACATGAATAAGTGAGAGGCGCATTGTTCCCGATTGGTATACATGAATTCATGATGATGGCTCATTTCTCATCACCCACGTGATCACCTATGTGACAATTCTTTTATGTTTAATAATAATGATTCAAAATGAGTATCAACAGGTTGTAGTGAATTTGCTTAATCTCGCTTGGACACTCTTTGATCTTACTTTGGCAGGATTGTGCTCGATTGGTCGGGGTTTGTTCTGAAACAACATGGATCAGGAGAATTGATGTTTTAAACTATTTTTCTTAGCCTTAGCATATATCACCAATCTTAATTTGGATGTTATCTTTTATTTTCTTTGAGCACAGTCTTGTTTGAGGACAAGCAAGGTTTTAAGCTTGGGGTAGTTGATAACACCCAAATTTAGGCATTTATGCTAAGTATTTCTTTATGGTTTTGTGTTAATATAGCCTTAATATGCCCAAAATGACCCTAGATTCTTATCTTTTAGTAATTTTTATCTTTTCATAGATAAAGATGCTCAAATAGCCATTTTGGGACTTGTAGACACCAAACCTGAAAAGACATCTATCCTCTAAGATTTTTCCCCAACACATGGTTTTTGTAGCAGTTAGGCTTCCATCCATCACGACTGCAACCGTGGTGAACAAGACTGTGACCGAGGCATCCGCCTCGACCGTGGCCTGAACTGACACTACGATTGCATGGTCAGCTGCAACCGCGGCATCCACCTTGACCGCAGCCCAAACTGACACTACGATTGTAGGGTCGACCGCGACTGCGAGATCCACCGTGACCGTGGGGTCGTCCGCAATCCCAGAATCAACCTTGATAATAGTCCATCCATGAAAGTGATCGTAACAAGCAGGATCGTGACCGCGGGGATCCCCTCGACCAAGTCATCTACCACAACCATGGAGCCTACCTCGACCACGGTGCATTCATTACCGTGAGTCTTCTTTCACCTATAAATACCTACCCCTCAAGACTTGGAGAGGGGTTCTTAGTTCAAGAGTTCCAGGTTCCGAATTTTGGAGGTTCCCATAGCCCTGTGGGAGAGTTCGAAGGTCCTGGAAAGGCCTAAGCACTCGTTCTATGCCTGCCTCTTTAGTTAGCTTCCACCCACATTCACGCTCCATCGCCGTTCATCCATTTCTCACCATCTCCAACCATCTTCGACCTCCATACATCCACCGAGCTACTATTTGGTGTGGAATCAAGGAGAAAAGAGGTTGAGGAGTCCAGAAGATCAAGGAGGACGATCCATAGATGAGATCCGGACCATACAGAGGCTAAGGAGTGAGAGCCACCTCTCCTCTATGGGATAAATCTCTTATCCTCCTCCTTTCTTCTACTGTTCTCCTCTGTTTCTATACAATGATGTTCTTCCATCTTTGTTCGGTGCCAATTGTACTTGTACATGGTTAGTTGAACCCGTTCTTGGCTATGTAGCCTGTTTTGGGCATGTTTATATACTTTTACCTTAAGCAAGCAGTTTTAATCCAGATCTAGTACGTTTGTTGTTCTATCTTCTCTTTCTGGTTATGATTGCTATTTTGGTTCATCCCTTTATTGCTTGAACTTGTATTTCTACCTAAATTGAGAGATTCATTGAAGAAATAGATAAGAGAGGGTGGTTTGGATCGGAATCTGAAAGGGGAAAATTCAAGGTGGTTTGTGCAGAACCGTAAACCTAGCCTCGGTCGGGCCCACTACCTAGTTTTTCCCATATCACGCCTGTTCCTAGCATCACTGAGTATTCCAGACCTGAGAAGGTATCTAGAATATTCTAAGGTGTTGATTTGTCTTTCTTCGAGAGAGGTTTAATATCTTTGATGGGTTTTAGTCATGCTATGCGAGAGCGAGTGGGATGATGCCATAGAAATAGATGCCATGATATGTACCATGTTTGGATGTAGGTTGTTTGCTCGGGTGTTCGAGGGTTGTCTATGCCTGAAAATGGGTGCATAGACTGCCCAACTTGTGGTTACATAGCCAGGAACTCCTCTCTGATGAGTAGAATCCTGCAGACTCTATTTTATTTTCTTTTCCTTTTTTTGTTTTAATTCGTGACAACTTGCTAGACTAGTTCTAGCATCTTACTTTTATCAACTATCATATTGGCTTATCTAACTTAAGAACAAGATCTTAAGCGTTCGAAACCTCCCCACATCCTTGTGTTCAATCTGGTATATCTACTTCAGCCCCATAATAAAGTTGTGAGGGTCCTTGAAGGTTTCAGGTTATAAATTTAAAGTCTGACTCTCATAAAAGGAACAATTAAGTTTTGGTGTCATTACTGGGGACGTGGTTTTTCACATTTACATGCCTAAAAGATTTTGTTCTATCACTCTTAAACCCGTATATATATGCATAGTTATTACTTTTTTTAAACATACTTGTTCATATATATTGAATAGATTTTCTTTTTCTTATACCTTTTTTAGCCATGGATCTTGCTTCGGCAAGACAAGTTATATTGTCCACATTTCCTCTTGAGTTTTTCTATAGTCCTAACTGCTGGCAAATAATTGAAGGTCGTTCTCTACAACTAGTTGAGCTATACTCTCCTCCACAGTCGTCATATGTTGAAATTCCAACAAATGAGGTGGCATATCAACCCTCGACTTCCACATTGATGTGGGATCAAGAGTTGATTAAAGTAGTGGAGCTAGCCGGAGAAAGTGTCAATGTACTAGCTCCTCATCTCCAAGAACAAGTTGACCCACTACAACATCTACTAGAAAAACAAGATCATCATCTCTAAGTATCCACTAAGATCATAGACTGTAGTAGAAATATACTCCAAATTGTTGAACAAGGATTCATCCAATTACATCAGTTTGATACAAAAAAATCCTAATAGAAGTGTATGGTAGAATCGATAGATCTTAAAATCATTGTTGTTCAAGTACAACAGCTTCATGATAAGGATGTTGAATAGTGTAGGTCGCTTCAAGAGATAATTGATTTGTTTACCATTCAATTTCAAATTCCATCACACAGGAGATTACATTCATCAGAGCCATCCCATTGGGCTTAGATTAGGACATGTCTCGCCATCCTATTCAGACCATCGAATGGATTCACCTAGATTTTTCTGTGAAGACCAACCCACTTGGGGAAGCCCTTCATTCTATCCAGATGATTCAAATGATCAAACAATGGAAGATACAACCCACATGCATGAATGGTTCTATGATGATGATGATCAGGGTAGTCAAAAAACCTCACAACATGAAGGTCAATTTGAAGAACATGAATCAGACGTTGATCCATAATAGATTAATACATATTGAATTGAGACTTGTCACTTTGCTTTCAGTAGTCAACCATTCATGGTTTGGAACAATTTTTTCAATGAAAGTGATGATGACAATTCATCCCTGAGAAGTAAGTATAACGATGATGACGAACTGGACCAGCATGAGTAGGCATTGTCCACAATACCTTTTCAAGAAAGAGTTGACACCAAGGGAGCGGGAAGGATAATACACTACAACATGGTTGCTGAGCATGAGGATACCCCATACCCCATGGAATGCGATAAGCTTAGGGTGGTAGAGCCACAAATGGATTTACCTGGGGATACTTCTTGTTCGAATGATGATTAGACAACTCAGACAGTGCATAAATGTTTATCTGAGCATCCAACCTCAAGTTCAGGGGAGGAGAGAGAAGAGGGGATCCTTCTAGAAGACTTTCAACCTTTCCACCCCATCTCATCCTTTATCGACATGCTAGGGCCTTCCTATTAAGATTCATACATCAATCAGTACCTTGAGGATGTTCTACTGAAGAATTCATTTCAGTGCAGTCCAGGTAAATCCCGACACAGAGATGACTTCACCGAGTCACTAGATTTTATTCCTCTTTTCCATACTCGAAAGGGCCCACCTCTCCGCATATTCTGCCCCTACATGGTGAGCCCGATCAGTGAGACACATGTAACTCAGACCCTAAACCTATGAATTTGGGATCCAAGTGTAGGAGTTGTAGGGAAGCCACCCCCTACTACCTATAAAATTTCTCTTTAATTTTAAGTTTTTAAAATTTTGAATAATAAAGTTGATTAAAGTTTCATTCTTTCATCTAACTACTTTGATTTAGTTTCCTTTGCACCATCTTGGTTTCTTTTACTCTTCTTGTTGTGCATTTCCATCTTTTCACTCTAACAGCTACCTTTGGTCTATATTTTTGTAAGAAGTTAGTTGATATATTTTGTTGCTATTTCGTGGTCTTTGATTATGATGCTACCTTCAAAATCTTTCCACCTTCCTTTCATCCTTTTTTTTACTCGTGTGAGAGTGCTAAGACTGCGAACATGGTCTGAAGGAAAGGATTGTGACCACAGGCAAGCATGTGCCTGGAGTGCGACCGTGGGTCAGCATAACCGCGACCACCGGTACCCATGATCCGGGTATGCTTTTATAGGCTGAATGACTAGCATGTCATTTGTCTCTGCCTTTTTGATTGACTGTAGCACTTTTGACCGAATATTTTTCCCTTTTGACTGGGTTTTCATCACCTTTTCCAGTCTTTCCACACCCAGCATGTGACCTGGCACGATCGGGCCCCAGACGAAACTATGCGCCTGACCTATAAATACACCCAGGTCGATCCATCCTCTCCTCACCCACCCCCCAAGTTCTCCCGACTATCGCACAACTCTCGACCCATTTCCCTCTTCCTCTTACTTCCATCATTCGCTAGCAAGATAGGAGCAGGCACATAGGCATCTGTAGCAGAAACCGCCCCAAGCCCATCCCCACCGCCTGTGACCACAAGATATGACTCCAACTCTGCCTCCGTCTACTTTAGGATGCACCAGATCCCATGATCTTAGTCGCAGTCAGGGTACAGATCGCGCTCTCCTCTATCGTGGGAGGATTGGTGATCAAGGCCACTGTTGTAACATACCAAGATTTGAGGCCTCGGATAAAACACTCTTAAAAGGAATGGTTGGACTACCCATATCACCAAGGAGCACCTCCTTTTCTGGGAACCCATCACTAAAGAACTCCATAGTTAAGCATGCTCAGCTTAGAATAGTACTGGGATGGGTGACCTATCGGGAAGTTGATCCTGGCATGCATGTGAGTGTGAATAAAGCGAGCAGTTAAGGATAGTGGTGGTTTGTGGTGACAATCGTCATTCCTAAAACTCTACTAGAGCCTTGGGCAGTGGGACCGGCGTTACAAATGGTATCAGAGCCATAACCCCTCCAGTAGGTGGGGCCCACATGGGCATGGAATGACAGTCTTGAGTTGTGCGGTCTAGGCATGTAGGAAAGGGTTGTCCATGGTTGACGTAGCCACCCTTGTGCTAGTATTCCATGATCAGGAGCTTGGTGTCAATGGGCCATTGTGGGTCTGCACTGAAATGGGGAAGAGGTTATGAGGCCTTATAGTTGAGCCTTGACGAGGACGTCAAGAGTCTAAGTGGGGGAGATTTTAACATCCCAAGATTTGAGGCCTTGGATAAAACACTCTTAAAAGGAATGATTGGACTACCCATATCACCAAGGTGCACCTCCTTTTCTAGGAACCCATCACTAAAGAACTCCATAGTTAAGTGTGCTCATCTTGGAGTAGTACTGGGATGGGTAACTTGTCAGGAAGTTGATCCTGGCATACGAGTGAGTGAGGACAAAGCGCGTAGTTAAGGTTAGTGGTGGTCTGTGGGGACAGTCATCATTCCTGAAACTCTACTAGAGCCTTGGGTAGTGGGCCTGGGCATTACAAATGGTATCAGAGCCCTGGTTCCTCAATTAATCCTTAATAATTATTAAATTTTACAAACTTTGTAGAACCCAAGGGAGGTATTAGAGGATTTTCCGAAAGACAGAGGTGTGCAAAATAGGATCACGCCTGGGGGCTGGCAAGATTTTCCTCTACACCGCTGGTCAGAATATGAGGACTCCCGAATCTGTGTGACTTCCTGGCCAATGTCTTAAGATCTGACTCAAAATGAGATACGTTTAGGACTCTCTCATCTATTTTCATCCCTTCTCAACCCTAATTCTGTTAAGATATTAAGGTTTAGGATTTTTCTCTCTCTTCCTCACCCTCTTGAGGTCAGGGTATGTATAATAAGGTTAAGGAATCCTCCACCAAATTAATTAAAAGCATGTAAATAAGATGTCATGGACATAAGCTTATTATTTAAGCGTAAACTAAAGATTAGTTGCATGCTTAGGTCATATGACATGTGTTGTCATGCCCTCAGGAGAGACCTGAGGTTATACCTTCTTGTCAGGAGGATGAGTAGAGAGAGTTAGACTTGGAGGTAGAGACCTCCATTATAGGTAGAGACGTGTCACATCTAATGATGATGATGCTAACCCTAACCCTAAGTGGTAGTTAGAGAGAGATGGCATGATGAGATGGATGTTTTGAATCCCTATGATAGTTTGAGCAATGTGACGTTGGCTGGCCTAGTACCTTTGGCGACCCAACCTTGGGAAGGGTCATGCATGTTATGGTGAAGGATAACTCCTTCATTGATGAGGTTAGTGTTGACCATATAGAAACCCTATGGGCTTATATGAGCATAGTATAGTATGCACCTTGAGTACGTCAGTAGTGTTAGTAGTAGGTTAAAACCCTGGCCAGAAAGGAATGTTGGATATCTTAGGAGATAAGCATAAAGAGTTATGGATAATCTTGAGTGAACATTGGTTTCACCCATGTAGGTGCATACATGTGAGCGTGATCCACCTTCATGGAGAGAGGACCCCTAGTAGTAAGGCTTTTGTAGGATTAGCTCTAGAGAGAGAGAGAGCGGGACCCAAGCAAGAAGGTTGGAAGCTTAGACTCCGCGATATGAGGAACAGTGGGGAGTTGAGGATGATGCGATCTAAGTGGATGATAGTGGTTACCTCATGCTTAATCCCTGGAGGTAGATGATATCTTGGTTGCCTTTAGAGGAACCAAACCCTAGAGAGAAGATGAGGCTGCTAGTACCTATGTGTAGATGATATAGGTGCTTACCTTTTAGGGATAGGAAGAAGAGTTCCTTAGACCCTGAGGAGGTTTAGTAACAAGTTGTAAGGCCTTATTCCTAGTTGGTTGTCCTTGAGGAGGACTCAACTCTGAGATGTTGCTTGAGTAGAAGGATAATAGGAAGTGCATGCCATACCCTATACATGCATGGTTCGTGGTTAAAAGGTTGAGCATGTAGTTGGACATCATAAAAGTGAACCTAGGGTTCTTAGACCTAAGAGGGGAAGTAGTGTACCTGATGCTCATGATGAGATTTGAGTTTCTATAGATTTGAGCATGGAACTCCTCATGTTTAGAGGAATTGGAACCCCTTAAGTTTAAGGTATGTTTGATGAACCCCTCACTACTAAGTTGGTGACATGGGCATGTATGATCTTGGTCTAATGTTGAGGAATGAGAACAAGTATGACCTAGCATGGTTTAGTAGGTGGTCTACTTGTGCCTTAGTAGCTTTCTAGGGATAAGCATGCTCATTTGATGTAAACCCTAGACATAAGGGCATTTGTGACCTTTGTTATCAAGATGTAGTTTCCTCCCATCCTAGGAGAGGGACCCTTTTGTAGGGTGTATATCAGCTTTTGTGGTTTGAGGTAACCTAAAGAGGTCTCATAGGACCTTGAGAAGCTAAGTGAAAAATGCATAGTATGAGAATGAACCTGTAGACCCATAGATAACCATCTCTAAGTGCATGTGGATGTGTTACCATGGAGGTAACCAGTATAGGGCCTGACCAAGGTAGGTAAGTCACCATGACCCCTATGAAAGGATGTAAGTTATACCACGATGCTGAGAGAGATGATGAAGACTTGGGTAAGGAGTCAAGTTGGATATGTTCTATGTTTGGATCCTAAGTCTATCCTAGGGTCAGGTAGGGATAAGACTGATGAGAGTAGGAGTTGCCTAATTCCCTACTTGCACATGACCATAGGGTCGGGAGGTAACATCTATCATTGTCTGAGGGCCATGGGTTAGGAGATTGATCACCTTCATGAACTCATGGGACCCGAAGGGCAGATGAGGAGGGCACTCTTTGATGCATAAGGGAAGAGGGATGACCCTAAAAGTGTAGGCACCCTACAGACCTAGAAGATATGACCAAGGATGGTATGATGACCCAAGTGGGTTTGAAACCAGTTTTCCATGGAAGTAACCCTAATGTTGAGATGTTCATGATGTAGAGACATGGGATGCACGTTTCCAGTTAGATCTGAAGGTGTATTGGTGATGTGGGATGTACCATCTCTACTCTTGGAACAGGAAGAACTTTGCGTTTGGATGGCCGCCAAATGCTTATTTCCTCATGTTATGGGAGTGAGAGATAGGACAGTACGCATGTCATACACCAAGGATAAAGATAATGTGAGTTGAAACATTGCTATGAGGTATGAGGAGAGTGGTAATAACGTACCCTTTTAGAGTGTATGATATGTGGATGGTTTACAAACATTAAGAGAACTAAGGTAGTCATCTTATGAGGATGTTTTTAGCATGAGCTATGTGGAATAATTGAGATATACAAGGTTGAGTTTGATAACCAAGAAGATGAGCTCTAAGTTTTCTTGTTTAAGATAGACCTAAAGTCTGAGATGAGATGATATGTGGAATACATGAAGGTTTATGTCTTCAGCATTACCTTATACATGAGGATGTGAGGTGGTAATGGATGCTCTGGTTGAGATCCAACTGTCTAGTTTAGCTAGTGGACAGGCTGGAAGAGGGTGTTAAGTGAACCCTAAGTTTGTGAGATATGTTTGGCTAACACTCAGATGTAATGAGATCTATTGATCAAGTTATTGGTTGTTTGGTTATCCAGCCTAGGCCTTAAAGCAATAAAAGGATGGTTGTAGAACCTCAGAGGCACTTCTATGGGAAAGAAGGTGATGAAACCCCGACTAGAGTGTTTTAGGGTTTCTGAGGAATCAACCTTAATGAATCATGAAATATAAGAGATCATGATTTTAAGTTCACCATACACCATGGTACTACTAAGATAAAAAGTGATAGTAGTACTTTGGATTCCTAAGATGTGTACGAAGTTGCATGTCAGGAGGTGAAGGACGAACACCAATAACCCATTGAGTTGATATAGAGGATAAAAATCCCTGAGAGGGAAGGGGAGTTCATCACTATGGATGTCGTGGTGAGTCTCCCATGGACCAAAGAAGGTCAAGGTGCAATATGGGATATGGTAGATCGCCTGGCCTAGATGACATGATCTAAGAGAAAGTGGGACTACTGTCAAGAGACGGGTCCAGTTGGACTGCATGTAAGAGAGATGGTTCAACTACACCATGATGCGAGTTCAAAGGTTCTTGAGTATGACCTAAAGGATCACATCCATGCGGTGGGAGTAGATACATGAAGAACTCGATGTTAGTATAGTTTATCAACCCTAACTAATGGTTAGTCTGATCCAGACTAGAAGGTATGATGAGAGCATGTGTACTCATTCAGGGTAATACATGGAGACAATTCTTGTCCTGTGTGAGATGGGATGATAAACCACCATAGCCAGTACTGGGATGTAAAGAAGCTCTGCAAGAGAGGTTGTGTCGGTCACCACTTCATTAAGATGATGTTGGTGAAGGGATCTCACGAAGCTCAGAAAAGATCACAGTGTATGCAGATGAAGTCACTTTGATTGTGAAATGGCTACAAAAGAGAAACCAGGGACGATATGAGTCGTGAGCTGATGCAAAGTAGACTAGCATGCAGTTCACTGTGGGAGAATATGTGACATGAAAATCCGACCCCTCTGAGTTAAAGCTGAGAAAGCTGAGTCCCCAATACATGGGTCCATTTGAGATGGATTGGTGGAGAAGGTTATGTTTGACCTTACCCCTGAGGATAAAGTAATGTATGATGAGTTCCATATGTCCAATTTAGAGCACTATGTGAGGTACCCAAGTCATGTGCTGAGCAATGAACCTAGTGAGCCCCAAGGGAGGCTGAAATGTCCTTAGTCACCTGTGAGGAATATAGATGCCAAGGTGAAAGAACTCAGAGAAAAGAATATGTGATGATAAAGGTTCTTTGGAGGATCCACAGATAGGGTAAAGCCACATAGGGGGCAATGATGGATATGGAAAAGTCTTATCCTGAATTGTTTGTTTTCTTAATGGAATTTTAAGGAAAAAATTCTTATAAGAGGGGAAGGATGTTACAACCCCAATTTTGTGTATGTTTTCATAATTGAAATGTAAAGATTTTATGAATTGGACTTAATTAAAAAGGTTGTATGCTTTGCTTCAAATAATGAATTACTTTGCGAATGTCCCTTTTGATAGGAATTTCATGATTCCTATTATTAGATTAATCTATTAATGGATATAAAAGAGAAGAAAGGAAGAAAAGTCCAAATAATAGAAAAGAATACAAGATATTGAATATTAAGCAAAATAATTATGAGAAATACATGGAAATCTCTAGAAAGTGGTATTAATGGCCACAACTGAATAAATTTCATTTATATGTAATTTCTGATAAAAGAAATAGGAAAAGAGGAAAGGAAATGAAGGATAATGAGAACTACTTAAAAAGAAGTCTATTAAGAAGGAAATTTGAAATAATGAGGAAAAGATAAGAATTATGTGGAAATCATATGGTGGTGCCTCGCGTGGACTTTTGGAATAAAAGCAAAGGGTTTATATAAAGGAGTATTTTATTTCCTCATTGGTATTAATATTAAATAATCTTAGAAATTGATTTTATGGATAGTTGTAATAGTCCTTGCTACTTTTGGATTAAGAAGTAACATACGAGGAGGACTCTTTCTATATATGTAATTATGTACAGAAACCCAAGATAATTAAATAAGAGAACAATCTAGAATAGGTGTTTCACCTTTAATGGGTTGCTAACCAAGTGCTTTAATTGAGAAGTTGGCAATTTATCCAATAAGGAAATTGGGCTGGAATCCTCTAATATCCTTTCCTTGTTTAACGTTGGCACTGCCAAGTTATGTATAAATGCCCAAGGAAGCTAGAACCATGCGGACTCACAAACCCTAAGTACTATGGACTATATATATATAGGGATAGACCCCATCCCTTCATGTAGAGGGAACCTCACCTTTCTCCTCCCCCCCTCATCTGCTCCTAGTCTAGGTAGTATTCTTCTATGAATTTGTTGGAATCCTGGTCAGCGAGCCACCGTTACCACTTGGTGTTGAGGCACTGTCAGATATGACAAAGGGAGATGAGGAGCAATGGGAGAAGGGTGAGGGGCATCGAGGACAGACCAAGGACCAAGGTTGAACTTTGCAACCGCGTCATGAATACCCTATGTACCCCCAACATGTACTACTGTCACCGTAGTAGGTTGGGTCGGGGCGTCTTGCAGAGATGAAGAGGATCTTAGGTTGTTGTCGAGGACAACCAACCACCATCTGTCTTTCTAGCAGTGCAAGCGAGGTGGGCACCCAACCTTGGAGACGACGACGTTTGTCCTAGGCGCTGAGAATGTGATGGTGCGTCGCTGAACGGGTTGCATATGTCGAGAGTGCGGGCGGCCGGGAGAAGCTGGGGGAATGGCGCCCTCAGCTGTGGGGAGGCATAGAATGCTGAGATCACCTCTGTGACACCACGAGGAAGGGGCGGCGGAGCTTGCGCAGGATCTGGAGTCAGTGGTCTGCCTACGGAGCCGGCAATAGGTGCACGGCTTCACGCCATTGCAGGCGTCCCGTGAAGGAAGGAAGAACATAAGAGCTAAAAGGCTCATCTGCCCAAACATGCATGTTCAAAAACTAAGGGAACGGGAGTCCTTTCACACCTAATAAAGAGCCAAACTTAATTAATACAAGGTAATCTATTCTCTGTTGATGTGGCAGCACATGATTGGTCCAGATAATGATAACTTCAAATAATTCTAGAAATATATATCAGTAAATTAGAATTAGACAAGTTATATATGAATTTTTCTCAGAAAAATGTGAGTAATCCATTAAAAATAGATTTAGAAGCTAATTCCTCTTGTAATTCGAAAAGTAGTTGAAGTTATCAACTTTAATGCATTAATGATTAAGAAACTCTAATTTGAGATGATTAATGTATTGAGAAGGGTTATATGGATGATTGAAGTTGATATTAACCTGATGATTATAGAAAGACACATTAGATCCAAAAGGATAATCTTTATGCATAGTTTGATTAATTTAAGGTTCCATGTACCTGAATATGCTTTAATGGGCCTTGAAACCCTAATCTTGGTAATTATGACTCTTAATGGCTTTAATTGTTCAAATTCATGAATAAAGCTAAGATATGATGGTTCTAAGCTATTGTGACTATAAAAGTTCCTAATTGTGGATAAATACCCATAATATGGTAATTGGGGTTTTTGTAATGGATAAATGTGGAATTAGTGATAAATAGAGTTCATATGTGAATTAGACTATATGAAAGATAAGTTGCTAATTTGAAAAGAAGTCAAAGATGATAATTGGCCTTAATGATCGTTTCATGAGTTAAAAGGATAAATATGGTAGTTTTAGTGTAAAAGAGGCATATTGGACTTAATTGACTTTTGATTGTGCCTATGATGTTGAAATTAGGGTTTGTGAACTAAAAGAGCATTAAAAGTGATAAATGCATAATGAAGGATAAAACCCTAAAGTTGGCCTAGAAATCATAAGGTGGAATCCTAGTCAATCTTGAGAATGTTTTGAATAAAACAATGACACTTGGATGTTATGCATTATTTTCAAGATATTGTTGATTGCTTGTTTGATTGTATTGAATGATAATGGTTGGAAATCAAGTTGTTGTGGATCAGGTATGTGGTTACGCTTATGGTTAATCACTTTAGTTTCACGGAGATTCTCAGATGTTTTATCAGTTGCCTGAAAATAATTGCTTGGATGACTTTTATTTCATGCAACTATAAAGTGACTATGATTATCACCATAAATATGTATACATGACTGGCTTAGATCCTGGTCCTCCTCTGTGGCTTTGTTAATGATGAAAAGGGTAACCTAGTATAGGGCCTACTTGTTAAGTAGGACATCAGGTTATCATGAGTTAGAAATTGGGCTACCCACGTGTAGTGCCATGAGACTCTTTAGCACACCATGAGTTAGGGAGTGGGCTACCTATGGGTAGTGCCATGCGACTCAACCCTAGAAATTGATTCACCTCTTAGGTTGGATCATGAGGGGTTTAATGGGGATCTACCATAAGGAAGGTAGCATCCAGGTCCACTACAGGGACAACGCAGAGGCTAGGGTGTGTATGGATTGAGAAATTATGCTTAAAACATAAAGTTGTTTGTTAAATCATAATTGACTACAATATGTTGTTACAGTTAATTGCACGATTATTGTTTCCCCCACATACCAGCGTATTCATTTATTCTAATCGACGTTTTGTTTGTCGGCGTTTTAGGTACAACATTAAAAGGACAAACAATAAATGGGCATATTGTTAATACATGAATTAAAGTGTAAGGAGGATTAGTTAGAACAGTTTCTGTATGAGGATAGAAGATTAGAAATCCAAGTTTTTCAAAAGGTATGCAAAATTTTATTTTAGTACAACTTTTTAGTATAGTCTGGTAGAATTTGATAATTATTATTAATTATTTGTCGAACCTTTGATCCAAAAATTGGGATAACGGCTCTAACCTCTTGGTCTCATTTATTGGGGGTTACCGAGAGGCAGGGTCGTTACAACTATGGTGGTCACGGTCATGGTCAAGTAACAAGCCTCAGTCACGACAATCCTAGTCATGGTCACCTCAGTTACCTCAGTTGTGGTGATCAAGGCCACATTAGCAGTCGCGGTCAACACCGCGATCGAGGTTGAATTGCCTTGGCATGACAATACCAACCCTCACCATGGTCGAGCTGACCAGATCATCACTAGAAAAGCAACACCATAGACGCAATAAAAATAGTTTTAAGAAGCTCAAGAAGACTATCTCATGAAAGAAAGGGGAAGGAAGATCCTCATCACTATCAGAGCACCAGAGTTGATATCCACATTGTGCCACATGAACCACAAACTCATTATATGAAGATGAGGCTATGCTTTCTGCTTCAGTAGGGTTTAGGTCTAGACCGATTCAAACTACCGCCACATGTCTGCCACTCCTATGGACACCTACAGTGGTGAGTCATTGCAGGAAGTCTCCATTGAGAGAAGGTCGAGAGCATGCCATGACACTGAGCTCCATACTTTGACAGGGAATCAGGAGAGCCCTTAAGTGTTGCATAGAGATTCATCCACAGGAGACCAACATCGACAGTCAGCAGAATGGTTGTCATCTTTACGGCGGTCAACTTCATCGCATGATTCAATTCAAGGGAGTAGATGCCACCTCACTCCTAAAATTGTTAACCAAAGCTTGCTCCCTCCTCCCCTATTCAGAATTATGAAGCAAAAGTATAATTTTTTATGCTTTAATTAAAGACAAGAACACACTGGTGGGCCCAAGATATGTTGATCGTGTAACACTCATTAGGCTCGAGATATAATCACATGTCGACATATATCTTCCAGTTGTTGGCCTAGATGTCCTTGCATATACACAGTGCAATGCTTATCATAGACTCACCTGTGAGTTTTATGCTATCATAGAGGCACCAAAGGACCACCAGCACACTATCATGCATTTTTGCCTCCTGAACCAGTCCCGCAAAGTCACTGAGGATCACCACAATAGCTGGTTGTCACGCTCTGCTGAGGACTACACTGAGATGTTCAGGGGCCGGCTGGAGATAGGAGACCACAACTTTAATGCTGCTCAAGTATGGAAAATGGTAACTGGAGAAGATAAATATGTTGCTATAGGCGCCAAAGCTTCACACATCCACAACCTGACAATTAGTTATCTACATCGGGTGATCATAAACTATGTCTTGGAAAAACAAGATAGTCAAGGGGCACTCAGTTCAGAAGACCTCTACATCTTGTGGTGTGCAGCAATAGGAAGAAAAGTGAATGTGGGAAATTTCATCATCTGCCACTTTCACAACTCTTTCAAGAAGTAGGTTCAATTCATGCCGATGGTGGACATTATCACTTTCATAGTGCACCATCTTGGAATTGTAGATGGACAATTGGCACTTATGTAGGAAAAAGCTGAGTGGTCCAAGTTGGACTTGGATCACTTGATTCACTCAAGGGTGGTCAAATAGTGCAGCGCATGATATCTTTATATCTTCAGTTACTATAGTACAGAATACTACTACAAGAAAATGCAGAGTTCGCATGTCGAACGACACTCATGGATGTCTCTCTATTAGATTCCCAAGGTAGCATTCATCATACGGGAAGAACTATAGGAGTGTCTACTTCAGCACCACCAGTGCCAGAGGCTCAAGAGGCTGGACAGCAGACAGGGGCAACCTTCCATGACATATCGTATCAGGGAGGACCCTACACAGAGATGCATGTAGTAGATTACTTGCAACCTCCTCAATAGGAGCAATACACCCCAAATCTAAACTTGGGGAACCTTTTTGAGTTCATGACTGATTTCAGGGCTGACTCTAGTAGACGATTTGATACACTGCAGCAGGATGTGCAGTACCTCAGACAGAGGATTGACATAGACTTCCCTCCACCACCTCAACCGACTTTTCAGCAGCCATTTCAGCAACCCCTCCGGCCTTTCTACCAGCTGACCCAAGACTTCAAGCAGTCATTCCATTTTTAGCAAGGAATACATGAGGACTATGAGAACCCATCATGTAGCATCGAAGATCTGGACTAGTTTATAAATAGTGATTACCAGTAGCATCTTCTTTCCACACCATGCAGACATTGAGATTTGCTCGAGGATGAGCAAAACAATTAAGCTTGGAGTGGTCGTGGGCAGGGTGTACCATCATCTATCTTCCATTTTCCCTTTTATTTCATTTCATAGCATGCATGTGTATCTTCTATGTTCCGTGCATTTAACATAAACTTTTAAATTTTCAGCTTGGTAAGACTTTGTTTCATAATTTGTATCTTTGCAATAATCACTATGTGGTGTGAATCCAATAGATAAATGCTTGAACATATGACTAAATGCACAATTTTCATCTTAAATTGTTGGATCTTTTGTTTGAATTGCTCTTTGACTCTTTCCTTAAGTTTGGTAATGAATCTAAGGTTATGTGCCTTTTTCATAGCTTAAATCTTTATTCCCTTGATCTATGTTGTGAATGACAAATCCAAGGTATAGAAAAATTGGAATAAGCTAAAACATGATCAAAGACTCCTAACTGCAGTTTCACAAGCCTGCCTCTATTCTAAGGATCCTTGAATCATAATTTCTACTTTTCACACATGTGTCAAATGGATTATGATGAGTTTTGAGCTATAATTAAGTTGAAGTGTTTTTCTTGATGGACTACGTGCCCTCTCACCTTAGATTGAGTCAAAAAGATGAAAAAACAAATTAAAATTTTCCAAAGAGGCTTGTCCACCCACCAAATCCCAAAAATATCAAATTAGTTCTCACCCATGCCTACAAATTAGAATGTAGAGAATAAAATCCTGAGTATGAATAAATGAGTGCATGTTTTTCTCTCTCAAGAGAGTTGAGGATGGTGTCCAGCCGGTGTATCATTGAGGATGGTTGTGCCTGGTAGTATCACTCCAAACACTCATTATAGAGTCACTAGGAACCCCTCGGAGACCTATGAGAGCATCTCAATAGTAGGGTTGGTTTGACCGTAGTACGAGGAGTTTGTTACACTGCTCTGGGCCATCTGGCTTGGACTACATGGACTGTTGCTTGTTACATGGACCAACCTAACACATATTGTGATTCTCAGAAGTCATTAGATTCATTTTACTTTTTTTGTTATTTCTTAGGACATGAATAAGTGAGAGGCACATTGTTCCTGATTGGTATACATGAATTCATGAGGATGGATCATTGCTCATCACCCGCATGATCACCTATGTGACAATTCTTTTATGTTTATTAATTATGATTCAAAATGAGTATTGACATGTTATAGTGAATTCGCTTAATCTCGCTTGGACACACTTTGATATTACTTTGGCAGGATTTTGCTCGATTGGTCGGGGTTTGTTCTGGAATGACATGGATCAGGAGAATTGATGTTTTAAACTATTTTTCTTAGCCTTAGCATCTATCACCAAGCTTAATTTGGATGTTTTTTTTTCTTTGAGCACAGTCTTGCTTGAGGACAAGCAAGGTTTTAAGCTTGGGGTAGTTGATAACACCCAAATTTAGGCATTTATGCTACTATTTCTTTATGGTTTTGTGTTAATATAGCCTTAATATGCCCAAAATAACCCTACATTCTTATCTTTTAGTAATTTGTATCTTTTCATAGATAAAGATGCTCAACTAGCCAATTTTGGGACTTGTAGGCACCAAACTTGAAAAGACATCTATCCTCTAAGATTTTTCCCCAACACATGGTTTTTATAGCAGTTAGGCTTCCATCCATCACGACCGCAACCATGGTGAATAGGAGCGTAACTGAGTCATCCACCTCGATCGTGGCCTGAACCGACACTACGATTGTAGGGTCGGCTGCAACTGAGGCATCCACCTCGACCATGGCCCGAACCAACACTGCAGTTGTAGGGTTAACCGTGACCGTGACATCCACCACGACCGTGGGGTCAGTCGCAATCGCAGAATCAACCTTGACAGTAGCTCGACCATGACACTGACCGTGGTAAGCTGGACCACAACCGTGGGGATCCCCTTGACTGAGTCATCTACCACGACCACGGAGCCTACCTTGACCACGGTGCATTCGCGACTGCATGTCTGCTTTCACCAATAAATACCTACCCTTCACGACCTGGAGAGGGGTTCTCGATTCAAGAATTCTAGGTTCTAAATTTTAGAGGTTCCCAAAGCCCCATGGGAGAGTGAAAAGGTCCTGGAAAGGCCTAAGCACTCATCCAATGGGCACCTCTTCAGTTGGTTTCTATCCTCCATCACGCTCCATCTCCGTTCATCCATTTCTCACCATCTCCAACTATCTTTGACCTCCATACAACCATCGAGCTACTGTTTGGGGTGGAATCAAGGAGAAAGGAGGCTGAAGAGTCCAGAAGATCAAGGAGGACAACCCATATATGAGATCTGGCCCATACAGAGGCTAAGGCTTGAGAGCCAACTCTCCTCTATGAGATAAATCTCTTCTCCTCCTCCTTTCTTCTACTTTTCTCCTCTATTTCTACACAATGATGTTCTTATATCTTTGTTCGGTGCCAACTATGCTTGTTCATGGCTAGTTGAACCCCTTCTTGTCTATGTAGCCTATTTTGGGCATGTTTATGTACTTTTACCTTAAGCAAGTAGTTTTAATCCAGATCTAGTATGCTTTTTGTTCTATCTTCTCTTTCTAGTTATGATTGGTAGTTTGGTTGATCCCTTTCTTTCTTGAATTTCTATTTCTACCGAAATCAATAGATTCATTGTAGAAATAGATAAGAGAGGTTGGTTTGGATCGGAATCTGAAAGGAGGACAGTTAAAGGTGGTTTGTGTAGAACCGTAGACCTGGCCTCAGTTGGGCCAACTGCCTGGTTCTACCTAGATCACGCATGTTCCTAGCATCACTGAGTATTCTAGACCTGAGAAGGTATCTAGAATATTTTAAGGTGCTGATTTGTCTTTCCTCGAGAGAGGTTTAATATCTTTGATGGGTTTTAGTCACACTGCGTGAGAGCAGGTGGGATGACCCCACAGGAATAGATACCATGGTATGTTCCATGTTTGGATGTAGATTGTTTGCTTGGGTGTTTGAGGGTTGTCTATGTGCTAGAACGGGTGCATAGACTGCCCAACTTGTGGTTACATAGCCAGGAACTCTATCTCTCTGATTAGTAGAACCCTGTAGAATCTATTTTATTTTATTTTCCATGTTTTGTTTTAATTCGTGACAACACACTAGACTAGTTCTACCTTCTCACTTTTATCAACTATTAGATCCACTTATCTGACTTAAGAACAAGATCTTAAGTGTCCTAAACATCCCCAGGTCCCTATGTTCGACCCTGTATATCTACTTCGGCCCCTTAATAAAGTTGTGTGGGTCCTTGAAGGTTTCAAGTTATAAATTTAAAGTCTGACTCTCCTCAAAGGAACAATCAAAGTATGCAGGTACCAAAAATTTAGACCCTTTACTAGTTTTTTAAATATTCAAATTTGTGGGTTCATAGATCTAACTGTAGTCATTTACAACCTCTGTAACAAAAAGATACAATTATAATGTTTAAATTATATTCCCACTAAATTCAAAGAGAACTACATATTATCAATCCAATTGTAATTCTTTTTAAAAAATGTAACTCTAATTAGCAAGATAGTGACACATAGGGTTTAGAGAGAAATTAACCTCACAAATGATCACAACTTGACCTAATAAATTTTATATAGGTTATATCTGTGTATATAATTTTTTCCTCAAAATATGGGCCCCAAGTTGTTTTTAAGTAATCATATATGATTAACACATGTTTATCCTAAATAGAGAAAATAAATATGGATGTGATTGTCAAATGTAGAAACTAACAAAATTTTTGGATTTACCATAGTCAAATTAGCTAACACCAAAATTTTGAATGGATTTGGATAATTCGTGATACTTCAATGTAATTTAGAAAGAGAAATCACTTAAACAAGTATATTGCCTAAAAATTGATCATGTTGAACTTTGTCCTAAGAGATTTTCTTAGACATAATAAATTTTCACGCGAATCTTTTTCTACAGTCATAATCCTATTATAACTCTCTGATCATGGGGAAAAGCTCTCCCCTTTCACTCGATTCACGAGGGCAAGTAGGGATCTGGAGAAAAATGAAGTATATTTCACTTTTGGTCTCTCCTTCCACTAAGTCTATGATCGAAAGGTATATATGTTTACCCCCCTCCCTCGATTTTATCCCACATCTAGATAACGACCATCAAAGGGCACCCTCCTTACCCACCTCATTTATACCGAGCACTCCTTACCCCAAACCAACTCTGATAGTTTCGGGTGTGTCACAAGTGACCATCACGGTCATTGGGGAGGCATCAAATCATCTCCAGAGTCCCTAGAGTATTGATTTGAACATTCAACTGATCCAAGAAGGTATCTTTCCCTTTCCCGACACCTGTTCATGGAATATCACAGTGTACCAAGTCATTTGCATGTTTTCCCTATCATTGTTCCTTTTGTTTTCGATGCTAATAAAACTCATTTCCAATCCAGTATTGTCTTGGTTGATTGTTCACTAACTCACAAGATTCAGGTTACACTTTTTCTAGAGCTACTCTTTCGCCTATTTTACCCAGTTTGAATGGTTTTTCCTACCTTTCCGTCATGGCGAGAGGTATGGTTTTCATTTCAGTTTCCACATCATCTAAGATGTTGGTGGTCAGGTCCAGCAATGGCTTGAGGAGATAGATCCCACTGTATCAAATTCAAGTTTTAATGGTTTGACGATTTCATTTTTCTAATGGCGTGAGGTTGAAGAAAGATCTGTGAGTCAGGTTTACTTATTTTCCGTTGGATGATTCATCATTGTGTCATGCATATGAGGGGAAATATGGTCCTTTTAACATGCTTTGCCTCACTAATTGAATGTTTTCTTTGAGAGGGGTTGATGATCTATGCGACCATGATGGATTGGTCCATCTCAGCCTTCTTTCTAGGTTTTGGATTTACTGTCAACAAGGATTTTCCTTGTTCTCTGATGGTCAATTCTTTGAATGTTCATAGTAATTAATTGGATGCTTAGAAAATTATGGGAAAAAATATTTTGTAAAGAATTTTATGAGATCTAAATAATGGATTCAATTTGAAATCAATAGTTTCACTCTATTTTCCCCAACTCTATGTTGAACCTTGAAATCCAAGATTTTAGGTTGAATGCCAATATTTAATGAAGGTTACTGGTTTATTAGGGTATTTAGGGTTTCAATCAACCAAAAATAGTGATTAGGGTTCCTCAACCCAAGAATAATAATTAAGAACTCGATGAGAGAGAGGTAAGTGTTCTATGCACTTTTAACATACATATTGATTATTTGAATATATGTATGTATGTACATTGTACATAGAATGATATGAATGTATTATTTATTGCTTCAATATTCAAATTCAATGAATCTGAAATGAACTGAATGTAATGTATATTATCAATATCATTGTATTATCTTCATGTACATTAAAGAGAAAGTTACAAATGTAATCTAAGAGAAAGTACGAGTTTTCAAGAGAAAGGTAATGATAAAAGATAGCTTATATAAGATCCTCACCAAGAGGCTCCTCAGAGAAGAACTAAGAGGAACTTTGGTGCAACCAAAGAGTCACTTCGGTGCAGAGGAGAAGAGTCACATTATTGCAAAACCTGGGGATTCCTATATAGATCAAGATAAAAGAAACTATTCAAAAGAAATGGTATCTCTTTTACAATGTTTAATGTTGAAAGTTTGAGTTTTGATTTGCAAGTTCTCTTTAAGATACAATATGTTCAATTCCACTTACCATTTTGTGTGATGCATGATTGGGGGTACGATATCTGTAGGTACGAAGCAATGAAAAGGATAGGGCCATGTGAAGATCATCCTAAGGAATAGCTCAAGCTTTCTCAAGGTTTTTCATGGTGGGGTGCCATCTACCTAGATGATCCAATCATTTAAAATAGAGTTTCTTTCCTATTTTAAATCATGTTTAGAGGTTAGATGTGTATGCAATAACTCAACTATACTAGATTGTATTTGAAAAAATGTATCAAACAATTTCAATATTAATGCATGTTGATTTTTTACTTTATTTGAAATGTTTGTAATCATTGTGACATCCCTCTGACCTAAAGACCCTCATGTTATGGAAAACATGGGATTTTCTTCCGTTGATACATGTATTCTTAAAAGGGATGTTACAATAATGATATTAGAGTAAAAAAGTAGATGGCTACTAGGAAAATATGATTCATATATAGTTCTCCTTAAGATGAATATATGAAATTAAGTTATAGGATGGCCTCAAAGGGGGAGTATCAAACCTTAGAGTAACTAGTGTTTTCACCTTAGAGTAGAAAAACATGTTAGGGATAAGTGCATATATAGTCCGATCATACATATTGACCTAATCTTAGTTGGTTTCATGTCCTCTCTTGTTTTAGTGGTTGGTGCACATCATGTGAGGAATGTTGAGGGATGTCATATGCATAAGACGTATTGTGCATTTTTCCCATTCATAATAGTGTGTGTGGTATGGGACATGTGTACTATTAAGTTGGTGAAGGGTAGCATAATAGGGTCTAACATCGTTGGATATGTTCATGATCAACACATTCATGGGGATGTCAAAAAGATAGGCAAAACGAAGGACCTAAAATAGGATGTCATCTAGACCTAATGTTAAAAAGTTTTCCCTAGGGTAAAGATAGATCCCCATAGTGAAATGATTGGCTTTAGTAGTGTTTAAAGGAGTAACCCAAGATTTAATGAGAAACATTATGCAACCCAATGAATTTGGGAAAGAATTTACACTAAGAAAGTGATAAGTAAAACCCTAAGATGGGCATATTGGGTTTTATGGGAGGCAGAGAAGCAGCGGAAACAAAAATTTTCTCCCTCAAACCCAGAACAAAAGGAATCACGTCAACGTCTATATAATAGGAAAGATGGTTTGTGGATGCATACCTTGTCCCGAGGCTTGCTCGGCGACAGTACCTTGAGCCTTGCGCGGTCTTCACCTCCGATCTTGGACGGTGTTTGTGCAGCTCCTGGTCACACCGGGACTGAAGACTCCTGGTCTCACCAGGACTGTCAGGATTGACAGTTGTCCTTCGAGCAACAGAGGTCTCCCTCCTCTGCAGTCATCCACACGGACTGCCTAGAACTCCGATCTCCTTTTTGCACAAGGAATCAGAAGGATTCACACCCTCCTATCGACGTACTAGTTGCCAACACACTCTCCTTCCACCAGTCACTTTCTGTAGTTATCTTTCCCTTGCTGTGCCTCCCTTATCGGGTAGCACTTGCTCGGACTCTCTCTCGGTTACCAAAACCAGAGAGAACGACAACTTCACATAGCAACTGGTTGCACTGAGTTGTTCTCTGAGAAGCCCCCAATACCCCTATATATATAGGAGGGTCATGGGACAGGGTTCTCTATCCCGGGCAATGCGGGACTAAAGTAGGAGTAGAAGGGTTCCAGATTTTCCACAAAAACAACCAACTCGCAACCTGAACCGATCGTTTCATAAATTAAACGGTTGGTTGGGGATCTGAGCCAGTCAGTTGACACCTCAACCGATCGATTGGGACCCATGAACCGGTCGGTTCGTGGTCCTGATCAGTTCCCGATTGACTTTCCTTCTTTTGTTTCCAATTGTTATTGAATACCAATCCTTGTTCCAATCAAATTGGGCAAGTGAAACGAAAGGAAATTTCTCACCAATCTTACTTTCCCAACTTGCCTGGTTGCAACAGTTGAACCGATCATTTCAACACTTGAAGCAATCGTTCACCCTGTTCATGAGTCGATCGACTCACCACATGAGCCGATCGGTTCACCAAGCTGAGCCGATCGGTTCATCACATGATTCGATTGGTTGGGAGTGCAGATTGTGCAGAATCTGTCAATTGCGGTTTCAATCAATCTGATACTCTAATCAATCAGTCCAACATCTTGAACACTATGATACTGAGCTATCAATTGATTGAGTGTTTAATTGAACTACTAAACTCCTTTAGTAATCAATCTAAACATTTTTTTGTGTACAAAACTCCTCTTCCATGTTAAATCCTATGTGTGTGACCCTGCAGGTCCATTTCATGTTGGCAGTGAAAGTCCATAACACTTATGACCTCACAAGCAAAGAGCGGTGCCTAGTCACACATCAGTGCTACCCAAGTGAAATAGAAAGTTGGAGAACAACTTTCAATCCTACAATCCGTGAATGGTGTTATAGTGAATGTATAATTCCTTTGTCACTGATATCCTGAATGAACTCGAGGCATGGAACAGTCATCCTGTCAACGTTCATTCATTTCCTTAATCTCAGAGCAGACTGGGTGAGATGTGTGTGGCATCAATATCACATATTGATACACACGTGCATGCGCATGCCTTTCTCAATCCTACTCATCAAGTGGCCAAGGACATCAAACTCCCTCAGGAGGGACAAATCCCATATCTATCACTCACCCCTCAAAAGCCCCATGTGTCAAAGCCACCCAATCATCACCTTTATAACAACCCATGTTTCAGGACTGCGTTTGATGATGTCAAAGTGTACCCAACGACATGTGTTGAGTGTAGTGATTTTAGGTCTAAGAATCACACTCACCACCATCACTATGAGAGCTTACTGTGACTACCAAGTCATGGTTCCATGTGTCACTCTCACGGTGGGTCTGTCTGGTACCTTATTCTCTAACAAGTACCTATGTGCTTGGTTTGATATCACTATATCATGACTAATGAGATTCTGTCATCAACCAACACACAATCTACTCTTTAGTGTTATTGATGTCTATGGTTATTTCCACAATAACAACCAACTAGGGACCAAACAAGAATGTATACTCTTAACATCCGTATGATCTCATCGTTCAGGTCCTCAACCCAAAAACATACGTCTTTGAGTAAAACAATTCTTTAGACATCTATCATGTTACACTATCATCTCAGAAACAGTTTAAACATATAGATCAGAAATTGCCTTTATGATTATTCAAATCATTTACAAAGTACCCCATTACAATCATCATATGACTTGCTCTATGGGCATACATACCAACAGACTCCCACTTGCACTTAGAGCCAGTCACCAAGGAACCTCAGTCCTTGTGACCTAGCATGACCATCATGCTTCTGCTGAGAAAGGGCCTTAGTCAGTGGATCAGCTATGTTGTCTTCAGTTGGTAATTTGCAAATCTTTACATCTCCTCACTGTACGATCTCTCATATGAGATGGAAGCACCGCAGTATGTTCTTGGACTGCTGATGTGATATGGGTTCCTTAGCTTGTGCAATAGCTCCATTATTGTCACAATAAAGCTCAATTGCATCACAACTACTGGGAACTACACCAAGTTCAGAGATGAACTTCTTGATCCACACAGCCTCTTTTGCTGCATGTGAAGTAGCAATATACTCAGCCTCTATAGTAGAATTGACAACTGTTTCTTGCTTGGAACTCTTCCAGCTCACAGCTCCATTATTAAGGCAAAACACAAATCCTAACTGCGATCTGTAATCATCTTTATCAGTTTGGAAGCTTGCATCAGTGTAACCCTTTACAACCAACTCTTCCTCACTGCCGTTAACAAGAAACTGATCCTTAGTCCTTCACATGTACTTGAGGATGTTCTTTACGACTGCCCAATGAGCATCCCCGAGATCTGACTGGTGCATGCTCATCATGCTAAGAGCATACAAGACATCTGGGCGTGTGCACAACATAGCGTACATGATGGATCCGATGGCTGATGCATATGGGAACCCATTCATACGCTCCCTCTCTTCACAAGATTGGGGACATTGAGCTCTAGAGACAGTGACTCCATGTAGCATGGGGATGTTGGCTCTCTTTGAGTTCTCCATGTTGAACCACTTCAGCACTTTGTCGTTGTACGTGCTCTGACTTAGTCCGAGAAGCCTAATAGATCTATCTCTATAGATCTTAATTCCTAGAATGTAGGATGCTTCTCCTAAGTCCTTCATTGAGAAAGTAATCCCAAGCCAAGTCTTTACCTTCTCTAAGGCTAAGACATCATTCCCCATCAAAAGTATGTCATCCACATACAATATGAGGAATGTGGTCAAGCTCCCACTAACCTTCTTGTACACACAAGGTTCATCTTCATTTTGAGTAAAGCCAAACATTTTGACTTCCTCATCAAATCGAAGATTCCAACTCCGAGATGCTTGCTTCAATCCATAGATTGGCCTTTGCATCTTACAGACTTTATTGGCATTCTTTAGATCTACAAAACCTTCAGGCTGTGTCATATACACATCCTCATTTATATTCCCGTTAAGGAATGTGGTTTTAACATCCATCTGCCAAATCTCATAGTCATAATAAGCTGCAATAGCAAGCATGATCATGATGGACTTAATCATGGCAACTAGAGAAAAGGTTTCATCATAGTCAACACCTTGAACTTGTCGAAATCCCTTCGCAACCAATCTGCCTTTATAAGTTTGCACATTGCCATCCATGTCGGTCTTCTTCTTAAAGACCCACTTGCACCCTATGGGTTTTACCCCTTCGAGTGGTTCCATCAAAGTCCATACTTTGTTGGAGTACATGGATTCCATCTCAGATCTCATGGCTTCAATCCATTTCTCAGAATCTGGTCCTTCCATAGCCTCTACGTAGGTAGTTGGATCATCATCTATGATCAACTCACCACCATCCTGAGTCACAAGGTATCCAAACCTCTCAGGTTCAAGGCGGGCCCTACTAGATCTACGAGGTCCTTGTGTTACCTGAGGAGACTGAGATTCCACAACACCTTGTGAATCTCCATTTTCCTCTTGTACATCCACCAGTTCTATGTTTTCTTGTTGGGCTTGAACCTCTTCAAGCTCTACTTTCCTCCCACTGCTTCCTTTGGAAATAAATTCCTTCTCTAGGAATACAACATCCCTGGAAACAAACACTTTGTTGTCAGTAGGGTGGTATAGATAATATCCCTTGGTTTCCTTGGGATATCCAACAAAATAACATTTATCAGATTTGGGTCCAAGCTTATCAGGAAACATTTTCCTAACATAAGCCTCACAACCACAAATCTTCATAAAAGACAAGTTGGGACGCTTCCCGGTCCATATCTCATATGGTGTCTTTTGAACCGACTTAGATGGTACACGGTTAAGTGTAAACGCGGCAGTTTCAAGAGCATAACCCCAGAAAAAATTGGAAGATCAGCAAAACTCATCATTGATCGCACCATATCCAACAATGTGTGATTCCTTCTTTCAGACACACCATTATGTTGTGGTGTTCCAGGCGGAGTCCATTGTGATACAATACCACAGGCTCGCACAAGGTCCTCAAACTCCTGGCTTAAGTATTCTCCACCTCGATCAGATCGAAGTGCCTTAATACTTTTACCAAGTTGGTTCTGTACTTCATTCATGAAATCCTTGAACTTTTCAAGGGTTTCTGACTTATGTTTCATCAGGTACACATAGCCATACCTACTGAAGTCATCAGTAAAGGTAATGAAGTACTGATACCCACCTCTGGCATTAGTTCTAAAAGGCCCACATACATCAGTATGTATGAGTCCTAATATATCACTAGCTCTCTCACCTTTACCTAAAAAGGAAGTCTTGGTCATCTTGCCCATCAAGAAAGATTCACATGTCTCTATTGATTCATAATCAAAAGATTCTAGATAACCATCTTTATGGAGTCTAGAAATGCGCTTCTCATTTATGTGCCCTAGACGACAATGCCAAAGATATGTTTTGTTTGAGTCGTTGAGTTTTTGCCTTTTGGTGTTTATGTTGTATACACTTGTCTCCAAATCTATCAAGTATAGACCATAAGACATCGGGGCACTGCCATAAAAGATCCCATCTTTAGAAATGGAACATTTTCCATTCTTAATAAGAAATTCAAATCCATCCTTGTCCAAACAAGAGATGGAAATGATATTCCTATTTATGGAAATTACATAATAGCAGTTCTTTAACTCTATTATTAGCCCACTTGGTAGAGTTAACTCATAGGTTCCTACGGCACTGGCGGAAACCCTTTCCCCATTAGCAATATGTAGTTCAACCTCGCCTTTCCCTAAAGGCCTACTTCTCTTAAGATCCTTCACATTTGAACAAATGTGAGATCCGTATCCGGTATCAAGTACCCATGACGAAGAAGTAGTAAAGTTAATCTATATCACGTATACACCAGAAGTAGAGATCTCTATCTCTGACTTCTTCTTCCATCGTTCCTTCCATCCTCTCCATGTAGAAAAAATTGGTTTGGCGAGAGAACCCTTCTCTCCCTTACCATTCGTTCCATTGATCTCTATCAATGAACTTTCTTTCTTCTTCACCAACGCATTAAGCGTACATAGAGTGGATTCAAAGGCTCCTCGTATATCTAGATTGTGCAAAACACTTCTCATAGTCCTCAACCAGTTATGGAATTTATTATCAATTAATTTTCCCATTTTAAAAGATGATTCCTTTGCCATTCTACAAGAGAAAATTGCATTTTGTCAAAACTCCTTTTGATTTGATTTGAATAAATTTGACGATAGTTAATTAGGCCGTTAATTAATTACCGCTCCCACTATTTTGACTCAAATTGACAACCCTCACCATCAATTCATAAGATTGCAGCTTACAATCTTCTAGTGGGTCAAGATCCATATTTCATCAAGTCATGAGTCAGCTTTTCCTGATCGCCCATAAATTTGACTATTTAGGTAGGCCATCATGCCAATTGCATCATATTCAACTCTTGATGAATGAACATGCGCAACACCTTTCCATGAACATTCCGTACCTCTGGGCTTAGACGCTCTAAGAATCACCAGTTAAGTCTATCCCAAAAGTCGACACGGTAAACATGGACCCTGCTTTGGCAGAACATGCATGTCGACCCTTCACACTTCCACAAGATGGACGGCGCACCACGCTTTGGGATAACCTATGCTTGGTAGATCGAGTTTTCCATGTGTGTCGCTAATGGAAGGCGTATAAGACTTAATATTTTAATGATGGATTTGGTTTTTATACACATATACATATCCAATCACCAAAATATATAATATGTATCATATACATGCTATATCCCACAGAAAACATGCAAAACGATAAATGCAATGATTATGGCCATCCTATTGTGATTCCTCAAGCCAAGAGGAATGATGGTCATCTAGGTATACATCACATGCAACCTATACAAGATGAAATATGTGCCTGCCTTTCTGGGTTTGATCAGCTCATATCCATGATTGATCGGCTAGCCATCAAGTTGGTTGTTCGGGTGCCACCATCCGATCAACTGGCGCCTCCAGCCGATCGGTTCACCAATCATCGTGCATCTCCTCAGGTTACCATCCGCTCGTCTCGCTCCTCGAACTGGTCATCTGGAACACCAACCGATCAGTTCATGCCTTGAACTGATCATCTCAGGTCGTCCACAGGTCGTTCACCGTTCTTTGACATAACAGGAAATAAAATCTATCCTATTTACAATTTAATTGTGAAACCCCGAGTTACATTCGGGGGGAGCAAAGGTAGGAAAATAAATCTCGAATTATTTCGAGTTACATCAGGAATAGGAGAAAGGGAATCGGTGTGCAGACCGAGATGCAAGCAACCACATACAACCACACACAGATATAGGGTTTATAGGCCATAACCATGCTACACATCCACCACAAAACTCGTTTAAGGGCGACGTGTATCAAGTGCATTAATATTACATATCATATATGTATATTTGGGATTTGTGGATTGGACATGCATAAAGCCAATTTTATTCGCATCGTATGCAATAAATAAAGGCGACAAACCAAAATCGATCATATTGATAATCCTAAAATATAGAGCAGTTGACGTGGCTCTGATACCACTATTGGGTTTTATGGGAGGCAGAGAAGTAGCGAAAACTAAAATTTTCTCCCTCATACCCAGAACAAAAGGAATCACGTCAATGTCTATATAGTAGGAAAGATGGTTTGTGGATGCATACCTTGTCCCGCGGCTTGCTCTGCGATAGTACCTCGCGCCTTGCGCGGTCTTCACCTCTGGTCTTAGACGGTGTTTGTGCAGCTCCTGGTCGCACCGTGACTGAAGACTCCTGGTCTCACCGGGACTGTCAGGATTGACAGTTGTCCTCCGAGCGACAGAGGTCTCCCGCCTCTACAGTCGTCCACACAGATTGTCTGGAACTCCGATCTCCTTATCGCACAAGGAATCGGAAGGAGTCTCACCCTCCTATCATCGTACTAGTCGCCAACACACTCTCCTACCACCATTCACTTTCTGCAGTTGTCTTTCCCTTGTTGTGCCTCCCTTATCGGGTAGCACTTGCTCGGGCTCTCTCTCTATTACCAAAACCAGAGAGAATGAAAACTTCACAGAGCAACTGGTTGCACTGAGTTGTTCTCTGAGAAGCTCCGTATACCCCTATATATAGGAGGGTCATGGGACAGGGTTCTCTATCCCGGGCAATGCGGGACTAAAGCAGGAGTAGAAGGGTTCGAGATTTTCCACAAAAACAACCAACTCGAACCTGAACCGATCATTTCATAAATGAAACGGTCGGTTGGGGATCTGAGCCAGTCGGTTGACACCTCAACCGATCGGTTGGGACCCATGAACCGGTCGGTTTGTGGTCCTGATCAGTTCCTGATTGACTTTGCTTCTTTTGTTTCCAATCGGTATCGAATATTAATCTTTTTTCCAATCAAATTGGGCAAGTGAAACGAAAGGAAATTTCTCACCAATCTTACTTTCCCAACTTTCTCGGTTGCAACAGTTGAACTGATCATTTCAACACTTGAATCAATCGTTCACCCTGTTCATGATCCGATTGACTCACCACATGAGCTGATCGGTTCACCAAGATGAGCCGATCGGTTCATCACATGAGTCGATCGGTTGGGAGTGCAGATTGTGCAGAATCAGTCAATTGCGGTTTCAATCAATCGGATACTCTAATCAATCAGTCCAACACCTTGAACACTATGATACTGAGCTATCAATTGATTGAGTGTTTAATTGAACTACTAAACTCCTTTAGTAATCAATCTAAACATTTTTTGTGTACAAAACTCCTCTTCCAGTTTAAATCCTATGTGTGTGACCCTACAGGTCCATTTCATGTTGGCAGTGAAAGTCCATAACACTTATGACCTCACAAGCAAAGAGCGGTGCCTAGTCACACATCAGTGCTACCCAAGTGAAATAGAAAAGTTGGAGAACAACTTTCAATCCTACAATCCGTGAATGGTGTTACAGTGAAGGTATAATTCCTTTATCACTGATATCCTTAATGAACTCGAGGCTTGGAACAGTCATCCTGTCAACGTTCATTCATTTCCTTGATCAAAGAGCAGACTGGGTGAGATGTGTGTAACATCAATATCACATATTGATTCACACATGCATGCACATGCCTTTCTCAATCCTACTCATCAAGTGGCCAAGGACATCAAACTCCCTCAAGAGGGACAAATCCCATATCTATCACTCACCCCTCAAAAGCCCCATGTGTCAAAGCCACCCAATCATCACCTTTATAACAACCCATGTTTTAGGACTGCGTTTGATGATGTCAAAGTGTACCCAACGACATGTGTTGAGTGTAGTGATTTCAGGTCTAAGAATCACACTCACCACCATCACTATGAGAGCTGACTGTGACTACCAAGTCATGGTTCCATGTGTCACTCTCACGGTGGGTCTGTCTGGTACCTTGTTCTCTAACAAGTACCTATGTGCTTGGTTTGATCTCACTATATCATGACTAATGAGATTCTGTCATCAACCAACACACAATCTAGTCTTTAGTGTTATTGATGTCTATGGTTATTTCCACAATAACAACTGACTAGGGACCAAACAAGAATGTATACTCTTAACATCCGTATGATCTCATCGTTTAGGTCCTCAACCCAAATGCATACGTCATTGAGTAAAACAATTCTTTAGATATCTATCATGTTACACTATCATCTCAGAAATAGTTTAAACATATAGATCAGAAATTGCCTTTATTATTATTCAAATCATTTACAAAGTATCCCATTACAATCATCATATCACTTGCCCTATGGGCATACATACCAATAGGGCAGTCTTATGAGATTTCTAGCATGAAATTTATTTTCGGTGGGTAGAATTGTAACATCCCAAATAATTGAATAAGATAAGTCTAGCATCGTAATAGAATTTTTCTCCACATATTAATGTCAAACCTTGAGCTTCAATGCAAATAAAACCTAAGAAAATGCCCAAGTATTCAAAGTTATCACTTAAAGTTTCAATTAATGCCTATAGTGACAATGAGATATAAATATAATGTGCAAACTCATGTTCCTACTAAATGCAAAGATAACAACATATTATGAGTCCAATTGTATATCTTTTTAATCAAATGTAACCTTATTTAGAAAAATAGTGACGTATAGGGGTTAGAGTGAAATTAACCTCGTAAATGTTCATAACTTGACCTAATAAAATTTTATATAGATTTAAATCATGTATATGAAGTTTTTTCTTAAAATATGGGCTCCAAGTTGTTTTCTAGTAATCATCTAGGATTTATACATTTTCATCCTCAAAAGAGAAAATAAAAATGGTTGTGGTATCAAACATAGAAACTAACAATAGTTTTGGTTCCACACAGTCAAATTGGCTAACACCTCATTTGAATAGGTTTAGATAATCCTTCATGTGTCAATTTAGTTTATATAGAAAATCACTTAGACTAGTATATTGCCCAAATCGTGATAATGTTGGACTTTTGTTTAAGCAATATTTTGTACTACATAAAGTGTCACATGGATCTTATGCTAGAGTTACAATCTGATTATGGGAAAATCTCACCCCTTACACTTGACTTGTGACTAAAAGTAGGACTTTGTAGAAATGGAAAGTCCCTCCCACTTTCGATCTCTCATCCCACCAAGTCTATGACCCCCTCCCTCGATTTTGTTCCACATACAAGGAATAACCATCAACGCACACCCTCCTTAATACCTCATTTAGGCATTGCACACACTACCCCAAGCTAACTTCAGTGGTTTGTGGTGTGGCACCAACGACTATCGCAACCATTGGGGGGATCATATCATCTCCTGAGCCCATAGAGTATTGATTCAGATGTTCAACTGACCCAAGAAGGTATCTTTCCCTTTCTCTACTCATGTCCGTGGAATTTCATAGTGTACCATGTCATGTTCACAGTTTCCCTATCATTGTCCCTTTGGTTTTCTGTGCTAATAAAACTCAGACGCGGTCTAGTAGGGTCTTGGTTGATTGATCACCTGCTCACAAGCTTCAGGTTCCACTTTTTCTAGAGATACTTTGTCTCCTATTTCCTCTAATTTTGTTTCCCCTCCCCTTCCATCATGGTGACAGGGATGGTTTTGTTTCCAATATCCACATCATGTTGAACATTTTCGCCCAATCCAACAATGGTGTGAGGAGATAGACCCCATGGTATCAAATTCAAGTTTTGATGGTTTGACTATTTCATTTCACCAAGATCCAATCTTTGTGCACTGTTGAAGGTACAAGGTTAAATAAAGATCCATGAGTCATGCTTACTTCTTTACCCTTGTACGATTCATCATTGTCTCATGCATATGGGGGCAATATGGACCTTTTCACATGCTTTGACCTTGTTGACTGTGTGTTTTCTTTGAGATAGGATAAGGATCCATGCGACCAAGATGGATTAGTCTAGATCACCCTTCTTATTAGATTTTGGATTTATCGCCAACATGGATTTTACTTTCTCTCTGATTGGACAATTTTTTTTAAATTCATTGTACTTCATCAGATTCTCTAAAAAATATGTGCAAATATGTTTTGGAAAGCATTCTTTGAAATCTAAATGATAGATTAAGTTTCAAATCATGTTTTGACTCTATTTTTCCCCAATTTTGTAATAAACCTTGGACCCTATACTTTAGGTTGAATACCAATATTTGATGAAGGTTAATGACATAAGGTATTTAGGGTTTCAATCAACCCAAGGAAATGATTAGTGTTTCCTCAACCTAATAGAAACAACATAGATCTTCCTTAAGAGAGAGGAAAGTGGTCCATGCACTTTGTACATAAGTATTGATTGTTTCAATATATGTATGTATGTACAATGTACAAAGAATTCTATGAATGCATTACTTCTACTTCAATTGTTAAAATTCAATGAATTTATAATGAACTGAATGTCTTTTTTATTGTCAATATTATTGTACTATTTTCATGCACATAAAAGACAGTTGCAAATCAAATGTAAGAGAAAGTTAAGAGTTTTGAAGAGAAAGATAATGATAAAAGATATCTTATATAAGATCCTCACAAGAGACTCCATGGAAAAAACCTAAGAGGCACTTCTGTGCATAAGAGAAGAGAAATTTTGGTACAACCCAAGATTCACTTTGTTGCATAAGGGGTACATTTGTTTTACTAGAAATAGATGTATTGTAAAGTATTCGTACATCCATCAAGACAAAGTTTATGTTTGATTAACTGGAGCGGGAAAATCAAGGAATCTGGTTGTTTTCGAGTGTGTAGTAGTTGTAGGATTATCTTTTACATCTCAAATCGACAGGACACTGAGATACAACTTGTGAACTGGTGCTCAAATGGCATAGACTGCCAACCTAGCCGTACAATCCATGCCTACTGTAGACATAGCCTACCTATTGGTCCCACACATGACGGAAGCAAAGATGCCATTCACCTAAAGCAAATGTAAAAACTTATTCTGCTGCATTGTTTAAACCCAGCAACTAGGTAATACAAGATGAAAGAAATTCAGTATTCTATGGAATCCCATGTAACAAATGTGCCCCAAATAAAATTCACTTTGGTGCACAACCCCAGGATTCTTATGTTGGTCATGATAAAAGAAATTATTGCAAAGAAATTGTATATCTTTTTCCATTTTTAACGTTTAAATTTTATTTTCACTTTACAAGTTCTCTTTAAGATTCAGTATGTTCAATTACACCTACCAATTTGTTTGATGCATGGCTGGGGGAGCAATGCCCATAGGCACAGAGCAATGTCAAGGACAGAGACATGTGAAGATCAACCTAAGGAACAACTCAAGGTTTCTCAATGTTTTTCTTGGTGGGGTGCCATCTACCTAGATGATACAATAATTTAGAATATAGTTTCTTTCATGATTTAAATCATGTTTAGAGGTTAGATTGTGTATTCAAGAACTCAACTGTACAAGATTGTCTTTGAACAATGTATGAATCAATTTCAATATAAATCATGGTGATTGTTTACTTTATTTGTAATGTTTATTATCATGGTGACATATCTCTAAGATAAAACTTTAATGTTATGGAAAATGTGTGAGTTGCTTGCACTGATACATGTTTATTTGAAAGGGGTGTTATAATAATGGTATTAGAGTAAATAAGTAGATGGATACTAGGAAATTATGATTTTTATATAATTTCCTAATATGAATATATGAAAGGAATGAACTCCAAGGAAGAGTATCAAACCCTAGAGTAACTAGTGTTTTCACTCTAGAGTAGAAAGGCATGTTAGGGATAGGTGTATATCTAGTTTGATCTTAAGGATTGACCTAATCTTAGTTAGTGTCATATCCTCTCTTATCTCAATGGTTGGTGCACACCATGTGAGGAATGCGGAGGGATGCCATAAGTAGAAGACTTATTGTGCATCTTTCCCTTTCATAATATAATGTGTGGTATGAAACTTGTGTACTATTAGGTTGGTTAAGGGTAGAATAATACGATCTCACATCATTGTGTATGTGCCTAGTCAAAACATGCATAGGGATGTCAAGAAGATGTGTAATACAAAGGACCTTAAATATGAAGTCATCAAGATCTAATGTTAAAGTTGTCTCTAGGCTAAATATAGATCCCCATAGAAAAATGATTGGTTTCCATATAGCCTAATTAGTGTTTAAAGGATTAACCCAAGATTTAGTGAGAAAAAGTATGAAACCCAATGAGTTTTGGAAAACATTTACACTCAATAATGGATGAGTAAAACCCAAAGGTGGGTAGTCATATGATTATGGCAAAATTCATTTATGGTGAGTAGAATTGTAACATCCCAGAAATCTAAATAAGATAAGTTTAACATCTTAACAGAATTTGTCTCCACAAATTAATGTCAAACCATGGAATTCAATTCAAACAAAACCCTAACCAAATACCCAAGTTTTCAAAGTTATCACTTAATGTTTCAATTAATGCCCAAAGTGACAGAGATATATAATTATAATGTTTAAAAGCATGTTCCCACTAGATTCAAAGATAACTACATACTATGAATCCAGTTGTAATTCTTTTTAATCAAATATGACCCTATCTAACAAAAGAGTGACACATAGGGGTTAGAGTGAAATTAACCTCATAATCGTTCACAATTTGACCTAATAAAATTTTATATAGACTTAAATTGTGTACATCATGTTTTTTCTCAAAACATGAATCTAATAGTTGTTTTAAGTAATCATATATGATTAATACACTTTTATCCTAAAAAGAGAAAATAAAGATATTTGTGGTTGCCAAACATAGAAATTAATTATATTTTTTGTTACCAATAGAAAAATTTGCTAACAACTCAATTTTAAATGGATTTGGGTAGTCCTTGATGTTCCAAATTAATCTAGAAAGAAAATTACTTGACTAGTATATCACCCAAATCTTGATCATCTTGGAGTTTGGCCTAGGTGATTATTTAGACTACATAAAGTGTCACACAGATCTTGTGTCAGAGTCACAATCTAATTATGACTCTTAGAACACATGAAAAGCTCTCCCCTTTCACCTGACTGCAAGGGCAAGCAGGACCCCATATAAATGTGAGGTCCCTCCCTCTTTCGGTCTCTCTTTCCACCAAGTCTATGACTGGAAGTTATATATGTATATCACCCTTATTTGAATATGTCCCACATCTAGGGAACAACCACTGACGCACACCCTCCTTAGCCACCTCGTTCAGACCGAGCACTCCTTACCCCTATCCAACTCTAGTGGTTCTGGGTGTTAGACAAGTGACCACCATGGTTGTCAGGGGGGATGGCATCAAATCATCTCTAGAGCCCATAGAATAATAATTCAGACATTCAACTGACCCAAGAAGGTATCTTTCCCTTTCTCCATCCTATTCTAGGAAAATAAAAAGCTCAGGCTGCCTCCTGAGGAGCGTTGTAGTTTTCGTTGCCAGCTCGACGGCTCCAGCTTCTTCACTTTTTAGCCTCTAGCATCATCCATCTCTTGAAACTCGATCCTTGTCTCTCTCGATCACAGCCCTGCCTTCTTTGCGGTTTCGGTGTTAGATGGTATTTTGCCCGATGGATTCTTTATTAATTCGGCCATCTGAGCTAATTGCTGATCAATTTGGCGTTGATGCGTCTACATATCCGCCATCTAGACCTGTAATGAGTTCAAAACACCCGAATTTGAAAGCGCACTCTGCTCTAGCTGGTTATTAATCATGTCCTACCTTTTTACAAAATCAAACAATTGTCCAACCACATCTGATTGGCTTGAAACCTTGTCCTGTCCCTACTCCTTGGCTGATCCTTGGTATTTAACTTACCCTTGGAAGCTTCCTTTGTTTGACTGGAAGGAGGTGTTTTTGGTGTATTGACTTAGTCCTCCCCTCTTCTTGAAAGCTTGAGGCGGCTTCGTGGAGTTATGCAGATGATGTGAGTTTTCAGCTACATCTTTGTTGCCATAACTGAAGCCAGGGTGGTTCGGCCTTTTGAAATTTACAAAGGAGACATTCTCAGTCTCCTCTGCCTTAGATTCGGTATCGCTTGACGAGTCAGGTCGGATGTAGATGCAGTTATCTACCCCGTGTCCACCCTCTCCACAGGTGACACACTTCATGACTCTTTCAGCTGCTTTACATCCGTTACTATCCTCTGGATCTGAGAAGTAATAGTCTCCAAAGCCTTGGATTCAAAATAAGGTCCTTCACTAACCTTCTTAGCTTGCCCCTTGTCGGATCTATCATAGCCAGTGCCGGCTTGTAGCTCGGCCATGTTCTTGATGATCTTCTCAGACCTACTCAGCTTCTTACCCAGGAAGTCACTTCCTGCTGCTGCATTCAGTGAAACCCTTTCATCGGGAGTTAGAACGTTATAGAAGGTAGTGATTAAGAAACATTTCTTATAGTTGTGGTGAGGGAAGTCCCTCTGATATTCCTGGTATCGCTCCCAGGCATCGTGGAGGTTCTCGTTTGGCTTTTGCATGAAGGAAGTTATCCTTTGTCTATTCCGCATGGTCTTCTCAGTTGGATAGAACTTGTTCACGAAGGCATCTGCCAGTGCTCCCCATCCATTCAGAGCTTGGTGGGGCAGCCCCAGATACCATGATAGAGCCTTATCCTCCAAAGAGAAGATGAAGCCCTTGCAGTAGATTACCTCCTGGGGAACCCCCCACATCTTGATGGTGTCGTAGATGTTTTTGAAGGCATCCAAGTGGTGATAGGGGTTGTCATTCTTAGAACTCCCCCTAAAGCTTTTGTTTTGAATCATGGATATGACCGATGGCTTGAGCTCGAAATTGGTGGCGTTGAATCGCGGGATGATGACAGGGCATCGGGAATTGTTAGCCTTTGTGGAAGCTAGCTCCCTCACAGTCTTTTCTTCTTCTTCTTCAGAATCATCACTGTCACTGCCTTCCTGGCACTGTTCTTGATTATTGTGATTTCTTATGTGCCTCTGGTGGTGATGAAGTCTATCACGGTGATGGTCTTCCTCGAACTGCTCCATTTCTGAATCTTCAGGTTGATCATTGTCGTCGTAGCAGTCGTTGACTTCAGGTGGAGGCGAATGAGGCCTATCTCTCCCTTAGCGTTCACCTTCTGAATGGGGTGGCTCAACGCGAGGTGGCATGTTTGATGGTGTCGGTGCTCAGTTGAGCAGAATGCCTTTCTTCTGAGTACCTGAGCATTGTGTAAAAATCAAGTTAGAAAATCTGTCATTAATAATAAGTATCACTCATATCAGGTAAGAATAAAATATGAAAAAGGAAAAGAGAGTGATGTCAAGCTTATTTCTAAGCTTGAGGCACTGGAGTGTAGTTATTGGATTCGGGTTTGTCAATAGTACTGTTTTTCCTTGTCCCCAGCAATGGCGCCAAAAAGTTGACCGGCCTAAATCGCGCGTCTGAAAAGTGGAGGCAGATTTGAAGTAGTCAAACTTTTTAATTTATAACCCGAAACCTTCTAGGCCCCCACAACTTTGTTTACAGGGTCTAAGTAGATATACGGGGTCAAACACAGGGACAAGGGTGGTAGTGTTGAGAGCACGGAATCGACACGTTACACTCCGGCAAGGGAAAGGAGATGGTAAAATTCCCAAAGGGAACAACAGGATAAGACTGATAAAACAAAAGAAATCTATCTCCAACCAGAGCTACGAGGTAAAATTAAGGTTTTAAGCATTTATCAATTTTTAGGGTTTTCGTGCAACGGAAACAGAGAGATAAAACTATTGCATTAGTAAGAAACGAAGGACAAAGCTTCGGTAAAACAAGCGGCAGAAGAAACATCCTGTACCCCTTCTCTCGAAGCGAGTACCTCTAACTAAGTATCAACACCCCTCTCGAGGTTGCTGGACTTAAGTTAGAGTGGAAAGGTTACTACAGCAACTCCGATCCTGGGCACTCTCATACTCCAGTATCGGACCAAACACTAGAGCCACAACACCTCTCTCAAGGCTGTTGTAATGGGAAAACACGATTCAGTAGCTAATCGAAACACGATCCAAGCGTACAAGCTAGAGTTCAGATGTTAAACGTAGCAATCATCCAACAAAGGTACCAAACATAAAGCAACCAGATAGTTAAACTCTTCTAATTCCATTAACATATAAGGGTCTGATTACATTGCATAAGTAAAGGAAGTAAATGACTGAAATAAGTAAAGATAAATGTCGCCTTCTTGATATAGAAGGGCGACAGGCAGCAGCAGATCCTCCAACCCGATACCGGGCAGGGGCCTTGCCCAATATGCCCGTATCGGGCGGCACACCCTTTCGGGCGACACGCTAATGACGGGCAGACGTATCGTGCGGGGCGCCCTTGCCCGATACGATCATGTCGGGCGGCACCCTCTCGGGCGACACGTCGCGACCGACGATGTGTATCAGGGTTCGGTATCGTGTCGGGTTAGAGTGTTGCTTCCAGTATCGGGCACTCTTGTCGGGTGTCCTTGTTGGCCGATATCGACCTGCAGTGGTGCCCAGGACGACCCTAAATGAACCATTCCCTCCCTCTCGGGATGGGGAAGTGCTCACCTGGAATCGCCCGACACACCCCTGAGGTGCGACACGCTAGCTCCTGAAGCTTTCCTAAGTTGGCTTTTGAGAGATTTTGACCCATCCCATTAGAGTCCTGTAGCTGCTATTTATAGGCAGTGGTTGGAGGAAGTTATAGAAGTTATGGTGCTCCGAACGCCACGTGCCCTCCTTCAGCTCCATTATTGCGGGTTCAGGGATGCCCGATATGCATGTCGCCCGGCACAAGGATGTCAGGTTGTCAGTCATCGTGACGAATGGCGCCTGTCGGTGGGGGCCTGTATCACCCGACACGCTTCGGCAGTCGTGGCGGGTTCGGCTCCCTGTCGGGTAAACGGCGTATTGCTCGTCCGCTTCCTCTTGCACGGCACACTCGTGTCATGCGGCAGTGTATCGTGTTGCCCTGTTGGGCTGTGAGCATATCGGCCGATTGGTTGGTAGGAAGGCTGATGCAGGTGGAACACATTTGTGGGCTGGGACGGGCCTTTTAGCTGATAAATGAGTTAAAAATCGGGGAAAACTCTACAAAAGATGATAAAATTGAGTTAAGAGCACAGTGAGGCCTGTTTATTCAAAAACATGGCAAAAAGGAGAGGAAAACAGTTTAAAAGGGCAGTTTTGATAATGAAATAAGGGCCAAAAACATCACAAAATTTGATGTTATCATCTACCTAGATTTCACATCTTCATGGATTGAATCAAACGCTAGTGAAGGAAAGGCAGTGCCCATGTCAAGGACATTTATTGATGGTTAGCTTATGGACAGATTTTGTTGCTTTCTCTTCGGCATCTCCGTGGTCATCTTGGTGTCTTTCTGACTTGGGTCCATCCCTGGTACTGGATGAAGTGCCTTAGTGCACAGCAGTAAGGGGTCCCTTGTTGGATGCTTGCTCATCCATATAGTGACCTAAAGATTTTGAAGGTTGGGTGGTGGAAGATGATCCCTGTCTCTTCTTGAAGATAACGGCTGCTTCAGTTCTATGTTCCGCTTTCAGACTTCCAGGATGGCACATCTTGAAGGTGTTTTTATTGTTAGTGTTGTGCTGGCAATGCTGGTTGCTTCCCATAGCAATTGTTTGGGGTCATTGTCTTTTGTAGCAGATGTAGGTTTCTTTTCCTCTCCCTTTCTGGAGATCTTTTTAAAGATCTAGTTGTTTCTTATTTAGGATGTTTCATCCATGCTGGTTAAGGGGCGCAATGTTTTGTACCCAAAGTTTTGGTAATTTTATAGCAATAGGATTTTTGACCGACCAAAAAACCCGAAATCCATCATCCTAGACCATGTTTTCTTATAAAATTCTAGATTAGGATTTAGGTGAATATCAAGATAATGATTGATGGATAATATGTAAATTTTAGGAAATTAGTATTCTAAAGGCCTCGGTAGACCTAGGCAGACATCTCATCCAATCGATAAGTGGATTCATGCACTCTGAGTAACAAATATTGGTAAAGGACTGTATATGTGCTTATGTTTATGAAATTCAATTACATTGATATCAAGGACATATTTTAATGAATCTTTGCAAGAAAATTTATTTGAATCAGATTATGGTTTCCATTATGTCTTTCTCAAATATTTCTATCATCATGACATGCACATGCTTTCTAAATCAAATTTAATGCTCTTAGTTATAATGCTCAAGATTCAATGCTTCAAGTTATTATGCTTAAGATCAATGTTAATTATAAAATGGATGAATTATGATTGTACCTTCCAAGATTAAGATGCCTTTTTGGCATTAGCTCTATGTGAGCAATGAGCACTTGGGTGCATAAGCTCTATGTGAGTAATGAGCATTTGGGAGCATAAGCTCTATGTGAGAAAGATAAGGATGGAGGAAAACATATTCAGCCCAAGACAATAATGTTAATGATTAAGACAATTATAGATGAAGATGAATGACATGACAAGAATCCAATGTTTATAATGTTTAAAATTATGTTTTATCAAAATTATAGTATATTTTCAGTTCTTATAATGTTACTCAGTGCCACTTACTCTAATGTGTTTTCCATTCTACCTTACATGGCTGGAGGTGCGATGCTCATAGGTTTGAAGCAATGTTGAAGATAGAGCCAAATGAAGATCAAACTAAAGAATAGCTCAAGGTTTCTCAAGGTTTTGCCTAGTGGGGTTCCATCTACCTAGACAATCCAATCATGCATTTAGAGTTTCCTTCGTGTTCTTTAGTCTTGTTTAGATGTCAGATGATATCTTTAAATACTCAACAATACTAGTTTTGCCTTTGCACAATGTATGAATCAATATCAACTTTAATGTGTGGTGTTTGTTTACTTTATTTTCTATGTGTATTATTATTGTGACATCCCTTTGAGATAAAAGTCCACCATGTTTTGGAAAACATATGAGTCATTTCCACTAATACATGTATGCTTAAAAGGGGTGTTACACACACACTCTAGTCTTATGTGTTATTGCTATCAATTAATCTTCCACAATAATAACCGACTTGGGACATAATAAGAATGTATACTCTTAACATTTGTATGATCTCATTGTTCATATCATCAACCCAAAGACATAAGTCATTGAGTAATATCATTCTCTAGACATTTATTATGTTACATCATTATCTCATAACTGAATGAAATATAATAAATTGGAAGATTGCCTTTATTATTAATCAAATCATTTACAAGATATGACATTGCAATCATAATATGATTCATGCATACATACCAACAATCATTTCTACCCAAGTAATTGGAAAGTTGGTGAACAACTTCACCCTACAATCAGTGATCAGTGTTACAGTGATTGTATAATTCCTTTGTCTCTGATATTTAGATTGAACTCGAGGCATCGAATCATCATCCTCTAAATGTTCAATCCATGTTCCTTGAACTAAAGCAGATTGTATGAGATGTATGTGAGCTCAGATATCACATATTGAGTCACATGAGTATGTCCATATGTTTCTCAGTCTCTCTTATCAAGTGTCATTGATATCAATCCCCTATAAGAGGGTTAAATCCTATTTACATCACTCACACTCAATCCCCATGTGTACCCGAGCGTAATCTTTATGGCAACCCTTATTAAAGGTCACTTTGTATGGTTTAAAAATACATTGAATGGCATGTGATGAGTGTAGTGACTTTAGGTATAAGAACCACAATCATTACTATCACTATGGGAGTTGATTCTGACTATCATTCTGTGGTCTCCATGTTTCACTCTCAAGATGGGTCTATCTCATACATTGTTATCTAACATGTATAAATGTGTTTGACTTGATATCCCACATCATGACCAATGAGACTCCATCATCAGTCAACACACACTCTAGTCTTATGTATTATTGTTGTCTATTTTTCTTCCACAGTAATATCTAACGAGGGACATAAAAATAATGCATGTACTCTTATCATACATATGATCGCATTGTCTAGGTCCTTAACCTGAAGACATATTTCATCAAGAAAGATCATTCTCTAGACATCTACCATGTTTGTTTCATCATCTCGTGATCGATACAAACATAATAGATAGAATTACCTTTAGAATTATCAAATCAGGTATTTAATGCCCCATTCCAATCATTCTATGATCTTCTCTCTAGACATGCATACCATAACACTCTCACTTGCACTTAGAGCAAATCACCCAGAAATGTTATTCCAAGTGATATTAACATGTCCATCATTTTTTTGCTACACAAGTGTTTATGTAGTGGGTTAGAAACATGTTCTTGTAGTCTTATTATGTAAGTTTTCACATTTTCTCTTTGTATGATTTCTTGTATGATATGGATATGCCATAGTATGCTATTTGAGATTCCTTGCCTATCCAATAGCTCCATTATTGTCATAATATTTCTACTTGTCATCAATGGTTGGAACCTCCCATGAGTTCATTATCATGGACTTATTGATCCATACAATATATTATGCTATTTTAAAAATAATGAGGTACTTGGCGTCTATTGTAGAATCAAGAATGTCTCGTTCCTAGAACTTAACAACTTACAGCTCAATTTTTAGGTCAAAAAATTTAGATTGTGCTCATTAATTTTCTTTGTTGTTTCAAATTATGGCATCAGTGTAACCCTTTACACCCAACTCCTCCTTATACCATAATCATAGAACTAATTGTTAGTGCTTCTCAAGTACACAAGGATGTTCTTTATGGCATTCTAGTAACCTTCACTAGGATCTTACAAATATCCTCTCATCATGTCCAATACATACGAGACAATGGGATGAGTACATACCATTTCATACATGATAGATCCAATTGTGAATGCATGATCTTGTTTTTCCATTCTTCACAAGAACTAGGACACTAGTCTCTTGAAAGATTAATGTAACACACCTGACATTACTTTATGGTTACATGCTTTCTTATCTTAAATTGATGCTTAAAACCTTAATTCAACCCTATGATTTTCTTTGATATCATTTGACAAACCTAAGTTTCAAGTTTAGACTAGTTTGGACACTATTTGAATAAGTTATGCATTTTTGTGCTTGCTTTGGGATTTTATGTAATTTAACCATATCTTTAGGTTTTCTTGTAGTTTTTCACATTTTTGATATGTCTCACATGTTTTCTTACCATGCTTGAGTAACTTTTACCTTGTGGCACCTTGTTACTCCTTGGTTTGGTGGTGACATCTACCAAGGGTTCAGATTAGCGTTTCCTCTTATAGAAAGGCTACCTTGAGTAATAGAACTTGATGGTGAGTGGGATCCGATGGCCTTCCTTATGTATTGGAATATGATGGTGGTCCCTTGAGGTGTGAGGGTCAATGGTTTTCTCTCTTAGAGCTCCATGGCTTGATGGTTCACCAAGTGGGGTCCCGAAATGATGGTGATGCTAGAGTTTTTACCCTTGATTAAGATTTGATGGTCATCCTGCTATGGGATGTTGATGGCTAGCTTGTGAGTAAAAACTTGATGGTTATCATGATTCTGAAAACTAATGGACCTATTCCTTTGCATTTACATGATGTACTTGACCTTGGAAACATGGAAAACATGGCTAGAGACCTTAACCTTCTCTTCTCTCTCACCCATAGCTTTATATACCTTCCCCCTCCCATCAAAATGAGTTCTTTATACACCTAGCTCTCTCTTTCTTATTCCTTGCTTTTTGGAGATCATCCCACTTTCTTGGTGGAGAAGAAGGAGCCAAGGTAGAAGAAGGTGTCTGATTTTTCTTGAATGTGCACTTAGGGCTCGGATGTACCCTCTCTTCATGCTCGTGGAGCTTCTTTAGCTTGTTCTAGACCTAAGAAAGTAAGATCTCCCTCCTTTCCTTTGTTTTCCTTGCTTTCCTACATTCCTCTTTTTTCTTCTTGACCTTACCATGGTGTTTTATGATGAAGCTGGAGCCAAAGCTCAAAGAACATCTCTTTCTTGCTTCCCTGATCTAGGGTTTGCCTCCGCTTTAGAGAAGGAGCTAGCTTGGTCATGTGGAGTACTTAAGATAGGGTTTCCCTCAAGCTAACTTGTTTCTTGGTCTTTCTTAATAATATTTAAGGTGACTTATATAACTTTATCCACATTTATTGCTTACTTCTAGCTTGCATGTTCATAATCTTGCTCTAAAACGAAGTTCTATGTAGAAAGATGTTATTTTTCCTAGGGTTTGTCCTTATATGGTAGTTCTTGAGTAGTTTAACTTCTTGGATGAACCCTAAACTATTTGCACGAACCTTCCTTGGTAGTGGAAACTCTATAACTTGCATGCATGTGGAAAATGATGCCCTTTTCTCATTCAAACAATGGTTACTACTTAGGGTTTTGAGTTGATTTTCCTACTTATTTTGCAACCTGATGGTTTGGTTCTTGGTGTTATCTTGCTTGACTTTCTTGTGTCAACCGATGGCCTTGACATGGTTGTTGTTTTGGACTTTTCTTTGTGTAGACAACCAATGGTTATGCTCCTTCTCATAATTGATGGATTGGTTTTTCAAAAATGATGGTTTTAACACTCACATAGTGATTTCATTTGATGCTTTTCCTCCTTCCACCAAATGATGGTGTAACTTGGTTTACGGATCTTTTTTCCCACCTGTTGACCACACTTGATGGTTCCATTGAGTCCACACGTGATTGTCTCAGTGAGTCATCAACTGAAGGATTTACTGGTTCCACACTCGATGGCTTTCATGACTCTTAGGTTCATGGTTTCTCTAGGTCTTTGGTCAATGGTTCACAACTGATGGTGACTCTGAATATCACAACTGATGGTGACTCCTAATGTTACAACCGATGGTGTCTCTATATGCCACATCTAATGGTGGATCTCATGTCTACAACCAATGGACTAACTAGGTCATGCATGATGACTCGTCTAGTTTTAACTCGGTGGTTTTACTAGATGATTCATTCAAGGTTTTACTTGTATTGCATCTGATGGTTTTTCTTATCCAACATATGATGGTCTTGGGTGAGAATCATGATTAGATGGTTTGGGTTTAGTGATTCTAATTTGGTGGCTATGTTTAACCTTATACTTCATACCTCGGAAGGAGAATGATTGCGGTCATATCTCAGATTTTATATATAAGTGATGCGCTTGAGTACAACTATGGTTGTACCTCGAATGTTAGGTTATGCATACCCTGGTTACTAGTGACATGACCTATTTGCTAAGGGCAGACTATGATGTTTTACACCTTGACTTATATGTCATTATGGCAGACTCGTATTGACCAAAGGTGGATGAGATCTCAGCATTATGTCTCTCCTAGATCTTGTACAACACTAATATCGAGCTAGTAGTGGTGAGTTGGAGTTTGAGTGGTATACCTCAAATTCCCCACGGCTTAATAAAAGACATAATCCAGCCATGTAGTTTATCTACCTAGGGTTAAACACGACTCACATTGTTTGATAACCCTTTCCTTGCGTCTTATATTGTTTAGTTGTTACATATTGCAGTAAGAGGAATCAATTGTTAGAACTGGTAGTTTTATCTTCTCCTTTACGTAGCAAGTTAATCATCCTTGTTGTTATAATCTATTTAATCTACTTAATCTGCTAAATTGTATCACATGTTGTAATCAATAACTATTGTTAAGAGTTACATCTCTCACTGAGACACGGGTCTTGCCTCGTGGGTCACCACTTCTTTTTAGGTGATCGTCGGCTATGTCCTTAGGTTTGTGGTGGTGATGAGGAGCAACCTAAATTTGAAGTAGGAGCAGGAGGTTGGATAGTAGTTAGAGTGTCCTAGAGTTGTCCATGTACTCTTAGGTCCGGGTAGTGGATGTTTTGTAGATAATATATGTATCGACTCAAGTTTTTGGTAATACTTTGGTAATGTATATGACATGTATATATGTGGAATAATATCTTTTGTATATAGGTTTGTGGCTGAGACCACAGGACAAACATGTAAATACATGTTATGGCATATGCTCTTGTGCAAGTTTATGAACCCTTTTGTAAATGTTTCTGGTTATGTTATTGATGTTTATTCAGTTTTAATTATTCCTCTTTTTGACTATGTATTTAATTAGTAGTTGATCATGTGTTTTGTTTTGAGTAATCTCATTTTATGTGACAATATGTCATAGTTTAAGGTGTGTCACAATTAGTCCCATGGAACTTGGACAAATTTTCTTTCATTTAGTCTTGCATATTGAACCCCTTCAACATCTTACCAATGTATGTGCTCTTACTTAGGCCAAGAATCGTTCTAGATCTATCTCTACAGATCTTGATTCTTAACATATAGGATGTTTCGCCTAAATCCTTCATAGAGAAGGTACTTTCTTTGCTAGGTTTTAATATTTGTAGTAAAGGATGTAATTACCCATCATTATGGGGAATATAAATATGCTCCCACTCAACTTTTACAATCACATTTTTCATCTTCATTTTGACGAAAGTCAAACTCTTTGACTATCTTGTCAAATCGATGATTCCAGCTCTGAGAGGCTTACTTCAACCCATAGTGTGACCTTTGTAGCTTATAGACTTTATTTGCAATAACTGGATTTATAAAACCTTTAGGTTGTGTCACACACACATCCTCAGAGTTATTCCTATTAAGGAATGTGGTTTTAACATCCATGTGCCAAACCTCATAATCGTAATAAGTTTCAATGGCAAGCATTATTCTGGTAGGTTTAACCATGGCAACTGGTGAAGATTTCATCATGCTCAACATGTTGAACTTGTTTAAACCCTTTACAACCAATATTCCCGCATAGCTTTGTACACTACCATCCATGTTGGTCTTCATCTTGAAGACCCAATTCCACCCTATGGGATTTATGCCTTCAAGTAGATCCACCAAGGTCATACATTGTTGGTGTACATGGACTCCCTCTTAGATCTCAGGCCGCAAGCCATTTCTCAGACTGGACCCTCAATAGCTTCTAGGTAGGTTTTTGGCTCATCATTTATGACCAACTCACCACCTTCTTTAGCCATAGGATATCTTAATCTTTCAAGATCAAGGTGTGTTCCACTATAACTATGACTTTTGTGTTAGATAAGGAACTTAAGATTCCACAACAATTTGTGATTCTCCTTGTTCTTATTGTACCTCTTTAGGTTCAATGTTTTCTTGTTGGTCTCCAACTTTTCAAGTTCTACTTTTCTCCCATTGATTCCTTTGGAATTAAATTCCCTTTAGGAATACATCCATCATGCAACAAACCCTTTTGTTGTTAGATTGGAATGTAAAATTAGTATTCAACAACACAATATTTATGTTATTTGCTGACAAAGCTTTTCAAGAAACTATTTTCTTACACAATATTTCTATCCTAATCCTTATAAAAGACATATCAGGACACCTCCCATGTAATATCTCATATGGTATCTTTTGAACCATTTTAGAAGGTACATTATTTTAGTGTAAAGCATGTGCCAAAAAGGAAATAAGATGATCAACTAGATTTATTGATGATTGCACCATGACTAACATTGTGTGATACTTCTTTCTGATACATCATTATGTTTCAGGTGGAGTTCATTGTGATACACAGTCATGGTCTCACAAAAGGTCCTCAAACTCTTGGTTCGAAGTGTCTTTATACTTTAACCGATCTAGTTACATACTTCATTCATGATATCCTTGAACTTTTAAAAGAGATTTAGACTTGTATTTGTCGGTATGTATGCCTAGCTTGTAAATGATTTGATTAATAATAAAGATAATCATCCAACTTTTTATTTTTTATTTAGTTATGAGATAATGATGTTGCATAATGAATGTCTAAAGAATGATATTACTCAATGATGTGTGTCTTCAGGTTGAGGACCTGAACAATGAGGTCATGTGTATGTTAAGAGTATATACATTCTTTTTATGTCCCTAGTCGGTTGTTATTATGGAAGGCTAATAGACAACAATAACACTTAAGACTAGATTGTGTGTTGGTCGATGACAGAATCTCATTAGCCATGATATATGATATCAAACCAAACACATAGATACTTGTTAAAGTAGTGTATCAGACAGACCCACCTTGAGAATGATATATGGAAACCATAGAACGATAGTCAGAATCAACTTTTATAGTGATTGTGGTGATTGTGGTTCTTAGACTTAAATCACTACACTCATCACATGTTGTTTGATGTACTTTTTCATCATCACATGTGACCTTGAATAAGGGTTGCCATAAAGGTGATGCTCAAATGCATTATGACACATGGGGAATGAGTTTCAATGATGTAGATGGGATTTGTCCCTCCTATAGGAGTTTGATATCCTAGATACTTGATAAGTGAGACTAAGAAATGCATGGACATGTTGGTGTAAGTCAATATGTGATATTGAGCTTACACATATCTCAAACAGTCTACTCTAGTTCAAGGAACATGGATTGAATTTTAAAGAGGATGACAATTTTGTGCCTTGAGTTCAATCTGGATATCAGAGACAAGGGAACTACACAATCACTGTAAAACCAATCATGGATTGTAGATTGAAGTTGTTATCCAACTTTCTAAATTACTTGGGTATCAATGATGTCTTTCTAGATACTAATATTTTCTTTTGATGTCATAAATTAGTTATGGACATTTACTACGAACATAATTTGGGACCTATAGGGTAACCTGCATAGTAATGCACTTATAATAGGAGTTTATTCATGAATTATGTTTAACATTGATTTGTAAAGTGTTAGGTATTCGATTTTAAAAATTATTGGCAATCTGCAATATGAAATGACTGATTCATCAAGTATTTTAAAAAATATTAGTAATCTACAATCTGAAATGACTGGTTCATCAAGTGAACAAACTATCGCAGGCGCATGAACCAATCGGCTTAGGTTGTGAAATGACTGTTTGGTAGATCGATGAGATTTGATCAAGAATTTTTGTTGACTTCATGTTCGGCATTAATCAAAAATTAATTTCCAAAATAATTGTAGATAGGAAACATTTGAAATGCCTGGTTCAAGATTGAACCAATCATCTTATGTGTGAAATGACCGATTTGATGTTTACAGGTTCTAGAAAATTCATGAAATTCCATCTCTTCGACTTCTAGATCGACTGGAAACCCTGACCCTCCTATAAATAGAGGGGTACTGGGGGTTTCCCAGACACATCAATTATCTCTAACAATTGTTGTCTTCACTAGTTGTGGTAACCAAGAGAGACTAAGCAAGTTCTAACCATCAAATGGAGGAACAACAAGGGAGAGACACTTGTGGGAGAATAAGCTGACGCTAACACGTCAACTAGAAGGAACAACTTCTTATTTTCCATTCATCTAGAACGACATGAGTTCCGTGTGGTCTGCATGGACTACTCTAGAGGCAAGATGAACTTGCCCTGCTAGGAGGATGCCATCGATCGTTGTTTGCGGTGTCCGACCAGGAGGCCGACAATGACAATCGTCTAAGTGTGACTTGAAGAAAGGCTCATGCTACTACAAGGGAATTGTCATTGCATATGCTCTAGGACTATGTATAACCTTGCAACCCTCTTTCCCATCTCTTAGTTGTTGTCATGATCTACTGTTCAATGGGGAATATGGCATGTAATTTTTTTTGTTTCCAATGTCAAATCTAATGCTATATTTCCCAACATTGGTATCAGAGCCACGCCAATTTACTATGCTTTTTAGATTTAATCGATACAATTGGATTTTAGTTTTACCATTTATTTATTACATGTGATGTGAATATTTAAATGATTAATGTGCATATCTGATTAAATACCACATACAATCCCTATATAAATATATATATATATATATATATATATATATATATATATATGCAATATGCATCGTCTTAAAATCATTTTGATGGTGATTGGAAGCATGGTTATGGTCTTTACCCCTAGACCTTTTGTGCTTGGTTGGATGTTTTCTTGTTCCTATTTATATCTTGGTTTGCATATTGAGGCTCTCTCTTCTTTTCCATATGTAAAAGTATTAATTCTTTCCATCATATGCTCCTCTTAGATGTAACTTGTGGTTTCCCAATTATAATGTAATATGTTAAATACAATTAGCATAGCTTTTATTTTCCATTATGGAAAAAAAGACATTCTATACCAAGTGAACTGACCAGTTTAGGAGACAAACCGATCGAATGGAGGACCAAGGAGACCGATGATAGGAGGAGCCAACTGATCGTCTAATGGCCCAACCGACCAGATGGAAGACATTAGGCGGTCGGAGTTCCTTTTGTCTCTGAAGGAATTACAATAGGATGGCCATAGTCATTGCTTATGTTTATTATTGCATGTTTTTGTTGCAGTTATAGAAAATAAATGATATGTACTATAAGTATGTGGTGATGGGATATGGATATATATCTATATAAAGCCGTAAATATAATATTAAGTCATAGATTCTTTCCATAAGCTACAAACATGAAAAACTTGATCAACTAAGTGTGTGTTACGCAAAGCATGGTGTGTTGTCCATCTAATGAAAGTGTGATGGTAGATATGTAGATCTGCCAAAGCAGGGTGCATGTTTTATCATGTTGGCTTTCAGGTCAGGTTTATCTAGGTGATGTTAATGAGGTTAGGTACCTAGAAGCATGAATATGGATTGTGAAAAAGAGTTATGAACACCATCTATCTAGGAGTTGCATATAATTTCAATTGGCAAACAGTTTCCCACCTAAATAGTCAAGTTGGGGGCGATCAGCCAAAGTTGACTCATGATTTGATGACGTATCGATCTTGGCTCACAAGAAGATTGTACAATGCAATAATCCAAATCAATAACTGAGAGGTTATCAATTTGAACAAAATAGTGGGAGTGATAGTTAATCAAAGGCCTAATTAAATATCATTAAATTTTTTTCTAATCAAATCAAATAAAAAATATTTTGGCAAACTGTAATTTTCTCTGGTAGAATCAAGTGACAAAAACAACACATTTTCCTTGCGATCAGTCTTTTAGAAGGACAAGTTAAATGGGAATAATTTACATGAATGGTTCAAGACGTTGAGAATTGTTCTCACACAAGAGCACAAGCTCTATGTCCTAGAAACACTAGATCCAGATGAACCTACTCCCAATGCACCTAAGACTGATAAAGATGCTTACATGAATCACTTTGAGGATGTTCTAGATGTCAAATGGCTGATGTTGTGCTCTATGAACTATGAGTTGGAGAGATAGCATAAGAACATGGATGTGTTGAGATGGTAACACATATTCAAAACATGTACCAAGATCAAGCAATACAAGAGAGATATGATGTCTCCAAGGCATTGTTCAAGTGCAACATTGCAGAAGAAGATTTAGTAGGTCCCTGTGAGCTCAAGTTATTTGGTCTATGGAGAACCTTGCGGGATTGGGCTTTCCATTGGGTAAAGATTTGGCCACGAATGTGATTTTATGGTTGCTTCCAGAGTCATATAGATAGTTTGTTATGAACTAAAACATGAATGCTTTTGGCAAGTCATTGTCAGAATTTCTTGGCATGTTGAGGACTGATATAACACAAATGAAGAAGGACAAACCGAAATCCATGATGATGATCAGTGAAGGCAAATGGAATTACAAGGTCAAAGGTAATTCTATGAAGAGTTCTAAACCTAGCCAGAAGTCGTAAGTCTTTTGCACTCAAAGCAAAGGGAGGGTTGAACAAGGGATGCAATTGTCACCACTATCAATAGCCTAGACATTTGAAGAGAAATAGCCTTCTCTATCTAGAGGAACCGTGGAATAAGAATAAGGGGATAGAGATCTCCACTTTAGGAATTTACATTATTGAGACAAATTCATCTACTTCTTCATTATAGGAACAAGATACTATATATGGATCTCATATATGCTTGAATAGGCAATATCTAAAAAGAAGTAAGCCTTTACAAAAGGGAGAGGTCAAACTATGTGTTGTAAATGGAGCAAGAGTTGGTGCCATTACAGTTGGAACCTATAGTTTATCTCTACCCATAGGGCATGTAATAGAGTTAAAGACTACTATTTCTTACCTACCATAAATAGAAATATTATTTTGGTATCTTGTATGGACAAGGATGGATATGAATTTTATATAAAGAATGATCAATGTTCTATTTTAAAACATGAGATCTTTTATGGAAGTGCCCCGATGTCCTATGGTCTTTATTATTTAGATCTTAAGAAAAATGTTTATAATGTAAATAATAAAATAATAAAACTCAATAAATCAAACAAAACATATCTTTGGTACAGTCATCTAGGGCACATCAATGAGAATCACATCTCTAGACTCCTTAAAGATGGTAATGTGGACTAATTTGATTTCGAATCAATAGAGACATGTGAGTCTTATTTGTTGGGAAAGATGATAAAAACTCCCTTCACTAGTAATGGTGAGAGGGCTAGTGATCTATTATGACTCATACATAATGATGTATGTGTTCCTTTTAGAACAAATGTTGGAGGTGGGTATTAGTATTTCCTTACCTTCATTGATGACCTCAGTATACTTGATGAAACACAAGTCAATAACACTTAAAAATTTCAAGGATTCCATGAATGAAGTATAGAACCAACTTGGTAAAAGTATTATGGCACTTCATTCTGATTGAGCTAGAGAATACTTAAGATAAGTATTTGAGGACCTTATACAAGACTGTGGTAACATATCAATATGGACTCCACCTAGAACATTCCACCATAATGGTGTTTCGAAAAGAAGGAATCACACATTTCTAGATATGGTTTGATGAATGATGAGTTTTCCTAAACTTCCAACTTCTTTTTGGGGTTATGATCTTCAAACTGAAACATTTACACTAAATTGTGTACCATCTAAATCATTTCAAAAGGCACCACATGCGATATGGACTGGGAAACGTCCCAAAATGTCTTTTATGAGGATCGGGGGTGTGAAGATTATGTCAAAAAAATGTTTCCTCAAAAGCTTGGCCCTAGATCAGATACATGTTAGTTTGTTGGTTATCCCAAACAAACCAAGGGATACTACTTTTATAACCCAACTAACAACAAAGTGTTTATTGCCAGAGATGCTGAATTATTAGAAAAGGAATTTATTTCCAAAGGAATCGGTGGGAGGAAAGTAAAAGTTGAAGAGGATCAAGACCAATAGGAAAGCATTGAACCTATAGAGGTACAAGAGGAACATAGAGAGTCACAAATATTTGTTGAATCTCAAATTCCTCATGTAACATATGAACCTCATAGTTTTAGTAGGAAAATCCTTGAGCCGCAAAGATTTGGTTATCTTGTGACTCATGAAGGCAATGAATTGGTCATGTACGATGAGAAAACCACCTACCTAGAAGCTATTAAGGGATCAGAATCTAAGAAATTGCCAGAACCATGAGATCTGAGATGGAATCCATGTATACTCCACCTAAAAGCGTAAAACCCATAGGGTGAAAGTGGGTCTTCAAGAAGAAGACAGACATGGATGGTAATGTACAAACTTACAAAGGTCGATTGGTTGCAAAGGATTTCAAAGAAGTTCATGGTGTTGACTATGAAAAAACATTTTCTCTAGTTGCCATGATTAAGTCCATCAGTATCATGCTTGCCATTGTATCTTATCATGACTATGAGATTTGGCAGATTGACATTAAAATTTCATTCCTTAATAGGAATCTTCTTGAGGATTTGTATATGACATAACCCGAGGGTTTTATAAATCCAAAGAATGTAAATAAGGTTTGTAAGCTACAAAGGTCTATCTATGAATTGAATCTAGCGTCTCAGAGTTGAAATCTTCAATTTGGAAAAACAATCAAAGAGTTTATCTTTAGTCAAAATGAAGATGAACCATTTGTTTACAAGAAGGTTAGTTGGAGCATGTTTGTATTCCTCTTATTGTATGTATATGACATACTGTTGATGGGGAATAATATACTTACTTTACGGATGGTAAAGACCTTGCTAGGAAATACATTCTCCATGAAGGAATTAGGCTAAGATTTATATGATTTAGGAATCAAGATCTATAGAGATAGACCTAGAAGGATACTTGGACCAAATCAGAGCATATACATTGACAAAGTGTTGAAGAGGTTCAAAATGAAGGACTCAAAGAGAGGATACATGCCCATGTCCCATGGTGCTACCATCTTTAGAGCTTAATGTCCTAAATCTTTTAATGAAAGGGAACACATGACTCAGACTCCACCTTCATTTGCAATTGGATCTATCATGTACGCAATGTTATGTACTCAACCTGATGTCTCATATGCCTTGAGCATGAAAAGCAAATATCAGTTAAATTTTGGTGATACCCACTGGACTGTCATGAAGAACATCCTTAAGTACTTGAGAAGAATTAAAAAATTAGTTCCTTGTCTGTGGTGGCGAGGAAGAGTTGGTGGTAAAAGGTTACACTGATGTGTGCTTCAAACTAATAAAGATTATTGTCTATCGCAATAAAAAATTGTGTTTCTCAACAATAATGTTGTAAGCTAGAAGAGTTCCAAGCAAGAGATAGTTGTAGATTCTACAATAGAGGTCGAGTATATTATTGAATTTAATGTAGCAAAGGGGGTTGTTGGGGTCAAGATGAAGTTGGGTTATTTCAAGAATCAACGATACAGTAGAGCGATATTGTGACAACAATGGAGCTATTGCACAAGCTAAGGAACTCGGATCACATCAACATTCCAAGCACATACAAAGTTGATTTCATCTCATATGAGATATTGTACTGTGATGATATGTGAATATTTGTAGAGTGCCAACCAAAAGCAATATTGTTGACACTTAACAAAAGCATTATCACAGAAGAATCATGATGGTCATGTTAGATAACTTGGGAATAAGTTCATGGGTGATTGGATTTAAGTGCAAGTGGGACTCTATTGGTATGTATGCCTAGAGAACCAATCATATGATGATTCTAATGGCATAACTTGTAAACAATTTGATTACTAATAATGACAATCTTCCAATTTATTCTATTTTATTTGATAATGAGATAATGATGTTACATAATAAATGTCTAAAGAATGATAGTACTCAACGATGTGTATCTTTGGGTTGAGGACCTAAACAATGAGGTCATATGGATGTTAAGAGTATATACATTCTTGTTATGTCTCTAATCAGTTGTTATTGTGGAAGGATAATAGACAACAATAGAACTTTTGACTAGAGTGTGTGTTGGTTGATGACAAAATTTCATTGTTCATTACATATGATATTAAACCAAACACATAGATACTTGTTAGAGAACAATGTATCAAATAGACCCACCTTGATAGTAATAAATGGAAACCATAGAATGGTAATAAAAATCAGCTCTCATAGTAATGGTGGTGATTGTAGTTCTTAGATCTAATATCACTACACTTATTAGATGTTGTTTGATGTACTTTTTCATCATCAAACATGACCTTGAATAAGGGTTTCCATAAAGATGATCCTTAAATGCATTATGACACATGTGGAATGACTTTGAGTGGTGTAGTTAGGATTTGTCCCTTCTACAGGGTTTGATATCTTGGCCACTTGATAAGAAAGACTAACAAATACATGGCCATCTTGGTGTGAGTCAATATGTGATATTGAGCTTACACATATCTCAGACAGTCTGCTAAGTTCAATGAATATGGATTGACATTGAAGATGATGCCAATTCCATGCCTCAAGTTCAATCTGGATATCAGAGAAAAAGGAACTATACAACCACTATAACACCAATCTGGAGTGTAGGTTGGATTCGTTCTCCAAATTTCTAAATTACTTGGGTAGTAATGATGTCTTGCTAGATACCAATATTTTCTTGTGATTTTATAAATTAGTTATGGACATTCACTGCCAACATAATTTGGGGCCTATAGGCTCACATGCATAGAAATGCACATGGAATAGGAGTCTATAGATGAATGATGTTTAACATTGATTACTAAAGAGTTAGGTATTGAATTTGAAACAACATTAGCAATCTGCACTCTGAAATGATCAGTTCAACATGTGAACTGATCGACTCTAGTGCATGAACCAATCAGATAACTGGTCATTTGGTAGATCAATAAGATTGGATCATGGATTGATGTTGATGTCATGTTGTGCATTAATTGAATATTAATTGCCAAAATAATTGCAAATAGGGAATATAGTGAAATGACCAATTCAAGTGTTGAACTGATCTCATGTGTGATCCAACTGGTTCGATGTTTACAGGCTCCAAAAAATTCTTGAAATTCGGTCTCTTCGACTCCCAGACAGATTGGAAACCATAATCCTGACTCTCCTATAAATAGAGGGGTACTACAAGCTTCCCAGACACATCAATTAGCTCTAACAATTGTTGTCTTCTTCGTTTGTGGTAACCAAGAGAGCTCGATCAAGTTCTACCCATCAAAGGGAGGAACAACAAGGGAGAGACTATTGTGGGAGAGCAAGTTGACATTATCACGTCAACTAGAAGGGATAACTCCTTCATGTCCATTTATATATAATGATAGGAGTTCTCAGTGGTCTGTGTGGACTACTATAGAGGCGAGAGGCACTCGCCCTGCTAGGAGGATGCCATCAACCGCTGTTCGTGGGGTCTGACCAGGAGGTCGACAATGACAATTGTCCAGATGCGACTTGAAAAAAGTTGCACACTACTACAAGGGAATTGTGTTGGACTTGCCCCAAGACTAGGTATAACCTTGAAACCCTCTTTCCCATCTCATAGTTATTGATACAATCTACTATTCAATGGGGAATATGACAAGTAATTTTTTTTGTTTCCGTTACCATATATGATGCCATATTTCCTAAAAGTATTTTATTAAATACAATCTACCATATCTACTGAGATCATCAAAAAATATAATGAAATACTTTGTAACTACTTGTAGCATTTGTTCTAAAAGGTATATATACCTCAATGTATGATGCCTAATATAATACTCGTTCTCCCACTATTTCTAGTGAAAGATGCTTTTTTTCATATTACTCAACAAATGAGATTCACATGTCTCTATTGGTTCAATAACCAAAGAGTCTAGATGACCATCTACATGGATTCTAGAAATGACTTTTTCATTTATGTTCTCTAGATGAAAATTCTATAGGCATTCATTGTTTGAGTCATCGAGTCATTGAATATATGTGGGATGCATATTTGTCTTTACAACTATCAAGTATAGATCGAGACATAAGGAAATCCCATATAACATATTATCTTTTAATATGATACATAAATTTATTCATAATATTCTTGTCGGTATAAGATACATGATGTTTTCATCAATGGTAGGTACATAATAGCAGTTCATTAATTATATTATATACCCATCTGGTAGAATGATAGATTCCAGTTATAGTGGAAGTAAATCTTGCTCCACACAGTTCTAGCTTACTTCTTCTGGGTCTTGAAGTGGAGATCTTTATGTCCTTCTTCTTCCTAAATTCCTTCAAGTGAAAAGGACAGATTCCTTTTGCTCTTCCCCTTCTACTTATCTTTAGTGCAATAGATTTGACCTTTAGCTTAGCCTCAAAACATTTCTTAGCCTTGATTTTGTCCTTGGATGCCCCCTTTGTTGATCACAATCACAAGTTTGTCCTTCTTCATTTGTTCTTTAATAATCATCAACATACCAAGAAATTCAAATAATGATTTAGCCAAGTTACTCAAGTAATAACACTCGATAAACTAGCTATAGGATTCATACAATGATTGTAGAATCATAAATGTGGCCAACTCTTGACCTAAAGGATATCCCAGTCTCTTTAGATGTTCCACATGCCCAGTCATATTGAGAACATGGGTCTCTACTGGATCTCCCTATGTTAGTTTGCACTCAAACAATTCTTTGGAGAGATTATACCTTTCTTTCTTTACATGATTCTTAAGATGTATCACCATCTTAAGAATTTGATTGATTTTATGATGTTCATGCAACCCATAGTTCATACAACTCAATGTAAGGTCTTTCATGTCTGTGGCACCATTGGCATGCTTCAAGTAAGCATCCATTTCAGCCTTAGGTACATTTGGAGCAGGTTCCTCTGGAACTAGACTTTCAAGGACATAGAGCTTTTGCTCATTGGTGAGAACGCTTCTCAAAGTCTTAAACCCGAAATGGAAGTTAATGCCATTTGGTTTGTCCTTCTAAAGGACCAATCACAATGAAAACATATTTGAGTTTGACACTAGTTTCTACAAAAATATTTTTTTGCAAATTTTGTTAAAAACATTTTTATTTGATGTTATAATATTAACGATATTAATTAGTCCTTTAATTAACTATTTCTTCCACTATTTTGTTCAAATTGATAGCCCTCACTACCAATTCTGAAGATTTCAGTGTACAATCTTCTAGTGAGCCAAGATCCAAAAAAATTAAGTCAATACTCAGTCAATGTTGCCGCTCGTAACCAATTATTAAGGTAGGCAACATTTTCCAATTACATCTCATGCAATTCTTAGATAGATGGTGCACACAATTATTTGTCACAATTCATTTGTATGTGTCTAGGCACTTAATCCTATTAATGTCACCTAGTTAAGCCTGACTCAAAAGCCAACACAATTGAAATGCACCCTGCTAAGGCAGACCGACATATCTACCATCACACTTCCACAAGATAGATAGTGCATCATGATAGGGTGTGGCAACACTTGGTCGATCAAGCTTTTCATTTGTGTTTCTTATGCAAAGCATCTTAGATTTAATATTTATTGAGGTATTGATATACAACTACATATCCATATCTAATCACCACATACTTATAAAATGTATTATATACATGCTAAATTCACAATTGAAACATGTATTCATAAAACATACGAGTGATGGTTATGGTCATACTAATGAAATTCTTTGGTGCAACAAAGAATTGCTACCACCTAAGGTCTACATCTCAAGTAGGAACATGTATTGTGCAACTGGTGTTGGCCCAGTCAGTCACCTGGACCCTTCAGTCAATTGGTTGGCCTCTAGGTTGATCATTTGGTTCTTATTGTCTTTTGGCCTCCTTAGTCCTCCAGGTAATCAAGTCGACTCATGCACAAAACTTTCTCTTTCAAAAACAGAAGTTAAAACTATCTTATTCCATATTACACTATAGAAGGAAAAATCTTAAGTTATGTTCAAGGAAATATAGGAATAAGAGCATTAATTTATATTTATAAAGGAGGGGAGAGGCTCGGTATGAAAACCATGTAACAACAACAAAGAAAACCAAATAACCATGCAAACACATCCACAAGGGTTTTGGCCATATACACAAATACATCCACCATCAAAATGCTTTTAGGGTGATGAGTATAGATTGTATATGTATATATATATATATATATGTGTATATATATATATATATATATATATATATATATATATTTATACTTATATTTATATATATATGTGTGTGTGTATGTATGTGTATATATACATATATATGCATATATATATGGATCATATGTGGTATTTAATCAGATATGCACATTGATCATTTTAACATTCACATTATATACAATAAAATAAATCCTATCATATTGATTTAAATCTAGATACAACACAAAATTGACGTGGCTACGATACCACTATTGGAGAGTAGGGACGGCAGGGAAGGCAGTAGAAAAAAAAAATTGTCCCTATTTATTGCCAGAAGATTATGTCAACAACAATGTATCTAGGGAAGAAGGGTAGAAAGATATATACATGTTCCTGGAGAAGTCTAGCGAATACTCTTGCATAGTGGTGTGCACTCTTCTAAGACACACTCGACAACTAGAGACGGCCTCCTAGTGCAGTACCATGGACGACTATGGTTTTTTTCCTCCTAGCATGGTAACAATGGCCTCCATGCCTCTACATAGTCTACATGGACCACCAGGAACTCCAAATTGCGTTACTAGAGACAACGGGAAGAAATTGTCCCTTCGAACATCAACATGCTAGCATTGACTTTCTCTCCTTTGTTGTATCTCCCAATTTATGGGTAAGACCTTCTCGGACTCTCACATTACCATAACTATGAGAAGAAAACAACTGTTAGAGTTTATTTTTGTGTATTCTGAAAACCTAGACTACCCCTCTATTTACATGAAGGCTAGGGTTAGGTTTTCTAGATCAACTAGGAGTCAAAGAGATGGATGTTCATGAATTTCTAGATGTTGTGAATCATGAAATGGTCAGTTCAATTCTGAACCGCTTGGTTCATTTCTGGGCCAGTTGATTCATTTTTGAACTGGTCATTTCACATGTAAAACAGCTGATTCAACAATTGAATAGTTCGGTTTACTTTATTTCCTATTCACAAACATATTCACATTCTATTTGACAATTAATGCACAACATGATTCCAACATCAATCCTTGATCCCGTCTTACAGATTGCTCAATTAGTCGATATACAATCTGAACCGCTCGACTCACTTCTTGAACTAATATATTCACTTTAGAACCGGGTGATTCATATTCTAAACCAACCAGTTCACTTTTGAATCGGGCGATTCAAATTCCAGTTCATCCAATGTACAACTAATTTTTTTTATATATTGAATACCTAAAACTTTAGTAAACCAGTTAAACGACATTCATGAGTAAACTCCTTTTCCAGGTAAATCCTATGTGTGCGGCCCTATAGGTCTCAAGTTACTTTAGTAGTGAAATATCCATAACCACTTTATGACATCACATGCAATGAGCGGCATCTAGCAACACATCATTTCTATCTAAGCAATTGGAAAGTTGGAGAACAACTTCCACCTACAATTTGTGATCAGTGTTACAATGATCAAATAGTTCCTTTGTCTCCGATATGCAAATTGAACTCGAGGCATGTAATCATCATCCTCTCAATGTTCAATCCATGTTCCTTGAACTTGAGAAGACTGTATGAGATGCATGTGAGCTCACAGTATTATGTATTACTATTGTCTATTTTTCTTCCACAGTAATATCTGACTAGGGACATAACAACAATCCATGTACTCTTATCATACATATGATCTCATTATTTAGGTCCTCAAGCTAAAGACATATGTCATCGAGCAACATCGTTCTTTAGACATCTACCATGTTTGTGTCATCATCTCATGATTCAGACAAACATAATAGACAAACTAACTTTATAATCATCAAATTTAGATTGTAATGCCCATTACAATCATCATTTGATTGGGTCTTTGGGAATACATACCAATATGTTTTCACTTAGACATCTAGTTTTCGTATTTTCAAGCGGAATGATGATCTTTTCAAAATCTAGAAAATGAATGATCTTTCAATTTCATTAACACTCATGATTTAATAGAAATCCCTTGATGACTCTCAAATTTTTGCCCCCTCATGATAAAGAAGGGATTCAGTCTTGACTCAAGCATGTAGTTCTCTCAATTACTTCAAACTTTGTCTTGAAAGGGGCAAAGTTTTGATATTGCATTTTTGGCTATTACATCCATCAATCAATATTATTGTGATCACCTGTTACCCAAGTGTGAGACTAGTCAAAATAAACATCAATTGCAATAATCTATACCATCAACCAAAATACTACAAAAATATAATGATAAGTTTGGATTCCACAAGACTTGCACAAATTGTCCTACTTTTTTTCATTATTAACAAGTGACTTTACAAAATGAGGTTTTGTGACTATTGTCATGACCTAAATATGAACCAATATTATTTTCATAGTTGCAACATGTGCATCTATACAAGGCATGCAAGCCAAAGTATCAGACTTATATACATTCATTTAACACCATTATGTGTGGACTTACGAGTACAGAGACAATTCTAAGACACACCACAAAAAGATATCGTCAACTCTCCAAGCCATGATTTTCCTCCAGATAATGGCTCCTACCTACTAAAATCATGTAAGCTACTAGTCACCAGCAAGATGTGGATAACTACAAGGTGAGACCCATGTCTCGGTGATTTGACATAAAATTGATAACATTTTATTCTTACAAGAAAATAATAATTGTGTATTAAAGGTATAAATAAAAGGAATAAATAATATTTTCAAGGTATGAAAGAGTAGTAAGTGCAGAATAAAAATGAGAAGTAATACATTGCAAGTATAGTAGACCAATACAACATTATTGTGAATTCCCAACTAACCCTAAACAGATATAGTACACAACTTGATTGTTTTATAATTGATCCCATACCAATACAAACGATAGAATAATGATTGAGAAACCATCTAGCCACTGGGTAAGGTCTTTAGGAATATTGATTCCATAACTCCCCATCTAGGATACTTCAATATCACATGCTTCATAGGAAAGACAAAATTTGGAGAGGCTTTATGTGATTCATGGGCGAGCATAAATCAGATGCCCCTATCTACCTTCAAGAAGATCAGACTTAAGGAATCTAGGAAGAGAAGAATGACAATCTAGCTGGCAGACAACTTAGTAGTTAAGCCATATGGTATATGCGAGGATATCCTAGTGAAAGTGGATAGGTTCATCTTTCCTACAGATTTTGTAGTGATGGAAATGCAGGGCAACAATGGAAATGAGATTTTACCTAGAGGACTATTTCAAGCCACTGCAGACATGATACTTGATATGGGCATAGGATGTCTAACTATGGGTATCCAAGATGATAGGTTTGAGATAAAGATGTCAGAGCACTCTCAAGCCATGGGAGATAAGATGCAACGCAACATGCTTCACCATGTGTATAGAAAGTTTTATCTATTTCTAGGGAAGTCGTTCTTGGATATGGACCATGTTATGACTAAAGTAGAAAGAGGTACTCTAGCGGTAGACATCCTAGAAAATACAAAGGTGATCTCACTAACTCAAGTAATGCGCTACCCGGAAGATGAGGGAGAGGAGTGTGGCCCTGCTGTCGTAGAAGAAGCCATAGCTGAATCTGTGATACAGTCATCGTCCAAGCTACCCCAAGAAGCATGCTTGATAAATAGATTGGAGGATGTCATCTACAAATACCGTCTCAAGGAATACATTTTGATGCAAAAGGTAGTACCTTGCTTCTATGCAAGATGCTTTGAAGACCTTGGACCACCACCCCACCATTGGTCCCAACTCTATTGAGCCTATCAGACTTAGAGCTGAAGACATTACCACCACACCTGAAATATGTATTCTTAGCTATAGAGGAAAAGCTCCCACTGATCATATCATCTTCTTTGAGTGGTGAAGAAGAATGTAAGCTACTCACTGTGTTGAAAAACCACCAAGCTGCATTTGGGTGGTCCATGGCTAACATTAAAAGGATCTCTCCAACCTTGTGCCAACACAAGATTTGGCTTGATGAAGGAGTAAAGGCAATTTTCCAACCTCAAAGGCGTTTCAATCCTATTATGACTGAGACGGTGAAGAAGGAAGTTAACAAGCTTCTGTCGGTAGGTATAATCTACACAGTTTCTGATTCAATGTGGGTTAGTTCTACCTAGGTAGTTCCTAAGAAAGGGGGGATCACGGTCACTACTAATGCAACTAATGAATTCATTACCACTAGGCTAGTAACGGGGTGGAGAGTGTGCATAGATTATCACTGATTAAATGTAGCCACCCTTAAAGATCATTTCCCTTTACCTTTTATTGATCAAATCTTAGAATGATTATATGGCCATTTGGACTTTTATTTTCTTAATGGGTATTCCAGGTATAATGAATTTTTCATAGAGCCTAAGGATCAGGAGAAATCCACTTTCACATGTCCTTATGGCATGTTCGCATACCGACGGATGCCTTTCGGTCTTTTTAACACCCCTGTTACGTTTCAATGTTGTATGCCCGCCATTTTTTCTAACATGGTAGAGCGGTGCTTAGAGGTTTTTATGGATGATTTTTTTTGTATATGGGGAATCTTTCAATGATTGCCTACATAACCTTGATAGGGTACTAAAGAGATGTGAGGACACTCACCTAGTTCTAAACTGGGAGAAGTGTCACATGAAGGTGAGTAAAGGGATTGTTCTTGGACACAATATGTCCAATAAAGGTATGGAAGTAGATACAGTAAAGATTGAAGTCATCTCCACACTACCTCCTCCGACATTGGTGAAAGGAGTTAGGAGATTTTTAGGACACACTAGATTCTACCATTGTTTTATCAAGGATTTCTCGAAAATTGTCCAACCATTGTCTGAACTTTTAGAGAAAGATGTCGCATTTTCCTTTGATGAGCATTGTTTAAAAGCTTTTGAAATCCTTAAAGAAAAACTTATTTTTATGCCTATCGTGTAGGCTCCTAATTGGAGCCTTCCTTTTGGGCTGATGTGCAATGCATCTGATTATGCAGTTGGAGTTGTGTTGGTTCAACGCAGAGACAAGACTCCAACTATCATATGTTATGTGTCAAAGACTTTGAATTATGCACAGATGAATTACACTACTACTAAAAAAGAATTGTTAACAATAGTGTTTGCTTTTGAAAAATTCTGCCAATACCTAGTTGGGGCTAAAGTGATAGTTTGGACTGACCATGCTACCATCAAATACTTATTACAAAAGAATGACGCCAAGCCCAGATTGATTAGGTGGATTCTTTTCTTTAGGAATTTGTCATTGAAATTAGAGACAAGGCAGGGGTAGAAAATGTTGTAGCTGATCATTTGTCTAGGTTAGAAAGGGCAGACGAAAAAGATGTAGCCATCCTCATTATTGAGGAATTCCCAGAGGAGGAATTGTTTGCAATTAAAATTGAAGATCATTCGTTTGTAGATAGTTTAATTACCTAGCTTGTAAGGAAATTCCTGCATATTAGAAATACCAGGAGAAAAAATGATTTTTCCACTCATTGAGGTTTTATATTTGGGATGACCTGATTCTTCTTAAACAATGTAGGGATGGGATTTTAAGAAGATGTGTACCCGAATGTGAGGTAGATAGCATCTTGTCACACTATCACTATCTATCCACGGGTGGGCACCATGCTAGCTCTAGGACTAAGGCCAAAGTATTAAAGAGTGGGTTTTATTGGCCTACCTTGTTTAAAGATGCTCACAACTTTGTTCATCATTGTAACACATGTCAATTTGCAGGTAATATCTCTAAGCGACATGAGATGCCCTTAAATGTGTTTTAGGAGGTTGAGGTTTTTGATCTTTGGGGTATAGATTTTATGGGCCCATTTGTGTCATCTAATTTCAATCTTCATATATTACTTGGATTATGTGTCTAAGTGGGTGGAAGCAACTCCAACCCGCATTAATGTTGTGTTGGTAGTGTGTAAGTTTGTGAAAGAATACATCTTTTGTAGGTTTGGTGTCCCCTACTTAATTATTAGTGATGGTGGATCACACTTCAATAATAGGCAGTTTGGAGCTTTACTGAGCAAATATGGGGTGAAGCACTGAGTGGGTACTCCATATCACCCACATACTCAAGGACAGGTTGAGGTGTCCAATAGAGAAGTGAAGAAAAATTTGGAAAGGACGGTCTCAACCAATAGGATGAACTGGAGTTATGTGCTAAGTGATGCTCTTTGGGCTTATAGAACAGCCTACAAATCCCCAATAGGAACAATACCTTTTAGGCTGATCTATGGTCATGCATGCCATCTACCCGTAGAGCTTGAACATAAGGCTAAATGGGTTGTGCAGAAGATAAATTTTTAAATAGATGAAGCGGGTAGAAATAGGCTTTTGGAGCTTAAAAAATTATATGAGCTTAGGATGGATTCTTATGAAAGTTCTAGGATATATAAGGAAAGGACTAAGAAAATTCATGATAGACACATTCTAAATAGGGTGTTTCTCCCATGTCAGAAAGTCCTCCTTTTCAATTCTCGGCTTAGGATTCATGCGGGTAAGCTAAGGTCCAAGTGGAGTGGACCATTTGTGATTGAAAAAGTCTTTCCCCGTGGCGTTGTGAACATTGTAGATGGGAACAGGTCGTTCCTTGTTAACAACCAAAGATTAAAGCACTATTTTAGAAGGAATGTAGAGCCATGAATAGAGGAGGTGCAACTTTGCATCGTTCCATAGATTCTTGCACTAAGGACCGTCTAGTCTAGGATGTTAAACAACTACACTTGTTGGGAGGCAACCCAACCTTCATTTTTATGCTATTCATGTGCAGTTTCACATTGTAGTTGTCTTAGTATTTTTATTTTTTTTCTTTAAAAATGGTACCTTGACTTGTGTGTGGAGTGTGTAGAATTTCCTACAGGTCAGTGCTATCGAGTTCAAAGTCAGTAGTACCAAGATTACATTAGTGAGGCATCCACACCAGAACGTCAGACTCGATACTATCAACTCTCCCAGTCAGTACTACCGAGTCTCTGAAGATTTTTTATTATTAACTGATAAGCTCTTAGTGGTATCGACCCACAAGTTGGTACCACCGAACTTTTGGTGCACCTAGAATCAGAACATCGAGATGAAATATTTGAAAGTACCGAGTCAAAATTGTCAACTCGGTACTATCGACATTCCAATCGGTAGTACTGACGCATGACGTCAGCAATATGGGGCTGCTCATATCAACGGCAGATGCAAGCTTCATCACATAGCAATGAACCGTGGATCAAGTCGGTACTACTAACTTGGTCTCGATACCACAGACTCCACGTGATCCAGGCTCGAGACATCATCAAATGTCAGTCATCGATACAATTAAGCCACAGATTTGTGCCTGCAACTCAGTACTACCAATACAAACGTTGGTAATACCGACTTTTCCCGATTCAACTATAAAAGGAGGAGTGGTTTACCCATTTTATTCACACCACCTCCTCCACTCTTCTAAGAACTCTAAGTAGAGTTGTACTACGTGCCAAAGATCTTCACCAAGCCAACAATATTCATCGAGCTTCTCCTTCCCAATCCTCTTTCTTGCATTGGTGTCATGGCACCAAGGAGAGGTCCCTCTACATCGGCAAATCAAGGTGAGTTGGTCCCTTGACCAACCTGCAACCAACATCCATCTTTGGAGATCAAGAAGCTCTTTGAGAGTTGCAGACAAGGAAGATCATTCCAACATGATATGGCAATCGAACATTGATCGAAAGGGCGCACTTTACTAACAAAAAGTGATGGGTATGTCAGAAGCAATTCATGGAGGGGGATAATCCTTTCTTCAGTGACTCGAAGACCTACCCATATCTCATCCAGGAGTTCTTGGCATTGATAGATGTTCTCGTCACCCCGAGTAGAAGTTAGCAGGTGAATGGCGGGAAGGCAAAGTCAACTTCTGCCTCTTCAACAACAACAACTATTCCATCACTCTGAGGGCCTTCAACAACATCTTCAACTGGGCTCACATCCCAGAACGCTCAGCCCCTTCTGACTTCGAATACGACTTGGCTTGGGAATAGTTGACTGAGGTGTCGGTGGTATTTCATATAAATTGGCATATCAATTATGTTACTAATATTGAGCACCCTTTTATTTCAATCCTTCACCGCCTTTGCACCAACACTATTTTTGCTCGTTCTGGTCAAGCTCAAGGGAAGGTTCAAAAGGTGGATCCCTACTTTCTCTTCAGGCTACTGGAAGGGGAGACTGTCAACTTTGGAGCCTTCCTTCTACTCCACGATCTTTGTGCGGTGCAACGTGACAAGAAAGGTGACAATTTTATTTGGGGATCTCATCACCACCATTGCACTACATTTGCGCTTGATTTGTTCACACTCGCTCCATTGGAGGATACAACAAAGTTGGACCTCCTCACTTTTACAAGGCGCACCTTCTTAGCTTCCACCACAATGTGCTCTATGCGCATTGCACACGTTGAGGATTGTTTTGGGAGTGGAGCCTCCACGACCCTATCTTCAACTTGCGTGGGGTGAACCATCTTCGGTGGCTACTAAATGAGGGGGAAGCAGAAGATCCACCCAGGGCATCAGCTCAGGTCGACAATGAGGAGAAAAGCGATGATGACTCTGAAGATGTTGAGGAGGTAGAGCCCACCATCCCCATCACTAGGAGAGCAATCTCACGCAAATGGCCCCGCACCTATGCTGCCTCAACTTCCTCTATCCCACACCATTCCCAGGAGAAGAAAGACCCGTAAAACATGGTGGGCATGTATACCATGATGTAAGAGATCTAGATTGGATAGCAGCAACATCAGGGGACATTGACCGGTGTACAGGACATTCAAGGAAGGTTTTACCAAAACTAGCTGGTGATTTACAAGAATGAACGTCTTCTCTTAGCCAACCAAGTGAATGTTCACATGTGTCTGTAGTGGATGGAGCAGTATCATCATCCCTTCTTTGACCATTATTGGAACCAGGGATACATTGGAGGATACCCACAGCCACAACCGATGCAACTACTTGATCTATCTTTTCAGGGGATATTTCCTCCACACGATCTCGACATGCCTCATCCACCTCCATTTTGACCAATGGTACCGTTGTTCCACCACTTGAGTGCTAGTATTGACTATGTGGACATAGTCATATTCAATCTTAGGGGAGGGTTCTCGAATAGCATTCTATCTTTATTTTTATTTTTAGTTGTTTTGTTTTATTTTTAGTTGGGTGAGTGTAGGATCCACGTCTATCTAGTTTAATTGTGTAGAGTAAATGCATGGTTTTTTTTCAAATAGATTGTACTCTCTGTTTTGTTGCATGAAAAAGGTCATATCCTTAAAAGATTAAACTGCAAAATCTTTCGATCAAACCACTTGAGGAAGTGTTTGAACTAGTCAACATTAGGACTTAGGACATAAATGAAAGTCTAAATCAACTCGGGAATGTGAATGATAAAGATGTTGAGCCTAAACTAACCAATCCATAATGATATCTTAAATGAAAATATAAGAAATAAACCTTTAGATCACCCTAAACATAGGTCAATTCAGAGGGACATATCATAATATAATGAAAGGCATTGTCTCTTAGTTGTGTGATTCCATTTGTTTTCCATTCATTTTTGACTCACCGCCTCAAGATTCATGAGTACTCCAAGTTATTTTCTTTGATAGCATTACATGGCATGATAGGAACCTAATAGTTAGTTTTCTTGCAATTGAAAAAGAAAGAAAAACATTGCATTTGTATGCATTAATGATTTTAGTACATACCATCTTAGCTTGCATAACACAGTTCATGTAGTTTCATACATTTCAACATTGCATGCATGTTTTCCAAAACATGTGGATTTTAATTTCAAGTTATGAAGCTCAAGTGCAGGGATATACCTCCTAAAAAAATCATGAAAGCAAGAAGAATAAAAAATAGTCTTGCTGAACAAAAAAAGAAGAAGAAAATTGTTCAAAATAAACAAGGAGAAATCATTTTTGTTTTTGTGATGATTTAATCCACATGTGCATTCTCTTGAGTTGTCAAACAATCTCAACTAATTCATACATGCATCATTTCATAAAAATAAAAAAAATTAGGCATTAGGATTCATGCATGGCATTCTTTTCATCCATATATGTTAATTATTCTCTATGCATAAATAGGTCGGATGTACTTATAAATATTCATTTGCCACCCATCTTGAATCATTAATTGCTCTTATTGGTAGGCCACTCAATTGATTTATCTCCTCATTCATGCTTATACAAAAATCTACTTCCAAGTAGTTGGTAGTTAGGAAAGAGAAATTTAGTGTAGGGAATCAGACAATACACCAAGTGAATGTTAGAGTAATTATGATATTAATTGCTTTCTTGATAGTGTCATTGACTAAAAGGTGGACATCTTTTATGGAAGTTTTTGGTCACTTTAGAGAAGTTATTGGTTCAGTGGTCAGTGAAGGCCGATTTAGGGTTCGATAGGTGGATATGATTAAGAAAGAAATGTATGTGTTTTGTCCTTTTACTAACTTTTGTCAAATAGATCCGAGAGAGTGTTGCTTGAGGAAGAGCAACATTTAATCTTAGGTGAGTTTGATGCATGTGTTTTTAGTCATTATTACAGGAACATTTTTCCTTGATTTCATGTGTAGATTAGTCATTTATTTGATTTGTTATTCAAGGATTTACATAGATGGCATGTTTCTATTGAATGCATCAAATTATATGATTTCAACTCTTTTATGTAGTGTTTTATGCATCCCAAATACTTATGTTGTTTTTGTGTGTTTTCAAGTACAAGGAAGTTCCACATACTCGTTGCTACTGTCCTAGTAATAGTCGGTGGTACCAACTTGACATCAGTGATGGACCCGAAACTCACCCAGAATCGGTGCTACTGACAGCCAAAGTCGGTGGTACCAAAACAACATTTGTAAATCCCAGCATGATTTGAGAATATTCAGTGCTACCGAGTTTTCAACTCGGTACTTCCGAGTTGACATCAGGGGGGTGGTTCGAAAATCACAAAACTCAGTGCTATTGAGTCCACTCGATAGTATCGATATGATTGGGATCGCGTGACGAAACCTAAGTGACTTGGTACTACCGACTCACATAGTCGGTACTACTGAGTCTGCTCGATCAGGCCATCCATAGATTTCACTCTAATCCAATGATGGATGTTCTTTCGTACCCTATGTGCCTTCTATGGCTTAAGGGGATGACGGCCAGACCAAGGGAGATGGTCGTTTCCATTACACAACAACCAGAGAGAGAGAAAAGAGAAGAACTGAGGACCAAATGCTTCAACCGAGAAGATCTGAGCACCTCTAGATGATGATTTTACATCCAGAAGACATCAGAACACAAGTACAATGGAAGGGAACTTCCGGACGGGCAAAGATTCAGGGGTTACTTCAGTTTCCTAATGTTTCTCACTTTTTTCTTCTACCTTTCCATGTACACATCGATGAAAAACATGCAAGGCTAAAAACCTTTATTCCTTAGGATCTTGGAGTAGCCAGAAAATACATCGTAATTGATTTCTATGCATTAATATCAATTTTATCTCTTTTTACTAGATATAAATCTATGAAAGCTTTATGTTCTATTTGTGCTTGATGACCACAAGTGGATTAATAGATGCTTAGTCATCTTGGGAGAGGGATTAAGGGTAGGAAAGCATAGACTTAACTGTGTACTGTGTCCTTTGTGAAAATTAGAGTGTAAATAGGAGGAGAAACCCAAAGAATAATCATAAAGCATCTAACTAATCAACCAATAACTGTGGAAGTGGGATTGGCATTATATTAGGTACTAAATTACACTGTGGGAGTAGGTAACTCTAGCTATAGGATCCTTATCTAGGGATTGAGATAATAGATATTAGTGTATGAGGTTAATTATTAGTGTTATGTGTGGTGAAACCACTATCTTAAAGAATTCTTTCCATCTATGATCAATTCAAACCTTTAATTCGATTTGTTTTTGCATTCGTTTTGTAACTCAAACCAATTCAACCATTTACAACCGACCTAGCTAATTAGATTGCAGTTAGTAGTAGTCTACTAGAGAAATGCTTCCCCATGTTCGACTCGGGCCTCATAAGGCCTTATTACTTCGATACGCTCACTTGTGTATGATGCATGGTAAACTCGTGTCACTTACCCTTTTGGATATCTCTTCCACATCCATTTTTCCCTCACGATTCATCCATATGATACTTTCTGATTCGTTTCACCATTCCCCAATCTTCTATCTCCATTGGAGATCTCAACCCCACTCCAGTTTCTTCTTTTCTTGGGGATAGCCTACTATATTGCATTGGGTGGTTGTTACCGAACCATATGAATTTTGAAATAGTCAACTCCATTCTTTCATGTACCTCTATAGGTATCTCACCCTGATAAACCTAGAAGCTTAACAATCCCTCAATGGATGATTTTGTTAGATTTACTCTCCCCTTCATGTATGTTTTGGTCAGGGGCCATTTGTTGATCATTTCCTCCAGCATGTCAGTGCATTCCTTGAAAACACTGACGTTGAGGTTCCCCCCAACTATTGGGAAACCAAGGTACTTGGTCGGTAGGGTCTTGATCTTAATTCCCATTACTTCTTTAATATCACCTTTAATATTGAAATAATTGGATGTAATGAACAATTGTGTCTACGGTCCTATTTGTTCCCTGAGAAACTTCAATATTTGCTTTCGGTTCCTCAGATACTCTGAATTGGCCATTGAAAATACCAACACATTATATGTGAAGATGAGGTGGTCCAGGACTCTTTGTGTCATGCACTGTATAACTATCTGTCTCCTTCTTCTTCTCTAGTATCATCATCAATTGTGAGCAGTATTCCATAACAATGATGAAGAGAAGTGGGGAGAGTGGGTCTCCCTTCCTGAGTCCATTCATAGCTTGAAATATCCCATTTGGTGTACCTTGACTAGTACTAAGAAGCTTGTCGTACCCCACACATTATTTTGTGAGTGATATCTAACTTTCTTGGAATCATGTTTGCTTCATCACCCTCTAAAGCTTGTCCCACTACACACTGTCATAAGCCATAGAAACATCAAGATTCATATGTATCTTCTTGCGCCCCCTCATGACATTGACATCCATGAGATGTTATCCAACTAAATGGGTGCAATTGTTGATACTTATCCCTAATATGAAGGCCCTTGATTATCTAATATGAAGGCCCTTGATTATCAAGCTTTTTATGAACACATAGAATGGTTTTCCTTGTATGTCCTTCCTATATATATCCTTGAGGATATATTTATACCTCTTCCTTCTGGTCTAGAAATTTACAATCGTGAACAATCTTCTATTTTTTTCTTCACTTGTAGCATCATGATAAGGGGAACATGGTCATTGATATTTTCTCCTCTCCCTTGAATTTCTGCACTTGGTAGATATTAAAGACACTAATGTCGTTAACTAGAGCTCTCTCTAGTTTATAAGGAATTTATCTTTTAGGTTTCCCATCATTATTCTAAATAAAAGTTCCACCGCCAATCATTGCCAACTCATAGAGGTCGTCTGTATTAATCAAATAGTTACTGATTTGATGATAGCTTCAGGAACTAGTCTACCTCCCTATTTCTCCTTCTAAAATTGCATGTTGTTGAAGCTACCCACTAACAACCATGATTCTTTTATTTCTTTTTCCTGATCAATCGGTTCCCTCCACAATCTTGTATTTGTAAGTGTTGATTGAAAGCATAGATAGCTGAGAACCAGAACCTTAGACCTCCTCTATTAGTATAAATTGATGTTAACAGTTGTTTTGTCTTTCGATATACTTTAACCTCCCAGACATTTGGATCCCACGCTAAGCATATTCTTCCCAACTCAACCTACTCATGATTTTTGGTATGAAGCCATCTGTTTGGAAATATCAAAATCACACTCTTCTTATTACACCATTTTATCTTTGTCTCGATGACAACCACCATTGATACTCCACTAGATTCTATCCATTCTTTGATCTCTCTTCTTTTTATGGGATTGCATATCCCTTTTACATTCCATACCATTATGGACACAACAAATACTTTTGTTCCTCGTATGCCACATAGGTTCCTTCTCCTTCCCCTTTTATTTTTTATTCATCCCATCATTCTTTGTCTCAGGATGTTTCAGAATCTTCTCCTCTTCTTTTTTAGAGTCTGTTAGCACACTGAAAGGGTTAGGCGAGTCCTTCACCCCATCCTTTGCTTGTATCACCCTTGGGTTTGTGATCTCCCCCTCTTCATCCTCCTTAGTGACTGTAGTCAATTTCTCTAGCAATTTTCCTATCTCTTTATTTCCATTCTTCTCTTACCATACTTTCTTTGAGATCTAGAACTCCACCTCTTTACCATCATCTTTTTTATCCTTGATTGGATTTAGTGAGAATTCTTTGTTGTTGTGTCCGAAGAAACAACACTTCAGACACTTCTTGGGAATTTTTTCATAATTGATCTCAAACTAGATCACATGTTTTCCTATGATGCTCATCCAGATTGTATCTAGTACTTCGTCTTCCCCTCCAATTCTACTAGGACCCTCACCTCATATGTTCCTTCATCTTCCATGGGTCTAGTTTCCACAAGGAGAACCTTCCCCACTCCCTCTACTATGGTGCCCACCTCCTTTTTATTCCATGTATTCCCATTGGATGGGATTTGAAGCCACACAGGAACTGAAGTAAGTGACTCCTTTGTCAAAGTATCACCATACTTGTAATAATTGGCAATGACAAACTAGCTATCGAACCATCAAGGTGCATTGTTGAGACAATTGAGTTTATCTTCCTCACCGGATAATTGAATGATGAACATCCCTTCATCCTTTAAGATAAGGTCACAATCTCCCTTAGGCCTCTACACCCTTCTTACCCATGTAAGAAAGTTGGGGTAGAATGGTCTCTTTCCCATGACGTACACAAAAACTAAGAACTCCAATATGTACCTCATCCTACTATATTCATGTACCTCTAGACTGATGATGGCACATCCCTCTTTCCTGATAGGCTTAGGAAGATCATCTAATTGCATTCTTTGAGTTACATGAGTCCTCTTCACAACCTAAGTCATTGCTCTCTTTACAACCTTCTCCTTTCGTACACCACCTTTCCTACTAATCGCATTGATGTTTCTCTCTGTGGGTTTTTATGTGGTGGTATGGTAGGTTTGGTGGTGATATCCTATCCATAGGTATTCACTGCCATGGCCACATGTCCCTCTTTAGATTGCTTGGCAATCGCCAAGCAAACCCTAGGAGATAAAGGGGGTGGGGTTGTGTATGTACATTATATATGTATGTATGTATGGGATTAAGAGAGAAAGATTTCTCCCCCCCCCCTCCCATGCCCGTGCAGAGGCCGAACACTTGGGAGGATGGTAAATCAAGGCAGCAACTGGGATTCAAACCCGGGTCCCTTTGTTAGGGGACATCATGCTTGACCACTTGAGCCACTCCTTGTCGGCATGTATGTATGCATGCATGCATTTATGTATGTATGTATGTATGTATGTATGTATGTATGTATGTATGTATGTATGTATGCATGTATGTATGTATGTATGCATGTATGTATGTATGTATGTATGTGTGTATGTATCGGAATCAGGTAAATATATTTCGACTACACCCTACAATTGTAGGGATTCAATAGTTACATATAACCCTTATGCTCTCTATACATCACCCACGTGAGCAACTCGCACCAGTAGCTAACATGTAGTTTATTTTTTACACTTTTACAAATGTTTACAGCAATAGTACTCACACTCCTAGCTACTCATCTGTGCTTGCGAGTGTTTCTTTCAGTCCAGATATAGAAGCATAGAAAAGCCAATAAGAGAATCTTCCTATCACCATTTCCGCAGTGCTTGACCATACTCCAGGTATCATCAATCAGCTCAATTCGCAGGTGGAACTCCTTGCAAACTTTCCCCCATACTTCTTTAGTGAATTTGCAGCCACTAAAGAGGTGTTCATGGGACTCCTCCTCCTCTTTGGTGAATTTGTATGTATGTATGTATGTATTCATGTATGTATGTATGTATATGTATGTATGTATATATATTTCATTGGATTCACATTCAAATTATCAAATATCACCTGAACTACAACCTCAATCTTGCTCATTCACATAACCATATTGGATATTGTGATAAATAATCTCCAATCACCTACATATACTCAAGTGGTATATCACTCCAATTTCCTTCTCACCATACACAATCTGTAGAAGGAAACACATTTGTTGTACCAAATTCCACACTAAGATAGTTCCTACAATCTCAAGAACTACATGACATAGCTTACATGATTAATTAAGTCAATTTCTTATGTATCAATGCACCAATCAAGTTACAAACAAGACAATATACATGTAAATGAGACATTATCAAGTATAACAACATCAGAAGACATAAAAAATATGATGATATATTTAAAAGTACCACTAATGGTATAATTAACCCTCTTGGGCCTTACAAAGTCCCAATTCATCCATCTAGGGAAGATAAAGTCCAAAACCATAATTTAAGGCCATATAGATTCCAAAATATCATACCCCCCTACAACATTGTATTTATACTCACACATAAGTAAAAACACCATGTTGAATTTCAAATTAAAACTCACAATTATCTGAAAGGTATGCCTAGATCAAGATTTGGCAAAAAAAGTCCATTTTTAAGAACAAATGACCCACTTTTAGGTACCAAGTCTAAGTCAAAAGAAGCTCTCCACAATGTGGAAATTGGGCTGGAGATCTAGGAATTCCAAGCAATAACTGTCTTAAGGGAGGGGCTTGGTCTGTTGATGAGTGTTGACCGCTCCCCCTATCTTTTTCCTCGCTTGAGTGTGCTTGATCTATCCTTGTGGTAAGTCACATTGGAATCTCCACTATGCATAGGGCTGCGCGGAGTTATCTTCCTCGTCATGCTGGATCTGGTTCCCTAGAGGTAGCATGGTGAAAGAAGGTGAAACAAAAAATCCACTTAGTCACTTGGAACATCTTTTGTATGCCCTTAAATAAGATGTGTGGGGAGTTATCAACTTAAAATACACTCTTAATGTATGTTTAAACAAATTATTGTCAACACCATAGAATACAATAATTGTATTTGTTTGGACTGCATCAAATTTTAATATTATAAATTTAAACACTATTGCAGCCTAAGGCATAATATTTCAATTCCCTCCCCCTTTAGAGTATTTAGTAAATTCCATGAACTTATTGCCTATATTTTTTAGGCATCTCCACACTATTAGAGTATTTTAGTCTGATCTATGGTCCTTGAGAGGGTGTTTAGATGCTAAAAAAATTATCATTTTATTCCAAAACCCAATCAAAATGATTTCTCTTGAGATCTATATGGATCATCTTGTAACAATGCTCTAAAAGAACCTTGGCATTCATTGTCTTTTCATATCACATCTTCGATATCAAAGCCAACCTAGCCAAATCATATGACAAAGTCAATATTCACTGAACTTGGGGCGATAACTGTAACATCCCTGACCTGGGTTATGAGTTAACCCTAGGTGTTTTACCTAAATATGTAATTAAATCTTTGTGATTAACTCTGAGCATGTAATTAAGTTTCTCAGAAACGTATATTTCAGTATTTGCTCCTTTTTATTTAAAGTTGTAGCATTGTTTTGGTATACAGGGACCTATGTGCAATTTACCCAGTTGAAAGGGTTAGCTTGCAATTTGCACATGATGAGATGTTCCTATGATGTTGAGACATCATGAGAGTCTCTTTGGAAAAGTTTGAGGGATTTCCCAAGCTAGAGCACCAAGGTGCAGCTGTGGAAGCAATCCCAGGGCTTGAAACCCTAATTTGGGGTAAATTGCAATTTACCCAAATAAAGGGATGCAATTTGTAAAGAATGTCATCTAAAGTATCTTTTTAGACTCTTACCATCATTTAGAGAAGAAATGATGAGGAATTCACCTCAATTGAGTTATCAAGTTAAGAAATAGGCTTTGTGATTGAATAATCAGGGTATATGTGCAATATCCCTTTAAGTATGAACTTTATTATTAGATTGTTCTTCCTTGCCTTCTTTTCTATAACTTAAGATAAGGTTTGTCCTTAGAATAAAGAGGAAGGGACGAGCAAGTAATAAAGGAAGGACTTAGTTGGAATAAAGGGAAACTTATGAACTAATGTTGAGAATCATACCCCTAGTATATATACACTCTACCTCTCAAGCAAAGAAATCTTTCCTTCGTGCATATCACTGTTTCCTCTTTGCTTGACCGACTAAGGACTATCTTGGAGCTCAAGAGGAACGACCAAGGGTGCAAGGTAGGTTTGGGATCTTCTTCTTGCCTAATTCCTTGGTTAGAATTCGAATTCAAGGTCATCTTCATGGCTAACTCTTGAAACCCTACCTTTCTAGCCGTCTCTTTTTCATCCTTCCTTGGAGTTTTCACCTTGCCCAACTGTGGGAACTCAAGGACGCCATTATAGATTGGAGCTTGAAAGCTTGGAGCTCAAGAAAAAAGCTTTTGGCGGGTTTTATAACTCTAAACCCATGCTTTACTATATGCATCCTTTATATGCGGTTAGATGATAGTCCTTCATGTTCCTTACTGTTCTTTGCTATTTTACAAGAAAACCCATGGGATATTCGTACTGTTCTTGATCTAGGAGATGAAGGCGTTATTTCCAAGAAAAACCCACCGCTTTTCTTTTCCTTAAACGGTCCTAACAGTTTTCTCTCTCGGACTCAAGACCGCGAGGTGAGCAAACGGTCTCGAGGCCGCGACAGGGCAAACGGTCTCAAGACCGTTTTGCTCCGTTGACCGAGCGTGGACCGTATAAGAAATCTGTTCTTAATTATATAGTCTAATTACCCTCAAAATTTGGGAGACTAACTCCAAAGGAATCGGGAGATATGACCTTTTTCAGTCACAACTTTAAATGAATTAATTGCTGATTTTCAAACGGTCTGAAATTGCCTTTTTGGGCAAACGATCTCAAGACCGTGTAAGGTCGTTGACTAAGAGTTGACCGTATGATATTACTGTTCAAATTTATGTTAGTTAACAACCCACCAAGTTTTATGGTCTAATTCCAAACGGGCTAAGAGTTGAAGGGTGAATACTAGGGCTAACCCTAGGTAAATCAGTACTGAAATTATGGTGACCTAATTAGGGTTTTTAGGGTTGATTGACCTAAACGGTCTCAAGACCGTTTGGGGGTCACCAAATGGTCTCAAGACCGCGAGGGCAATCAACCAAGACCGTTTGGAGGTCTGGGGTCAAGATTTGTTGACCAATTGAAGGTACTTTTACACCAATTTACATTGCAATTAAATATTGATATAATCATCAACTCAATTTGTTCAACTTTGATGAATTTCCACTAGAATCCAAAATTGTATGGGCAAACGGTCTCACGACCGTTTGGAACTCAACCAAACGGTCTCAAGACCGAGAGGACAATCACCCAAGACCGTTTGAAGGTCTAGGGTTAAGTAATTTGACCAATTGAGGACCCAATTGCAAATAAGTTATCAATTTAATCAAAATTCTGTTTTGTGGTTCAATCATGGTTCAACCCCTAGCAAATCACCTTAGACTTTGATGAAATCTTGGGCAAACGGTCTTAAGACCATGTGGGGTCCACCCACATGACCTCAAGACCGTTTGGGCCAAGTTTGGGCCCAATTGAAGCTCAATTGAAGAGTTCAACCTTGTGTTGATGCACATTGTTGAGTGTTGATGGGTGAACATTGATAGACCCTAATTGAATCGATTTCAATCCTACTTGGTCAACAATTGAGGGTCAATTGGTTGACCAATTTGTCAAGCATAATCTTGATTAACCCAATCCATAGGTGGTCAACATATATTGGACCTTTTGAAGGCTTCAACATCGTTTGACATTATTGGTTGCACCTTTGAGCCTTGTTGAAGGACCAAGCGGCTGAGACCATGAGAGCCTCGCAGTCTCAAGACCGTGAGAGGGCTCGCGGTCTCAAGACCGTGAGGAGGCTCGCGGTCTCAAGACCGAGAGGAGGCTCGCGGTCTCAAGACCGCGAAGGGCCTCGCGGTCCTGAGGTCAAACTAGCTAAACGGTCAACATCTCTTCGCGGTCTCAACTCCAACTTCATCTTCGCGGTCTCAACATCAAGTGAACCAATGCTAGGGCTCGTGGTCTTGAACCCTTGAAGAGGCTCGCGGTCTTGAAGCCTAAGGGGGCTCGCGGTCTTGGAGTTAGAAGGAGGCTCGCGGTCTTGGAAAGTCAAAGTGGGCAAACGGTCAACACTTTCAACCGGTCTCAATTCAATTGATGATTAATGATTGAAATCAATCAATGTGATTCAAGGTTGACTTCATTAAATCAAATGATGATATAAATGGTTCAATGTTGCCCTAATCAAACCCTAATGACAACCTAGGATATTAAGGGGTTATTTGACTAAGGTTTTGACCATAATAATGATCAATGGGGTGAATTACCAATATACCCCTGAAGGGTCAATTAAGTTATACCTTGCTCAATTCAAACCCTAATTACATGAGAATGATGTTTTTAGTCATAATGACTCTATCCAACTTGATCTAGTCTAATGTTACCATCAGCCATTAGTATGATGAAAGAGAGAGTACCCTAGAGAGAGAAAGTACCCTAGAGAGAGAAAGTAACTCTAATCACATAATGATGATGTTTTGGCTATGTTAGCCTATGATGCCTCAATCCAACCTGTTTTAGAGTGATGTTGACATCACCTAAAATTATGATGAGAGAGAAAGTACTTATAGAGAGAGAAAGTACTTCTAGAGAGAGAAAGTACCCTTTTTAAGTAGAAACTCAACTAAAGCATCTCCAATGCACAGGAATGAGCATAATTAGGGTATGATCCACCTGTGTGAGATCATAGAAACCCTAATTATGATAAATGATGAACCTTTAACTAATCCAAGAGCATCAATGAAGATGTTACTCATACATGATGATGTTATGAGTTTAATTCACCTTGATGTGAATAGTAAACCCTAATTCAAGGGTGATGACATGTAATGTGAATAGTAAACCCTAATTCAAGGGTAATGGCATGTTTCTGAGTATTAAACTCTATTTGATTTGAATTAAAGATTTAACTCTTTTCACAAGAGTAGGAAGTACATTCCTTATTGTTGCATTACCTTTATCAGATGTATTAACCATGTAGGTCCTGATATGAAGGTAATCATATCCAGGTATGGATGTTGATGTTATATTCATTAAAGGCATGCTGTTAGCCTTATGAATAAGTAAAGTAATCTGATGCCTTGCCAGTGGCATCCTATGCTGATAATGGGCTATGAGAGCCATGAATACCATCAAGGTCATGCCTTAGAGATGACTTGTGATGAGGATAATGAGAAATAATGATTGATATGAGTTAGGCCTGTTACATTTAGTATTCTTCTTTTATAGCTGCTATGCTACTGTTATTGTTTGAAGAACAATGTATGATGTTAAAGAATACTGAATGTACCTAACTAATCAAGTATAATGTAGAGCCCTGATCATAGATCCATCATTGTCAGAAATTAAGTGATGGTGAAATAGGTTTTCCTTAGGGAACTCCTGGAGCACATACTTTTGAGTATGTGGGGTACATGGACGTGTAGAACCTTACATCCTAGTGTAGGAAAGTGATGTAGATGTGGAATCCATCCATCCTTCACTATAGTTTCATACCGTATCAGTGGTAGGTAAACATGAAACCTCCTGATGACGAAGAAAGCACAGATATCCGTATCAGTGGTAGGTAAATATGAAACCTCCTGATGACGAAGAGAGTACAGAACGCCACTGTGACTCTAGAATAGCGAAGGACCAATTTACCCTGGTGAGCTATAGTAGTAGAGACACGAGATGTCCTACAAGTGATCCTCGTACTGACTAAGGAAGGTGAAGGTCATGAGAATCCGGCTCTCTTAATGACCTATGTATGATACTGATGCGGCTTCTCAGCGATCAGTTGGAGTATGAGTGGTAAGCCTCATCTCCACAGGGCATAATATTGTTTGTAAAACATAATCAACCATGTAGTATAACTTGTTAGAGATGACTCCAAGTTAGTTGATTGATGTTACATTGCAATAATGTTTATATTCTCCATATCTCCTAAATGGTTGAGATCTTGTTATACTTGCAACTGTTATAGAGTGCTTTAAAGGCTTTATTGTTTAAAATATTCTTTGATGTCATAATAAAGCTTCTGGCGAAGAGTTATAACTCTCGCTGGGACAATTATGTATAATTGTCTCACCCCGTAGGCTTCAACTTTTTAGGTGGACGTCGGAGACGAAGGAACCAGCCTACAGGTGATCAGTCTCAGCAGCAGCATCAGGGGCAGCAGTAATCTCAGGTGGAGATTGTCCTTCCATATGGTGTAGTTAGAGTCAGTCCTATGTGTCCTCTGTACTCTCAGGTCTTGGAGTCTTTTGTTTAGTGATCTTGAGATTTTGTATCTTGATGTATATAATTACTCAAGAAGTAATTATCCTGAGATGTAAATAGTTTATCTCTCTTTATGAAAGAAGTTTTATGGATCCAAGTTCTTATCTCGAAAAGTTTTAATTTCCCGTGATTTTTGTCTTCCGCTGAATACCGATTCGCATCCGCTAAGTTTTAATCGTGTTTATGTCATGATTTGGAGATCAGAGCCCACATCTAGTGGTATCAGAGCTCCAGGTTCAGTTGAGTCTACAGAGGCATAGGACTTAGGATGTTGAGTCTACCTTTAGTACTCCTTCCTCATCTAATAGAATCTTCTGCTCCTCAGGAGAAGAAGATACATAAGAATGTCAGAACATCACGATGAGCATGTGGCATAAAGTAGTGCTAGTGCACCTCGAGGCGGTGCAAGAGTTCCGAGAATAGAACAACCTGCACCTGAGTCGCCAAGAGAGCCACCCCAGTTCGACCCAGCTGACATGAGTGATCCAGCTGTACAGACGATGTTCGGGCAGTTCATGACTGCCATGACACATATAACCGATAGGATGCCCATTCCTACACCTAGGGCACCTGTCCAGCCTGAAGCACAAGGTATTGGTAAGACATTCGAACGACTTCGTCGTGTCGGAGCTACCGAGTACTTCGGAACTGCCGACCCTGCATATGCTGACTTATGGTTGACAGAGTTGGAGAAGGCTTTCAGGATTCTTATGATTCCGGAAGCTGAGAAGGTTAGACATGCTGTCTATCTTCTCAAAGGCAGTGCTGGTCACTGGTGGAACATGGAAGAGCAGAAGAGACATGGAGTAGAGTTCTCATGGGAAGAGTTTCGTCGGGAATTTATCAATAGATATTTTCCAAAGACCTTCCTAGATGAGAAGATCTCTCAGTTTGAGAAACTAAGGTAGGGTATGATGAACATTAGTGAGTATGAAGCTAAGTTCATGGAGTTGTTGCGGTTCTGTCCGCACATGGCTGCTACGGATGAGGAAAGAATCATAAGATTCAAAAAGGGTTTGAATTCCGATATGTCAACCCCTGTGTCTGCCTTAGAAAACAGAGAGAGATTCTCTACCTTCGTTGAGTCAGTCCGAAGGATAGAGAGATCTGTGGTTGAGAAAAGACAAACCCATAAAAGATATCCACAGTTCTAGGGTTCTTCATCTAGGGATTCCAAGAGACCTAGATTCTCTGCACCTAACCCTCCACCACCCAGATCGAGTTTTCAAACTCAATGGACACCAAGCAGAGGTAGAGGACGGAGTCAACCGCTTCAAGGGACGCACAGTTCTGCATCAGTGTCAGTTACTGGACCACCCAGACCACAGCAACAGGAGAAGAGTTGCTAAAACTGTGGTAAGGTGGGACACTTGATGAAGGATTGCCATTCTAGGCCTGTCGGTGTGACACAACAATCCCCGAGACAGAATCAACAGGGATCCCAGAATAGACAACATCAAGGAGCAGCTCGAGGACGTGGACAAGCGTCTCAAGCTGGATCATCAGCACCACCTCAACACCAGGCGACTGCGAGGTTCTATGCTATGAACCCACCTGAGGCAGTGGTCAATCCACGGGTAGTGGCAGGTCGGATGAAACTTTTATATTCTGATATGTCTACATCTTGTATTGTATCCGTTCTGATTGATCCGGGTGCTACGCACTCTTTCATCACTCGTGAAGTGATTCGTAACTGCAATATGACTGTTAGTCATAGGACAGATAGTTTGTTGTTAGAGACTCCAATAAGTGGGTCTGCCGTTTTGCAGGAGATATGTTCTCCCTGCATCCTCTTCTTTTCTGACCATCGCATTCAAGTGGATCTTATACCACTTGATATGCAGGGATTTGATATAATCCTCGGGATGGATACCTTAGAAAGGTATAGAGTTGTCTTGGATTGTGAGTCCAAGTTGGCTGTGTTTGCTGATGAAAGCAACACATGGATCTTTCAAGGTGAAAGAAAGATTCTGCCCACCTGTCTTGTGTCAGCTATGGTTGCTGCTAAGCTGTTGAGGCAAGGATGTTATGCATTCTTAGCCCATGTGGTAGATGTTACCAAGGAAAGTTCCAATCCTGCCGAAGTTCCTATAGTCAGGGAATTCGAAGATGTGTTTCCTGAAGAACTTCCTGGTATACCACCACCTCGGGAGATTGACTTTGAAATCAATCTGATTCTAGATACAAAACCCATAGCTCAAACTCCGTATAGGATGGATCCTGCCGAGATGGCAGAACTCAAGAAACAGCTTCAAGAGCTACTTGAGAGAGGTTTTATCCGACCGAGTACTTCACCTTGGGGTGCTCCGGTCTTGTTTGTTAAAAATAAAGATGGGTCAATGCGGTTGTGCATTGACTACAGACAACTCAATAAAGTAACAATAAAGAATAAGTATCCTCTACCGAGGATTGATGATCTCTTTGACCAGTTGCGTGGTGCAACAGTCTTTTCAAAAATAGACTTGAGGTCTGGATATCATCAACTCCGTATTAAGGATAGTGACATATCCAAGTCTGCCTTTAGGACAAGATATGGTCACTATGAGTTCACGGTTATGTCGTTTGGACTAACCAATGCACCAGCTGCATTTATGGAACTCATGAATAGAGTTTTTCGACCTTTCCTTGATCAGTGTGTTGTCGTCTTCATAGATGACATACTGATTTATAGTAAGGATGCTCAGCAGCATGAGCAGCATCTTTGCCAAGCTTTGACCTTGCTAAGAGAACATAAGTTGTATGCTAAGTTTAGCAAGTGTGAGTTCTGGCTGCCGGAGGTATCTTTTCTTGGACATGTGATATCCGCCTCGGGAATTCGTGTTGACCCTACAAAGGTAGAATCTGTTCTACAATGGGAACAACCGAAGACACCGACGGAGATTCGAAGTTTCTTGGGGTTAGCTGGCTATTATCGAAGGTTCATTAAGAACTTTAGTTCTATAGCTTTACCTTTGACCAAGTTAACCCGGAAAGATGTTCCTTTTTCTTGGAGTGATAAGTGTCAACAATCTTTCCAGTTGCTGAAGGAGAGGTTGACAAGTGCACCTGTGCTAGTGCTACCTGAAAAAGGAAAAGGGTATATAGTTTTCTGTGATGCTTCCAAGAATGGACTTGGATGTGTGTTGATGCAGGATAAACAATTGATTTCTTTTGCTTCCCGACAGCTTAAGAAACATGAGGAGAATTATCCAACACACGATCTAGAGTTAGCTGCTGTGGTTCATGCTTTGAAGATCTGGAGACATTATCTCTACGGAGAGACATTCCAGATTTTCACAGACCATAAAAACCTTAAGTATATCTTCTCTCAGCATGAACTCAACATGAGGCAACGTCGTTGGATGGAGTTAATCAAGGACTATGACTGTACAATTGATTACCATCCACGCAAGGCCAATGTTGTTGCAGATGCCTTGAGTAGGAAATCAGCAACATCAACCATGAATAGAGCACAACTAAACTCTTTAGTATGCTCTAGAAGAGATATGCCTATCTCTTTAAGGCAAAACAATGTACAGTTGAAGGTGTCATTGTTAACCGGGTTGTTAGCTGAGATGCATATTAAACCTACTCTAAGGGAGCGGATTAAAGAGGCACAACTAGGTGATGCTGCAGTTCAACATATAAGATCTGAGTATGGAAATGAGAAGCAAGATGGTTTTCATGACTCAAAAGATCAAGTAGCTTGTTATAATGGAAGAATGATAGTGCCGGATGTGGACAACTTGAGGAAGTTAGTCCTAGAAGAAGCCCATTCTTCCATGTATGCTATGCATCCAGGGAGCACCAAGATGTATCGGAATTTGAAGGATCTGTATTGGTGGCCTGGGATGAAGAAGGACGTTGCAGAGTTTGTTCTGAGGTGTCCTGTGTGTCAGCAAGTTAAAGCTGAACACCAGAAGCCTACAGGAACAATGCAACCTTTACCCATATCACAGTGGAAGTGGGACCATGTGACCATGGACTTTGTTGTTGGCCTACCCAGGACAAGCAAAGGACATGATTCCATTTGGGAAATTGTTGATAGGTTGACTAAGACAGCACATTTCTTACCTGTCAAAACAACCTATTCTGCTGAAAGGTTATCAGAGTTGTATGTTAAAGAGATAGTGCGTTTGCACGGAGTTCCTGTCACAATAGTTTCTGACAGAGGTCCTCAGTTTACCAGTCGTTCTTGGGAACAGTTGCACAGAGCCTTAGGCACTAAGCTAAGGTTTAGTACGGCCTTTCATCCACAGACTGATGGACAGTCGGAAAGGACCATACAAACCTTAGAAGACCTGTTGCGAGCATGTGTTCTCCAGTTCACCGGAAGTTGGGATCTACACCTAAGCTTGATAGAGTTTGCCTATAACAATAGCTATCTGCATAGTATTGATATGGAACCTTATGAAGCCTTATATGGTAGACGTTGTAGATCACCCTTGTGTTGGTTTGAGACTGGTGAGCACCAGTTGTTAGGTCCTGACCTGGTGCAGCAAACCACGGAAAAGATTAAAGTTATACAACATAAGATTAAGACTGCTCAGGATAGGAAAAAATCTCATGCTGACAAACGTCGTAGACCCTTAGAGTTCCAAGTTGGAGACAGAGTGTATCTTAAGGTCTCACCTTGGAAAGGGGTCCTTCGTTTTGGAAGGAAGGGGAAGTTAGCTCCTAGATATATGGGGCCTTATCCAATCATTGAAAGGATTGGAAAGGTAGCATATAAACTAGAGCTTCCCCCAGAATTACAGAGGTTACATCCTGTGTTTCACATTTCTATGTTGAAGAAATGTCACCCAGACACCGAGTCAGTTCTACAACCTATGGAGGTAGAATTGAATGATGACATATCCTATGAGGAGGGACCGGTGTCAATCCTTGATAAACGAATTAAAAAGTTAAAGAAGAAAGATATAAGTCTTGTGAAAGTCCTCTGGAACCATCGTGGTGTTGAAGAAGCCACTTGGGAGTTAGAGGATGAGATGAGAAGGAAGTATCCTGCCCTTTAATCGTAGTATGTTTTATCGATTTCGGGGACAAAATCCTTGTAAGGGGTGGATAATTTGTAACATCCCTGACCTGGGTTATGAGTTAACCCTAGGTGTTTTACCTAAATATGTAATTAAATCTTTGTGATTAACTCTGAGCATGTAATTAAGATTCTCAGAAACGTATATTTCAGTATTTGCTCCTTTTTATTTAAAGTTGTAGCATTGTTTTGGTATACAGGGACCTATGTGCAATTTACCCAGTTGAAAGGGTTAGCTTGCAATTTGCACATGATGAGATGTTCCTCTGATGTTGAGACATCATGAGAGTCTCTTTGGCAAAGTTTGAGGGATTTCCCAAGCTAGAGCACCAAGGTGCAGCTGTGGAAGCAATCCCAGGGCTTGAAACCCTAATTTGGGGTAAATTGCAATTTACCCAAATAAAGGGATGCAATTTGTAAAGAATGTCATCTATAGGATCTTTTTAGACTCTTGCCATCATTTAGAGAAGAAATGATGAGGAATTCACCTCAATTGAGTTATCAAGTTAAGAAATAGGCTTTGTGATTGAATAATCAGGGTATATGTGCAATATCCCTTTAAGTATGAACTTTATTATTAGATTGTTCTTCCTTGCCTTCTTTTCTATAACTTAAGATAAGGTTTGTCCTTAGAATAAAGAGGAAGGGACGAGCAATTAATAAAGGAAGGACTTAGTTGGAATAAAGGGAAACTTATGAACTAATGTTGAGAATCATACCCCTAGTATATATACACTCTACCTCTCAAGCAAAGAAATCTTTCCTTCGTGCATATCACTGTTTCCTCTTTGCTTGACCGACTAAGGACTATCCTGGAGCTCAAGAGGAACGACCAAGGGTGCAAGGTAGGTTTGGGATCTTCTTCTTGCCTAATTCCATGGTTAGAATTCGAATTCAAGGTCATCTTCATGGCTAACTCTTGAAACCCTACCTTTCTAGCCGTCTCTTTTTCATCCTTCCTTGGAGTTTTCACCTTGGCCAACTGTGGGAACTCAAGGACGCCATTAGAGCTTGGAGCTTGAAAGCTTGGAGCTCAAGAAGCAAGCTTTAGGCGGGTTTTATAACTCTAAACCCATGCTTTACTATATGCATCCTTTATATGCGGTTAGATGATAGTCCTTCATGTTCCTTACTGATCTTTGCTATTTTACAAGCAAACCCATGGGATATTCATACTGTTCTTGAGCTAGGAGATGAAGGCGTGATTTCCAAGAAAAACCCACCGCTTTTCTTTTCCTTAAACGGTCCTAACAGTTTGCTCTCTCGGACTCAAGACCGCGAGGTGAGCAAACGGTCTCGAGACCGCGACAGGGCAAACGGTCTCAAGACCGTTTGTCTCCGTTGACCGAGCGTGGACCGTATAAGAAATCTGTTCCTAATTATATAGGCTAATTACCCTCAAACATTGGGAGACTAACTCCAAAGGAATCGGGAGATATGACCTTTTTAAGTCACAACATTAAATGAATTAATTGCTGATTTTCAAACGGTCTGAAATTGCCTTTTTGGGCAAACGGTCTCAAGACCGTGTAAGGTCGTTGACTAAGAGTTGACCGTATGATATTACTGTTCAAAATTATGTTAGTTAACAACCCACCAAGTTTGATGGTCTAATTCCAAACGGGCTAAGAGTTGAAGGGTAAATACTAGGGCTAACCCTAGGTAAATCAGTACTGAAATTATGGTGACCTAATTAGGGTTTTTAGGGTTGATTGACCTAAACGGTCTCAAGACCGTTTGGGGGTCACCAAACGGTCTCAAGACCGCGAGTGCAATCAACCAAGACCGTTTGGAGGTCTGGGGTCAAGATTTGTTGACCAATTGAAGGTACTTTTACACCAATTTACATTGCAATTAAATATTGATATAATCATCAACTCAATTTGTTCAACCTTGATGAATTTCCACTAGAATCCAAAATTGGATGGGCAAACGGTCTCAAGACCATTTGGAACTCATCCAAACGGTCTCAAGACCGAGAGGAAAATCACCCAAGACCGTTTGAAGGTCTAGGGTTAAGTAATTTGACCAATTGAGGACCCAATTGCAAATAAGTTATCAATTTAATCAAAATTCTGTTTTGTGGTTCAATCATGGTTCAACCCCTATCAAATCACCTTAGACTTTGATGAAATCTTGGGCAAACGGTCTTAAGACCATGTGGGGTCCACCCACATGACCTCAAGACCGTTTGGGCCAAGTTTGGGCCCAATTGAAGCTCAATTGAAGAGTTCAACCTTGTGTTGATGCACATTGTTGAGTGTTGATGGGTGAACATTGATAGACCCTAATTGAATCGATTTCAATCCTACTTGGTCAACAATTGAGGGTCAATTGGTTGACCAATTGGTCAAGCATAATCTTGATTAACCCAATCCATAGGTGGTCAACATATATTGGAACTTTTGAAGGCTTCAACATCGTTTGACATTATTGGTTGCACCTTTGAGCCTTGTTGAAGGACCAAGCGGCTGAGACCATGAGAGCCTCGCAGTCTCAAGACCGTGAGAGGGCTCGCGGTCTCAAGACCGTGAGGAGGCTCGTGGTCTCAAGACCGAGAGGAGGCTCACAGTCTCAAGACCGAGAGGAGGATCACAGTCTCAAGACCGCGAAGGGCCTCGCGGTCCTGAGGTCAAACTAGCTAAACGGTCAACATCTCTTCGCGGTCTCAACTCCAACTTGATCTTCGCGGTCTCAACATCAAGTGAACCAATGATAGGGCTCGTGGTCTTGAACCCTTGAAGAGGCTCGCGGTCTTGAAGCCTAAGGGGGCTCGTGGTCTTAGAGTTAGAAGGAGGCTCGCGGTCATGGAAAGTCAAAGTGGGCAAACGGTCAACACTTTCAACCGGTCTCAATTCAATTGATGATTAATGATTGAAATCAATCAATGTGATTCAAGGTTGACTTCATTAAATCAAATGATGATATAAATGGTTCAATGTTGCCCTAATCAAACCCTAATGACAACCTAGGATATTAAGGGGTTATTTGACTAAGGTTTTGACCATAATAATGATCAATGGGGTGAATTACCAATATACCCCTGAAGGGTCAATTAAGTTGTACCTTGCTCAATTCAAACCCTAATTACATGAGAATGATGTTTTTAGTCATAATGACTCTATCCAACTTGATCTAGTCTAATGTTACCATCAGCCATTAGTATGATGAAAGAGAGAGTACCCTAGAGAGAGAAAGTACCCTAGAGAGAGAAAGTAACTCTAATCACATAATGATGATGTTTTTGGCTATGTTAGCCTATGATGCCTCAATCCAACCTGTTTTAGAGTGATGTTGACATCACCTAACAGTATGATGAGAGAGAAAGTACTTATAGAGAGAGAAAGTACTTCTAGAGAGAGAAAGTACCCTTTTTAAGTAGAAACTCAACTAAAGCATCTCCAATGCACAGGAATGAGCATAATTAGGGTATGATCCACCTGTGTGAGATCATAGAAACCCTAATTATGATAAATGATGAACCTTTAACTAATCCAAGAGCATCAATGAAGATGTTACTCATACATGATGATGTTATGAGTTTAATTCACCTTGATGTGAATAGTAAACCCTAATTCAAGGGTGATGACATGTAATGTGAATAGTAAACCCTAATTCAAGGGTAATGGCATGTTTCTGAGTATTAAACTCTATTTGATTTGAATTAAAGATTTAACTCTTATCACAAGAGTAGGAAGTACATTCCTTATTGTTGGATTACCTTTATCAGATGTATTAACCATGTAGGTCCTGATATGAAGGTAATCATATCCAGGTATGGATGTTGATGTTATATTCATTAAAGGCATGCTGTTAGCCTTATGAATAAGTAAAGTAATCTGATGCCTTGCCAGTGGCATCCTATGCTGATAATGGGCTATGAGAGCCATGAATACCATCAAGATCATGCGTTAGAGATGACTTGTGATGAGGATAATGAGAAATAATGATTGATATGAGTTAGGACTGTTACATTTAGTATTCTTCTTTTATAGCTGCTATGCTACTGTTATTGTTTGAAGAACAATGTATGATGTTAAAGAATACTGAATGTACCTAACTAATCAAGTATAATGTAGAGCCCTGATCATAGATCCATCATTGTCAGAAATTAAGTGATGGTGAAACAGGTTTTCCTTAGGGAACTCCTGGAGCACATACTTTTGAGTATGTGGGGTACATGGATGTGTAGAACCTTACATCCTAGTGTAGGAAAGTGATGTAGATGTGGAATACATCCATCCTTCACTATAGTTTCATACCGTATCAGTGGTAGGTAAACATGAAACCTCCTGATGACGAAGAAAGCACAGATATCCGTATCAGTGGTAGGTAAATATGAAACCTCCTGATGACGAAGAGAGTACAGAATGCCACTGTGACTCTAGAATAGCGAAGGACCAGTTTACCCTGGTGAGCTATAGTAGTAGAGACACGAGATGTCCTACAAGTGATCCTCGTACTGACTAAGGAAGGTGAAGGTCATGAGAATCCAGCTCTCTTAATGACCTATGTATGATACTGATGCGGCTTCTCAGCGATCAGTTGGAGTATGAGTGGTAAGCCTCATCTCCACAGGGCATAATATTGTTTGTAAAACATAATCAACCATGTAGTATAACTTGTTAGAGATGACTCCAAGTTAGTTGATTGATGTTACATTGCAATAATGTTTATATTCTCCATATCTCCTAAATGGTTGAGATCTTGTTATACTTGCAACTGTTATAGAATGCTTTAAAGGCTTTATTGTTTAAAATATTCTTTGATGTCATAATAAAGCTTCTGGCGAAGAGTTATAACTCTCGCTGGGACAATTATGTATAATTGTCTCACCCCGTAGGCTTCAACTTTTTAGGTGGACGTCGGAGACGAAGGAACCAGCCTACAGGTGATCAGTCTCAGCAGCAGCATCAGGGGCAGCAGTAATCTCAGGTGGAGATTGTCCTGCCATATGGTGTAGTTAGAGTCAGTCCTATGTGTCCTCTGTACTCTCAGGTCTTGGAGTCTTTTGTTTAGTGATCTTGAGATTTTGTATCTTGATGTATATAATTACTCAAGAAGTAATTATCCTGAGATGTAAACAGTTTATCTCTATTTATGAAAGAAGTTTTATGGATCCAAGTTCTTATCTCAAAAAGTTTTAATTTCCCGTGATTTTTGTCTTCCGCTGATTACCGATTCGCTTCCGCTAAGTTTTAATCGTGTTTATGTCATGATTTGGAGATTAGAGCCCACATCTAGTGGTATCAGAGCTCCAGGTTCAGTTGAGTCTACAGAGGCATAGGACTTAGGATGTTGAGTCTACCTTTAGTACTCCTTCCTCATCTAATAGAATCTTCTGCTCCTCAGGAGAAGAAGATACATAAGAATGTCAGAACATCACGATGAGCACGTGGCAGAAAGTAGTGCTAGTGCACCTCGAGGCGGTGCAAGAGTTCCGAGAATAGAACAACCTGCACCTGAGTCGCCAAGAGAGACACCCCAGTTCGACCCAGCTGACATGAGTGATCCAGCTGTACAGACGATGTTCGGGCAGTTCATGACTGCCATGACCCATATAACCGATAGGATGCCCATTCCTACACCTAGGGCACCTGTCCAGCCTGAAGCACAAGGTATTGGTAAGACATTCGAACGACTTCGTCGTGTCGGAGCTACCGAGTACTTCGGAACTGCCGACCCTGCAGATGCTGACTTATGGTTGACAGAGTTGGAGAAGGCTTTCAGGATTCTTATGATTCCGGAAGTTGAGAAGGTTAGACATGCTGTCTATCTTCTCAAAGGCAGTGCTGGTCACTGGTGGAACATGGAAGAGCAGAAGAGACCTGGAGTAGAGTTCTCATGGGAAAAGTTTCGTCGGGAATTTATCAATAGATATTTTCCAAAGACCTTCCTAGATGAGAAGATCTCTCAGTTTGAGAAACTAAGGCAGGGTATGATGAACATTAGTGAGTATGAAGCTAAGTTCATGGAGTTGTTGCGGTTCTGTCCGCACATGGCTGCTACGGATGAGGAAAGAATCAGAAGATTCGAAAAGGGTTTGAATTCCGATATGTCAACCCCTGTGTCTGCCTTAGAAAACAGAGAGAGATTCTCTACCTTCGTTGAGTCAGTCCGAAGGATAGAGAGATATGTGGTTGAGAAAAGACAAACCCATAAAAGATATCCACAGTTCCAGGGTTCTTCATCTAGGGATTCCAAGAGACCTAGATTCTCTGCACCTAACCCTCCACCACCCAGATCGAGTTTTCAAACTCAATGGACACCAAGCAGAGGTAGAGGACGGAGTCAACCGCTTCAAGGGACGCACAATTCTGCATCAGTGTCAGTTACTGGACCACCCAGACCACAGCAACAGGAGAAGAGTTGCTACAACTGTGGTAAGGTGGGACACTTGATGAAGGATTGCCGTTCTAGGCCTGTCGGTGTGACACAACAACCCCCGAGACAGAATCAACAGGGATCTCAGAATAGATAACATCAAGGAGCAGCTCGAGGACATGGACAAGCGTCTCAAGCTGGATCATCAGCACCACCTCAACACCAGGCGACTGCGAGGTTCTATGCTATGAACCCACCTGAGGCAGTGGTCAATCCACGGGTAGTGGCAGGTCGGATGAAACTTTTATATTCTGATATGTCTACATCCTGTATTGTATCCGTTCTGATTGATCCGGGTGCTACGCACTCTTTCATCACTCGTGAAGTGATTCGTAACTGCAATATGACTGTTAGTCATAGGACAGATAGTTTGTTGTTAGAGACTCCAATAAGTGGGTCTGCCGTTTTGCAGGAGATATGTTCTCCCTGCATCCTCTTCTTTTCTGACCATCGCATTCAAGTGGATCTTATACCACTTGATATGCAGGGATTTGATATAATCCTCGGGATGGATACCTTAGAAAGGTATAGAGTTGTCTTGGATTGTGAGTCCAAGTTGGCTGTGTTTGCTGATGAAAGCAACACATGGATCTTTCAAGGTGAAAGAAAGATTCTGCCCACCTGTCTTGTGTTAGCTATGGTTGCTGATAAGCTGTTGAGGCAAGGATGTTATGCATTCTTAGCCCATGTGGTAGATGTTACCAAGGAAAGTTCCAATCCTGCCGAAGTTCCTATAGTCAGGGAATTCGAAGATGTGTTTCCTGAAGAACTTCCTGGTATACCACCACCTCGGGAGATTGACTTTGAAATCAATCTGATTCCAGATACAAAACCCATAGCTCAAACTCCGTATAGGATGGCGCCTGCCGAGATGGCAGAACTCAATAAACAACTTCAAGAGCTACTTGAGAGAGGTTTTATCCGACCGAGTACTTCACCTTGGGGTGCTCCGGTCTTGTTTGTTAAAAAGAAAGATGGGTCAATGCGGTTGTGCATTGACTACAGACAACTCAATAAAGTAACAATAAAGAATAAGTATCCTCTACCGAGGATTGATGATCTCTTTGACCAGTTGCGTGGTGCAACAGTCTTTTCAAAAATAGACTTGAGGTCTGGATATCATCAACTCCGTATTAAGGATAGTGACATATCCAAGTCTGCCTTTAGGACAAGATATGGTCACTATGAGTTCACGGTTATGTCGTTTGGACTAACCAATGCACCAGCTGCATTTATGGAACTCATGAATAGAGTTTTTCGACCTTTCCTTGATCAGTGTGTTGTCGTCTTCATAGATGACATACTGATTTATAGTAAGGATGCTCAGCAACATGAGCAGCATCTTCGCCAAGCTTTGACCTTGCTAAGAGAACATAAGTTGTATGCTAAGTTTAGCAAGTGTGAGTTCTGGCTGCCGGAGGTATCTTTTCTTGGACATGTGATATCCGCCTCGGGAATTCGTGTTGACCCTACAAAGGTAGAATCTGTTCTACAATGGGAACAACCGAAGACACCGATGGAGATTCGAAGTTTCTTGGGGTTAGCTGGCTATTATCGAAGGTTCATTAAGAACTTTAGTTCTATAGCTTTACCTTTGACCAAGTTAACCCGGAAAGATGTTCCTTTTTCTTGGAGTGATAAGTGTCAACAATCTTTCCAGTTGCTGAAGGAGAGGTTGACAAGTGCACCTGTGCTAGTGCTACCTGAACAAGGAAAAGGGTATATAGTTTTCTGTGATGCTTCCAAGAATGGACTTGGATGTGTGTTGATGCAGGATAAACAAGTGATTTCTTTTGCTTCCCGACAGCTTAAGAAACACGAGGAGAATTATCCAACACACGATCTAGAGTTAGCTGCTGTGGTTCATGCTTTGAAGATCTGGAGACATTATCTCTACGGAGAGACATTCCAGATTTTCACAGACCATAAAAACCTTAAGTATATCTTCTCTCAGCATGAACTCAACATGAGGCAACGTCGTTGGATGGAGTTAATCAAGGACTATGACTGTACAATTGATTACCATCCAGGCAAGGCCAATGTTGTTGCAGATGCCTTGAGTAGGAAATCAGCAACATCAACCATGAATAGAGCACAACTAAACTCTTTAGTATGCTCTAGAAGAGATATGCTTATCTCTTTAAGGCAAAACAATGTACAGTTGAAGGTGTCATTGTTTACCCGTTTGTTAGCTGAGATGCATATTAAACCTACTCTAAGGGAGCGGATTAAAGAGGCACAGCTAGGTGATGCTGCAGTTCAACATATAAGATCTGAGTATGGAAATGAGAAGCAAGATGGTTTTCATGACTCAAAAGATCAAGTAGCTTGTTATAATGGAAGAATGATAGTGCCGGATGTGGACAACTTGAGGAAGTTAGTCCTAGAAGAAGCCCATTCTTCCATGTATGCTATGCATCCAGGGAGCACCAAGATGTATCGGAATTTGAAGGATCTGTATTGGTGGCCTGGGATGAAGAAGGACGTTGCAGAGTTTGTTCTGAGGTGTCCTGTGTGTCAGCAAGTTAAAGCTGAACACCATAAGCCTGCAGGAACAATGCAACCTTTACCCATATCACAGTGGAAGTGGGTCCATGTGACCATGGACTTTGTTGTTGGCCTACCCAGGACAAGCAAAGGACATGATTCCATTTGGGTAATTGTTGATAGGTTGACTAAGACAGCACATTTCTTACCTGTCAAAACAACCTATTCTGTTGAAAGGTTATCAGAGTTGTATGTTAAAGAGATAGTGCGTTTGCACGGAGTTCCTGTCACAATAGTTTCTGACAGAGGTCCTCAGTTTACCAGTCATTTTTGGGAACAGTTGCACAGAGCCTTAGGCACTAAGCTAAGGTTTAGTACGGCCTTTCATCCACAGACTGATGGACAGTCGGAAAGGACCATACAAACCTTAGAAGACCTGTTGCGAGCATGTGTTCTCCAGTTCACCGGAATTTGGGATCTACACCTAAGCTTGATAGAGTTTGCCTATAACAATAGCTATCTGCATAGTATTGATATGGCACCTTATGAAGCCTTATATGGTAGACGTTGTAGATCACCCTTGTGTTGGTTTGAGACTGGTGAGCACCAGTTGTTAGGTCCTGACCTGGTGCAACAAACCACAGAAAAGATTAAAGTTATACAACATAAGATTAAGACTGCTCAGGATAGGCAAAAATCTTATGCTGACAAACGTCGTAGACCCTTAGAGTTCCAGGTTGGAGACAGAGTGTATCTTAAGGTCTCACCTTGGAAAGGGGTCCTTCGTTTTGGAAGGAAGGGGAAGTTAGCTCCTAGATATATGGGGCCTTATCCAATCATTGAAAGGATTGGAAAGGTAGCATATAAACTAGAGCTTCCCCCAGAATTACAGAGGTTACATCCTGTGTTTCACATTTCTATGTTGAAGAAATGTCACCCAGACACCGAGTCAGTTCTACAACCTATGGAGGTAGAATTGAATGATGACATATCCTATGAGGAGGGACCGGTGTCAATCCTTGATAAACGAATTAAAAAGTTAAAGAAGAAAGATATAAGTCTTGTGAAAGTCCTCTGGAACCATCGTGGTGTTGAAGAAGCCACTTGGGAGTTAGAGGATGAGATGAGAAGGAAGTATCCTGCCCTTTAATCGTAGTATGTTTTATCAATTTCGGGGACGAAATCCTTGTAAGGGGTGGATAATTTGTAACATCCCTGACCTGGGTTATGAGTTAACCCTAGGTGTTTTACCTAAATATGTAATTAAATCTTTGTGATTAACTCTGAGCATGTAATTAAGATTCTCAGAAACGTATATTTCAGTATTTGCTCCTTTTTATTTAAAGTTGTAGCATTGTTTTGGTATACAGGGACCTATGTGCAATTTACCCAGTTGAAAGGGTTAGCTTGCAATTTGCACATGATGAGATGTTCCTCTGATGTTGAGACATCATGAGAGTCTCTTTGGCAAAGTTTGAGGGATTTCCCAAGCTAGAGCACCAAGGTGCAGCTGTGGAAGCAATCCCAGGGCTTGAAACCCTAATTTGGGGTAAATTGCAATTTACCCAAATAAAGGGATGCAATTTGTAAAGAATGTCATATAAAGTATCTTTTTAGACTCTTGCCATCATTTAGAGAAGAAATGATGAGGAATTCACCTCAATTGAGTTATCAAGTTAAGAAATAGGCTTTGTGATTGAATAATCAGGGTATATGTGCAATATCCCTTTAAGTATGAACTTTATTATTAGATTGTTCTTCCTTGCCTTCTTTTCTATAACTTAAGATAAGGTTTGTCCTTATAATAAAGAGGAAGGGACGAGCAAGTGATAAAGGAAGGACTTAGTTGGAATAAAGGGAAACTTATGAACTAATGTTGAGAATCATACCCCTAGTATATATACACTCTACCTCTCAAGCAAAGAAATCTTTCCTTCATGCATATCACTGTTTCCTCTTTGCTTGACCGACTAAGGACTATCTTGGAGCTCAAGAGGAACGACCAAGGGTGCAAGGTAGGTTTGGGATCTTCTTCTTGCCTAATTCCATGGTTAGAATTTGAATTCAAGGTCATCTTCATGGCTAACTCTTGAAACCCTACCTTTCTAGCCGTCTCTTTTTCATCCTTCCTTGGAGTTTTCACCTTGGCCAACTGTGGGAACTCAAGGACGCCATTAGAGCTTGGAGCTTGAAAGCTTGGAGCTCAAGAAGCAAGCTTAAGGCGGGTTTTATAACTCTAAACCCATGCTTTACTATATGCATCCTTTATATGCGGTTAGATGATAGTCCTTCATGTTCCTTACTGTTCTTTGCTATTTTACAAGCAAACCCATGGGATATTCGTACTGTTCTTGAGCTAGGAGATGAAGGCGTGATTTCCAATAAAAACCCACCGCTTTTCTTTTCCTTAAACGGTCCTAACAGTTTGCTCTCTCGGACTCAAGACCGCGAGGTGAGCAAACGGTCTCGAGACCGCGACAGGGAAAACGGTCTCAAGACCGTTTGGCTCCGTTGACCGAGCGTGGACCGTATAAGAAATATGTTCCTAATTATATAGGATAATTACCCTCAAAATTTTGGAGACTAACTCCAAAGGAATCAGGAGATATGACCTTTTTAAGTCACAACTTTAAATGAATTAATTGCTGATTTTCAAACGGTCTGAAATTGCCTTTTTGGGCAAACGGTCTCAAGACCGTGTAAGGTCGTTGACTAAGCGTTGACCGTATGAGATTACTGTTCAAAATTATGTTAGTTAACAACCTACCAAGTTTGATGGTCTAATTCCAAACGGGCTAAGAGTGGAAGGGTGAATACTAGGGCTAACCCTAGGTAAATCAGTACTGAAATTATGGTGACCTAATTAGGGTTATTAGGGTTGATTGACCTAAACGGTCTCAAGACCGTTTGGGGGTCACCAAACGGTCTCAAGACCGCGAGGGCAATCAACCAAGACCGTTTGGAGGTCTGGGGTCAAGATTTGTTGACCAATTGAAGGTACTTTTACACCAATTTACATTGCAATTAAATATTGATATAATCATCAACTCAATTTGTTCAACCTTGATGAATTTCCACTAGAATCCAAAATTGGATGGGCAAACGGTCTCAAGACCGTTTGGAACTCATCCAAACGGTCTCAAGACCGAGAGGAAAATCACCCAAGACCGTTTGAAGGTCTAGGGTTAAGTAATTTGACCAATTGAGGACCCAATTGCAAATACGTTATCAATTTAATCAAAATTCTGTTTTGTGATTCAATCATGGTTCAACCCCTATCAAATCACCTTAGACTTTGATGAAATCTTGGGCAAACGGTCTTAAGACCATGTGGGGTCCACCCACATGACCTCAAGACCGTTTGGGCCAAGTTTGGGCCCAATTGAAGCTCAATTGAAGAGTTCAACCTTGTGTTGATGCACATTGTTGAGTGTTGATGGGTGAACATTGATAGACCCTAATTGAATCGATTTCAATCCTACTTGGTCAACAATTGAGGGTCAATTGGTTGACCAATTGGTCAAGCATAATCTTGATTAACCCAATCCATAGGTGGTCAACATATATTGGACCTTTTGAAGGCTTCAACATCGTTTGACATTATTGGTTGCACCTTTGAGCCTTGTTGAAGGACCAAGCGGCTGAGACCATGAGAGCCTCGCAGTCTCAAGACCGTGAGAGGGCTCGCGGTCTCAAGACCGTGAGGAGGCTCGTGGTCTCAAGACCGAGAGGAGGCTCGCGGTCTCAAGACCGAGAGGAGGCTCGCGGTCTCAAGACCGCGGAGGGCCTCGCGGTCCTGAGGTCAAACTAGCTAAACGGTCAACATCTCTTCGCGGTCTCAACTCCAACTTGATCTTCGCGGTCTCAACATCAAGTGAACCAATGATAGGGCTCGTGGTCTTGAACCCTTGAAGAGGCTCGCGGTCTTGAAGCCTAAGGGGGCTCGTGGTCTTGGAGTTAGAAGGAGGCTCGCGGTCTTGGAAAGTCAAAGTGGGCAAACGGTCAACACTTTCAACCGGTCTCAATTCAATTGATGATTAATGATTGAAATCAATAAATGTGATTCAAGGTTGACTTCATTAAATCAAATGATGATATAAATGGTTCAATGTTGCCCTAATCAAATCCTAATGACAACCTAGGATATTAAGGGGTTATTTGACTAAGGTTTTGACCATAATAATGATCAATGGGGTGAATTACCAATATACCCCTGAAGGGTCAATTAAGTTGTACCTTGCTCAATTCAAACCCTAATTACATGAGAATGATGTTTTTAGTCATAATGACTCTATCCAACTTGATCTAGTCTAATGTTACCATCAGCCATTAGTATGATGAAAGAGAGAGTACCCTAGAGAGAGAAAGTACCCTAGAGAGAGAAAGTAACTCTAATCACATAATGATGATGTTTTTGGCTATGTTAGCCTATGATGCCTCAATCCAACCTGTTTTAGAGTGATGTTGACATCACCTAACATTATGATGAGAGAGAAAGTACTTATAGAGAGAGAAAGTACTTCTAGAGAGAGAAAGTACCCTTTTTAAGTAGAAACTCAACTAAAGCATCTCCAATGCACAGGAATGTTCATAATTAGGGTATGATCCACCTGTGTGAGATCATAGAAACCCTAATTATGATAAATGATGAACCTTTAACTAATCCAAGAGCATCAATGAAGATGTTACTCATACATGATGATGTTATGAGTTTAATTCACCTTGATGTGAATAGTAAACCCTAATTCAAGGGTGATGACATGTAATGTGAATAGTAAACCCTAATTCAAGGGTAATGGCATGTTTCTGAGTATTAAACTCTATTTGATTTGAATTAAAGATTTAACTCTTATCACAAGAGTAGGAAGTACATTCCTTATTGTTGCATTACCTTTATCAGATGTATTAACCATGTAGGTCCTGATATGAAGGTAATCATATCCAGGTATGGATGTTGATGTTATATTCATTAAAGGCATGCTGTTAGCCTTATGAATAAGTAAAGTAATCTGATGCCTTGCCAGTGGCATCCTATGCTGATAATGGGCTATGAGAGCCATGAATACCATCAAGGTCATGCCTTAGAGATGACTTGTGATGAGGATAATGAGAAATAATGATTGATATGAGTTAGGCCTGTTACATTTAGTATTCTTCTTTTATAGCTGCTATGCTACTGTTATTGTTTGAAGAACAATGTATGCTGTTAAAGAATACTGAATGTACCTAACTAATCAAGTATAATGTAGAGCCCTGATCATAGATCCATCATTGTCAGAAATTAAGTGATGGTGAAACAGGTTTTCCTTAGGGAACTCCTGGAGCACATACTTTTGAGTATGTGGGGTACATGGATGTGTAGAACCTTACATCCTAGTGTAGGAAAGTGATGTAGATGTGGAATCCATCCATCCTTCACTATAGTTTCATACTGTATCAGTGGTAGGTAAACATGAAACCTCCTGATGACGAAGAAAGCACAGATATCCGTATCAGTGGTAGGTAAATATGAAACCTCCTGATGACGAAGAGAGTACAGAACGCCACTGTGACTCTAGAATAGCGAAGGACCAGTTTACCCTGGTGAGCTATAGTAGTAGAGACACGAGATGTCCTACAAGTGATCCTCGTACTGACTAAGGAAGGTGAAGGTCATGAGAATCCGGCTCTCTTAATGACCTATGTATGATACTGATGCGGCTTCTCAGCGATCAGTTGGAGTATGAGTGGTAAGCCTCATCTCCACAGGGCATAATATTGTTTGTAAAACATAATCAACCATGTAGTATAACTTGTTAGAGATGACTCCAAGTTATTTGATTGATGTTACATTGCAATAATGTTTATATTCTCCATATCTCCTAAATGATTGAGATCTTGTTATACTTGCAACTGTTATAGAATGCTTTAAAGGCTTTATTGTTTAAAATATTCTTTGATGTCATAATAAAGCTTCTGGCGAAGAGTTATAACTCTCGCTGGGACAATTATGTATAATTGTCTCACCCCATAGGCTTCAACTTTTTAGGTGGACGTCGGAGACGAAGGAACCAGCCTACAGGTGATCAGTCTCAGCAGCAGCATCAGGGGCAGCAGTAATCTCAGGTGGAGATTGTCCTGCCATATGGTGTAGGTAGAGTCAGTCCTATGTGTCCTCTGTACTCTCAGGTCTTGGAGTCTTTTGTTTAGTGATCTTGAGATTTTGTATCTTGATGTATATAATTACTCAAGAAGTAATTATCCTGAGATGTAAACAGTTTATCTCTCTTTATGAAAGAAGTTTTATGGATCCAAGTTCTTATCTCGAAAAGTTTTAATTTCCCGTGATTTTTGTCTTCCGCTGATTACCGATTCGCTTCCGCTAAGTTTTAATCGTATTTATGTCATGATTTGGAGATCAGAGCCCACAATAACTATATTGTCAACTAAGGCAATAGTTTTTTTTCTCATACATGACACAAATTTTATACTGAAAAATATTTTCATACATATTCATTTCTCGAGAAGGTTCTGCGGTCCAAAAATATGTCATTTATGCTTCAAAGACAAAAAATGTTATATTCTATATTTTCTTTGACTGTCTATTCTCCTTGAGTGTATGGAACCATTTCTTCTACAATCAAAACAACAACTTCAATTGTAGTATGGACAAGGTTATCCACTCCATTAACAATAAAGAAGCTTGTATTGATTCTGATTTAGGATGTAAAACTGATTTTCTTGTTTCCAACATTACATGGAAAATTGGTTGGCGAGAAATATCAACTTACAGAGAATATTTGAAATTCATATCATCTTATTATCAGTCTGGTCTGCAATGCTTTATCCTCTTGGTATGTATTTTGTTGATAGGTGATGTCTCTTCTGTACACAGGTAAAATTCCCTCCCCATAATGTTCTCAAACTCTCTGGATAATGAGGCCTACTCCCCCTTGGGTTTTCTCAACTTGAAGTTGTGGATGATGATTGAGGATGAGTAAAACTCGCTTAGGGGCAAATAATCTTATTATAATTGGTTATTTTTCTAGATATGAGATGTTTTAAAGGGGAGCCCACCCACTTCATATTTTGGACGAACTTTATTCTTGTCATCCTCTATTGGGGTATCTCAGAGGGGATGTTTAATAGGGAGCCCTCCACCTCTACGCACGGCAAATTTTCCCTAACATTTCTGATGTTTGCTTTTTGTGGCTATTTCCAGATCATGTGTTAGCATTTTTCTTGTTTAGGTTAGACGTTTGAAGGAATGAATACATGGTTTTTATCAAAACTATTCAGTTCCCCACGGTCGCCTACCTTTTGAATAGGCTGCTGCAAAATACATTTCCTTTCCAATCAGTAAGCTGAATGCTACAACGTGAATTGAATTATATTTCTATCAATTTTTCTTAGGGTTGAATTATGTTGCATATCAGTAAACAAGGTAGCATTTGTTTATCCTATTTGTTCTGGTTTTATTATGCATTGTTGTTTGTTCGGAATAAACGAGCTGTCTATGCGTGTGTTGGTATACGGTCTATTTATTTAGCGTAGGTAAATTAACCAGTAATATATTAACCTTGTTTAAAATGACTTTTGTTTGGAGCAACGGCGAGCAAACTTGATGGTAAGTTGTCCGTTGTTTGGTGTACGTGTAAGTAACCTTTGATTTTTTGAATAAAGTCTATTATACCTTACATGTAAATAATGCTGCAAGTATTAAGCCGTCAGTTAGAGGGCTAGTTAGAGGGCTATGTAAGAAATACACATTTACGACCAAAAAATCTATTTCCTGCTGCAAGAAATTCAGATGGTCGTATTGTCAAAAAAATTCCCATTAACTTAGCCATGAGACATCTTATTTATCTTTCAAACGATATAACAAACGTAAGTTCATATATCCGACGCAGATGAAACGGCACATTGAAGACAGGAAATCGTCAGAAGCTGACAGCTATACCCAACTTGTTGGTATCAAGTGATAGTTCAGCCTGGCTCAGCTATCATGGGCGAGCTTGCTAGGCTTGTGGCGTGACACATCTGTTGTTAGTAGGGCTTTGGTGGTCTGGGAGGTCCGAGATAATTTGCTCTGGAAGAGGAAGGAGTAGCGTGTTAGGCTGGGCCTCACAGAGCTGCTGACCTCCCACTTCTGAAGCATGCCCTCGTCAGCCTAGTCAGATAGGAAAGTAACTTTTCATTAACCTGGTGGTGCATTCTTCCCCTTCAGACTCAGCTTTTTTCTTTATTTTATAATTTTGTCAGACAATGCTTTCTAGGCAACCCATTTCTATCACAGCCCTTCAAACTCAGCTTGCTATACTGTTTTTATATCCGGTAAAACAGAATGGCAAAGGCCAGTTGGATAGTTTTTAAGGAAAAAGCATTCCACTATATGAAATTCACTTAAGCGAAACAAATCCTATGCCACGTTTTCTCCCACTTCAAAAAATTATTGATGCAAGCCAGTATGAAACAATGGAAGCACCAACAGCTACTCAATATGCCCCGTTCCAGATCTGCTATTGAGGCTCTGTTGAAGAAATCAAAAGCGGGCAAAACACTAGGGCCCGACGGGTTTAATGCTAGATCTACTTGACCAAGTATAGGTTTTAGACTTCTTCAACAATGGCAGGCTCCTCTATGACGAGAACATTTCTAATTCTCAGTCCCAAAGTTGTACGCCCGGAGAAGGTTAATTATTGGAACCTGATCTATTTTGTGCAACCAATTGTGCATAAAATTTTCAGTGTCAGGGAATGTTGAGTCGGTGCAGTACAAAGAACATTGAGCAACATGTAGGCAACTAGAAGAAGTAGAATAGTTCACACAAACAATGAACTCGAGACTTATATAGTTCAGTCTAAATGACCTACTCCATGAGAGGAGAACAAACACTATTGTATGAAGATTATAAAGGGGAGTTTCTCTCAAAGAAAGAACTCAAAAACTTGAGAATGCTACACCCAAAGAAGAGAAAGAACTCTTCGGTACAATTAATTATTACAAAACTTAATGCCCTTGAGTCTTATATGTATGCTCCATTCCATAGGCTTCGACTAGGAATGTACAGTCCGAATAAAAGTCTATAATACAATAGGAACATAAGTTGCATGGAGAAAGTCATCTTCAACCCTAAATAGGAATACTAATCCAATCAAACTCAGAATATGGGTTGGACTTAAACAATGCAAGACCCAAACTAGAACTGCCACATCATGTATGATTAGGATTAGGACTAGGAGTCTTTATGAAACAACAAATATCCTCTTTTACTTGAAGTCAACATCTTACAAAAACAAAAAGCAAGCTCCTTCTCCTCTAACCCCTAAGGATATTATAATCAGCTGTGAAGGCTAAACCAAGTCCAGACAGGTCCTAAACTTCAAAAATGGTATGCGATATCATCATATCAACATGATTATCTTTGTTTGGTATCTTTTTGACAACATGAGGCTTGAAAAGCTCCCAAGTCTCATTCCTACAAAGAGATTCTATCTCTTTTTTCATAGCAGCAACCCACACAACAAAATCAGGAGAAGCCACAATTTTGGTAATAGTAGATGGCTCACTAGCATCATCGGTCTCCTCGGCAATGGCTAAGTAAATACAAAATATAATCTAGATGTATTGTTGGCGGCCTAATCTATTTCTTTATCTCCCATGTGAACAACACTATGTGATTTTACATCAGATACCTCATACTCAACATTAATTAAGGTCTCTTGATGATTTGCAACAGGATCTGTCAATCTGCCATGTCGTGATGACAACACATCATCAATCTATAGCTCCACCTGCTTGGTGACTGTAAGAGAAGGACATGTATAAGAAGTAGAAACATAATATTTGTATTCAAGAACATACCAAACTCATGAAAACTAACATTCCTTGCAATGAAATTACTTACAAGGACTAGGGTTCTGTGACAAATGGATCAATATGATCAAATATTGTGTGGAAATGCCTTCTTTCTCTCCTCTTCTCAATGGTTCTTCAGTGGGTTTCTTTGAGAATGGTTTAAGGCAAGTTGATTCTTTATCACCTCTAATCTTAACCATTGCCATGGAGGGTCTCAAAAGGAGGATTGTAGATGCTCATAACAAGAAATTGATCAGATCCTATCCGATACAGAAAACCAAAGCACTTAGTCACTTATTATTTGTTGATGATGCCTTAATATCTCTTGAAGGCAGACTGTATAGCCTTAATGATCTCAAGATCCTACTCCAAGAATTCACAAGAATTCTAGAATGTAATGCAAAATATCCAATACACACATATTCCTATCATCTTCATGTAAGAATAAGGAGGCCCTATTTGATTCTATGGGTATCTAGAGGACTACTGTAAGGCTCCTAAACTTGCTTAATGAGTTGAATAAGCTTAATTATTATAATTTTATGGTTATAAACCTAATATAACCTTATTATATTCTTTCAAATCATAATACAAGCTTAAGTTTCAAATTTGGTCCAATTTGGACATTGTTTGAGCTAGTTATGCATTTTAATGCACATTTTGGACTTTTCTACAATTTACCCAATTCAGGGGTTTTCTTTGCAATTTGTCACATACATTATGATCCTTATATGTTATATTATCATTCTTTAGTTTCTTGAGACATGGGTCTCCTAGTTGAGCCATGGTTTGAAGGTGTTTTCCTCAAGGGTATTTTAGGGTTTACCCCTACATGGATGAGCTACCTTTAGTAGCTACCAACTAATGAATTATGAGATTGATTGGGAAATTCGACAAAGGGAAGCTAAGAAGGTCTATATGGATGGTAGGGGAGCTTCTTTTGTGTGTGCTTGTATATTATTAATAGGTTAAGGCCATAGACACATGGGGAAGCTACTTTTACACCTCATGCTTGCTTCCATCCTTATCCATGGGCTATATTTACCTCTTCCTTGCCCAAGTATGAAACTATGCTTGCTTTCTCTTTCCTATAACATGGAGAAATGACTCCACTCTATTTTTTTGCGGAACCAAGTGCTCTAAGGTAGAATAAAACCTTTTTTGGAGAGGGTCTCTTAGAGCTCCCTCTAGCCCTACCTAGGGTTTCCGAGGTCATTTTCTAGGGATTTCGACCAAGGCAAGTTATTTTCTTCCTTCCTTCTCCATTTCTCTTGCTCTTCTCCTTGCTTAGACCTTCTTCCAGGTCAAACCTCTACTGTTCCATTGTAGAATTTTCTCTAAAGCTCTAAAACCCTACCTTTCTTTGTCCTTATGTGTAGGGTTTGCTCATTTGATGAAGAAAGGTGCTAGGTGGACGAGGCATAGCTTATGCTTGGATTTTATACCCTACCTACTCGAAATTTCTTCTATTTGGGGGTTTAATCTTCTCATTATAGGAAAGTTTTATAACTTGCTCCACATTTATTGCTTACCATAGGCTTGCTAGCTCATGTTCTTGCTTGAAAATGATGATCCATGCACTAAAAAGTTATGCTTGACTTGGATTTCAATTTTTATAATGTTCCCTGTTCTGATTTCAGTTCTAGATGAACCTATGATCATTTTTATGTTATTTCTAAGTTATAATATGACTTGGATAAGGTTGGTTTGAAAACCTATGGTGCTAAGAACCTATCGACCAATGGTCAACTTTAGGGTTTAAAGCTGATTTCTTCTATAAACACATGACTCAATGGTGGTACCATTGCAACAACCAATGGTGTTGTCTTCATGACAACTGATGGTGGTGACCAAGGGTGTCAACTTAATTTCACCCCTTAGGTCAGGTGTTGGCCAAATTATAAGCCTAGTGATTAACAACTAAGTACCCTAATGATGCTATCAATCAATGGTGATATTAGTTTGATATTTGATGTTGATTAATGAATATAATGCTAATCTAACAACCTATGGTGACTTAATGGTCACTCATGATGGTGTATAAGGTCTCCAAAACCTATGGTGAGTTAATCATATATTTGTAGCATCAATTAAGCCTTAGACCAATGGTTTCTTGGGTCACTTGATGCAATGGTTGGACTTATACTGTAATTGATGGTTTTAACATATGAACTTGACCCAATGGTCAAGTAATGTTTATTCCTCCAATAAAGTGGAATGATGGCTAATGTAATATGTTGGTCCTAATAATGTGATTTATTTGGTTTACTTTATATGATCAACTTAAGGAGATTACTTGTTGACAATGTATGGCTTGTTTTAACCGAACATTTGATTGTGGGTTTTACCCTACTCTCAATGGACATTTTGTGTTGTTAATCAAGGGATGTCTAGAGTTATATGGTGACTCTTTCTAGAGAACAAATCAAGGACTTCATAGGTGGTTTATAAAAGGTGCTTACTTATGTAAACAACCAATGGTCTTACCTTTTAAACATCCAATGGTTCTGGGTGACATTGTGGTATGGTGATATTGGTTGAATGATGATGGAACAAATGGAGGATTACCCTTAATAAGGTAGTCTTACCTATTCACTCATATGAATAGAAGGGATGGTAACCATATTGTGTTGATATGTAACCCTAATGAGGTATAGTTTGTTATACCTAGCTTTAATATAACTAAATGATGGTAATTGGGTATGAATAGTCCTTGAATGACTAATGTAATCATGGAGTACTCTATTACTGTTGTTGAAACCCTAGTATGCTATAACCTGATGGTTACACCTTGATTTATGTGTGGGTTCATACTTGAGAATAGTATGGAATGTGATGGTGATGGTTCACCTTATGAATCTATGATACAATGGGGATGCCATGAGTTAGGGTTAACATTGATATAATTTATCATGTTGAACCTAACTCTAATGCAAATAGATAAAGATGAATATTCACGTTTAAAATTCTTATATGATGGAATGATGGTGGCATAACCTCCTTAACATGATCATAACCTTAATTTGTTAATGGGTGGTTATCATAGCCACAAGGTTGATACTTTCTTATGATAAACATGTGCATTATGAATATGATGAGTGTTAATCATATCTAAATTCCTTGCATGTTGATGCGATAAAGGAATGTTCTTGATGTTAATATAACCCTACTATGATTGTTTATGAATATCTCCTAACTCATTAATGCAATATTGTGTTGATCTGATGTATTATATGTAAGTGATGTTGTTGAGCCTTGTTATAAGGCATGCAAAGATAATGATGATCTTGTAGGGAATAATATGATGGTCATAATGACCTTTGAGCATGGTTGAGCCCTAAATGAGGTGTAATCCTCTTGTGTTGATAAGGGTTGATACCTCGTGATATTATGAAAAGGATTTATATCTTGTGATAGTATGATGGTCTTAATGACCCTTAGGCATGGTTGAGCCCTGAATGAGGTGTAATCCTCTTATGTTGATAAGGGTTGATACCCTGCGATATTGTGAAAAGGATTTATATCTTGTGATAGTATGATGACTAGTGTGGTATCATGAATTGTAAGTGAATAGTACCATGTGATGATGAGATGAGAAATTATGTTTCACACATTTTATATCTTTTAAAAGTTGTGATACTTATATGCTTGCTAGAAGTGAATTAGGGTTTGTATGTCCACTTGTTTGATGCAGCCTAAATTCACCCAATTGGCATAACTAATCAAGTGAAACTCTAATCATATAGTGCCCTGTGTCGTAGATCCATCTTTAGTGTCAGAACATGCTGGATGGTGAAATGAGTATTCCTAAGGGAAACTCAGAGTGCATATTGTTGAGTATGTGGGGGTGGTAGGTTGAGTATATATCCTTTTCATCCACAATGCATATTGTGGAGGTTGGCTATGGTCATGCCTCATACAACTAATGTGATTGAGAACGGTGGCGATCGTGTCTCGGTGATTATAACATGATGTGATTAGAGGACAACTACGATTGTACCTCAGTGATTGGGTTTTGTATACCCTGGTTTCTATTTCCATGACCTATACCAAGGGTGGACTAGTAGTTAGCAACTTGACTATATGTCACTATGGTGGAAGCTTTGACTGATATGTCACTACCATTTTACTCGTACTGACTAAGGGGAAGAGATCTTAGGATATCAACACTCCTATATCTTTCACGGAACTGAATAGCCCTTCGTAGGGGTCGGTTGGACTTTGAATTGTATGATTAAAATTCCCTAGGGCTTAATAAAAGATATAATACAGCCGTGTAGCATATTTGTTTAGTGTTATACACAACATTTCACATTGGATGATAACCCTTGTTTGTTATCTTTACATAAAGATGATGCTTAGTGTAATTAAGAGATAGTATATATACTTATGTTGTGGATATGCTTAAGATTGTAGATGCATACATATAGTAGCCATGATTATGTTAATAACTATACTACTACAGCTGATTACAATCATGATGCTAGCTATCTCATGTTGTTAGTTATGCTTAGCATGCTAGCCATGCCTTTGTAACTAGAGATGCATATACTGCTAATCATGCTTATCCAGATAGTTGTGCTTATGTTGTTATCTCTTCTTATGATGTTGATATGTTCAACCAATTAGACATGCTCATGTTTTTAGCTATGCTATGTTACTAGACTTGCTCATAATGCTAGATATGCATATGGTATTGAATTGCTTATATTGTCAACAAGATAAAGGATGATAATCTAGCTAATGATGATAGTTATTATATGCTCCTTTATGCATTTTGTTAATCATCAGTACTGCTAATTTTATTTGTTATATCTGATTAAACTTCTTAACTATTTAATTACTTAAAAATGTTGTAATCAATAAACATTATTGGAGGTTATATCTCTTACTGGGACATGGGTCTCACCCTTGTGGTTCGCCACATTTTTTTAGGTAATCGGAAGTGATGAAAAAAAACATGTGGAAGCAAAGAGGAGCTATAGTAATGAATCTTTGAGAAAGTTGATTAGATTTCTAGTGTGTCCTAGAGTCGTCCATGTACTCTCAAGTCCTGGTAGGAAAACTTTGTATATGGTGTTTGAAACAAATCAGAATTTTGTTAGCATGTTAATGCTTGTTTGTGTGACATATATGAATATTGTTCTTTTGTGTATATATGTTGTGGCTAAGGTGCTAGACCAATTTGTATCAAATTCTTGGCATTGTATGGATACAAGAAAGACATTGGGCTCTTATGCAAATGTTTTTGAGCAGGTGTTGATGTTGAAATCGGTTTTAATTTACCCATATTTTTTGGTATGTGATTAATTAGTGTTTGATTGTGTTTTATGTTTTGAGTAATCTTGTTTAGTGTAATGGGTTCTCACAACTACTTGGCCAACCAAGTACCATGGTTTACCTATGGCAGGTGGGAACCTAAAAACGAAATATTTCAATGAATGCCTTGATAGACTAAGGGATATGATCAGCAGATGGCCTGGCTCAAAGATATCCATGACATGTCACATTATGCTCATCAAGTATTGTTCTATGGGATTGATATATTACTGGATGAGACAAGGTGAGATACCCATATCAGCCTTATCAAGAATGGATATTCTTATGGAAGACTTTATTTGGGGTATCCCTATACATCTTGCAAGCTGTTCCAACTTGACCAACCCAACACAAGATGGTGGTATTAATCTTAGAAGATTGAAGGAGCTAGCTTCCATCTACACATTGAAAGGAATCAAGAAACTACCGCATAACTGAAGCATATGGAGTTTATGGATGAGAAGAAGATATGGAAACATAATGTACTCAAATCCTAGATATGGGTGGGGCTTTTCTACCTACTGGAGGAGAATGCTTGAATGATGACTAAGGTTTATCAATGATAACAAAGCTTTATGGGATAAATGCCATCAGACTCTTCCCATGAAGAAAGGTTATGAGAACCCATGGCTTTCCATGCATCAACCTCAAATGGAGTCTCACTAGATACAAATCTATTAAGAAATTTCTTCCTATACTAGAAAGAATTAGTAAATGGAGTGTGGTAACAAACCCACTATGTTGCTTGTGTCACCAAGATAATGAAATAATCGATAACCTCTTTGATGCATGCAAGTTCTAGAGGTATTTATGGGGTCATTCCCAACTAAAGCTTAACATTAGGAGCTATTATTCTTTACATATGTCCTTAGTAGATGTTGGCAATAGAACAAGGAGTAATGGAATTATTGAACTTTGGGCCATTATTGGTTGTTTTCACCTTAGTCGACTAGAAAGGAACAAAAGAAGACATGAAGGAGGATCAAACGATACCATCCCTATTTTCAATAGACTTGTGAAGTAAATGAAACTCTTATTCAATACCTACAAATAGAGACCAAAAAGATTTCTCCTATTGTTATAAGAAATTGGGAACATGAGTAGTTGATGATTTCCTATTGAGTTATTCATTCACTCTCCTATTTGTAAGCTACATGTTTGCATGTAGCTTGTAAATTTGTCCTCTTGTTGGGTTTGGGAACATATTTTAGAGACTTAGGGTCGGGACAATAGAAAATGTACCCTTTTACATCTTCAACAACCCAGAAAAATGCATTTCTTGCCCCTAGGGTTAAGCTTGCCATTTTTAGAGTAGCCATCAACAAGACAACTAAAAATACGTCGATTACAATAGTTTGCAGGATGACCAGACCAGACCTCTTAAGGAGTTACAAAATGGAGCAGAGTAGATGGAGAGTAGTTAATAATAAATTTGGTAGTAGAAATATCTTCAGCCCACAAATTTCTCCCAAGTCCTGCATGAATCGGCATGCATCTTATTCTTTCTAAGATTGTTCTATTCATACACTCTACAATACCATTTTTTTGGGTGTATATCTAATAGTACAATGTTTGGTAATGCCTTAAGTTTGGCAAATACTTGTGAATTGGGATGAGCATAATTATAAAACATTATCAACCCCCAATGTCTTGATGCACTTTCTAGTTTGTTTTCCAATCAAAGCGTCCACTTCTTAAACTACTCAAAAGATTCAGACATATGCTTCAAGAAGAAGACCCATAATTTTCTAATAAAGCCATCAATAAAAGAGATCATATATCTAGAACCACCCTTTGAAGAAATTTGAGAGGGATAACCAAACATTATAATGAATGTAGTTGACATTACCCTTTTTGGTATGAACTACTATAGAGAAGCTAACTTTCTTCTATTTGTGCATTATACTGTAAGGCCCCTAACCAAGCTCAATGCTAATTTGTACTTACCTTGCCTAATGGGATACTTAGAACCTTGCTCTAATACTTTGGGATGTTTTGTATCATGTGACAAGATTATGTTTGGTCTTGTTTGAATGTTGTTTGAGCTATGATTGCTTATTTTGGACGAGAATGCAATTTACCCAAGTTGAATGGTTTTCTTGTAAATTGTCACCTCTAGAATATTCCTTCTCTTCCTTGAAATCATTTAGAGGAGAGAGAAGGATTTGGGTGCCTTATTTGAGCCTTGGTTGAGAGATGGCACCCTTAGTAGTGATTAGGGTTTTCTAGGTTTTTGTGTGTGATGACCTATGTCTACCTTGTGGGTTGTCTCGACCTAGGTCATGACCGGGGTCGGAACCAAAACATGGAGCCTCCTTAAATTCCAAACTCCAAATCTCAGAACCTCCAAAAATATGGAACCACCGAATGTAGACTCTCAATCTCCCAACTCCCATCTAGGTCGCGAGGGGTGGGTATTTATATGTGAAGGTGGAGTGTATGTAATGAGTGGTCGCAACACCTATCCCGGTCGGGGCACTTGTCTCGGCATGTCTGTGCCAGGGGTCAGGGTCCAACTAATGTCACAGTCGAGGTAGACGTCACGGTCAAGGCAGACGTCACAGTCGAGACAAACGTTGCATTCGAAGCATGTGCCTCGGTCAAGGCAGACGTCGCGGGTGAGACAGGTGCAGCTGACCATTTTCCTCAGCACAGCCGTGTCGGTCTCAGCTGGCCAGGACGAGCATCTCGATCGCGTCAGATGTCATGATCGCGATGGATGGAAGCCTAGCTACTTCAAAAACTATGTGTTGGGGAGAAATCATAGAGAATAAATGTCTTTTTAGGTTTAGTTCCTACAAGTCCCAAAATTGGCTAGTTGAGCAAGTTTATCTATGAAAAGATATAAATTACTAAAATATAAGAATCTAGGGTTATTTTGGGCATATTAAGGCTATAATGACACAAAACCATAAATAAATGCTTAGCATAAATGCCTGAATTTGGGTGTTATCAACAATCCCAAGCTTAAACCCTTGCTTGTCCTCAAGCAAGACGGTGCTCAAAGAAAAAAAGATAACATTCAAATTAAGAAAGGTGTTAAATGCTAAGGTTAAGAAAAAAATAGTTTAAAACATTAATTCTCCTAACCCATGTCATTTCAGAACAAACCCCCACCAATCGAGCACAATCTTGCTAAAGTATGGTCAAAGAGTGGCCAGGCAAGATTAAGTGAATTCACTACAACCTGTCGATACTCATGAGGGTTTGAATCAAAATTATACAGTCATAAATGCATCGTCACATAGGTGATCAAGCAGGTGATGAGCAATGAGCCATCATCATGTATTCATTTAGACCCGTCGGGAACAACGTGCCTCCCACTTATTCAGATCCTAAGAAGCAACAACAGAAGAAGACTCTAATGACTTCTGAGGATCTCAATCGGTGTCATGTTGGTCCATGTAACAAGCAATAGTCCTTAAAATCTGAGCCAGTTGGCCCAAAATAGTGAGACAAACTCCTCGTACTGTGCTCGAACCAACCATGCTACTGGGAAGATCTCATAGGTCTCGTAGGGGTTCCTAGTGACTCTCTAATGAGCTTTCAGGGTGGTACTACTGGGCACGTCATACCCGTGTTCATGAGTGTAGTCATACACCGATTGGGCACCATACTCAACTCTCCTAAAAGAGAAAACAACACTCATTTATTCACATCTGTCTTTTATTCTCTAAAATCTATTTTATAGGCTTGGGTGAGAACTATTTTGATATTTTTGGGATTTTGTGGACGACCAAGCCTCTTTGCAAATTGTTAATTTTTATTTTCATCTTTTTGACTCAATATAAGGTGAGAGGGTGTGTAGACCATCTAAGAAAAACACTTCAACTTGATTATAGCTCAAAACTCATCAATACCTGCTTGATAATGTGTGAAAAGATAGTAATTATGATTCAAGGGTCCTTAGAATAGAGGCAAGTTCATGAAAAATGCATTTTGGATTTTTGATCAAACTCTAGCTTCTTTCCAACGGTCCAATATCATGGACTTGTCATTCACAACATAGATCAAGGGAGTAATGTTTTAAGCTATGAAAAAGGCACATAACCTTAGATTTTATTAAAAAACTTAAGGAAAGAGTCAATGAGCTGGTTAAGCAAAAGATCAAGTAGTTTACGATGAAAATTGTGCATTTAGGCATAACGATAAGCATTTAGTTCTAAGATTTGCATTGCACAACCTTAACTGCAAAGATACAAATTACAAAACAAAGTCTGTCAAAATTTTAAAATTTATACTAAATGTAGGGAGTAAACATGTGTGCGTGAAAAATGAATAGATAGAAGGGCGACTAGCCCTACCACCCTAAACTTAAAACTTTGCTCGTCCTCGATCAAGCCTTAAGCTTAGTATAGTAGGGAAGGAATGCATGGATGTATAGGAAAGAATTTTATTGATTTCCTAGTATGATGCATGTATGCAAAGATATATTTAAGCAGTTAGAGGAAATAAACTATCTAAGCAAGAACATGAAAAACAAAATTTGTTTTAACAAAAAGAGAAATGAAACGAGTAAGAGGAAGGGGGTGGTTGTCCCCACGATACCTACACTGGGATCCCAAATCCTAAGTTTTGGGACCAGTATCACTTGTGTCTCGCTGAAGGGTTCCACCATATAATATAGTAGAATAGGTGGAGATGTGGTCCCTTCTGAGTCTAAAGTAGAGGAATAGAATCTGATGACTCAGTTAATTCAACCTTGTGTTGGAATTGTCTTGAACTACACTGAGATGAATTCTTTAGCAAATCATCTTCAAGGTACCTTCCAAGATATGAATCCCAATAGGAAGTCCCTAGGATGTCAACATAGGATGAGATGGAGGGGAGAGGCCAAAATTTTTCTATAGGGCTCATATCTTCTCTCTCCACCTCTAAACTTGTAGTTGGATGCTTGGATAAATTTTTATGTACAATCCGAGTCACCCAATCATATTTATAACAAGAAGAACCCCCAGTTGAATATGTGTGTAGTTCTATAACCCCAATCTTGTCACCTTCGATGGGGTTCGAGGTATCTTTAGGCTCAACAACCATGTTGTAGTGGATTGTCCATCATGTGACGTTGATGTCTACCAAGACATGTATGGGAATGGTAGCGCATGACAGCTCGTGTTGCTCTAGCTCATCATCGTCAATATACTCACTGCTCCAATTTGAGTAGTTGTTGTCATCATCCTCATCGAACAAATTATTCCAAACCATGATTGGCATACTTCTTAAAGCAAAGTGACATGTCTCAATACGAGAGATATCACCCTAGTCTGGGTCAATGTCTGATTCATGTTCTTCAAACTGACCTTCATGTTGTGAGGTTGTTTGACTACCCTGATCATCATCATAGAGCCATTCATGTGTGTCGCTTGTACCTTCCATTGGTTGATCAGCTGAATCATCTAGATAAAATGAAGGGCTTCCCCAGGTGGGTTGGTCTTCACAGAAAAATTCTTGTGAATCCAGATGATTGTCTAAACAGGACGGTGAGGCACACTCCACTTCAGGCCCAATGGAATGGTCTTGATGACTATAATCTTCATGGTTGTGTGATGGCATTTAAAATTGGATGGTAACCAAATTGATGAGCTCTTGAAGACTCCCATCATATTCAACATCCTTATCATGAAGTTGTTGTACTTGGGCAACAATGGTTTCAAGATCCGTCAATTCTACCATACACGTTTGTTGGGAATCCACTGTATCAAACTGATGCACATGGACAAATCCTTTGTTTAATAGTTTGAAGTATACTTCTACGTGTTTTGTGATCTCGGTAGCTACTTGGAGATGATGGTCCTATTTTTCTAGTAGCTGCTGAAGTAGATCAACTTGTTCTTGGAGATGAGGAGCTAAGGAGGAGGCGAGTGCATCAACACTTTCTCTGGATAGCCCCGCTGTAATCAGTTCTTAATTCCATGTCAATGTTGAGGTCGAGGGCTGATTGGAAATCTTCTTTGTGGAGACATCTGGTAATCATGACGGTGGGGGTGAGTATAGCTCGACTAGTTGTAGCACATGATTTTCAATTATTTCCCAAAAATCATAACTGTGGAAAAATTTGGGAGGATAGGTGAACAAGATAACTTGCCTTGCGGAAGCATGGTCCATGGATGTAAAAGGTATAACATAAAAAGCTATTCAGTATATATGAACAAGTATTTCTAAGATAAAAGAAGAACTATGAATATATATACAAACTTAAGGATGATAGAACAAAATCTTTGGGCGTGTAAATGTGGAAAACCATGTCCCCGGAAACGGCGTCAAAAGTTGATGCAGCCCGAAATCACGCATCAGAAAGGAGGCAGTCTCAGAAGGAATTGAACTTTGAATTTATAACCTAAAACCTTCAAGGATCCCCACAACTTTTTTACGAGGTCAAAGTAGATATACGGGGCCAAACACATGGACGTGGGGATGATTAAGACTCTTAAGATCTCACTCTTTTGTCAGTTAAGCCAATCTGATCGTCGATAAAAGTATGGAGCTAGAACTTGTCTAACAGATTGTCCCGAAGTAAAACAAAACAAAACAAAATAGAGTCCGTAGAATTCTACTAATCAGAGAGAAGTTCCTGGCTATGTAACCACAAGTTGGGTAGTCTATGCACCCATTCTCGAGCATAGACAACCCTTGAACACCTCAGCAAGAAACCTACATCCAAACATAGTTCGTATTGTGGTATCCATTCCTATGGGGTCATCCCACTCGCTTTCACACAGCGTGACTAAAACCCATCAATGACATGAAACATCTCTTGAGGATGACAAATCAACACCCTAGAATATTCTAGATACCCTCTCAGGTCTAGAATATTTTGAGATGCTAGGAACATGTGTGATCTAGGCAGAACCTAGTAGTGGGCCCGACCGGGCCAAGCTTGGCCCGGTCGTGCCTAGGTCTACGGTTCTGCACAGAACACCTTGAACTGTCCTCCTTTTAGATTTCGATCCAAACTACCCTCTCTTATCTATTTCTACAACAAATATCTTGATATAGGCAGAAATAGAAGTTCAAGAAAGAAAGAGATCAACCAAACTAGCAATCATAACCAGAACGAGAAGATATAATAGAAAACATACTAGATCTGAAATAAAACTACTAACTTAAGGTAAAAGTATATAAACATGCCCAAAATAGGCTACATAACCAAGAAGGAGCTCAACTAGCCATGGACAAGCATAGTTGGCACCGAATAAAGATGGAAGAACATCATTAGGACAAAACAAAGGTGGATAATAGAAGAAAGGAGAAGAAGAAGAGATTTAGCCCATAAAGGAGAGGTGTCTCTCACTCCTTAGCCTCATTATAGGATGGATCTCGTCTTTGGGTCATCCTCCTTGGTCTTCGGGACTCCTTGGCCTCCTTTCTCTTTGATTCCTCCCTAAACAACTGCTTGGTGGGTGTATGGAGGTGGAAGATGGTAGGGAATGTTAGGGTATGGATGAATGGTGGTGGAAAATGGTGGTAGATGGAAGCAAACTAGAGGAACAGACGTAGGATGAGGACTTTAGCCTTTTTAGACCTTGGAAATCTCCCACGGGGCTCTGGGAATCAAAATGGGTCAGAACCAAAATGTGGAGCATCCAAAAATTCAGAACTCCAAATCTCAAAATGTCCAAAAATATGGAACCACCGAACAGAACCTCCCAATCTCCCAACTCCTCTCTAGGTCACGAGGGGTGGGTATTTATAGTAAAAGGCAGAGTGTATGTAATGAGTTGTTGCGACACCTATCCCGGTCATGGCACTTGTCCTGACATGACTGTGTCAGGGTTGTAGTCGAATGAATGCCATGATCGAGGTAGACATTGCGGTTGAGGTAGACATCACAGTCGAGGCAGACATCACATTTGAGGTAGATGTCATGAGTGAGACAGGTGTGGCTGACCCTTTTCCTCAGCACAATCATGTCGAGCATCTTGATTGCATCAGGTGTCACTAGCTGCTACAAAAACCATGTGTTGGGGAGTAATCTTAGAGAATATATGTCTTTTTTAGGTTCGGTGCCTGTAGGTCCCAAAATTGGCTAGTTGAGAAACTTTATCTATGAAAATATATAAATTACTAAAAGATAAGAATCTAGTGGAATTTTGGGCATATTAAGGATATAATGACACAAAATCATAAATAAATGTTGAGCATAAATGCCTGAATTTGGGTATTATCAGTGACCTAGGGTAAGTTATGTTCGTGTCAAGGTAGAGACACCTTTCCTGGGTGTGTTGGTCATGACCAAGATAGTCTTTGGTTGAGATAGTTGCTTTGGTAAAGAGTGTCTCAACTTAGGGTGTGTGTGACTCTTTGTCTTGACCAAGTGATGTTTTGGTGTTGATGTCATGACCATGGATGGTGTTCCTTGGTAGGTCACGAGTGTGACCATGTTGTATGACCCAAGAGGTAGAGACTCAACCTAGAGTGTATCACCACTTCATGCTTGTGTGTTTTAAGCGATTGCATGTTGGTTTCTTTGATGGACAATTGTTCTTTTAGTGTTCTATTGTGTTGACACCTCATACATGACTTACTTCCCTCCTCCTTTGGGTATATAACCCCTTTCCTTCTTTACCAAGCACCCTTTTCAGCCCTATCCTCTTCCCTCTCCATTACAACTGACTTTGGATCCTTGGGATCAAAGGTGGATAGATATTGAAGACATGGTGTCTGATCAACCTTGCTCAAGGAAGGATTTGTGCTAGATCAAATCTTTGATGATGATTTTTGGTGATTCTTCTCTTGGTAAGTGGTTCTACCATATTGACCACATTTTCCCTATGAAACTCCATCTTTTTCTTCCTCTTTCTTGCCTATAAACTAGGGTTGCAACCTGGTGGTCCTCTTGAGAGAAGCTCCTCTTCACAAAGGCCCTTAGACTGTGGTTCTTCCATGGTGGTAACTGGTGAAAGGATGTTTTCTTCTCTTTCTTTCTTCTTCCTTTAGTTCGACTTAGGGTTCCCTACCCTCTTTCTTGAGCTATCTCTTAATCATGGTGGTCCTATGTTTGTGAGTTGAGTCGAAGTGCTAATCAAGTTGGGGCTTCTTTTCTTCCTTTTTGGAGCTTTCGATCTTGGAGCTTGGATCACCACAAAAGGCGGGTTATATAACTTTCCCCGTATCTATTTTGGCACCAAAATCTTGCCCATTTGTTGCTATTTTTATCTTTGAAATATGATCTTAAAATGTTAAAAGGTAGTATCAAAATTTAGGGTTTGAACTATGAAGATAGTCATATGAAATTTGCATCTATTTTCCCAAACTCTTTTATACCCAATTTTGAGATAAATACAAAATGGATAAGTTCTAACCATGATTTCTGATTCCCATCTTTATGAATGGAGATCCGGGTACCTTAGTGTAAAATAGGTTTTAGGTATTAAACATGAGAAGCACCCCTTTTAATGTGGCTCTATTTTGTAGATTTCTATCATGCTCAAAAGATGTTGATGATCATCTTTGAATGGAGATATTTTCTTTATTTGTGAAGAGTTTTCCTTGGTGATAATCTATTGTATTGGTCATGGTTCCTTATTTATTTGAGGGTAGAGACTTGTTCTTGTGGTATTTTGACCTTGGTGGTCATAACACCCTTTATTTAGATTTTGGGACCAAACATATCTTGTAAGTTGGAGGTCAAAAACCATACTTTGTTAAATAGGGGGATTGAGGTGATGACCATGTAAGTAATACATTACTTAGTTTTCTTAACCTAATGTTTAAGATGGTAGGTGAGGTTTTTATGATTTTAGGGTTATAACTTTGTAGCATTATCATATAGGTTTCTCTCTTTCCAAACCCTAATTCTATGTGCTCTATTCCTAAAGTGTTCTAGAGAAGATGACCTTATATACAACATATGCTTGGTTTAAGTACCATGTTTTAAGTTTCGGTCATCATGTCATTTATAGAGTTATGGATAATTTTCCCTTATATGTTGAAGTTCAACTTTCTCTCTCTTAAGTGGTTTGGCTTGATTACCTTCATGGTGACTTGTTCTAGGGCTTGCATGACCTTGATTCCTAAAGTTTTGAACATAGTGAACTCTTGGTATTGTTGTTGTTTTCTTTGGTTTTTGTCGACACTTATGTCACCTTTTGAGTTGAGGGCGAGACACTCATGTATATATTTGGGTCAAGGCATGTTGTAATGATGCATGTAATGCCCTGTTGTGACAGATTAATGCAACACCTTATTGAAATGGCTAGCACAATGCCATGTTTTAGTCGCGACGTTGCATTTTTGTGGGTCGACGCTTTGTTCATAGGTTTATGTACATGTTGTTTGCTAGGTCTCAGTCATGGTATGTTACCTTGTACCTTGGTTCGTGACCTAGTGATGGTTTGGTCTAGATAAGAGTGGGTGTCATGGTCGTGACACCATGTTGTGCTTATGGTTGAGATGCTTCATTGGCATAGGTCATGACGTCATGAAGGTTTTGTGTCTGGCTGTGACTCTATTTGGCTATGGTCAAAATGTATAGCCAGGTCACAGTCGAGAAACCATGTGGGATGGTGTTCAAGACCCTTGGGTTGTCACATTCGAGACACCACGATGAAGGTGGTCGAGACACCACCATGTTTCTTGGTTGTAACAAATGCATGACATGATGAGATGGTATGCATACACATGTATATGAAGGTTATACATACTGATGATGATATAGAGATGTTTCAACCCTAAATTAGTTTTGAGAATGTGGGAAGTGACTCAATAAGGGTTTAGTGCTATAATCATGATGTAAACCCTAAATGGTTAAGTTTGAGAACCCCAACCCTAATCCTAGGGTATGTTATATTTGTTGAACGTGCAAGGATGAATAGTATGTGATTACATTTCTCTCTCTCTCCTACTAGTATAGTTCTAATCTAGTATATTAATTGAGTGTCATAGATTATGTATGCTATCAAGATGACTAAATGATACTAGATGATGGCCATGAGCCTTGATGAGGTGCACTAGAATTGTAAATATGTGAATGTGCACACGTAGCTATAATTTGTAATGCTTAACCTTAATACACTCCCAACTTGTGGGAGATAATGAAACTAGTGATTGGTAAATAAATAATGTTGAAACCCTATGTAGTTAAGCATGAAACCCAAACCATAAAATGAGGGGACATGTTATGCATTGCTTACATTACCTAAAGAGTTTAATATGATGAGATAATAATGAATATTCTCTCTCAATTTATATAATGTTGATTTTGCAGGTGAGACGATAATCATAGCTAATGATTGCTATAATATAGGTGTTTCTCATAAACCTGATAAGACAAGATGAGACGATAGCGAGTTACATGAATAATGTGATTGGTCTTATGACCTAGTGAAGGCTTAATGCCTAGTGTGAGGTTATATCCTCTAGTGATGTGATAAGGAATTAATATCCCCAGTGATGTGATAATAGTGATCATCCTGATATGACAGTGTTAATAAGTGATGATGTTGATGGCCTTATTTAAGGAAGTGATACATTATTATCCTGAGATGATGTGACAAGTTCACACTTTATACGTTTATATATTCTAAAGTTGCTTCATAATTATGCTTGCTAGATTGAATTAGGGTTTTGTATGACCACTTGTATAATGGAGCCTTAATTCACCCAATTAGTATAACTAATAAAGTGAAACCTTAATCATGTAGTTTCCATGTACCATAGATCCATCTTCAGCGTCAATATTTAGCTTGATGGTGAAAATGAGTAACTCCTACAAGAACTTGGAGCACATGTTGTTGAATATGTGGGTATCTGTGGAGGTATCTCCCTATATCCTTTAATTGTTGAAATAGTGATGTGATGTTTATTATAGAATGACCATAAACAAGCCCGTTCTTTACCATTGTGCCATGTACCAAGGTAGGGTAGCTATTTTATAGGACCATAGATTTGACTATGAGTTGTTGTCTATACAGGACTATAGATGCGGCTATAAGTTGATGTCTTTGCAGTTTGACTATATGTCACTGCATGGCAGACTCGTGCTGACCGAGTAGTGTTGGTGATGATCATGGAGTTCGGCTCTTCCATTGATCTTGTATGGTATTGATTTTGACTTACTAGTGGTCAGTTGGATTTGAGTGGTACAACTCAAATCATCAGGGCACAATAATTAAAGATGTAACATAGTCGTGTAGTATTATTGCTTAGGGTCACATATGAATAACATTGGATGACCCCTTACTTTGTTTCTTATACTATTTCGTTCACAATAGATATACTTTTTTTCATATTCCTTCTAAATGCATAAGATGATCTACTATTTAGTGTAGATGCCCTTACTAATGAAACTGTGATAATCGCCATTCTTATATCAGTAAGTTGAATCTTCTTATCGGTTAATAACATAATTCTCCATTTTAGTTACTTGTGCTAATAACAGACTACGGTGGAGAGTTATATCTCTCGCAAGGATGTTTGGTCTCACCCTGTGGGTTCCACATCTTTTTATGTGGACATGCACAATGAGATAGAGTTCGTGTGGCTGAGACTGATAGCAAGCTGAGTTGTAAATGTTGAATCATGGATATGCAACTAATGTCTAGTAATAGAATCCTATGTGTTGTCCCTATACACTCGGGTCCTTGGAGATGTTTTGTGAATTTTGTACATCAATTTGAGGTTTTAGCTTCATTCCATGGTAATATAGACATAATTAGTATACTTGAGCATATGATTACATGTAACAAGCTGTGGGTAGTTAACCAGTGATCAATGGTGTGTAATACTCTTTGATATGAATGAAATACAAGTGGCACTAGTTTATGGCTTCAATTGTGAAATGTTCACTTTAAAATCCTACTATGGAATCAATTTTGATTTACCCTGATTTGTGGCAATATTGTTATTAGTGATAATTTTGTGATTTGTTTGGAGTAATCTCGCTTGTGTGACAAAGGGTGTCACATATATAATTCATATAAATATAACTTCCTAGTAATACTATCATTTAGGAGTCATGTCTTGCTTAGGTTAAAAAGACCTTTCTTTCTCATGTTTCCAAGTCTATATGCAAGAGTTTGGTGGTATCCAAATCATGAGTAAATGAAGAAGAAGAAGAAACAATAGTTTTCCAAATGAATTCATAAATGAGGGAGTATTCATTGCTAATCTATCATTGACCCTTGATCGCAACAGTTTCATCTTTGAAAAATGATATGATTCCATCTCTTACATCATATAGAAAACCTTTTTTCTTCAAGCGTGCCTATAGAGATGAGAGTATTAGCATGACCTTGAACATGATGGGAAATTGAGATGGTTCTAATAACACCATCAAAAATCTTGATGCAGACAAATCCAATGACAACTCCACCTTCAACTGTGCTATATGTGGAGAACCAATCCCTATTTTGACACATTTGATAGGAACAAGCAGAGTTAAGAATCTATGAATTATGATATCTTGTAGTAGAGGATTCCATGAGAACAACAATGCCTTCTTCTTTTGTAACATTGGCACCACCATGTTGTTCTTGAATATCTTTGTTTTCATACTTTTTCTTATTATGCAACTTGTAGCATTCATCAATTGTATGTCCCTTCTTTTTATAGTATTTGCATGACTTTTTATTCTTAGGTATAGCCTTAGATCTATCGTATTATTCATTCTTTCCCTTTTCTTTTATCCAACCCCCTTATAGTGAGGGCCTCAGCTTGGATTCCAGTAGAAGAAACAACCAATTCCATATTCATCTAGGATTTAGACATGAGAAAAGACATTACTTCTTCTAGCTTGATGGAGTCTTTTCCATAGACAATGGATCATGAAATTTCTTGTATGCAGGGGCAAGAGAGCATCAAAGAATCATGGATTTATCTTCATCTTCCACTTTGATATCAATATTTTATAAGTCCATAATGATGGAGTTGAACTCATCAATATGATCACAAAGAGATGCATATTTAGACATGCACAATCCATGTAGGTATTTCTTATGATGCAATTTTGTTTGGAGAGTCTTTTTCATGTAGAGAGATTCAAGTTTTCACCAAAACTTTGCACCAGTCTTCTCTTTAGAAAATTCACTAAGAATCATCCATGAATGTGATAAACAAATGGAAGTTAGGGCTTGCTCATCCATCTCTTTCTTCTGCTCAGCAGTCAACAAAGCAAACATATTCTACATTCCTTACAATTCTTTAGTAAAGCCCTATTGCACAAATAGACCTTGCTACTTGATCTACCATAACCCAAAGTTGATTTTGTAGTTTAACTTCTCCACTCCATACTTTTTAAGCATCACACTTGATCATCAAGGGCTGATACTAATTTTTTTAGTTGGTATAGTGGAAACATAGTGAAGAATATGTATGCAACTAGAAGAAGAAGATCACTCTACATAAATAATGAACTCTGGATTTATGTGGTTTGGTCTATATGGACAACTCCATGGGAGGAGAAGAAAATTCTATTATTCCAAGAACATTACAAAGGTGAGCTTTAACCAAATAGAGAACCCAAAAACCTTTAGAAGGTCACACTTAAAGATGATAAAAAAATCATTGGTATAATTTAGTATAAGAAATATTAATGCCCAAGGACCCTATTTATAGGATCAATGTCATAAGGGTTCGACTAGGAATAGAAAATCCTAGTAGGAGTCTATAAAATAATAGGAACCCAAGTTGCATGTAGAGAGAGTCATCTTCAACATATGGGAATAGTAATCCAATCCAACTAGGATAATGGATTGGATTCAAACCAAAGCAAAACCCAAACTAGGACTGCTGCACCACGTAGGATTGAGATTAGAAATAAGAGTGTTCAAGGAATAACAAGGAACTAACTCCTGGTGTAGATGATAATGAGGAACTCTAACACTTACTAGGGAGGTGTGTGCCCCTAAGAAATCCACAAACCTCAATTAACAATCATAAAATATTTGATCATAATAAGACATGGAAAGTGTTATGATCCTATAAGATTTTATTATTTCAAAGCTACTCTAACACAACTTTCATTTGTCTTGGAAAGAAAAATGTGAGTTTCCATTCTTTCAAGTAATTGCATCGACATTGGATTTGTACACAACTTCCAGTAATGGAAAACATGGAAATTTATAAAAGCTAGATGCAGTTAGTGGGTGAATGCCTCAGTATAATTTTCTACAAAGCCATGCTCACAAGGAAACTTGGCCTTTTTAAGAGTCAAGCCTTTTCTCTAGTTAGCTAACTATCCCTAGTTCATATAACTAATTTCTTCTATGGTTCAAGGTTGGTTCTTATTATTATCCTTACTAAAGCTAATTAAAAAAATTATCTAGTATCATATCCCCAGAGATGATTTATAAGGTTTCATGAGGTAAAAGTGTAGCTTTTCATAATTGGGGAGTTGGTTTAATTGGGGTTTCACTTATATGGGTGAAATAGGAAAAAAATTAAAAAAACTAGTATGACGAATTTTTTGTGTTCAACAAGTAGTGTTAACATAATAAAATTCTAAGATAGAAAGAAGTTTCATAAGTTTACATGGTTTGAAGAGTTTTTAGTCAATGAGATATTGCCTAGAGGAAGTCCAATTGACCATAGAACAACCTTGACAAGGATCTGAATGGGCTACACTAGTTTTGTGGAAGTCCAAATGACTATAGCATGGTGTAGGATTGACCACTAAGTTAGTTGAACTCTCCCTAAGGATGTTAAGCCAACCAACATTTCTATGTGAGGCATACTAGATGTCAAGTGGACTCTTTTTGAGAATGTACTTTTGTGTTAATTAGCAATATAGAAAAATGTAGAAGAAAATAAAATGGTACTTCCTAAAAAACCTAACCACTTTTAGGTTAAAAATGAAACCTACTTCATTTACTTTGTTTGACCGCCAAAATCTTGGATTCCACCCTATGGAGACAAAATTTAGGTTTATCCGAAGATGATTACCATTGGGGCCAAATTAGTGTTTTAACTTTTTTATGTCATATGTTATTTGATATGACGATTTCTTAAATAGTTAGTTTGGAATCATGCTATGGTCATTTTTTCAGATGACTTCACCTTCAACTGATGTCTTCTTTTTTCTCTTCATTTCTCTTCCTCCTTGATAATCTAGATCATGTACATATGAAGGGACCTAAATCACGAGTTTAATTAAATATTTGATGGGTGTTTGAGATATCCATGCTTTGAACCTTCTTGATTACCACTAGTGCATGGTTCAATCCCAATTTCATATATTTAAACATTAAGTTAGTTAACTTACACTATCTACAATTGAGTGTACCCAATTTTATAAATTTTATATTTTTTATAGTTTAACTAGATCTAAATATTCAATATTAAATTGGCTTTTATTCATGATGAAATATTGTAATGATGCTTGAATACATGACTTTAATATGTTTATAAAGATTTATGTCGATTTCCTCTAATTATGGAGATTGGTGAAGAATCTAACAATTGTGACTGAAGTTGTAAGATTTTCTTAAGTAAATGAATATAAATGGGATAACATGAATGTTAAAAACATATTGATTGATTATATCAAACAAATTAATATGAAATTACCATCATCAATGTGCAGTTTAAAGTGTTTATGGTAACATACTATTGTCAAGGAAACCATGTTTATGGAAACCCTATTGGTGATTATTCATTTCATGACTATAATGTGTATATACAATTGGATCATTTATTTTTTATTAATTAGGCTTGAATTCTTGGTTCATATTAACTAAAATATGACCTACAATGGAATTGAAATGTCTTTTCTCTTGTGGGTTCTAATAATAAAAAATGAATTAAAAGAAAGAATTTTAGAATAAATTTGTGTGGATTTATTTATGAACTTTGGAAGTTTTATTATAGTAGAATTTGAGTCTATAATTCCAACTTGTTTTAATCCTTCTTTGCATAATTCTTGCTTGACAACATGCAATAATGTAAGAGTTGATGATAAATAAGTGGCATATTAATGAATATTTTTGGGATCTTATCCCATAACCCCACTTAGGATATCATATTGGAACCTTCATAATGAGATAAAAATAAAGTTATCATGTGATTTGATCTTTTTCCTTATTATACACAATTAAGAGAACTTGATTGTTTTCAAATTGGACTTTATTTTTCCAAAACAAATTAGGAGAGCTTGATTCAATTTGCATTTTGACATGTTAACTCCTTCACAACTGTAATACAACATTTTTGAATAAGAAAGTACTTTACAAATTATTTATTGATGTTAGCATGAGAAGTAAACGTTGAAACTTACACAAACAACATTTTCATTATAAACTTAGGCTACCTCCATTCTAGAGTCTACCAATAGAGAATTTGTTTGCTCTGTCATGGTACATGCATTTATAACAATTTTTTTTTGTTTTTAGTACATATAATTTTTCTTTAATTCTACTTGTCATTGTATAACTCATTTTCCTTTGAATTTAGATGCTATTCAAAAATAATGTTTCACTTTATTTAATGATCCTCTTTTGGTAATCATCATATACACATTATCTCAAGTTTTGAATACTTACATAAAACAATGAGTAGAAACTAAAAATAACATTTTCTATCAAAATAGGCATTTAAAGATTACATTTATGCACATTTCACTTCATTATACACTTCATATGACATCACTTTATATATATACAAGATACACATTCTTACATTTTAGAATGCAAAAAAACTCTAATAAATCAGCAACATCTAGACTGATAATACTGATGAATTAATTTCCACAAAACCAACACAAACTCAAGTTATTGGATGCTTCCAAGTTTCACTATTTCATAATAAAACTATGAATTAAAAATAATATTCAATACTAAATTTTCACATCTCATACAATTTTCACCGTTAAAACCAATTTAATGCACAAAATTCATCTTTTTACTAATTTTAGTTCAAAAATAGTAAGAGAAGAATGAATGTTGTATGTTCATTATTTGTCTTAGGTACTATCAAATTTTGGTATGCAAACTATTTCTAGTCACCTTCAGTAGTTAATCACTAGCATAAACATTATCATGGCTCTATGTTATTGAATTTTGGAACAATTCCCAAAATTAGCCGCAAACCATCTTGTTATAGATGTCAAAATGAAGGTTCAACTCTGACAGTAGAAGGAAAAATAATAAAAGAGGTAAATATATATTAGGATCATACGCTTGGAGATGTATTATTCCACTCATAATAAATCAAAAAAAAGTAGTAAAACTTTTGAAATTCCATTAGGTTAAGAAGTTTTTTTGAGTTATTACCATTCATCCTCCTTCCCATCTCAAGACTTCAAAATTTCTATAAATGTATTAGTATAATAGTTCTATAGGTTTAGCTAGATATATATGCTATAACGACCCTACAACTTGAGTTTGATACTCAATTTAAATTCATATAAAATATATTTGAATTTTTTGATTGTCTAGCAGCTAATTTGTTGACTAGCTTGAAAGTTCGTCTAACTGACATGTCATAGTGACCCAAACTTGTACTATGTATATTCATACTAAGATTTATCCCTTGTTTTATAATCTCCCTTCCTTGGGTTCAATGACTTACCAAGTGGTTGGTTATACTAATAGTAGTTGTGAAAACCAAATCAGTCATTTATTGACCCAACTAGCCCTAAAGGTTGGCTTGAGACGAGAAGTCAATGATTTTTTTTGACTAGTCAATACCAAACCCTAACTATTGACTAGACAAATTTGCTAGTGATTTGTTAATATTCTAGTAGTTTAATATGACCTTGCTCTATTATAGGCCAGTTGACTAATCAAGCCATCCTAAGTGTTTTAAACTTAATTTTGAACCAACAAGAATAAACCAGAGAAATTGAAGTTTATTAAACATAGTCTTACTCATTCTACCTATATATGATTAAAACCTAATTAATTTGTTCTATAAATGGTATAATTTGAGTTTTTTTCATTTGTATCTCATTCAACATGCAACTCATTTTGTGTAAAATTCAATAATTACACTTGTTGAGCATTTATATATTATATATTTTTTAACTTCATGAAAAAATCAAAATTAGCAATTTTGTACTATAATTAATATAAAATATTAAGAATTCAAAATTTTAACTAATAAAGCATAAATAAAAAATCTAAAAACTATCTAATTAGGTTGGTAAATCATATTACAGGTTCATTTACCCTAGAATCACAGTGTATGGGACCAAGTTCTAACAAGATCTTTTCCTTAAATATTGTTGACCTAAAAAATATTTATATTACTTTACAATTCTCTTATCTTCCATCTTTGAGTGTTTCCCTTCCAAACCATCATATCTTACTATCATCATACTTTCTTTGATTTATCACATTTAGTTTTATGTTCTCTCTCGTAGAAGTCTCTCTTTGTCACATATTGTATATATTTATTATGATTGGAATCATCTTGATGACGATGTCTCAACTAACATACCACATTTTATGTACATATAATTTTTATCACTCAAACTAGTTTATTTGTTACAAATAATGCTTGAGTAAGTATTGATTTTATGTTTTAGGATTTGTATTCATATCTTATTGTTTATTTTTTCATGTCTACTACTTATCATCTAATACATTACTTCACATTTTATAATTTCCCACTTTCTCTTTCCTCCACATTTCATATTCAAATTATTTACTCTAATTAACTTCAACCTCATATTGTATTTCCTCTTTAAATCATACTTCAACAATTAAGATTCCCAATACATTATAATGTTATCAAGAGGCATCATAGAAGGGGAAATATGTGGTATTTAAGTTGTATTACAATTAAAATTCATTTTTCATCATTCTAAAAGGAAATTTCTTTCTTTTACATATAGTAAGTCTTATTGAGGTTAGTCAATTCTATTCCAATGCACAAGTAGAGAAGTTTAGCACTAACAATTAAAGTTTATTGGTATACACAATTAGATTACATCACTTTCATATTTTAAGTTCTTAATCATAACATATTTTTTAAATTTGGACTTTCATTCAAAATTATTTATAACTACAATGAATCATATTCATCATTTTGTTCATGTAATAGTATTCTCTTACATATTCTACAAGATTTAATACTATATATGTTTTAATATAATCATATACCTCTGAAGAGGGACAAACACAAGCTTTCAATGTATTTTTCTTTTATGTATTTAATTATAATTTAACGTTTAATATCATACCATTTCTTCAAAGCTCACATTTTAAGTGAGAAACATGTATTGGGCTTTTAGATATCTAAATTCAGTAATATCTTGTAAAATTGGAAAATCAATAGGTCTATTACAAATAAATAATTTAAATAAAAATTATTAGAGTAATAGACATTATTTGTATTTTATTTCATTTTTCATCTTTCCATCTAAATCACTATCACTATGCCATTTTACCTAATCATAATTAATATCAAACTCTTGCCCTAATCAGGCTCCACAAACAGACAATGACCGTTACATTAATTTTATCATCTACTACATCTCACTAATGATATCATTTCACATTTTCATAAACATTTATTACAAAAGAAACAACAATGAAAACCACAATATGAAATTTTTTATATGGTGCAATTGTCATTTTTCTTGAGTCTTGACATAATGCAGTTAATTTCTATGATATACCATGCCATGGAAGTAAAGAATAAATATCATTTTTTAACCAAACCCCTTCATTACAAATTAACCATCACATTTGAACTTCCTTCTTGTAAAATTTGTCCATACAAACTATACATTTCTCAAAGCTTGACCAGACCTAGAATGTCTTCAATATTCTCTTCGCAAGTGCATCGATCAACACATTGAAGTATCATTTACTAAAGATTAGCTTAACATGTGGCTGACTTCTTCAAAATCTTCTTTTCAGCTTCTACGCTTCCCTGATATATACACGGGCATTGATTATAACTTGTATGTAATTCAAAACTACTTTAGAGTCCAACTAAACACAAACATTGTCCCTCCCCTACTTTCACCTAATCCCCTCAGAATTGTAATAATTTTTGCTTCAACTGGATCCAACCCATTGAATTTCCAAGTACAACCATGCATGCAAGACCATGTATTGTCTCTAGTGATGTAACTAATGAAAGTCTTTTATGCATCCATGCATCTACCTTCTTATGTAGCATACCAAAAAGGTTCTGATACAACTCCTTTTTATTTCTCCCATGGACTACTGGTACCCCTAGATGTTTCCCCAAGTTCTCAGTTTGTCGAATTTCCATTTTATTGGATATTTTCCTTCGTCTAAAACTCAAGATTTCTTTTGAGAATAAGATACTTAATTTTTCTAGACAATTTATGGCTTGAAGATTGCTCAAATCGATTGAGGCACTCCATCATAACCTTTCCTTGTCTAACTATAGCCTCTCAAAATAATAATATATTGTCTGCAAAGTAGATATGGGTGAAAGGTAGTTTGTTCTTCTTGAAAGTTTCAAGTATTCACTACTTCTCACTCTACTTCTTGCACAATCCGTTGGGTGAACTGTACAAACAAAAAATGAATATCTATGGTGACAAAGAGTCACCTTGTTTTAGTCCACTAGAAGGTTTAAAACCATCTATTATTACTCCTTCCCAATGTATGTTTCAACTTCCTGTGGTAATCTCCTACACAATGATGGATATAATGTTAGTGAGAATAGTTGTTTTCTTGAGTGTATCATGTATAAAGTCCCAACTCGTTTGATCATATGCCTTTTCAAGAGCCAACTTCAATTCAATAGTATGTTTATTTGAATTTGAATTCTCCATAGAATGAATTAGATCTTATATTAGGATCACATTGTCTAAAATACATCTGCCTGGGATAAAGATCACCTATGATGGTAATACCCATTTATCAAGAATGGTTTTATTCTTTCCACAATGACTTTAGTTAGTAGTTTGAGGAACACATTTTTTTGAAGAGATAGGCCATAACATACCACAATTTTCTAGTTGAGAAATTTTAAGAATGAGAACAATTGTAAAATCTATGGTTCCCTCTTCAATCGGTTCCCCTTATAAGGTTTTTGGATGAAATGTATAATGGATTTTTGGACAACATTCCAATTGTACTTTAAAAACATAGCATCTATAGTATCTAGCCCCAGAGCTGTCAGTGGTGCCATAATATTTAGAAAAATAAACATATCATCATGGACAAGAACTTTTTGCCAATGTCGCTGTTGTGACATTTCTAGTTTTGGAAATCTGTCTATAAATAAGATACTAATTTGGACCCTTCACCGTGGTTTATCATTTGTTAGTCACTCCACAAAATAATCTTTGATGTATATATTAAGATTCGACGTGTCCTCTATGGAAGACCCCTCATTATCCTTTAACCTAGAGATTTTTTTCTAGTTGGGATGCACATTCAGTAATGTGAGATAGAATTTAGTATTACCTTCTCCTAGCTTGATCCATTCACAATGAGATTTTTTCTATCACAACATCTCTTCTTGGAGGAGTGTCTCCTTGAACTCATTTTGTAGGTCGATCACTCTATCTTCAACCTCTATCATATACTCCTCTAACAACTGCTTTTGAGCCATAAAGAGACGAATCTAAACTGCGTTTTTTCCTTTGATTAGTCCTTCTTGTTCGATTTATATCCCACTTATTTGTAAGCTCGATGAATTTCTTTATAGAATTACTAAATGTGGTCTCATCAGTCCAAGATAAATGTTTTATTTTGTTAAAGTATTCCTTTTTGTTCCACACTACCCAATTGTGGAGCCTCCTATCTCTGCTAACCTATTTTTCTCTCTAAGTAATTAGATTGAGCGTGATCAAAACACGCTCTCTCCACAACTTCAACCTTGTAAGGAGTTCGTTGGTTGAGACATAGATTATTGTCAACTTCTCCATCAAATCTAGATTGTAGGAGACCCCTCTTAAAGGCCATACTCATATTACAAGTGTGTAACTCAGATAGACCACAATCTTCCATATATAGATTCCACAAATTAGTTACATTTGTCACCATCGAGCCACTTACCTCCTATTTTTCCCTTGGGTTTATAGATGCTTCAAGTCTCCGACTTCAACCCAAGGATTCTCCACATCACTATTGATTCTTCTGAGTTGGTTCCACAACATGTTTCTTCCTAATTGAATGGCACTGCCATATATTACTGTGAGCAAGGTCTTATTATTTATTTTATAGTGGATCAATTGTTTATTACTAAGAATAATATCCACTTTGTATTGACATCCTTTCCACATCAACAAAACCCTGCTAGAAGAACATATGGCCTGAACTCTATGTGAATGAGAGAAACCCAAGTTTCTTATAATCATTGTGGCATCATGTCAACTTGTTCTTGGCTCATACAAAGCAAGAATTGACACCTTATATTTTTATACTACCTCTTTTACCACAAGTTGGGTATTTGTATGATAGATACCCTATTTATTCTAGGGGAGTACAATCATCAGTGCCTTGGTGAAGCAGTAACCTCCTCCACTTGTGCCTCATCTTCCATTCCTTTAATGTGGGTTTTCTTCCCCCCTATTTATAGAAGAAAACTTGGGGTTTTTCTCACTCATAACTATATCTCGGTTCCTGAGATGATTACCCACACTAGTATTTCTTAGTGATCCAATATTTTTAGTAGCAAAATTCCACCTTCCATAAAATTGAAGGTACAATGTTCTAATGGATTCCCTCAGAAAGTATTCCCTTGCACCATCTCATCTCCCGTTAACACAACTGTAGAATGATTACCACCATTTTTGTTATTTTCCTTCCCTTCAGGTCTTGTATTGTCCTTTGTGGTCGTGTTTTCTTTTTTATTTTTCTTATCATTCTTGCATTATTCATTTGATTCCCCTCTTGATGTTTTCTATTATTCCTTAAATTTCATTTCCTATCACTCCAGTCAATCCCCTTCCCCACAGTCACAACACTACCTACACCTTTTTCATCTAAAATTTCATCAACTTCTAGTTCTAAGTCTTGTAGTTCCTAGAAAGTATCCATATGTTGGGAAGATACTTGTTCCACATGCTTTCCCTTTGTTTTCTTGGAAGAAGTCTGGCATGGATATCCTTTGAGAAGACTGCCGACCTCTCCTCTTCTTATCTCTAACTTCCTTCTCATGGTATATGATCTATACCTTCATTGAGTATGTCCCTATGATCATATTTATTTATATGTCTTGCCCTTCCTCATTTCATACATATAAAAGGCATATTCTTGTATTGTGCCATGTGTCTTCTTTGAAGAAAAAGCAACTAGTATGAGTGTCTTCCCTAGTTCAATTTCCAATGCAATTTCAGAAAATCTTACTATTTTTTGCATTATGGTATTCAAATCGACTTTAATCATTTTCTCAATATTGTTACCCACTATCACTGAACTAATCTTACCCCAAACCCAATCCTACTGCCTACACAGTTGTAATAGGATTGAAGTGCCCTTCCCTGAGTGGCCCGATAGGATCTATCAGGCTGCATATACAATAAGAAATAATAACTCAAAAAACTAGATATTTAAAGAACTAACCCAATATGGAGATATATCTAGTTTATCTTTGTCATCAGAGTATGTAGAGTGTGGAAGCGATCTTATTCAGTATTCCATTTGTATTACCTAAAATCAAGAAAATCGAGACACAATCATGCAATAGCACGATACACTATCAAAATCAAATAAAACGTTTTATAATAAAAAAGTATACTTGGCAGGACTTATATTAAAAAGAATAACAAATGATTTCCAAAACCAATATCATTTGAGAAAATGTTTGTTATTCAATGTTTCATTTTTTATTACGAGTTCCCATTATGTTGTAATCAAATAAGCATGCTTTATATTTTTTGTGACTCTATTACCCCAACACGGTGGGGAAGGTCACTAGGCTCCTTCTCACCATAGGAACATAGAGGGCCAATGTACAAGTCCCACCTCCAAATGAGGGGGGTTTTGCACTCAATATCAACATTATCAACATTATCAATATCATCATCATTATCAATATACGGGAAGTCATAATGGGCATGCAATTTATGTTTTCATGTTTTTCAAAATATAGTATAGAAAAACAGAAGACAAATCATAGGGAACAGTAGCTCATCCAAATAAGTAGCCAATTATACAGTCAAGAGATACATAAAAGTATCTTCAATACAATCAAGGAGGAGTTATATAATAGCATACCTTTCACCAAATATTTTGAGTATAGATCAATATATGAGTCAATAGGTCAACCCTTCGAGTCAGATCCTAAATCATCGAGATTGGATTAAGGGTCAAGATCATAGTTTTAAAGAATCATGCTACACTATTCGAGATTAGGGTTACATTTTTATATCTCTACCTTAGGGTTAGGTCATCAATAATATTTTCAAATGTCTAACATTTATTCAAGTATCGGGCATGTTTCAAGAATGGATGACCTACCTAGGTATATTTAGGAACACATGTCAACCCTAATTATTATCATCATCATTCAATTTACTCTCAAATTTTAGATCATTATCAAGATCAAATAGTATCATTGGAACTCAATATTATATCAGGTATATATATCAAGAATTATCTTCAAAATTATTTTTAAAGGGTTCATTAGATTTTTCTGAACAAATTTGACTACTTGTTCATAATATTTGGAGCTAGGGTGTGTTTTCTACAATTAAAACAAGATCTTGACATTTAAGTGAATTTCTGAGCAGAGAGGGATATAAATACCTTAATTGCAAAAAAGGTGGCCGTACGATGCATGATGGATGGCCAAGATTGAGACACATAGGAGAGGTGGCTTGTTTGGTTTAGGGTCCAGTTCAAAACTTCAATTTGTCGGTCCATTGCTTTATTTCTGGATTTGATCAACGATTCATTGGGCCGGTTGGTTTCCCTTCTGAACCGGCAGTTAGTAGGACCCCCCCCCTCGCGCAGGCTTCCATGAGGTCCAGGAAGTGCAGAGGCGGAGTCTATCGATGCTTAGGGAGGTTGGGAGCAGGAGGGGTCGATGGTGGCAGCAAGAACGCCACCTGAGTTTGGCTTGGCCCCGCAGACTAGATCGGAGCCAAAGGTAGGGGAAAGGAGGAGAGGAGGAGGAGCGGGCGAGATGCCCAAAAAGTAGAAGGCAGTTGTGCCACATAGAGAGGAAGGGGAAATGGGGGTGACTAGAGGTGGGGAAGGTCACATAAAATAGGGTCGAAGCTTGGCGAGGTCATTGCAAGCATTAGGGTCCCTTTATATAGTGTTGGGGCTAGGGTTTTAGGGACAAATCAAGATCTGAAAATGGCCATGGCCGCTAGAGTGAGAGGGGAGAGCAATGAGATCATTTTGGCATCTAGAGAGAGCAATAAGGATGTTCAAAGTAGGTTTTGATGAATTCAAAATCATGAGAGCATCAATTCGATCCGCTCATATTTTCAAACTGAGGTCGTGAGTGGTAGATCTCATATCTCGCTGATTTACTCCTTCCCACAATCAGATGGAGGTTGAAGATGGGTTAGTGGCCATAGGATTAGGCCCTGATCCACGTGGAGGCTTATCCAAGGCTGGGGTTCACCCCCAAAGAAAGCCATGGATCGCTGACTTGGAAAATGCCCGAATAAGAGGCAAATAAATGGATTTTCAACACATAATAAACTTCCATAAATCATAGTAATTAGAAGGAATGTCGAATTGTTCTCAAATTTGGAACAAATCTTCAAAAAAATGTGGAGAATATATATAAAAATTTTGAGGACAATATGATGGAGTTTGATGGATCAATTTTCTTCTTTGGACAAGGTGGTGAATTAATCAAACTTATGATGTTATAATGTGTATAAAGTCCACATTGATCAACGTATTTCAATTTTGAGTATCAATATTGATTATGAAGCCAAGAAAAATGATTTTCCAACATGAGTGAGCATAAGGAGGGTGAAATTGGAATTAGTTCATATAATGCTAGATTTCACTTCGTCACATCCTTCCCTCCTTAAAAAGGAATTTTGTCCCCAAAATTTGTAAACTTCCTCAAAATCGGGACTATTCAAAAACCAGATTATATCCTCAAATACTAGAGTATCCTCAAGTATATAATCAAAATCATGTCCTCAAAGTTAAATTAATACAATCATCATAATTGGAATTCAATGTTCCATATGATAACCCACTTGGTATCGATATCATTCCATCATCGAGCAATTGATTATCAAGGTCAGCGCATATATTGTCGAAACTCATTATATGAGTCACAAATACAGAAAGCATCCTATTGTTTACAAGTATGGACATATCATATTTTAGGTCAAACAAATAGAGTACTTGAATCAAGTATACAAGTTGACTCTCAATCCCAATAACTCAGGGTCCTAGCTTCTCCATTGGCCTAGGTGGGGTTATACGTCCATGATTTGAGATTTCACATTTCAACATTTCAAGATAACATCATACTTTCAATATCATCATTTCACGCTCAAAATCAATGGGAAGGTCCCACCCTAGTCCTAATGAGAGATAAACCCTAAGTCATAAATCGAGAGATTCAATATAGTCATTATTTCAAAATTTCAAGATTTGGGATTTTGAAGTCATTAGTCATATATCTCGTATGATCTGTAGATCCAAAAAAATGTGAACATATGATTTGTATCATTATTGAGAATTGATAATCATGAGTCACATTATTATATATCGGTATCAAGAATCAAGATTTTTGGACATTAAAGTAATAGGTCCAGAATTTTGAAGCCAGGATTTAGATTTCTATTTAGACCTTGGGGGAGACCACTTATCTATATTCAATTTTGAGCAACAACAGTCAAGCTATATTCGAGCAACATATCAAAATTTCAGTATCATGGTGTCCAAGGTTGATGAATGATTCAGACCTAGGTCAATCTAGGAAATCAACCACAAGCTTTAGTCAACATTGTCATATTTCAAGATCGTCATTATTAAATCAAGATTCAAGATCGAGTATCAACCATGGGTTTAACCTATTAAACATTGGTCAACTGATCCAAATAGGGTGAAAGGGAATACGTTTCCAAACTCTAAATAATAAAAAAGGATGAAAACTTAGAGGTAGTCGTAATAGGGATGTGACCTAGGTTAGGGGAGTCATGAGTCAACTACCACCCTAATCTAGAACAATACTAACATTAGTCATTTTCCATTGATCTTATTCAAATAGGAAGAGTATCAATGATTAAATCATATTCCATAAGGTCATGAGGTCAAAATTCAAGATCATAATAGGGAACTAATGAATAATTTTACAAAGTTAATATGTGTGTTCCTTTCCTTTCATGATCACGGTAGTGATATAAATTTAAAATAGGTGTATGATTCATGTCCATGCTCATTATATCAAAATTGAGATTGCAAAAGACATTAAAAGTCAATAGGGAAGCTAGTTTTTGCATCATAGTATTACATCATGATTTTATGAGTCATTAGGATTAATAATTTGATGGCCTAATCATGATGTGTATCAAATTGGGAAAAAGAGTTTGCTTAACTATGTTTGAGGTTTAATCAACAATAGGGAAACATGGATATTAATCGAATCGAGACCTCATCAGCAATGAGGTATAAGGTTTAAGTCACCCTTATTTCACCAAATCATAATTTTTACAATTTACCTCAAGCATAGGGAGCATGTAGTCTAATTTTGATTTAATTGGGTTTTTCATGAAGGGTCAAGCATGACTATTTCATTTCAAGGTTTTCATTGTTCAAAATCAAGTTTTCACATTAAGGTTAGATCATGGTATCAACTTTCAAAATTTTAGCGATATTCATTTTTCCCATGCATAATCTACCCATAATTGAGACATCATGTGGTAAAAGGTCACAAGAAAGGACCACATGAGGGGATGAGAAGACTACCTAATCTTCATCTACATGTGTGGCTGGGATAGTCCTTAAAGAAGAGATGGGATGATAGAAAACTCTCTAGGGTTTCACAAGAGAACCTTTAGATCCAGTTCTTGATCAATTAAGGCTAGGTAGAGTGGGGGATCTCAGCCACCGTGAAGATGGATAGGATAAATTATGCCAGGACCCCGAGCCTAAACACCTCAATTTTCACCATTGTTGACTTTAGGGTTTCTTGGGTGTAAGAGACTTGAGAAATTATTTATTTAAAGTATATGAGAGGGTGTAAGATCTGATACCAACTATCACGGAACTGTTCTAACCCCAATCCCAATCCTACTGCCTAGACAGTAGTAAGAGGATTGAAGCACCCATCCCTGAGTGACCCGATAGGATCTATCACACTGGCATATACAATAAGAAATAATAACTTGAAAAACTAGATATTTACAGAACAACTAACCCAATATGGAGATATATTCGATTTATCTTTGTCATCAGACTATGTAGAGTGCAGAAGCAATCTTATTCAGTATTCCATTTGTATTACCTAAAATCAAGAAAATCGAGACACAATCATGCAATTGCATAGTACGCTATCAAAATCAAGTAAAACGCTTTATAACAAAAAAGTATACTTGGCAGGACTTATATTCAAAAGAATAACAAATGATTTCCAAAACCAATATCATTCGGCAAAATGTTTGTTATTCAATGATTCAATTTTTATTACGAGTTCCCATTATGTTGTAATCAAATAAGCATGCTTATATATTTTGTGAGACTCTATTACCCCAACGCGATGGGGAAGGTCACTAGGCTCCATCTCACCATAGGAACATTGGAGGCCAATGTACAAGTCCCACCTCCAAATGAGGGATTTTTTGCACTCAATATCAACATTATCAATATCATCATCATTATCAATATACGAGCAGTCATAATGGGCATGCAATTTATGTTTTCATAGTTTTCAAAATATAGTATAGAAAAATAGAAGACTAATCATAGTGAATAGTAGCTCATCCAAATATGTAGCCAATTATATAGTCAAGAGATACATAAAAGTATCTTCAATACAATCAAGGAGGAGTTATATAATAGTGTACCTTTCACCAAATATTTTGAGTATAGATCAATATCTGAGTCAATAGGTCAGCCCTTCGAGTCAGATCCTAAATCATTGAGATTGGATCAAGGGTCAAGATCATAGTTTTAAAGAGTCATGCTTCACTATTCGAGATTAGGGTTACATTTTCCTATCTCTACCTTAGGGTTAGGTCATCAACAATATTTCCAAATGTCTAACATTTATTCAAGTATCGAACATGTTTCATGAATGGATGACCTACCTAGGTATATTTAGGAACACATGTCAACCCTAATTATTATCATCATCATTCAATTTACACTCAAATTTCTAGATCATTATCAAGATCAAATAGTATCATTGAAACTCAAGATTAGATCAGGGAGGTATCAAGAATTAGGCTTCAATAGTATTTTTAAAGGGTTCATTGGATTTTTTTTGATCAAAATTCACTACTTGTTCATAATATATGGAGCTAGGGTGTGTTTTCTACAATTAAAACAAGATCTTGACAATTAAGTGAATTTCTAAGCAGAGAGGGATATAAATACCTTAATGGTGAAAAAGGGTGGTCGTATGATGCATGATGGATGGCCAAGATTGAGCCACATAGGTGAGTCGGCTTGCTTGGTTCATGGTCAAGTTCAAAATTTCAATTTTTCAGTCCACTGCTTGATTTCTCGGTTTGATCAACAGGACCCTCCCTTGAGTAGGCTTCCATGAGGTCCAGGAAGTGTGGTGGAGGAGCCTTCCAGTGCTTAGGGAGGTTGGGAGTAGGAGGGGTCGATGGTGGCAGCATGAACGCCACCTGAGTTTTGCTTGGCCGCACGAACTAGATGGGAGCCAAAGGCAGGGGAGAGGAGGAGAGGAGGAGAAGTGGGCGAGATGCCCAAAAAGCAGAAGGTAGTGGCACCACACAGAGAGGAAGGGGAAATGGGGGTGACCAGAGGTGGGGAAAGTCACACAAAAGAGGGTCGAAGCCTGACGAGGTTATTGCAAGCATCGAGGTCCCTTTATATAGCGTTGCAGCTAGGGTTTTTATGGACAAATCGAGATCCGAAAATGGCCATGGCCGACGGAGTGAGAGGGGAGAGAAATGAGCTCATTTTGGCAGCTAGAGAGAGCAATAAGGATGTTCAAAGTAGGGTTTGACTAGTTCAAAATCGTGAGAGCATCGATTCTATCTGCTCATATTTTCAAACTGAGGTCGTGAGCGGGAGATCTCATATCTCACTCATTTACTCCTCCCCACAATCAGCGGGAGGTTGAAGATGGGTCAGTGGTCGTAGGATCGGGCCCTGATCCATGTGGAGGCTGATTTAAGGGTTGGGGTTCACCCCCAAGGTGAGCCATGGATCGCTGACTTGGAAAAGGCCCAAATAAGAGGCAAATAAATGGATTTTCAACACATAAAATTCCATAAATCATAGTAATTAGTAGGAATGTCGAATTGTTCTAAAATTTGGATCAAAGCTTCAAAAAAATATGGAGAATATATATAAAAATTTTGAGGCCAATATGATGGAGTTTGATGGATCAATTTTCTTCTTTGGAAAAGGTAATGAATTAATCAAACTTGTGATGTTATAATTAAAGTCCACATTTGATTTTGAGTATCAATATTGATTATGAAGCCAATAAAAATGATTTGGCAACATGAGTGAGCATAAGGAGGGTGAAATTGTAATTAGTTCATATAATGCTATATTTCACTTCGCCACACCCACTTCCTTTTGAAATTGTTCATTATAAAGCAGTAGGTTAGAATTCTTATCCAGACAACTATTCTTTACGGTTGAGCATTCTCAAGAGAGAACCAAGGGTCTCTACATTGTACTGAAAGATAAAATCCAAAATGAAAGCACAAAGATAGTCCTCCTCTTTTTTTAATTGGACTAAATAAAATTATTTTAAATGATGATCATATTGAAACAACCTTATAGTTTCCACATAATTCTTACTTTGTCCTTTTGAGTTAGATATTAGATGTCCTTAGAGATGAGTTTTGTGAGAACTCCATATTTCTATGGTTTCAATAAAGATTCAAAAGCTCCCTACTTTACTAAAAAAGTTGGAAACCCATCTATGGTAGTTGTGATAATATCCTACGACATTAAATTGATATCAGGATTCTCTACATCAATATGTATATAGCCCTAATTTTATGCTCTTCCTTCCCCAACTACATCTTTGTATGATACATGTTTTCTTCTACCCATCTCCTACACCGAAAATCCTTCTCCCTCATATAGATTATCCTTTCCTAGTGGTGAAAAGTTAGCGTACAAGGTTCCTGGATATTCAACATCCATTATACTCGATATGAGCTCCTCTTTCACATCATGGAAATAATGTGGACGTCCTCCTTACATACACCAGACGACATACATAAGCAAAATCCCAGACCTCCCCAAGGAAATTGAAGTCAATCTATTTCTGACTATATACCCATCATCTTCCTTTGCAAACTCTAGATTGTCACCAGTCGCCCCCACAGTAATGACCTATTTTCAAATTAGTCATCTAATTAGGGTTTACTCAGATGATGTTTGTTTAACGCGATTGATCATTATTTAAAGATTGATTAATGATGGTAGTTCAGTTTTGATGTTTTAAATACAACGAGAAGGTTAAATCATACTTTGATTCACATAATTAGGGTTTAAGAATTGAAAACCCTAACCAGCAAAAAATTAGGGTTTTGATGACATACGAATACAAAATTTGATAAGTATAGTGTCTCACTAAATGATTTTTAGTATTTTATGTGTAACTTAGATTTAGTTAAAATTTGGATATTATTTGCATATACCAAATGTGAGAACTTTTGAGAAATATAAGAATTTTTCAATAATTCCTTGACCTGTTTGTCGGTCGAGTTTTTCTAAGAGAAACTTAGTCGATCATGTATTCATATTGAAATATCTAGTATTTTAATTTTATCTTTTTTTGGTACATCCAATTGATCTCAAATTTTAAATATAGTTGTTAAACTATATTATAGACATATATTAATTTTTTGTAATTTTTTGATGATGTTGATCTCTATAGAAAGGAGTGTCGGTCGAGTTCTTCCCAGGACAAACTCGACCGACCATGCTGGAGACTGTAACATAGAAGTCTAGTATTTAATTTTTATTTATTTACAAGTAACTCCAAATGATCTTAAATTTTCAATATATCTTTTAACTAAATTTCAGACTTTGTTGTAAATTTTCATAATTTTTAAATGACGTTTGAGTTCTAAAGAGTATGGTGTCGGTCGAGTTTATAGCTCAGCCGACCAACCAGTCTGAGCAAAATAAAAATACAATGAGGGCTTCTTTGCAATTGTTCTAAGCACCTCAATTCATCTATATGACTAACCTAACACACAAGAATCTCTTATAAATAATCATTCATGTCTAAGAAAAGAATTCTAGAGAAAGTGGTGGAGATGTTGACCTAGGGTTTCTCTATCTAAGATATGATGAAATTAAGTATGTTTAGCTTCTTTGCATAGAATTTCATCGTAAATATTCTCTTACATGTCAAGATTCCTTCCTTCCTCTAATTTGATTTAAAATCACATCAAAACATCCACTTTTCTCACTCTTTCTCTTCTAATATCCATTTCTAGGGTTTTTGAGTTGAGAGGAAGAAGAAATGGATTTTATTGCTAGAGTTTGATTGGTTTTCTGAAAACTTAGAGTTTGACCTACGTTCTTAAGGTTATTATCAACTTAGGTTAGTGTTTTCACCATCCTAAGATTTATATTCATGTTAAAATCCTAATTCTATCAAGATAAAATAATCAGAAACCTTGCTTGTATATGTTTGTGATTGGATATTGATTTGGGAAAGATATTAAGGGGTCAAATTCGATTGATTTTGATAATTTCTCATTGATTGGAACTTGATCAATTCTTGATATATTGGTTGAGTATCCATGGATAATCCTACAGATAAATGACTATGCTATTTAATGTGAATTTTGACTAAAAATCAGCCCAATGGTCGATACACTTATAATTGAGTCGACATGTATAAAATCCTATTTGAATCATACTAGAATGTATTATACTAGTGCATCATTGAATATTAATGGAATTGAATAGGATATACACATAAGGATCGGTATAAGGTGACCACATTTCCTGATTGGGGTTTATTTTGAGGAAATGAATCAAAATGAGTCAATTAATCAATGTATACTTATGATTGATGAATGGAATATGTGAATATGGAAACTAGGGTTTCCAAGTGTGTGAATCGTCCTAATGAGACCATGTGCATCATGATGAAATTAGTTAGGGATACAATTCTTATGATGTATTGAACTTAGTATGACTTCTTAAAAACCTTATATGTATACTATTAAGACGAGTATAAGTGATAAAGCTATAACGTGTATATGATGTTATAAGTGTGATGAAATGTTGAAGTGTTAATATTAATACTTCAATTGAATATGATGAGTCTTACTAATATAATCTAATCCTAATGTATATATTTTCATATGACTTTTGAAACTATGATTAAATTCTCACTTGAATGTGGGTCCTTTCATACAATCTACATAACGATGAATTGGGAAGAATGATTAGAGATTATGATGTAAGAAGATGTAACCTAAACCATCCTTTTAAGCTAAAGTTATTAGTATAATAAAGAATGATCATTTTTTATTATGCAAATGGCATTAGAAGTCAATTACATGGTATAATTATCTAAATATAATTGATAATATGAACAAAATGTATTGAATGGTGATTGCAAGTTAAAGATGAAACTTATGAAGTTATTATGATGAAGCCTTTTGTCTTTTATTTAAATTACATGTGGATTAACCCAAATTGACTGAAATATATTAAGAAATGAACTTTTATAAATGTTAATGAGAAGATAAGCATTGTAGTAAAGTGAATCAAAAAAGATTGATCCAAATAATGTAATGAACATGAAATGAAAGAAGTTGAGACTGCTAAATATAACATGAAGGAAAAAGATGGGGATTTGTAAATGATTCTAAGAATCTAACTCCTACCCTAAAATATGAGTTTGATGATGTTAGTGAATGACAATTTCAAATGAGGAATTAAGGTATGCACATACTATAGTTGAATTCAATTAAAAGATGAGGTTCAAGCATTTGAATTGATTTTCAAGAAAGTGTTCTTATATTGTGATTGTTTGGTAGAATACTTATATTATGAGGACAAATTATTTGATGTACTTCAATTATATTCAACATGTGTTGATTAGTAACCCTAACTGAAGAATGTGAAATAAAAGAAGAATAGAACTAAGTGTGTTATGCATATATATGTGTGAAACTTATTTGCATCTATTGAATTTGGATGGAATAAGTATATATTGTATGATAATCTATTCCGAGTATGATCAATGATACAAGATATCTATGTGCTTTTAATGTTGCTAGTTCTAATGCCTCTGTGAATATATGTTAAGAGATGTGATATACAATGAACTGATAAGAAATATGTTGAAATTGAATTTAATATGCACTCTTACAATTGAGAAATCTGAATGGGGGTAAATGTTGCATAATGGGATTATGTATTTGGCTAAAAGCCCATTGATGATGATAAAACCTTGATGGGGTAAATGCTAGACAATTATATTAGGTTGAAATCCCACTAATGATGACTATAATGAGATTATGTAGAATGTGTAAAGAATCATATATGTTGATCATATGTGTTGTAAATTACATATTTGTTGGGCTACTTGCTTTAATCATTGTCTTTCTCGATAAGCTTAATATGTTTCATGCTATTCTAGTTGTGTGAGAACACACACATATGATATTTGATGTTTTAAACTCTTTTAGGATGATTAAAAGAGAGCAATAACATGTGAAATGATGAAACATCTAGTTAGGTGCACTGAACATTATGAGTTTCCCTTGAGGACCACACTGGGAAAACAAAACGGATCTCCTTGTAGTAATCGATGAATTATGAGAAGGATTTTCAGAGTGTGGATCGAGACATTAAAGGTTAGACCACCAATATTTAGGAGTGAGTCATCCGGAGCGTATCTAGACCTAAATCCTTATTGTGAAATCCTATGTCCAGATGGAATAGACTCTGATGAAATGAAATACGTGAAATAAAAAATATGTAAAATGTTGTGATATGTGATATATTGTTTTATTGGTTCCTATCTCGTGTAGTCAAGATGAGGATGAGAGCCTCTTTAGGCAACCCTGAGGTGCTAGGGTCTATTTTTGATATCTTAGGGTGGCCAGCTAAACCCTAAGATAGTGACGGTGAATCGTTGACACGAGAATCTGGCATGGCGAGTTCTACTTGGTGAGGTACAAGCCAAGTAGTTTTAGGGCAATGAATAAAAGATGATAAGTCGTGTAGATCATGAATTGAATGATTATTACATTCCTTGTACTTCTACTTGATGATTTGTCATTGTTGACTATGCTTCTTGTCGTGAAAAGTAATCATGTTGCTATGGACATTTTTTATTTGTTATTATGATATGTTATGTTGACAAGTTAAAAATGCTAGGATATATATCAATTCTGAATATGAGTTGGATGTCTTGCTATTTGATGGTATTGTTCAGTAGATATGTATTATGTGTACTTCAGCTTCAGGTCTGTAGGACGTGTTCCTGCTCTGGATGGTGGAGTGTCACGAAGATAATGTTATTGTCATGTATTGATTCAAAATGCTTAGAACTTGGCTCATTGCTCATGTAGTAGGATTCTTAATCTGAACTAAGAAGTATATGTTGATTTATTCATAGACATGCTCTAAAAGATGTTTCAAAGTTATATTTGGTTTAAGTGATTATCTTAGATTACCATTACAAGATAGATTTGACTTGGGATAGAACCATCTGCTAGACTTTTCAATATATGCATGTTTTTGTTAAGTTAGTTATACTTAATCTGATGTTGATGCATGTACCTAGCTTGAGGAGGAGGTATCCACTCACTAGGGCTCTATATGAGTCTCATGAGGTTGTTTCAAATGTTTCTAGGTATAAATTTATCCACCGAAGAGGTCGTGACAAAGAAGTTATAAATAGAATATTGTATATAGATTAAAATGGCCATGTACTCTCTTTCCTGGGAAGGGTTGTAGAGTATGTTTGTTCATTAATGTACATGTATCTGATGTAAACTGAACCTCATATGAGAACAAGAATTAATTCTATTTTTAATAGAGTTGAATAAGATTTGTGATATCTAAATATGATGTCATTGAAGTGACATTCATTTATGAATTTGTGAAGAAAGAAAAAGGGAAATTTTGTCTCTATTTTTTTGTATATTGCTTAATCGCCTTTATCAAGAATTTATATTTTATTTCATAATCTAGGTTTATGTTTTTGGATTATCTCTAATGGTTGATATTTATGTTAATCAAAAGAGAGGTCCCGACACCCACAATCACCACGTCCGTCATTTTGTACATCATCTCATTTCAATTAAAATTATGGAAATTTGAATTTAATGAATATCAATCTTATATTAATTGAACTTACTCTAAATAAGGAAATTTTATAGTTCAATATGCATTTTTGGAGTTTCCACTAAATGGATCTAGTTCATTTTATAAATCTTGCCATAAAAATAAAGAATGAATCTCATGTTTATACTAATCCAACACTTTATTATAGACTAATTTATGGTTTAACATTGAAAATTCCATCACGTAGTGTTCACCATAATACAATTGGGCATGAATTGTGTAATTGATCATGGATATGAACCAGCTAACATTCTAATAAATTTGAAGTATATGTTTACAACACGAAGTGAGCCTCACTTTAACTTTGTACAAAATAGGTATGATAGATACTCTTTGTTAGGAATCAAACTTTCAATTTCTATGTTTTTTTTCCTTCATTCTTCTTCACTTACTTATTTAGATGAATTTATTTTTTCTTAACAAACCAATTTGATTCGTTTTAATTTATAAACAAAGCTATAGAAGCATAATGAAAGAGTATTTTTTTCATTCATTGATTTTTCTGATAGAGGCATCAATCATAGACATTTTGAATACAACATACACAAAATAGGTTTATTGTATGGTTCAGTAGTCATTTTTCTAGAGTTTTCACTAAATATGGTCAACTTCTTCCTTCTAAAAGTCATTTAATGGTACTAAAAAACTAATATCATGTTTATATTATCTCAAAGCTTTTTTGTCGCCCGAGTTATGGTTAAACAAAAAAATTCATCATTCAAAATTCATGATATTAGAAATGGACATGAAGTGTATGATACATCATGAAAAGGAACCATATATCATTCTTATAAAATGTAGTATATGTTTACAACATACAATGTGAATTTCACTTTCAAGTTATACAAAATTGGAATAACACATAATATTTCTTTAGCATCAATCCTTTGGTCTCTATGTATTTCCCTTTCTACATTCTTCTTCACCTATTTATTCAGTTGCATTTCTTCTTTTGTGACAAACCAGTCTTAATCATTTTCATTCATTTAAAAAGGTATGGAATAAAATTTTGTTAGTATGTATGCCCATAGAGCCAGTCATATGATGATTGCAATGGCATACTTTGTAAATGATTTGAATAATAATAAAGACAATTTCCGTCTATATGTTGTAACTATTTTTGAGATAACAATATAACATGTTAGATGTCTAGAGAGTGAAAATACTCAATGATATGTCTTCAAGTACGTGACTTGAACAATGAGATCATATGGATGTTAAGAGTATGTACATTCTCACTATTGTCCCAGGTCAGTTTTTATTGAAAATAACCATAGACATCAATAACACAAAAGGCTATAGTGTGTGTTGGTTGATGATAAAATCACATCAGTCATGATATATGATATCAAACTAAGCACATAAATATATGTTAGAGAACATTGTATCGGACAGACCCACCATAAGAGCGATGCATGGAAACCACACTTGGTTAGTCACGATCATCTCTTATTGTATTGGTGGTGACTGCAGTTCTTAGACCTAAAATCACTACACTCATCACATGTCGTTGGGTACACTTTGACATCATCAAACGTAGAATTAAAATATGGGTTGTTATAAAGGTGATGATTGGGTCACTTTGACACATGGGGTTTTGACTGTGAGTGATAGATATGGAATTTGTCCCTCCTCAGGGAGTATGATATCCTGGCCACTTGATAAGAGAGACTGAGAAATACATGGTTGTGCACATATGAGTCAATATATGATATTGAACTTACAAATATCTCAGACAGTTTCCACTAGTTCAAGGAATATGAATTGAACGTACGTAAAGGATCACAAGTCCATGCCTTGAGTTCAAATTTGGATATCAATGACAAAGGGACCATACATTCACTGTAACACCAATCACAAATTGTAGGTTGAAAGTTGTTCTCCAACTTTCCTTTTCACTTAGGTAGAACTGATGCGCGAAAAGGTACCGCTCTTTGCTTGTCAAGTCATAAGTAAGTTATGGACATTCACTGCCAATGTGAAATGGAACCTATAGGGTCACACACATAGGATTAACATGGAAGAGGAGTTTATCCAATAATGTTATTTAGATTGATTACTAAAGGGTTTAGGTACTCAATTAAAAATTCAATCAATAGACAAGACTCTGAATCAACAAGTTCAAGTGTTGAACCAACTGATTAGAGTGTCAGATTGATTGAGAACTAAAGTGACTGAGTTCTGCACAACCTGGACCACCAACCAATCGGTTCATTGGGTGAATTGATGAGCTCATGGTCAGTGGGACGACCGGTTCACTATGGTGAACCAATCGACTCATCTGGACCAACTGAGCAAGTGTTGGGTTTCCTGGTTCGTGAGAAAAGTTTCCCATTTCACAAGTGCAATTCGATTGGGACAAGAATTAATCTTCACATTAATTTGAAATGAAATAGGAAAGTCAATTGCATGCAAATATGGGAAGTAAAATGACCGGTTCACTGGATGAACCGATCCGCTCACATGGCCAGTCGACCGGTTCAGTTATGAACCGACCGGTTTGCTTACTGCATTGAAAACAATTCATGGAAAATTCGGACCCTTCTACTCTCACACAAATTGGGAACCCTGACCCTACCCTCTACTATAAATAGCGGGGTACAAGCGGCTTCTTAGAATACACAACTCAAAACATTAATTTCTCTACAAAGTTGTTGTCCTCTCTAGTTTTGGTAACCAAGAGAGCATGAGAAAGTGCCGCCCGAATAGGGAGGAGGCACAATGAGGGAAAGACAACTACAGAACAACAACTGGTGGTGGGAGAGTGTGTCAGTGACTAGTACGCCGATAGAAGGGGATAACTCCTTCTAGTTTGTTCAACTAGAATGACTAGAGTTCCTGGTGGTCTGTGTCGACTGTCTATAGAGGTAGGAGATTTCTTCCGCTTAGGAGGACAACGTTCCACCACAGTTCGGGTCAAGACCAGGAGCTGCACAGACGACATCAAAGACTAGGTAGTTGAAGGCCGCACTAGCTATGAGGTATTGTCGCTGAGCAAGCCTCATGACCAGGTATATCTCATTAAACCATCCTTCCTATTTCATAGTTGTTGATGTGATCTGCTGGTTGAGGATTTGTGGTTAGATAAAAAAATTTGTTTCCGCTGCCTGTTTTGTCCCACAAAACCCAACAGTGGTATTAGAGCCACGTCAACATACTATGTTTTAGGATTAATCAATATGATCATATTTTGGTTTTTCTCCATTTATTTATTGCATGATATGTGAATACTTTAACTAGATAATGTGCATATTCGATTAAACACCACAATCCCTATATATATATATATATGATGTGGTATAAATATGCAATCGATATGTGTCACCCTAAAATGGTTTGATGGTGGATGTGTAGCGTCGTTATTGCCTATAAACCCCTATGTGCATGGTTGGTTGTGATTGTTTGCATCTCGGACTGTGTACCTAGTCATATCTTCTATTCCTAATGTAACTTGAGATTCTCTTCTACCTTTGCTCCCCCTGAATGTAACTCGGGGCTTACCAATACAATATGTAAAAGTAGGATAGTTTTATTTCCTGTTATGTCAAAGAATGATGGGCACCCAAATGTACAGATGAAGGACTGAGATTTATGAGATAAGAAACTGGTGGACTGATGTGGAGCTCGAAGACCCAACGAACCAATCATTTAGAGGAGCCTGATGATTGGTTGGTGACAACCAACTGACTGGCCAGGAGGCGAGCCGATCGGTCATAGGATGAGCCGGTCAACCCGGAATGGCCCAAGCACAGATCTTCATAAAAAATAGGTGGTTTCATGATATGTAGACCTAGATGACCATAATTCCTCGTGGCTCAAGGAATTACAATAGGATGGCCATAATCATCACTTTATCTCTTCACATGTTTTCTTATGGGATATAGCATGTATATGATACGTACTATATATGAGGTGATTGGATATGTATATTTATATAAATATCAAACCCCTCAAATATAAATATTAAGTTTAAGATGCCTTCCAAAAGAAACACACATGAAAAGCTTGATCGACTAAGTTTGGGCACACCTTCGTGTGGTGCATTGTCTATCTCGTGGAAGTGTTCTTGTGGGTATGTGGGTCTGCCTTCACAGGGTGCTTACTCATTGTGTTGGCTTCTAGGAACAGACTTAACAAGGAAACCTTAATTGGATTAAGCACCTTGAGGCATGCAGATATTCATGATAAAGAGTTGTTCATAACATCTATCAAGAGTTGCATATGATGCAATTGGCAAAAGTTGCCTACATGAAAGAATCTAGTTGTACCTACAATCTTCCTAATTGATACATGAGGGTTATCAATTTGATGAAAAAAATAGCAGGAGTGATAATTAATTAAAGACCTAATTAATATTGTCATTTTTTTCAAATCAAATCAAATTGGATTTTGACAAATGCAAAATTTTCTTGTAGAATCATGAGTTTCAAATCAATTTTGTGATCGGTCCTGAAGAAGGACAAACTTACCGGGTCAAATTTCTATGGCTGGTGTTGGACTTTGAGAAGGGTTCTCAATGATGATCATAAGCCCTATGTCCTTGACAAACCAGTGCCAGAATTACCTGCTCCTGATGCGCCTAGAGATGAGGTGGATGCTTATTGGAAGCATGCCAACGACGCTTTGTATGTAAAGTACCTTATGCTAAGTTGCATGGACTATGAGTTTCATGCACAATATAAAGACATGAGTGCTCTTGAGATGGTAACACATCTTAAAGAAGCACTTGGTGTCACAAAGCAAGAAAGGAATGATATTCTGAAGGTGCTACTTGAGTCAAACCTGACAGAGGGAACCTCAATAGAGGACATGTGCTCAATATGATTGGACACGTGTATCATCTTGAAGAACTAGGAATTACCTTGATCCAGGAATTTGCCACAGATATGATTTTGAGGACAATGCCAAAATCATATAACCGCTTCAGTGCATGGCATCATGTGAATAAAGTGGCTAAATACATGTTAGACTTACTTGCCATAATTATAGATGTAGAGGCAAGCATGAATAAGGAGAAATATGTGATGTTGATTAGCGAGATTGTGTCCAAGGATGAAAGCAAATCCTTGAAATGTTTATAGGTGAAGCAAAAGTCCAGATCTTCAACACTCTAGATAAGGAGAAAGAAAAGTACAAAAGGAGCCAGTGCTTTGTACTTGAAGGGATTCAGGATGATGAAGATGGGGATAAAGATCTCCACTTTAGGTATATATGTTATTGAGATAAATCTATCTACTTCTTCATCATGGGTATTAGATACCGGATATGGATCTCACATATGTTCGAATATTCAGGATTTGAAAAGAAGTAGGCCTTTGATGAAAGGAGAGGTTGAATTGTGAGTCGCAAATGGAGCAAGAGTTGCTGCCACAACAATTGGAACCTATAGTTTATCTCTACCTATGGGGCTTGTAATAGAGTTATTGAACTGATATTTTGTACCCTCCATAAATAGAAAAATCATTTCTGTATCTTATATGGACAAGGATGGTTATGAATTTCATATTAACAATAGAAGATGTTCCATTTCAAAAGATGAAATCTTTTATGGCTATGCTCCAATGTCTTATGGTCTTTATTTGCTGGATCTAAAGACAAATGTATATAACGTAAATACTAAAAGAATAAAACTCAACAACTCAAATCAAACATATCTTTGTCATTGTCATCTAGGGCACATAAATGACAATCACATATGTAGACTCCATAAAGATGGTTATCTAGACTCTTTTGATTTTCAATCATTAGAGACATGTGAATCTTGTTTATTGGGCAAGATGACCAAGGCTCCCTTTTCTAGAAAAGGAGTAAGAGCAAGTGATCTATTAGGACTCATACATACTGATGTATGTGGCCTTTTCAGAACAAATTTCAAAGGAGGGTATTAGTACTTTGTTACCTTTACTGATAACTTTATTAGGTATGGCTATGTTTTCTTGATGAAACATAAGTGAGAAACTCTTGAAAGGTTCAAGGATTTCATGAATGAAGTACAAAACCAACTTGGCAAAAGTATGAAGGCACTTCGATCTGATTGAGGTGGAGAATACTTAAGCTAAAAGTGTGAGGACCTTCTGAGAGCCTGTGGTATTGTATCACATGGACTCCATCTGGAACACCACAACATAATGGTGTATCAGAAAAAAGGAATCGCACATTACAGAATATGGTGTGATCAATGATGAGTTTAGTTGATCTTCGTGATCAATTCTAGGTTATGCTCTTGAAACCGCTGCACATACACTTAACCACATACCATCTAAATTTGTTCAAAAGATACCATATGCGATATGGCATGGGAAGCGTCCCGATGTGTCTTTTATGAGGATTTGGGAATGTGAAGCTTATGTCAAGAAAATGTTTCTTGAAAAAATTGGATTTAAATCTGACAAGTGTTACCTTGTTGGATATCCCAAGGAAACTAGGGGATATTACTTTTTCACTCCATCTGACAACAAAGTGTTTGTTTCTAGAACTGGTGTATTTCTAGAAAAGGAATTTATTTCCAAGGGAATTAGAGGGAGGAAAATAGATCTTGAAGAAGTTCAAGGTCATCAAGAAAACATTGAACCAATAGATGAACTAGAGGAAAATAGAGATTCACAAGTGGTTGTGGAATCTCAGTCTCCTCAAGTAACACAGGGACCTCATAGATTTAGTAGGGCACGCTTTGAGCCTGAAAGATTTGGATATTTCATGACTCAAGAAGGAAGTGATATGGTCATATATGATGAGCCAACTACCTATCTAGAAGCTATGGAGGGACCACATTCTAAGAAATGGCTAGAAGCCATGACATCTGAGATGGAATCCATGTGTACCAACAAGGTATGGACCTTGGTGGATCCACCTGAAGGGGTAAAACCCACAGGGTGAAAATGGGTCTTCAAGAAGAAGATCGACATGGATGGCAATGTGCAAACTTATAAAGGTAGATTGGTTGAAAGGGTTTCAAACAAGTTCAAGGTGTTGACTATGACAAAAAAATTTATCCAGTTGTCGTGATTAAGTCCATCAGGATCATGCTTGCTATTGCAGCCTACCATGACCATGAGATTTGGCATATGGATGATAAAACTGCATTCCTTAAAGGGAATCTTGTGGAGGATGTGTACATGACACATACTGAAGGTTTTATAAATTCAAAAGATGCAAATAAAGTTTGTAAGCTACAAAGGTCAATCTATGGATTGAAGCAAGCATCTTAGAGTTGGAATCTTCGATTTGACGAAGCAGTCAAAGAGTTTGGCTTTAGTCAAAATGAAGATGAACCTTGTGTGTACAAGAAGGTTAGTGGGAGCGTGACTACATTCCTCATATTGTATGAAGATGACATACTATTGATGGGGAATGACATCCCTACTTTACAAAAGGAAAAGGCCTATCCTGGAAATACATTCATCATGAAAGACTTAGGAGAAGATTCCTATATCTTAGGAATCAGGATCTATAGAGATAGATCCAGAAGGCTTCTTGGACTAAGTCAAAGCACATACATTGACAAAGTGTTGAAGAGGTTCAACATGGAGAACTCAAAGAGAGGAAACATACCCATGGTACATGAATTTCCTGTGTCTAGAGCTTAATGTCCCAAATCTTATGAAGAGAGGGAATGCATGACTGGGATTCCATACACATCAACAATTGGATCCATCATATACACAATGTTGTGCACCTATCTCGATGTCTCGTATTCACTCAACATGATGAGCAAATACCAGTCAGATCCCAAACATGCTCACTAGACAGTCGTGAAGAACATCCTAATGTACTTGAGAAGAACTAAGGATCAGTTCCTCGTCTACGGCAGTAAGGGAGATTTGGTGGTAAAGGGTTACACCAATGCAAGCTTCCAAACTAATAAAGATCATTATAGTTCATAATCAGGATTTGTGTTTTGCCTGAACAACATATCTGTGAGATGGAAGAGTTCCAAGCAAGAAATAGTTGCAGATTCTATGAAAAAGGCTAAGTATATTATTGCATCCAATGCAGCAAAGGAGGTTGTGTGGATCAAGAAGTTCATCTCTGAACTTGGTGTGGTTCCTATCATCTGTAATGCAATTGAGCTTTATTGTGACAACAATGGAGCTATTGCACAAGCTAAAGAACCAAGATCACATTAGTGGTCCAAGAACATACAAAGGCACTTCCATCTCATATGAGAGATTGTACAGTGAGGACATGTCAAGATTTGTAGAGTACCAACCGAAAACAATATTGTTGATCCCTTGACTAAGGCACTTTCACAACAGAAGCATGATGGTCATGCTAGATCACAAGGATTGAGATTCATGGGTGATTGGCTCTAAGTGCAAGTGGGAGTCTATTGGTATGTATGCCCATAGACCCAGTCATGTGATGATTGTAATGGCATACCTTGTAAATGATTTGAATCATAATAAAAGCAATTTCCGTCTATATTTTTTAACTATTTTTTAGATAATAGTATAACATGTTAGATGTCTAGAGAGTGAAAATACTCAATGACGTATGTCTTCAAGTACGTGACTTGAACAATGAGATCATATAGATGTTAAGAGTATGTACATTCTCACTATCATCCCTAGTCATTTGTTATTGTGGAAATAACCATAGACATCAATAACACAAAAGACTAGAGTTTGTGTTGGATGATGATAGAATCTTATCAGTTATGATATATGATATCAAACCAAGCACATAGATACATGTTAGAGAACAGTATATCAGACAAACCCACCATAAGAGTGATGCATGGAAACCACACTTGGTTAGTCAAGATCAACTCTTATTGTATTGGTGGTGATTGTGGTTCTTAGACCTAAAATCATTGCACTCATCACATGTCGTTGGGTACACTTTGACATCATCAAATGCAGTCCTAAAATATGGGTGGTTATAAAGGTGATGATTGGGTGCCTTTGACACATGGGGTTTTTACTGTGAGCGATAGATATGGAATTCGTCCCTCCTAAGGGAGTATGATATCATGTCCACTTGATATGTGAGACTGAGAAATGCAAGGCTATGCACATGTGAGTCAATATATGATATTGAACTTAAAAATATCTCAGACAGGCTGCTCTAGTTCAAGGAACATGAACTGAACGTGCGTAGAGGATGACAAGTCCATGCCTCGAGTTCAAATTCAAATATCAGTGACAAAGGGACTATACATTCATTGTAACACTGATCACATATTGTAGGTTAAAAGTTGTTCTCCAACTTTCCTTTTCACTTGGATAGCACTAATGTGCGACTAGGAACCACTCTTTGCTTGTGATGTCATAAGTAAGTTATGAATATTCACTGCCAACGTGAAATGGAACCTATAGGGTCACATACATAGGATTAACCTGGAAGAGGAGTTTATCCAAGAATGTTGTTTAGATTGATTACTAAAGGGTTTAGGTACTCAATTAAACATTCAATCAATAGACTTCACTCAGAATCATCAAGTTCAAGTGTTGAACCAACTGATTAGAGTGTTAGATTGATTGAGAACTGAATTGACTGAGTTGTGCACTACCTGGACCACCAACTGACTGCTTCACTGGGTGAATCGATTGTCTCATGGTCAATGGGATGACCGGTTCACTCTGTCAAATCGATCGGCTTATCTTGACCAACCAAGCAAGTGTTGGGTTTCCCGGTTCGTGAGAAAAGTTTCCCATTTCACAAGTCCAATTCGACTGGGATAAGAATTAATTTTCACATTAATTTGAAACAAAATAGGAAAGTCAATTGCAGGAATGTCTGGGAAGTGAAACAACTGGTTCATTGGGTGAATCGATCCGCTCACCTGGCCAGTCGACTGGATCGATTATGAACCAACCGTTTCGCCTGTTGCAATGCAAATAGTTTGTGGAAAATATGGACCCTTCTACTCCTGCACAGGAGGGGAACCTTGAACCTACCCTCTACTATAAATAGAGGGGTATAGGGGGCTTCTCAGAACACACAACTCAAAACATCAGTTGCTCTACGAAGTTTTTTTCCTCTCTAGTTTTGGTAACCAAGAGATCTCGAGCAAGTGCCGCCCGAATAGGGAGGAGGAACATTGAGGGAAAGACAACTATAGAACAACACTTGGTGGTGGGAGAGTGTGTCAGTGGCTAGTACACTGATAGAAGGGGAAAACTCCTTCTAGTCTTTTGAACTAGAATGACTAGACTTCCTGATGGTCAGTGTGGACTATCTATAGAGGTGGGAAATCTTTGCCGCTCAGGAGGACGACATTCCACCATAGTCTGGGTCAAGACTAGGACCTGCATGATGGAGCACCCAATTTCTTGGGTTGCGTGCACCACTAAAAATCTTAGAGATAGTAAGTCTCTAAGTTTAGCCTTGTGTATGCTAAAATAAGATCTCCACCCACGTATGCTAAGATACACGGAAGTCTTATCGTAGTATAGTTAAGGGTCGAATCCACGAGACAACGGTCTTGTTAAGAGTTTAACAAGATGGAAAACTTAATAATCCTACTTATCCACTTAAAAGTTGATATTTAGATCAAAGAGTTGGTTTGATGATTAAACTAAAATGTGGAGAAAGTAAATAAGAAGGTAAACTTAAGGTTGTAAACGATAATTGGAAACCACTAGGATGTGATCGAGTTTCACCACCACTACACATGGATCAAAACATACATCATAATAACATGGCTTGCAAAGAAGAGAGTCTAGACAGTTAGTATCTTTGTAGACTTAGCTTCCTTTCGGATAACTAACTATGAGAAACGTGGAAGCGTTGCAATGCCAGTCATCCCCAAACGAATGGTCACTTACTTTGCATCACTCCCTTTGCAAAGTGGGTTCCTCGACTCGTCAAGGTCGTACTTTCATACGTCAACTGATTTCGTTTCATAGTATGAAAGTACAACGATGGAGGTGAGTTTCCTCCACTCCTTGAGAAATGCTCCTAGATACCGAACCAAACATATGGTGACTACATACAATCTGGAACCAACAAGAAGTCGATATTCGAATCTAGAAGTACAAACATAGACAATTTGCTCTAACAGATAATAGACAACACAAGTTGGTGATCAAGCAACTAGCATTCATTAAACGATTGATGTTGAACTGAAAAGATATTAATTTTCTTTTGCAAACTCATGAATTACAATGTATGAAATGAAAACATGGGTAGTGAGGCTACTCCCCGCACCCTAGTGTATGGGACTACTCGCTCATGGAAAGAACAAAGAAGGAGGTAGGAAGAGAGAGAGAAAGCATCATCTCCAAGTAGGAGGGAGGAAGGTCGCCCCTTGGGACCATTTGCCTTCATTCGGTTTCCAAACCATTTGCCTTTATTTAGATTTGTGACCATTTGAGTTCATTCGGTCTTTAGAATGTTTGCCTTTATTCGGTCTTGGGATCATTTGAGTTCATACGGTCTTGGGACCGTTTGGACTTCATTCGATCTTGGGACAATTTTCCTTTATTTGGTTTTGGGACCGTTTGAGTTCATTCGGTCTTGGGACTATTTGGACTTCATTAAGTCTTGGGACCATTTGAGTTCATTCGGTCTTGGGACCGTTTGGGGCTTTTGCAATTTTTTTAAGTTTTTTCTATAAGAAGAAAAAGATAAATGTTAGTTTAATGGTGAATTCAAAATAAGGTAGAAAGTTAAAGATTATATCTAATTTATCTAAAAAGAGTATGGAAAATTAAGAAAAACTAGTAAGATAACATCACAAAATGGGAGGTTATCACCCCCCCAACTTAGAGTCTAGCTTGTCCTCAAGCTGGATAGAGCTAAGGGACGTAGTGGCGAGGCAATTTTATTTAGTGAAGATTTCTATACTCTTGCTTCAATTCTAAACCAGAGATCTCCTAGAGTTTTATCGGGTCTTCCTCTTGCACTAACTCTTTCAAGTATCGAGAGTTGTGTGGATCTTAGGTTTCTTCCGTATCGCGTAACTCGCATTGGGACCACCTTTTCATTTATCGTATTTTGTGCATGTCTTTGACTCTAAGTAGTTTTATACTTCTTTAAACTCCTACCAGAAGCTAAGATAGGTATGAGGGTTGGTTAAAGGTTGATGTGTAACTCCCCTTTTTAGTGGGAAAGGGTTTATCTAAACTTTTGGGATCTCACTACCGGGCGTAACACATCTGCCTTTGTGAGGGCAGCTACATGTATCGGTCGGGTGAGTCCTTTATCAACTTTTTCATATACTTGGAGACCTTAGGATCTCACTACTAGGCGCGCCACATCTTCCTTTGTGAGGGCAGCTGAATGTACCGGTCGAGCAAGACCTTTATTGGTTCTTCGTATAAGTCCTTATGCATGGCACAACTCTCATGTTTTTATTCAACACTCAGGATTTTATTCATATGCTCACAGACTTAGGAATTGGGTATTTAGGATTTTATTTGGGCTGCCAAGCCTCTTTTTGAAAAGAAGAAAATTGTTTCTTAGGGTTTTCTGAGATGCACTTATTATAGTTTCGTACTTGGTGGTCCCCTTGCGAGGTTCCTTGATTTGTATTTCGCCTGGTTCCTTCCCGTCCTTGAGAGTGTTTAGCTTGTTTCGGCCAGGATGTTAACCTGTGGAGAGTCTGATGCAGAATTGAAGCAAAAGTATAGAAATTGAGTATGAAAGTGATTTATTAATTCTCCATTACATGCCTAAATTCTACTTATGTAGTTGCATTTGAGGACTACTTTGCCTCTAATTTAGCTAGGGGTGACTCTTTTCCGAAGCGAAAGTTATTTTATATGTAAGAGTTATTCTATCAAAGAAATTACTAAAAAGTCTAAGTGTCAAAGGAAAGGAAAAATATGTACAGAAGAACAAAGGTGAAAGAAAGAGTAAAGAGAAAAGGGTTTGAATATGATACCTCACCCTTGCATAGTATACCCCCCCTAACTTATCTCTCACTCTATCCTTAGGGTGTCAAAGTGATAGGTTGAGAAGTACATGGGCAAGGGTATTAAGGTTTTGTTAATCCCTTGTTTGCTCCATGAGATCGTAGGAGATTAACTACAAATTTTCCACATAATGTGTGGTAATCCACGTCCTTCATGTCCTCCACTTGTTTTCTAAGAACAGTGATGGTGTACATCTAATAGAGGACATGTAACCCGCAATCATACGATTCTCTGATCTGCTGGGGACATCTGTGGCTGAAGGCTGGGTGATGCAAATGTTCTTTGTTGTATGCCTTTGTGTGTTTGCCAAGGAGAACGTGTAGTCGTTCAGCACAATCCTTCGCCACTTCCTCTGTGGGCATCTTTGTTGTAACAACATACTATTTTTGGTTTGGATCAAACTGGCTGTTAGAACTATTGTAGATTGTTGTGGTTCCTTCATGTAGGTTTGTTGCCATTAGCATCTAGTGTTTGGAATGTAGAAACGGAAGCATAATGAACTTCAGAGTTGTGTGTTGAATATATGAGATAAGTGCCTCTGTGGCTCTGAAGTTCTTCGATCCTAATAGATCATCCTTCATGTATGCTGACGCCGTATAAATCATAGGGTGGTCCCATGCTAGAACAAACTGGTACGCAATCATCACGCTCACGGATAAAGAACCTTTAATTTGTATAGTTTCACAGATAGAATTTGCCATTACCAGAATATCTCCTTGCAAGAAAACCAGCTCATTGTTTTCTCTGTATAGCCTAGACATGATGAGTCAGAGTTCGTTGTCAGAAAGGCTCTTGCATGCATTAAGGTCAAAATTTGGAAACGTTGGTTCTATGGCAGATAGGGGTACCATTGGTTGAGATGCTCTGTTGATGGTGGCCCCTGTTATCAATTCGATGTCCCCCTAATCACCCATCATATCGAAAGTATTAGGGTCCCATTGGCATTGTTCTGGGGCCATGGCAGTCTGTTGTTGCTTTTTCTCCAACTCCTTTAGGATTGTTCTGTATGGACACTTTTGCGGACATTGGATAGAGGAGAAAAGGTATCGAGGTACGTCGGTTGGTGCCATTCTTGGGTCCCTGAAGAATCTTCTGTCACAGATAAGCTCCATTGTGTAACATCCTTGTAGGGAGTGTATATCTTCTGTGGCTAGCTCGGAGAAGGGGATTTGTCTATTGAGCGCTTCTATGAATCGTATTATACAGAAAGTGTAATCCCCTATACCAGCTAAAGTTTGGACTGTTGGGTTGATGATTTGGAACCGGGGTTGGCTCCAACCATGTCGCAGAGATGAGAAAGCATCCCATATTATTTTTAGAAGCCAGAAAGGTATGCATCGTGCTTCCCCAGCTTCCAATCCAACAAAATTTATTTGTACGGCCTTTAGTTCACTGGCGCAGAAGTTGTACACCTTGGCATCGCAGGCCATGGTGTCGACAATCATGAGCAGCCAGTGGTCGGAAACTCTAAAGGGCACGGAAATGTAGCGTTCCCTTCGTGCAAGGCGTGCCCGGAAGTCCTTATGTAATAAGCTTAAGGATAGAGTGGGTGAAGCATTGAATACATGCTACAACCTTTTTGGGCTTCAAAATTCCTCAATAGAGTTGGCAAGGAAGACAAGGAAGATAGCCATCTTCACTGTCGATTGTGGTCAAAGGATGATACAAAAGTCTTCTCATGTCAACTTGCGCTTTGTCTTTATATTGTTGTAAATGATTCCCCCCCGTCTTTGGCATTATCTATGATAGTGTTCAGGATGAAGATGTCTTGAACATCTAGCGTGGAGATGGCTTCCATATCCAAGTCATGCCTTTTGTGAGGTAGCGGTGGCGGCAAGGGAAGGTCTTGTGGTGGAGGAATTGAAGTCTGCTTGTTATCATCCAAGAAAATGGCAGATCTTCATCTTTATCGGAATCAGAGTCAGAGTTGAGTCTATAATATGTGTCTAGACTCACCCGGTCGAATTCTTTTTGCTCTGGGGGGAAGGCACATGTTGCTCCGAAGCGGAGTATTGGTGAATAACTATTGTGGGTGGGCTAATGTTGGTTCCTAGTATTCATTGTTGGTAGTCAGCAAAACCCACATCTTTGGCAGCGTCCCCCAGGGATCCCATAGCTGAAAAGTTAAAGAACTTGTCCCCATATGACATTGTGACATTGTCATTGTTATCGGGGGACTTGGGATCTTTGGTTCCACCCTCTTGGTGGCCTCTATCCTTTCCTATTTTTGTGGGGTCTGCCCCTTGGCTAGTGCCCTCCCCAGCATTGCCTGGGTCATCGGGTTGATCGTCTAAGGAGGAGATGTCATTGTTGGAGTTAGCCAAGGAATCAGAGTCCTCATCATCATCTTCACTTTCGTCATCATCGTCATTCATTGTATTTTCTTCTACCTTCATGATTGACTTCTTCTTGCACTGTTGATGGATTGCTTACACCTCTTTGAGTGCCACTTGCACATGGTTGTGGGTTTCGATCAGTGTGTCGTGGCTATCTTTAAGATCCGCATATCTTGCTTCGGCAGAGCAGAGTCATGCAGATAGATTGATTATTTGTGTGTGAAGGTGGTTGAGTTCTTTGTTGGAGTCCTCCTCTTGGCGGCGGATGAGTGGTACTAGGTTGTTGTTGATGTCGTACAAGCACGTGCTTTGAGTAGTTTGCTGCTGCTGAATCTCGCGGAGGGTCTCATGTAAAGGTTGAGGTTGTGTAGAGACCCTTTTTACTTGTTGGGCCAACGCCTCTTGCTGGCCTTTCATCTCGAGTACCAACTCTGGTAGGTTTTGTAAGCGGTTGTCGATGCGGTCAACTTGTTGGGCTGCTACTTCCTATCGTTGTTGGATGCTTGAGACGATGCCTAGTAAGGCATTGTTCTGCTCGTCGGTCTTGGAGACTTGTGAAGCGATATCCTATACACAAGAAAAAATAGATAATAATATGTTAGAAGGGTCGGTGAGGAGGTTTCGAATGACGTCAAATTGTCGTCCAAATTCCTCACCGACTTGTAAAAAGGGGACCCCAGAGATGGAAGGGTGAGGTGGCTAGTGTCAGGGTGGAAGGGTGGTGGTGCCTTGCAAAAATGACACTATTGATGGACCAGCGAATTGTGTGGTGACTGTTGATGGAGTCACTAGCGGTATCAGGATGGTGGTGGTAGATGAGGTGGTGGATGGGAATGGTGGTGACATCCCAGGTGAGAAGGGATGAAATGGTAATGTTGAGGAGAAAGTGGTTGAAGTGAAGGTGATATCGGGAGTTGAGGTGGAGAATGGAATGCCCGAAGAGAAAAAGAGTGAGGTGGAGTATGCAGGTGAAGTTGTGGATTTGGATGAAGAAATAATGGTGGGTCTTGTTGGCGAGAATGGGGGAAGAGTGATGGATGGTGGAATGGTGGAAGGTGGTGGTGTGGTGGCGGGGTGGTGGAAGGTGGTAGTAGTGGTGGTGGTTGTGGAGGTGAACCCAACATCCAGATCAAAGATGAAAGGTTCTGGAGTTGGGGTTACTATGTTTTCAGCACTGTGTGGTGGCTCCGCCTCTGGGTTGATCTTTGATGTGGGCATCTTCGATTGTTGTTGTTTTTGTATGCACAACTTTGAACACTGTGTTATTGGAATTTTCTATGGCCTTGTTGCGGGGGCAGTGACGTTGTGCTCTGCCTGCCCTCCCTTTGATTTGACTGTGGCTATAAGGTTGGCAAGCTCCTCTTCAGTGAAGAGAAGCTTTTCTTTGTCGTAATCTGCCAATTCTGGAAGCATCAGCAATGTCCAAGATGCTTTCACAAAGGGGCAGAAGATGCAGTGGAGTTTTGCATCCTTCTCCTTTATGATGTATGAGTTCTTTAAACTCTTCTCATTTGTAAGTATGTCTCCCTTTATCACCGTGCACTTGGGTAGTGGTCTGTACATCTTGAGAAATTTCAAGATTGATGTTATGTGACCTCCCATGCAGATTTCTTTTCCAAGGGCATAAGCTGAGTGCTTTTGTATCAAATGTCATCCTATATTGACCGGAAGCCCTTTGAGGATGGACCAAAGAATAAAGAGATCAAAAATACTAACATTTCCACCCTCTATTCTGGGGAAAAGAGCGCATATAATAATTTTGTGCAGTGTGCACACCAGGCCAGAATGTATGTTAGAGGCCTTGCAAGTCTTCGCCTCGTAGTTTGGAATCCCTGTCAGAGCTTTCCAGAAGGTATGCCTGTTAAACTGGGGATGGTCCAGGCTTGCCCCCTTAGCCTTTTTTGTCTGATCTTGGTCGATGAATATCTCATTCAGTGTGTTCTCAGTGAAGACAACCTTGTTACCAAAAAGTGAGGTTACCAGCCTGCGTTCACCTCTGTCTTTCCATTTGTCCTTTGCATCCACGGTTTCTTTGTTGAGGTGTGTGAAGAACTCTATCATGGGTTTGACATAAGAATTCTCTACAACAAAGCACAGTTTTGAGAGGTTCATGTTGTCGAGCAGGGTGAGGACTCTGTCATAAATCCCCATCTTCTTTAGTACATTGGGGCAGATTTACTTTGTCGGTCGCAGCACCTTGTCACCAGCTGGGAGGTGTTGGATGTATAGGTCAACTGGTGCAGGTTCTGCGGTGGTGGTGGTCAGGATTTGCAACAACAAGCATGGTGTGTCCTACCAAGATCTGTTCGCTTGCGATAGAGGGCTGGACTTGCTTCCTTGCCCTTTTCTTTGATGGTTGTCCCTTGGCGGCTTCTTCAGTCTTCCTCTTACCTTTGGACTTTGGGACTAGGGATTTGTCCTCGGAGTTTGGTGTGTACTCCGAATCTTCATCACTGGAGGAAATTTCTTCCACTTCTTCAACAAGGTCCTTGGTTAGGCACCTGTTGACCCGCTCAAGGTCGTGTGTGACCTTGATCAAGTCAACCTTTCGTGGGACCTTTTCGGTCTTTTCGTAGGTGTCCATGATTTGCTGGAGCTTTGCACTGTCCTCTAGTAGTTGTTCCCTTGTCCAGAAGGGAGCATCAACAGTTCCTATGGCTTCTTTTGTAGGTGAGGCCATTCTATAATCAGAAGATTATATATATTAAAGAGGAAAAAATGTTGAAAGAATTGCAATATATTTAGGGATGAAATAATTTGAAGGGTGAAATTATATTTTCCAAGACCGTTTGGGTCCAAACAGTTTCTCTCAAATGGTTTTACAACCGTTTGGGTCCAAACGGTTTCAGGACCGTTTTCCTCCGAATGGTTGCAAGACCGTTTTGCTCCAAACGGTTTCTCGACCGTTTGGCCCCAAATGGTTTCACGACCGTTTGGGTCCAAACGGTTTCACTACCGTTTGGGTCCAAACGGTTTTCACTGGCTCCAAACGGTTTTTTCGACCGTTTGGCCCCAAATGGTTTCATAACCGTTTGAGTCCAAACGGTTTCAAGACCGTTTGGCTCCAAATGGTTTTATGACCATTTGGGTCCAAACAGTTTGAAGACCATTTAGGTCCAAACAGTTTCTCAACCGTTTGGCCCCAAACAGTTTCACGGCCGTTTGGGTCGAGACCACTAGGAAGATGAAACGATGAGGACGACGAGCAGCGAAAAGATGGCGAAAATGGCGAAAATGGCACCGTCAATGAAGATGTTGATGGCGGTGATAGCGTCAGCGGCAATTGGGAACTTCGTTCACGGTAGAAGCGGCGAAAACGGCACTGGTGTTAGTGCAGATGGTGGTTGTCATAGCAGCATTCTACCTTGCTACTAGATGATGAAGATGGTGGACACATCTCGGTGGTGGTATCGTCAGAAAGGACGACGGAGTGGGTGAAGGCAAACTTGGACGTGCATGGGGATGATGCAAGATATTCCAGAATGGAGCAACAAGGGAGAGGGTGTCGGCGAGTCACGCGGGAGCAAAGAATTGAGGGAATGGAATAGGGCTTTCATGCAAGAGAGAAAATTCGAGAAACCGAAGGAAAGAAAAAGGGAGGGGATGAGGCTATATTTATAGAAAAAGGAGGGGCGACATTACAAATTCTCAAGGGCGAACGGTTTTGAGACCATTTGGATTCAAATGGTTTGGAGACTGTATGGAGCCAAACGGTTTCGAGACCGTAAGGATCCAAATGGTTTTGAGACCGTATGAAGCCAAACGGTTTCGAGACCGTGTGGATCCAAATGGTTTTGAGACCGTATGGAGCCAAACGGTTTTGAGACCGTGTGGATCCAAACGGTTTCGAGACCGTGTGGATCCAAATGGTTTCAAAGCCATTAGGATAGGATTAAAATGGTTTTTGGTTTTTATATTTTTATGTTTGTTTTAGATGCTATGATAGTTCTAAAATAAGAAATAAGAAATTAGAAAATTATCAAACTCAAGTAAAATAAAATAAAAGGTGATACTCAGTTCTTGGGTTGCCTCCCAAGTAGCGCCTTGGTTTTACGTCACTGGCTCGACGAAGTTCTGACTTGGTTAGATTGATGTAGGAGGATCATGAATCTCAATAGTTTGCCTTGGAATTTTGTCAGTTGGGGTATAGTATTTCTTCAATCTATGGCCATTAACAGTTCTCTCCCCTCCATTGTCATTAATAATGATGATGGCTCCAGATGGGTAGATGTGCTTGATGGTAAATGGCCCAGACCACTTTGTGCGAAGTTTTCTGGGGAACATCTTGAGTCTGGAGTTGAAGTGCAGGACTTTATCTCCGATGATGATATCTTTCCTTTGAAGATGTCCATCGTGCCACATCTTACTTTTTTCCTTATAGATCTTGGTGCTTTGGTAGGCAGTCATTCATAGTTCCTCAAGTTCTTGTAATTGCAGTTGTCTATACTCGCCAATGCTTTTGAAATCGAAATTCAGCTGTTTTATGGTCTACCAAGCTTTATGTTCCAGTTCAACTGGAAGATGACATGACTTCCCATATACCAAACGAAATGGATTCGTTCCTATTGGTGTTTTGTAAGCAGTGCGGTATGCCCAAAGAGCATCAAGGAGCTTGGTAGACCAGTCTGTGCGATGTTTGTTGACCATCTTTTCTAAAATGGCTTTTAGCTATCTATTTGAAACTTCGACTTGGCCACTTTTCTATGGATGGTAAGGTGTGGTGACCTTATGTTTAACTCCATATTTTTTTTAAGAGAGCTTTGAAACTTCATTCTAAGAAATGAGATCCTCCATCTGATATGATTGTTAGAGGGACTCTGAATCTAGGGAAGATAATATCCTTAAACATCTTGATAACTGGTTTGGAGTCGCAAGAAACATTGGCTATAGCCTCTACCCATTTTGAAACGTAATCCACAGCAACTAGTATATAGGAAAATCCATAAGAAGGGGCAATGGACCCATATAATCTACTCCCCATACATCAAAGATTTCAATCTCTTGCCATAGAGTAAGAGGCATTTCATTCTGTTTAGATATACCACCGGAAAGCTGGCATTTATGGCAAGATCGTAAAAAATCATGGGTGTCCCTTACTGTGGTGAAGCATTCAAAAAACGTCATTAACCAAGCATAAGTGATCATTAACAGCGGATTAACAAAAATCACTAAAAATAAAAACCTTTTTCAAAGAGATCCATTTCCAGGAAACTCTTAACAACAAGAACCAAAGTATTACATGTGCATTCTGGTCCACAAGTACATGCCATGTACCATATCTTCTCGAGGATTACATACATCAATTGCTTTGTTAAGTCTACACATGAGCAACACAAAACCTCAAGGCATTCAAGCCAAGATCTCAAATCGATTATAAAAACACTAAGTATTGACTCCTAGGACCTAAGAGTACAGAGATGACACATAGGACTCATATCTATAAGACATGACAGTCAGTATCTCCACTTGAGATGTTACTGCTATTCCACTCCTGATGCAGCTATCCTTTTTCTTGTTGTATGATTTCTACCTCTTCGTCCGCATCCACCTAAAAATGTTGGATCCCACGGGGGTGAGACAATTGAAAATTGTCCCAACGAGAGATATAACTCTCCGCCAGAAACATTATTATTGCAGTTTAATAGAATAAAACTGAGCAGAGGATAAGCAGTTTAAAACATTCTCATCTTTTAAAGCATTGCAACTATCTATGATAGAGCAATAAATCATCTATTCTCTTTATAAGGAATAGGAAGAATAGGTATATCCTTTATCCATCATACTATATCAACATCTCAAGCTTATCATGTGATACTCATCATCATGGTATGTCATTCATGAATCATTCTCATTTCTATCTATTGTCCTTAGCTAATCTGCTAACCAGATATTGAATTGTATCAATCATGTGAGTATACATCATCATATTCTATTCAGACATTGGACTGTGCCAATCTTATTCAACCATTCCAGGCATTGGACTATGCCAATCCTATGCAACCATTCCAGGCATTAGACTATGCCAATCTTGTGCAACCATTCTAGGCATTGGACTATGCCAATCCTCTGCAACCATTCCAGGCATTGGGTTATTACCAATCATGTACACTTATTCCAGGTATTGGGTTATGACCAATCCTTTGATATTATTCTAGGTATTGGGTTATGACCAATCCTGTGATATTATTCCAGGTATTGGGTTATTACCAATCATGTGCAATTATTCCAGGTATTGGGTTATGACCAATCATGTGATATTATTCCAGGTATTGGGTTATGCCCAATCCTGTGATATTATTCCAGGTATTGGGTTATGACCAATCCTGTGATATTATTCTAGGTATTGGGTTATGAGCAATCCTGTGATATTATTCCAAGTATTGGGTTATGACCAATCCTGTGATATTATTCCAGGTATTGGGTTATTACAAATCCTGTGACATTATTCCAGGTATTGAACTATGTCAATCATGTGCATCATCATTGAATACCACATCAACTTTACTAGGTATTAAACCTTGGTCAAGCCATCATACTTATTCACATCCTTTATGAAATTCAAGTATCCTTCTTACCTCCTTTAAGATTATTCAAAACACTATAGCCCTTATTTGGCTATAAGCATAAAACATGCATGATCAAGATTTCATTATTATTATTGTATCCATTAGTTATTCTTATTATGTTACTAAGTTTCCATTGTCTATTTTGAACATTATCATTTCTTGCATGAGACTTTATAAACATCTTGGTACCTCTCACTAGGCAACAACTACTCTCATGGCTCACAAGGCCCATTACACATCTTGTCACCTCTCACTAGGCAACAACTACTCTCATGGCTCACAAGGCCATTTAACATCTTGTCACCTCTCACTAAGCAACAACTATTAGGGTTAGAGTTTTCCCTTTATAGAAGAATAGGGTTTCAAGTTCATATTATTAATCCAAACCCTAATTCATTGATCCATTCATCTAGGAGCATACATTAATATCATAAGTATTCAATCATACTTATTTATTCTCATCCTTTATCATTAAATGAATTATCAACACAAGATATGAGTTTCTCTCTCATCTTTACCAGAATATGATTACACCATACTTTATTGACTTGGCTTAACCTTTTTCTTAAAATATTTTAGCCCACACTTATCAAAGTGCATTACATCGTAATGTAATAATTATCATAACACACTTCATGTGTTACTCATCCAAGTATACTGGATTTAAGGCACATTGAGGTATATCAACCATGAGGTGTTGAATGTGATATCTATCATGTCTTGATGTATCACTTTCCTCATCACCTTGAACTTACTTAAGTTTATCAATTTATCTTGTATTAGGGCATTTCCCATCCTAATACATTATGCACCAGATCATCACATTTATCATGTAATGTATTGGTCATAAATTACTCATTTTATTTATTCAAACATTATCAATGATATGGACTTATCTCATATTAAGGCATTATTGATATAAGGTTATCCATTATCAACCACTTTAGGTGTTTTACCTACCAATACATTATTCACTACTCCATTATTAGGAATAGGGTTTCCCTTCTTTATCAATTAGGGATTTGCACAATCTCACTCTATGTTGGGGTTTCACATAGCATCACCCAATATTAGGGTTTCACATAACATCACCCTATATTAGGGTTTCGCATAACATCACACTATATTGGGGATTCACATGGCATTACCCTAGATTAGAGTTTCTTACAATATTTCCCCAAATTAGAATTTCATGAAGCTTTACCCAAATTTAGGGTTCCATGAGACATCCTCTTTTAAATTAGGGTTTACCAATAAAATACCTTGAATTAGGGTTTACCATATCATTACCCTTAAATTAGGGTTAAGGTTCATCAATATTATTGATTAGGGTTTCATGATCTCATCATCATGGATCAAACCCTAATTACATATTTTATTCATGATAAAAGTGTTGAGGATCAATCACTACATGACTAACACTCATGTATAAGTTCCTCTCTCTCTCATCCTCTCTAGGATGTTAATTACTTCAATCTTGATTAGATTGAATCAACATGAATGAAGGGTTAGCATAGTGTATTAAGTCATTGCTTCCATAAGCATCAAAGGTTAATCACTCTAAAGGTGCTAATCACCTAAGCACATTAGAGGTACAACCACTGATTTCAACTTTGATATATGTCATTAACAATCAAGGGGTTAATTGGTACTTTCTGGAATTGAATCAATTAGACCTTCAAACGGTCTTGAAGTACCTTGACCTTCAAACGGCCTTGAAGTACCTTGACCTTCAAATGGTCTTGGTTCAAGTGTAACTCAAAACAACCCATTCAGTCTTGAAACTGAATCAACCCATTCGGTATTGAAACTGAATCAACCCATTCGGTCTTGAAACTGAATCAACCATCCGATCTTGAGATTGATTTCATTCATTCGGTCGTGAAACTGAATGCTCATCAATTGTTTTGAAACTGAATGGACAATCCAACATTGAGATCAATTGAACCTCAAACGGTTTGAGATCGTTTGATCCCAAATGGTCAACACCTCCATTTGGTCAACAGTTTCATTCGGTCAACACTTTCATTCGGTCAACCCTTTCATTCGGTCAACACTTTCATTCGGTCAACACTTTCATTCAGTTAACACTTTCATTTGGTCAACACTTTCATTCGATCAACCTATTCAAACGGTTTGAAATCGTTTCAACATCAATTAGAGTTTTGAACCCAATTGAATTAGGGTTTAAAATTAAGGGACCATCGATTGTTGAATCCTTTTTATCTTAATCATATATAACCATTGAATCTTCCTCCAATCATAAAATTACTTGACCACAAATGGTCTTGGGCCCCTTATGACCTCAAATGGTATTGAGACTGTTTGCTCTCAAACGGTCTTCAGACCGTTTGGTGTCAAACGGTCTTGAGACCATTTGATCACCAAAAAGCAAAACCGTTTGCACATGTTCTATGTTGAGGTGTATGCTTAAGATGACATCATCATATTCAAGCTTCCAACCTTCAAAATCATTTGTGATTCTTATGGTGATTTCAACAATTAATCAAATGGAATTTCGAGAATGAAGAAAAAATCAATATATGATAAAGGAATGAAATTAATAACAATGTTTTAAGGGTTCAAGTTATATAACCCGCCTTAAAAATTGAATCCAAGCTTCAAGCTTCACATCCTCAATGGTGAATGAACCTTTTCCAACTGTCCAAGGTCTGTTCTCAAGTCTGTGAGTGAAATGAATGACCAAGGTTGAAGATTGAATGAAGAAAAGAAGAAATTAAGCATTGAATTTCGATTTCCACCATGAAATCAAGGTTGAAGATGACTATGGAGCTTACCTATAGGTTGGGGAACGTCCTCCTGTTGCTCCAAAGCTCCCTTGTGCATGGCCAAAGCAAGGAAAGAAAGAAGGGTCGAAAAGAGTCTTTCATGTGGGTGAAAAATGGGATATATGTAAAGGGATTTCATGAGCGAGAAAGTGATAATTAATTCCTTCAACTCCCAAAATTGGTGCCACATACGCCCCTCAATCCCTTTAATACGAAGCCATCTCCCCCACCTTGTAATTCCTCTTCATTATCCATGAATTAAAAGAAAACAAATTAAGCACCTTAACCATTTTAATAATAATATCCAAAATTGAGTAGATATTACTTTTTCTTTAAGTAATGTGAGTGGGCTCTCCACTCACTTTAGATATTTCGTGGCCTTTGCAAGTCATAATTACGTCCACACTTATACAAATCCAACCATATCATTTTTGTTTGAAGGCACTTCAATTAATATATTTACTTTTGCATTAAATTGAATTAGGGTTTCAATTATGCTTAAATCTTGATTATTTTAATATCAAGATTCTCTCTCCTTCAAAGTGATTCAAATGAGGAGCCCCTCTCATTTTCGTTTCTATACATGATTCCAAGAAACATTAGGGACTCTCTAGAAGTGGTATTTTGCATATTGAACCCTAGGTTTTGGGTAAATTGCACATTACTCCAAAACTAGGTTTTAATGCACAAGCATTGCTTAATAAGCTCTTTCTTGGTGCTCAGGCTACCACAAGCCATACCTCTGCATCATTTTTATTCTTATAATGATTCAATACTTGAGGAATATTTTATCATGTAACATTTGCAATTTAACCCCTCAACTTGGGTAATTTGCAGTTTAGTCCAAAACAAGTAAAACATTGTTTCAACATTATTCAAAAAGGACTAAAATTGAAACATAAGTTCCTCTTGGGCCTTAATTACTTTTCAAAAGATAAGAGAAAGCATATAATTAACTTTATTAAGAAAAACCTCTCGGGTTAAAGCATAACCCAGGTCAGGGATCTTACAAGTTATAAATCCCTAACAAGGATTTCGTCCCCGAAATCCCAAATAAAGGAAGACAAATATTTTTCATTCATCATATCATCAAGCCTTCACATAACATTTTAATGTGATGCAGATGCCATAGAACTTTGATCAACACAAAGTCCTTCCATACAAGGTTATCATAGAACTTGTCACACAGGACACATACTCTACTATTTCTTTTCATAAGGGAGGGTTACCTATCTTACAGAATTATTTTTGGCTTAATAAGCTTTTCCCACAATGATTTTTTTTTTACAATTGTTCCTTTGACTCATACATATTTGCTGATGTCATGTTTATGCGGGGCATAAACCCCTAACATATGGTATTCATACTACAGTATGTAACTTGGACAATTTTCAAAGTTGGCCCTTCTAGGTAACCAAACATTACTTCTTATGAGGAGTCATGTTCCCATTTTCTCATATCATTGAAAGTTCTTGGTTACTAGGATTCTTTACCTTGGTATCCATTATATGTTCCAAAAACACATCACATCATCATCATGATTACTAGATTTGGGTATTCAGACCCTCAGTCCATCATTTGAACATTATTACCTCTCATCAGGTAACTGTTACCTCTAGGTCCTCAGACTAAGGTATACATTATACTATACATCTTCTTTTGTTTATAAATTGATTTATGATTTAACTCATATCCCTTTGTGTATCAATTAGGATGTGGTAGAAATATCCATGCCACATCTTCTATCTCATTATGCTCTTTAAATTGTCTCAAAATGACTACTTGATCAGAGTAATTAGAAAGATAGCAATCTAAGAGTAACATACTTACCTTATCTTCAATAGATGAATACCTAGACAGGGTATTCAAGAACTGAAGTTAGGTAGTATGTATTGGTTTTTATATTATGTTTCATGTCTTTAAGTTTTACTACTTAGTATCTTAAATTTTCTCTGGGTGTTTATGTGAAGAGAAAAATTTCAAAACATACAAGAGAACATTAGACTAAATTTAAGTTCTCATCCTTCTTAGCTCTTCCTCATGTCCTCATAAGATTAATTAATAGAAGCTCAACAACAACTACCTTTCTTGTAATTAGTAGGTAGAGAGTAGAAAAAAAAAGGAAAGATAATTCAGAATAAAATGTTTTATCTGACATGTTACCTTTACGGGTTATCTAGTATCTTATCTGACCCAATACATGGAGTCAGTTGTCATCTGCTATTCCCTTTGTCCTCTACTACCAGAGGTAGATGGACCAAACTGTGACACTTGTCTTCATCCTCAGCCTTCTGCATCACTAACCTGGGGTCCTTGTGGGTTTTGTAGATTATGTCTTGACTGTTGGGTTACCACATGATTTCTTCTTGGACATTGCTGCCTAAAATGTCCTATCTGTCCACATTTATGGCAAGTTCGGCGCTCACTTAATGACCACTGCATTGATGTACTATATTGTGGTTGAACTGATGTTACCGAAAACTTTGGTTGTTTAGTACCACCAATCCACTATTATTGTGACTGTGTAGACCTCATTTTGAGGTTTGCCTCATGTTTCTTTGTCACAGACCTTTCTATCCTCCGAATCGACTCCACAAATGTGGCAAACATCTCTCTACTTTCTAATGCAGCTGCCGAGATAGACACCTTATCATTTAGTCCTTTCTCAAAATGTCGAATCTTCTCCTGCTCAGTAGCAGCCATTTGAGGACAAAACTGTAAAAGTTCCATAAACCTAGCTTCATATTCATTTATTGACATGGTTACCTATCAAACCTTCTCAAACTATGAAATCTTTTCGTCTAAATATTTTCTTGGAAAATATTTATTGACGAATTCTTGATGAAATTCATCCCAACCAACCTCTTCGTCATTCCTTTTTACTTCTTTTATGGCCCACCAATGGCCAGCACTACCCTTCAAAAGGTATACAACATGTTTGACTTTATCATCATCTGGAATACTAAGGATCTTAAAAGCCTTTTCTAACTCAGTGAGCCATAGATCAGCATCTGCTGGGTCAGTTGTCCCAGCATATTCTATAGATCCTACACGACGTAGTCGTTCAAAAGTCTTACCAGACCCATGTCCCTCATTGGGAGTTGGTGCCCTAGGTGCTGGTGCTGGCATCCGGTCTACCATATGCCTCATTGTGGTCATGAATTCCCTAAATAGAGAATGAAAGGTTGGGTCTTCTATCATATCTTCATCAAAATGGGGATTCTCAGGCACTGATTCATCTCTAGCCTAATCCCTTGCACCTCCTACTGGTGTAGCAACATTACCTTTAGCAATGTGATCCTCATGTTCTCCATACATCTTAAAGCTATCTCCCTACTTCTGCATAAGCAGAAGTCACTATAAGATATACTGGAGGACACTAGAACAGACTCAACACCTTAGTCCTATGTCTTTGTAGACTCAACGAACCTAGAGCTTTGATACCACTAAACTGTGGTGAAGCGTTTGAATAAAACGTCATTAACCAAGCGAAAGAGATCATTAACAGCGGATTAACAAAAATCACTAAAAATTAAAACCTTTTTCAAAGAGATCCAATTCCAGGAAACTCTTAACAACAAGAACCAAAGTATTACATGTGCATTCTGGTCCACAAGTACATGCCATGTACCATATCTTCTCGAGGATTACATACATCAATTTCTCTATTAAGTCTACACATGAGAAACACAAAACCTCGAGGCATTCAAGCCAAGATCTCAAATTGATTATAAAAACACTAAGTACTGACTCCTAGGACCCGAGAGTACAGAGACGACGGGACTCATATCTATAAGACACGACAGTCAGTATCTCCACCTGAGATGTTACTGTTGTTCCACTCCTGATGATGTTGTCCTTTTTCCTGCTATATGATTTCTACCTCTTCGTCCATGTCCACCTAAACATGTTGGATCGCATGGGGGTGAGACAATTGAAAATTGTCCCAGCGAGAGATATAACTCTCCGCCAGAAACATTATGATTGTAATTTAATAGAATAAAACTGAGCAGAGGATAAGCAATTTAGAACATTCTCATCTTTTAAAGCATTGCAACTATCTATGATAGAGCAGTAAATCATCTATTCTCTTTATAAGGAATAGGAAGAACATGTATATCCTTTATCCATCATACTATATCAACATCTCAAGCTTATCATGTGATACTCATTATCATGGTATGTCATTCATGAATCATTCTAATTTCTATATGTTGGCCTCAGCCAATCTGCTAACCAAATATTGAATTGTATCAATCGTGTGAGTATACATCATCATATTCTGTTCAGACATTGGACTGTGCCAATCCTGTGCAACCATTCCATGCATTGGACTATGCCAATCCTGTGCAACCATTCTAGGCATTGGACTATGTCAATCCTGTGCAACCATTCTAGGCTTTGGACTATTCCAATCATGTGCAACCATTCCAGGCATTGGGCTATTACCAATCCTGTGCAATTATTCTAGGTATTGGGTTATGACCAATCCTGTGATATTATTCTAGGTATTGGGTTATAACCAATCCTATGATATTATTCCAGGTATTGGGTTATTACCAATCCTGTTAAATTATTCTAGGTATTGGGTTATTACCAATCCTGTGCAATTATTCCAGGTATTGGGTTATGACCAATCATGTGATATTATTCCAGGTATTGGGTTATGACCAATCCTGTGATATTATTCCAGGTATTGGGTTATGACCAATCATGTGATATTATTCTAGGTATTGGGTTATGACCAATCCAGTGATATTATTCCAGGTATTGGGTTATGACCAATCCTGTGATATTATTCCAGGTATTGGGTTATTACCAATCCTGTGACATTATTCCATGTATTGAACTATGTCAATCTTGTGCATCATCAATGAATACCACATCTCCTTTACTCGGTATTAAACCTTGGTCAAGCCATCATACTTTTTCACATCCTTTATGAAATTCAAGTATCCTTCTTACCTCCTTTAAGCTTATTCAAAACACTATAGCCCTTATTTGGCTATAAGCATAAAGCATGCATGATCAAGATTTCATTATTATTATTGTATCCATTAGTTATTTTTATTATGTTACTAAGTTTCCATTTTCTATTTTGAACATTATCATTTCTTACATGAGACTTTATAAACATCTTGTTACCTCTCACTAGGCAACAACTACTCTCATGGCTCATAAGGCCCATTACACATCTTGTCACCTCTAACTAGGAAGCAACTACTCTCATGGATCACAAGGCCATTAAACATCTTGTCACCTGTCACTAAGCGACAACTATTAGGGTTAGAGTTTTCCCTTTGTAGACGAATATGGTTTCAAGTTCATATTATTAATCCAAACCCTAATTCATTTCTCCTTTCGTCTAGGAGCATAAATTAATATCATAATTATTCAATCATACTTATTTATTCTCATCCTTTATCATTAAATGAATTATCAACACAAGATATGAGTTTCTCTCTCATCTTTACCAGAATATGATTACACCATACTTTATTGACTTGGCTTAACCTTTTTCTTAAAGTATGTTAGCCCCACTTATCAAAGTGCATTACATATTAATGTAATAATTATCATAACACACTTCATGTCTTACTCTTCCAAGTATACTAGATTTAAGGCACATTGAGGTATATCAACCTTGAGGTGATGAATGTGATATCTATCATGTCTTGATGTATCACTTTTGTCATCATCTTGATCTTACTTAAGTTTATCAAGTTATCTTGTATTAGGGCATTTCCCATCCTAATGCATTATGCACCAGATCATCACATTTATCATGTAATGTATTGGTCATAAATTACACATTTGATTTATTCAAACATTATCAATGATATGAACTTATCTCATGGATCAAACTGGCTGTTAGAACTATTGTAGATTGTTGTGGTTCCTTCATGTAGGTTTGTTGCCATTAGCATCTAGTGTTTGGAATGTAGAAAGGGGAGCATAATGAACTTCATAGTTGTGTGTTGAAGATATGAGATAAGTGCCTCCGTGGTTCTGAAGTTCTTCGATCCTAATAGATCATCCTTCATGTATGCTGACGCCATATAAATCATAGGGTGGTCCAATGCTAGAACAAACTGGTACGCAATCATCACGCTCACGGATAAAGAACCTTTAATTTGTATAGTTTCACAGATAGAATTTGCCATTACCAGAATATCTCCTTGCAAGAAAACCAGCTCATTGTTTTCTCTGTATAGCCTAGACATGATGAGTCAGAGTTCATTGTCGGAAAGGCTCTTGCATGCATTAAGGTCAAAATTTGGAAACGTTGGTTCTATGGCAGATAGGGGTACCACTGGTTGAGATGCTCTGTTGATGGTGGCCCCTGTTATCAAGTCGATGTCCCCCTAATCATCCATCATATCGAAAGTATTAGGGTCCCATTGGCATTGTTCTGGGGCCATGGCAGTCTGTTGTTGCTTTTTCTCCAACTCCTTTAGGATTGTTCTGTATGGACACTTTTGCGGACATTGGATAGAGGAGAAAAGGTATCGAGGTACGTCGGTTGGTGCCATTCTTGGGTCCCTGAAGAATCTTCTGTCACAGATAAGCTCCATGGTGTAACATCCTTGTAGGGAGTGTATATCTTCTGTGGCTATCTCGGAGAAGGGTATTTGTCTATTGAGCGCTTCTATGAATCGTATTATACAGAAAGTGTAATCCCCTATACCAGCTAAAGTTTGGACTGTTGGGTTGATGATTTGGAACCAGGGTTGGCTCCAACCATGTCGCAGAGATGGGAAAGCAGCCCATATTATTTTTAGAAGCCAGAGAGGTATGCATCGTGCTTCCCCAGCTTCCAATCCCACAAAATTTATTTGTACGGCCTTTAGTTTGCTGGCGCAGAAGTTGTACACCTTGGCATCGCGGGCCGCGGTGTCGACAATCATGAGCAGCCAGTGGTCGGAAACTCTAAAGGGCACGGAAATGTAGTGTTCCCTTCGTGCAAGGCCAGTTCACAGCTTCTCAATGGACTTTTCCCGGAATTCCTTATGTAATAAGCATAAGGATAGAGTGGGTGAAGCGTTGAATACATGCTGCAACCTTTTTGGGCTTCGAAATTCCTCAATAGCGTTGGCAAGGAAGACAAGGAAGATAGCCATCTTCACTGTCGATTGTGGTCAAAGGATGATACAAAATTCTTCTCGTGTCAACTTGCGCTTTGTCTTTATATTGTTGTAAATGATGCCCCCCCATCTTTGGAATTATCTATGATAGTGTTCAGGATGAAGATGTCTTGAACATCTAGCGTGGAGATGGCTGCCATATCCAAGTCATGCCTTTTGTGAGGTAGCGGTGGCGGCAAGGGAAGGTCTTGTGGTGGAGGAATTGAAGTCTGCTTGTTGTCATTCAAGAAAAATGGCAGATCTTCATCTTTATCAGAATCAGAGTCAGAGTTGAGTCTATAATATGTGTCTAGACTCACTCGGTCGAATTCTTTTTGCTCTGGGGGGAAGGCGCATGTTGCTCCGAAGCAGAGTATTGGTGAATAACTGTTGTGGGTGGGCTAATGTTGGTTCCTAGTATTCATTGTTGGTAGTCAGCAAAAGCCGCATCTTTAGCAGCGTCCCCCAGGGATCCCATAGCTGAAAAGTTAAAGAACCGGTCCCCATATGACATTGTCACATTGTAATTGTTATCGGGGGACTTGGGATCTTTGGTTCCACCCTCTTAGTGGCCTCTATCCTTTCCAATTTTTGTGGGGTATGCCCCTTGGCTAGTGCCCTCCCCAGCATTGCCTGGGTCATTGGGTTGATCGTCTGAGGAGGAGCTGTCATTGTTGGAGTCAGCCAAGGAATCAAAGTCCTCATCATAATCTTCACTTTCATCATCATCGTCATTCATTGTCTTTTCTTCTACCTTCATGATTGACTTCTTCTTGCACTGTCGATGGATTGCTTGCACCTCTTCGAGTGCCACTTGCACATGCTTGTGGGTTTCGATCAGTGTGTCGTGGCTATCTTTAAGATCCGCATATCTTGCTTCGGCAGAGCAGAGTCGTGCATATAGATTGATTATTTGTGTGTGAAGGTGGTTGAGTTCTTTGTTGGAGTCCTCCTCTTGGCGGCGGATGAGTTGTACTAGGTTGTTGTTGATGTTGTACAAGCACGTGCTTTGAGTAGTTTGCTGCTGCTAAATCTCACGGAGGGTCTCATGTAAAGGTTGAGGTTGTGTAGAGACCCTTTTGACTTGTTGGGCCAACGCCTCTTGCTGGCCTTTCATCTCGAGTACCAACTCTGGTAGGTTTTGTAAGCGGCTGTCGATGCGGTCAACTTGTTGGGCTGCTACTTCCTATCGTTGTTGGATGCTTGAGACGATACCTAGTAAGGCATTGTTCCGCTCGTCGGTCTTGGAGACTTGTGAAGCGATATCCTATACACAAGAAAAAATAGATAATAATATGTTAGAAGGGTCGGTGAGGAGGTTTCGAATGACGTCAAATTGCCATCCAAATTCTTCACCGACTTGTAAAAGGGGACCCCAGAGATGGAAGGGTGAGGTGGCTAGTGTCAGGGTGGAAGGGTGGTAGTGCCTTGCAAAAATGACACTATTGATGGACCAGCGAATTGTGTGGTGACTGTTGATGGAGTCACTAGCGGTATCAGGATGGTGGTGGTAGATGAGGTGGTGGATGGGAATGGTGGTGACATCCCAGGTGAGAAGGGATGAAATGGTAATGTTGAGGAGAAAGTGGTTGAAGTGAAGGTGATATCGGGAGTTGAGGTGGAGAATGGAATTCCCGAAGAGAAAAAGAGTGAGGTGGAGTATGCAGGTGAAGTTGTGGATGTGGATGAAGAAATAATGGTGGGTCTTGTTGGCGAGAATGGGGGAAGAGTGATGGATGGTGGAATGGTGGAAGGTGGTGGTGTGGTGGTGGGGTGGTGGAAGGTGGTAGTAGTGGTGGTGGTTGTGGAGGTGAACCCAACATCCAGATCAAAGATGAAAGGTTCTGGAGTTGGGGTTACTATGTTTTCAGCACTGTGTGGTGGCTCCGCCTCTAGGTTGATCTTTGATGTGGGCATCTTCGATTGTTGTTGTTTTTGTATGCACAACTTTGAACACTGTGTTACTGGAATTTTCTTTGGCCTTGTTGCGGGGGCAGTGACGTTGTGCTCTGTCTGCCCTCCCTTTGATTTGACTGTGGCTATAAGGTTGGCAAGCTCCTCTTCAGTGAAGAGAAGCTTTTCTTTGTCGTAATCTGCCAATTCTGGAAGCAGCAGCAATGTCCAAGATGCTTTGACAATGGGGCAGAAGATGTAGTGGAGTTTTGCATCCTTCTCCTTTATGATGTATGAGTTCTTTAAACTCTTCTCATTTGTAAGGATGTCACCCTTTATCACCGTGCACTTGGGTAGTGGTCTGTCCATCTTGAGAAATTTCAAGATTGATGTTATGTGACCTCCCATGCAGATTTCTTTTCCAAGGGCATAAGCTGAGTGCTTTTGTATCAAATGTCATCCTATGTTGACCGGAAGCCCTTTGAGGATGGACCAAAGAATAAAGAGATAAAAAATACTAACATTTCCACCCTCTATTCTGGGGAAAGAGCACATATAATAATTTTGTGCAGTGTGCGCACCAGGCCAGAATGTATGTTAGAGGCCTTGCAAGTCTTCGCCTCGTAGTTTGGAATCCCCATCAGAGCTTTCCAGAAGGTATGTCTATTAAACTGGGGATGGTCCAGGCTTGCCCCCTTAGCCTTTTTTATCTAATCTTGGTCGATGAATATCTCATTTAGTGTGTTCTCAGTCAAGACAACCTTGTTACCAAAAAGTGAGGTTACCAGCCTGCGTTCACCTCTGTCTTTCCATTTGTCCTTTGCGTCCACGGTTTCTTTGTTGAGGTGTGTGAAGAACTCTATCATGGGTTTGACATAAGAATTCTCTACAACAAAGCAGAGTTTTGAGAGGTTCGCGTTGTCGAGCAGGGCGAGGACTCTGTCATAAATCCCCATCTTCTTTAGTATGTTGGGGCAGATTTACTTTGTCGGTCGCAGCACCTTGTCACCAGCTGGGAGGTGTTGGATGTATAGGTCAACTGGTGCAGGTTCTGCGGTGGTGGTGGTCAGGATTTGCAACAACAGGGATGGTGTGTCCTACCAAGATCTATTCCCTTGCGATAGAGGGTTGGACTTGCTTCCTTGCCCTTTTCTTTGATGGTTGTCCCTTGTCGGCTTCTTCAGTCTTCCTCTTACCTTTGGACTTTGGAACTAGGGATTTGTCCTTGGAGTTTGGTGCGTACTCCGAACCTTCATCACTGGAGGAAATTTCTTCCACTTCTTCAACAAGGTGCTTGGTTAGGCACTTGTTAAACGCTCAAGGTCGTGCATGACCTTGATCAAGTCAATCTTTGGTGGGACCTTTTCGGTCTTTTCGTAGGTGTCCATGATTTGCTGGAGCTTTGCACTGTCCTCTAGTAGTTGTTCCCTTGTCCAGAAGGGAGCATCAACAGTTCCTATGGCTTCTTTTGTAGGTGAGGCCATTCTATAATCAGAAGATTATATATGTTAAAGAGCAAAAAATGTTGAAATAATTGTAATATATTTAGGCATGAAATCATTTTAAGGGTGAAATTATATTTTCCAAGACTGTTTGGGTCCAAACAGTTTCTCTCAAATGGTTTTACGACCGTTTGGGTCCAAACGGTTTCAAGACCGTTTTCCTCCAAATGGTTGCAAGACCATTTTGCTCCAAACGGTTTCTCGACCGTTTGGCCCCAAATGGTTTCACGACCATTTGGGTCCAAACGGTTTCACTACCGTTTGGGTCCAAACGGTTTTCACTGGCTCCAAACGGTTTCAAGACCGTTCGGCTCCAAACGGTTTCTCGACCGTTTGGCCCCAAATGGTTTCATGACCGTTTGAGTCCAAACGGTTTCAAGACCATTTGAGTCCAAATGGTTTCAAGACCGTTTGGCTCCAAATGGTTTTACGACCGTTTGGGTCCAAACAGTTTCAAGACCATTTGGGTCCAAATAGTTTCTCAACTGTTTGGCCCCAAACAGTTTCACGGCCGTTTGGGTCGAGACCACTACGAAGATGAAACGACAAGGACGACGACCAGCGAAAAGATGGCGAAAATGGCACCGTCAATGAAGATGTTGATGGCGGTGATAGCGTCGGTGGCAATTGGGAACTTCGTTCGCGGTAGAAGCAGCGAAAACGGCACTGGTGTTAGTGCAGATGGTGGTTGTTATAGCAGCATTCTACCTTGCTACTAGATGATGAAGATGGTGGACACGTCTCGGTGGTGGTATCGTCAGAAAGGACGACGGAGCGGGTGAAGGCAAACTTGGACGTGCATGGGGATGATGGAAGTGATTCCAGAATGGAGCAACAAGGGAGAGGGTGTCGGCGAGTCGCGCGGGAGCAAATAATTGAGGGAATGGAATAGGGCTTTCATGCAAGAGAGAAAATTCGAGAAACTGAAGGAAAGAAAAAGGGAGGGGATGAGGCGATATTTATAGAAAAAGGAGGGGCGACATTACAAATTCTCAAGGGCGAACGGTTTTGAGACCATTTGGATTCAAATGGTTTGGAGACTGTATGGAGCCAAACGGTTTCGAGACCGTAAGGATCCAAATGGTTTTGAGATCGTATGGAGCCAAACGGTTTCGAGACCGTGTGGATCCAAATGGTTTTGAGACCGTATGGAGCCAAACGGTTTTGAGACCGTGTGGATCCAAATGGTTTCGAGACCGTGTGGATCCAAACGGTTTCAAAACCATTAGGATAGGATTAAAATGGTTTTTGGTTTTTATATTGTTATGTTTGTTTTAGATGCTATGATAGTTCTAAAATAAGAAATAAGAAATTAGAAAATTATCAAACTCAAGTAAAATAAAATAAAAGGTGATACTCAGTTCTTGGGTTGCCTCCCAAGTAGCGCCTTGGTTTTACATCACTGGCTCGACGAAGTTCTGACTTGGTTAGATTGATGTAGGAGGATCATGAATCTCAATAGTTTGCCTTGGAATTTTGTCAGTTGGGGTATAGTATTTCTTCAATCTATGGCCATTAACAGTTCTCTCCCCTCCATTGTCATTAATAATGATGATGGCTCCAGATGGGTAGATGTGCTTGATGGTAAATGGCCCAGACCACTTTGTGCGAAGTTTTCTGGGGAACATCTTGAGTCTGGATTTGAAGAGAAGGACTTTATCTCCGATGATGATATCTTTCCTTTGAAGATGTCCATCGTGCCACATCTTAGTCTTTTCCTTATAGATCCTGGTGCTTTGGTAGGCAGTCATTCATAGTTCCTCAAATTATTGTAATTGCAGTTGTCTATACTCGCCAATGCTTTTGAAATCGAAATTCAATTGTTTTATGGTCTACCAAGCTTTATGTTCCAGTTCAACTGGAAGATGACATGACTTCCCATATACCAAACGAAATGGAGTCGTTCCTATTGGTGTTTTGTAAGCAGTGCGGTATGCCCAAAGAGCATCAAGGAGCTTGGTAGACCAGTCTGTGCGATGTTTGTTGACCATCTTTTCTAAAATGGCTTTTAGCTATCTATTTGAAACTTTGACTTGGCCACTTGTCTATGGAGGGTAAGGTGTGGTGACCTTATGTTTAACTCCATATTTTTTTAAGAGAGCTTTGAAACTTCGTTCTAAGAAATGAGATCCTCCATCTGATATGATTGTTTGAGGGACTCTGAATCTAGGGAAGATAATATCCTTAAATATCTTGATAACTGGTTTGGAGTCGCAAGAAACATTGGCTATAGCTCTACCCATTTTGAAACGTAATCCACAACAACTAGTATATAGGAAAATCCATAAGAAGGGGGAAATGGACCCATATAATCTACTCCCCATACATCAAAGATTTCAATCTCTTGCCACAGAGTAAGAGGCATTTCATTCTTTTTAGATATACCACCGGAAAGCTGGCATTTATGGCAAGATCGTAAAAAATCATGGGTGTCCCTTACTGTGGCGAAGCATTCAAAAAATGGCATTAACCAAGCAGAAGCGATCATTAACAGCGGATTAACAAAAACCACTTAAAATTAAAACCTTTTTCAAAGAGATCCATTTCCAGGAAACTCTTAACAACAAGAACCAAAGTATTACATGTGCATTTTGGTCCACAAGTACATGCCATGTACCATATCTTCTCGAGGATTACATACATCAATTGCTTTGTAAAGTCTACACATGAGCAACACAAAACCTCAAGGCATTCAAGCCAAGATCTCAAATCGATTATAAAAACACTAAGTACTGATTCCTAGGACATGAGAGTACAGAGATGACACATAGGACTCATATCTATAAGACACGACAGTCAATATCTCCACTTGAGATGTTACTGCTATTCCACTCCTGATGCAGCTATCCTTTTTCCTGTTGTATGATTTCTACCTCTTCGTCCGCATCCACCTAAAAATGTTGGATCCCACGGGGGTGAGACAATTGAAAATTGTCCCAGCAAGAGATATAACTCTCTGCCAGAAACATTATTATTGTAGTTTAATAGAATAAAACTGAGCAGAGGATAAGCAGTTTAAAACATTCTCATCTTTTAAAGCATTGCAACTATCTATGATAGAGCAATAAATCATCTATTCTCTTTATAAGGAATAGGAAGAATAGGTATATCCTTTATCCATCATACTATATCAACATCTTAAGCTTATCATGTGATACTCATTATCATGGTATGTCATTCATGAATCATTCTCATTTCTATCTATTGTCCTTAGCTAATCTGCTAACCAGATATTGAATTGTATCAATCATGTGAGTATACATCATCATATTCTATTTAGACATTGGACTGTTCCAATCTAATTCAACCATTCCATGCATTGGACTATGCCAATCCAATGCAACCATTCCAGGCATTGGACTATGCCAATCTTGTGCAACCATTCCAGGCATTGGACTATGCCAATCCTCTACAACCATTCCAGGCATTGGGTTATTACCAATCATGTACACTTATTCCAGGTATTGGGTTATGACCAATCCTTTGATATTATTCCAGGTATTGGGTTATGACCAATCCTGTGATATTATTCCAGGTATTGGGTTATTACCAATCTTGTGCAATTATTCCAGGTATTGGGTTATGACCAATCATGTGATATTATTCCAGGTATTGGGTTATGCCCAATCCTATGATATTATTCCAGGTATTGGGTTATGACCAATCCTGTGATATTATTCCAGGTATTGGGTTATGACCAATCCTGTGATATTATTCCAGGTATTGGGTTATGACCAATCCTGTGATATTATTCCAGGTATTGGGTTATTACAAATCATGTGACATTATTCCAGGTATTGAACTATGTCAATCATGTGCATCATCATTGAATACCACATCAACTTTACTAGGTATTAAACCTTGGTCAAGCCATCATACTTATTCACATCCTTTATGAAATTCAAGTATCCTTCTTACCTCCTTTAAGATTATTCAAAACACTATAGCTCTTATTTGGCTATAAGCATAAAACATGCATTATCAAGATTTCATTATTATTATTGTATCCATTAGTTATTCTTATTATGTTACTAAGTTTCCATTGTCTATTTTGAACATTATCATTTCTTACATGAGACTTTATAAACATCTTGGTACCTCTCACTAGGCAACAACTACTCTCATGGCTCACAAGGCCCATTACACATCTTGTCACCTCTCACTAGGCAACAACTACTCTCATGGCTCACAAGGCCATTTAACATCTTGTCACCTCTCACTAAGAAACAACTATTAGGGTTAGAGTTTTCCCTTTATAGAAGAATAGGGTTTCAAGTTCATATTATTAATCCAAACCCTAATTCATTGATCCATTCATCTAGGAGCATACATTAATATCATAAGTATTCAATCATACTTATTTATTCTCATCCTTTATCATTAAATGAATTATCAACACAAGATATGAGTTTCTCTCTCATCTTTACCAGAATATGATTACACCATACTTTATTGACTTGGCTTAACCTTTTTCTTAAAATATTTTAGCCCACACTTATCAAAGTGCATTACATTGTAATTTAATAATTATCATAACACACTTCATGTGTTACTCATCCAAGTATACTGGATTTAAGGCACATTGAGGTATAACAACCATGAGGTGTTGAATGTGATATCTATCATGTCTTGATGTATCACTTTCCTCATCACCTTGAACTTACTTAAGTTTATCAATTTATCTTGTATTAGGGCATTTCCCATCCTAATACTTTATGCACCAGATCATCACATTTATCATGTAATGTATTGGTCATAAATTACTCATTTGATTTATTCAAACATTATCAATGATATGGACTTATCTCATATTAAGGCATTATTGATATAAGGTTATCCATTATAAACCACTTTAGGTGTTTTACCTACCAATACATTATTCACTACTCCATTATTAGGAATAGGGTTTCCCTTCTTTATCAATTAGGGATTTGCACAATCTCACTCTATGTTGGGGTTTCACATAACATCACCCAATATTAGGGTTTCACATAACATCACCCTATATTAGGGTTTCGCATAACATCACACTATATTGGGGATTCACATGGCATTACCCTAGATTAGAGTTTCTTACAACATTTCCCCAAATTAGAATTTCATGAAGCTTTACCCAAATTTAGGGTTTCATGAGACATCCTCTTTTAAATTAGGGTTTACCAACAAAATACCTTGAATTAGGGTTTACCATATCATTACCCTTAAATTAGGGTTAAGGTTCATCAATCTTCTTGATTAGGGTTTCATGATCTCATCATCATGGATCAGACCCTAATTACATATTTTATTCATGATAAAAGTGTTGAGGATCAATCACTACATAACTAACACTCATGTATAAGTTCCTCTCTCTCTCATCCTCTCTAGGATGTTAATTACTTCAATCTTGATTAGATTGAATCAACATGAATGAAGGGTTAGCGTAGTGTATTAAGTCATTGCTTCCATAAGCATCAAAGGTTAATCACTCTAAAGGTGCTAATCACCTAAGCACATCAGAGGTACAACCACTGATTTCAACTTTGATATATGTCATTAACAATCAAGGGGTTAATTGGTACTTTCTGGAATTGAATCAATTAGACCTTCAAACAGACTTGAAGTACCTTGACCTTCAAACGGTCTTGAAGTACCTTGACCTTCAAATGGTCTTGGTTCAAGTGTAACTCAAAACAACCCATTCAGTCTTGAAACTAAATCAACCCATTCGGTCTTGAAACTGAATCAACCCATTCGGTCTTGAAACTGAATCAACCATTAGATCTTGAGATTGATTTCATTCATTCGGTCATGAAACTGAATGCTCATCAATTGGTTTGAAACTGAATGGACAATCCAACATTGAGATCAATTGAACCTCAAACGGTTTGAGATCGTTTGATCCCAACTGGTCAACACCTCCATTCGGTCAACAGTTTCATTCGGTCAACACTTTCATTCGGTCAACCCTTTCATTCGGTCAACACTTTCATTCGGTCAACACTTTCATTTAGTTAACACTTTCATTCGGTCAACACTTTCATTCGATCAACCTATTCAAACGGTTTGAAACTGTTTCAACATCAATAAGAGTTTTGAATCCAATTGAATTAGGGTTTAAAATTAAGGGACCATCGATTGTTGAATCCTTTTTATCTTAATCATATATAACCATTGAATCTTCCTCCAATCCTAACATTACTTGACCACAAATGGTCTTGGGCCCCTTATGACTTCAAACGGTCTTGAGACTTTTTGCTCTCAAACGGTCTTCAGACCGTTTGGTGTCAAACGGTCTTGAGACCATTTGATCACCAAAAAGCAAAACCGTTTGCACATGTTATATGTTGAGGTGTATGCTTAAGATGACATCATCATCTTCAAGCTTCAAACCTTCAAAATCATTTGTGATTCTTATGGTGATTTCAACAATTAATCAAATGGAATTTTGAGAATGAAGAAAAAATCAACATATGATAAAGGAATGAAATTAATAACAATGTTTTAAGGGTTCAACTTATATAACCCGCCTTCAAAATTGAATCCAAGCTTCAAGCTTCACATCCTCAATGGTGAATGAACCTTTTTCAACTGTCCAAGGTCCGTTCTCAAGTCTGTGAGTGAAATGAATGACCAAGGTTGAAGATTGAATGAAGAAAAGAAGAAATTAAGCATTGAATTTCGATTTCCACCATGAAATCAAGGTTGAAGATGACTATGGAGCTTACCTACAGGTTGGGGAACGTCCTCCTGTTGCTCCAAAGCTCCCTTGTGCATGGCCAAAGCAAGGAAAGAAAGAAGGGTCGAAAAGAGTCTTTCATGTGGGTGAAAAATGGGATATATGTAAAGGGATTTCATGAGCGAGAAAGTGATAATTAATTCCTTCAACTCCCAAAATTGGTGCCACATACTCCCCTCAATCCCTTTAATACGAATCCATCTCCCCCACCTTGTAATTCCTCTTCATTATCCATGAATTAAAAGAAAACAAGTTAAGCATCGTAACCATTTTAATAATAATATCCAAAATTGAGTAGATATTACTTTTTCTTTAAGTAATGTGAGTGGGCTCTCCACTCACTTTAGATATTTCGTGGCCTTTTCAAGTCATAAGTACGTCCACACTTATACAAATCCAACCATATCATTTTTGTTTGAAGGCACTTCAATTAATATATTTACTTTTGCATTAAATTGAATTAGGGTTTCAATTATGCTTAAATCTTGATTATTTTAATATCAAGATTCTCTCTCCTTCAAAGTGATTCAAATGAGGAGCCCCTCTCATTTTTGTTTCTATACATGATTCCAAAAACATTAGGGACTCTCTAGAAGTGGTATTTTGCATATTGAACCCTAGGTTTTGGGTAAATTGCACATTACTCCAAAACTAGGTTTTAATGCACAAGGATTGCTTAATAAGCTCTTTCTTGGTGCTCAGGCTACCACAAGCCATACCTTTGCATCATTTTTATTCTTATAATGCTTCAATACTTTAGGAAGATTTTTATCATGTAACATTTGCAATTTAACCCCTCAACTTGGGTAATTTGCAGTTTAGTCCAAAACAAGTAAAACATTGTTTCAACATTATTCAAAAAGGACTAAAATTGAAACATAAGTTCCTCTTGGGCCTTAATTACTTTTCAAAAGATAAGAGAAATCATATAATTAAATTTATTAAGCAAAACCTCTCGGGTTAAAGCATAACCCAGGTCAGGGATGTTACAAGTTATAAATCCCTAACAAGGATTTCGTCCCCGAAATCCCAGATAAAGGAAGACAAATATTTTTCATTCATCATATCATCAAGCCTTCACATAACATTTGAATGTGATGCAGATGCCATAGAACTTTGATCAACACAAAGTCCTTCCATGCAGGGTTATCATAGAACTTGTCACATAGGACACATACTCTACTATTTCTTTTCATAAGGGAGGGTTTCCTATCTTACAGAATTATTTTTGGCTTAATAAGATTTTCCCACAATGATTTTTTTTTACAATTGTTCCTTTGACTCATACATATTTTCTGATGTCATGTTTATGCGGGGCATAAACCCCTAACATATGGTATTCATACTACAATATATAACTTGGACAATTTTCAAAGTTGGCCCTTCTAGGTAACCAAACATTACTTCTTATGAGGAGTCATGTTCCCATTTTCTCATATCATTGAAAGTTCTTGGATACTAGGATTCTTTACCTTGGTATCCATTATATGTTCCAAAAACACATCACATCATCATCATGATTACTAGATTTGGGTATTCAGACCCTCAGTCCATCATTTGAACATTATTACCTCTCATCAGGTAACTGTTACCTCTAGGTCCTCAGACCAAGGTATACATTATACTATACATCTTCTTTTGTTTATAAATTGATTTATGATTTAACTCAGATCCCTTTGTGTATCAATTAGGATGTGGTATAAATATCCATGCCACATCTTCTATCTCATTATGCTCTTTAAATTGTCTCAAAATGACTACTTGATCAGAGTAATCAGAAAGATAGCAATCTAAGAGTAACATACTTACCTTATCTTCAATAGATGAATACCTGGCCAGGGTATTCAAGAACTGAAGTTAGGTAGTATGTATTGGTTTTTATATTATGTTTCATGTCTTTAAGTTTTACTACTTAGTATCTTAAATTTTCTCTGGGTGTTTCTTCTATATCTCTTCCCTTTTCTATGTGAAGAGAAAAATTTCAAAACATACAAGAGAACATTGGACTAAATTTAAGTTCTCATCCTTCTTAGCTCTTCCTCATGTCCTCATAAGATTAATTAAAGGAATCTCAACAACAACTACATTTTTTGTAATTAGTAGACAGAGAGTAGAAAAAAAAGGAAAGATAATTCAGAATAAAATGTTTTATCTGACATGTTACCTTTATGGGTTATCTAGTATTTTATCTGACCCAATACATGGAGTCAGTTGTCATCTGCTATTCCCTTTGTCCTCTACTACCAGAGGTAGATGGACCAAACTGTGACACTTGTCTTCATCCTCAGCCTTCTGCTTCACTAACCTGGGGTCCTTGTGGGTTTTGTAGATTATGTCTTGACTGTTGGGTTACCACATGATTTCTTCTTGGACACTGCTGCCTAAAATGTCCAATCTGTCCACATTTATGGCAAGTTCGGCCCTCACTTAATGACCACTGCATTGATGTACTATATTGTGGTTGAACTGATGTTATTGAAAACTTTGGTTGTTTAGTACCACCAATCCACTATTCTTTTGACTGTGTAGACCTCATTTTGAGGTTTCCCTCATGTTTCTTTGTCACAGACCTTTCTATCCTCCGAATTGACTCCATAAATGTGGCAAACTTCTCTCTACTTTCTAATGCAGCTGCCGAGATAGACACCTCATCATTTAGTCCTTTCTCAAAATGTCGAATCTTCTCCTGCTCAGTAGCAGCCATTTGAGGACAAAACTGTAAAAGTTCCATAAACCTAGCTTCATATTCATTTATTGACATGGTTACCTATCAAACCTTCTCAAACTGTGAAATCTTTTCGTCTAAATATTTTCTTGGAAAATATTTATTGACGAATTCTTGATGAAATTCCTCACAACCAACCTCTTCGTCATTCCTTTTTACTTCTTCTATGGCCCACCAATGGCCAGCACTACCCTTCAAAAGGTATACAACATGTTTGACTTTATCATCATCTGGAATACTAAGGATCTTAAAAGCCTTTTCTAACTCAGTGAGCCATAGATCAGCATCTGCTGGGTCAGTTGTCCCAGCATATTCTATAGATCCTACACGACGTAGTCGTTCAAAAGTCTTACCAGACCCATGTCCCTCATTGGGAGTTGGTGCCCTAGGTGCTGGTGCTGGCATCTGGTCTACCATATGCCTCATTATGGTCATGAATTCCCTAAATAGAGAATGAAAGGTTGGGTTTTCTATCATATCTTCATCAAAATGGGGATTCTCAGGCACTAATTCATCTCTAGCCTAATCCCTTGCACCTCCTACTGGTGTAGCAACATTACCTTCAGCAACGTGATCCTCATGTTCTCCATACATATTAAAGCTATCTCCCTACGTCTACATAAGCAGAAGTCACTATAAGATATACTGGAGGACACTAGAACAGACTCAACACCTTAGTCCTATGTCTTTGTAGACTCAATGAACCTAGAGCTTTGATACCACTAAACTGTGGTGAAGCGTTTGAATAAAACGTCATTAACCAAGCGAAAGAGATCATTAACAATGGATTAACAAAAATCACTAAAAGTTAAAACCTTTTTCAAAGAGATCCAATTCCAGGAAACTCTTAACAACAAGAACCAAAGTATTACATGTGCATTCTGGTCCACAAGTACATGCCATGTACCATATCTTCTCGAGGATTACATACATCAATTTCTCTATTAAGTCTACACATGAGAAACACAAAACCTCGAGGCATTCAAGCCAAGATCTCAAATTGATTATAAAAACACTAAGTACTGACTCCTAGGACCTGAGAGTACAGAGACGACAAGACCCATATCTATAATACATGACAGTCAGTATCTCCACCTGAGATGTTACTGTTGTTCCACTCCTGATGATGCTGTCCTTTTTCCTGCTGTATGATTTCTACCTCTTCGTCCATGTCCACCTAAAAATGTTGGATCCCATGGGGGTGAGACAATTGAAAATTGTCCCAGCGAGAGATATAACTCTCTGCCAAAAACATTATGATTGTAGTTTAATAGAATCAAACTGAGCAGAGGATAAGAAATTCAGAACATTCTCATCTTTTAAAGCATTGCAACCATCTATGATAGAGCAGTAAATCATCTATTCTCTTTATAAGGAATAGGAAGAACATGTATATCCTTTATCCATCATACTATATCAACATCTCAAGCTTATCATGTGATACTCATTATCATGGTATGTCATTCATGAATCATTCTCATTTCTATCTGTTGGCCTCAGCCAATCTGCTAACCAGATATTGAATTGTATCAATCGTGTGAGTATACATCATCATATTCTGTTCATACATTGGACTGTGCCAATCCTGCGCAACCATTCCATGCATTGGACTATGCCAATCCTGTGCAACCATTCTAGGCATTGGACTATGTCAATCCTGTGCAACCATTCTAGGCTTTGGACTATTCCAATCATGTGCAACCATTCCAGGCATTGGGCTATTACCAATCCTGTGCAATTATTCTAGGTATTGGGTTATGACCAATCCTGTGATATTATTCTAGGTATTGGGTTATAACCAATCCTATGATATTATTCCAGGTATTGGGTTATTACAAATCCTGTGAAATTATTCTAGGTATTGGGTTATTACCAATCCTGTGCAATTATTCCAGGTATTGGGTTATGACCAATCATGTGATATTATTCCAGGTATTGGGTTATGACCAATCCTTTGATATTATTCCAGGTATTGGGTTATGACCAATCCTGTGATATTATTCTAGGTATTGGGTTATGACCAATCCAGTGATATTATTCTAGGTATTGGGTTATGACCAATCCTGTGACATTATTCCATGTATTGAACTATGTCAATCTTGTGCACCATCACTGAATACCACATCTCCTTTACTCGATATTAAACCTTGGTCAAGCCATCATACTTATTCACATCCTTTATGAAATTCAATTATCCTTCTTACCTCCTTTAATCTTATTCAAAACACTATAGCCCTTATTTGGCTATAAGCATAAAGCATGCATGATCAAGATTTCATTATTATTATTGTATCCATTAGTTATTCTTATTATGTTACTAAGTTTCCATTTTCTATTTTGAACATTAGCATTTCTTACATGAGACTTTATAAACATCTTGTTACCTCTCACTAGGCAACAGCTACTCTCATGGCTCATAAGGCCCATTACACATCTTGTCACCTCTAACTAGGAAACAACTACTCTCATGGCTCACAAGGCCATTAAACATCTTGTCACCTGTCACTAAGAAACAACTATTAGGGTGAGAGTTTTCCCTTTATAGACGGATATGGTTTCAAGTTCATATTATTAATCCAAACCCTAATTCATTTCTCCTTTCATCTAGGAGCATAAATTAATATCATCAGTATTCAATCATACTTATTTATTCTCATCCTTTATCATTAAATGAATTATCAACACAAGATATGAGTTTCTCTCTCATCTTTACCAGAATATGATTACACCATAATTTATTGACTTGGCTTAAACTTTTTCTTAAAGTATGTTAGCCCACACTTATCAAAGTGCATTACATCTTAATGTAATAATTATCATATCACACTTCATGTCTTACTCTTCCAAGTATACTAGATTTAAGGTTCATTGAGGTATATCAACCTTGAGGTGCTGAATGTGATATATATCATGTCTTGATGTATCACTTTTGTCATCACCTTGATCTTACTTAAGTTTATCAATTTATCTTGTATTTGGGCATTTCCCATCCTAATACATTATGCACCAGGACATCACATTTATCATGTAATGTATTGGTCATAAATTACACATTTGATTTAGTCAAACATTATCAATGATATGGACTTATCTCAGATTAAGACATTATTGATATAAGGTTATCCATTATCAACCACTTTAGGTGTTTCACCTACCAATACATTATTCACTACTCCATTATTAGGAATAGGGTTTCCCTTCTTTATCAATTAAGGTTTTGCACAATCTCACTCTATGATAGGGTTTCACATAGCATCACCCTATATTAAGGTTTCACATAACATCACCCTATATTAGGGTTTCACATAACATCACACTATATTGGGGATTCACATGGAATTAGCCTATTTTAGGGTTTCTTACAACATTTCCCCAAATTAGGATTTCATGAAGCTTAACCCGAATTTAGGGTTTCATGAGACATCCTCTTTTAAATTAGGGTTTACCAATAAAATACCCTGAATTAGGGTTTACCATATGATTACCCTAAAATTAGGGTTAAGGTTGATCAATCTTCTCGATTAGGGTTTCATGATTTCATCATCATGGATCAAACCCTAATTACATATTTTATTCATGATAAAAGTTATGAGGATCAATCACTACATGACTAACACTCATGTATAAGTTCCTCTCTCTCATCCTCTCAAGGATGTTAATTACTTCAATATTGATTAGATTGAATCAACATGAATGAAGGGTTAGCATAGTGTATTAAGTCATTGCTTCCATAAGCATCAAAGGTTAATCACTCTAAAGGTGCTATTCACCTAAGTACATTAGAGGTACAACTGCTGATTGCAACTTTGATATATGCCATTAACATTCAAGGGGTTAATTGGTACTTTCTGGAATTGAATCAATTAGACCTTCAAACGGTCTTGAAGTACCTTGACCTTCAAACGGTCTTGAAGTATCTTGACCTTCAAACGGTCTAGGTTCAAGTGTAACTCTAAACAACCCATTCGGTCTTGAAACTGAATCAACCCATTCGGTCTTGAAACTGAATCAACCATTCGATCTTGAGACTAATTTCATTCATTCGGTCTTGAAACCGAATGCTCATCAATTGTTTTGAAACTGAATGGACAATCCAACATTGAGATCGATTGAACCTCAAACAGTTTGAGATCGTTTGATCCCAAATGGTCAACACTTTCATTCGGTCAACACTTTCATTCGGTCAACCCTTTCATTCTGTCAACACTTTCATTCGGTCAACCTATTCAAACGGTTTGAAACTGTTTCAACATCAATTAGAGTTTTGAACCCAATTGAATTAGGGTTTAAAATTAAGCGACCATCGATTGTTGAATCCTTTTTATCTTAATCATATATAACCATTGAATCTTCCTCCAATCATAACATTACTTGACCAAAAATGCTCTTGGACCCCTTATGACCTCAAACAGTCTTCAGACCGTTTGCTCTCAAACGGTCTTGAGACCATTTGGTGTCAAACGGTCTTGAGACCGTTTGATCACCAAAAAGAAAAATTGTTTGCACATGTTCTATGGTGAGGTGTGTGCTTTAGATGACATCATCATCTTCAAGATTCAAAGCTTTGAAATCAATTGTGATTCTTATGGTGATTTCAACAATTAATCAAATGGAATTTTGAGAATGAATAAAGAATCAACATATGATAAAGGAATGAAATTAATAATAATGTTTTAAGGGTTCAAGTTATATAACCCACCTTTCAAATTGAATCCAAGCTTCACGTCCTCAATGGTGAATGAAGCTTTTTCAAATGTCCAAGGTTCGTTCTCAAGTTTTTTAGTGAAATGAATGGCCAAGGTTGAAGATTGAATGAAGAAAAGAAGAAATTAAGCATTGAATTTCGATTTCCACCATGAAATCAAGGTTGAAGATGACTATGGAGCTTACCTACAGGTTGGGGTACATCCTCCTATTTCTCCTAAGCTCCCTTGTTCACGGACAAAGCAAGGAAAGAAAGAAGGGTCGAAAAGAGTCTTTCATGTGGGTGAAAAATGGGATATATGTAAAGGAATTTCATGAGAGAGAAAGTGATAATTAATTCCTTCAAATCCCAAAATTGGTGCCACATACTCCCCTAAATCCCTTGCATACGAAGCCATCTCCCCCACCTTGTAATTCCTCTTCATTATCCATTAATTAAAAGAAAACAAATTAAGCACCTTAACCATTTTAATAATAATATCCAAAATTGAGTGGATAATACTTTTTCTTTAACTAATGTGAGTGGGCTCTCCACTCACTTTAGATATTTTGTGGCCTTTTCAAGGCATAAGGACGCACACACTTATACAAATCCAACCATCTCATTTTTGGTTGAAGGCACTTCAATTAATATATTTATTTTTGCATTAAATTGAATTAGGGTTTCAATTATGCTTAAATATTGATTGTTTTATTATCAAGATTATCTCTCCTTCAAAGTGATTCAAATGAGGCGCCCCTCTCATTTTCGTTTCTCTACATGATGCCAAGAAACATTAGGGACTCTCTAGAAGTGGTATTTTGCATATTGAACCCTAGGTTTTGGGTAAATTGTACATTACTCCAAAACTACGTTTTAATGCACAAGCATTGCTTAATAAGCTCTTTCTTGGTGCTCAGGCTACCACAAGCCATACCTCTGCATAATTTTTATTTTTATGATGCTTCAATACTTTACGAAAATTTTATCATGTAACATTTTCAAGTTAACCCCTCAACTTGGGTAATTTGCACTTTAGTCCAAAACAAGTAAAACATTATTTCAACATTATTCAAAAAGGAATAAAATTGAAACAAAAGTTCCTCTTGGGCCTTAAATACTTTTCAAAAGATAAGAGCAAGCATATAATTAACTTTATTAAGAAAAACCTCTAGGGTTAAAGGATAACCCAGGTCAGGGATGTTAGACTTACTATCGTTAGCCAAAAGAACCCTGATTGTAGAACTTTGAGGGTGGTCTTCTTTGAACTCATATGCCCCCAAGTAGGGCCAGAATGACAATGTTCTAGGACTGGGATAATTTCTTCTTATGGTAGGCAATGATAGAATATTCTGTCTATGCACAAGTGAAAAAGGTATGGTTCATCCCAAAAATATTGCTTGGCGTCATGAAGAAATTTCTTTCTGTCGTGGTAGGAAGCAGAAGGGTGGATAATTCATGTAGCCAGGTAGTTTACTATATCGGCATACCAAGGAAATATGGTAATGACTTTCATGAGTTGGTCATTGGGCAAAGATTCTTGACTAGTTATATTGTCATCATCATGAGGCTCGATGCGACTTAAATGATCTGCAAAAACTTTTTCTACCCCGCTTTTATCTTTTATTTCTAAGTCAAATTCGTATAGCATCAATACCCAGCAGATGAGTCTGGGTTATGCATCTTGTTTTTGAATTTGGTATTTAATTGCATAATGGTCAGTGTATCTTATGACTTTTGATCCAATTAGATAAGAGTGAAATTTCTCAAAGGCATAAACGATAGCCAAAAATTATTTTTCAGTAGTTGTATAATTCTTTTGGGCCTCGTCTAGCATCTTTGATGCATAGTATATCACACAGTGCTTCTTGACTATTCTTTGCCCTAGCACCGCTCCTATAGCGTAGTCGCTTGCGTCACACATTATCTCGAATGGTTGTGACCAATAGGGTGCTCTCAGAATGGGTGCAGAGATTAGAGCAGTTTTTAAGGTCATGAAGTTGTTTAAGCATTCATGATCAAAATTGAAATCTGCATCTTTTGTCCACAAATGGGTCATGGGCTTTGCTATTTTGGAGAAATATTTAATAAATCTTCGATAAAATCCAGTGTGGCCTAGAAATGCTCGTACTCCTCTAATGTCTTTAGGTGGGGACAGTTTTGAAATTACATCAATCTTTGCCTTATCCACTTCAATTCCGCTTTCACTCACTCGGTGCCTGAGGATAACACCTTCTATCACCTTAAAGTGACATTTCTCCCAATTGAGGATCATGTTTGTTTCCTCACATCTTTGTAAAACTTTCTCAAGGTTCAGTAGACAGTTATCAAAAGAATTTCCCTAGACTAAAAAATCATCCATAAATATTTCCATGATTGACTTAGTTAATCCTGTGAATATTGCATACATGCACCTTTGGAAGGTTGCGGGCACGTTACATAGCCCGAAAGGCATCCTTCTGATGGCGTAAGTTCCAAAATGGAAAGTGAAGGTTGTCTTTTCTTGGTCTTCTAGGTGTATTGGGATTTGATAGAACCTAGAATAACCATCAAGGTAACAAAAGAATTTTTGGTGGGCCAAACGTTCAAGGATTTCATCAAGGAAAGGTAGAGGGAAGTGATCTTTTCTTGTTTCTTTGTTCAACTTCCTATAATCGATACACATCCTCCATCCAGTGATAGTCCTTGTGGGTACTAGCTCGTTTTTATCATTCAGAACGACAATAGTCCTCCCCCTTTTTAGGGACCACTTGGACCGGGCTAACCCATTGAGAATCAGAAATGGGATATATGATACTAGCTTTTGGATTTGTCAAGACGTTCTCCAGATCATCAGATGGTTTGGCTATTTCTTGTTGTAATTAAGACATTTTTTCTATTGCCTCGAGAAAAAAAAAACTACTTCCTCGATATTGGGACCTTTTAGGCTATTAAGGATTCTGAATTGAATGGCTTCCTTTCCTAGTCTTAAGATAATTGTACCAGCTGCAACGTCGATAAGTGTTCTGGCCGTGGTAAGGAAGGGTCTGTAAAATGTTATTAGATATCTTAGATCTTCCTTTATATCCATAATAACAAAGTCGCAAGGGACGTAAGAGTCCTTTCCTATCCTGATTGGGATATCTTCAATGATCCACAACGGTGCAGTGATGGTAGAATCAGCCAGCTGTATTGTCATTGTAGTGGGTAACAATTTGGTAAAACCCAACCTTTTACACATTGAGAAAGTCATAATAGATATGCTAGCTCCCATATCAGCTAATCCTTTTTTTCTAGAGGCATTTCTGATTGAACATTGGATACCAACGGAACCGGGATCCTTTTGTTTTTTCGGCATTTTGTTGAGAATAATATCAAAAGTTGTCTGAGCTAGTTTAATAGTCTCTTGTTCTTCGGTCATACATTTCCTTGATAGCAAGGTCTTTAGGTATTTGGCCCAAGCTGGTATTTCAGAGAGGGCATCAAGGAATGGAATATCAATATAAAGTTTCTTCATTGCTTCCTTAAATTTCTGGAATCTAGTATCCAGTTTAGTCCCTCTCATCCTGCCTGTATATGGTATTATGGGCTTATATGGTGAGACTTCAGGTTCTTTGAAATCTAGTTCCTTTTCCTTCCCCTTCTCGATTTCTATAGTATTTTCAGCTTTTGAATTCGTGCTTGCAATTGGGATGATTACAGCTATATCTTCATCTTCCTGAATGATTTTTTTTGGCTTCAGGGAGGACACGACCAGACCATGTGGTAATGGATTTCAATTTTTCTTGTCTGGGTTGATCGTGTCTTGGGTTTATCTCTGGCTGACCAGCAAAGGTTCCTGTTGGAGGTTTTAATTGGGCTGCAATATGTGCTAACTGTGCTTCGACGGATTTTTGTTGGGCTTGCTAGTTAGCTAGCATGGTTTGTTGTGATTGCAACATTTGTCTTATCAATGACAGTTCATTTGTTGGTGGAGGAAGATTATTCTTTGGTGGATTTTTTGATACTATTGTAGTTGTTGTTGTTGAGGTGCGGGTAATTGGGGTTGTGGAATTTGTGGTTGTTGCAGTTGAGGTTGCTGCAATTGCAGGTGCAATGGAAGATGAGTGTATTGGTAATATGCAGAAGGGTTTCTTGGTTGTGTGAATCCTTGAAATCCTCCTCTGAAGTTTCCCTGGTTTCGATTATAGTTGTTCTAGTAACCTGGTGGCGATCTATTAAAAACTCCTCCTTGGGTCTGGTGTTGTGGGTTGGCAGTCCCAGCAGGATTCTGATACTGAAACCTGGGATGGTTTCTTGTTTGATTCGGGTTATAATAGGCTTGTCCTGGTATAGTGTGTATGGAATTGACTTGCTCCGGTAACAGATCCTCAGGATGTTCGATGATAGGTTCATATTGAGGTTGCGGTGTCTACATGTCCATCATCACATTGTATAGGAGACCACATGATAATGTGGGATGATCGGATGCATGACATGCCTCACAAGTCCTGGTAGATGTCTTGACCTGTTGGGGGCTCTTCATTTCTCTGAGTGTCGTTTCAAGGATTTGTTGCTTGTGAGCTATAGTTTTTAGGGCTTCGGCGATGGCTTTCATTTCCATTGATTCTTCAGCTTTACAAACTTTTATAATTCCCCCGATGGATGACCTTCCCCGATTGGATTAGTTCTCGGCTCCAAGTGTAACAATCCTCCAGGCATCTTCGTAGTTCTTTTGCATGAAATTCCCCCCAGATGAGGAATCCAAAAATTTATTAATTCCATCACTTACTCCTCTATAGAATGTTTCTATCAGTTGATTTTGGGAGATTCCATGATGTGGGCATTTCCATAAAAGTTCCTTGAATCTTTCCCACGATTCTGCCAGTGATTCCCCTGGGAGTTGAGAAAAGTGATTAATTTGTCCCCTGGTCTCATAAGTCAATGAAGGTGGAAAGAACTTCTCTAGAAACTTTTCTTCCAAAGGAGACCAAGTGATGATTGGCTCCCCATCTAGCGTGTCATACCATCTTAATGCCCTTCCGGAAAAGGTGAAGTGAAAAAGGTGTAGCATGATTGCGTCGAAAGGAACTCCGGCATGTGGTACTAAACGACAAAGAGACTTGAATCGTTTTAGGTGATCCATGCAATCATCCCCAGCACTTCCAGAGAACAAAATGCCTTGCATAATCTGGATCCATTGTGTGTAGATCTCAAAGTTAGGAACATTGATGAATGGGGGCCTAACTACGTTATTATTTTCAAAGTTCTTAGGAATGACATAATCTCGAAGTTGCTTGTTTCACAACACTATCTGAGAAGAAGTTGTGGCTTCTTCATTCTCAGCTTGAATGCAGGCATGTTCTTCATCTTGGACCTCAGATTGAATCTGAGCACGTATGTCAACAATAAGTTGTGCTCTTTGAGCTGTTATGGCCGCATTGACTCATTCCATAACCAAAGTGGCTTGGCACTATTGTTCAGCCATTTGTCTGGCTTGTTGGCGGTTGAGTCGGATGCATCGGTGGAAGCTTCGTTCTACCTCAGAGTCGTACCCTGGTTCAGGGGAGAATCGGATGTTATGCAAAGGTTGTATACATGTTTTCTACCTGAGTAGAAGAAGAAACACACTTTAGATAATGCAGAGAAATGATGAAATCAAGGTGATATGAATGATGGTTAAAGAAAAGTGTAAAATCCTAATCAACTAGAAAGTTAATAAGTAAAATTAAAATGTTCCATTGTCCCCAGCAACGACGCCAATTTTTTGATGGAGCCCCCACTTATGTGGAGTTGTGTGCACCACTAAAAATCCTAGAGATAGTAAGTCTCTATGTTTAGCCTTGTGTATGCTAAAATAAGATCTCCACCCATGTATGCTAAGATACATGGAAGTCTTATCATAGTATAGTTAAGGGTCGAATCCATGAGACAACGGTCTTGTTAAGAGTTTAACAAGATCGAAAACGTAATAATCCTACTTATCCACTTAAAAGTTCATATTTAGATCAAAGAGTTGGTTTTATGATTAAAATAATGTGCTGAGAAAGTAAATAAGAAGGTAAACTTAAGGTTGTAAATGATATTTGGAAACCACTAGGATGTGATCGAGTTTCACCACCACTACGCATGGATCAAAACATACATCATAATAGCATGGATTGCAAAGAAGAGAGTCTAGACAGTTAGTATCTTTGTAGACATAGCTTCCTTTTAGATAACTAACTATGAGAAATGTGAAAGCGTTGCAATGCCAGCCATCCCCAAACGAATGGTCACTTACTTTGCATCACTCCCTTTGCAAAGTGGGTTCCTCAACCTGTCAAGGTTGTACGTTCATACGTCAACTGATTCCATTTCATAGTGTGAAAGTACAACGATGGAGGTGAGTTTACTCCACTCTTTGAGAAATGCTCCTAGATACCGAACCAAACATATGGTGACTACATACAATTTGGAACCAACAAGAAGTCGATATTCAAATCTAGAAGTACAAACATAGACAATTTGCACTAATAGATAATAGACAACACAAGTTGGTGATCAAGTAACTAGCATTCATTAAACGATTGATGTTGAACTGAAAAGATAGTAATTTTTTTATTGCAAACTCATGAATTATAATGTATGAAATGAAAACATGGGTAACGGGGCTACTCCCCGCACCCTAGTGTATGGGACTACTCGCTCATGGCAAGAACAAAGAAGGAGGAGGGAAGAGAGAGAGAGAAAGAATCATCTCCATTTAGGAGGGAGGAAGGTCGACCCCTTGGAGTAGAGAGCAACTATCTTCACACCACATGGTTGACTTGATGAAGAATTCTTCACTTCCCACCTTCTATGTCGATGAGAGAGAAAGTAGCTTGAGGATGAAGTGTGGATCTTGGATCGGCAGCCTTGGGGCATAGGATGGACGATGAATTAGCTCTAGAACAGTCTGGGTATCCTTTGGGCATCCAAGCATTCGATGCCTAATGAGAACTCCTTTAGTTCTATTTATAGGCTTCCAAGGAGTACCAAACGGTCTTGGGACCGTTTGGGTCTTTAATGGTTTGGGGACCGTTTGGCATCATGCGGTCTCAGGACCGTTTGTCTTCAAACAGTCTCGGGACTGTTTGGCTTCATACGGTCTTGGGATTGTTTGACTTCATGCGGTCTCCAGACCATTTGCTTTTATTCGGTCTTGGGACCATTTGAGTTCATACGGTCTTGGGACCGTTTGCGTTCATTCGGTTTTCAAATCGTTTTCCTTTATTCATTCTTGGGACCGTTTGAGTTCATTCGGTCTTCAGACCATTTGCCTTTATTCGGTCTTTGGACCGTTTGAGTTCATACGATCTTGGGACCATTTGGACTTCATTTGATCTTGGGACTGTTTGCCTTTATTCGGTCTTGGGACCGTTTGAGTTCATTCGGTCTTGGGACCATTTGAGTTCATTCGGTCTGGGGACCGTTTGGACTTCATTCGGTCTTGGGACCATTTGGGGCATTTGCAATTTTTTTGGGTTCTTTGTGTAAGAAAAAAAAGATAAATGTTAGTTTAATGTTGAATTCATAATAACATAGAAAGTTAAGGATTATATCTAATTTATCTAAGAAAGAGTATGGAAAATTAAGAAAAACTAGTAAGATAACATCACAAAATCAGAGGTTATCACTATAGAGACACCATCGAAGAGTAGGTGGTTGAAGGCCACACTAGCTATGAGGTATTTTCGCTAAGCAAGCCTCGGGACCAGGTATGTCTTGTTAAACCATACTTCCTATTTCATAGTTGTTGTTGTGATCTGCTGGTCGAGGGTTTTTGGTTAGATAAAAATTTTGTTTCCACTACCTATTCAGTCCCACATAACCCAACAAATTTATCCATTCATAGCTATTGCAATAGAGGTATGAGTCTCAAAGATTTTGAAGATAAAATATTAGGTTACGTGTAAATAATATGTACTTACTGATCTTTTACGTCATCAATCTTCCACTCTTTTTTAAGATTATCATATTCATTATTTAATTTGCAAAATTTCTCAAACTAAGATCCATATTTGGATATAGTATTCATGGTGTTTGTATACATATTATTATATTTAACGCATATGCTTCATACATGAAATTCTATCTCACCGTTTCATCCTTGTGTATACAAGACATTGGTTCGATCTTCAAATATTTTCCTCTTAATTCATTTTAAAAATAAAAAAATAGATTGACATTCAGAAGTCATTTTTATTGATCACAAGTCAATATCAACTAACACTTTTCATGCTGACATGAGGTATAGGATTGGTGTTGAGCATCTCTTGTACTTATGGACCCTCTCCACACAACAATAAGTTAGGGTGGTATCTATTGATCATACCTTGGTCATAATCAACCCTCTGCAACAACCAACATTGACACACCAATAGTAACATCCTTTGGTCACTTGTGACATATTATTAGCACATGGAATTTCCCTCCTTTCTGTAGAAGTTGTAGTTGAAAATGATTATTAAATTTAATGAAGCTTGTATAAGCAAGGTTGGTTGTATTTTTTTAGTCCCTTGGGACAAGAATTAAATATTTCATGGTCCAAGGTTTTAAATGTGAATGAGTTTTGTTCTATTATTTATAATATTTCATTGTGGATCCATAGTAAACAAAATGGGATGACATATGTCAATTTTGAGACCATATTTTTGAATTGATAAGAGGTTAGTTTAAAAACCAAGGAATTCACATTCAAAGTGCTTATTATGTTTCCATATATTTATAATAACAATATAAGGATATTGGGTAGGATATCCCAAACATTCAAAGAAATAAAACCGTCCTAGTGTCTCAGATAGTTTTGGGAAGTTTATAGCTATTATATAAATAGAATTATAGCTTTGGTAAGTACTTTGTGATAAGATTGAATGATTAATTCACAAGATTTTCATGGGAGTTGGACCCATCCCCCTTGGTGTTTCACTTGACTCATGACCCATGGATGCCATATCAATGGAGTTGAGTTCATATACTACCTCAAGATCATTTACGAAAGTATTTATAGATAACATGATTTCTCTTTGTCTCCCTGCCAACTAGGCTACCTCTCTCCCTCGATATTCATTTCCTTTATACCCTCTCCCCAATATGGTCTGGGTGATAGGAGAAGTTATCGTGTTTGACTCATTCATTATGAAGATCAAAGTCATCGATCTCCGTCCCTCTTAACTTTGCTAGAAGCTAACACCCAGTATCTCAAACCCTTAAATTAGCTATCGTGCAACCTATAAAACTACTATGTTGTAACCAAGCCTTGACATATAAACTCTGCCTTTTTCCATCTGCCAATTGTGGTTTATATCCCCCTCTATCTTATATTTCTCCTTCTATTGTAAGGTGGTGCCACTACATCCCTTGAATTGGGCACTAGGCCTCGAGATGGATTGACCCCTTTTAGGGTCACCATAGACCTCATGACATCAAGATGGAGGAAATTTACTATTTTTCATGCTTCCATGAGATCTATCCTACTTCACCATTATTATGTGTAAGAACCTTCATCATTCAGTGGCGTCAATGGTAGTGTGATTTAAAGGAATTTGGGGGTGTTGACCTCCCCAACGTAGACCCTTACACCTGGGCCAAGACCAATGCCTGGACCATATCATGTTTAGATAAAAAGTTAGGCCCAAGGAGGTAGACCTAAGTCATTTGATGCCTAATTGGTCAGTGTTTGCATCTTGATTGAGAACAAATCCTCTATTGGTCCTTATGGAAATATCCTAGGCACAAGAACTATGGATCAACATATGATAATAATCTGAGTCAGGTAATTGTTCAAAAACTAAAATAATACTATGACTATGAATTTCACAAATATGTAGCCTTTATCAAAAATTACTTCAATCCAATAAAAAATAATTCCAAGGTTTAAATATATTTTCACGATTATCTCGAATGTCATCTTATTACCTATTTGAAATTGAAAATTGCCTAATATTGAATATTATGAATCTATGGCCCCGATCTTATAATGTTAGTAATTTTAATGAAATTTATCATCTTTATAAACCCTTTGTTGGATCAAGTTACTTTTATTGATAAAATTATAAGGATGATATGAAGCATAATGAGGACATATAACCTAGGTGTAAATACCAAGTCTCTACTATTAAACATGATAAACAAATACATCAAATGTGTGGCAGTGGAAGAAATAAAACTTGACTTTATTCAAAATGTATAAAGAGTACATTATAAAAATTTCCATAAAGGAAGTACAACTTTATACAAAACATAGGATATAGGTAGAGGAAGACTTAGACTAAGACAATATTATCTCCAAACAAAACAACTTAATATATAAAGGCAACTATGAACATGCAAGCTATATGTTCCTTTTCTCCTTGTCCTATCCTTAGCCTTAGGTTCACCAAGCTTCAAGTGCGCACTCTGATCCTATACCTAGATGGTTGGGATCATCCATCAAAAGAGAAAGGAAAAGTATGTGTCAAACAAAAGGAATAGGACAAGTAATAGACAACAATATTGCATAATAAAAGATTCTCTATACTACAAGATTTTAAGAGAATGAGACAAATATTCAAATAAGAAAAAGAGAACTTCCATAATCAATCACCACAATAATAATCACATAGCATGAATATATTAAGACACAAAGTCATCTCAATGTAGGGTGAGGCACCTACCAGACCTCACCAAGTGGCAGGGGGACTAAAACCCTAGTGCCTATAAAGTGGCAGGGGGACTAAAACCCCAGTGACTAATATAAAATGGCAGGGGGTCTAAAACCCCAGTGCCCGGTAGGAGGACTAAAACCTCAGTGCCCTATGGGTGGTTTGTACTCATGTACACTACATTGTCATTTGGCCTAAAATACATCATGCTTAATAGTTCACTTGGAAATAGTGAAAATATAAAAGTAACATTTGCATCATAGCATTTGGAAATAAAACCCATGAAATAAAGGAGTCAACATAAGCAACAACAATATACAATATTTCCAAGTGAATGAGCCCACATAAGTGGTAGCAAGATTCACATAATTCAAATGAATGAGCCACAATGGAATTAGAAGCATCAAATAAGTAAAGATCCAAATAAAGGCAATTAGGAGGATATCAAGGCTAGCACAAAATGAAGGTAGGGTTGGACAAGACCCAACTGAAGGATTAGGATTGTTTGCACATAGATTTCACATTCATGCATTCCACACATATAATAGGAATCACATACACAAATACATATCACATACCAAAATTGGATCCACATACATAGGGGTCACATACCTTAGTTTGATTCATTAACACAACCTTTACCAAGTTGATTGTATCACCATTCCATTTTCCCCTAGTTGCAAACATTATCATGTATTAGTATTTATAAGGCTTAAAGCATAGGAAAAACCCTAATTTTGGAACTTATATTCAAAACCACGATTTAAGGTTCAAAACCTAGTCTAACAGATTAGTCATATTCTCCTGAATAAGAAAACATATTTTACTACCCAATTTGGAGTTAAAATGAATTAATTATGCATTTTAGAACATTTTCTACACTTAAAAAGGCATTCAAAGCAAACTTTGAAAAAAGGAATCCAAATCATGACTCAAAAACTTCAAAATCGAATTCTACATTAAAAATACTTCCCATTGACTATTTATTCGCATTTTTCTGACCATGGATCGATTTACTATGAATTAAGTAAAATCGGCCAATCAGAATACCAGAAAAATCCATTTCAACAAAGTAAATAGGCGAACGAGATTGGGCCACTAAGGCTGGGCCCACGCTGACATGGACCAATCATATTTAGCCATGTCGGCGGGTCCACTCTCGCTGACCTAGGTCAAATGCGAGTGATGATGGGAAATTACCACTTTACCCTGGCTCGCCAATTCGGATCAATTAAAACAATGAGGGTAGTATGGTCATTTGTAACTATCGATTGTTCGCAAAAGAGAGGAAGAACAAGGGTGAAAAGATGATATTGCCCATACCCGAGGTGGTCGGAGCAAGTAGCACTGGCTCGCCATTGTCGGTAGTGTACTCTGAGTGGGTCAGGACCTTCGGGGCAAGATGATAAGAAATTAGAGGAGGAGGAAGCTAGCACGGGGGCTGAGGGTTCTGTTTATAGCCTTGTATGGGTGAGAGGAGTTCTCTAGCTCTCTCTCAGTAACCCTCGGTGAAGATGAGGAGAAAGCACGAAATGGGCGTTTCGTCTATCGTCCAAGAGAGTGGCTGATCTAGGGCTCATTCGAACCGTCGGCGAGAGACGGATTTGACGGGACAAGAATTACATAAATTGGTGCCTCTTGGAGGGAGAACGAGATCGAGGAGGTGAACTGTCGTGAAACGACTTCTGTCTTGCGTTGAGCGGGAGGTAGGGGATAATGTCCCGACCATCGGATCAAGTCGTAAATGCGATGATCAAATGAGAGCCATCTGATGGAGTGCACCTGGGAGCTGATGTGTGATAGGGCGGAAATAACTGAACTTTAGCCTAATGAATGCATTTAAATGCAAATCGAAATCAAAACTTAGTTGTACATTACTCCAAAATCATAAAATCGATTTAAGGGGTCAAACAAGGGTCAAATCAACTCCAAATAACTCCAAATTTTAACCATAGGCTGATAATGACGCATATTACAATGCTATGTAATTAGTTTTGCATTTAACACATATTTTGGCCCTCAATAAATCATTGCTCAATAAAGTGTATATTAACACATTAAAAGGTGTGAATTAATATGAAATGACTATATTAATGCAATTAGTGAGTCAAATTCGAGGTGATAGATATATATGAGTATTAAGAACAAAATATCAACAATAAAATATGTTTTCACGCATTTATCTTCAAATTTAAGGAGAGAGAAAGAAATTAGGTTAATTACACTCATAATTAACTCAAATACACATTATTACTAATATATTTATCCAAAAAGATCCAAATAAACATTATCCACTTATCATCTCTCATAAAACTCCATTTTGTATTATTAGTCGTTAATTATTTCCTTAAGTGGGTTATTTGTGCAAACACCCCTTTATTATCATAAATGGGGGTAAAAATGGAATTTCACCATCATTAATGCTCAAATTGCACATAGAGTCCAAAAATGATTCAAAAGGATAGAAAATTTATGAAAAAGGTCCAAATGGACTAGAATGCAAAGAAAAGCTCAAAATTGGGTAAATTGCAAGAAAGACCTTGGATTTTGGTATGTTACAGCACTTCACCCCTTAAAGAGGATTTTGTCCCCGAAATCACAACAAGAGGAAAGAGAGGGTGAGTGTGCAACTTCCCAACCTTAAACAACTAGGTGGGTATTAAAAAGCTCTACACATAAGCCAAGTCTTACTAAGGTTTCCACAAAACCTATAAACTTTTATCAAACACAACATAATCAACATTTTTGTCTTATTAGCATAATCTCCATCATGAAGAGGCATCATATTTATTATAATATCACTTGTGCCACATTTTATTCAAAACAATTACATCTCAACATTATATCATGTGTATTTCCCTCATCAAGGGTTTTAAGCACCATTAGGGTTTTCTAAGCCATTTCAACATTTATTAATGTATTAGGTCAAAAACCTTAATAACATGAATTCATTTTCCATTATCCTCTTAAAACTATCATGTAGAATTATCACAAACTATTTTGTAGAAAAAGTTAATATTATCCAACAAGTTATTAAGCCTATAATAATTCCAAATAATGTCACATAAATGGCTTATACCTAAGTTACATATTGTCACAACATCTTTCATACTCATATCCATGACATCATTAATCATTTTCATCCATTACACTACATATTATAAATTATACATATTTTAATTCACATTAGGCATTTATGAATATTTATGTGAATCCAATTATTCGTTATCATGTTTGAGTCATTATATGCATTTTAGTGAATAGGATGTAACTCATTAAATATTAATGAATTAATTCATATATCAAGTTATGATGAGGTGTTCATTAGAGAACAAGGTGATATACCTTACATATATTGATAACTTTGTGACTATAATCCATTTATTTGCATTAAGGTATATTATGTGATGATGACACCTAATGTCACTAATGTATCATGAAAGGCATTAAGGATATATATATGTATATGTTGTCAAAGCTAGATGATTACATATTAGGGTTTAGGTCAACATGATCATTACATGTTAAAGCATCCTTAGGGTGCATTATCCATACACATTTTACCATTAGGGTGGCATAGTCGAAATTATGTATATTCACAATTAGTAATGAGTAACACATTATTATGTACATCAAGCCTATATTAAGGTTCAAGCATATGAACTATCTCTATATGACTTACTACATATTCATGTGTGTATAAACAAACAAGTTGAATTACAAGTATAATGTGTTTCGTAAATTCTTGGTCACATAAGTTATTATGTACATAGGTCCACTTAGATAGGGTTTCTAACTCTAAAGGTATTTGATTTTGCTTTTAATTGGGATTCCATCCCCCTAAAAAGGAATTGTGTCCTCGAAATCAGATTTGCAAAATCAAATAGGGTACTAACACCATTACCCTCACTCCACCCCTTAAAAGGGTCAACTAAGTCAAACTAAGCTAAGGGTAAAAGGGTACATAAAACTCAACACTAAAAGGATTTACTAACCAAGCTTCAGGGTGTAACATAGGGTACACTAAACCCTAAACATAGAAGTATAAGGTATTTAAGGATGATTTTTGTATAAGAGATCAAATCATCACTTATGGTTTTCCTAAGGTGTTCAACAATTAGGCAACATGCCCAAAGATAGACTATTTCGAGTTGTCTGTATCAGATCAGGCCAGGCCAGGTCATATGAGCTCAGGAGTCCTCGTTACCAAGCTAGTGGGGTGGAGGAAAATATTGCCAGCCCCCAAGCTCTGACCCTTTCTAGACACCATCACTTCAACTTATTGCTCTAGTAGCTTCTCAATAGACAATTCACCAAAAAGTTGACAAATTTTATTTTTAATATGAAATTATTATGATCCTAAATCAAACTTTCATCATAGGTCAACTCTAAGGTGAAAAACTTACTAAAGGAAATATATATGGTAAGGGTTCTATCTAGGAGACAATTTGAATTAGTCAAGAATCTGACTACCTTGATGCTCTGATACCATGATGTAAAGATCAAGTCTCTACTATTAAACATGATAAACAAATACATCAAATGTGTGGTAGTAGAGGACATAAAACTTGACTTTATTCAAAATGTATAAAGAGTACATTATAAAAATTTCCATAAAGCAAGTATAGCTTTATACAAAACATAGGATCTAGGTAGAGGAAGACTTAGACTAAGCCAATATTGTCTCCAAACAAAACAACTTAAAATATAAAGACAACTATGAACATGCAAGCTATATGTTCCTTTTCTCCTTATCCTATCCTTAGCCTTAGGTTCACCAAGCATCAATTGCACACTCTGATACTATACCTAGATGGTTGGGATCATCCAGCAAAAGAGAAAGGAAAAGTATGTGTCAAACAAAAGGAATAGGACAAGTAATAGACAACAATATTGCATAATAAATTACTCTCTATACCACAAGATTTTAAGAGAATGAGAAAAATATTCAAATAATAAAAAGAGAACTGCCATAATCAATCACCACAATAATAATTTACATAGCATGAATATATTAAGATACAAAGTCATCTCAATGTACCGTGAGGCACCTACCGAACCTCACCAAGTGGCAGGGGGACAAAAACCCCAGTGCCTACAAAGTGGTAGGGGGACTAAAACCCCAGTGCCTAATATAAAATGGCAGGGGGACTAAAACCCCAGTGCCTAGCAGGAGGACTAAACCTCAGTGCCCTATGGGTGGTTTGTACTCATGTACACTACATTGTCATTTGGCCTAAAATACATCATGCTTAATAGTCCACTTGGAAATAGTGAAAATATAAAAGTAACATTTACATCATAGCATTTGGAAATAAAACCCATGAAATAAAGGAGTCAACATAAGCAACAACAATATACAATATTTCCAAGTGAATGAGCCCACATAAGTGGTAGCAAGATTCACATAATTCAAATGAATGAGCCACAATGGAATTAGAAGCATCAAACAAGTAAAGATCCAAATAAAGGCATTTAGGAGGATATCAAGGCTAGCACAAAATGAAGGTAGGGTTGGACAAGACCTAACTGAAGGATTAGGATTGTTTGCACAAACATTTCACATTCATGCATTCCACACATATAATAGGAATCACATACACAAATAAGTATCACATACCAAAATAGGATCCACATACATAGGGGTCACATACCTTAGTTTGATTCATTAACACAACCTTTACCAAGTCGATTGTATCACCATTCCATTTTCCCCTAGTTGCAAACATTATCATGTATTAGTATTTATAAGGCTTAAAGCATAGGAAAAACCCTAATTTTGGAACTTATATTCAAAACCACGATTTAAGGTTCAAAACCTAGTCTAACCGATTATTCATATTCTCCTGAATAAGAAAACATATTTTACTACCCAATTTGGAGTTAAAATGAATTAATTATGTATTTTAGAACATTTTATACACTTAAAAAGGCATTCAAAGCAAACTTCGAAAAAAGGAATCCAAATCATGACTCAAAAACTTCAAAATCGAATTCTACATTAAAAATCCTTTCCATTGACTATTTATTCGCATTTTTCTGACCATGGATCAATTTACTATGAATTAAGTAAAATCGGCCAATCAGAATGCAAGAAAAATCCATTTCAGCAAAGTAAATGGGCAAACGGGATTGGGCCACTAAGGTCGGGCCCACGTTGACGCGGACGAATCATATTTGGCCATGTCAGTGGGTCTGCTTTTGCTGACCTAGGTCAAACACGAGTGATGATGGGAAATTACCATTTTACCCTGGCTCACCAATTCGGATCAATTAAAACAATGAGGGTAGTATGGTCATTTGTAACTATCAATTGTTCACAAAAGAGAGGAAGAACAAGGGTGAAAAGACGATACTGCCCATACCCAAAAACAAGTTGCCCAATCGTCCCTTCAGGGTCACTAGCGTCAAACCGCCCTCAGCTTCTTCCAGTCCGCTCATGGCGCCAAGAAGAGCACCTGCTTGAACGAGATCAAGCTCTGATGCTGGGAAAGTCGAGGAGATGAGTGGGAAACTTCCATTGGTGCTTGTCTATGAGGGAGAAGCCAAAAGTGATGTTGTGCAGTGCCGAGAACACCCAAAATGGTGGGTCAAAAATGGAGAATAGGGGAAAGTGATTGGAGGTCATAAAGCTGTGAAACCGTGATGGAAGTGGGAACTAACATCAGGGGCGTCTTCACAGAGTCAAGGTGAGTCGAAGGAGCATCCTTCCGAGGTAAGAGGAATAGCAGAGCCCAAAAATGACTAGTTCCAGTGGAGGTTGATGGTGGACTTATAGGACTCGACGTTCGGGGGCATCGCGAGGCAAGGAGGTGCGACGAAATTGGAGAACATAAGTGGAGGATGCTCACCTAGTGTCCAATTGACCCGAGGTGGTCGGAGAAAGTAGCACTGGCTCACCATTGTCGGTAGTAGACTCTGAGTGGGTCAGGACCTTCTGGGCAAGATGATAAAAAATTAGAGGAGGGGGAAGCTAGCACGGGGGTTGAGGGTTCGTTTTATAGCCTTATATGGATGAGAGGAGTTCTCTAGCTCTCTCTCAGTAACCCTCGGTGAAGATGAGGAGAAAGCATGAAATGGGCATTTCATCTATCGTCCAAGAGAGCAACTGATCTAGGGCTCATTCAAACTGTCGACAAGAGACGGATTCGACGGGACACGAATCACATGAATCGGTGGCACCTGGAGGGAGAACGAGATCGAGGAGGTGAACTGCCATGAAACAGCTTCTGTCTCGCGTTTAGCGGGAGGTAGGGGACAATGTCCCGGCCATCGGATCAAGTCGTAAATGCGATGATCAAACGAGATCCATCCGATGGAGCGCGCCTGGGAGCTGATGTGTGACAGGGCAGAAACAACTGAACTTTAGGCTAATGAATGCATTTAAATGCAAATCAAAATCAAACCTTCGTTGTACATTACTCCAAAATCATAAAATCGATTTAAGGGGTCAAACAAGGCTCAAATCAACTCCAAATTTTAACCATAGGCTGATAATGATGCATATTACAATTCTATGTAATTAGTTTTGCATTTAACGCATATTTTGTCCCTTAATAAATCATTACTCAATAAAGTGTATATTAACACATTAAAAGGTGTTAATTAATATGAAATGACTATATTAACGCAATTAGTGAGTCAAATTCGAGGTGATAGATATATATGAGTATTAAGAACAAAATATCAACAATAAAATATGTTTTCACGCATTTATCTTCAAATTAGAGGAGAGAGAAAGAAATTAGGTTAATTACACTCATAATTAACTCAAATACACATTATTACTAATATATTTATCCAAAAAGTTCCAAATAAACACTATCCACTTATCATCTCTCATAAAACTCCATTTTGCATTATTAGTCCTTAATTATTTCCTTAAGTGGGTTATTTGTGAAAACACCCCTTTATTATCATAAATGGGGGTAAAATGGAATTTCACCATCATTAATGCTCAAATTGCACATAGAGTCCAAAAATGATTCAAAAGGATGGAAAATTTATGAAAAAGGTCCAAATGTACTAGAATGCAAAGAAAAGCTCAAAATTAGGTAAATTGCATGAAAGACCCTAGATTTCAGTATGTTACACTAGGTCTAAAATAATATATTTTGTAGTAATGATGAACCACATTAATGTTTATTTTCCGGATGTGATTCCTTTGGGTTAATAACTTCTATATTGTTAATAAATATGGCATCCAATTTTCTTAAACTGAGGCTTGGTTTAGAAATGAAGAAATATAGGGTTTTATACATGTGTTGAAACCTTAGAAATGATATTAACTATAGATCTACCCAATTTGTGTACCTGAGAGACCCTAGGTTAGGTTTTGTATGGTTTTAGTAGTAACTTCTAGAGATGATTGTTGTTGAAATTTAGTTAGTTGATTGATTCTGTGATTGGATGATCCTTGCACTAAATCAATTGCATGTGGTATTTATGGTTAATCAAGTTGACCGCACTCTGATTTTTTATGCTTTTTTGAAGTTTTCTTATCATAAAAAAATCATAATTTCTGGTTTATTTGTTGAAAAAGAAAGAAGCATATATGTATCATGAATATCTCAAATGATCATTGAATTCAGCATCAAGATTTTATAAGGGTAGGATCACTAAGAAGGTGAAAATATATCAGTGTGTCCTGGGAAGTCACCCAGGAACAAGAGTTCAATGTTGGAACATATATTTGAAAGTCTATAGTTGGAACATGAGATAGAATTTGAGACTATATGAAACACTAGTTCACCATATGTGATTTCTAATTTATGGATTGGAATTATGAAGAAATTCTGTAGATCATTATTTGAAAGTTTTTTTTTATTTTAATGCCATATAAATTCTTATCATTACACGCACAGTTTTGGTTGAACCCAAGTACACTTCATAGCAATATGCAAACCCATGTTTTTCAATGTTTTAGGTTAGCTCAGGATTTAGATGTGAAGTTTTGGCTTATTTAGTCAATAAAAATATTGATGATCTATTGCACGTTGGAGAGTTAGATGGGAGTTTTTTTCCTTTTTGTCCACCTATAAGATTAGGTTTTAATTTCTAATTTTTCAAATTCCTAGTTTTGTATCCCCATTTGGAGCACAAGCTTATCAAACATCAAGTTATATCTCTTTAGTAGAGTTTTTACTTAATTTTAGTTATTTCTCATGAATATGGTCTTGGAAATATTGTTTAACTGTCCTTATTTCTATAGCCCTCACTTACCAAGATAGTGGGGAAAGGGGCAATTACAATTGGTATTAGATCTAGATGTTCTTGAATAGCTTATAATAATTAGTAATTTCAGAAATATTTAGAACTATAAGGGAATAATTGGGGTTTTTGAAAGGGCATTGATTTCTATGATTTGATCACAACTTGGGGATGGTAAAACTTTCCTCCATACCAGTAGTTGTCTTATGAGCACTCTTGGGCTTGTAAATCTTTCCTCCATACCCTTACTTCTTTGGTCCTCATTTATCACAATAATGAGGGAGAGGGTAACTAAAATTGGTATTAGAGCATATGTGCTTGAACAACTTTTAATAATGAATTACTTAATAGATATATAGAACCAAAAGGGAATTATTGGGTTTTTGAGAAGGAAATGGTGTCTAGTATTGGATCACAACCTGGGGGCTAGTAAAATGTTCCTCCACACCACTATTTGGTTTATGAGGACTCTTTAGACACTATGTATTCTACATGGACAAATCCTTAGGATTTCATTGAAATGACATACATTTTAGGCCTTCTAGTCTCTGATTTCATCTTTTTCTCAGTCCTCTACTATCAATAACTGTAAATGTCCTATAGATACTTCTCTTAAATAGAGGGTTCATTGATAAAATTAAGGTTAGAGCATCCTCCATCAACTAAAGCATATGAAATTCCAAATTAAGATATGATACATGTTTTGTATTATGTATACGTTTCTTATAAAGGGAACCTATAAACTTCTAAGAACATAGGAACTATATGAGATAACTAGTCTGATTATGAAGAACCTATATAGGTTAGAGAAAAGATAAAATCAAATGGCAAGGAAGTTAATGCTTAAATCCTAATTAAAAACCATGATAAATCCTAATTAAAAACCATGATCTTAGGTAAGCAAGATTAATTAACTAGAATATATTCCAAAAAATCCCCAAAAGGGGACAAAGTTACAAGCCACACCCAAACATGTGACTACATACTCTTAAGAATTGGTTACAAAAGATCCCAATTCCTAATAACTAAAGGAGAAAATTCAAGACAAGACTTAAATGTAAGATACATTTAATTTTTGGAATATATTTACCCAATTTTCTAAAAAAAGATTAATTAACTAGAATGGTACTCAAACATGTATAGACCCCATCATTATATGAAAATGAAATATTTAGAAGGGAAGTTATATTTGAACCATGAAAAAAAATTCTAGGGAAATTAGAAAGAGTAACGTATGGTGATACAGACGTTTAAAGCCTAGTAGGGGTATAGATAGATTTGAAGTTTATAGGCCTTCCACCTTGACTTCTAAGGAGAGACCCATTATCCTTAAAAATATTTAACTCTAGACTATTGTTTATCAGGTATTGGATTTTGTACATACAAGTACTATTATGGTCCTTAACATACATAACAAGTGATCTATGCCTCCTACATGCTACAAGGAATAGTTAGGATTTGGTGTGAAATTAATAATGCTGACAAGAACATCCTTCACAACCTTCCCCTGATGAAGTTGAGGGTAGAACTACGTACACATATATGCCCTACACACATGAGAATGATGCAAGAGGTAATTTAATAAGCCTAGACTCATAAATAAATACATGACAGTCTAGGTATATAATTGTTGACTTTTGGAGAAGTCCTTATACCCTAAAACAAGAAAGTAGAATTCACTATACCATCTTCCAACGAGCCTTAAGCCCCAAGTCCTAATTGTTAGGCCTAAAAACTATGATGAGTCATATAAATTTTCACTACAATAGAAATATACCTTAAGGTTACAAAGGGGAAATGTGATGAACTACTTAGGGTCTATTGATGTCCTGGTAAGGAAGCAAAAGTCAAGAAGATCAAATCAAGTACAAGAGAACCCTCTCAAGGGAAGTAATTATGAACATAAAGATAGCAATACCAAAGTATTAGAACTATGGGTTTCATCAAAGTGGAGTAGGGTGATATGACATGTCATCATGTTTCAACTTAAGAAGGACAATATATCATAGCAAATATCCTAAGTTCTTAAGATAACCTTGAGTGAAAGGCCCCCCTCTAATTATTCCTTTAACTTGGATTAATACCTTGTAGAATGTATATGGATGTTTTTTGAACGATTCTACTATCCTTGATAGTGATTGAATAACATATATTTCAATTAGGTCATGCCTAGATAGTTAGCAAAGGTCATGTTGGGAAGAAGCCAAGCAGAACCAATATTGATAATTTGAGCATATGTTTGATTACAAGCCTATATGGATGAATTCAGGCTATCATATGATGATGTTTGATAACTATTTTACACCCCAATTGCTAGTATTGTGATAATCCCAATAAGTTAGGACTAAACTATATTAGTCACCAATACTACATGCAATAGATCCACATGCATACAAGTGTGTAAGGTACAAGTGAATGGTCATGCAAGTACGTATGGTAGAAATGAGTGGTCATGCAAGTACGTAAGGGTGTAGTTCAGAATTGTTGTGGGTCATTAAAGAAAAGGATAAAACTTAGGGAGGAATAATAATATGAAGCCCCTAGGTCTTGGATATGTGTCTAGAGAATCTAAGATCTTAATTTGTAAGAAATAAGAGAATGCCCTAGACCAAACAACTCCTACAAATATGAGTTCAACCATCTTGTTTTTGGTTTTAATTGTCATATTTCTCTCGATGTGATCTAGGGACATAAACCTATATAGATGATAAAATTTTGTGCTATGATGGTATGGAGGGAATATATGAGGTGTGTAAGACCTAACAAATACATGTTCTCTCTCTCTCTCTCTCTGCAAACACAAACATATATAGGAGTCCTATTTTGATGTTTTGAATAATTATTTTAGATTATATATATGTGAACATATCATGGATGAATGTTTAGAATAATATCCTTATGTAAATTTAGTATATGAAATGATCTTTTCAATGGTAACTTAGAAACGATGACAAGTTTGGACAAAGCATGAATATTGATAGATGAATGAAATTATGGCTACTCGTTTGCCCCTTTTTTTAGTAGAGCCCTAAGCCAACCCTAGTATCACTAGGGTGCATGAGACCTGAGGGGTAGGAGATAATCACTCCATAAGTACATACCCAATTATAGACCCTTACGGCATGTTTGGTTTGCTGGAAAGGATGAGAGTAGGATATGAAAGTGGATGGGATTGGAAGGTATATATAAAGGATGGGAGGTTTCGTAATTCTATCTTATGTTTGGTTGCATGTAGGATAGGATTAGTGTCAACTCTACTTAATAATTCTAATTCTTCATTCGATCATGTGTTATGTTTTCATGATTCTTTATATCTGTGGATATTAACAAAAAGTCAACTTGATAATCATCAAGTTGAATTTATAATGAAACTTATACCAACTCGGCATTTACACATGAGAATTCTTGCTGAAAGAACACAACTGATTGATTTTTTTTGTTAGCAGCTGCATCAACTATTTTTAGGCCTGCTACTTGTTCTATCTAAAATAGTATATCATAAATAGAAATTATATAGCATATGTTAGATCGTCATCTGATAGTTAAGTAATTATTGAGAATAGGATAAAAAATACTTGTTGGGTTGTTTGTCAATCATGTTTGAATCAGTAATATAAAAGCCCATGTCATTTTTTTCTACCAGCAGCAGGTTCCGACTGCTAACATTCACATGATGCGAAGAGCGTCTTAATAAAATACCAGGATAGGTTCATATTATGAAAGATTAGCAGCATGATAAGATGATGAACATTGATGAGGATCGCACAATATTGCCCATCACAAATACCCAATTGATAAAATATGACGCCTTTCCTTACCGTCTCTGTAATGTGTCCATGGCGACCCTACAATGGCATGCAATTACTACATGCTCCAAGGCAGACTCAATCAGATGTCCGGAGCTCAATGAGTAAGATTGCTAATGCATTGTTGTGTACATCGGGGAAGAGATGTGCCGTCATAAGAGGTGTCGGGAGTCATCTACAAGAAAAGTTTTGGGGGTCGGGGTCAGGGTCAGGGTCGTGCAAATAGTTGTACTGTTGAATACCTAGGGGGTGCGGAACTCAAAAATCCTATTCAGATGGGACTGTTGTTATCCATGGATTAGTATCCTTAAATAATTTTTATGTAAACAAACATAGGATTGGGATTACTAATTGATTTCAAGTCCTATCCCATCACCAATACTGCGAACCAAACATGCCGTTAGGGAATGGGTAAGGGCCAATGATACTTAAACAATATATGAATGATGTATACATGTATGAATCATAGTTTATATGTGACTAAAATGTTGAATTCATAATATATAGGTATGAACTTGGATTATTGAAATAAGATAGTCCCTTGACTCAAGTATGACTCATTTAGAGTGAAAAGGCTTGAAACGTTCACCATGCATATAACTCATGAAAAAATGAAACCCTAAGGGAGGTTGTGCACAAACTCAATAGCCCTGAGAAAATAAGTTCTCCTTGGGTTAATATTATGTAAGAACTCATTGGATTTAGAAAAATGTTCCATGTATGAAGAGTCACTCATTGAACATGAATTAACCTAATTTCATACCTATAAGATGATATGTGAATTCACCCTCTCAACATGTGAATTGAGGTGAAATCTATATTTAGGTTGTAGTGAAGTATTCCTTTCATCTGGTAATAGATGTAAGAGATTGGGTATCCACCATTAATTTACATAATCTATATGTGAGAAAAAATCTTGAATTTGAGTTGACATAATCCTTATATCATTAGTATAATGATTAGGAGATACCAGTGAACTATATTGATATTTCATGAACATAAAGATATAATATCTCATGTACATGAGTATACCTAAGTAATAAAGTAATATAAGGTGTTAAATAATGTAATAGGGGTTTGGGACCAAACTTTAAAAAAATCTAGTTTCAACCTTTTTTGTTATAGATATTATCCTAAATAAAAGTCAATGGCAATATATATAAACTTTCAGATGTGGGTTTTTAGTCCCAATAGTGCATTGTGAAACCCACTTGTAGGGTTGGTTTCATAGGTATTGGCATGAGGTGTATGGATAATATTTATTGTAAATAGCCTCATTGGTAAACAAAAGATTAATACATGCACACTCAAACATATAACGGTAGATAGGATCTAAGTGAAATAAGTAAAGTGATGTGAGGGTTGGATTAAACTTCATTCTCCCTAGGAATAAGTAAAGCAAGGTACGAGATAGATATAGTTTTCTCTAGTGAAAGTCCAAGACAAGGAGGATCCAAAAACAGAGAAGTTTCAAGCCTCGATATAGAGGGGAGTTTAGTTTTAAGAAGTTATTCCTCCAATATAAATATAACATCCCTAACCTGGGTTTAGGGATAACCCTATTTGTTTTTCCAAAATAAGTTTCTTAGAACTTTAATATAATCCTCTAAAGTGTTTTGTTATCATGTGACAAACTTATGTTTCTAGATTGGTCCTGTTTAAATAATGTTTGAGCAATGTTCTCTTATTTTGGACCAAAATGCAATTTACCCAATATAAGGGGTTGTATTGGAATGTCACATGTTAAAAATACCTCATGTGTTATAGCATCATAAGAGAGAGAATAACTCAAGGTGGTGGCTTGTGGAAAGCCTAAATTCCAAATTTGAACTTGTTTGAATAATACTAGTGCCTTGTGTATCAATTTTGGTACAAATTGTAATTTACCCAAAATGCAGGGTTCATATGCAAATTACCACCTCTAGAGTGTCCCTACTCTCTCCTAGTATCATTTAGAGGATAGATAAAGAAGTATACATCATGTTTGAATCATGTATAAGTGATGGTATTCTTGATGATAGAAAGACCAAGAAAGGGGTTGAATGTGAAACCCTAACTTGAGTTGTATTGAGTTGTAGAGTCCATATGAGAGTGCCTATCAGCCAAGGAGCCATAGGGGGAGTCTAATATCGGTTTGTGAACTCTTTTCAAAGGCCATTACTAGAAAATAACATCAAGGAGATGAAGTGTATCGATTTGCAACTTCCTTGGAAAAGTTGTATCGGGTTCTAAATAAAGTGGTGATTAAGTTGAGATATCTTATCCAACAAGATAAGTGATGGACAAAATATCATCTCTAGATTATCCTCAAGTGTTTTTCATGTCAAGATAAATGTGAGTGAATGCATGTACACGTGTCAACCATGCATGGACACATGGCACCTAGTAACTTAAAATGATGACACCTCATATACACACTTTTTCATGAACCTCAAGTATATATACCACTCCTTTCACCTATTAGTGGAATTTTTCGAAACTTATCACCCTCTTGCTCTTATATATCATGCATAGAGTTTTTGTATTGTGTATAGGTGAAGGAGTATCATGCATAGGGCCTTGGTATCGGCCATAGCAAGTGATATCGCCCATAGCAAAGTGATATCGGCCAAGTGAGGGATATCGGCCACAAGTGGTGAGGTATCTTGCATAGGGCTGAGGAGCTCAAGTCTTGGACCTTTGAGAATCTCATCTTCAATCTTGGGAATGTGAAGATTTGGAGCTTTGATATTTGAAGTTGCTCTTGAGGCGGGTTATATAACTTGAACTCAATTATGTTATTATTTTCATCAATCTTGCCATAGTTGATGATTTACTTTCAATTCAAATTTTCTTACATAATTGATGAATCCATTAGTTCTATTAGTGACCTAGGACTGTTTTCCATGAACTAGAACAGTAATAATAAGAGTCTAGAGGTTTATGATGATGACATCACCATGGTTGAACCCGATATTGGGTTGAAGCACCTTTAAACTGATATGGTGAAGTGATCATATCACAAACACGATACAATGGGGATACATACACCTTATATAGGATATGATTGATGAAGTAAACATCTTGTGCATGATATGGTGTCAAGAATACACCATTTGCATGATATGAGGTCAACTATACACCTCATGCACGACATGGAGTCAAGAATATACTCAAACTCGATATGACAAACCCTAGATAAGGAGTAACCCGATATGGTGATATCAATACACCACTATCCCAATATAGTGATGAGTTTGCACCTCATGAATGATATGAGTAACACATACTTACATCTTGTGCACTATAAGGGGTCAAGCACCCACCTTATACACGATATGGTACCAAGAAGATACCCTAACCCGATATGGCATGGGAAAGTGAAACCCAATATGCATTGTAACCCCACATCCCTCTTGGTTTGCACACTTGAGCTAGTTGTGACTAATCAGTTGTCTAGCCTATTACTCATCACATGATGAAGGGTAGGATGATACCATAAAATTTTTGAAGGGATATGAGTATAAGGGTCAAACTCGATATACAAACCCTAAAGGCTGAGTAATAGATATGTATGCACGATATGGAAATAAGGAGATATCTCATGCATGATATGGTGAAGAGGATGCACCTATATACCTGATATTGAAGAAGCACCTCAATCTAATATACTTGATTGATTTACACATATAGTGATTTATGTCCAATGATACATTAAAACATAAAGAGTTTCATGCATTATGATAAAAATGGGCCAATGTACCTTGAGAGAAGGATTGAACCAACCTAATGGAGTATGATGTAATCAACGTCCTAGTGAGGATGAAAGAGAAACTCATAGTTGCATAAAACTCATGAAATGAGTATACATTGATACTCCTAATATGTGTGGAGTGTGAATTAGGGTTTTGTTTCTTGATGAACATACAGGAAACCCCAAACGGTTAATAAAGGGAAACCCTAAACCTAATTATGGGAAGGTTGTATTCCTCTTGTATTGAATGGTGATGAGAGGTATGTGATATTGAAACCATGTTGATATCATGAGATAATGAGCATAGATAAGTTTGATCTATGATGTTTCATTTAATACATATTATACGAGTCTTGTAAGTCATGTGAAATACTTGTACAACAAGTATGATGTTTATACACGTCTTATTACCTAGAGATGGATGTTGCCTAGTGAGAGGTGACATGATGTTTATAAAAATCTCATGATCTAGAGATTGATGTAAGATATGGCAATGTTCAAAATGAACTAGGGAAATGGAAACCCAGAAACATCATAATAATAAATGGTTATAATAATAATGAAATCTTGGTCATACATGCTTTACGTTTATAACCAAATAAGGGATATAGTGTTTTGAATATGCTTAAATGAGATATGAGGAATACTTGTATCACATAAAGGATGTGAATAAGTATAATACCTAGTAAAGGTGATGTGGAATTTAGTGATGAGTTTAAGAGATTGATATCCCATAACGAAAAGTAAACAGGAAACATAAAAGTATTCCACTACTATGAAATCCTTAGCAATATGGCCATGATTTTAAAGGATTGGTATCATCCAATACCTGGATACAACCATACAAGACCGGCATAATCCAATACCTGGATACAACCCTACAGGATTGGGATAACCCAATACCTAGATACAACCCTACATGATTGTCATAATCCAACACCTAGATACAACCCTACAGGATTGGAAGAACCCAATACATGGATAGAACCCTATAGGATTGGCATAATCCAATACCTGGATACAACCCTACAAGATTGGGATAACCCAATACTTGGATACAACCCAACAGGATTGGGATAACCCAATACCTGTCACAATGCTTTAAAAGAAGAGAAATGTTATAACTCCTTATCCATAGTGATTTACCTTGCTTATTAATATAAAAGAACCTCTGCTCAGTTTTATATTGTTTACTTATGATAATAACATTGTTGGCAGAGAGTTATATCTCTCGCTGGGACAATTGTCTCACCCTGTGGGATCCACAATTTTAAGGTGGATGTGCACGAGGAGGTAGATACCGCTCTGCAGAGGAAGGATAATAATAGTAGGGACAACAGTAACATCTCTGGTTGAGTGTACTGTCTATTGTGTCTTGTAGATACAAGTCCTATGTGTCGTCTCTGTACTCTCAAGTCCTCAGATTTAGTGTGTGATGGTTTTATGAACAATCTGAGTTTTTGGCTTGCATGCCTCTAGGTTTTATGTTGCTTTAGTATATGTTTTGACAAAGCAACTTTTATATGTTATCGTCAAGATGAGATGGTACAATGTATGTACAATGTGAACCCTGATGTATATAAAGTTTTGGTTCTTTCTTTAATAGCTTTCTCGGAAATAGATATCTTTGCAAAATGGTTTTAAATTTTAGTGATTTTTGTTAATCCTCGACTTATGCTTATTTTGCATAATTAGTGATGATATGGCTGTCGGTTTGGTGACAGTTGTTTCAAGTTTTGGTATCAGAGCTTAAGGCTCGCTGAGTCCACAAAGACATAGGACTAAGGTGTTGAGTATGTTCTAGTGTTCTCCAGTATATCTTATAGTGACTTCTACTTATGTAGAAGGAGGGATATAGATTTAAATGTTTTGGAACATGAGGATCACATTGCTGAGAGCAATGTTGTTACACTAGTAGGAGGTGTAAGGGATCAGGCAAGAGAGGAATCAGTGCCTGAGAATCCCCATTTTGATGAATCTATGATAGAAAACCCAACCTTTCATGCTCTTTTTGGGCAAGTCATGACCACAATGATGCATATGGCAGACCGGATGCCAGCACCAGCACCTAGGACACCCGTTTCCAATGAGGGACATGGGTCTGTTAAGACTTTTGAACGGCTACACCGTGTAGGAGCCATAGAATATGCTGGGATAACTGACCCAGCAAATGTTGATTTGTGGCTCACTGAGTTGAAAAAGCTTTTAAGATCCTTAGTATTCTAGATGCTAACAAAGTCAATCATGTCGTTTACCTTTTGAAAGGTAGTGTTGGCCATTGGTGGGCCATAGAAGAGGTAAAAAGGAATGATGAAGAGGTTGGTTGGGAGGAATTTCGTCGAGAATTTGTCAATAAGTATTTTCCACGAACATAATTAGATGAAAAGATCTCACAATTTGAGAAGGTTCGGCAGGGAACCATGTCAATAAATGAATATGAGACTAGGTTTATGGAACTTTTGCGGTTTCATCCTTAAATGGATGCTACTGAGTAGGAGAAGATTTGATGTTTTGAGAAAGGATTGAATTTTGAGGTGTCTATCTCGGCAGCTATGTTAGAAAGTAGAGAGAGATTCGCAACATTTGTGGAGTCCATCTGGAGGATAGAAAGGTAAGTGATAAAGAAACATGAGGCAAACTGTTACGACCCCACCTCCCGATAACCCCCAATTAAGGGAGACCAAGAGGTTGAAGCCGCACCCATTAATCCCAGATCAAAGGTTCGACATATAACCATAAACAATTATTAAATTCTAACAGACTATACTGAAAATGGTAATACAATTTTTCTTTGCATACCTTGAAAAGTTGGGAACAAACTAACTTCTAACCTCAGCTGAACTATTCTACCTAATTCCTCCTTGTTCTTTAATTCTTGAATTCACAATGTGTCGCTTTACTGTTTGTACTTTTCATTGTACCTAAAACGCCGACAAACAAAACGTCGGTCAGCCGAAGTTGGTATGTGGAGGAAACAGATAATGTTCAACTATGTTAACAATATAATCATTCAATTAATCATTTAACAATAAAGATTACATTTTAAACCATACAACTCAATCCATGCATATTCTCGAACTCTGGGCTATCCCTGCAGTGGACAAGAATATCACCTCTCTTTTAGGTAATAGAGTTGCATGGCACTATCCGAAGATAGCCCAATATCTAACTCATTATGACTTGATGGTCCTACCTCCATGGTAGCCATGTACTAAGTCAACCACAGACCTGATGGACCTACCCAATAGGTAGCCATGTACTAGGTCATCCATAGACCTGATGGACCTACCCAATAGGTAGCCATGTACTAGGTCTTTCTCTAACATGATGGACCTACCCATAGGAAGCCATGTACTAGGTTAGCTATCAGGCCACAGAGAGAACCATGATCTGAGTTTATAGGCAAATACATTAAGTGATAATCATAGTCACTTTATAATTCAATATGAACATCCAAGCAGTTTAGTTGTATTCAATGCGATTAAACGTCCGAGAAACCATCAGAAAACTAAGCGGTTATTCATAAGTAACCACATACCTGTCATGGAGATCTCAAGCAACAATTTATCCAAATCCAACTAGATGTCCAATCAAGCAAGCCAATCAATCAATCAAGCAAACATTGATCCTGAAAACATGTATAATGTCTAATTGTCACAAGCATGTCCCAAACAAATCCTTATTGACTTGGGACACCTTTCTAAAGTTTCTAAGTCTAGTTAGGATGCATTAGGGTTTCTTAGATCAAGTTCTCAAACTTTACCCTTTTTAGGTCAACAAACCCTAAAACAACTTTTCCACTCATAAAAACCCTAATTACTAAAATTATCCACATTAAGGATCTTTTATGCTCAAATTGTCTTAGGATCATCACATCTCTATTTATTCATTGATTTGAACATTTAAACAATTAATAGACATATTTATCTAAATTAGGGTTTTCGAGTTCATTAATGCACAATCATGCATGAAACCCTAAATTAAGCCAATTATATAAAAAGATCATCTTTTTAGATTCTTTCTCACTTTTATTAACAACAGGTTAATATCAACTTGAATTACGTCATTAAATCCATTTATCATCAACTCTAAGGGTTTTCCCTTAATTAAAACACTAAAGATGATAACTTTATGTACCTTTCCAATTTCAAGCATATAAACTCTAAATTAGACAATCATGTGCAAATCTCTTCCTTTTTTAACATAATGTATCTTTTTACATTTAACAGGTTAATATCAACTCTAATGATCCATTAAACCCTATTAATCACTTTAATCATATCAAAGTAGGGTTTCTTTAATCATCATTATGTTAAAGTTGATAAATTACATTACTTTTCAAATTTCAAGAGTAATTAGCTTATAAACATATTTTATTTAGATTCCTAACGTCTTTCTGATCAACTTTCATATATAAACTTTTGTCATCCGAGCTACGAATATTTTACTACGATTTTTGCAAGAAAATTACCTTTCGGCCAATCAGAGATTGCCACGTCGCCAAGTTTCCATGCATGCGGCTCGCTTTAAAAACATAACGCAATTACCAATTTGCCCTCGCGTAAGTGGTCGTTCCTTCACTCCCCGGGGGGGTATTTCCATCCAACGCACCCTTGCTCTTCTTCTTCCTCGAGCAGTTGGTCTGCGGTTGCCCTAGCTGTCATTTTGTAGCCTTGGCGCGAGCTTGATCTCCCTCCTCAGGTCGCGAACTTCACCGGAATCTCGGCTCTAGCTCCGCCGTGCCTTCACGCATGTGGGGCGTCACCCATACCATGTCCAGAACGACCGCTTTGACCTGCACAGACCTGCAACCCATGGCTGGAATTGCAGCTGTGCGGCCACTATTGCGCCTAAGCTAGCGCACGGCTGTGACGTCCAAGCTCCGTCCTTGCATCGTGGATCGTCGAGCTATCATCGCAACTCCTTTTAGCCGCCTCGTAGAAGCCTAAACTCACTGTTTCTCTTAGTTAGGGTTTTTGGGCGGGTGCACGGTTGGAGATGAGAGAAAGACAAGGTAACTCGATGCTACAGGGCATGTTCCTTTTATAGGGGTAGATAGAAACCCTTAGAATACTTGCCCACGAAGCAAACATGTCTTTTTCCAATAGGAAGTTGATTTCTTCTCTAAGAAGCAACTTTCTCTCTCTACAATTATCTCTTAGATCTTCCTTATCCCTTGGATAGTTATAAATACAAAAATCACTTCCTTTATTTTCTTTATACTTCCCTTCTAAATCTATTAGCATGAAATCATCTTTTCTTAAAGCAAGTAATCTCTCTTTTCGATAATAACAACAGTCATTTAATGATTTATCACATTATCTTCTTATTTTGTTTTATTTGCCTTTTCTCTTTCTTTTCTCTTTATTGGGACTCCTTGGATCCCAAGACACTCCATTATTTCGAAATTCCCTTTTCAAGAATAATTATTATCCTTCTAGATGCATCTATATGCATTATTTCACATTATCTTGCCTATTTCTCATTTAACTATCTCTTTTTGATGATTTCTTTTTATTTCTATTTTATTTTCCTCATTGGATATTCCTTTTATCATTAGAAATCCTTGGAACACAAAATTCCACAAAGGATTACTCAATTATACCTTTTTCCACTTATTTTCAACTTTTTAACATTATTTTCAATCTTTCTTATTAAAGAAATACTTAATTAATCTTTTCTTCTCTTATTGATTTCTTTATGCAACTTTGGACTCCTTGGAACCCAAGGAACCCAAGAGGCACGAAATCCTCTTTGGATTTGCCTTCTAGAGGTTTCTACATATTTCTTTTCTCGAAAATTCAATTATCCATTTACTAATTGAATTTTCTTTGTTATTTCCTTGTTATTGGGCCCAATAGCCAATAAAGCCCACAAATCAATCAACAAGGCTATTTTAAATGAAATCCAATTATTCTCAACCAAATATATGATTATTTTTTCAAACACCCTTAATATGAGAAATTATATTTCTCACCACTTAAACCCAAAAATTGGGGTTGTACATCCTTCCCCTCTTATAGGAATTTTGTCCTCAAAATTCAAACAAGCAAACAAACAATTCAGGATAAGACTTTTCCATGTCCACCATTGGCCCCTATGTGGCTTTTCCTTACACATGGCATTTCCAAAGAACCTTTATCATCACATATTCTTTTCTCTGAGTTCTTTCATCCTGGCGTCTATAAACAGCACAAGCGACTCAGGTCATTTCAGCCTCCCTTGGGGCTCACTAGGTTCATTGCTCAACACATGGTTGGGTACCTCACATAGTGCTCTAAACTGGACACATGGAACTCATCACACATTACTTTATCTTGAGGGTAAGGTCAAACTTAACTTTCTCCACCAAACCATATCAAAAGAACCCATGCATCGGGAACTCACCTCTCTTAGTTATAACTTAGAGGGGTCAGATTTTCACATATTCTTCCACAGTAACTTGTAAGTCAGTCTACTTTGCATCTGCTCACGACTCTCATAGTCTCTAGGCTCCTTTCAGCCCTTGCATGATCAAAGTGACTTCATCTACACGCACTGGGGTCCCTTTTTCTAACCATCATGTGGTCCTTTTCTAACCATCATGTGGCCCTTTTCACCAATATCACCTTACTGAAGTGGTGACTGACACAACCTCCCTTACAGAGCTTCATATAAAACTCGATACTGGCTATGGTGGTCAAAGTCACATCTTTCATAGGACAAGAATTGTCTCTAGATATCACCCTAAACGAGCACACATGCTCTCATCAGACCCTTTAGTCTGGATCTTACTAACCATAGTTAGGGGTGATAAACTATACTAACATTGAGTTCTTCATGTACCTACTTCCACTTTATGGAAGTGAACCTTTAGGTCGAACTCAAGAACCTTTGAACTCGCTTGATGGTGTAGTTGAATCATCTTTCTCATGGGTAGTTCAACTGGATCTGTCCCTTAACTGAACTCTTCCTTTCTCATATTATCTAGGTAAGGCAACCTACCATAACCCATATTGTATCTCGACCTTCTTTGGCCCAGGGAAGACCTATCACAACATCCATAGTGTTGAGCTCCCATTCCCTCTCAGGGACTCTTTTGTCCTCTATATCGATACCCTGGGTTACTGGGGTTCGTCCTTTACCTCCTGGCTTGCATAGCCATATACCACATGCAACTTCATCTTAGGTATCCAAAGTATTACTGTCACTTATTATCTTCGTAGTATGGTGTATGGTGATCTTCAATCATGATTTCATGTATGTCATGATTCTTCAAGATCGATACCTCAAAAACCCTAAACCATTCTATCAGGGTTTCTTCACCTTCCTTTCCAAAGAAGTGCACTTGAGGTTCTACCACCATCCATTCATTGTATCAAGGACTAGGCATGGCTAACCAAACAACCCTTAACTTTTCAACGTATCTTGTTACATCTGAGTGTTATCCAAACACCTCTCCTTTTCAAACTTAGGGTTAGCCAAACAACCTCTTCTAGCTTCTAGTCAAACAAGTCATATGTGTCTCAACCAGAGCATCCATTACCACTTCACATCCTTAGGTATTAGGTAACGTTGAAGACATACACTTCCATGTATTTCACTTATCATCTCACCTCAAACTCTATGTCTATCTTCATTAAGAACACTTCTCTGATGTCATCATCATGGTGATCAAACTCTACCTGGCATAACTTGTAGGTTCTACCTAATTCATGATAAAAACATCCTCTTAAGGTGACTACTTCATTCCTTTTAGTGTTTGCAAGCCATCCATGTATCATTCACTTTACCAGGGTAGGTTATCTTCTCTATCCCCAATTCTCGTGGCAACATTCCAACCTAAATCATCTCTTATCTTTGGTGTATGGCATACGTAATGTCCTATCTCTCATTCCCATAACGAGAGGAAATAAGCATTTGGCTGCAGTCCAAATACAGAGTTCTTCCTGTTCCAAGAGTAGAGATGGTACATCCCACCTTGCCAATACACCTTTACATCTAAGTTGCAACGTGCCACATATGTCTCTTAATCACAAACATTTCGATATCAAAGTTACCTTCATGGAAAACTAGTCTTGAACCTATTGAGGTTTATATCCTTGGTCATCCCCTCTAGGTCTATAGGGTACCGACTCTTTTGGGGTCATCCCTCTTCCCTCATGCATCAAGAGAGTTCCCTACTCATATGTCCTTTGGGTCCCATGAGTTCATGAAGGTGATCAATCTCCTAACCCATGGCCCTCAGACAATGATAGTTGTTACCTCCCGACCCTATGGTCATGTGCAACTGGGGAATCAGACAACTCCTACTTTCATCGGTCTTATCCCTACCTGACCCTAGGATAGACTTAGGATTCTCCATTACAGTACATGTTCACTTAGAACCTTACCCAAGTCTTCATCATCTCTCTCTTTCTGCATTCATGGGTTGACTTTTTCATAGGGATCATGGCAACCTGCCTACCCTGGTCAAGCCCCATACCGGTTACCTCCATGGTAACACATTCATATGCAATTAGAGGTGGATATCTATGGGTATACAGGTTCATTCTCATACCATGTACTTTTCACTTAACTTCTCAAGATCCTATGAGACCTCTTTAGGTTACCTTGAACCAACAAAACTGATATACACCCTACCAAAGGGGTCCCTCTCCCAGGATGGGAGGAAACTATCTCTTGTCAACAAGGTCACAAAAGCTCTTAGGTCTAGGGTTTACATCCACACGAGCCTACTTAACCCTAGCAAGCCATTAAGGCACAAGCAGATCACTTACTGAACCATGCTAGGTCATACTTGTCCTCTTTCCTCGACGTTGGATCAAGATCATACCTTTCTTTATCATCAACCTAGCTGTGAGGGGTTCGTCAAACACACCTTAACCTTCAGGGGCTCCCCTTTTTGCTCTATACATGAGGATTACCATGCTCGCTTCTATAGGAATTCAACTTCACATCATGAGCATTAGGTATACCACTTCCCCTCTTAGGCCTAGGAACCCTAGGTTTAATTGTAGGTGTCCAACTGCATGCTCTATCTCTTAACTACGAACCAAGCACGCAAAAGGCATGACATGCACTTCTTGTCATCCTTCAACTTGAGCAACACTTAGGGCTGGGTCCTCCTTAAAGACAACCAACAAGGTACAAGGCCTCATAACCAGCTACTAAACCTTTCTAGGTCTAAGGAACTCTTATTCCTACTTTAGAAGGTAACACCCCTATCGTAGGCACATAGTCACCATATGCTTCATATTCACTCTCTAGGGTTTTGTCCCTCTAAAGGAAACCAAGATATCATCAACATTCAGGGATCGATCATGAGGAAACCACTATCATCCATTGCTCAGGGTTTTAGGCTTCCAACTTTCTTGCTGGGTTTCCTGCTCTCTCTCTAGAGCTAACCCTACATCCAACCTCACCATTAGAGGTTCTCTCTTCATGAAGGATCAACCTCAAGGCATGCCCTACATGGGCGAAGCCTACGTTCGAACTTATGTTTGCTCAAGATCATCCATAACCCTTTGTGCTCCCTCATGATTCCTTATCAAGGGTTTCATCCTACTGTCAGCACCATGACGTGCCCTAGGTGCCAACTATGCCCTACTTGCACAAGCCCATAGGGTTTCTTTGGTCCCTCTCTAACATCATCATCTAAGGAGCTATCCTTTACCCTAACATGCACGACCCTTCCCAGGGTTGGGTTGCTAAAGGTTCTAGGTAACCCATGGATCATATGGCATCCCAAAGGCATGTCCTTTAAAACACCTGGTCCAGCTCACCTCTCTCTAACCTTCACTTAGGGTTAGGGTTAGCATCATCCTCCGAGGATGTGCCAGATCTCTTCTTGAAATGGAGATCTTTATCTCCAAGACTAACTTATCCTCCTGTCAAGAAGGTCTAGCCTCAGGTCTCTTCTGAGGACATGACAACTTATGTCATACGACCTAAGCATGTATCTATTATTTATTTTGCGCTTAATCTATTAAGCTTATGTCCATGACATCTTATTTACATGCCTTTCATTAATTTAGTGGAGGATTCCTTAAACCTTATTAACCTTACCCATACCTCAAGAGTTTGAGGAGAAGAAAGAAAACCCTAATCCTTCAGGTCCTTATCAGAATTTTGTGATGAGAAGGGATGAATAAGATGAGAAGTCCTAAAGGTATCTTATTTCGATTCATACCCTAAGACTTTGGCCAGGCGGTCACACGGGTCCGGGAGTCCTCGTATTCCGACTAGTGGTGCGGAGGAAAATCTTGCCAGCCCCCGGTCATGATCCCTTTCTAGACACATCCGTCTTTCGGATACTCCTCTAATAAATCCCTTGGGTTCTATGGAGTTTGTAAAATTTAATAATTATTAATGGTTAACTGAGGAACCTATGCTCTGATACCAAATGTTACGACCCCACCTCCCGATAACCCCCAATTAAGGGAGACCAAGAGGTTGAAGCCGCACCCATTAATCCCAGATCAAAGGTTCGACATATAACCATAACCAATTATTAAATTCTAACAGAATATACTAAAAATGGTAATAAAAATTTTCTTTGCATACCTTGAAAAGTTGGGAACAAACTAACTTCTAACCTCAGCTGAACTATTCTATCTAATTCCTCCTTGTTCTTTAATTCTTGAATTCACAATGTGTCACTTTACTGTTTGTACTTTTCATTGTACCTAAAATGCCGACAAACAAAACGTCGGTCAGCCGAAGCTGGTATGTGGAGGAAACAAATAATGTTCAACTATGTTAACAATATAATCATTCAATTAATCATTTAACAATCAAGATTACATTTTAAACCATACAACTCAATCCATGCATATTCTCGAACTCTGGGTTGTCCCTGCAGTGGACAAGAATATCACCTCTCTTTTAGGTAATAGAGTTGCATGGCACTATCCGAAGATAGCCCAATATCTAACTCATTATGACTTGATGGTCCTACCTCCATGGTAGCCATGTACTAAGTCAACCATAGACCTGATGGACCTACCCAATAGGTAGCCATGTACTAGGTCATCCATAGACCTGATGGACCTACCCAATAGGTAGCCATGTACTAGGTCTTTCTCTAACCTGATGGACCTACCCATAGGCAGCCATGTACTAGTTTAGCTATCAGGCCACAGAGAGAACCAGGATCTGAGTTTATAGGCAAATACATTAAGTGATAATCATAGTCACTTTATAATTGCAATATGAACATCCAAACAGTTTAGTGTATTCAATGCGATTAAACGTCCGAGAAACCATCGGAAAACTAAGCGGTTATTCATAAGTAACCACATACCTGTCTTGGAGATCTCAAGCAACAATTCATCCAAATCCAACTAGATGTCCAATCAAGCAAGCCAATCAATGAATTAAGCAAACATTGATCCTGAAAACATGTATAATGTCTAATTGTCACAAGCATATCCCAAACAACTCCTTATTGACGTGGGACACCTTTCTAAAGTTTCTAAGTCTCATTAGGATGCATTAGGGTTTCTTAGATCAATTTCTCAAACTTTACCCTTTTTAGGTCAACAAACCCTAAAACAACTTTTCCACTCATAAAAACCCTAATTACTCAAATGATCCACATTAAGGATCTTTTATGCTCAAATTGGCTTAGGATCATCACATTCATGGATTTGAACATTTAAACAATTAAAAGACATATTCATCTAAATTAGGGTTTTCGAGTTCATTAATGCACAATCATGCATGAAACCCTAAATTAAGCCAATTATATAAAAAGATCATCTTTTTAGATTCTTTCTCACTTTTATTAACAACAGGTTAATATCAACTTGAATTATGTCATTAAATCCATTTATCATCAACTCTAAGGGTTTTCCCTTAATTAAAACACTAAAGATGATAACTTTATGTACCTTTCCAATTTCAAGCATATAAACTCTAAATTAGACAAATCATGTGCAAATCTCTTCCTTTTTTAACATAATGTATCTTTTTACATTTAACAGGTTAATATCAACTCTAATGATCCATTAAACCCTATTAATCACTTTAATCATATCAAAGTAGGGTTTCTTTAATCATCATTATGTTAAAGTTGATAAATTACATTACTTTTCAAATTGCAAGAGTAATTGGCTTATAAACAAATTTTATTTAGATTCCTAACATCTTTCTGATCAACTTTCATATATAAACTTTTGTCATCCGATCTACGAATATTTTACTACGATTTTTGCAAGAAAATTACCTTCCGGCCAATCATAGATTGCCACGTCGCCAAGTTTCCATGCATGCGGCTCGCTTTAAAAACATAACGCAATTACCAATTTTCCCTCGCGTAAGTGGTTGTTCCTTCACTCCCCGGGGGGTATTTCTGTCCAACGCACCCTTGCTCTTCTTCTTCCTCGAGCAGTTGGTCTGCGGCTGCCCTAGCTGCCGTTTTGCAGCCTTGGCGCGAGCTTGATCTCCCTCCTCAGGTCGCGAACTTCACCGGAATCTCGGCTCTAGCTCCGCCGTGCCTTCACGCACGTGGGGCGTCTCCCATACCGTGTACAGAATGACCGCTTTGACCTGCACAGACCTGCAACCCATGGCTGGAATTGTAGTTGTGCGGCCACTATTGCGCCTAAGCTAGCGCACGACTGTGACGTCCAAGTTCCTTCCTTGCATCGTGGATCGTCGAGCTATCATCGCAACTCCTTTTAGCCGCCTCGTAGAAGCCTAAACTCGCTGTTTCTCTTAGTTAGGGTTTTTTGGCGGGTGCACAGTTGGAGATGAGAGAAATACAAGGTAACTCGATGCTACAGGGCATGTTCCTTTTATAGGGGTAGATAGAAACCCTCAGAATACTTGCCCACGAAGCAAACATGTCTTTTTCCAATAGGAAGTTGATTTTTTCTCTAAGAAGCAACTTTCTCTCTCTACAATTATCTCTTAGATCTTCCTTATCCCTTGGATAGTTATAAATATGAAAATCACTTCCTTTATTTTCTTTATACTTCCCTTCTAAATCTATTAGCACGAAATCATCTTTTCTTAAAGCAAGTAATCTCTCTTTTTGATAATAACAACAGTCATTTAATGATTTATCACATTATCTTCTTATTTTGTTTTATTTTCCTTTTCTCTTTCTTTTCTCTTTATTGGGACTCCTTGGATCCCAAGACACTCCATTATTTCGAAATTCCCTTTTCAAGAATAATTATTATCCTTCTAGATGCATCTATATGCGTTATTTCACATTATCTTGCCTATTTCTCATTTAACTATCTCTTTTTGATGATTTCTTTTTATTTCTCTTTTATTTTCCTCATTGGATATTCCTTTTATCATTAGAAATCCTTGGAACACGAAATTCCACAAAGGATTACTCAACTATACCTTTTTCCACTTATTTTCAACTTTTTAACATTATTTTCAATCTCTTTCTTATTAAAGAAATACTTAATTAATCTTTTCTTCTCTTATTGATTTCTTTATGCAACTTTGGACTCCTTGGAACCCAAGGAACCCAAGAGGCACGAAATCCTCTTTGGATTTGCCTTCTAGAGGTTTCTACATATTTCTTTTCTCGAAAATTCAATTATCCATTTACTAATTGAATTTTCTTTGTTATTTCCTTGTTATTGGGCCCAATAGCCAATAAAGCCCACAAATCAATCAACAAGGCTATTTTAAACGAAATCCAATTATTCTCAAACAAATATATGATTATTTGTTCAAACATCTTTAATATGAGAAATTATATTTCTCACCACTTGAACCCAAAAATTGGGGTTGTAACACAAACCTCAAAAGGAGGTCTACACAGTTATAGGAATAGTGGATTGGTGGTACTAAACAACCAAAGTTTTTTGGTAACACCGGTTCAACAACAATAGAGTACACCAATGCAGTGGTCACCAAGTGAGGGTCGAGCTTATCATAAATATAGGTAGATAGACATCTAAGGTAGTAGTGTCCAAGAAGAAATAATGAGGTGACCCAACAGTCAAGGCATAATATGTAAAACTCACAAGGACCACAGTCTAGTGGAGCAGAAGGCCGAGGGTAAAGACAAGTGTCGTAGATTGGTCCATCTACTTCAGGTAGTAGAGGACAAAGGCAATAGCAGATGACAACGGACTCCATGTATTGAGTCAGACAGGACACTAGATAACTCATAAGAGGTAACATGTCAGATAGAACTTTTCATTTTGAATTATCTTTCCTTTTCTACTCTCTGCATACTAATTATAAGAAAGGTATTTGTTTTTTAGCTTCCTTTAATTAGTCCCTTGAGGACATAAGGAAGAGATAAGAAGGATGAGAACCTATAATCAGTTCAATATTCTCTTATATGTTTTGAAATGTCTCTCTTCATGTAGAAAGGGAAGAGATGTAAAAGAAACACTCAAAGAAAAATTAGAAATACTAAGTAGTAAAATCTAAAGAGATGATAAAAGAAAGAAACATAATATAAAACAAAATGCATACTACCTAATTTCTGTTCTTGAATACCATGTCCATGTATTCATCTATTGAAGGCAAGGTATGTATGACACTCATAGATTGCTATCTTTTTTATTACTCTGATCAAGTAGTCATTTTGAGACAATCTAAAGAGCATAATGAAGTAGGAGATGTGGCATGGATATTTCTACCACATTCTAATTGTTATACGAAGGAATCTAAGTTAATCACAAATCAACTTAAACAAAACAAGATATTTAGTATAACGTATACCTTGGTCTGAGGACCTAGAGGTAACAGTTACATGATAAGAAGTAACTATGTACAATAATGAACTAAGGGTTTCAATACCCATATATAGTAATCATTATTATGAGAATACTAAGGGATGATGACATGAAATCATCTTTATAATTCCTATACTAAAGGCAAGTAACCTAAGAGAAAACAAGATTGAATGACATATGAATAGTTAAAAGTTCATGATAATCTCTTTCTTTAATAAACAACCTTAGATAATGATGAGGTGATAAAAAGGACTATGTTTCCTTGTGTTCTTTTCTTACAGGGACATGACAATCAAGTAAGTCTTATGGCACTTGATATGCATGGATTGGAAGTAATCTATAGAAGGATACTTTGAAAAGTATGAGCTAGTCCTGAATTTTAGTTCCAAGACAAAGTATGTCTGTTAAGTAATGTTCCGAGATGAAAGAAACATCCTATTATGTGTTTGGATTTGGTAATAACAATAGAGGATGGGAATAATAAGGATATGATGTGTTTTTGACACATGTAACTAATACCAAGGTAAGGAATTCTAGTGACCAAGAAGTTTTAAAGGTATGAGATAGTGAGTGTATGACTTATAAAAAGATCAATATTGTTGATTACCTAGAAAGGCCAACTTTGAGATTAGTTTAGTTACATAGGATAGTATGAACATCATATTTTACGGGTTTATGCTCTTCATAAACATAACATTGATAAGGATGTATTAATTGAAGGAACAATTGTAGAATCGTCTTGGGAAAAGTTTATCAAGCTAAGATAACTTCCTAGATCTGTTAAGGCAGCTTATGCAAATAACATCTAGAGATACCTCTGAGCTAGTTCTTCTTGATAAATAGCCTCTCCTTATGACAAGAAAATAAACAACCAATGGAATGGTTTGTTCTAGTCATAAGTAGTTTTAGTGTGTCTCAACAGATTAGATTGGCACAATAAACGTATGATAAAACTTGTAGTCCCAAATTGATGATAGAATGTAACTCTAAATTTTCCTTGGAGGAGAAATGCTAAACAAGTGAGGGGTATGAAAAACTTTCAAGATCAAGAATCTTATTACATAAAAGATATGAGTTGAGAAAGGTGACAAAGAAATGAGGTTTGACACCCGAGTTATACAAAGTATGTATAGTACTTCTCTAATTTAGAAAGTGTTACCTGACATAGGATTGACACTGCAATCATTAATGGGAAGGACAATTGAGTATGTGTCATGTATGATAGATTCTATGATGACCATGTATGGAAGAACTTTATGCTGGTCAAAGTTCTATGGCATTTCCATGACATAAAGATGTAATGAGGAGGCCTGGTGATATGATGTATGAATAACAATTGTCTTCCATCATCTGGGATTTCGGGGATGAAATCCTTGTTAGGGGTTAATAACTTGTAACATCCCTGACCTAGGTTTAGGGATAATCCTATTTTTTAGCCTAAATAAGTTGCTTATAACTTTAATATAATCCTCTAAAGTGTTTTGTTATCAGGTGACAAACTTATGTTTCAAAATTCGTCTTGTTTAAATAATGTTTGAGCAATGTTCTCTTATTTTGGACCAAAATGAAATTTACCCAAGATAAGGGGTTATATTGCAATATGTCACTTGTTAAACATACCTAATTTTTTTTAGCATCATAAGAGAGAGAATGATGCAAGGTGGTGGCTTGTTGAAAGCCTAAATTCCAAATTTGAACTTGTTTGAATAATGTCAGTGCCTTGTGTATCAATTTTGATACAAATTGCAATTTACCAAAAATGTAGGGTTGATATGCAAATTACCCCCTCTAGAGTGTCCCTACTCTCTCCTAGTATCATTTAGAAGAAAGATAAAGAAGGATACACCATATTTGAATCATGTATAAGTGATAGTATTCTTGGTGATAGAATGACAAAGAAGGGGGTTGAATGTGAAACCCTAACTTGAGTTGTATCGAGTTGTAGAGTCCATATGAGAGTGCCTATTGGACAAGGATCCATAGAGTGAGTCTCATATAGTTTTTTGAACTCTTTTCAAAGGCCATGACTGGCAAAGCACCTCAAGGAGGTGAAGTTTATCAGTTTACAACTTCCTTGGAAAAGTTGTATCGGGTTATGAATAAAGTGGTGATTAAGTTGGGAGATCTTATCCAACAAGATAAGTGATGGCCAAAATATCATCGCTAGATTATCCTCAAGTGTTTCTCATGTAAAGATAAATGTGAGTGCATGCATGTACATGTGTCAACCATGCATGGACACGTGGAACCTAGTAACTTAAAATAATGACACCTCATATACACACTTTTTCATGAACCTCAAGTATATATACCTCTCCTTTCACCTATTAGTGGAATTTTTAGAAATTTATCACCCTCTTGCTCTTATATATCGTGCATAGAGTTTTATTATCGTGCATAGGTGAAGGAGTATCATGCATAGGGCCTTGGTATTGGCCATAGCCAGTGATATCACCCATAGCAAGGTGATATCGGCCAAGTGAGGGATATCGGCCACAAGTGGTGAGGTATCATGCATAAGGCTGAGGAGCTCAAGTCTTGGACCTTTGAGAAGCTCATCTTCAATCTTGGGAATGTTAAGATTTGGATCTTGTAGCTTTGAAGCTTCTCTTGAAGTGGGTTATATAACTTTAACTCAATAATGTTATTATTTTCCATCAATCTTGCCATAGTTGATGATTGCATAATTGATGAATCCATTAGTTCTATTAGTGACCTAGGACTGTTTTCCATGAACTTGAACAGTAAGAATAAGTTTCTAGAGGTTGATGATGATGACATCACCATGTTTCAACCTGATATTGGGTTGAAACACCTTTAAACCGATATGGTGAAGTGATCATATCACTAAAATGATACAATGGGGATACATACACCTTCTACATGATATGATTGATGAAGTAAACATCTTTTGCATGGTATGGTGTCAAGAATACACCATGTGCATGATATGAGGTCAAGTATACACCTCATGCATGACATGGAGTCAAGAATATACTCAAACCCGATATGACAAACCCTAGATACGGAGTAACCCAATATGGTGATATGAATACACCACTATCATGATATAGTAATGAGTTTGCACCTTAGGAACAATATGTGTAACACATACATATATCTTGTGCATGATATGGGATCAAGCACCCACCTTATACATGATATGGTACCAAGAAGATACCCTTACCTGATATGGTCTTGAAACCTAACATGGGAAAGTGAAACCTGATATGCATTGTAAGCCCACATCCCTCTCGGTTTGTACACTTGAGTTATTTGTGACTAATTAGTTTTCTAGCCTATTACTCATCACATGATGAAGGGTAGGACGATACCATGAAAGTTTTGAAGGGATATGAGTATAAGGTTCAAACCCAATATACAAACCCTAAAGGTTGAGTAATCTGATATGTATGCACGATATGGAAATAAGGAGATATCTCATGCATGATATGGTGAAGAGGATGCACCTCTATACCCGATATGGAGGAAGCACCTCAAACTAATACACTTGATTGAGTTACACATATAGTGAGTTATGTCCAACAATACATTAAGACATAAAGAGTTTTATGCATCTTTATATAAATGGGCCAATGTACCTTGAGAGAAGGATTGAGCCAACCTAATGGAGTATGATGTAATCTGCATCCTAGTGAGAATGAAATAGAAACTTATAGTTGTATAAAACTCATGAAATGAGTATGGATTGATACTCCTAATATGTGTGGAGTGTGAATTTGGGTTTTTTTTCTTGATGAACATACTGGAAACCCTAATCGGTTAATAAAGTGAAACCCTAACCCTAATTACGGGAAGGTTGTATTCCTCTTGTATTGAATGGTGATGATAGGTATGTGATATTGAAACCATGTTGATATCATGAGATAATGAGCATAGCTAAGTTTGAGCTTTGATGTTTCATATAATACAAATTATATTAGTCTTGTAAGTCATGTGAAATACTTGTACAACAAGTATGATGTTTATACACGTCTTATGACCTAGAGATGGATGTTGCATAGTGAGAGGTGAAAAAATGTTTATAAAGGTCTCATGATCTAGAGATTGATGTAAGAGATGGAAATGTTCAAAATGAACTACAGAAATGGAAACCCAGTAACATAATAATAATAATAAATGGTTATAATAATAATGAAATATTGGTCATACATGCTTTATGTTTATAGCCAAATAAGGACTATAGTGTTTTAAATATGCCAAAATGAGATATGAGGAATAATTGTATCACATAAAGGATGTGAATGGGTATAATACCTAGTAAAGGTGATGTGGAATTCAGTGATGAGTTTAAGAGATTGAAATCCCATAATGAAAAGTGAAAGGGAAACATAAAAGTATTCCACTAATATGGAATCCTTAGAAATATGACCATGACTTTATAGGATTCGTATCATCCAATACCTGGATACAACCCTATAGGATTGTCATAATCCAATACATGGATACAAACCTACAAGATTGGGATAACCCAATACCTAGATACAACCATATAGGATTGGCATAATCTAATACCTGGATACAACCCTACAGGATTGGCATAACCCAATACCTGGATACAACCCAATAGGATTGGTATAATCCAATACCTGGATACAACCCTATAGGATTGGGATAACCCAATACATAGATACAACCCTACAATATTGGGATAACCCAATACTTGGATACAATCTTAAAGGATTGGCATGATCCAATACATGGATACAACCCTATAGGATTGGGATAACCCAATACCTGGATACAACCCTACAGGATTGGGATAACCCAATAATTGGATACAATCTTACAGGATTGGCATAATCCAATACCTGGATACAATCTTACAGGATTGGCATAATCCAATACTTGGATACAATCTTACAGTATTGGGATAACCCAATACCTAGACATAACATAATAATGTATATTCACATGATTGGTACAATCTGTTGGTATGTATGCCCTGAGAGACAATCATGGGATGATTGGTGGGATACATTAAGATTGATTTGATAAGCATCAAAGGCAAGCTTCCAATTCTTTCTGGTTCAATCATATGAGATAATGATAGAACAGATTGATTGTCTAGAGAATGACAATACTCAATGACATATGCTTTCAGGTTGAGGACCTGAACGATGAGATCATACGGATGCTAAGAGTTTGTACATTCTTATTATTTCCCTAGTCTGATGTCATTGTGGAAGGTAGATAGACATCAATGACACACAAGACTAGATTGTGGTGTTGGTTGATGATAGAATCTGATTAGTCATGATATGGAGATATCAAACCAAACACATAGGTACTTGTTACAGAACAAGTGTACTGGACAGACCCACCATGAGTTTGACACATGGAACCATGACATGGTAGTCACAGTCAGTTCTCACAGTGATGGTGGTGAGTGTGATTCTTTGACCTTAAATCACTACACTCAACACATGTCATTGGGTACACTTTGACATCATCAAACGCAGTCCTAAAACATGGGTTGTTATAAAGGTGATGATTGGGTGGCTTTGACACATGGGGCTTTTGAGGGGTGCGTGGTAGATATGGGATTTGTCCCTCCTGAGAGAGTTTGATATCCATGGCCACTTCATGAGTAGGATTGAGATAGGTGTGCGCATGCATGTGTGAATCAGTATGTGATATTGATGTCATACATATCTCCTGCAATCTACTCTGAGATCAAGAAAGTGAATAAACATTGACAGGATGACTGTTCCATGCCTTGAGTTCATTTGGGATATCAATGACAAAGGAATTATACATTCACTGTAACACCATTCACGGATTGTAGGATTGAAAGTTATTCTCTAAATTTCTATTTCAGTTTGGGTAGCACTGATGTGCGACTAGGCACCGCTCTTTGCTTGTGAAGTCATAAGTGATATGGACTTTCACTGCTAACGAGAAATGGGCATGCAGGGTCACACACATAGGATTTAACCTGGAAGAGGAGTTTATCCCCAAACGATGTTTATATTGATTACTAAAGGAGTTTAGTAGTTCAATTAAACACTCAATCAATTGATAGCTCAAAATCATAGTGTTCAAGGTGTTGGACCAATTGATTAGAGTATCGGATTAATTGAAACTACAATTGACTGATTTTGCACAGTCTGCACTTCCAACCAATCGACTCATGTGATGAACTGATCGGCTCATGTGTCAATGAAACGATCGGCTCAATTGTTGAACCAGTCAATTCATGTGACCAACCGAGATCGTTATGAAAGTCAGAAGACTCTTTTTTGCAAAAACATATTTGTTTCACTTGTAAAAATTTGATTTGGACAAGGATTAATCACTATTACAGATCTGTCCTTTGGCGTCGGTTATTTAAGCCCTTTTCGTGACGGTTTCCAAGCGACGCCTATGTGGGCGCCGCTAAAAGTCAAACCCTTTCGGCGTCAGTTTTCCAAACGATGCCAAAACACTTCACGCCACCGAAAACGTGCCAGTAGGGCCCCCATCAGCGTCGGTTATAAGTAACTAAACCGACACTATAAGCATCTGCGCCACAGAAAGGGTGCCATCTAGGATGCTATCAGCCTCGTTTTTCTACTAATAGCTGACGCCATATCATCTGCCGCCACGGCCGTGCTGTCCAGCACGGCCGTGCTGGCAAGTACGGAATCGGTTTGATACTAATAACCGACACCATATCACCTGCCGCCATGGCCGTGCTGGCCAGGCTGTCTAGCAACATTCGGCGGTGGTTTTTTTCTATTAACTGACGTTGTAAGCCTTTGTTGTCAGTTTTAGACAAATAACTGACCCTTATGGTTTAAATTTTTTTTTTAATCAGTTTGCAGGCCTGCTGTGGCTGGTCGCAGGATGAGAACCTGCAGTTCATTGGAACTAAACTATAGGTTTATGACATCCATTGATATCAGCCAACAAACAGGCCACAAACTTGCAAAATCAACAAATATTCTTTTCACACATTCACACATAGGTAGATACATTCAGACATCAATTCAATTTTCACATTCACACATGTAGAAACATTCAAATACATGTAGAAACATTCAGACATGTAGAAACACATGTATAAACATTCATTTACAAAATATCATTCGTCATCGCTATCAGCATCCCAATTATATCTTATAGTCCCCACTGTTTGTATGGCTCTTGCCCATTCTTCTCTTACATCATTTAATACTTCCATCGTATATGGAGCATGTACATCTTTTAAGGATTTACCTATAGTGGGGTCAGTTTTAAACACCTTCAAAGAGAATAATGTATATATAGAAGTAATAATATATAAATAAGATTGATATATTTCATATTAGCTAATGAGACTATATATAATACCTTAGGTATGGCATTGATTTCATCTGCATGTTTGATAATCATGTCCATAAACTGCATCACATAGTATGCACATGCCCAGCCATTGTCTTGTATACCACACTATAAAATGGATACAAAATATTAAAAAATACAAATAAGCATAGTTCACATAAATAACATATATGTTGGAGTCGGGAACTTACTTTCACGTTCTCCCAAATTATTGGCTGGTTCTTTTACTAGGGACCTTTCCTCCAGCCTTTTTGAACGCATCTAAACCCCTACATGTTAATGTAACACAGTAAATTGTATAATTAAATACTAATGTAATAACATATGTTAACGTATATAAAAATGAAATATTTCTCGCCAGAATAATGCCATTCTTATTACGCATCCAATTTTTGGATTCAATGTCCTCCCCATAGGATCTAGATAATAGATAGTGAACGTCCTGGGGAGAACAACTAGTAACTCCCAATGCTTAATGCTAGAGGTAAAAAAGTTAAAAATTAATAACTCAAAATCCACAATAAAAATGTAATTTTCTTAAGTCCAAATTATAAGCAAAGTAAACTTACTTCACATTGAATGCGACTATTATTATAGTCTTCTTTTTTTGACCGAAAATTGTAAAAGCATCACAATAGTATTGTTGAATGCTATTGTGGTCTTTAGCTACCAGACTAATCAATGATGGAATCAAAGATCCCACATGTTCAAATCCAAATTGTTTACATTGAATTTTGACTAAGTAGTTGTAAAACATGTATTATGTATGCATTAAGAAATAAGAAACTAGATCACTGGATCCTACACAAGGTATATGGATGTATAAACAAGATATCACCTTATCCATGCCTCTATCATTGATGTATTTAGCTAATCATAGTTAAACAACTCAATAATATCTTTTATTATGTGTGTAGCCATACTGCCATTCCCTTACAAGCAGGACCTAATGGGAATTTTAGATCAGTTGGAACCCAACTTGGTAATGCAGGAAGTGGAGGTGGAGGCCTAGATGCTCTGAGTGTCTTCTTTTTAACTTGTATATATAATTTCAGATCAATTGACCTCATATATACACATTAACAATTTAATGTAATGTAAATTTATCTTATAATTTCAGTAGTGTAGACGACATCCGTTTTGGGCCACAATATCACCCCGCCTTCTGCTTCACCAAATGTATCAATATCTGGGTGGGCATATGGCAATGCAGCTTCCCTCCAATCGGGGATTACACATATTGGGCTCACATGAATGTAACCTTGTGGTATTGGAGTCCCGTGAATCGTTGCCCCAAGAAGGGATGGTTAAGCCTACGCCTCTGCAACAACATAATCTTCAATTTTTAAGTGGCATGGCTTCAACGCCTACAAATTTACGTAAAGAATGTTATACATATATACATATCATCTTGAAAACATATCATCTTGAAAAGACTAGCTACTATGTCATAAATAATACTTACAGCAGACATGCTAGGTGGTGGGTCTACAGGATTACTCTCAGCATGTGCATCAGGAGAAGAGCAGGTCGCCATAGGCTGATTGGAAGCCTGAGATGCCTGCCACCGTAGCATATCTTCCTTGACCTTCTTAGAAACTATATTCTCGACTCTCTTATGCTCCTATACATGGATAAAAGAAACATTAGCTTCTTATTATTAAATTCCCTTTTGCAGTAATATTCTAAAAAAAGAATAGGTTACCTCTTCTTGTGAAAGTCCCACTCTTGCGACAGGTTTGTGCTGGGATGGCCCAAAGAATGCTTTGATGTCCAGACCAGTGCCTGCACCCCTAACACGTCCAGGACGCTCTGGGTTACCCAGAGCAACTGTCAATTCATCCCTTTTGCCCTGAGGGATGAACATGCCATGTTTCCTCTGCTCGTGCAGCTCCCGCTAATCACCATCGATAGAAATTGGTAAGTAAACACCACAAATAATCAATATTTGAACGACATGCATTGTTGAGTTGTATTTTACCATTTTTGCAGCTGCCTCAATAGTTACGGGCTTCTTTATTTCACCCTTCTTGTTTTTCCTCCCAGCTATCGAGACATCATGGTGAGGCATGGGTGTGGTACATGTAGTAGAGGACCCATGAGTAGCAGCATACTCCGCCTATAGTCTTTGGCAAATGCCTGCATAGCCCTTTGGACCCATTGTGTGGTCATGCACATTCAATGCACGCCTTGCTCTTTGCACCTCACTGAACGCCTAGTTAGTATGCACATTGATTTGGTTAGTAACACTAAAGGTTAATCTTGAATAGGTGAATACAACGTATATTAATTAAATTGGGAGTGACGCTTAATACCTTGAATTCTTCAATTTTTCATGAAGCAACAAATGTGTCCCAATCTTCTTTGTCCAGGAAGTTCCACTTTTCAAGGGCTGACTTCTTCTTCTTATCACCATCTTTATGTATTCTCTATTGATATTTGTCCTATAGTTCCTTAGCATCTTTCCAGCGCGTTGCATCATGCTTTTACGATGCAGCTTATCATCCAATGCAAACAAATTTTGTAAAATAGAATTGCTATTAACTAGTATCCAAAAATAGAATTACAAATAATAGAATTTGTAATCTACAAAATAGAATTGCAAATAATAATAACTATCCTTCCATATCAAGTCTTTCTTCGCCTGAGGAGCTTTATGCCAATTATCATACTTAACACAACAATGGCTTCGAGTGACAAAACCAAGATAGTTTACAAAATTATTGCGGTTCACTCCAATTGCATTTCTTGCATTATCAAACTCCACAGCCAATCTGGATCCACTGCCCCTTAGCGTTGTTAACTTCTTCAATAGAGTGATGCCCCTTTTCTGGTTAACTTTTTGGTGATGCGCATCAAGTTCCTCCAGTGCTTCAGAGGGTACATGTACATCATCAACCTAAAATTTGACAAAATAAACACTCTGAATTAGCCCAATAAGAAATATAGGATATATGACATAACTAGAAGATAATGAATTTCTATAGAAATATAGGATATGTTTTTAAAACTTACATTGGTATCCTCGCCATGCTCATCATGGATATCATCCTCATCATGGACATCATCCCCATGGTCAGCCATCTGATAATGTCATTAAAAAGGCAAACATTTAGCATTTGTATTAACTAGAAGATAATGAAACATTATATCTGAAAATGATATTGATATTAAAAAAGAAAACATTTAGCATTTTATATAGTTCACATATAAAAATGAAACATTGAAAAATGAAACATATAAAAAAATATAAACATGCATGCCTCTAAAATTGCAATCTTTTATCAATTAACAATCCTTCATTGTGATCTCCATGCACATATATGTCATTAATAGTGCAAAACAACATAGCATGCAAAAAAAATGTCTCTCTTCATGAAGCGTCATAGGTCATCACATCTTCACCCTAGAGTATCTTTAAGTCATCAATCAGAGGTTCAAGATAAACATCAATATCATTTCCAGGTTGTTTAGGGCCCGATATCAACAACGACAACATAACGTACTTATTTTTCATACACATCCAAGGAGGAAGATTGTATATAACAAGTATGATTGGCCAAGTGCTATGTTGGCTGCTCAATGTCCCGTACAGATTCATCCCATCTGTACAAAGCCCAAGTCTTAGATTCCTATCTTCTTCACCAAATTTGGGGTACAATAGATCAATCTTCTTCCACTGTGGGGAATCAGACGCATGTCGTAGGATCCCATCATTATTTTTCTTAACATCTGCATGCCACCTCAAATTCTTCGCATCTATCGGATTTGCAAACAAGTGTTGAAACTGTGATATTATAGGTAGATACCACATCACCTTGGCAGGAGAACCCGTTTTGGACTCCCCCGAAGTCGTCAATTTATACCGTGACGCACCACATTTTGGACAATCTTTCAAATCCACATAGTCCTTTTGAAATAATACACAATCATTCGGGCATGCGTGTATCTTCTTGGCCTCCATTCTCATTGGGCACAACAATTTCTTTACCCGGTATGTTGATATTGGCAGCCCGTTACCTTCAGGAAGCATTTCTTTCAACAAAGTCAACAATGAAGTGAAGCTTTTGTCGCTCCATCTATTGTTAGATTTCAACTTATACAATGTCAACACAGCGCTAAGCTTTGTAAACTTAGTACAACCTATGTATAATGGTATCTCAACATCATGCACAATGTTTCTAAAGATGGGAGGTGGATCGGTGTGCTCTACCCCATAACTATCCAGCATCGCATCAATGATGTCTACAGGAACTGGTTCGTTCACATCTACGTCATCGAAGACAATTTATTCTTCCACCCAAGCACTGCTATAAACATCCACTGGGTTCAGGTTTGAAATATCTCCATGCCACTGCCATTCTGTATAGCCTTGTACAATCCCGTTGCACATGACATGACTTTTGATTTCGTCACCAGTGCTGACTTTCAAGTTGTTACCGCAATGCCTACATGGACAGTAGAACCTATCTCCAGGTTGTTTCCTATGTTCCTCGGCAAATCTAATAAACTGATCAAGACCAGATATAAACTCTGGGGTGCAGCGATTGCGAATGGACATCCATGATATATCCATTCTATGGTCAAAGAGAAAACAAGTATATATTAGGACAAGATTAGGGTCTAGGGTTAACAAATACATGTGATGTCATTCTTTTATATAATAAATGTACATGTACCACCTATCCCATCCTTGAACACCTAATCTCACAAGTAAGTGTATAATGTGTATTGGGTTTTCAAGAAAATTTCGGCAGCATTTCCCCGTTGTTCTCCAACTACATATGTACTTAGAGAACAAACAGGAAAATGTTGCCGAAATTTTATTGAAAACCCAATACACATTATACACTTACATCCTAAGTGAGATTAGGTGTTCAAGAACAGTCCCAAACTGGGGACTATCCAAGATTTACTCCTAATGAGTAAATATTGGACGGGTTTCTAGGCCAACAAATACATGTATGTTGTCATTCCAATACCTATAAACCTAGTTTCATCTTATATATAATAAATGTGTACCACCTATCCCATCCTTGAACACCTAATCTCACTAGTAAGTGTATAATGTGTATTGGGTTTTCAAGAAAATTTCGACAGCATTTCCCCACTATTTTCCAAGTACATATGTACTTAGAGAACAAATGGGGAAATGCTACCGAAATTTTCTTGAAAACCCAATACACATTATACACTTACATCCTAAGTGAGATTAGGTGTTCAAGAACAGTACCAAACCGGGGACTATCCAAGATTTACTCCTAATGAGTGAATCTTGGATGGGTTTCTAAGCCAACAAATACATGTATGTTGTCATTCTAATACCTGCAATCCTAGTTTCATCTTATATACAATAAATGTGTACCACCTATCCCATCCTTGAACACCTAATCTCACTAGTAAGTTTATAATGTGTATTGGGTTTTCAAGAAAATTTCGGCAGCATTTCCCCGCTGTTCTCCAAGTACATATGTACTTAGAGAACAAACGGGGAAATGTTGCCGAAATTTTCTTGAAAACCCAATACACATTATACACTTACATCCTAAGTGAGATTAGGTGTTCAAGAACAGTCCCAAACTGGGGACTATCCAAGATTTACTCCTAATGAGTAAATCTTGGACGGGTTTCTAGGCCAACAAATGCATGTATGTTGTCATTCCAATACCTGCAATCCTAGTTTCATCATTCATATCCTAGGTTTCATGTAACATCATTTAATCTAGGTATCATATTCTATAACATTGATTTCAACATTTCGAGTGTCCACGCATGTTCATAATCTTGGATAGATATGTAAATGTTAGGGTTTCATCACAATTGATGTTAGGGTTTCATCACAATTTTAGGTATCATATAGAGTATGTAGCTATGTAGCTGTTAGGGTTTCATCATGCAATAGGGATTTAGATGTTAGGGTTTCATCACAATTGATTTCATCACAATTTTAGGTATCATATACCCTGTTTTCTTCCTTCTCCCTCCTTACCAACAGCAAGCATGACTGTGTGGGCTGGACACGGCCGTGACTGTGTTGGCGGAGCATGGCCGTTTTGGGCAGCACGGTCATGCTCGGCCAACACAGCCACAACCGTGCCAGCCCACACGACTGTGCTTGTTGTTGGTAAGGAGGGAGAAGGAAGAAAAGAGGGGTTCCAAGGAGCAAAAAGAGGTGGAAGAAGGGTACCTACAGGAGTAGCAAGTGGGTGGTTGGAGTAGCAAGGAGGCGGGCGGTGACCAGGAGAAGGAGACCGGTGACCAGGGTGGTGACCAGGACCAGGGCAACCGGTGGTGGCGTCGGCAAGGAGAGAACAAATGAGCGGCGGCGGTGCGGGGGAGCAATGACGGTAGGATCGACCAATGAAGCAGGCATGGCGGCGGCGTTAGGAGGAGAAAGATCAGGAACAGTCATTTTCATGATGAAACATAAGAAAGGGGAAGAGTCTCCTTCTCGTGGGGACTATTAAGTTAATAAAAGGCATCGGTTATCTTAAAAACTGATAGCTAAACAGAATCATCGTCGGCTTAATATAACAACCGACGCCAATTGGATAATCCTTTACCCTAAATTTTTTGGCGGGGAGGGCGCATGAACCCGTATTAGTGTCAGTTATCCCACGACAACTGACGCCCATATGGTAAACATTGCGCGCAATTTTTATCTTCTTTAGGCGTCGGTTATTAGGTAAAACACTGACGTTGTATGTTACACTTTGGGGGCAATTTTTTTTCGCTCGAAAAAATTGGATTTCGTGGGCTATTTTAGGCGTCGGTTTCCTTTCTTCAGCCGACGCTGAATAAAAAGCGATACCCGTGTCTGACTGGTCTTCAAATATATATGTCAGTTTTCCTAAATAGTCGACGTGTAATGCTTATCAGCGTCAGTTTTATTAAATAATTGACGCCTCAAAAAGTGACATTGAACGATGTTTCTATAGCAGTGAATATTTGATTAGTTAGAAACAAACATGGAAAGCTAATTCGAGTTGGACCAGGACCACGAACCGATCGGATCATGCCTGAACCAATCGGCTCAGGTGCCCCAAACGATCGGTTTAGGTATGAACTGATCGGCTCAGGTCCCCAACCGATCAATTCATTCTTGAAATGATCGGTTGACGAAGTTGGTTGTTTTGTAGAAAATCTCAAACCCTTCTACTCTTGCTATTAATCCTGCATTGCCCTTGGTAGAGAACCCTATCCCATGACCCTCCTATATATATAGGGGTAGTGGGGGCTTCTCAACAACAACTCAGAACATCAGTTGCTCTACAAAGTTGTCATTCTCTCTAGTTGTAGTAACCGAGAGAGCCCGAGCAAGTGCTACCCGATAAGGGAGGCACATCAAGGGAAAGACAACTGCAGAAAGGCAACTGGTTGTAGGAGAGTGTGTTAGTGACTAGTACGCTGACATGAGGGTGTGACTCCTTCTGATTCCTTATGGGACAAGGAGATCGGAGTTCCAGGTGGTTTGTGTGGACTACTTCAGAGGCGGGAGACTTTTTCCGCTCGGAGGACAGCTGTCAATCCCGACAGTCCCGGTGAGAGCAAGAGCTGTACAGACATCATCCAAGACCGGAGGTGAAGAACACGCAAGCTGCAAGGTAACATAGCCGAGCAAGCCTCAGGACAACGTATGTCTCTACAAACCATCCTTCTTATTGTATAGACATTGATGCGATTCCTTTATACTGGGTTCGGGAGAAGAACATTTTTGTTTCTGCTACCTTCTCTGTCTCCCCTATAAAACCCAACAGTGGTATCAGAGCCACGTCAACAGCTCTATACTTTAGGATTATCGATGTGATCGATTTTGGTTTATTGCCATTATTTGTTGCATACGATGCGAATAAAATTGGCTTTATGCATGTCCAATCCTAAATCCACAAATCCCAATATACATATATGATATGTAATATGAATGCACTCGATACGTTTTGCCCTTAAATGAGTTTTGTGGTGGATGTATAGCGTGGTTATGGCCAATAAACCCTATGTCTGTGTATGGTTGAATGTGGTTGCTTGCATCTCGGTCTGCGCACCGATTCCCTACCTCCTTTTCTTTATGTAACTCGAGATAAATCGAGATTTCTTTCCTACCTTTGCTCCCCCCGAATGTAACTCGGGGTTTCTCAATACAAATGTAAATAGGATAGAACTTTTATTTCCTATTCTGTCAAAGAACGGCGGACAACCTGACGACAACTGAGATGATCGGTTCAAGGCGTGAACTGATCGGTTGGTGTTCCAAATGACCGGTTCGAGGAACGAGACAAGCGGGTGGCGGCCCTGAGGAGATGTAGGATGACTAGTGAACCGATCGGCTGGAGGCGCCAGTCGATCGGCTGGTGGCACCCAAACGACCAGCCTGATGGCGAGCCGATCAATCATGGAGATGAGTTGATCAAACCGAGAACAGAAAAGCACAGAGTTCATCTTGTACAGGTTTCATGTGATGTAGACCTAGATGATCGTGATTCCTCTTGGCTCGAGGAATCACATTAGGATGCCCATAATCATTGTTTTTATCATTTCACATGTTTTCTGTGGGATATAGCATGTATATCATACGTACTATATATTGTGGTGATTGGATATGTATATGTACCTATAAAAACCAAATCCCTCATTAAATATTAAATTTTCAGATGCCTTCCAAATGTGAAAATGTGAAAAGCTTGATCGACCAAGTGTGGGCACGACCTAGCGTGGTGCACCGTCTATCTCGTGGAAGCGTGAAGGATGAATATGTGGGTCTGCCCTAGCAGGGTGCATATTCATCGTGTTGGCTTTGGGTCAGACTTAACAAGGTGACCTAGATACGATCTAGCACCTTGAGGCATGGAGGTGAGCATGGCAAGGAGTTGCATATGACATCTTTCAAGAGTTTCATATGATGCAATTGGCAAGAGTTGTCTACCTAGAAGATCTAAGTTGTGGGTGACAGCCCTAGCTGGTCCATGACTCAGAGGATTTCAGGATCTTTCCCACTAGAATATTGTACGCAGCAATCTTCCAAATTGATGGTGAGGGCTATCAATTTGAACAAAAATAGTGGGAGCAATAATTAATTAAAGTCCTAATTATATCGTCAACCTTTCAAATCAATCAAATAAGTCAAAATTGAATTTTGGACTAAATTGCATATATTTCCTTTTGTAGTACAAATGACAATCAACAATAATCACTTTATTTATGATCGGACCTTAAGATGGACAAAATAAATGGGAATAATTCCACGACTGGTTAGGACGTTGAGAAGTGTTCTCAATCGAAGAGCGAAAGCTCTAAGTCCTAGTTATACCAAAACCAGATGAACTCGATCCCACCACACCAATGGTTTAAAGGATGCTTATGGAAGCATACTGAAGATTCCATTGATGTGGAGTGATTAATGTTGTGTTTTCTAAACTATTAGTTGCAGAGACAACATGAGATGTATGATGTCTCCAAGACACTATCCTAGTATGTCATTACAGAAGAAGATCTAGTAGGTATTCACACACTCAATGTGATTGGGTATGACTAGACTGGAATTGCCTCTGAACCAAGAATTGGCTAGTGGTATGATACAGCAAATGTTGTGAGAATCATATAGTTCATGATGAACTATGACATGAACAACTTTGACAAGTGTTGACAAAGTTGTTGGACATATTGAGGACAGTAGAGGCAAAGATGAAGAAAGACAAAACCCTAATCTTTGATCGATGAGGGGTAAGTCTTAAAGGCAAGGACAAGGGCAAAGCAAAGAATTGTTCTGATGCTATCCAGCAATCCAAGTCATCTTCAGCCTCAAGGCACATGGGAGGGTGAACGAGGGAGTTTCCCTCTATATCTGGAAGAATAAAAGAAGAAGAAGGAGGGGATGGAGATCTCCACCTAAGGTATCATGAAATGAACTGCTTCTGAGGTATATGATACCAAGATGGAGATCTGACATATATGATAAATCTACAAAGAAGTGATGGCCTTTACGAAAGGACCAAGAAAGGAGTACCTATCATTGGAGCAAGTGTTGCTGCCATAGATAGGAGTACCTTTTAGTTTATTTCAGCCTAAAGGGCACGAAATAGAGTTGAGAACTGTTGTTTCAATTTGTCAATAGAAACACTTTATTGTTGCATCTTGTAGTGACAAGATGACTATCAATATAGTTGATGTTTCAAAGATATGATCTTTATGGAAATGCCTTGTTTATCTTGTGGTAATTGGTATGCATAAGATAAAATGATATTTAAAAGTTATTGATAACTCAAACAACGAATTAGCATCATCATGAGAAATTCATTTCTAGTTTCCATATGATGGATAAATCTTGACTCTTTTGGTTAGAGAACCAGTAAGAGACATGAATCTCTTAGACATGATCAATAAATCTTCACTAGTGGTAATGGTAGAATGATTATCCTATTAGGTATAATACATGTGATGTATTTACATACCTATTAGAGCAAATGCTAATACTTCAAACGGTGTTTAGATAAATACCAATATGAATATCTTGAAGTGTTCAAGAATATCATAGATGAAGTACAAATTTGGTAAAGTGTTAATTCTTGATGAAATCAATGAATGAAATACTTGAACCAAATGTTTGAGATCCTTATGAGTGTTTATGATAGTGTATCATAGCGAGCTCATGATTAAGGAATGGTGATGTCTAAATCAAAATGAGTCATACTAGAGGATGATTATCAAATAACTAAGTTCTTCTTAAATAAAGAATACCCTACACTAATAAAGGATATTAAGAAACACAAAGTATTTTGAGTTCTCTTATATCCTTGACAGATACACCTCAGTTGGTCATGTGATGAATCAACTATCTAGATGAATATGAGGAACCAGATTTTGAGCTATGGTTTATGACCATTACATCCTAAATGACTTCCATGTGAACCATAAGGTATGACCTTGATGGTAGCACCCATTGGGATGAAATCCATAAGTGCATATGAGTCTTAAGCGTTAAGACACATGGATAACATTTTGAGAAGGATGATGCTTGTTGATTGCAACTTAATGACTAAGAGATTTGGCATACAGATACTAAAACCGCATTCCTATGAGGAATAAAACAAGGATGTGTACGTGACACAACCTATAAGGTTTATGAATCCATTTAAAGTCTATAAGTTACAATGGACTAATCAATGTTATTGATTGAGTACAAGCAACTCAGAGCTGGATCTTTACTTTGATGATATAGTCAAAGGGTTTGACTGATATGACAAAGATAAAGAAGGGATCTATGATTTAGTGGGAGTGTATTTGCATTCCACATGTTGATGAGGAATGAGATGTTCTAGAATGGAAATCCAAAGTGGAAATTATCTTTAATGAAGATAGAGATGTTTCCTATGTGATAGGAATAGATATATATATAGATAGTTCTCAAAAACCTCTTGACCTGAAAAGAGAGAGCATACATTGGCAATCTATACTTAAGGGTTCAGTGTGCACAGATTCAATGGGAGAAAACTTGTCCATGTTAAATTGAGTTAGTATCCCAAGGCCAAGTGTCCAATTCTTATGAAGAATGGAAAACTAAGAATAGATATGGATCTATCATGTATGTAATCATCCTATTATCTTTCATGTGGGACATGACGAGTGGATGTTTGTCTAGTTCCAGTAAGGGTTATTGGAATACCATAATAACTTGATAAGTACTAGTTCTATGGAAATAAGGAAGGGTTCACTATAAAGAGTTACACTAATGTGAACTTCTAAAAAGGACAAAAAATTAATCACAAAATATATATGAGATATATAAAAGTGAATGTTTGTTGATAAATGGAAACGTTCCAATAAAGCTATTTAAAAGGAATAGTCGAGTATCCGTGTGTTAGAGAACATTAGTTGATACTATATGGATCTGGAAGTTCATGAGATGAACTTATAGATATTTTGATCTTTGATGACAAGTAAGGAGTACTTGGTCATGCAATATGGCTAAAGGTTAGCAAAGGAATAATAGATCGCATATTATGGCAACTCCAACTCATTCGTGTGACGTACAACGAAGAGATGAGAGACATGCAATTAATACTGATTCTGGCAAGGTGTTGCCATAACTCACTATGTTAGCACTAGAGTACAGTAACATGTGGGACATGTTTGAAGATCACTATGAATATGATTCAAGGGTGATTGGCTCATAGTGCAAGTGGGAATCTGTTGGTATGTATGCCTTGAGAGCCAATCATGTGATGATTGGTGGGATACATTAAGACTGATTTGATAAGCATCAAAGGCAAGCTTCCAATTCTTTCTGGTTCAATCATATGAGATAATGATAGAACATATTGAATGTCTAGAGAATGACAGTACTCAATGACGTATGCTTTCAGGTTGAGGACCTGAACGATGAGATCATACAGATGCTAAGAGTTTGTACATTCTTATTATGTCCCTAGTCGGATGTCATTGTTGAAGGTAGATAGACAACAATGACACACAAGACTACAATGTGGTGTTGGTTGATGGCAAAATCTGATTAGTCATGATATGGAGATATCAAACCAAACACATACGTACTTGTTAGAGATCAAGTGTACTGGACAGACCCACCGTGAGTTTGACACATGGAATAATGACATGGTAGTCACAGTCAGTTCTCACAGTGATGGTGGTGAGTGTGATTCTTTGACCTGAAATCACTACACTCAACACATGTCGTTGGGTACACTTTGACATCATCAAACGCAGTCCTGAAACATGGGTTGTCATAAAGGTGATGATTGGGTGGCTTTGACACATGGGGCTTTCGAGGGGTGAGTGATAGATATGGGATTTGTCCCTCTTGAGGGAGTTTGATATCCATGGCCACTTGATGAGTAGGATTGAGATAGGCGTACACACGCATGTGTGAATCAGTATGTGATATTGATGTCATACATATCTCCTCCAATCTACTCTGAGATCAAGAAAGTTAATGAACGTTGATAGGATGATTGTTCCATGCCTTGAGTTCATTCGGGATATCAGTGACAAAGGAATTATACATTCGCTATAACACCATTCATGGATTGTAGGATTGAAAGTTGTTCTCCAACTTTCTATTTCACTTTGGGTAGCACTGATGTGTGACTAGGCACCGCTCTTTGCTTGTGAAGTCATAAGTGTTATGGACTTTCACTGCCAACGTGAAATGGGCATGCAGGGTCACACATATAGGATTTAACTTGGAAGAGGAGTTTATCCACAAACGATGTTTAGATTGATTACTAAAGGAGTTTAGTAGTTCAATTATACACTCAATCAATTGATAGTTCAAAATCATAGTGTTCATGGTGTTGGACCAATTAGTTAGAATATCGGATTGATTGAAACTGCAATTGACTGATTTTGCACAGTCTGCACTTCCAACCGATCGGCTCATGTGATGAACTGATCAGCTCAGGTTGGTGAACCGATCGGCTTAAGTGGTGAGTCGATCGGCTCATGTGACAATGAAATGATCGGCTCAATTGTTGAACCGGTCGATTCATGTGACCAACCGAGATCATTTGGAAAGTTAGAAGACTCTTTTTTGCAAAAACATATTTGTTTCACTTGTACAAATTTGATTTGGACAACTGCAGAAAGGCAACTGGTTGTAGGAGAGTGTGTCAGTGACTAGTACGCTGACATGAGGGTGTGACTCCTTCTGATTCCTTGTGGGACAAGGAGATCGGAGTTCCAGGTGGTCTGTGTGGACTACTTTAGAGGCGGGAGACTTCTGACGCTCAGAGGATAGCTGTCAATCCCGACAGTCCTGGTTAGAGAAGGAGTTGCACAGACACCGTCCAAGACCTGAGGTGAAGACCATGCAAGCCATGAGGTAACATCACCGAGCAAGCCTCGGGACAAGGTATGTCTCTACAAACCATCCTTCCTTTTATATAGACGTTGACACAATTCCTTTATACTGGGTTTGGGAGAAGAAATTTTTTGTTTTCGTTGCCTTCTCTGTCTCCCCTATAAAACCCAACACAATCCAATACCTATCTAGCAGATTGGCTGAGGTCAATAGATAGAAATGAGGATGATTCATGGATGTCATACCATGATAATAGCATCATAAGATAAGCTTGAGATGTTGATATAGTATGATGGGTAAATGTTACACATGTTCTTCATATTCCTTATAAACTAAATAGATGATTTACTTCCTGATCATAGATTGTTACAATGCTTTAAAAGATGAGAAATGCTCTAATCTTCTTATCCACAGTGATTAACCTTGCTTATTAATATAAAAGAACCTCTGCTCAGTTTTATACTATTTACATGTGATAATACCAATGTTGGCGGAGAGTTATATCTCTTGCTGGGACAATTGTCTCACCCCCTGGGATCCACAATTTTTAGGTGGATGTGTATGACGAGGTAGAGACCACTCTATAGAGGAAGGATAACAACAACAGGGACCGCAGTAACAGCTCAGGTTGAGTGTACTGTTTTTTGTGTCTTGTAGATAGAAGTCATATGTGTCGTATTTGTACTCTCAGGTCCTCAGATTTAGTGTGTGATGGTTTTATGAACAATCTAAGATTTTGGCTTGCAGGCCTCAAGGTTTTATGTTGCTTCAATATATGTTTTGACAAATCAACTGTTATATGTTATCCTCAAGATGAGATGGTACAGTGTATGTACAATGTGAACCCTAATGTATATAAAGTTTTGGTTCTTTCTTTAAGAGTTTTCTAGGAAATAAATATCTTTACAAAATGGTTTTAAATTTTAGTGATTTTTATTAATCTATTGCTTATGATTATTCCGCATAATTAGTGATGATTTGGCTGTCAATTTGGTGACGGTTGTTTCAATAAATATTCCTAATCCAAGATACTCTTTGGTATGAGAAGTAAACCTTATTGATGTGGTAACATCCTAGTGATGATATAAAATATGTGCTTCCTAAGAAAGACATGATGTATGAATAGATACTCATATCATTTTTGTATTTGGGTGCGGTCTAAATGAAACATGGTTATTGGAACAAGCTCTTATTTATTTCCTCGTGCATAAAATAAAAGAATTTTGTTACACAAAATTTTATACGATAGAAAAAGAAAGTGGATTAGTTGACTAGGATAGAATTTACCTTGAATTTTTTGAGCCTATGGGGCTCATCCCCACTAGGTCATGAGGAAACTTTGATTTTTAATTGATTATGATCATGATATGTTTTTATGCCATGGAAAATACACTCCCCTATATATAAAGTAAGAATTATATTCAAGGCCTCATTGAATCTAGAGTTTTGATGTATAATAAGCGACTTGATAGTATTGTCTTAAGCTAGCTATAAAATCATGACATGTTTGGAATTATGTAGGACATGGAACTTGTCATGATAATAAAATCTTCCATCCACCTAGAATATGATTTGACTTGAAGTTTGAGGGAAATTAATATAAGGAGGGAAGGGCATAAGTAGGTCTTTCAATGGGGAGGGTATCACCTGTTTACCCTTTATCCATATCTTATAGGGTAAGGGTAAGGGTAAAGGTTTTTGTTACCCACTACCCAATTTACCCTTTATCCATATCCTATAGTGTAAGGGTAAATGTTTTTGTTACCTGTTACCCATTTATCCTTTCACCCTTTCCCTACTACATTAAATAGTAGGGTAAGGAATAGACATTATCCATACCCTTTTACATGTTTACCCACCAATAATTAAAATATATATATTAGATATATTATATAGGTACTTCCAAATAAATTTCATACCCTAATTGTTCTAACAGTAAACCGTGAGTCTTGGTCTTGGCCTGGCTACTAAGTCTTCCACTTGCAGTCATCGTCCCATCGCTCATATCCCTAATCTTGGATTGTAAAAGATAGTCTATATCTATGACATGACTCCACCAAATCCCACTCCTCAACCTTGTCTTCCCATCACTTGCGAAAGAGATCTGGAGCAACATAGGATTTTAAGTAAGATATAATGTTTCAAATGTTGCCTTCAATAAATTGTTTATAAATTTCCCAGTATGTGACACAAAATGTGTTTAAATTCAACTTACATAAAAATTACCCGTTTCCACTTAACCCTCTCCAAAACTCTATGGAGAAGAGGGTAAGGGTCAGGGGAGAGTAAGGGGACTATTGACAAGGGTAATTACCCTTACCCTTAAATGCTACCTTCTGGAGGGTAAGGCTAAGCATAGAGCCTTACCCTACCCATGTTTTCTCCGTTGATAGCCCTAGGTGTGAGGACATAGAATTTTCCTCCTTTTGTAGAAGTTGTAATTGAAAAAGGTTGTTAATATTAAGAACATAGGATAAATAAGGTCCATTTTTGCTTTTCTGTCCCTTGGTACAAGAATATATGGTCCCCGGTTGCAATTATCAGTCAATTGTGATTTCTTTAGTTATAATATTTTTTGTGGATCCATAGCTGAATTTGAATAAAATCATATGTCATATGTGGATTTGAGACCATTATTTTGAATTAACAAAAGTGTACCTTAAATTCAAATATTTTAGAACATGCTCATTTTATTTCGATGTTTTTATTATAACTAGATAAGAATATTAGAATGCTAGTTTAATATTTCAAACCAATCACACCTTCTTAGTGTCCTAGAAAATTTTGGGAAGTTTATGGTTTTTTTAAATAGAACTATAGTGTTGGTAAGTATATAATGCTTGATTCAATGATTAAGTCACATGACTTCAAGGAGAGATAGAACCTCCCCCCTCAATGTGTCAAGTAGCTCCTAGATCTATGATCCCATATGAATGATATTGAGGTCATCTTCTAACTCAAGGTAGATTAAGAAAGTAGATATACTAACCCTAGTTTTGTCTCCCTCTCCCTAACACTAGGCTACCTCTCTTCCTTGGTTTTTCTTCCCTTTATCTCCCTCTCCCAAATTTGGTTTGTGTGAAGTGATATTTTATTGCATTTGATGTAGCTACCATTGAGAGAAAAGTCATTGATAACCAATACCCCATTTTTTGCCACCAATTGTTTCATTCATACCCCTTTATCTTCTTTACCTCAAGGTGCTGGGTGGCACCTCCAAAACCCCTAAATTGGGCATCTACGCCTCGAGCTTCCTCAACTCCTTTTGAGGTTTCTATTGATCTTGTGGCATCAAGATGGAGGTAATCATCCAATTTCATTACTTCCCTGAGATATTTTCCCTCCTTTATCATCATTCTCTTTTGGAAATGTCCTCGTGCCATGGTGAAACTAGTTACACAATGTGAAGGAATGTTTGAGATTTTCTCTCCCTACGCGGTCCAATGCAAACTACCTTCCATTAGGACCAAGACCAAGGCCTTTTCTGGACCCTATATGGTTAGAGTCCTAGGCCCACTGAGGTGGGTTTGAGTCACCAGAGGCCCAAGTTGTCATCCTCAACCTACTGATCGGGCATGACTCCTCACTTTGGCCACATGACAAGATCCTATGCACAAGAACTATGGATCAATGGGTGATATTAATTTGACTAAGGTTGTCTCATTAAAAGTGCAATAAAAGTTAGGTGAGTCAATTGACTTGAGAACAAACCAATCAAACGGAAGTGCCAGTAGACCAAAGGAGTCCATCTTTCTACTTGAGCTGCAACCCATTCAACCGAACAATGAGGACTGATTGACCAGCTAGCAGATCAACCGATTGATTGAAAGAGTTCAGGAAAATGACTCGCCTATTCCTAGCACATAGTTTTTCCAATACAGGTTGATGCACATGATTTATGACCTTATGTGGATAAAAGTTTCTTTGTGACTCTAAATAATTACATTAGTGTGGCCATACCCATCACTAATATTGTTTGGTTGTGTGTTTGTTTTGTGGATCTAGTATGTATATGACACATATTATAAGTATGTGGTGATAGGATATATATATATATATATATATATATATATATATATGTGTGTGTGTGTGTGTGTGTGTGTGTGTGTGTGTGTGTGTATTTCAAATAAAATCCCTCAATCATTTTTAAGTCTTAGATGCTTTACTTGAAAATCTTGATTGATCAAGTGTGGACACGCTAAAGCATGATATGCTGATTGTCTCATGGAAGTGTGATTGTGGATATGTGGCTCTTCCAGAGAAGGGTGTATTTTTATTGTGTTTCCTTTTAGGTTAGACTTAACTAGGAGACCTTAATAGGATTAAGTGCCTAGATGCACATAGATGGAATATGACAAGGAGATGCACATACCATCTATCCAAGAATTTTACTTGATGCAATTGGAAAATGCTGCCTATCTTGATAATTGGGTATGAACGCTGATGGTTGTTAGGTAATATTCTAATGTATTTTGCATATTGGCTCACTAGAAGATTGTACATTGTAATCTTCTAGATTGATGGTGTGGGTCAATAATTCAAGCAAAATAATGGGAGAAATAGTTAATTAAAGGGATAATTAATATCTTCAATATTTTCAAATCAACTCAAATCAAAAAATTTGACAAATGCAAATTTTTATTTTTAGAAATGGCAAGCAATAATTTTTTTTTGAATCGGTCTTTGAGAAAGACAAACTAAATGGGAACAACTTCCATGACTAGTTTAGGAAATTAGTAATCATTCTCACTCATGAGTGCAAGATCTATGTCTTGGAAACATCAGAGCCAGAGGAGCCCACTCCTAATGTGCCTAAGGAAAAAAGGGATATTTTCACAAAGCATTCTAACAATGCCATAGACATCAAATACCTGATCGTATGCTCTATGAACTATGAGTTTCAAAGGAAATATGAAAACATGGATGTTCTAGAGATGGTAACACATCTTAAGAAAATGTACCAAGATCAAACAAGGCAAGAGAGATATGATGTATCAAAAGTACTATTTAAGTGCAATATGGCAAAGGAGGATTTAGTAGGGACTCATGTTATCAAGTTGATTGGGTACATGGAAAACCTTGAGAGACGGGGATTTCCTTTAGACCAAGAGTTGGTGATGGACGTGATTATGAAATCTTTGCCTAAATTATACAACCAATTCGTCAGAACAAATTTTTATCTGAATTTCTAGGCATGTTGAGAATTGTAGAGAGATAAATGAAGAAGGGCAAACCTAGATCTTTGATAATGATCAATAGAGGAATGGGGAAGTCCAAGGGAAAAGGTAAGGCCAAGAAAAGTTCTAAGGCTAGCCAGAAACCCAAGTCTTCTTCACTTAAAGGGAAGGGAGGAATGAGTAAGGAAGGGAATTGAAACCACTTCCGCCAAGATAGACGTTGGAAAAGGAATTTCCCTCTTTTTTAATCGAATGTGGATCTCACATATTCTATTATAAGAAGGATATAAAAAGAAGTAAGCCTTTAAATAAAGGTGAGGTGGAACTGCATGTTCTGAATGGAGCAAGAGTTTCTCCCACTATAGTTGGACCTATAACTTTTCTCTTACCAGTGGGCTTGTAATAGAGTTAGAGAACTACTATTATGTACCTTCCATTAATAGAAACATCATATATGTATCTTTTTTAAATAAGAGTGCATTTGAATTTCATATAAAGAATGGTCGATGTTCTATTTCTAAAGATGAGATCTTTATTTTAGCGCCCCTATGTCTTGTGGTCTATACTTGTTAAATTAGAGAAAACCATATATAACATAAATACAAAAGGATAAAAGTCGATAAATCAAATAAAACATAACTTTCACATTGTTGTCTAGGGTAGAAAAATGACAAATGTAATTTTAGACTCCATAACGATGGTTATATAGATTCTTTTGATTTTGAATCAATAGAAATATGTGGGTCTTATTTGTTTGGCAAGATGGCAAGAGTTTCTTAAACTGGTAACAATGAGAGAGAGAATGATTGATCGAGACTTGTACATACTGATGTATGTGGAACATTTAGAGAAAATGCTAAAGGTAGTTATCAGTACTTCATTACCTTTACTGAAGACCTTAGTAGATATGCCTATGTGTATTTCATTAAGCTTAGGTTATAACCCATTGAAAAGTTCCAAGGATTTTATGAATGAAGTACATAACCAACTTGGTAAAAGTATTAAAGAACTTTGATCAGATCTAGGTGAAGAATACTTAAGCCAAGATTTTGAGGATCTTCTATGAGATTGTGGTATTGTATCACAATGGACTCCACCTCGAACACCATAACATAATGTTGTATCAGAAAGAAGTATTTGAACCTTGTTGGACATGGTGCAATCAATGATGAGCTTTTTTTTATCTTCCAACTTCCTTCTAGGGACTTGCTCAACAAACTACAATGTTTACACTAAATGGCATACCATCTAAATCATATCAAAGAACACCATAGGAGATATGGCATGAGAAACATCTCGATGTATCTTTTATGAAAATTTGGTGATGTGAAGCATATGTGAGAAAATAGATTTCCAAAAAGCTTGCACCCAAATCAAATATTTGTTGTTTTGTTGGATATCCCAAAGAAATCAAGGGATATTACTTCTATATTCCATATAACAACAAGTGATTTATTGTCAAGACTTCTATCTTCCTAGAAAGGAATTTATTTACAAAGGAAATTGTGGGATAAGAGTAGAACTCAAAGAAGTTTGAGACCAACAAGATAGCATTGAACTTATAGAGGTGCATAAGGAACAAAGAGAGTCACAAACCATTATGGAATCTCAAGTTCCTCATGTAATACATGAGCCTCATAGATGTAGTAGGACACGCCTTGAACCAAAAAGATTTAGATATTATGTGACTCAAGAAGGTGATGAGTTGGTCATAGATTATGAGCCAACAACCTACCTAGAATCTATAGAGGGACCAGAATCTAATAAATGGCTATAGGGCATGAGATCTAAGATGGAATCCATGTATATGAACAAGGTATGGACCTTGGTGGATCCACTTGAAGTGGTAAAACCTATAGGTTGTAAATGGGTCTTCAAGAAGAAGATGGACATAGATGGTAATGTACAAATCTATAAAGGTAGATTTGTTGCGAAGGGTTTCAAACAAGTTCAAGATGTGGATTGTGACAAAACCTTTTCACCAGTTGTCATGGTTAAATCCATCACGATCATGCTTTCCATTGCAGCTTGTTATGACTATGAGATTGGGCAAATGGATGTCAAACCACTTTCCTTAATGAAATCTTCTTGAGGATGTATACCTGACACAACCCGAAGGTTTTATAATTACAAATAATGCAAATAAAGTTTGTAAGATAAAAAGGTCAATCTATGGATTGAACCAAGCATGTCAGAGATAGAATATCTGGTTTGATGAGGTAGTTGAAGAGTTTGGCTTGAGTCAAAATGAAGATGAACCCAATGTTTACTCGAAAGTTAGTGGGAGCAGAATTGTGTTCCTCATATTGTATGTAGATGACATACTACTAATGGGGAATGACAACCTACCCTACAAATGGTAAATACCCGATTGGGAAGTACCTTCTCTAAGAAGAATGTAGGTGAATCATCCTATATATTAGGGATTAAGATCTATGAGATAGATATAGAAGAATTCTTGCCTAAGCCAAAGTACATACATTGACAAAGTGTTGAAGAAGTTCATCATATAGGACTATAAGGTAGGAAATTTCCCATGTATCATGGAATTAGTCTCCCTCAATCTCTATGTCCCAGTTATTATGAAGAATGGTAACACATGAGTAAGATGTCATATGCATCCTCTTTTAGATCTATCATGTATGCAATTTTTATGTACTTTTCATGATGTCTTGTATCCATAGATCTTATCAAGCAAATATCAGTTAGATCCCACTGGGAGTCATTAGACCCCCATGAAGGACATACTTAAGTACTTAAGAAGACCTAAGTATCAATTCCTTGTTTATGGAACTGAGAAAGAGTTGAGTGTAAAGTGTTTCAATGATCCAAGCTTCCAAACTGACAAAGATGATTACCAATCACTTTAGATTTGTATTTTGCCTTAACAATGGAGATGTAAGTTGGAAAGATTAAAGCAAGTGATAGTTTTGTATTATACAATAGAAGTTGAATACATTGTTTCCTCAAGCACAACAAAGGAAGTTGTTTGGATCAAGAAGTTCATCAGTGAACTTGGAATTGTTTGAATCATTAGCGTTGCATTAGAGTTGTATTGTGACAACAATGCAACTAGAACATGAATCTCATCCATTTTCCAAGCATATATTTCAATGTTTCCTTCTCATACGAGAGATTGTACAATAAGGGATGTGAAGATTTATAGAATATTGATTTAAAGCAATGTTAACCCATTCACAAAATCACTTTCACAGTAGAAACATGACGGTCATGTTAGCTCACTTGGAATTAGATTCATGGGTTATTGGCTCTAGGTGCAAGTGGGAGTCTATTGGTATGTATGTGAAGAGATCTGGTCATATATATGATGATTCCAATATGGCATCATGTACTAGATTTGGTTAATAATAAAGGAAATTTTATCTGTTATGTTTCTTTAATTATGAGATGATTATATAAAATGAAAGATGTCCAAAGAATGATGTCACTTGTTGACATATTTTTTCAAGATAAGGACATGAACAAAAAGAAGATATGTATGATACAAGTATATGCATTGTTGTTATGTCCCTAGTCAGATATTATTATGGAAGAAAAATAGAAAACAATAATACATAAGACTAGAATTTGTGTTGACTAATGGAAGAGTCTAATTAGTCATGATATACAAGTGATCTTTTAACATTTTTGTTCTCTTGAAAACTCTTAACTTTTTCTTTGATCTTACTTGTAACATTAAATTTAATGTACATGTAAGATAATACAATAATTTTGACAATAAACATGGCATTTAGTTCAGTATAGATTCATTGGCTTTATGCAATTGAAACAATATGTATTACATGTTGGTATGTATACCCAAAGAGATAATCATATGATGATTGTAATGGCATAACTTGTAAATGATTTCATTATTAATAAGGCCAGATTTCAATATATTTTGTTTGTTTAGTTTTGAGATGATGAAATAACATAATAAATGTCTAGAGAATGATATTACTCAATGATGTATTTTTCAAGTACGTGACTTGGAAAAATGAGATCATACAGATGTTAAGAGTATATACATTCTCATTATGTCCCTGATCGGTTGTTATTGTGGAAGGTAAATAGACAACAATAACACATAAGATCATAGTGTGAGTTGGTTGATGACAACATCTCAATATTCATAATATGGTGATATCAAACCAAGCACACAGATACATGTTAGAGAATAGTATATTGGACAGACCCACCATAAGAGTGATACATGGAAATCTTAACTAGGTAAGTCAAAATCACATCATATAGTGATGGTGGTGTTTGTGGTTCTTAGACCTAAAATTAGTGAAATCATCACATGTCTTTCGGTACGCTTTGACATAATCAAACACAATCTTGAAACATGGGTTGTTATAAAGGTGATGATTGGGTGACTGTGACACATGGGGACTGAATGTGAGTGATATAGATGGGATTTGTCCCTCCTATGGGAGTATTATATCTGAGGCCACTTGATTTAGCGAGACTGAGAAATACATGGTCATGTACATGTGAGTCAATATATGATATTGAGCTTACACATATCTAATACAGTCTAGTATAGCAAGAAACATAGATTGAATGTTGAAGAGGATGACAGATCCATGACTCAAGTTCAATCTAGATATCAGTGACAAAGGAACTATACAAACACTTTAACACTATGCACATATTGTAGGTTGAAGTTGTTCTCCAACTTTCCATTTACTTGGGTAGCAATGATGTGTGACTAGGCACTGCTCATTGCTTTTGATGTCATAAGTTGTTATGGACATTCACTGCCAATGTAATATGGGACCTATAGGGTAAAAACATAGGGACTCACCTATAAGAGGAGTTTTCTATTGAATGATGATTGGATTGATTACTAAAGTTTTTAGATAGTCAATTCATGCTACAAATCAGCTAATTGGACTGGCAAATGATCAGTTCAAGTGATGAGACAGCTGTTTGGAGTGTCAGATTGATTGTATTGTACATTGGCTAGATTTCTGCCTAACTCGGGCTGTGAGATGCCCGTATAACTTGTACGAGATGACCATTTTGTCTGGTGTGAGATGACCATCTCATGTACACCAAACGGCCAGTTCAGGGGTGCAATTTTATTGCATCGAGGATTGATGTTGACGTCATGATATGTATTAATTGGAATTGAATTGCTGAAACATGTACAAAATTGGGAAATTGCAAAATGAACGTCTTGCAGTGCAAGACAACCATCTCATGTTCCATACAATCGTCTGGGTTGTTAGACAACTGTTTCAGCTTCCGCAGGCTATGGATATTCTAGAATTATTGTGAAAATTCAAGATGTTCAGGTCCCTTCGAATCCGACATAGACTGGGAACCCTGACCCTAGCCTCTAATATAAATAGAGGGGGGCTTCCTAGAGCACAACACAGACAATTGAAAATCAATTGTTCTGACAATTGTTGTCCTCTCAGGTTGTGGTAACCAAGAGAGACCAAGCAAGTCCTACCCGACTAGGGAGGGATATCTATGGGAGAGAACAACTGAGGATCATTGTTGTGGGAGAGAAGGTTGGTGACTAGTACATAAACATGAGGTATAACTTGTTCATGTCTATTCTAGTAGGATGAGAGGAGTTCTAGTTGGTATGGCTGGATTTCTCTATAGACGAGGTGGCCCTTTCCCATCGCTAATGAGGATGACGTCAACTAGTAGTCCATGATGAGAGGAACTGCTGTAGACGAAGATGTTCAAATCTTCTATCTGTGGAGGAGCATTCAGACGAGTCGGAGTGCAACCAATAGCTACACAAACATCGTCTAAGGGTGCACATCTACATCGATGAGGATTGTCACTAAACTTTCCCCAGGACCAGATATATCTTTGTTAAACCATCCTTCCCATTGCATAGTTATTGACGTGATCCATTGGATAATGGGAAATATGTTAGTAAAGTTTTTTGTTTCTGCTGCCTATCTGATGCCATATTTCCTTACAGTGGTGTAAGAGACACGTCAATTACTTATGTTTTAGGATAATCAATATGGTCAGATTTTTGGTTTATGTTTATTTATTGCATATGATGTGAATATTTAAACTGGTTGATGTGCACGTCTAACTAATCACTACATAAGAACCCTATATATATATATATATATATATATATATATATATATATATATATGTATATATATATATATGCAAATTACACGTGTCATCCTAAAAACAAGTTTTGAAGGAGGATATCTGGAGTGGTTATGGCCAATACTCTTTATATGTGAATGGTGGTTGTGTGTTTAATATTTCGATCTATGAACTGAGCCTCTCTCGTATCTTCCCAATGTAAAAGTATTATTCTCTTCTACCTTTTCTACCCTCAAATGTAACTCGAGGCTTCTCTATAATCATGTAATAGTAGAATAGTTTACTTTCTTGTTATGATGAAGAAGAAGACACTCTACACCATGCCAACTGACCATCTGGGAGGTGACCCAATTAGATGGAGGACCAAGAAAGACAAGACGACCTGATCGACTGGCAGACCCAATCGATCGACTGAAGGATCTATAAGATGGTGGAGCTAATGGCTAGATGATCAGTGTGAAGACCAACTAACCAGACAGGAGGTGAGACGACCGACTCAAGGGTTGAACCAATCGATCTGGATGGGCAACCACATATCTTCCTCAACAACATGTGTATGCATGTGAAGTAGACCCTAGGTTGTGATAATTCCTTGCGGCTCCAAGGAATTACATTATAATGGCCATAACCATCGCTTTTTGTTTATTGCATGTTTTCGATGTGGGTTATAGCATGTATAATATACGTACTATATATGTGGTGATTGGTTAATGCATGTGTATTATACAAACTCTCTCAATAAAATATTAAGTGTAAGATTCTTTCCATTAGAAGGACACATGAAAATCTTGATCAACCAAGCATGGGAATCCCAAAGGTGGTACGTCATTTATCTCGTGGAAGTGTGAGGGTAATAATGTGGGCCTTCCAAGCAAGGTGTATTTTGTGTTGGCTATGGGGTCGGGCTGAACTGGTGATTCATAGAGAGTCTAAGCCCAGAAGCATGTAGATGATTATGGCAAGGAGTTTTGCATAACATCTATTCGAGAGTTATATAATATGTAATTGGCAAATTTTTCCTACATTAATAATTGGTCATGAGTGCCAACGTTGGTAGGGTATTGAATTGTTTTAGATGTTGGCCCACTAGAAGATTGTACGCCACAATCTTCTGAATTGATATTGATGGCTATCAATTTGAATAAAATAGTGGGAGTGATAGTTAATTAAATACCTAATTAATATCATCTTTTCAAATCAAAATGGTTTTTGAAAAATGCAAAATTTATCTTGGAGAATCAAATGGAAAACACTCAATCGTTGCAATCAGATGAATTAAATGAGATTTATTTCCATAATTGGTTCAAGACCTTGAGAAGTGTTATGCATGATCCTGAAACATCAGTGCTAGTATCCACTCCATATTTTCCTAAGACAGACATGGATGCTTCATTGAAGCATACCAATGATGTTGTGAACATCCAGAACCATACATTGGGCCGTATGAACTATGAGTTGCATAAACAACATGATAAGCATGAAAGGTATAATGTCTCTAAGATGTTAATTTGAGTGCAAAATGATAGAGGGAGATCCAATAGAACCTCGTCTGCTCAATATGATTGGGCATATAATCATCTTGAAACATTGGGATTTTTAAAGGCCAAGAGTTGGCCACAAATATTATTTTTCAAACATTGCCTTAATCATATAGCTAGTTTATCAAGTGTTATCACTTGAATAGCATGGCTAGACTGCAGTCAGAGTTGCTTCACATTTTAATATGTGTCGAAGCATAAATGAAGATGGATAAACCCGTGATGATGATCAATGAAGTTGAGTCCAAGGATAAAGGAAAAACCAAGGAGTGATTTGTGGCTAAGCTAAAGTCCAAGTATCCTTCACTCAAGATAAGGAGAAGGATAAGGGAACCTGGGAAGATGGAGAAAGGGATTGAGATCTCTACATCTGGTATATATGTTATTGAGGTTAACCCTAATACTTCCTCATCATGGGTACTAGATACCAGATGTGGATCTCACATTTGCTTAAATGTGAAGGATCTGAAGAGAAGTAGACCTTTAGAGAAAGGTGAGGTAGAACTACGAGCTACGACCAACGCAATTGGAACCTATGTGTTACCTCTTCCAAGTGGGCTAGTAATAGAGTTAGAGAACTACTATTACTTACCTACCATTAATAGAAACATCATATATATATCATGTTTGGATAAGAACGGATTCGAATTTCTTATAAAGAATGGAAGATGTTCTATTAGTAAAGATGGGATCTTTTATGGAATTGCCCCAATATCTTATGGTCTATAATTGATAGATTTAGAGACAAGCGTATATAACGTAAATACCAAAAGACAAAAAATCAATAACTCAAACAAAAAATACATTTGGCATTGTTGTCTAGGGCAGAAAAATGAGAATCGCATATCTAGACTCCATAAAGATGGTTGTCTAGACTCTTTTGATTTTGAATCACTAGAAACATGTGAGTCTTTCTTCTTGGGCAAGATGACCAAGACCCCTTTCACTAAAATAGTGTAAGGTCTAGTGATCTATTAGGACTCATATGTACTGATGTATGTGCACCTTTCAGAACAACTACTAGATGTGGGTATCAGTACTTCATTACCTTTACTGGTGATTTTAGTAGGTATGTCTATGTTAACCTAATGAAACATAAGTTAAAAGCTCTTGAAAAGCTTACAGAGTTCATGAATGAAATATAGAACCAACTTGGTAAAAGTATTAAGGAACTTCATTTTGATCAAGGTGGATAATACTTGAACTAAGAGTTTGAGGACCTTCTGCAAGCCTATGGTATTGTATCACAATGGAATCCACTTGGAACACCACAACATAATGGTGTATCAAAAAGAAGGAATTACACATTGTTAGATATGGTGCAATCTATGATGCATTTTTTTGATCTTCCAACTTCCTTCTGGGGGTATGCTCTTGAAACCGCCACTTATACACTAAACTGAGTACCATCTAAATCAGTTCAAAAGATACCATATGAGATATGGTATGGGAAGTGTCCCAATGTGTCTTTTATGAAAATTTGGGGATGTGAAGCTTATGTTAGAAAATTGTTTTCTGAAAAGCTTGGCCCTAAGTTTGATAAATGTTATTTTGTTGGATATCCAAAGGAGACCAAAGGATATTACTTTCATTCCCAATCCAACAAAAATATGTTTATTGCAAAGAGGTTGTATTCCTAGAAAAGGAATTTATTTCCAAAGGCATCAGTGGGAGGAAAGTGAAAATCGAAGAGGTTCAAGGCCAACAAGAGAACAGTGAAACAATAGATGTAAAAGAGGAACAAAGGGAATCATAAAATGTTGTGGAAACTCAAATTCCTCAAGTAACACAGGGACCTTGTAGATCTAGTAGGATGCCTTGAACCTGAGCGATTTGGATGTCTTGTGACTCAAGAAGGTGGGGATTTGGTCATAGATGATGAGCCAACAACCTATCTAGAAGTTGTTGAGGAACCAGAGTCTAAGAATTGGATTGAGGCCATGAGATCTGAGATGGAATCCATGTATGCAAACAAGGTATGGACCTCGATGCAACCACCTGAAGGGGTAAAACCCATAGGGTGTAAGTGGGTCTTTGAAATGAAGATAGATATAGATGGAAATGTGCAAATATATAATGGAAGATTGGTTGCAAAGGGTTTCAGACAAGTTCAAGGTGTTGACTATGACGAAACATTTTCTCTAATGGCCATGGTAAAGTCCATCAGGATCATGCTTGCTATTGTAGCTTATCATGACTATGAGATTTGGCTGATTGATGTTAAATCTGCATTCCTTAATGGGAATCTTCTTAAGGATGTGTAGATGACACAACATGAGGGTTTTGTCAATCCAAAGGATGCAAATAAAGTTTGTAAGCTACAAAGGTCAATCTATGGATTGAAGCAAGCATCTCAGAGCTAGAATCTTTATTTTGATTAGATAATCAAAGAGTTTGTCTTTGCTCAAAATGAAAACAAACCTTGTGTGCACAACAAGGTTAGTGGGAGCATGGTAGTATTCCTCATATTCTATGTGGATGACATACTATTGATGGGGAATGACATCTCTACTTTACAAAAGGTAAAGACATGGCTTGGAAATACATTCTCTACGAAAGACTTGGGAGAAACATCCTACATCTTGGGGATAAAGATCTATAGAGATACATCTAGAAGGCTTCTTGGACTAAGTCAGAGCACATATATCAACAAAGTGTTGAAGAGGTTCAACATAGAGAACTCAAAGAGAGGAAACCTGCCCATGCTACATGGAGTTACCATCTCTAAAGTTCAATGTCCCCACTCTAGTGAAGAAAGGGAATGCATGAGTATGATTCCATATGCGTCCACAATTGGATCCATCATGTATGTGATGCTTCATACCCATCTAGATATCTCGTATGCTTTAAGAATGATGAGAAGATATCAGTCAGATCCAGGTGATGCTCACTAGACATCTATCAAGAACATCCTGAAGTACTCGAGAAGGACTAAGGATCAGTTCTTGGTCTACGGTGGAGAGGAAGAGTTGGTGGTAAAAGGTTACACCGATGCAAGCTTCCAGGATGATAAAGATGATTATAAATTGGAATAAGGATTTGTGTTTTTCCTAAACAATGGAGTTGTAAGTTGGATGAGTTCCAAGAAAGCGACAATTGCCAATTCTACAATAAAGTTCGAGTATATTGTAGCATCGAATGCAGCAATGGAGGCTATATGGATCAAGAAGTACATGTCTGAACTTGGAGTTGTTTCGACCATTAGCGACACAATTGAGATATATTGTGATGATAATGGAGCTATTGCACAAGCTAAGGAACCCAGATCGCATCAGCGTTCCAAGCATATATAAAGGAAGTTCCATCTCATATGAGAGATCATACAATGAGGAGATGTAAATATTTATAGAGTACCAACTGAGAATAACATTGATGATCCCTTGACTAAAGAACTTCACAGTAGAAGCATGATGCTCATGTTAGGTCACTTGGATAAGATTGATGGGTTATTGGTTCTAAGTGCAAGTGGGAGTCTGTTTGTATGTATTCTCAGAGAGTCGATCGTATGATGATTGTAATGGAATAACTTATAAATGATTTTATTATTAATAAAGACAAACTTACAATTTATTATGTTTGTTCAATTTTGAGATAATGAAATAACATAATAAATGTCTAAAGAATGATATTAGTCAATGACGTATGTCTTCATGTATGTGACTTGGAAGAATGAGATCATACAGATGTTAAGAGTATATACATTTTCATTATGTCCCCGATCGATTGTTATTATGGAAGGTAAATAGACAAAAATAACACATAAGATTGGAGTGTGAGTTGGTTGATGATAGAATCTCATTAGCCATGATATGGCAATGTCAAACCAAGCACATAGATACATGTTAGAGAATAGTCTATCAGACAGACCCACCATGAGATTGACACATGGAAACCATAACCATGGTAGTCATAGTCTGCTCTCATAGTGATGGTGGTGTTTGTGGTTCTTAGATCGAAAATATCTACACTCATCACATGTCGTTCAGTATGTTTTTACATCATCAAACACAATCCTGAAACATGGGTTGTTATAAAGGCGATGATTGGGTGAGTGTGACACATGGGGACTAAATGTGAGTGATAGAGATGGGATTTGTCCCTCCTATGGGAGTATGATATCCAAGGCCACTTCAAAGAGACTGAGAAATACATGGCCACGTACATGTGAGTCAATATATGATATTGAGCTTAAACATATCTCATATAGTTTGTTATAGCAAGAAACATAGATTGAATGTTGAAGAGGATGATAGATCCTTGCCTTGAGTTCAATCTGGATATCAGTGACAAAGGAACTATACAAACACTATAACACCATACACAGATTGTAGGTTGAAGTTGTTCTCCAACTTTCCATTTACTTAGGTAGCAATGATATTTTACTAGACACCGCTCATTGCTTGTGATGTCATAAGTTATTATGGATATTCACTGTCAACGTGATATAGGACCTATAGGGTCAGACACATAGGAACTCACCTAGAAGAGGAGTTTTATCTAGAACGATGATTGGATTGATTACTAAAGTGTTTAGGTATTTAATTCACTCAACAAATCAGTTGATTGGACTGCCAAACTATCAGTTCAAGTGATGAGATAGATGTTTAGAGTGTCAGGCTGATTGTATTGTACATTGGCTAGAATTAATCCAGATATGGGTTGTGAAACGGTCATTTTGCAATGAAATGCCCATATTTCTTGTGCAAGATGACCATTTTGCATGGTGTAAGATGACCATCTTGTCTGCAGCAAATGGTCGGTTCAGGGGTGCAATTTGATTGAATCAAGGATTGGTGTTGATGTCATGTTATGCATTAATTGAAATTGAATTGTTGAAACATGTACAAAAATCGGGAAACTGCAAAACGACCGTCTCGCATGCCAGGAGACCGTCTGGGTTTCCAGACGACCGTTTTGGCTGCCGCAGGCTGTGAAATTTTTAGAATTTTGTGAAAATTCAAGATCTTCTGATCCCTTCCACTCTTGCATAGATTGGGAACCCTGACCATGGCCTCTACTATAAATATAGGGGTACTAGGGGCTTCCCCGAGCACAACACAGACAATTGAAAATTAGTTTCTCTACAACTATTGTCCTCTTTGGTTGTGGTAACCATGAGAGCCCAAGCAAGTTCAACCCGACTAGGGAGGGATAGCTATGGGAGAGAACAACTGAGGATCATTGTGGTGGAAGAGCAGGTTGTTGACTAGTACACCAATGGGAGGGACAACTCCTTCTTGTATGTTCTACTAGGACGATAGGAGTTCCACTTGGTCAGAGTGGACTTCTCTAGAGGTGAGGTGTCCTTTGCTCATCACTAAGGAGGACTTCATCAACCAGCAGTCTATGACAAGAGGAATTGCTGCATATGACGATGTTTGAATCTGTTGTCCATGGAGTAGTCATATGAGTTCCAGTGCAACCAAGAGCTTCATAGACACCGTCCAAGAGTGTGCATCTACATCAATGAGGATTGTCACTAAACTTGCTCTAGGACTAGGTATATCTTCATTAAACCATCCTCCCCATTGCATAGTTATTGATGCGATCCACTGGTTAATGAGAAATATGTTAGTAAAAAAATTTGTTTTCACTGCCTATCTAATGTCATATTTCCTTACATTACATTCATAACATTATATGTACAATTCATATGCATAAATAAAATCAAGCATACTTATGCTTAGTTAGCATGGACCACTTACCTTTCTCTTATAGGAGATCCTACTTTTCTTCCTAGGTCAATAGAGATCTAATCACCCTGACAGAAAGTTGTAAGAAATCCTTGTCGATCAAGTATTGAGGAAGTGCCTAGATGTGATTTGCAAGACCATAGGCTAGAGTTTGTTTCCTTGGTATGCTAGGATCATGGGGGTCTCTTTTATAGGTTTTACGAGTCTAGAATCTTCTCATCTACTACAATAAAACTTTGAATATCTTTTGCCCTTCAATTTAACATTGCTCGTTATCTTAGTTTAAATTTAGATGTAGTAAATGATAAAGATAGGTGAAACTTCTTTTTCTTTATTAATTACTGAAGTCCAATTTCTTGGTCAAGCTACTTGTCTCTTTCTAATGACTTCCCTTTATTATATTTCAATATCTTTTGTAAGAGATATTTAAGAAGAGAAAAGAAGAGAGAATGTATTATCGTTTGATTTTATTTTTTAATCAAAAGTGTGACATTGACTAAATTACCATTACATTTATTTGTAATCACAAAGAAAGAGAGATAAAAGTGAGAGATTTGTACCATTCCTTACATAATTATATCATGTCTTATTTTCATGTAACTAAGGTCAACATACATCATTTCATTTAAAAAAAACCATAAAAGGGAAGAAAAAGAAAAAGAAATTTGATTTGCATCTATGTGAACTAATATTAGAAGAATATAGAACATGATTTCAATAGTTATTTAAAAATTGTTGAATGCCATTACTCACTCCCATATAATTCATATTTTTTTGAAATTACGTTTTGATATGGAGCAACAAAACCATTTTTAATTTTCCACATTAAACACATCTATTTTATTTATGACTTACATAACATCTTATCATCCATAATGTAACATCCCTGACCTGGGTTATGAACTAACCCTAGGTGTTTTGCTTAAATAAGTGATTAGATGTTTTTGTTTATCCTTTGAGATGTAATTAAGGCTCTTGAGGAACCTATATGTCTATTTTAGTCCTTTTTGAACTATGTTGCAACAGTGTTTTGTTAATTTTGGACTAAAGTACAAATTGCCCAATTAGAGGGGTTAACTTGCAAATTGCACATGTTAAAATGTTCCTATGATAATGATACATCATAAGAATGAATATGATGTAGTAGTATGGTTTCTACAAGCTTGAGCACTAAGATATAGCTTGTAGAGCAATCCTTGTGCTTTAAAACCTAGTTTTGGTGTAAAGTGCAATTTACCCAAAACATAGGGTGCAACATGTAAAATATATCCTCTAGAGTATCCCTCATGACTCTTGGCATCAATTAGAGTAAAGAAAATGAGGAGGGCGCCTAATTTGAATGATCAAGAAGGAAAGATAATCGTGATATTTAAATAATCAAGATTTAAGCACATGGCCTTGTATATATACAACTTATATGATGTTTTCCTTTAAACCTTAGATAATAGAGGAGTTTTGCATGAAGAAATAAGGTGGAAACGTGGATATATAATGGAGGAAGACTTAGTGGGTTTTAGTTGGGAAATAAAAGGAGATAATCCTCTTCTTTTCACTTTCCTTGAAAATACCCATGAATATATAAAGCATCCTTAACAACAAAGCAAGGGATCATTTCCCTTTGTTCTATTTCTCATCTTCTTGCCTTGACCGACCAAGAAGGAGCTCTGGAGAAGAGGAAGGATGACCAATATGGTTTGGTAAGTATGTATCACCATCTACCTCAAATTCATGGTGGGAATCCTAAAGCAAGGTTGGTTTATTGGTGTTTTTCACACAATTCTTCTTTCTAGCTATCTTCTTCATCCAAAACTTGAAGAACGTACCTTGGACAACCACTGGAGCTTCATCCACCATTAAATATATGAATCTTGGAGATATAGATCATATCTAAAGGTGGGTTTTATAACTCTAACCCTTAATCTTTGCTTTTGCATCCTTCTTTCTTAGAAACATTGCTTATTCTTCTTCTTTAGACACCTTTGTGTGTCCTTGCAAGTATTTCTGTGAAGAACAGCCCCTGTTCTTGAGGTAGAAGATGATGATGTTAAAACCAATGTTTATCCAAAAAGCAACTTTAGCAAATGGTCTCTAACCTTTCACAAACAGTTTCCCAAACCATTTGGGAGCAAACAGTTTCAAACCATTTGAATGAAAACGGTTTCACTGGACCGCATTGAAGCAAATGGTCCAAGACCGTTTGGAGGCGTTGACCAGGCGTTAAACATTTGGAGGTCTGTTGTAAATAATGTGTACTAATTACCTACCAAAAATCATCAAGTAATTCCAATTAAATCACCAATTGAAGGCACATCAACCATCTAAACCCTAATCGGGTCAATTGCTGATTTCAATAATTGAATTAAGTTGAAGTTTGGGTTGAGTGGCCCAAACGGTTTCAAAACCGTTTGGGGATCACCCAAACGGTCTCAAGACCATTTTTTGATCACTCAAGACCGTTTGGAGGCCTAGGGTTAAGTAGGGTTAACCAATTTAGGGTCCAATGATATCAAGTTGTTGAGCAATTAAGTGCTGATTTGGTGACCAAACCTAGGGTTCAACCCTTAAGTGAATGACTTGGTTTTTGATGACATAATGGGAAAACGGTCTCAAGACCATTTGGAGGATGTCCAACCGATCCCAAGACCGTTTGGGGGTCACCCAAGACCGTTCGGAGGTCTAGGGTTGACTATGGTTAAGTGGTTGAAGATTTAAAGGCAATAAGTTAAAGTACAATTAATTGTTGACCTAGTGATCAAGTTAATGAGCCAAACCTTAATTGGTTGAGTTAGTTTTTGGTGTTGACTTGAGAAAACGGTCTCAAGACCGTTTGGAGGTCATCCAAATGATCCCAAGACCGTTTGGGGTCAGGTCATGACCAAATTGAATGACGGTTCAATGGTTTCAAATCAATTAGACTCATGTTGAAACATGTTGAAGGGTGATCGATTCCAAACCCTAATCCAATTGATCCAAGCCCTAATTAATGATCAATTAAGAGTCAATTGAGTGTAAAATCATTTGAGGGTTTACCTATTTGACTCAATGGATGAGTGGCTAACAAGTGCTTGACTAATTGAGGGGTTCAACATTGGAAACCCTGACTCAATTGAAGAGGTTGAGACACTTTTTGGTCCATGCGGTTTTGAGGTGGTTTGGACCAAACTGTCTCAAGACCGTTTGAGTACAAATGGTCTCAAGACCGTTTGGGACCAAACGATCCCAAACCGTTTGGTGCTCATTTGGTTTCAAGATCGGTTATGTCCATGTGGTTTCAAAGTCAAACTTGACCAAACGGTCTTCATGATCAAATGGTCTTCACCTCTACTTTAGCAAATGGTCTTGAGTGTGCACTTTACCAAACGGTTTCAAAAGTCAACAAGACCAAACGGTCTTCAACACCAAACGGTTTCAAGGTCTGTCCAAGACCGTTTGGGGGTTTAGTGTGAAAGACCATTTGAGGTCTATAAAGGTCAAGATCATTTGATACATTAGTGGTCAAGATGGTTTAGTAGTTGATTAACCTAAACCTCATAGATACCTAAAATGATTAAGGGACCAAGTAATTAGTTGATTAACACATGTTATAATCAGTGGTGATCATTACAAAGCTACCTTTAATGGAATAGAGTGACTAATACTCTTTGAACAAGTGAGCTTTAAGGATCACTATAATAATGACATGACCCATGATGTCAATGTTGAATTGACTTAGCCTAATCAAGGGTGATGCAAATATCATCTGATAGAACGAGGAGAGAGAAGACTTCTTATATGAATGATAATCAAGTAATGAACTTCCAATATACATGTATACATCTAATTAGGGTATGATCCTTCATAGTGAGATCATGAAAACCCTAATTATGATGATTAATTAATTTTAACCCTAATTGAGGGCATTAATGGAATAATCCTCATACATGATGATGATATGATCTTAATTCATTATAATGTGAATAGTAAACCTAATCTAGGGTAATGTGATGTAATGTGAACAGTAAGCCCTAATTTTGGGTTATGATTTTAAGCATGAAACTCTATGATTGAATCATGAAATGAGGAATCACTATTCCTAATTAAGCTAAGGGATTTAATAACCCTAATTGAATTGAATAAGAAACCCTAACCCTAGAAACCAGCCGTGGTGATGTGACACGGTCGTGGTAATTTTTCTGTAGAACGACCGTGCTAGGTAGCACGACTGTGGTGGCTTCCCCTTGCACGACCGTGCAAGATAGCACGGCCGTGGTGTTCTATACTTGAATTGGAAATAATTTGTATTATGCTAATATAGATATAATGTGCATGTTATCAATTGTGTTAGTCATGCAGGTCCTTATCAAGAAGTGATCATAGCCAGGTAAGGGTTATGATGTCATATTCATTGAAAGCACCTTATAAGTTTTGAAAGTAATGATATGCTATGTTGCCTAGTAAGAGGTAACATATGAGATTGATAGGTTGTATGAGCCATGTGAAATATCTGCATTGCCATCAAGTCATCAATATGTTACTTGGTAACAAGTGTTATGATGATATAAGGTTTTGAACACCCATATTCTTGAATCACAATGGTGAGATGGTTAGGGATTGATATCCCAATGTTAACAAGATGTGATATGAACTTGATACAATTAGTACTCTTTCTTTATAGAAATTGTTTTAATGGTTTATGTTTGAAAACATGCCTGATGACTAAAAGAATGCTATAATGTACTTAAATAACCAAGTTTAATGATATCATGTAGAGCCCTGACCATAGATCCATCATTGTCAGAAGTTAAATGATGGTGAAACAGGTATTCCTAAGGGAACTCCTGGAGAGCATACTTTTGTGTATGTGGGGGTTATGGACGTGAATATCCTTACATTCTAATGTGGGAATTGATGTGAGATGTACATTCAATCTCTCAATCCTTCATTATATGTTTATGCCAGGATGATGTATCACTAATCTCCCGATGATGTTGTTAATGCCGCATCGAAGAGTGATAAACAAGAAATCCCTCGATGGAGAAGAGAGTACAGCATGCCACTATAACTCTAATAGCAGAGTTTCCAAAATACCCTGGAAAGTTATTATGGCAGAGACACAAGATGTCCTGCATGTTGTTCCTCACACTGACTGAGGAAGATGAGGTCATAGGAATCTGACTCTTCTGATGACCTATGTATGGTACCGATTGCGATTTATTAATGGTCGGTTGGAGTATGAGAGGTGTAACTCATCTCCTCAGGGCATAAATATGTTTGAAAAATGTAATCAGTCGTATAGCATAATTGCTTAGGTTGAACTATGAGAAACAATGATTGACGATACATTGTTTATAGTGCTCTAGTTGAATAACTAGTATACATGTTCTTCATATTCCTTATTGATATATGTCTTGTCATTCAATCAAGTTATAATTGAAATGATTGCTTATGAAATATTGTTCTACTTAACTTATACAATGTTTTACCTACTGTTAAATGATTATAGTTCTACTGCTCAATGTTATTCCATTATTGCAATAACAATGCTTCTGGTGGAGAGTTATAACTCTCACTGGGACAATTATTCAATTGTCTCACCCCGTGGGATTTGACTTTTTAGGTAGACGCTGTGGACGAAGGAATCCATCAGTGGGTGAACAACAACAATAACAGCAGCAGCAGCAGCAGAAACATCAGGGACAGTAGTGATCCTTAGGTGGAGACACTGTCTGTCGAGTCTTACATAGAATGTCCTATGTGTCGTCTCTATACTCTCATGTCCTAGGAGTCGGTAGATGTTTAAAGTAGATCTGAGATTTTTGGCTTAATACCTCGAGATTTTTATACATTGCTCATGTATAGTTTAACAAGGCAGTTGATGTTTATAATCCTCGAGATGTGATTTTACATAGATGTAATGATGGATTAGTTTGTAAATAACTTATCATGTTTCCTTATGAAAGAGTTTTACCATTTGTAGATCTCTTTACAAAAAGTTTTAATTTTTAGTGATTTTCAATGATTCAGCTGCTAATTAATCGCTTCCACATTAGTTAATCATGTTTTTGCGATTCGGTCGTCACACATAATTACAACTCTTTTTCCATTGCACGCCTCCTAGTTGTGTTGGGAAGGTGACGGGTCAAAATTTACACTTCTCTATAGTCTCTAATTAATATATTTCTCTTGTAAACTTGATCACATTGTACTCAATTATTCAAATTTTGGGATGTTACAAAGAAAAGTAAACAAAGTCTCCTTCCAGATTCCATTCTACTATTTTAAATATATGGTTTCCATGTTGACTAATTTTGACCAACAACTAATCAATGTTTGCATTATGTTTGTTTTGCCTACGTTAAATGAATTGACAGTATGTTTATGTTTATTTGAGCGGTCAAACAAATTTGAAAAAAACCAAATTTGGACCACATATTAATTAGGAAGTCTAGATCCTTCCTTGACAATAAAATTTGAGTTTTTTTTTTATTTTGTACACAATTTCCATATTGATCATTTAACTTTATTTTTATGTATCAAAGGATCAAATAATGTGAAAAGGTTTTCCTAAATTGTTTCTTTGACTCCAAAAATGAGATGAACAATGAATATTCTCTCAATATTTAAGTTACATGCCTTTTTATGCCTTTTGGGAAAATTTTAGAAAAATAGAAGATAATGTTACATGTATCTAATAGGGGAAATGAAGTAATATCAACAACATACGATTGAATGGATATTCTTTTCCACGCAATAAAAATTAAGCCATTAAGTGCATTATGTTTTTCTTTATGTGTTTTGAGTTTTCCAAAGAGGAGGAGAGAGAAATAGTGAATAATGTTGTTTCAAAGAGGAGAGAGAAATAACGAATAATATGTTAAAAGCTATCAAAGAAAGATGACTTAAAGTTCAATCTATATGTTTTATTATTTTGAATTCTACTCCTTTTATATTCTTCTTTTATATCTTTTAAACATTTTGAAGGATGTGTGAGAGACAAGAGAAGGGAAAACATGTATTCAACATTTTAAGTTAATAGTATCACATGATTGCATATATGTAAGGGAAAGTCTTTTTTTAGTTTTATTATTTTTTCTATAAGAAGTATAATTTTATGGTCTTTTACAAAAGCCCTTCAACTATTTTTTTTATTTATCAATTTCAATGTTTTAAATTAATTGTGAAAATGGTGGTGATACAATTCTACCCACCTTAAAATAAATTTCATCCTCAAAATTTCTCTAGGCTACTACCCACTTTAGATTTTTTCTTACCTCTTTATTTAATAATAGTCAATATTTCAAGGTTTATTCCAAAATTTTGCATGAAAAGAAATATGCAACACATGTCATGTAATTTAATTAAATAATTATGTGAACATGGATTAATCATTACTTTGGTCTTCTTCACAACTTATACTTAGGTTTTATGAAACCAACTTATCTCTATACTTACGGAATCTACCTCAACCTTGTCATGATTGTATGACATTAGGCGTAGATGACAATCTAACCTTAGGCCTTTGGGTACCTCCTACATTTCTTGATATGTGTTGATTAGGAACATATACAGAGATGTGGGATCTTGTAATGCCACCTCTCACAACCTACTAATACACATGTCCCATACCACATGGACTAGTAGGAAATGAGAAATGCATCAAGAGTATCATGCTTATGACATCCCTCTACAACTCTAAATTGGTTGGCCATGACCATTGAGAATGGAGAGGCTATCTCATTAGTTAGGATTAGATTCATACTTGAGATCTAACTAGGTAAATATATGTGTGTTATCCTAGGTACTAATATCTTTTATCAAGAGGCCATTCCAAGATTTTCATTCAAGGGTGACTATGTGAATCATATTTTCCTAGTGTTCATCTACCTATTTGCTCAGATAGCATAATGTAGCATCCCACTTGTTAAAACATATACATTGTTGAGTGGAAGCATTATTCGCAGGGGGTGTCACGAACTGGTATTCATTGTAAAATAGAGTAAATGAATCACCATGAATTATTTTGTATTGATGCATACATAGGAATACTACAACTTTTTCATCTTGAAATCTAGATCTACTGAGACAAACTTGGTTTACATAACTTAGGCATGATGTCAAACATTTCTAAGAAATTAGATCGGCTTTGTAGATAGCACCCCACCAGGTCTTTTTTTCTTGAAGATTCCTTGAGCTAGTCCTTGCATGTTAGATAGCTTATCCCTCCTAATCTTGCTCCTTACCTGCGAGCATTGTGCCCCCATCCATACATCAAACCAATAGTAAGTAAAATTGAACATGGTATACCTTATATGAAACATATAAACTAAAAACAAACTTTAAACATTAAACATTTATAAAACATGTACAGTTTCTTTTAGATCATTTATTTTATAAAACATGCAAGACCATTGGCTAGTGTTCATTTACTTGGTATGCTAGGATCATGGGGGTGTCCTTTATAGGTTTTACGGGTTTAGAATCTTCTTGTCTACTGCACTAAAATTTTGAATATATTTTGTTGTGCAATTTAACATTGCTTATTATTTTAATTTAAATCTAAATGTATTAAATGATAAAGATAGTTGAAACTTCTTTTCCTTTGTTAATTTATAAATTCCAATTTCATGGTCAAGCTATTTATCTATTTATAGTGACTTCCCTTTATAATCTTCCAATATCTTTTGTAAGAGATATTTAAGAGGAGAAAAGAAGAGAGAATGTATTATCATTTATTTTTATTTGTATACCAAAAGTACGACATTAACCAAACTACCATTAATTTTATTGGTAATCACAAAGAAAGAAACAGAAAAGTGAGTGAGTTGTACCATTCCTTTCATAATTACATAATGTCTTATTTCAATGTAACTAAGATCAAGATATTATTTCATTTTTCAAAAAAATCACAAAAGGGAAGAAAGAGAAAAAGAACTTTAATTTGCATCTACATAATATAAAGAAAAATATAGAAAGTGATTTTAGTTGTTATCAAAAATTGTTGAATGCCATTATTCACTCCCATATAATTCATATTTGTTTGAAATAGTTATATGATTATGGAACAACAAAATCATTTTTTATTGCCCATATTAACTACATAGGTTTTATTTCAGACTTACATAACGTCTTGTCATCCATAATTACATATCATTTTCCATAGAACGCCTCCTAGTTGTGTTGGGAAGGTGACAGGTCAAAACCCACACTTCTCTATAGTCTCCAAGTAATATATTTCTCTTGTAAATTTGATCACATTATATTCAATTATTCAAATTTTGGAACGTTAAAAAAAATAATCAAACTCTCTTTCCAGCTTCCATTCTACTTTTTAAATATATAGTTTCCATCTTGAATAATTTTGACCAACAATTAATTAATGTTTACATTATGTTGGTTTTGCATGCGTTAAATGAAATGACATCATGTTTATATTTATTTGAGTGGTCAAAAAATTTGAAAGGAAACCAAATTTGGATCATATGTTAATTAGGTAGTCTAGATCCTTCCTAGACAATAAAATCTGAGTTTTGCATATCTCTTGTACACAATTTCCATATGGATCATTTAAGTTGATTTTTATGCATTAAAGGATGAGATAATGTGAAAATATTTTTCTAAATTGTTTCTATGACTCAAAAAATGAGATGATCAATGAATGTTCTCTTAATATTTAAGTTACATGCTTTTTTATGACTTTTGGAGAAATTTTCTTGATGAAAAAGAGAGAGAAAAATTTGGAAAATCAGAGATCTTTTATTCACCCTGCTCTCCTTGTGTAGTTTGGACTTCTAGGTTTCTGACGTTACACTTCGAGAATTGAAAAATATAAACATATACCATTACATAGAGGAAAGGAGAGTGGATGATCCACAGGGTCGAGAGGGGGATTTATATATGCCAGATCCTCCAAAGAGTTTTTAAGATGGTGCTTTGTGAGGTTGTCTACCAAAGAGATCCTCCTTCAGTCAGCCTTCATGATTTGAACTTCCTTCAGCTTTTCCAGGTCAAGTTTTAGTTTACGAACCCAAGGTTGTAGTTTTGGAAACTACCATGTCCTTCCTTCGATCGCCTCAATGGCTTTAATGCTATCAGTTTCTATTATAGCCTCAGGTATTCTCTGTTCGATCATGGTTCTCACTGCAAGGCCAATGGCTCTTAGTTCTGCTCCTACCACTAAGTTCACCCTTACTGTTGAAACCATTCCACCTATCCATCTACCATCCCAGCTCAGTACAGCTATAGCGAAAGCTGTCTGATTGTTCTTCACTGCAACATCTGCCATGATAAATTTGCAGTGTCTTCCCAGGTCGGCCCATGCAGAATCATCTTCTTTAGGTGTATGTGGTGTATATACATGTGGTCTGTATGCTTCCTGAATTGCCTTGCACACCCTAGAAAATTTTCCTACTTGGTACTAGAGCTTCATATACATTCCTTCGAACACTAGAGAGTTCCTCGCCGTCCAGATGACCCAGCAACATATTGTAAACTATTCTTTATGCATTCTTCCTTTTTGAAAGTTGTGCCGAATCCAATCTCGTGTTGACGATCGTGCTAGGTAGTCTATGTTTATTTATGTGACGTAGCTTTTCCCACAGTGCCTTTGCACTAGTACAGTCCCATAACACATGTAGAGTGGTCTCTGGTTCATTCTTACAACGAGGGAATATGGTATCTGCAGTGAACTTCTTTTTCATCCTTCTTTCATTTGTCATGATGGCATCGTGTGCCACGAGCCACATAAACACTCTAATTTTGTTCGGCACCTTGAGAGTCCATATAATATCCCAGGGAACTTTTGTTGTCCCTACTCCAGCATTACTTAGCAGGGTCTATGCCGAGCTAGCAGTGTACCTTCATGTGGCTTCCTGTGCCCAAATCCACCCGTCTGCGCCATATCTTGCTTTTGGTACTGGCATGCTCTCTATAAAATTAACAATATTCATAGGTAGATAAGTGCTTAGGAAGTCAGTGCCCCATTCTTCCTATAAGTTAACCAGGCTTGCAACTCGCAGGTCCTTCAGTTCATCTTCAGGTTCTTTGGTGCTCACTGTCAAGAAATCTTCAATCCCTAAACCAAACTTTGGTGTCTTCCCCATTATTAATGGATTTGACGTTGTTATGCTGAATGAAGCTGGACATAGTGTGGCGGACTCGCCAGAAAGGCGTTGCTCTCTGACCTTTCTTTTCTTTATAAGATTTTTACTCACTGAAGTCCTTTCCTCCATAGCGCCTCCTCCCCCGTGGTCAAATCCCATGCATTTCTCCCCTACACTATCCTATTCCAGGAAGGCATTGATTTTATCCCAAGGCCTCCTTCTTCCATGCTAGTTGTAAGCTTCTTCCAGGCTACTAGAGATTTGGCATGTCCTTGTGACCTCCCCCTCCCAAAAAAAATCTCCATATGATCTTATCCATGCTCTTGCATACCCAGTCAATATCATGGCAGTCTGCATCGTATAAGCCGCTAACGTGGTAAATGTTACGCTTTTTAATGTATTTCAAACAAAAGGCAAAAGTTTTAGTCTCATATTACTTGTGTTGGAGACTTCCCTCCTCTTTATATATGGACTCTTATCAATAGTACAATTGAGGAATGAAAGGGGACAAGCCCTACGCATGCGCATAGTGGGCCTTGCCAACCGTGTTTGGGCCGGCCCGGTCTGGAAATCCTTTAATCGGGTGTGTCGGCGCACGTCGCATCCCGCGCGCAGGGGGTGCAAATCCGGCAGTTCCAAACCGCACCGCGTTTTTGCAACCGAACACATCCTTTCACGCTTCCTTTCCTGATTATTTATGTTCACTTTCCGCTGTCGTTCAGAATAGACGAAAAACTTCTCTCATTTCTTCTTCCTCTCTTCTCCTCCGCCTATAGTCTCACTACTACAAAACCATTAATATGTTAGGTCTATGACCCTTACTGGAATATGATGTGTGAGTGTGGACAGCCTCACACATTACCGGACCCTCATACATTCTACCTTATCTAAAGTCCCATCGCCCAAATGAATGTGCGAGGCTGGCAACTCTAACACAAAAGTACAGCTGAATTAAATATAATATCTACTTTGCAGAATAGAATACAATATAGAAATCACACTTTCAGTTACTAGCTTTGGGTATAGAGGATGGTTGACGCTGCAAAAGAGCATTAAATAATAAAATTTCATATCTGTATATATTTAACACACAGATATTAAATATTGAATGCGTAGATTTATGGTTGATCGAAATTTCTTTATTGAATTGAATGAAGTATTTGTTTACAAATGGGAGGATGTTTCCCTTTGCCCATTGAGAAGAAGGTATACATGATTGTTGTACAAAAGTAACTGAAAAAAAGGAGTAAATGCAGCTGTTATATGTTCAGCTATACAACCAACAATGATTCTAAATTTTGGGTTGGCAGATTCATTTGAACTTCTGAAGAACCCACCTCAATCAATAAGGAACAAATTACCAATGACTAGATGGAACAGCAACATAATAACCTTCAATCACAGTCTCCCATTTGTATATATTTCAAGATATGTACAACCATTTGTATCTGGCAAGCTTGACTTTGAGAACACACCAAATACATTTTACTGCATATTATAATGATCATCAGTATGCAATAAAAATGTCCCTAATTGTTCAAGATAGCGGCACATGCCCTCTTTCATTTTGCAATAAAATTGGATGTATAGGAGGACAATGACTTCTTCCATATGTCCTGGATATGCTTAGGCCTTCAGTTAGCAGCTCTATCGGCTGGGTAAAACATAAGAGAGGTCTGAATGATTTCTCTAATTTGTTGTATAAAATTGCAGCACGAGGAGGCGTTCAGTCAACTTACCGACAGTCAATATATGGCTCGATCTTTTGTTAGCAGATCTGTTAGCTGGGTAATTAACAAGTCCAATTGATCTTTCCAACCTGTTATATGTGATTGTAGTTAAAGGAGATATCCAGTTAACTTATCCACAACCTTGTTGTTTTGAAGGTAAGCATACAAAGTTCGACTAAGCTGAATACAGATGTAAATTGTAGGTTTTGCACTATAGCTTACACATGTCTGGTTGTTGCTGCTATAGAATGGCACACTCCAAATATGTGGAAAGGAACCTTCAAGTCAAACAATGATACTAATTTAATAACATCTGCATAGAGATAGGGTCACAAACAATTTATAAAAAATAAATAGGTAAACATATCATACTATATTAAGTAAGGTGGACATAAGAGAAGTCAAACAACTTTAAGCTAACTTATTCCAATGGTTATTGCAACCTTAAACACACCCTCATGCGCAACATTTAGCGCCACTAGGTAGAGATCATAACTCACATGTGTGTTGCAACAATGAAACGAAAACCCACAAGTAAACCATAGAAATGTAGGATAGGACAAGTTAGAATAATGCAACGCGAGCATTGTGACATATTCCACAAGTACAAAGTACAATCATAAGACGGATTAATACATTGCTACTCTACGTAAGTATAAGTGAATGTAAAATATATGTTCTATACTAATGAGGTTAAGCTCAGAAATAAGTATAAGAAAAGAAAAATCAAATTCTACAGTTCCATGCTCAATGGTAAAGGAAAATTTAAATATTTAATCCTAAGTATTGATGATCAGCAAGGATAGACAACCCCAACAATAGAGAAGCCATGTTTAGCTCATAAACAAATCACATGCAATATACTTGACACAATCAAGAGTGAGCTTGGAAAGTTTATGGTTAGAAGATAGGTACACTAAGGTAAATCTTTACTAGATATAACTCTAGACATGGAGAGAGGTTATGGAATCAATTAGTGCTACTAAGTAGGCACCATGATGTCAAAATCAAAGAAGCAATCTAAAGTACAAAAAAATTAGAAATAAGATATCATAATACCTCAATAAGCAAGATATTGTTGTCCTTAAGAAACACAAGCATTTTCAGATACCATATTTGATAAAAGTACTGTTATCGTATTGAATAGAGCTCATCAAGACATATAATTTGACAATGCTAGACTAGGCACTTCATAGTTTGTCCCTCATGTTCCTCCAGTTCCCTATATTTAATACATTGGGAAATGTTAGAAAGATACGAATTATAGATGATTAGAATATAGAAAAAGGGAACTATTACCATGGTGATTTTACATGCCACTCACCGTACTAATACACTCCATAATATAATAATCAAGAGTTCCTATAATTAAGATTGCACAAATGCAACATAATAGTAATATGTGTTGTTTCAAATGATATATTTCTAAATTGCATCTTAACACATCTTTCTTCAAAATACACGTGTAGTAGTTGTGACGTACATGTACAAAATATCACATTTCACCATCTTGGCTTTTGCATGTATCATTCAATTTCCTACATAAAGTTAACTATAGCATGCATGTTTCTAGAACGCAAGTCAAAGACATGCACTTTTGACAAAAAAGGCCATATCTTAATTTGTAGAGTCTAGTCTATGTGAGAGTGTTTCATGTGAGAACCCATCCCAATAATCTTTGAGTGTTCCTCCTGAGAAATTGGCCCATCATCATCACTATTTGATCCTCAAGCATGAGAAGAAATTGACCCATCCTGTAATTATTGTTTAAAGGTTCTTAGAAAATAGTGTAGAAGAAGAAAGGTAAATGAGTAATACAAAAATCATTTAACATAATGAACCTTTAGAAATACTTATTGGAGTTGGCAAAGTTCACTTAATCTCAATATATGAAGCATAAAATATAAGAGTGCAATATCACTTTTTTAGGATGCTAACCTGTCCCATTATATGTGCCATCCTACATTTTGCATCGGCTAATGCTTGAGCATGAAATACAACTTCCTTTTTGATCTCTTGGTAAGTTTGTTGAGCTATCTCCATCATACGGGCCTCTTTCAGTAGTTGTCGTGTCACACCATGACCATAACCCCTTTGATAGCCACCATGATGACCCCCGTATACATGATCCATCACTGGTAAAAATTCAAGGGGATTATAACTATCTTGCACATTTCTTCTTAGTGTTTCAGCTTGAACCTCCAACTACATAAAGTACATGTGAATATCACTTAGTGAGTGAAAAATGGATCATGAATTAGCTTAAATAAGTATTGATATAACTCACCATCATTGTCTTGGTATCTTCATTTGGAAATTCACTATTCTTCTTTTTATGAGAAATGATGTATGTATGAAAATCAGATGCTTCATCTCCAGCTAACATCTATTGGAATAATATTAAGCATAAATAGGAAGTATTTGAAAGTATTAACTTATACTAAAATCCTTACCAACTCAAATTATTTTCTCCGCATTGACTTGGTCCCCAATGTACAAGTAGGTCTAATTTTTGCACTATTAGTGGCATTCTGTTTTGCAACTAACTGTATATGAAAACATGAATGTAATCTACAAACATCACGGGTGGTAAAGACTGTTGGTATGTATGCCCTGAGAGCCAATCATGGGATGATTGGTGGGATACATTAAGATTGATTTGATAAACATCAAAGGCAAGCTTCCAATTCATTCTAGTTCAGTCATATGAGATAGAGATAGAACAGATTGAATGTCTAGAGAATGACAGTACTCAATGACGTATGCTTTCAGGTTAAGGACCTGAACGATGAGATCATACGGATGCTAAGAGTTTGTACATTCTTGTTATGTCCCTAGTCGGATGTCATTGTGGAAGGTAGATAGACAGCAATGACACACAAGACTGGATTGTGGTGTTGGTTGATGACAGAATCTCATTAGTCATGATATAGAGATATCAAACCAAACACATAGGTACTTGTTAGAGAACAAGTGTACCGGACAGACCCACCGTGAGTTTGACACATGGAACCATAAGATGGTAGTCATAGTCAGTACTCACAATGATGGTGGTGAGTGTGATTCTTAGACCTGAAATCACTGCACTCAACACATGTCGTTGGGCACACTTTGACATCATCAAACGCAGTCCTGAAACATGGGTTGTTATAAAGCTGATGATTGGGTGGCTTTGACACATGGGGCTTTTGAGGGGTGAGTGATAGATATGGGATTTGTCCCTCCTAAGGGAGTTTGATATCCAAGGCCACTTGATGAGTAGGATTGAGATAGGCGTGCGCACGCATGTGTGAATCAGTATGTGATATTGATCTCATACATATCTCCTTCAATCTACTCTGAGATCAAGAAAGTGAATAAACGTTTACAGGATGACTATTCCATGCATTGAGTTCATTCGGGATATCAGTGACAAAGGAATTATACATTCACTGTAACACCATTCACGGATTGTAGGATGAAAGTTGTTCTCCAACTTTTTACTTTCACTTGGGTAGCATTGATGTGTGACTAGGCACCGCTCTTTGCTTGTGAAGTCATAAGTGTTATGGACTTTCACTGCCAACGTGAAATGGACCTGCAGGGTCACACACATAGGATTTAACCTGGAAGAGGAGTTTTGTCCACAAAGCAATGTTTAGATTGATTACTAAAGGAGTTTAGTAGTTCAATTAAACACTCAATCAGTCGATGGCTCAATATCGTATGGTTCAAGGTGTTGGACGCATTGATTGGAGTATCGGATTGATTGAAATCGCAATTGACTGATTTTGCCCAACCTGTGCTCCCAACCGATCGGTTCATGTGATGAACCGGTCGGCTGAGGTTGCTGAACCGGTCGGCTGGAGTGTCCAGGCCGATCGGCTCATGCCCAGGTTGAAATGACCGGTTCAAGGGTTGAACCGATCGGCTCAACTGGTGCAACCGACCAGTTGGGAAAAGTCATGTCGGCAAGAATTTTCCTTTGGTTTCAAATTGCCCAATTCGATTGGGAATAACATTGGTATTTGATACCAATTGGGAACGAAACAAGGAAAATCTTTTTGAGCCGGATTAGGACTATGAACCGATCGGTTCAGGGCACCAACCGATCGGTTGGAGTGCCCCAAACGATCGGCTCAGGTCCAACCGATCGGCTCAATGGCCGAACCGATCGGTTCAGTTGTGAACCGATCATTTCAAGTTGCGAATCGATTTCCTTTTGTGGAAAATTCTCGAACCCTTCTACTCCTGCTTTAGTCCCATATTGCCGGACACAGAGACCCCTGTCCCATGACCCGCCTCTATATATAGGGGTATTGGGGGCTTCTCAAAGTACAACTCAATGCAAGCCGGTTGCTTTGCGAAGTTGTCATTCTCTCTGGTTTTGGTAACCATGAGAGATCCCGAGCAAGTGCTTCCCGCAAAAGGGAGGTGCAGCAAGGGAAGGACAACTGCAGTTGCAACTGGTAGCAGGAGAGTGTGTTGGCGACTAGTACGTCAACAGGAGGGTGCGACTCCTTCCACTTCCTTGTGGGACAAGGAGTGTGGAGTTCCAGGTGGTCCGTGTGGACTACTACAGAGGCGGGAGGACACTGCCGCTCAGGAGGACAATTGTCATCCGACAGTCCGGTAGGAGGAGGAGTCGTCAGTCCCGGTGCGACCAGGAGCTGCACAGACATCGTCCAAGACCGGAGTTGAAGACCACACATTGCGTGAGGTATTGTCACCGAGCAAGCCTCAGGACAAGGTATGATTCCACAAACCATCCTTTCCTATTATATACACGTTGACGCGTTTCCTCGGTATGGGTTGGGGAGAAAATTTTTGTTTCTGCTGCCTTCTCTGTCTCCCCTAAAACCCAACAGTGGTATCAGAGCCACGTCAACTGCTCTATATTTTAGGCATATCGATATGATTGATTTTGGTTTGTCGCCTTTATTTATTGCATGCGATGCGAATAATATCGGCTTTATGCATGTCCAATCCTAAATCTACAAATCCCTAATTACATATATGATATGTATTATTAATGCACTCGATATGCGTCGCCCTTAAATGAGTTTTGTGGTGGATGTGTGTAGCGTGATTATGGCCTATAAACCCCTATCTGTGTGTGGTTGTTTGTGGTTGCTTGCATCTCGGTTTGCGCACCGATCTTCCCTCTCTTATTCCCGATGTAACTCGAAATAATTCGAGATGCTTTCCTACCTTTGCTCCCCCCGAATGAAACTCAGGGTTTCCTTTTTAAAGCAATGTAATAAATAGGATAGATTTTTATTTCCTGTTATGTCAAAGACCGGCAGACATCAAGACGACAGCTGAAACGGTCGGTTCAAGGAGTGAACCAATCGGTTGATGACCGGTTCGAGGAGCGAGACGAGCGGGTGGCGGACATGACGAGATGCACGATGACCAGGTGAACCGATCGGTTGGAGGAGCCAACCGATTGGCTGGTGGCACCTAGATGACCGGCTGGAGAGTACAGATCATTCATGAGATGAGTTGATCAACTCGGAAGGCAAGGCACAGAAGTTCATCTTGTACAGGTTGCATATGATGTAGACCTAGATGACCGTGATTCCTCTTGGATCGAGGAATCACATTAGGATCGCCATAATCATCGCTTTTTATCATTTGTGTATGTTTTCTATGGGATATAGCATGTATATGATACGTACTATGTATTGTGGTGATTGGATATGTATATATATATAAAACCAAATCCCTCATTAAAATATTAAGTTTTAGATGCCTTCCAAATGCGACACACGTGAAAAGCTTGTTCGACCAAGTGTGGGCACGCCCTAGCGTGGTGCACCGTCTACCTTGTGGAAGCGTGAAGGATGAATGTGTGGGTCTGCCCTAGCAGGGTGCATATTCATCGTGTTTGCTTTGGGTCGGACTTAACAAGGTGATCTAGATGGGATCTAGTACCTTGAGGCATGGAGATGATCATTGCAAGGAGCTGTATATGACATCTTATCAAGAGTTGCATATGATGCAATTGGCAAAAGTTGCCTACCTGAGAGATCTATGTTGTGGGTGACAGCCCTAGCTGGTCCGTGGCTTAGAGGATTTCAGGATCTTGCCCACTAGAAGGTTGTACGCTGCAATCTTCCGAATTGATGGTGAGGGCTATCAATTTGAAGTAAAATAGTGGGAGCGATAATTAATTAAAGGCCTAATTTTATCGTCAACTTTTCAAATCAATCAAACAAGTCAAAAATGAGTTTTTGGACTAAAATTGCATATATTTCCTTTTGTTAAAATAAATGGTTAATCAACAAATCACTTTATTTGTGATCGGTCTTTGAGACCAACAAATTAAATGGGAATAATTCCACGACTGGTTAGGATGGTGAGATGTGTTCTCAAAGAGTGAAAGCTCCAAGTCCTAGTTATACCAGAACCAGATGAACTCGATCCCACCACATAAATGGATGAAAGTATGCTTATGGAAGCATACTGAGAAAGACATTGATGAGGAGTGTTTGATGTTGTGTTCTCTGAACTGTGAGTTGCAGAGACAACATGAGACATATGATGTCTCTAAGACACTGTCCTAGTATGTCATGACAGAAGGAGATCCAGTAAGGGATTCACACACTCAATGTGATTGGGTATGTGGAAAACCTGACTGAGAAGGATTCCCTCTGAGCCAAGGGTTGTCTATTGGTATGATACTGCAAATGTTGCGAGAATCATACAATTCATGATAAGCTACAACATGAACAACTTTGACAAGCGTTGACAGAGTTGTTAGACATGTTGAGGATAGTAGAGGCAAAGATGAAGAAAGACAAACCGTAATCTTTGATGTGATCAAAGAAAAGGTAAGTCTTAAGGGCAAGGACAAGGGCAAAGCAAAGAAGTGTTCTGATGCTAGCCAGCAATCCAAGCTGTCTTCAGCCTCAAGGCACATGGGGAAAGGGTGTATGAGGGATTGCCCTCTATATCCGGAAGAACAAAAGAAGATGAAGGAGGGGATGGAAATCTCCACCTAATGTATCATGAAATGAACCGCTTCTTTATCTGAGGTATATGATACCAAGATATGGATATGTCATATATGATATGCAATATCCGCAAAGAAGTGATGGCCTTTGTGAAAGGACCAAGAAAGAAGTACCCATCATTGGAGCAAGTGTTGCTGCCATAGATAGGAGTATCTTTCAGTTTATTTCAGCCTAAAAGGGCACGAAATAGAGTTGAGAACTGCTATTTCATATATTGCCAATAGATAGAAACACTTTATTATTGCATATTGTATGACAATGATGGCAATTAATAAAGTTGATGTTTCGATCTTAAAGATATGATCTTTGTGGCAATGCCTTGCTTATCTTATGGTATTTGATATGTATAAGATAAAATGATACCTAAAAGTTATAGATAACTCAAACAATGAAATTAGCATTAATCATGAGAAATTCATTTCTAGTTTCCATATGATGGATAAATCTAGACTCTTTTGGTTAGAGAACCAGTAAGAGACATGAATATCTTGGACATGATTAATCAATCTTCACTAATATAGTGGGAGAGTGATTATCCTATTAGATATAATACATGTGATGTATTTACATACCTATTGGAACAAATGCTAATACTTCAAATGGTGTTTAGAGAAATACCAATATGAATATCTTGAAGTGTTCAAGATTATCATAGATGAAGTACAAATTTGGTAAATTGTTAATTCTTGATAAGATCAATGAATGAAACACTTGAACCAAATGTTTGAGATCCTTAGGAGTGATTATGATAATGTATCATAGTGAACTCATGATTAAGGCATGGTGATGTCTAATTCAAGAAGGAATCATACTCTAAGGAGTTAGAGAATGATTATCAAATAACTGAATTCTTCTTAATAAAAGGATACCCCACACTAATAAAGGACATTAAGAATCACAAGGAGTTGTGAATTCTTATATTCTTGACAGATACACCTCAATTATCTATGTGATGAGTTGTTCATATGATGAGTCAACTATCTAGATGAATATGAGGAATCAGATTTTGAGTTATGGTATAAAACCATTACATCCTAAATGACATCCGTGTGAACCATAAGGTATGACCTTGATGGTAGCACTCATTGGATCATATCCATAAGTGCAAATAAGTCTTAAGTGTTAAGACACATGGATAACATTTTGAGAAGGATGATGCTTGTTGATTGCAACTTAATGACTAAGACATTTGGCATATGGATACTAAAACCGCATTCCTTTGAGGAATAAAATCAGGATGTGTACGTGACACAGCCTATAAGGTTTATGAATCCATTAATGCAAATGAAGTCTATAAGTTACAATGGACTAATCAATGTGATTGATTGAGTACAAGCAACTCAAAATTGGATCTTTACTTTGATGATATAGTCAAAGGGTTTGACTGATATGTCAAAGATAAAGACGGGATCTGTGATTTAGTGGGAGCGTATTCACATTCCACATATTGATGTGAAATGGAATTGTTCTAGAATGGAAATCTAAAAGTGGAAATTATCTTTAAGGAAGATAGAGATGTTTCCTATGTGATAGGAATAGAGATCTATAGAGATAGTTCTCGACAAATCTCTTGACCTGGAAAAGAGAGAGCATACATTGGCAATCTGTACTGAAGGGTTCAGTATGCACAGATTCAGTGGGAGAAAACTTGTCCATGTTATATGGATATTAGTATCCCAAGGCCAAGTGTCCAATTCTTATGAAGAATGGGAACACTAAGAATAGATATGGATCTATCATGTATGTAATCATCCCATTGTCTTGCATGGCAAGAATAAAATGCATTCATCATCTTGTATGTAGGACATGGCAATATGATGTGCTCATCCTGGTAACTTGTATGTAGGACATGACGAGTGGATGTCTGTCTATTTCCAGTAAGGGTTACTGGAATACCATAAGAACTTGATAAGTACTTGGGATGTACTAGTTCTATGGAGATAAGGAAGAGTTCGATGTAAAGAGTTACATTGATGCAAACTTCCGAAAGGATAGAAAATTAATCGCAAAATATACATAGGACGTATAAAAGTGAAAGTTTGTTGATAATTGGAAGTGTTCCAATAAAACCATTTAAAAGGGAAATGCCGAGTATCTGTGTGTTAGAGAACAGCAGTGGATACTATATGGATCTAAAAGTTCATGAGATGAACTTATATTCCACTCATTGATGACAAGTCTGGAATCCTTGATCATGCAATGTGGCTAAAGGTTAGCAATGGAATACTAGATCACATATTACGGCAACTCCATCTCATACGTGCGACGTACAGCGAAGAGATGAGAGACATGCGATTTATACTGACTTTGGCAAGGTGTTGCCATTACTCACTATGTTGGCACTAGAGAACAGTGACATGTGGGACATGTTTGAAGATCACTATGAATATGATTCAAGAGTGATTGGCTCGCAGTGCAAGTGGGAGTCTGTTGGTATGTATGCCCTGAGAGCCAATCATGGGATGATTGGTGGGATACATTAAGATTGATTTGATAAACATCAAAGGCAAGCTTCCAATTCATTCTGGTTCAGTCATATGAGATAGTGACAGAACAGATTGAATGTCTAGAGAATGACAGTACTCAATGACGTATGCTTTCAGGTTAAGGACCTGAACGATGAGATCATACAGATGCTAAGAGTTTGTACATTCTTGTTATGTCCCTAGTCGGATGTCATTGTGGAAGGTAGATAGACAGCAATGACACACAAGACTGGATTGTGGTGTTGGTTGATGACAGAATCTCATTAGTCATGATATAGAGATATCAAACCAAACACATAGGTACTTGTTAGAGAACAAGTGTACCGGACAGACCCACCGTGAGTTTGACACATGGAACCATAAGATGGTAGTCACAGTCAATACTCACAGTGATGGTGGTGAGTGTGATTCTTAGACCTGAAATCACTGCACTCAACACATGTCATTGGGCACACTTTGACATCATCAAACGCAGTCCTGAAACATGGGTTGTTATAAAGGTGATGATTGGGTGGCTTTGACACATGGGGCTTTTGAGGGGTGAGTGATAGATATGGGATTTGTCCCTCCTAAGGGAGCTTGATATCCAAGGCCACTTGATGAGTAGGATTGAGATAGGCGTACGCACACATGTGTGAATCAGTATGTGATATTGATGTCATACATATCTCCTTCAATCTACTCTGAGATCAAGAAAGTGAATAAACGTTGACAGGATGACTGTTCCATGCCTTGAGTTCATTCGGAATATCAGTGACAAAGGAATTATACATTCACTGTAACACCATTCACGGATTGTAGGATGAAAGTTGTTCTCCAACTTTCTACTTTCACTTGGGTAGCACTGATGTGTGACTAGGCACCGCTCTTTGCTTGTGAAGTCATAAGTGTTATGGACTTTCACTGCCAACGTGAAATGGACCTGCAGGGTCACACAGATAGGATTAAACCTGGAAGAGGAGTTTTGTCCACAAAGCAATGTTTAGATTGATTACTAAAGGAGTTTAGTAGTTCAATTAAACACTCAATCAGTCGATGGCTCAATATCGTATGGTTCAAGGTGTTGGACGCATTGATTGGAGTATCGGATTGATTGAAATCGCAATTGACTGATTTTGCCCAACCTGTGCTCCCAACCGATCGGTTCATGTGATGAACCGGTCGGCTGAGGTTGCTGAACCGGTCGGCTGGAGTGTCCAGGCCGATTGGCTCATGCCCAGGTTGAAACGACCGGTTCAAGGGTTGAACCGATCGGCTCAACTGGTGCAACCGACCAGTTGGGAAAAGTCATGTCGGAAAGAATTTTCCTTTGGTTTCAAATTGCCCAATTCGATTGGGAATAACATTGGTATTCGATACCAATTGGGAACGAAACAAGGAAAGTCTTTTTGAGCCAGATTAGGACTATGAACCGATCGGTTCAGGGCACCAACCGATCGGTTGGAGTGCCCCAAACGATCGGCTCAGGTCCAACCGATCGGCTCAATGGTCGAACCGATCGGTTCAGTTGTGAACCGATCATTTCAAGTTGCGAATCGGTTGCCTTTTGTGGAAAATTCTCGAACCCTTCTACTCCTGCTTTAGTCCCATATTGCCGGACACAGAGAACCCTGTCCCATGACCCGCCTATATATATAGGGGTATTGGGGGCTTCTCAAAGTACAACTCAATGCAAGCCGGTTGCTTTGCGAAGTTGTCGTTCTCTCTGGTTTGGGTAACCGTGAGAGATCCCGAGCAAGTGCTTCCCGCAAAAGGGAGGTGCAGCAAGGGAAGGACAACTGCAGTTGCAACTGGTAGCAGGAGAGTGTGTTGGCGACTAGTACGTCAATAGGAGGGTGCGAATCCTTCCACTTCCTTGTGGGACAAGGAGTGTGGAGTTCCAGGTGGTCCGTGTGGACTACTACAGAAGCGGGAGGACACTGCCGCTCAGGAGGACAATTGTCATCCGACAGTCCGGTAGGAGGAGGAGTCGTCAGTCCCGGTGTGACCAGGAGCTGCACAGACACCGTCCAAGACCGGAGTTGAAGACCGTGCATTGCGTGAGGTATTGTCGCCGAGCAAGCCTCGGGACAAGGTATGATTGCACAAACCATCCTTTCCTATTATATAGACGTTGACGCGTTTCCTCGGTATGGGTTGGGGAGAAAATTTTTGTTTCCGCTGCCTTCTATGTCTCCCCTAAAACTCAACAAAGACTAATTTAGGATCATCAAAAAAATACTTTACCTTTGTTTCCTCCTTACTCCAATATACAAGAAAAAGTTGCCATTGTTCTTGGCTACACCTTGATTCAGGTGAAAATTGAAGCTCTTCTGGAGATAAAATTTCTATCCACCTCTTCAAAGTGTGGCAATATGTAATGACACTAGTTTGTACCCTTGCTTCACACCACCTCATAACACAATACATGTTTGGAGTCAACTTAGTTTCATAACTCTTAAATTTGAAGAGTTTCTGTTAGAAAAATAATTAGTTAGATGGGTATATAGGAATGAATATATATATATATGTAAGAAACAATAATGAATGCATAACTAATACATGAACCTCTTTCCAAACACTAAGAAAACTTTTCTCTTGCAAATCAGCCCATGGAAGATGCAACGGAAAACTATCAGTGTCTCTAACCTTCAATCCTAAAAATCTTACTAAAGTACCACATTCATAGCCCACAGGTATATTTTTTAGTGTCCAACAATCATGATGTGTTCTTCCCAGTGGAGGTTTAATGGATTTATAGCCTGTCCATCCACGACCTTTCTTTTCTTTAACTACATGGGAACCATCATTAAAATATGAAGAGTTTCACATTACTACTTTGCCATAAGAGAAAGAATGAATTTTCTCAAGACATGTACCTGTAATGTTAGCATCCATAGCATCCATATCACCAAACATTTTGGCTCGACGAATACGCTTCCTCATATGATATGATTGCTTAATTGTGGATGCTATGACTTCTACATTTTCATGTTGGCTCAAAGATCCTTCAGTGTCAACACCAAGTCTTTCACTTTCTATCATGAAAAGACATGTATATCAACACAATAATATATACAGAATTCAAGTAGAAATAGTTCTAGATGCTAAAGACCACACCATCATTAGTATTTATGTCAAAATGTGTCCCCCTATTTGGAATCTCCGGGGACCTCAATATTTGACTAGTAAATGCACCTTCTTCTCTAGTCAGTGTTATATGATCCTCAACAAGTGTGTTTGGTACTTGATGAAGGTGGCTGACTTCATTATCTATATAATAAAAACAACAATTTATTTTATCATGTAACTCACACACAATCCACTTAGAGAGAATCACATAATCGATGCTTTGATTATTTAACAATTTAAACATTTGAACACAACCAAAATAGTATTCTCCAACACACTTCCTGTAACATGATCTTCAAAAAGGCTAGTGGAGCCTTGGCCAACTTCATATCTTGATACATCACCTATAATACATGATACCATAATCTCTAAGTTTTTGTATTCTTTCACAACATAATAAGATATATTAAAAGTAATGCATCTAGAATAAGAAACGCCCACCATTTTCTACGGGGTTAGGAACCTTATATGTGGAAGAATGTACTTCTTTAGTTCCTACAAAATTTGAAATTGATAACTATAAATGAAGTATTTTTAAACACATTCATATCTTGCCCAAAGAAACTACATATAACATAGTGTTCAACATCCCTAGTAACGCCTTTGCAAACTTAAGACCCTAATGTAACACTCGTATGACCTAAGAAAAACATAACTAAGTGATTACTATGTTGTTGTTTGAGAAACAAAAATTTAAGATAAGAACATGTTACCATTTGTTTTCAATGATTGAGAAGTTTTCTTGGCCGTTCCTATAATTTAGAGAAAAAAATGCATATAAAAAGTAATGTACAAGGAAATAGATAAGATGCTCATTATAAGCAACCATTCACGTCCTATGGAGAATAATGATTGATCATCAAATCCAAAGGATTCAATTCCACATTGTGTTGAGTAAAGAGAGAAGTGGTTGGCTTGATGCTCTAGAATTCACATTTGTATCAAATTTGTATTTAACAATGCAAAGGGACATAGCAATATCATCTTAAAATTTTAAAAATACCCACCATCTTCAATGTTTCTCAAAAAGTACATTGCTTCACTTTGAATCTCCAATGGGGAAGATACCATATAAGTGGGGGAAGGTACTTCAATGCAGTAAAAATATAAAAAATCTCTATAGGGTTAGGAACCTTAAAAAATTTCTATTGAACTAGCAATGAAGTAAAAATATAAAAAATCTCACCATATTCAATGTTTCTCAGAAAATTAGTTGCTTTACTTTGACTCTCTATGGGGTTAGGAACCTTATAAGTGGGGGAAGGTACTTCTTTGGTTCCTACAATAATATAAATTAAATAACTACAACTAAAGTATTTAGCAATACATAAATATGATGCCTAAACAATCTACCTGTAACATAATGTTCAACATCCTTAGTGAAGCCTTTACCAACTTGAGGTACTAATGCAACACTCTTATGACCTAAGGAAAACTTAACTAAGAGATTACATTACTACTGTTTGAGAAATAAAATTTAAGATAAGAAAATTTTACCATTTGTTTTAGACCCTTGAGGTTTTTGCTTGATATTTTCAACTTTTTCTTTAGCTGCTCCTGTTATTTAGAAATTTATGTTTCATATATGAAGTTACGTGCAATAAAAAAATGAATAAGATAAACATCACAAGTAACCACTCACGTGCAATGGAGTACAAAGATTGATCATTAAATCCAGAGGAGACATATCTACATGGTGTAGACTGATGAGAGAGGTGGTTGTCTTGATGATCTAGAGTACACATCTCTATCAAATTTTCTTTCACAATGTAAAGAGATATATCAACTAGCAATGTGTTAAACATAAAAAAATCTCACAATGTTCAGTTCTTCTCAGAAAATTTGTTGATTTACTTTGATTCTCTATGGGGTTAGGAACCTTATAAGTGGGGGAAGGTACTTCTTTGGTTCCTACAATAACATAAATTAAATAACTACAATTGAAGTATTTAGCAATACATAAATATGATGCCTAAACAATCTACCTGTAATATTGTGTTCAACATTCTTAGTGAAGTCTTTACCAACTTGAGATACCAATGCAACACTCTTATGACCTAAGGAAAACATAACTAAGAGATTACATTACTGCTGTTTGAGAAATAAAAATTTAAGATAAGAAAATTTTACCATTTGTTTTAGACCCTTGAGGTTTTTGCTTGATATTTTCAACTTTTTCTTTAGCTTCTCCTGTTATTTAGAAATTTATGTTTCATATATGAAGTTACGTACAATAAAAAATGAATAAGATAAACATCACAAGAAACCACTCATGTGCAATGGAGTACAAAGATTGATCATTAAATCCAGAGGAGATATTTCTACATGGTGTAGACTGATCAGAGAGGTGGTTGTCTTGATGACCTAGAGTACACATCTCTATCAATTTTTCTTTCACAATGTAAAGAGATATATTAACTAGCAATGTGTTAAATGTAAAAAAAATCGCACAATGTTCAATGCTTCTCAGAAAATTTGTTGATTTACTTTGATTCTCTATGGGGTTAGGAACCTTATAAGTGGGGGAAGGTACTTCTTTGGTTCCTACAATAATATAAATTAAATAACTACAACTGAAGTATTTAGCAATACATAAATATGATGCCTAAACAATCTACCTATAATATTGTGTTCAACATCCTTAGTGAAGTCTTTACCAACTTGAGATACTAATGCAACACTCTTATGACCTAAGGAAAACATAACTAAGAGATTATATTATTGCTGTTTGAGAAATAAAAATTTAAGATAAGAAAATTTTACCATTTGTTTTAGACCCTTGAGGTTTTTGCTTGAGATTTTTAACTTTTTCTTTAGCTGCTCCTGTTATTTAGAAATTTGTGTTTCATATATGAAGTTACGTACAACAAAAATGAATAAGATAAAATCACAAGCAACCACTCACGTGCAATGGAGTACAAAGATTGATCATTAAATCCAGAGGAGACATTTCTACATGGTGTAGAGTGATGAGAGAGTGGTTGTCTTGATGATCTAGAGTACACATCTCTATCAATTTTTCTTTCACAATTCAAAGAGATATATTAACTAGCAATGTATTAAAAGTAAAAAAATCTCACCATGTTCAATGCTTCTCAGAAAACTTGCTGATTTACTTTGATTCTCTATGGGGTTAGGAACCTTATAAGTGGGGGAAGGTACTTCTTTTATTCCTACAACAACATAAATTAGATAACTATAAATGAAGTATTTGGCAATACATAAATATGTTTTGTAAACAATCTACCTGTAGCATAGTGTTCAACATCCTTAGTGAGGCCTTTGCCAACTTGAGACTCGAATGCAACACTCTTGTGACCTAAGAAAAACATAAGTAAGATATTATATTATTGTTGTTTGAGAAATAGAAATTTAAGATAAGAACATTTTACAATTTGTTTTAGAGGCTTGAGGTTTTTTCTTGAGATTTGTGACTTTTTCTTTAGCCGCTCCTGTTATTTGGAAATAGAAATTTATGACAAGAACATGTTACCATAAATACATAATTTTGAGATTATTTTATTGTTGTTCTAAATTATAAATGTAAGAATATAACAACTTTTTACCATCTTCTTTGAGAACTTGAATATTTTTCTTTAAAATAGAGCCTTGACCAATTTGAGATCCTAATGCAACACTCTTTTGACCTAATTAAAGAATTAAAAGGTTATATATACATATGTTTTCAGTTTTAGATATGAAAAAAATGTAGTTACCATTTTCTCTAGACACTTCTTTGTGAATCTTAGCCTTTTCTTTTGCTTCACCTGTTACATGCAAATGAATATCACACACAATGTCATACCTAATAAAATCAGCATATAATCATCAAAATCAACTTACGTGCTATGGAGAGTAACAATTGGTCATGTGACCCAAGTGAATCACTTTTAGAAAGTGTCAAGTCATGAGAGCGGTAGGTGAATTGAGGACCTTCAATGACACTAGTATTGATTTGATTTGCACAGTGTGCAAATTCACTTAAGTACTTCAACTTTTTCTTTGGAGGCATTGTCTTTTAGAAACTCTATCATATAAATAGAAAACATAAGAGTATGAGATCATGTATAGAAAGTTATTATGAAATATGAAGGATGAAAAATAATCTTAAGTAGGACATTTTTTTAATGAAGGTAGTACCTTGAGATGCTTATTTGTTCCTTGGAACCATAGTTACTAAAGTATGATCAACATGTATAGGGATAGTTATATCTGAGCGTACCCATGTATTTTCATGATCATCTTCTAACTCACTATCACCCTGATAGATTTCCTCAATGGTTTCTTCTATATCATCTTGTTCTTTATGTAAAGTATCTATTGGTAAATCAAAGGTGTCTCTTGATCTCCAATGACAAACAATGCTCCAGTTATTTTCTTCTATATCAACTGAGTAGAATACTTGAATGGCTTGATATAGATAAATGAATGGCTCATCCTCAAAACTTGTTCTACAAGTGTTAACTATAGTGAAGCCAAATTCATCTACATAAGAACCTATAGAATCCTCCATATCATACCATCTACACTTGAAAAGACAAATAGGAGTGATAGTTTCATATTGGAGCTCTAATATGTCAACTATAACTCCATAAAACATATTTTCATCACTGCCTTTTGTTGCAATACCACAATTTTGGGTCACATGACTATTGTCTATTGTTTCAACCTCAAATTTGTAACCACTTACATAATATCCCTTGTAAGATCGTACTCCTAATGTAGGCCCCCTAGCAAGACATCTCACAACATTTGGAACAACCATATCCAGAGGTAAACAACATACCTGGTAAAGACACATAAAAATGTTATATTTAATAGGTTTTACTTCTTCAAAATACTTAACATACTTACATAATTTGAGAACCATTTAACAAAGTGGTTGTGTTGTTCATGTTGTATTTCCCTTTCATTCCAATATGGATGTTGAATCAAGATCTCATTTCGATGTAGCCTAATATGAAGAATTGTAGATATTATGAAGAAAATAGATAATTTTCTTTGAAGATTATATGATAAGGACTTACAATATGTATGGTTCAATTTCAGCTGTGTTGAATAGAATAAATCTGTGTGCTTGATTGAGTTCATCATATGAGAGTGTAACAAATATACCAGCACCAATAGGTCCATCATTGTATCGAACTTTGTTATCTAGGCTGGACTCCATGTCTTTGAGATAGTGTTGGCAAAAGATGGTTGCTTCTTGTAAAAGATATCCCTCAGCAATGGATCCTTCTGGTCTACTCCGATTGCGCACAAACCATTTCAAAGAGTATAGATATCTCTCAACTGGGTACATCCATCTGTATTCCACTGCACCTACAACTTTGGCCTCATATGGTAGGTGGATAGTTAAATGAACCATGATGTCAAAAAAAGCTGGAGGAAAGATCCTTTCAAGCTTGCAAAGAAGAATTGGCATTGAACTTTCCAATTTCTCCATGCTTTTATAGCTAATTTTCTTTGCACATAAAGACTTGAAAAAATGACAAAATTCTATTAGCACTTTTGCAATAGGTTTTGAAATGGTTCTCCTTAAACATAGAGGTAAAAGATATTGCATTAAGATGTGGTGATCATGACTTTTCAATCCAACAATATTTTTGGCCCCTATTTGCACTTTGTTTGATATGTTTGAAGAGAACCCATCAAGTACTTTCAAGTCTTTTAACACCAACAAAAAATCTTCTTTTTCTTTATTTGTCATGCTATATGATGTGTGAGGCAATGAGAATTGATCATTGTGTTTTCTTTTCTTTGGCCACAATGTTTTTCTTATATTCAACTTTTGCATGTCCATCCTTGAGTTAATATTCTCTTTACTACGACCATCTTTGTGCAACAACCAACTAAGAATATTTTCACTTACATTCTTCTCAATATGCATTACATCTAAGTTATGGCGGATCAATAATGTAGACCAATAAGGAAGCTCAAAGAAAAACTCTTCTTTTTCCATCCTTCAGGAAACTGAGAATTTGTTTGTTTTCCTACCTCAACAGTATCACCAATTGAATGAGAAATGTCACAATTTTCCCATAGCTTTACTATATCTGAACCATTAAGCTGATCAAGTGCGCTACCATGTTCTTCCATTCCATTGAAATTCTTCTTATCTAAACGCCAAGAATGATTTGCATCAAGAAAACGACGGTGTCTCATGTAGACACATTTACAGCTACGTGGAAGATAAATTGAACCATGATCAATAACACAATGTGGACATGCCTTGTATCCATTAGTGCTCCAACCAGACAACATACCATATGCGGGGAAATCATTAATTGTCCATAGAAGTGCTACTCGCATATTGAACATTTCATCTTTATTTGCATCATAAGTCATTACACCATCTAGCCATAATGTTTTTAGCTCATCAATTAATGGTTGCAAGTATGTATCAATTTTAGTTCCAGGAGATTTTGGACCTTCTATAAGAAGAGATAACATAAATAATGATGGTTTCATTACCAACCATGGAGGAAAGTTGTAGCATATTAAAATAACAGGCCAAGTACTCCAACTACTACCCATCATAGAACTGAAAGGACTGAAACCATCACTTGCCAGAGCAAGTCTTATATTACGGGGGTCAGAACTAAATGTTAGATGTTTGGAATCAAAATCTTTCCATGCTAATGAATCTCTTGGGTGACTCATCTCCCCATCATCACTCTTAGGGAAAGTATCATGTCCAACCAAAAGTGGGGCTAATTTTTCGGACATGAAAAGTCTCTTTAGTCTTGAGGTCAAAGGAAAGTAGCGAAGCAATTTTACAGGTACTTTTTGCAATCTCCACACCATATTCTTTCTTCTTGATCTTTTCCATCTAGAAGATCCACATATAGGACATGCTTCAAGTTTTTCATACTCCCCGTTAAATAGTATACAATCATTTCGACATGCATGATTTTTTTGATAGTCCAAACCTAAAGTTGACATTATCTTTTGACACGCATACCAACTCTTTGGTAGAGTATTACCCTCAGGAAGAAATTCATTCAACATCATGAAAATGGTTGATAATGCACTATTTGTCAAGTTGAATTTACATTTATATTCAAACACTCGAATAATGCAAGATAATTTAGTATACTTTAAGCATCCTGGATATAGAGGTTGACTAGCATCTTCTATGAGATCTTGAAATTTCTTTGTATCATCATTGGGACTTTCATTAGAAGTGTCCATTGTAGGAACTACATATTCAGGTTGTCCCATTGCATCATTAATGATGCCATTTATATCATCAAGGCAATTAACTCGTCTAGCGTGTTGAGAACTGATTGGACTCTTCAGAGCCTCACCATGTCTTGTCCAAATTGTGTAGTCCTCTAAGAATCCATTCATTATGATATGAGTTCTTATAGTGTACTCATCCGCATAACACTTATTCTCACATCTACTACATGGACATCTAACTTCCTTTGTAGAGTTATTCTGAAATGCATATCTTAGAAAAGCATCAACTCCTTGTTGAAAATATGTGCTTCGACATCTATCAAAACTAGTCTTTCCATGACAAATCTAACTTGTATCACTAACGAAATCCTTCATCACTAGCACCTAATTAAAAATGATAAAAAATATGTTATTTTGAAGTATGTCTCGATAGTCATAAATGACAAATTATAGTCAAAGAGTGGGGCATAAAATATTTTTTCTAATCACTATTCATTCTACCCATGTGTTTTCTCTTATCAAGTTTTTTTTTCTCTTTATTGCATATCAACAAGACTAGAGAATTCTACCTCATTTTATTTTCCAAAGAATTATGTATAAAAACATACATAGATATTCAATAACAATTTACAATTTTATATTTTTTTCAAAGGCTAGTCAAGAGCATGATTATCAATATTTTTTTTGTTAATGTGTCCCAGATGCCAGGGATAGAAAAATTGACTAAACTATATATTTATCAATGAAGTGTGCATGTAGTGTGTATGTACTGTTATACATAAGAGATTAAGAAAATTTACTACAACGGCTAAATTTTTAGTTGTGGTTCATGCTCCTTGTTAACCTGGTATAAATGAAATGTGCTTATTGTTAAAGTTTTGACTAGTATAGAGAGTAGTGTGGCTAATATATTTAGACAGTTTCTAAAACGTAAAAGCACATACATGAGCATTGGTAAAGACTGAAAATGAATAAATTATTTCACAATCTTAGATATAGCTAAGAGTGAATCTACTAAGACATGAAGTTGATTGTCCTATTAAATATGAGAAATTTGGAAGCCGACCACAAGACCCCCATGTCTATGAATTGATCATTTTCATGAGAAAATAATCAAGAAACTAACACAACAAGAAAATATATGTGTATGTATGTGTCGACAAGGAGTGGCTCAAGTGGTCAAGTACGGTGTCTCATCATGAAGGGACCCAGGTTTGAATCCCAGTTGCCGCCTTGATTTACCACCCTCCCGGGCGTTCGGCCTCCGCCACGGGCGTGGGAGGGGGGATAAATCACTCTCTTAATCCCATATATATAGAAGTATTTTTCTAAGTATTAGTAGTGTTTTTCAAGTATGATGTATATTTCTTTTTTATGACAACAATACATTGTTGGAGTCCGAGAGGATCATTATAATAGTTGGAGAGACATATATTTCAAAAATTTATTAGCAAAATGTGGTTTTATTGGCGGTAAGTTTTTCCCTAATTTTTTAGGAGAAGTGGGCTTCTGAAACATACATCTTACCGATTTTCTAGATGTTGTTACAAGAAAGACAACAATCCATGTTTTCCGCTTCAAATGTGTGAAAATGAGATATTCACAGCCACGTATAAAAGAATTATAGCAATAATATTTGGTTATGAATTCAATCAGGAATTCAATCAAATAAAGAAACCACCCATATAAAATGTAAACTCTATCCTATCTATACCGGTATGTATATTTGTATTTATAAAATAAATATGGTTGGCCGTCATAATCGTATCATCCTACGATTTTTGGAAGCAGAAAAATATGTACATGTACTATTTGGAAAAAAATTAAATAATATTCGTCACCACAACCGGTTCAACAAGAAGTATGATTGATAAGGATAAAGAATGATCCGAAAGACAAAATGAAGCCAGTACTTGTTTTTAAACAAAGGTATCTAACTTTTTTTCTTATCGAAATTGATTCTTGGCGCAACTTGGTCTTAGATTTTTGTTGATTCCTGAGCCCAGATTCGTCTCTGTTGTTGAGGGAAGCTAAGACAGAATAAAGTGGCTGAAAATTGATCTTGGAACTCCTTCGTCTTGCTGCCAAGGACCAGAGTCGAGGCTGTCGAAATGCAAACCTCCAGCAATATGTCTAAGTCTGAAACTAGAACAGACAATGTGAAGTAAGAACGGAGGCCTACAATGGTGTTGATGGAAAAAGAACGAGAGAGGAGGTGACAGAACTGTAGAAAATCCAGAGGAAGGGCGTAGGAGTGGAACAAACCTGAGCAGAAGAAGAGAGCAGACCCCAACCGCCGAGAGGAGTAGACATCAATAGAAAAAGGGGAACAGACGTGCGCCAGGTAGACACCAGCCGTGGAGGATCCACAGATGCAGTCGGGGGGGGATCGCAGAAGTCCAACTGATGAAGAGAGCAGATCCCGACCGAGGAAGAAAACAGACGCTGACTGGTCGAGGAGCATACGCGCGGCCGCGCCGGGTGAAAAATAGTGAAGAGAAGTCGGAAGAATTGGGAAAGAATGGGAGCCCAATGGACTAACTGCTTATGAAACCCTTAACTTGCCCCTTTCCAAATCAATCTCAGCCGTATAATATCTTAAAAGAATCCGAACCGTTCTTATATTACAAGGGTAAGTGGCGGGAGCCCTCCCATTATATTGTGTGAGGGTTAAAATTCTAACACATTTAGAATAAGAATCATGACCCTCACAAATTTATGGATTCCGACCCTAACACAAAGTCCAATTTCTTCTAGTGTCTGCCCACTGGAAGAATGATCACTTGTCTTTCGTCTGTCGTCGTGAATGCGTGTGCACACTTCACGTTGACACACGTTGTTGGATCCTGGGAGAGTAGCCGCGCAGGAGACTATTGCACAGACGTTCGTCATCGCGTACCGTGGAAATACTCTTTAGGACAGTGCATCTCGCACGCCTCAACGATACTCTGGTATACTCTTATTCGTTTACGCCTTTTCATTGCAGTTTGTACCTTATACTAACAACGGTAAGGACGGTCTTTGCAAGAAAGATCCTTCCAGCCAGGGAGAACATCTTTGTAGCCGTCCCGTTGACTCTGTCTTCTATCTTCTCTATAATGTGTGCGTAGGTTGACCTTTACACCTTGTTGTGGAGTACTTGGACTCTGAGATACAGCCCCATATCTGAGGTTTCAGCTACTTTACCAAGAATTATATATCATTGTGCGCAGGTTCCTGTCCACTGAGTTTGAGAAGAAAATCCTTATCTTTTCTGTTGATATTGATTGCCATGTGGAAGTTTCAAATACTCCATGATGGTTCCAATCCGGTCCATGGTTGCCTTTGCAAAAATTACTATATCATCCGCAAAGGTGATAAGTAGATCGAGGGTCCCTGTTGAGAAAATTTCACCGGCTTCCACTTGTTCTCCACTACATACTGGTTAATTAGCTGAGTCAGGCGTTCCATGCATAGGATGAACAGATAAGGGGACAAGGGGTCACCCTATCTCAAGCCTCTTGAAGGTTTTTGTCCAGAAGAAGTTCTCCATTCCAGATGATGTTGGAGCTGGCACTCTCCTAGGAGTTCATAGCATATTTCTTGATATTAGCTGGCCAGTGCGCTTTGTCAATGGTATCTTTGATGAAAGGCCAAGACATCCTATCATACACCTTTGACAAATCAACCTTAATCGCCATTAAAGGGGCTGAGCTTTTTTTCCTCATATTGTACACTATTTCTTCGACAAGGATCACATTATGGGCTATGCTTCTGTCGGGTACGAAGCTGGTTTGATTTTGGGATATCCAGTGGGGCATATGGCATTTCACCCTCTCTACCACAACCTTTGATGCAAGTTTGAGACATGCATTATTGAGTGAGATTGGCCTGAAATCATTACAGGTTGTTGGCTATTTTTTCTTTGGTATGAGAACAATACTTGACCTGCTTAGGGCCTCCGGTATGCTTCCTCCGTTTAACATATGTCTGATTGAGGTAATTACAGATAACCACACCTTCTTCCAATTGGATTTAATGAAGAAATAGTTTGTGCCATCGGGGCCCTCCGCCTTGTATGAGTCTAAGTTTTTTAGGATTCTCCAGACTTCATACTCTATGGGAGTGGACGAGAGTCTCCTTTCTTCTTTGGTGGTGAGTTTTTATAACTGCCTAGCAAATAGTTCATCTCCATTTGAGTCGGTGTTTCGTTGACTTTAAAAAGTTGTGTAAAGTCGCGTTGAACCAAGGATTTAATCTCATTGCTATCATTTATCCACTTCCCTGTGATGTCTTGCAGAGTATTAATAGTGTTGGATCGTCTCCTGCTGCTAAAAAAAGCATGATAAAACTTGCTATTATTATCACCATACTTGAGCCAATTAATATGGCTATGTTGTTTCTAGTCCTCCTTTTGGAGCAGGTCGTCTAGCTCAGACTCAAGGTCCATACATTGAGCGCCATTCATGCTGGTGTAGTGGATTTCCAAGTCTTTTTGCATTTTACTTACTCTCTTAACCAAGTCATCTTTACGTTCCCTTGCTGCTATGGAGATCTTGGAGTCCCATTTCTATATGGATCTGTGAGCTCCTTTTAACGTCTCGTCAAAAGGTAGTTGCAAATCCCAGTGAGTTTCCAGGATATCTTGGAAATGTGGGTTCTTTTGCCATGAAGCCTTGGTTTTAAATCTTCTTTGTTGATTAGGGGAAGTGATTTGGAGTAGGGCTACTGGGTTATGGTCTGACCCCAGTCGTGGTAGATTCTCACAAACCACATTACTGAACCTTTGAATCCATTCCGCGTTGGCCACTGCCCTATCCAATCTCTCATGAAGCATACCCTTTTTATAAGTGAAGGTGTGGCCCGTACTCTCAATGTCAGTGAGTCCCGCATCTATAAGAGCATTTCTGAATCTAGCAGCTTTGTTGTAGTTAATGTTCTTGCTGCCAATCTTCTCATTAGGGGATATCATACAGTTGAAGCACTACTAAAAAACAGTTCAGACGTGACATTTAAGTGTGTCACCTATAGCTTAAAAGGTGACGTCGTTGTTTGTCATCTACCAAATGACTGTCATCTTTTTAGTGTAATCTATGCGCTATGTAAGCTTTGAGAAGTATGTCATCTATACTTGTTAAAGATTACATTCATGAATGTCACCACATTTGTAGATGACAGGAAATGATGTCACATAAACCATATACAATGACATTGCTTGCATGTGACATATGTATAAGACAAGATACTAAGTGACTGATTCAACTTAAACAATCTACTATTCTATCAATCTAAACACTGCCACTCATCTCCGTCCTTTCTTTTACATTAAACTTTTGGACTCTGGTTCCGTATGTTCTGCTCCCCGTCCTTTCCTTTACGTGAAACTTTTGGATTCTGATTCTGTATGTTCTGGCCAAACTCTTATTAGTAACCTATTATTTTTGTTCTTGCTAGGGCTTGAGTTCCTTCGATCCCAATGGTGTGAGAAATATAATACAACGAAAGAAAATCACAACACACATCCATACCCCTTTGGATCGACATCGACATTTTCATATTCATCTTCTTGCATATGTTGATCGGTGTACTATGTCCATGGATTGCATAGGCAATGGCGCTCATCTTTGGCAACTCGACCATACCTCAACCGCTCAATGCCACAAGGATAAATTGTCATCTTCGTGTTACTGTGAAGGGATGCATGGACATGAATCGATAGCTGAGGGAGAAGTTTGAGGTGCTACACTGGATAGCAGTCGCGATTTCATGTACCATGTGAGACAGAAACACCAAGCCAGATTCTGGACATTCCAGTTTTCGTGTATGCGCTTCTGCTTAGAGATGTGGTAAAGAAACATAAGAGCACTCCTCGTCACGCTCAGAGGTATCATGATTAAAGCCAATGATTTAGGCATCTTGATTTACTTTTGTCCATCGTCGTACCATGTATCACCCAATGTAGAGGACCGGCCCTGGAAGATATTAACTATTTCTCGACATTTCCATCGTGTCCACCACATACACACTTCAGGATCCTAGAGATGTGGTTGGATGAAGTCAGTTTGATGCATTGGCCTCATGGCACGCGGTTGGTGTTAGCACGGATTAGCCTGATGATGTTTGTTCGAGAATGGACCAAATCATAGGCCAGCACAACGGCACCAGAGGCTTCAGGGCCTGCTGACTTTCGGAGGGGTTAGGTTCAAGCCGTTGTTGGTTGCTGGCTACATGCATGAACACAATATCTTTCCCACTTTGCTGTAGCAAATATTATGCAGCCTTGTTTGAGGTACAATTAGAAACTTCAATTTCTTTTTGATTCAGTTTGGTTTTTATTTCTTGATGGTGGACATGAGATTTTAAGCATTCTGTTTCTTAGAAACATTGTTCATGCACATTCTTCTCTACTTTCTTAAGGCATTTCATGTTACAATGGCCAAGTAGAATTAACTTCAACGTCCTCAATGAGGCAACCCCACTCAGATCCTTGTGGAATACTCATTGTAAATTGTCGCTCCACTACTCCTTTGGAATGTGAACGTTTTAAATGACAACATGAAGGTATCTTCCTCTCTTTTTTTCATTTCATGTTGTAAGACTTTTAGTGGACAAGCTTCTCTACGCTACATATATGTATTTGGCTATTGAACTACTTCAATGTAGAGAGAGAGAAGGCGGAAGTTTAAACTAATGATTGCAAGAAGATTTTATGCACTCCTTAGTTAGTTAGTCAATGATAAATGTATCAAACAATAGATAGTTTGAAGAATAAACTACAAATGGCATGTAAATTGTGACATCAAAATATCATTGTATATTATGAGATCACAAAAATGTTTGTATGAATATAAATATTGTTGTTCTCTAATACGATTACTACGTATACATTAAATAAACAAATTTATAACAGATGTTATGTGAATCAACTGTTGGTAATCTTTGAATAATGTGAAAGAACTTTATGACAAGATCCAGTTGCATTCAATATTGACGACAAGTCCTTTGTAGATATACTCAATTATTTTAGCTGAGATTCTGAAAAAATGCCTTTTTTATCATTATTCTAGCACTCAATCTCTCTTTCTATGTATATATGTATATATTTTGGCTTTCATCGTAATCAATTACATGAATTAAGTCCATACAAGATATTTGTTTTATTTAGAATGCTCTTAGGCTAGAAACATTCTACTATCATATTCTTATCTACATTTATTATACTCATATTATAATTGATAGTTTTACAGTTGATATATCTACATGATTTTTGCCTCATATTTATGGTGTCATGCCCACTAAATATTCCATGGACGTGAAATAGGAAAGAGCAAAAATTGATGTTTTATAGGTTTGGTCAATATTTACCTTACTCCACACCACATTTTGTCATGTTACTTTCTTACTTTATTTTCATATCCTCTTCATTCATACATTAATAGCATGATCTCATATCCCTCCATTATTCCATTTTTTTGAAAGAAAACAATACTAGAACAGTAATTGATAAGCACTTTTCACTAGTCATAATATATTTATTTCCTTCATAAAACTTTAGCCAATATGGCTGCAACAATTTAAAATCTTCACATCTTTTTTTATGATGAGCCCTCGAAAAGCCCTACTTAGTGACGCCCCTTGACAAAGTACATATAAGAGCCAACGAGGTTTAGAGTGCACCACGACCTGTTGAATCAATTAGAATTTTCTAATTTAGTCCTATGGTGGGTAAGAGTCATACTCGGATCTCTTCATTGGGAAGTGTCGAGCCGCAACACTTGGCTACACCTCACCCTCTAATCTTCACATCCTTCTTAATTCTCTCATCGCATATATTTCACTCCTATTATTTTGTTATATTTCTCGCATATGCATCTTGGTGGCCCACGCCACCTAAGAAACTCCACTCTACAAATGAATTCTCCATCTCTCTCTATATCCCTTCTCACATATTCTTCAAAACACTCATCATTCTCATGTTTATTCTTTTCATTCTTTTCTCCCAATTTTCCCTGACAAAGATCGATATTTTTTCAAACAAACCTAAGTAACCCAACCCTTTCTCACCCAAGATATACCTAACAACATTGTAATAATTTTAATTCTTCATACATTCTTCGTTTTGCTTCAAATAAGCTTAGGTAACCAATATTTTCCAATTGAACATCCAAAATAGTTGTAATAACTATACAAATTGCTCTTTAGAAACATCCCTCCTAGATAACTGACATTGAATTTGATTTCATGACCACAAAAAGAGAAGTGGTCACGGAAAATTACACGTCATTTTGAGACATTAAGAATGATGAGAGAGAATATAAGTGATGTTCCATGTTTACATCATCACGACCTCACATCTTGATGTCACTTTCACTTCTTCTGGTAACCTCATCCTTAGAATATAAGTAACACAACTCTATTTCCCTTGACTCTCTATCGTAAACCCTTTCTTCCTACATTTCTAGACATCATACTAGAAAATGCACAAGAACACTAAGGGATATTCACATTTTATTTTCATTTGTGCTTCGAATTATTCTCCATTACATATTCACATGCCAGTTGATCATCATGTTCACAATTATTTTTACCGTATAAGTGGTTATCAATATTTTACCCAATAAACATTAACCCAATAATAGGATCATGCTCCCTGTTGGTAGGTCATCTTTGAATAATAATCTTGATTCACTTTAATAGATTTTTTTCATTCTCCTAAATATATATTTTATACTTTTGTTTAACTTTCACACGGTAAAAAAATACATTCATTTATATCCCTTTCTTTTACCAAGCTACCAACCTATAGCAATAATCTTCCAACATCTAATTGTAATATATTGATTACTACATTTCTAGATAAGTTGTACTAATACTTAAAAAACTACATGGCCAAACAGGATACACAAGTTTTACTACATTCAAAACATGCTTTTTATTAACACTTTTTCCATTTTTTAGTTTTGTCAATTTGTTATGTCATTCTTTTATTGACATAACAAAAATATTGTTCAAATATATTTTCATTGAATATATTCACAAGCAATTTGGATGGGTATCAAAGAGCGGTACCAAGCTAGGTGACACTCGTGATGTTATAGGTGCTACAAGATCGCAATAGGTGTGCACTATGTGTATAAGTAGGGGAAAAGGTTAGGAATATGGGTGTGGAAATAGTGAGGAAACAAGTTAAAAGAACGTAGTCGTAAAAACCAATGACTATTTAGTTTTTTTTTGCCATAACCTTTAGGTATAGCTTTTTTATAGTTTGATTGATGACTTTATTTCCTTTAAGATATCATATTTGATTTGTATGTGACATATATCTTACGTGTGAGTGAAATAATGTTTCTATTTCAATGCAACTAACATTAAGACATTATAATATGTGTGCTAATTCTACTTGTGTGGTTGGGAAATGCACAATTTGTGAAGAATTACAATGATTAAACATTATTTTGTTGGATTTAGTTTCAAAATTCAACATTTTTTCATGTAAGAATATTAATTATAGCTTTGAAGTATTTTCTCATTCATACAAAATTGTGTGGAAATCAATAAAAATATTTCAACCTATTCATCATAAACATACTTTTTACATTTTTGGTTTTCACACCAATTTCTTTATGCAATCCTACTTGTTCATAAATGTATAAGTTCTAAAAGATTTATTTCAGTAATAACTGATCACATCAACATGTTATTCTATTCCTATATTGATGATGAAATTAGTTTTTATCAAATCAAAGTTAATTATAATCTATCAAAAATGATTTTTTTATTAGTGTCCATATTTGAAAATAATTGTAATTAGTTATAGGTACTCATCACCATCATCATCACCTAAGACTCAGTCCCAACCATGTTCAGTCAACAACATCATCCTTCTTTTACAATCAACTAATAAAGATGAAGAATTCAAAATCTCTCATCATAAGTTGTCCTCAAGTTACTTTAGGCATTATTATCCTTCTTTTAACTATGCTAGACCCAATGAAATATCTCTTGGTAGTGTTATTTGTTATTAATTAAAAAAATGTTGCTTTTTGTCATCATTTCTCAAGTGGTATAGTCTTTGTATTCTCACATCCATGTTAGAAAACACATTTGGGTAACAATCAACTTAATAAGAATTGTTTCTTCATTTCCCTATATTCATTCACATATAGTGTGGATGGTGATATAATTGTTCAATAAAACTTAATTTTAAATCTAAAAGGAATCTTAACTGTTATACAAAATCTTGGTGTCTATCCTATAGGATTCCCGGCACTTGTAATCGAGTTATCATACATGTTTTTAGTCAATGTAATGTATTTGATGAACGCATCCTTTTTTACAAAACCCACTACAACACTTCTCTAGATACTTGATCATAAGGCTTTCATAAATCAAATAAAGCTATGTGAAGATCTCTTTTGTTTTCTTTGTACTTCTGCATAGGCCTACATATTAGAAAATTGACATGTGATGTGGATATTCTAGATATGAAACCAAATTGGTCGTCCAATATTGGCATTATAGGTATTAACCTTTGCTAAATAATCCACTCCTAAATCTCTTAGTTGTGAATCTTTAATTGGATATTTTGTAGTTTGTGCAGATATGAACATATACCTTTTTTCTTCTATCTATGAACTAATGTATTATTTCTCCATTATCAGATAATTTTCTTGATTTTTATAATCTAATTGGATAAGTTTGTTCAATATATATCTCCTTTATCCCCATATTCTTCTATACCTCAATTGAAATACCATTTGGTAGGTATGTGTTTTCTTATTTTCATCTTTAATAATAATTCTTGACTTGAGATGATCCATTCGATACATCAATGTTGTAACTAATGGTAGATACTAGATGTCTCAATATTTCTTATTTTCTAGTTGTGGCTCTACTTGTCACAAACGCATGGTTGCACTTTGGCCTTCCTTTTCCTTGTGGGTGGACAGGGATCTCTGGGACTCTTGCAGACAACGTAGATCATCAGACAAGGTTTTAGAGAATCTATGGTCCTCCAAGCACTATCCAAGGTGGAGCCTTACTTGCTTTAGAGCTCTTACCAATGTCCTTCCCTCTTTGGAAAAAATCAGCTCATGGTCGGGAGCTCATGTCCCTGCTTGTTTATTGTGTGGTTTACACAATGACTCGGTCTCACATTTGTTTGATGGCTGCAAATTTTGGAGATATATTTGGGGTCGAGCACAGCTTAAACCTAACATCAGATCTTCTTATTCTCTTTGTGAATGCCTTTCTGATATCGGCAAGAGATCCAGAAATGCTAAAATCATTGAACTTTGGGCTATCACTGGAGATGTTCACCTTGTTTGGGCTGAACGCAATAATAGTCTGCATAATGGTGGCGTTTCGGACTTCGTTGTCATCTTCAATCACCTTGCTTTACAAATCAAAAGAATGTATTTTACTTTTAAATCAAGTTTTGATTTGCCACCTTTAATTGCTAGTAATTGGGATCTGTTGTAACCAATTCCTAGGAGCTTGTAGTCACATGTTAGGGTGTGACTTGTAACTTTGTCCCCCTTTTGGGGGTTTTTGGAATATACTTACCCTATTTTCCAAAAAAAATGGTCGATACTAAGACTACAAGACTATATGTCAAATATCAAATTGATTTTTAAAATGAAAAATCATATATAAAATTGTCTAGAAAATAAAATTCATGTAAAACTTTACACGTGCATTGCACGTGTGCAATTACTAGTTATTTATAACCAACTACAACCATGTTTCAAAACATCCATATACGAAACATTGAGAAAAGAACTCAAATTTTATTGATTCAAAGCATATTCATTTACAAAAGGGAGGAAGCGATCCTTTTCCCCTCAAGTTACAAAGTAATGATACAATTCAAAAAATAATTGATATCAAGGTCATTGTTCTACATGTAATGTGTTTCTGCTATAATTAACTATGTAATCACAGGACCCCAATGGAAGTGCTTTGTAGAAGCATAGTTTTCCATGCACATGTATTTCAATGTCCCAGTTGTTCCATTCCTCATCATTCATCGTTACTTTGATCTTTTGGATTCTTGACTTTCCCTTCAACTCTCTTAGGAGGAAGATGGTCAAAGAACCAGAGGCCGAACATTGCAAAACAAATGCAGCAGTCACGCTTCAGTTGTCATTGTTGTACTAATTTTGTTAATAGGATGTTGTTGTTGTTGTTGAATTAAAGGCAATTCCTAAACAAAATAGAAAAAAGATGTCAGGTTTGCACTTTTCTGCTGCTTGGTTGTTAATTTCTGTATTAAAATCAACAAAGTTATATAGTTAGATAATAGTACTACAAATACAAAATAAGTTGTATATTCAATATTTAAAAGTTTGTTGATTATCTCCAACACCATGCAATTGTATATAACAAACACAACAAACAGTTGAGAAAATAGATGCACTTTGAGAAGGGAAAATAAATGTATGTACTTGGAGAAGGGAAAATAAATGAACCATCCACGAACAAAGTCCATTCATCTTCCAATAACCATGGTCATTTCTCCTCTTCTCAAGGGGGTTTCCCTGAAAATTGATGAAGTTAATTGAAAGTGAAACATGATGAAGTGTAACGACCCCGCCTCCCAGTAACCCCCAATTAAGGGAGACCAAGAGGTCAGAGCCACTATCCCAATTTTCCGGATCAAAGGTTCGACAAATAATAAGTAATAATTATAAATTCTACCATGACTATACTAAAAACTAGAATAAAATAAAACTTTGAATACCTTTTTCAAAAACTTGGATATCTAACTTCTATCCACATCTGGACTCTATTCTAACTCATCCTCCTTTTACTTTATTTCATATTTTTGCAATGTATCACTTTATTGTTTGTCCTTTTCATATTGTACCTAAATTTCCGACAAACAAAACGTCGGTCAGCATAAATGAATATGTCGATATGTGGGGAAAACTAAAATTGTGCAACTAACTGTAACAATATATTACAAACAATTATGGTTTAGCAAGCCAACTTTACATTTTAAACATAACTACTCAATCCATACATACCCTAGCCTCTGCACTGTCCCTGTAGTGGACCTGGATACTACCTCTCATATGGTAGATCCCAATTAGCCCCGCATGATCCTACCTAACAGGTAGATCAATATCTAGGGTTGAAGAGTCGCATGGCACTACCCATAGGTAGCCCAATCACTAACTCATTTGAAGAGTCGCATGGCACCACCTATAAGTAGCCCAATCACTAACTCATGATGTGCTGAAGAGTCACATTGCACTACCCATAAGTAGCCCAATCACTGACTCATGATAACCTAATGGTCCTACCAAATAGGTAGACCAGGTACTATGTCACCCTTTTCATCATTAACAAAGCCACAGAGGAGGACCAAGATCTGAGCTAGTCATGTATACATATTTATGACGATAATCATAGTCACTTTATAGTTGCATGAAATAAAAGTCATCTAAGTAGTTATTTTCAGGCAACTGATAAAACATTTGGGAATCGCCATGAAACTAAAGCGATTAACCATAAGCATAACCACATACATGTATTGCTGATTTTTGAGATAGAATCAACCGAATAGGGAAATCCAACCAAGAAATCAATTACACACAAGAATCTTGCAAATATACATATAATCTCCCTTTTATCAAGATCTATCCAAACCAATCCTGCTTCTTAGGATTTCTATTCCATTTTAGGGTTTTTCTTGCAATTTAGGGTTTTTCTTTCACTTTTAGTATCATAAACCCTACCTAGAAAAATCTACATACAAACCCTAAGTTTCTCATCATATTTATCCTAATAGGCTTAGGATCATCATTTAATAACATATTTCCATATTTTCAAATTAAATATGATTTTCTCTTCTTTTACCTTAAATTAGGGTTTCTAGATGCATTATCCTTCATACTTGGTTTAAAACCCTAAAACATGCAATTATTCGTCTAAATCAGATTAAAGCTTAACATTATCATTCAACATGTTAATATTACTTGAATTAACCTATTAAGCTTCATAGATTCATCCATTGACCTCAGTTAGGGTTTCTAACCAAATTTTAATACATTTTCCATCAACTTAACATACTTTTACAAAAATAGATGAAATTAGGTTCTCAAACCATTTTTATCTTGTTCCTCATATTTTCTTGCTCAACTTTCATATATTAAATTTTGTCATTAGAGCTTCCTAGTAATTTCAACGAATTTTACAAGGAAAATCATTATCTTGAATTATCTGTTATTTTTAGGAAATTGTCATTTGTCTGATCTATGGTCCACTGGACCACGTGAAATCCAATGGCCCACGATCGTGCGCCTCACTTGTGATCAAACTAAGGAATTGGGCGAGAATGCCCTTACCTGGTTAAAGCGAGCGTGAGGGCAAAAGGGGTCTTTTACCCCTTGGTCTTCTTCTACCTTAGGTTGGTTCGTGAGCAGTCTAGCCAAGTCAACCATGGTGTTGACTCTACGATCATGCCCTTCCGACCGAACTGAGAAACAACAAACACCTCCACCCTTCTCGGCCGAACTCGCAACGCCTCTCAATTGCTCGGGTGGTGGCCGGAGCAGGTGGGGCGAGGTCGGGATGCCTCTGGTGTGGCAGCGACCTGGGTGGTGAAGAAGATTAAGATCAAAGAGAAAATTGACATGGGGAATATGCTCGCAGGTGCCAGCTAAAGCTTTGGGGACATCTTGTGGTTTCACAGGAGGTCTAGAATTCTATATATATACTCTCCCATTGCAGTGGGTTTAGCTCTAGGGTGGTAACTTGGGCGAATCTTCTAGAGCCCTTGAAACCCTAGCAAACCATGCATTATCCTACTCGGAAACTTCTCCCGAATCTACCTATACCCTTTCCTTTCTCGTTCATGCTCTGGCTTGCGAGGAATTTGAGATTAAAGATCTCATTTCCTCCTGCCACTTTCCCTTTGCAATTACCGCTAAATGATACATGCGCATCATTGGATCTTAGATCCAATGGCTGGCTTCGTGCACCCTTTCTTTATTTTTCTGGAAAAGAATATATATATGAAATTTAATGAAATCCTACTACTTTAGGGATATTTCCAAAATTCATAACTCCCAAACCATAATTCCAAATAATCCCAAATTTTAAAGGAAACTCTGTAAAGATTTAATCTACTTATATGCCAATTTGAAGCTGAAACTCTAAAGGAATAACTCCTTTTCTTCTTTACAAGTCAATGACTTATAAGGCATATATTTTCTCTTTCTTCTTCTCCACTGGGGCTCTTTGGACCCTAAGAAATCCTAAAATTTCAAAATCCCTTTTTAAGGATACTTCTTATCCTTCTATATGCATCTTCATCCTTTATTTCCCATTATCTTATTCTTTTTATTAAAAGATTTCTTTTCAAGGATTTCTCATCATTTTTTATTTCCTTTTTCCTCTTTTCCTATTTCTTCCATTAGAAATCACATGTAAACGAAATTAACTCAATTGTGGCCATTAATGCCACTTTCTAGATATTTCTATGTATTTCTCATAAATTATTTTCTCAATAATCATTATCTTGTATCTTTTCCTAATATTTGGACTTTTCTTCTCTTTTATATCCATCATTGGATTAATCTAATAATAGGAATCACAAAATTCCTATCCAAAGGGATATTTGCAAATAAATACATCCTTTTAAGCAAAGCATACAACCTTTTCAATTAAGTACATATTCATAAAATCATTACATTTCAATTATGAAAACATATGCAAAATTGGGGTTGTAACATCCTTCCCCTCTTATAAGAATTTTGTCCTCAAAATTCCATCAAGCATACAAACAATTCAGGATAAGACTTTTCCATGTCCTTCATTGGCCCCTATGTGGCTTTACCCTATCCATGGTGCTTCCAAAGAACCTTTATAATCACATATTCTTTTCTCTGAGTTCTTTCACCTTGACATCTATAATCCTCACAGGTGACTCAGGACATTTCAGCCTCGCTTGGGGCTCATTAGGTTCATTACTCATCACGACTCGGGTACCTCGCATAGTGCTCTAAATTGGACACATCACATTATCCTGAGGGGTAAGGTCAAACATAAATAACTCCACCAATCCATCTCCAATGGACCCATGTATCGGGGACTCAGCTTTCTCAGCTATAGCTCAGAAGGGTCAGATTTTCATATCACATATTCTCCCATAGTGAACTGCATGTCAGTCTACTTTGCATCAGTTCATGACTCATGTCGTCCCTAGGCTCTCTTTCAGCCATCACATGATCAAATCGACTTCATTAGCACACACTGTGGTCTTTTCCTGACCTTCGTGAGATCCCTTCACCAACATCATCTTAATGAAGAGGTGATCGACACAACCTCCCTTACAGAGCTTCTTTACATCCTAATACTAGATATGGTGTTTAACATCACAACTTTCATAGGACAAGAACTGTCCCCATATATCACCCTGAATGAGCACACATTCTCTCATCAGTCCCTCTAGTCTGGATCATACTAACCATTAGTTAGGGGTGATAAATTGTAATAATATCGAGTTCTTCATGTATCTACGTCCACCTCATGGAAGTGAATCTTTGGGTATCACTCAAGAACCTTTGAACTCACATCATGGTGTAGTTGAACCATCTCTCTCTCATATATATAGTTCAACCGGATCTATCTCCCGACAGTACTCTCTCTTTCTCTTAGATCATGTCATCTAGGTAAGGCAATCTACCATAACCCATATTGCATCCCAACCTCCCTCGGTCCAAGGGAGACTCACCACAACATCTATAGTGATGAACTCCCATTCCCTCTCAGGGACTTGTATCCTATATATGAATTCACTGGGTTACTGGTATTTGTCCTTCACCTCCTAGCATGCATGGCGACAAGCCACGTGCAAGTTCATCTTAATTAGGTATCCAAAGTACTACCGCAACTTACTATCTTAGTAGTACCATAGTGTATGATGAACTTAAAATCATGATCTCTTGTATGTCATGATTCCTTAAGGTTGTTTCCTCAGAAATCCTAAAACACTCTAGTCGGGGTTTCATCACCTTCTTTCCCATAGAAGTGCATCTGAGGTTCTACAACCATCCTTCCATCACGACAAGCCCTAGGTTGGCTAACTAAGCACCCACTAACTCGATCAGCGGATCTCGTTACATCTGAGTGTTAACCAAATATATCTCACAAACTTAGGGTTCACTTAACCCCCTCTTCCAGCCTGTCCACTAGCTAAAGTAGATAGTTGCCTCTCAACAAGAGCATCCATTACCACTTCACATCCTTATGTGTTAGGTAATGTTGAAGACATACACTTCCATGTATTCCACTTACTATCTCATCTCGGACTCAAAGTCTATCTTCATCAAGAAAACTCAGAGCTCATCCTCTTGGCTATCGAACTCAACCTTGTATAACTCATAAATTCCACATAGCTCATGATAAAAACATCCTCATAAGATGACTACCTTAGTTCTCTTGATGTTTGTAAACCATCCACACATCATACATCCCATAAGGGTACACTATTATCTCTATCCTCATACATCATAGCAACATTTCCAATCACATCATCTTTATCCTTGGTGTATGGCATGTGTAGCGTCCTACCTCTCACTCCCATAACAAGAGGAAATAAGCATTTGGATGCAGTTCAAATACAAAGTTCTTCCCATTCCAAGAGTAGAGATGGTACATCCCACATTGTCGGTACACCTTCAAATCTAACTGGAAATGTGCATCACATGTTTCCACATCATGAACATCTTGATATCAAGTTTACTTCCATGGTAAACTGGTCTCGAACTCACTTGGGTCATCATACCATCCTTGGTCATCTCCTCTAGGTCTGTAGGGTGCTGGCCCTTTTAGGGTCATCCCTCTTCCCTTATGCATCATAGAGTGCCTTTTTCATGTGCCCTTTGGGTCCCATGAGTTCATGAAGGTGATCAATCTCCAAATCCATGGCCCTCAAATAATGATAGTTGTTACCTCCCGACCCTATGTTCATGTGCAACTAGGGAATTAGGCAACTCCTACTCCCATTGGTCTTATCCCTTCCTGACCCTAGGATAGACTTAGGATCCAAACATATCACATATCCAACTTGAGACCTTACCCAAGTCTTCATCATCTCTCTCGACATTCATGGTCTGACTTACATCCTTTCATAGGGGTCATGGCGACCTACCTACCTTGGTTAGGCCCCATACTGGTTACCTCCATGGTAACACATCCACATGCACTTAGAGATGATTATCTATGGGTCTACGTCTACATATTTATTCCCATACTATGTACTTTCCACTTAGCTTCTCAAGATCCTATGAGACCTCTTTAGGTTACCTCAAACCCAACAAAAGTTGATTCATACCCTATAAAAGGGTCCCTCTCCTAGGATGGGAGGAAACTATCTCTTGATAGCAGCAAAGGACACAAAAGTCCTTATGTCTAGGTTTTACATCATCCTGTGTATGCTTAGTCCTATCAAGCTACTAAGGCACGTAGCTAACCAACAGACCACCTACTAAACCATGCTAGGTCTTCATGGTAGGTCATACCTATTTATTCCTCAACATTGGACCATCAGCATACATACATATGTCATCAACCTATAAGTTGGGGGGGGGGGGGTCGTCAAACATATATCTTAAACCAAGGGGTTCCCATTCCTCTAAACATGAGGAGTGCCATGCTTGAATCTATATAAACTCAAATCTCATCATTAGCATCAGGTACACTACTTCCCCTCTTAGGTCTAGGAACCCTAGGTTCACTTCTCTTATGTCCAACTGCATGCTCAACCTTGTAACCACAAACCAAGCATGTATAAGGTATGACATGCACTTCCTGTTATCCTTCTACTCAAGAAACACCTTAGAGTTGAGTCCTCCTCAAGGACAACCAACTAGTTATAAGGCCTTACAACTTGTTACTAAACCTCCTTAGGGTCAAAGGAACTCTTCCTATCCTTAGAAGATAAGAACCTATATCATCTTCACATAGGTACTAGCAGCCTCATCTTTCTTCTAGGGTTTAGTTCTTCTAAAGGCAACCCAGAAACCACAAGGACCCTGCATGAGGCAACCACAACCATCCACTTAGGTCGCAACATACCCAACTTCTCAGGGTTCCTCATATCCCAGAGTCTAAGCTTTCAACCATCTTGCTTGGGTCCTTCTCTATCTCTCTCTAGAGCTAACCCTACAACCAACCTCACTGATAAAGGTTCGCTCTCCATGAAGGTGGATCAAGCTCTCATGCATACACCTATAGGGTTGAAACGTATGATCAAACATATGTTCACTCAAGATTATCCAGAGCTATTCATGCTTTATCTCATAAGCTATCCATCATGCCCTTTAGGCCCAGGTTTTTAACCTACTGCCAGTACTATTAACGTACTATGGGTGCATATTATGCCATGCTCATATAATCCCATAAGGTTTCTATAGGTTCTTCACTAACCTCATCAATGAAGGAGTTATCCTTCACTCTAACTTGCACGACCCTTCCCAAAGTCGGGTCGCCAAAGGTACTAGGTCAGCCAACCTCACATGGCTCATACTATCATAGGTATCCAAAACCAAAAGCATATTGACCCACACACATGGTCGACCATGATATCTAACTCATCATGCCATCTCTCTCTAACCGCCACTTAGGGTTAGGGTTAGCATCATCCTCAGAGGGTGTACCAGATCTCTACCTTTAATGGAGGTCTCTTCCTCCAAGACCAACTCTACCCATCCTCCTGACAAGAAGGTCTAGCCTCAGGTCTCTCCTGAGGGCATGATAACACATGTCGTATGACCTAAGCATGCAACTATTCTTTAGTTTACGTTTAAACTATTAAGCTTATGTCCATGACATCTTATTTACATGATTTTAATTAATTTGGTGGAGGATTCCTTAACCTCATTATACATAGCTTGACCTCAAGAGGGTGAGGAAGAGAGAGAGAGAAAAAATGTGAAACCTTAGAATCTTAAAAGAATTAGGGTTGAAAAGGGACGAAAATAGATGAGAGAGTCCTAAAGGTATCTTGTTTCGAGTCAGATCCTAAGACATTGGCCAGCCAGTCACACGGATCTGGGAGTCCTCGTATTCCGACTAGCGGTGCGGAGGAAAATCTTGCCAGCCCCCAGACATGATTCTTTTCTAGACACCTCTGTCTTTCGGAAAATCCTCTAATAACTCCCTCAATTCTATGGAATTTGTAAAATTTAATAATTACTAAAGATTACATGAGGGACTAGTGCTCTGATACCAAATGTAATGACCCCGCCTCCTAGTAACCCCCAATTAAAGGAGACCAAGAGGTCAGAGTCATTATCTAAATTTCTCGGATCAAAGGTTCGACAAATAATCAGTAATAATTATAAAATTCTACCATGATTGTACTGAAAACTGGAATAAAATAAAACTTTGCATACCTTTTTCAAAACTTTGGATATCTAACTTCTATCCACATCTAGATGATATTCTAACTAATCTTCCTTGCACTTTATTTCATATATTTGCAATGTATCACTTTAGTGTTTGTCCTTTTCATTTTATACCTAAATCGCCGACAAACAAAACGTCGGTCAGCATAAATGAATATGTGGGTATGTGGGGACAACCAAAATTGTGCAACTAACTGTAACAGCATATTGCAAGCAATTATGGATTAGCAAGCCAATTTTACATTTTAAACATAACTACTCAATCCATACATACCCTAGCCTCTGCGTTGTCCCTACAGTGGACCTGGATACTACCTCACATACGGTAGATCCCAATTAACCCCGCATGATCCTACCTAACATGTAGATCAATATCTAGGGTTGAAGAGTCACATGGCACTACCCATATGTATCCCAATCACTAACTCATTTGAAGAGTCGCATGGAACTACCCATAAGTAGCCCAATCACTAACTCATGATGTGATGAAGAGTCGCATGGCACTACCCATAAGTAGCCCAATGACTGACTCATGATAACCAGATGGTCCTACCTAATAGGTAGACCTGGTACTGGGTCACCCTTTTCATCATTAGCAAAGCCACAGAGGAGGACCAGGATCTAAGCTAGTCATGTATACATATTTATGATGATAATCATAGTCACTTTATAGTTGCATGAAATAAAAGTCATCCAAGCAGTTATTTTCAGGAAATCGATAAAACATCTGGGAATTGTTGTGAAACTAAAGCGATTAACCATAAGCATAACCACATACATGTACTGCTGATTTTTTAGATAGAATCAACCGAATAGGGAAATCCAACCAAGCAAGCAAGTACACACAAGAATCCTAAAATATACATATAATTTTCCTTTTATCAAGATATATCTAAACCAATCATGCCTTCTTAGGATTTCTATTTTGTTTTAGGGTTTTTCTTGCAATTTATGGTTTTGCTTTCACTTTTAGTATCATAAATCCTACCTAGAGAAATATACATACAAACCCTAAGTTTCTCATCATATTTATACTAAAAGGCTTAGGGTCATCATTTAACAACATATTTCTATATTTTCGAATTAAATATGATTTTCTCTTCTTTTACCCTAAATTAGGATTTCTAGATGCATTATCCTTCATACTTGGTTTAAAACCCTAAAACATGCAATTATTCATCTAAATCAGATTAAAGCTTAACATTATCATTCAACAGGTTAATATTACTCGAATTAACCTATTAAGCTTCATAGATTCATCCATTGATCTCAATTAGGGTTTCTAACCAAATTTTAATACATTTTCCATCAACTTAACATACTTTTACAAACAGATACAAAATTAGGTTCTCAAACCATTTTTATCTTGTTCCTCATATTTTCCTGATCAACTTTCATATATTAAGTTTTGTCATTAGAGCTTCCTAGTAATTTCTATGAATTTTACAAGGAAAATCACTATCTTGGATTATCTGTTATTTTTAGAAAATTGACGGTCGTCCGATCCGTGGCCCACTGGACCACGTGAAATCCAATGGCCAACGATCGCGTGCCTCACTTGCGATCAAACTAAGGAATTGGGTGAGATTGCCCTTACCTAGTTAAAGCGAGTGTGAGGGCAAAAGGGGTCTTTTACCCCTTGGTTTTCTTCTACCTCAGGTTGGCTCGCGAGCAGTCCATCCGAGTCAATCGTGGTGTTGACTCTACGATCCTGTCCTCCCGACCGAATTGAGAAAAAACAAACACCTCCTCCCTTCTCTGCCGGACTCGGAACACCTCTCAATTGCTCGGGTGGCGGCTGGAGCAGTTGGGGCGAGGTCGGGATGCCTCTAGTGTGGCGGCGACCTGGGTGGTGAAGAAGATTAAGACCAAAGAGAAAATTGACTTGAGGAATACGCTCGCAGGGGCCGGCTAAAGCTTTGGGGACATCTTGTGGTTTTTTAGGAGGTCTAGAATTCTATATATATACTCTCCCATGGCGGCGGGTTTAGCTCTAGGCTGGGAACTTGAGAAAATCTTCTAGAACCCTTGAAACCCTAGCAAACCATGCATTATCCTGCTCGGAAACTTCTCCTGAATCTACATATGCCCTTTCCTTTCTCGTTCATGCTCTGGCTTGCAAGGAATTTGAGATCAAAGATCTCATTTCCTCCTGCCACTTTCCCTCTGTGATTATCGCTAAACGATACACATGCATCGTTGGATCTTAGCTCCAATGGCTGCCTTCGCGCGCCCTTTCTTTATTTTTCTGGAAAAGATTATATATATGACATTTAATGAAATCCTACTACTTTAGGGATATTTCCAAAATTTATAACTCCCAAACCATAATTCCAAATAATCCCAAATTTTAAAGAAAAGTCTATAAAGATTTAATCTACTTATATGTCAAGTTTGAAGCCGAAACTCTAAAGGAATAACTCATTTTCTTCTTTGCAAGTCAATGACTTATAAGGCATATATTTTCTCTTTTTCTTCTCCACTGGGGCTCCTTGGACCCCATGAAATCCTAAGATTTCAAAATACCTTTTTAAGGATACTTCTTATCCTTCTAGATGCATCTTCATCCTTTATTTCCCATTATCTTATTAAAATATTTCTTTTCAAGGATTTCTCTTCATCTTTTATTTCCTTTTTCCTCTTTTCCTATTTTTTCCATTAGAAATCACATGTAAATGAAATTAACTCAATTGTGACCATTAATGCCACTTTCTAGAGATTTCTATGTTTTCTCATAAATTATTTGCTCAATAATCATTATCTTGTATCTTTTCCTAATATTTGGACTTTTCTTCTCTTTTATATCAATTATTGGATTAATCTAATAATAGGAATCACGAAATTCCTATCCAGAGGGATATATGCAAATTAATCCTTCCTTTTAAGCAAAGCATACAACATTTTCAATTAAGTACATATTCATAAAATTATTACATTTCAATTGTGAAAACATATGCAAAATTGGGGTTGTAACATGAAGTCTCAAATTACAACAGATCTTGAAGAGAAGGCCACCAGATATTGGAGCCCTGAGATCCCCTCTACAGAAGTCGTATATGACCTCCATGTGTACTTCCCAAATACAAGGACGTCGCTATGTGGGTAGTTCCCCAGCCCCAAGGTAGAGGAACCAAAAGAGGCACAGGTGGCAAGGTGAAGGAGAAAGGGAGAAGTTGCATGACAAAGAAGATGTAGAAAATAATAAATCATATCAGGAAGAGGAGTCCCAGCAGCGTTAATGTAGCCCGAGAGCCTAAGACTTGTTATGCTACCGAACAGGGCAGAGGGGGTGGAGCAATTGACGGGTCTTCTCGTCATCGTTTAGATCTAGCGCCAGAAGTTGGTGGCGGAGCTGGGTAGAAGTGGAGGTAGAGGGAAAACGTCTTGAAAGGAAAGGGAACAAGAACCGAAGCCCGAGATCGGAAAGGGGGACCGGAGAACCAGGAGTCGGAAGTGGAGAAGATTTGGACGGGGTCATAGCGCGGCTATTGCACGTACAGCGTGAGAGTGGACTCCGTGGAGAGAGTGGGTATATGTGGTCTGAAATTTTGTATAATATAGCCCCGTTATAACTTTATTACGTATATCTTTATAGAAATTTTTTAGAGAAGAAAATTTTTAGCCACGCATTCTAGTTCTTACATAGGAACCTATAAAGTGACCCAAAAATATTTATAAATATCTTTAACTAATCTATTTGTGATTAAAAAAGTGAATCTACTTGTAATCTTATAAAGGAATATATATTTTGTTCAATTTGTACATTAATTCTATAAACCGACCCAAATAATATTTATAAATATCTTTAACTAATCTATTTGTGATTAAAAAAGTGAATCTACTTGAAATCTTATAAAGGAATATATATTTTGTTCAATTTTTACAGTAATTTAAATTAATGTGCACATTTTTGTCATTATATACATATAAAATTTTATTTTTAGATCTATAAGTTTAGCCATCTAGAAGGATGACAACCCGAATTTTTTACCCATGCTTTTGTGAAAGCATTTTCTTAAGACATGTTTATCAAGAAAAAGGGAGAGTGGAGGCATCTTAATCAATTGATGGGAACATGTGAAAATCATGATTATCGATTAATTAAAATAAAATTTAATGTTGAATCATAGTCAAATTTTAGAGAAGTGTTATCAGTTCACTTAATTGTAATTGATGAGAATTATGGGGAAAATATGTGCAAATCATGGTCATTGATTAACTAAAAATAAAATTTAATAGTTGAATCATAGTCTAATTTTAGGGAAGTGTTATCAGTTCACTTAATTGTAATTGACAAGAATTACAGTCATGAATGAATTAATGTGTGTATGAGGGAGAGGGAGAAGAGTGGTGAAGGTAAGTTTTACTTGTTATCATTTTAAAATAAACACAAAAGGATAAAATATGTGAGGATATGATTTTTCAATATTAAATTGTTTATATAATAAGTTATAGTGAAAAATGTGAGAGAGAAACAAAGTGCAGTTGAAAAGGAAAAGAAGTGAGACGGTATCGTGTTGTTTTTGTTGGGAAAAGAAAGGTATTGTAATGGGATGTTTTTAAATCAATAGGGAAAAATAGGAGATAAATATTTTCCTTTTAGGAAAGACCGTAGAATGTGAAAAAGATATGAGAATAATGAATTCACAAAAAGAGTGGAAGAGAAAGATATAGAGAGTGGGTGAAAAGAGGAAGATATTGATTTATAGAACGAAATCATACATGGGGAGTTGAGATTAAAAAAATTATGGGGTTGGTTAGATGAGAAAACGAGCATGCATTTTTTAGAATTGATGATCTAATTTAATGAGGACTTATTTAAAAAAAATTGAAAGGATTGTATAATTACTTTAGGTTATAGAAAATATTCTCCTTAATTATTTCATGCACAAGATTTATTTCTCAACATTAAATATTTCTATAAATAGTTGGAGTGAGAAAATTAAGAGAGAATAGAGCATGGTTGAGAAAGAAAAGACTTGAGAGGATGTCATTTTTTATTTTTTGGATTAAGAAAGGTCATTTTATTGTGATATGTTTAAAGGAAGAGTGAGAAATATGAGATAATTTAATTCCTCTACTAAATGATTAAGTAAGAGCAAGAAACTTGAGGTAACTTATTGCTTCAGAATAAATATTGAAAGACTAGGAATGAGGGAGAGAGAAGGAGATGGAGAAGTCACACGAGAATTGGAAAGTGGTTGGGAAGGAAATTCAAGACTGAAAAAAAGGAAGATATACTAGAGTTTTGGGACATTCTAAAAAGGGAGGAACATATAGAAGAAGGAAAAAAGAAAAAGAAAATGTGGAAGGGGAGAGAGAGTCAAAGAGAAGTCAATCAAGACCAATATACTAAACACTGACATCCTTACATACTAGTCAATGATCATGGCACACATGTGAAAAACAAACTAATTACATTGTTTAATAGTATTCTAAAGATTCTAATTTCTATGTGCAAAATTAAATATCATAATTTCCCAAAATAGTGACAAAAACCATCATTTCGACTCAACACCACATTTTTAAGTATTAGAATAATATATCATAGAATATTTAGAAAAAACAAAAGGACTAGAAGAGAGAATCTAAAGTCATAAAATGAAACTATTGCACTTTTCATATTTTAAGTAAATATGAAAAAATTGAGAAGAAGAGAAAGGGATTACACATTATCTATCAACCCTTTTTAAAAGAATATGAATATATGATCATTACACCGTATATTTAAATAATGAGAAGCAATAAAATTTGGAAAAATGTCATGCTAGGCTAACAAGACTGGAATAATAAAAAAGAATATAAATCAAATTTTATATAAACAACTTATGTGTACAAATACTTGCATATGTTTTGATGCAATAGAATTCTTATATGATTAGCTATTTCTATTGTTATTTTATTTATAAATGAATTTATATTCCCCTTCACATCAACCAAAATGTCAAAGCTCCCAGATATCCTTTCACAATTTGTTTGTGTGTCATTGACATTAATTGGTCCTTGTTCAATTTTTAATATCTTCCATACCGCATCATTGTGATCATTGTGTGGAATAATATAATGCAAATTTGAACATGCACTATGTTTAGTCCTTGAGTTTTTTTATCACCGATTGACATTGTATCAAAATTAGATTATATTTTCTTCATTATGACAAATGTTATTGGATAGGAAAAGGATTTCAGTCCATGTAGTACTTTGATTTTAATATTTAACTATAAACTTATGTAATTGAAGTTCCATTGTAATCCAAATAACATTTTTCACATGTTGTTGGAGTAGGATAATTTCTTTAGGGAGGGTCACCTATTTTGCCCAGTAGTAGACGATAAAAATAGGTAGCATATTATGCAATTGGGGAATTGAGGCCTCAATGATTTTTCATGGTATCCATGAAAATGTCACCAATTAGAAAGGCTTTATCATGGAAATGTAACATTCTCTCCTCATCATGTTCCTACCATATCTACCATATGGATTCACAGTTACATTTTCATATAATTTAACACACACAAAAGTATTTCAAAATCACATCAAAAGTTAGATGATTTATAATCATGGCATAGGAGAAAGGTCAGTGTGACCATCCCACTAGTTGTTTTTTTCTATGCTCCTATGTAGTACAAGAGCTCAGAACAAGAGTAATTGGTGGTGATCTATCACAATATGATTACTTTGTATATGATATCTATGATTGTTGTATGGAGAAAAAGAGCTTGGAAAATATACATAACCAGAATCCATGAGATAAAACTTTTGTAGATAAAAAAATTTAATGTACTATAGAACATTAGAACTATATATTGATGTAATTTAATTTTCATTTCAATCAATATAATATTTTAATCCATAAAACATTTCTTTCTCTTCATGCAAGTACTCTTTGTCTCAAATTGTATCTTTTTCTTACTCTTGCTTTCAATTTTGTTATTTGATGTATTTTGATGCTTATTAGGGTTCATCTTATCTTCACATAACAAGTTGCGATATTCAATTTAAAATATATAACATATATTTCATCTACATCATAAAGAACTCCATTTCATCCCTTACTAAACCCATATGTGAATCTTTGTTACCCTCAACTAGTATTCAGCATGTACAGGGTACTCTTGCGCATCAAACACACCAAATTTCACCCAATTTGTAGGTAGCATGAGGGATATATTCTTATTTTCAATTCGTGATGCAAAGTCCTAATATATTTTGACCAAATCTCTCCCCTTTTTGGTCTTGGGTCGACTACTTTAAGCTCAAAACCAGGTGCACAACCCACCCACAATTCTGACGGGTCCTCTCATAGGAATTCCTTGGAAATGCATTTGTGAGGATCCAGAGCCAATATCATGACAGTGTCCTCTCATGGAAAGTTCCTAGAAATGCACTTGGGAGGAGTCATGTCCCATATCATGATAGTGTCCTCTCACAACAAGTCCTTGGAAATGCATTTGGGAGGGGCCACAACCCATTTCATGATAGTATTCTCACACATCAAGTCCTTGGAAATGTATTTGAGAGGAGCCGCGATCCATTTCATGATAGTGTCCTCTCACAGCAAGTCCCTGGAAATGCATTTGGGAGGAACCACAACCATTTCATGATAGTGTCCTCTCAAGGCAAGTTCCTGAAAATGAGTTTGTGAGAAGTCACAACCCATTTTATGAAAGTGTCATATCACAACAAGTCCATAAAATGAATTTGTGAGGAGACAAGACCTATATCATGGCAATGTCCTCTCACAACAAGTCCCTAAAAATACATTTGGGATGAGCCACATCTCATATCATGACATTGTCCTCTCATAGAAAGTCCCTGAAAATACTTTTGAGAGGAGCCACGACCCATATCGTGGCATTGTCCTCTCACAGCAAGTCCATTGTAATACATTTCGGAGGAGCCATGGTCCATTATTAATAGTGTCCTCTCAAAAAAAGTTCTTACAATTGCATTTGAGATTATCTAGAGCCAACATCACGACAATGTCCTCTCACAACAAGTCTATGTAAATGCATATGCAAGGAGCCAGGGTCCATATCATGATAGTCCTCTTATAGCAAGTCCCTCAAAATGCATTTGTTAGAGGAGCCATGATCCATATCATGAGATCATCCTATCATAGAAAGTCTCTAGAAATGCATTTGGTAGAATCCATGATCCATATCATGACAATGTCCTCACAAGATAAAGGCATATTATCCATAGAATATTGTAAAAGAGTTGTGTACGAGTTTAAGGACAATCTTAATGCCAATATCCATTTATGAGTGACTCTCAATAGAAATTTCTCTCACACATCTACTTTACTAATTTTCAAATAAATACATCAATATATCCCCATAAAAATACATTTGGGAAGATCCATGTCCCATATCATGACAATGTCCTTTCACAACATGTCCCTTGAGATGCATTTGTGAGGAGTTGGGGCCCATACCATGATAGTGTCCTCTCACTACAAGTCCTTGAAAATGAATTTGTGATGAGTCGGGGCCCATATCATGAGAATGTCCTCTCACAACAAGTCATGTATTTATGAGGAGTTATGGCCCATATCATCATAGTGTCATCTCGCATCAAGTTTGTGAAAATGCTTCTAGAAGGAGCTAGGACCCATTTTATGCAATGTCCTCTCACAATGAGTCCCTGGAAATGCTTTGACTAGAGACATGTATAAATGTTTTCTCCTATTTAATGTTCATAAAGGAGATGTGTGTGAGATTGGGAACATTTGGAGAACGATTAGTTGGGTGCTTGTGGCAGCCACTGCCCACCTGCAACAATTATTATTGAGGGTGGGTTGTCTATGCAAGCCACTTCCAAGAAGAAATATGTCTTGCAAGATAAAGTCATGTTAGCCAGAGAATGATCAAAAAGATGTCTATGCGAGTTTCATGTTAATACTCCTTTATGAATGACTCTCAACAACAATTTCTCTCACACGTTTCCTTTATGAATTATCAAATAAACTCACAAAAATGCATTTGTGAGGATCCATAGCCCACATATTTATGAATGACTCTCAAAATGACTTAAAATGACTCTCAACAACAATTTCTCACACACATATCCTTTATAAATTGTCAAATAAATGTATTGATATATCCCCATGAAAAAGTATTTGGGAGGATCCATGGCCCATATCATGACGGTGTCCTCTCACACCATGTCTCTTAAAATGCATTTCTGAGGTGTTGGGGCCCATATCATGATAGTGTTCTCTCCCAGCAAGTCCTTAAAAAAACATTTGTGAGGAGCCAAGACTCATATCATTAGAATATCATCTCACAACAAGTCCCCTAAAATGATCCAAGACCAATATCATGATAGTGTCCTATCACATCAAGCATGTGAAAATGCTTCCAAAAGGAGTTAGGACATAAATCATAACGTCATCCTCTCACAATGCGTCCCTGGAAATGCTTTGATCAGATACACGTATAAATGTATTTTCCCCTTAAAAAACTTACAAATACATACCAAACCCGTAAAAGTCTAAAACTAATAGAAAAATAATTAAGATAAGACCCTTAAACATTGAATATCCATGCCAACAACACATTATAATTCCTAAGATAACTAGTAAACTGCTCCATTGCTGAAAATGGTGTTATTCATAGTAGCCACGACCGTATTGGCTTTAATAAAACTAATAACAGGAGCCTACAATGGTTGGCTTCTTTACTATGGTGACATAGAGGACCTATAAACTAGAACCCCAACTCGCACTTATGGAGTTGCACTCAACGATGCATACCAACTATAGTTGTGGATCAATTTGAATTGAGATCAGTGAAGATACTTTCATTTATGCATTTCCAAAGTAAAAGGCATCTAGTATCATGATTTATGTAATTTCTAGTTTGTTGCATTTAGGAAGCAGTTGATTAACTGTGTGGAGACTCTCTAGGCAAATTATGTATATTTTGGGTGTGACGGTTGTAGCTCCACAAACTCAAATTATATATGACATTGTATCCTAAAAACCAAGGCTTCCTAATTGATCTATTAGGAGCTCCTCAAAATTCTTGAGGCATGTTGGAGCACCAATTCCTTTTAGTACTACTATGAACAAAACTAAAACACTGCTTTCAAATGGACAACAAAAAACATAGAGAGAGTAATAAGAATAAAATCTAACATCAATAGAAATAATTCAACATCACTTGGAAGAGGACAATGATAAACATATGTACACGTTTTACATTCATCTTAATATAATAAGAGAAAATATAAGGATGAGGAGAATATTGGGGACAAATAAGACATCTGAACTAGTGAGATAATAATGTGAATACTAAGAAACATTCACATGTTTTCAAGCAAAAAAGGAGGGGGGAAACCTTCACTAGACTAAGAAACAATGAGATAAGTGGAGCACTATGGTAGAAAATCCCTTAAAATGCATTTTTGAGAGTTGTGGCCCATATTATGACAATATCCTCTCACAAAAAGTCCCTCAAATTGCATTTGTAAGGATCTGAGTACCATATCATGAGAATGTCCTCTCACAGAAAGTCCCAGAAATAGATTAGTGAGGAACCAAGGCTCATATCATGACTATGTCCTCTCACAACAAGTCTATAAAAATACTTCTCGGAGGAGCTAGGACCCATATCATAACAATGTCCTCGCACTAGCAAGTCCCTAGACATGCTTTGATTGGAAACATGTACAAATGCATTGTCCTCTTAAATGTTCCCAATGGAGACATATATGAATTTGAGGTCGATCGAAGCACGGCTGGTCAGGTGGTCGTGGCAACCACCACCCATTTGCAGCAATTGTTGATGGGGGTGGGGTGGTCAATGTAAGTTGTTGCCGAGGAACAATTTGCATCACAAGACAAAGGCCCATTAGCCTTATAATAATCTCCTCTCACATGAAGTCCCTCAAAATACATTGATGAGGAGTTTTGCCTTGTATCATGACAATGCCCTCTCACAACAAGTCTCTAAAAATGTTTTTGTCAAGAGCCAAGCCCATATCATGAGAATGTCCTCTCCCAAGAAGTCCCCCAAAATGCATTTTTGAAGAGCTAAGGCCCGTATCATGACAATGTCCTCTCACAGCAAGTCCATAAAAATGCTTCTGGGAGGAGATAGGACCCATATAATGATAGTGTCCTCTCACAGCAAATCCATAGAAACACTTTGATTATAGATGAATATAAATATATTTTCCTCTTAAATATTCATACATGAGACATGTAAGAGTTTTTGGATGATCAAAGAATGGTCAGTCGGGTGCTTGTGACATCTACCACCCATTTGAAGTAGTTGTTGCTTGGGGTGGGTGATTTCCCCCTCATGAAAAATGAGAGAAATCACTAATAGGAGGACTGTAATGCTAAGGTGACTTGGGAGGAGATGAATTCCATGTCAAATGAGGAAGTTTCCTCTCACATCATTTTTTGCTCAAGCTCCATTGAATATGTTGCATTTTAGGGAAGGAGGCACAACTGAATAAACAAAAAATCATTTCTACCCATTTACAACAATTGTTGTTGGAGGTGGGTGGTCTGCGGAAGTCACTATCAACGATCAATTTGCCTCACAAGACAAAGTCTCATTTTCCTTAGGATGATTACAAAAGAGACATGTATGAGTTGGGGAAGATCATCATGCCAATATGCTTTTATGAATGACTTTCAAAATGACGTAGAATGGTTTAGAATGACTCTCAACAATAATCTCTTTCTCATGTATTTTTATGAATAGTCTAATAGATGTAGTGATATATCCTCTGGGAACTGCAATTGAGCAAATTATTTATGCTTAGTATTAGTTGGGAGGTGTTGTATGACTGACATGTTTGTCACCTAAAGGTTAGGTGTCAAGCATGTATGACTCACAGTAGTAATTTCTCTCACACATCACTTTTATGAATTGTCAAATAAATGTATTGATATTATACCCATAAAAATATATTTGGAAGGATTCATGGCTGATATCGTGACAGTGTCCTCTCATAGCAAAACAATTGAAATGCATTTATGAGGACTTGTGGCCCATATAGATAGTGTCCTCTTTCTTCGAATCCTTGAAAAATCATTTTTGAGTAGTTGGAGGCCATTTCATTAGAATGTCCTCTCACGTCAAGTCCCACAAAATGCATTTTCAAGGAGTTAGGGACCATATCGTAGCAGTGTATTCTCACAAAAAGTCTGTGAAAATTCTTCTGGGAGGAGCTATGACCCATATCATGACAGTGTCCTCACACAACATGTCCCTAAAAATGCTTTGATAGTGTCCTGGCAAGACAAAGAAACTAGAATGTCAGTTGTGATACTCACTTGTGGGGCTTGCAACATAGGCTTTGCGACCAACCCACAACACAACATCGTGACCCACCATCACATCACAACATCGCAACCACAACAAATGTAGTGTCACAACCAGACCAAAACAAAGTGTCACGTCCAGAAGTGGAACAGACCATCACAACTGAAACAAGTCCAACCATCACAACCAAAACCATCACAGGTCCTTGAATATACATTTGGGAGGTGCCATGGCATATATGATGATAATGTCATCTCACATTAAGTCCTTAAAAATGCATTTGGGAGGTGTCAGGGCCCCATATCATGACAATGTCCTCTCACAACAAGTCCATGAAAATGCATTTGGGAGGTGTCAGGAGTAAAACACTAGAGGGGGGGGTGAATAGAGTTTTTAAATATTTTAACAATTATTTAACTCAAAATAACCACAATTGATAATGGAAGAAGGAGACTGGTGTTTAGAGTGGTTCCAACTTTAGCAAATACTAAAGTTGTCAGTCCACTACCCGGTTGCTTACCCAACCGGGATTTTGAAAGTATTAATTTTATTACCTTCACAAGGATTTACACAAAATACAATACTTTCTTTACACCCCTTGAACAGCCTTCACTTGAAGTAGATGCACCAACTTGAGGTAGCCTTCTTGAAGTAACTCCAAGCTCCCCCTTGAAGTAGCCTTCCTCTCTAGAAGTAACCTCCCGTTGCACCATCCTTCTTGAAGTAGCTCAAGGTCCCCTTCTTCACCAAGAAGATCTCCAACCTCTCCAATCTACAGCCTCCAACCTAGGAGTAGCCAAGAGAGTACAAACAATAATAGAGAACAAGAAAGGAAAAAGGAAATTACAACTTGTCCTTGTGTAGCACAAGGCTTGATTTGCCTAGATCAAGCGTGTAGATCTTCTAACCAAAGTGTATGGAATAGTAATTGCAGTGGATAGGAGATGCTAGCCTATAGGACACAAAATTTGAGCTAGGAGAAGAAGTAGCCAATTGTCACTATGCTCAATTTGCTCACAAACAGGTTGCTCAAAGTATGCTCAAAGATTTCTCAAGTGTAACAAGTGAGTTTAGGTGTCCTAGGGCATGTCCTATTTATAGGAATGTCCCACAAGTGCTTAAGGACGTTCTAGACACCTTCTAAGGGTTTCTAAGTGCTTAACTAGCCGTTAGGTACAAGTTTGTTGCTTTAGTAACGACTAATTAATTAATTCTGCAGTTGCTGTCAGAGACCATCTCGGTCGAGAAATGGTCGACCGAGACACCTACTCGGTCGATGTTTTGTCGACCGACAGGCTCTCTGGATCAAGTGTATGCAATGTTTATCTCCAACTACCAACCACATTGTCAGCTGTGTCTAACGGCTACTTGGGTCTTTCTCGGTCAAGAAGATTGTCGACCGAGAGTGTCTCGGTTGAGGAGTTAGTCGACCGAGATTGACCCTGTTTCAATTTTTCAATTTAAAGCACTAAGTGTGTGTATGAGTGTGCATATGTGACACTATTGAAGGGGAAGACCTATCAAAATGTGATGTTTAGCTAGGGAGAATCTAACGCTTGATTTACATGAAATCTAAGTACTTGTACATTATATATTTGTACAAGTTTTTACAAGGCGATTACATTTCATGAAAATATAAATATGTAAGCATATGGATTTCCCTAATTGCTTTGTCATCCACCTTATTCCTGCAACACTCAAGTAGCACGTTAGATTAACAAGAATGAAATGTTTGTCATTATCAAAACAAAGGGATTTACAAATGTCCATTTAGCCAACAATCTCCCCCTTTTTGAAGATGACAAGCATTTCCTAAATATAAAATAAGAAAGTATAAAACATGTGATTTTCATACCTGAAGATTACCTTTGTAAAGTTCTTCTCTTGTTTATAAAATGTGTGCTTATTATTCCCCATGAATTATGGAACATGAAATCCAATCCTTTAGGGAATATAGCAACTTTCAATGTAAAGCCAAGAGTTTATGAAACTCATTGATTGAGTTTTGCACAAATACTATGTTTTTATATTTATTTATTGTTTTGCACAAATACTAAGTATTATATTTATTTCTCCCCCTTTGTCATTTCAAAAAGATATCCATTTAAGAATAAATATTGTATAAAAAGTGTTGCTCCCCCTTAAATACATATCCGTTTTAAATAGATGGTCAATTTAGCCACAATTTTTAAATTTTAGGTTTTGCAAAAATGTCATCCTTTTTATTTTTGATATATTTATTACTCCCCTTACTTTGTATGCTCTACTAGAGTAGTCTTATAAGCCATATTCGAATGATGCCATAGAGGAATAACCAATATACTCAGTAAATATAACCATTTCATGTAAAGATAACCATTTCATTGCAAAGATAACCATTTTATTTCAATCATGCAAAGATAATCATTACATTACAATCATGCAAAGATAATCATTTCATTACAACTAATACAACGGTCACCCCAAATCTCACTGGAAAGACTTGAGTATTACATCAATATCATGGTCTTTTCCAAGAAATGGCTCAGCTCCATAATATTGGACTAAAGTTTGCCACTCCAAAGCACCTGTCTTGGTTAAAGCATATGCTTCCAAGAAGGTAGGAACACGATCAAAACGGAAATGAGCAGCAATGTCTTGTAATTGTATTGAGGAGAACAGAGTATGTGTGAGATCTGTAGATGGTGGAGGTGGAGGTTGGTAGTAGTTGTAAGATGGATTATATGGGTTGAGCATGCCAGGATTTAACGAATAAGGATATTCATCTGGTTGATTTGGAGAGAGGGTTTGCATCCTTTGATTTAGGTAGGTCATGGCATGGTGATTATAGTCTAGTTGTCTGCTTAGATGATATTTTGATCCAGCAACATAGGTTAAGGTGTTTTGGATGGGATCATAGGGTAGGTTGGTAGGAGGAGGTGGTGGTGGTATATCTTGAGTAGATGTCTCACCTTCCGTCCTAGCCCTCTTGTGACCAAAATCAATTCCCATTTTCTCTACTGTGTTTTTGCTTATTTTTTGTGGTCTTCTTTCCCATGTGTATCCCATATCCTCAATTTGTGTTTTAAGAAAGTGTTGAGTGATTTGGCATACAAAATCAGCATATGGGGGATTGCCAGAAAACTCAAGCATGTTCTTAAGGATTATGCGGATAAAATTTACGGGAATACGTTTGATAATGGCATAAATTAAACACATACGAAAAATAGGAGCTTCAGACTTGTTTTCTCTAGGATGTATGTTTGTGGAAACAATAAGATTGACAATCCTAGCAGCATGTTTGAGATTAATGGCATAGTAGGTACCCCTATCTTCGTGACACGTAGTATTAGATTGAAAAATGGCTCGTTTAATGTCACTAAGACTGACAGTATGATCACCTTGGGAAAATGTATTGAGTGGATTTCCAGTTGTGAGGTCAAGAGTGTCTTGATATTCATCTAAGTCGATGTTGAGCATGTCAAGAATATCCTCTTCAGTAAATCGAAAGCTATGCCCATTGACCATAGAGTAGAAGAAGGTATTGTCATTTTCGGAATGGGAGATTAGGTTTGCATAGAACTCATTTACCACTTTTGAAGAGTAGGAAGGGAAGGAAGGGTTAAGAAATTCTTTCAAAATTTGCACCTCAAAAAGATCTTCCAGGTCGACGATGCTGAGGAAGTCCAAGACGTCAACCGGTCGTCGTGGAAGAGGAGTCTTGGAGGAGAGTCTGAGATAGCGATCACCAGCATCTGCGTCGACGAAGGGGATGTCATTGATGATCGTCAATGGTGGAGTAGCCTCCCTTCCTTTCTTGCTAGCAACTTTCTTCTTTCCACGTGTAGAGGATGAAGACATTTCTTTGTTTTAAGGTGGAGAAGAAGCAAGAAAGTTTTTGGGGATGAGGAAGCTAAAGGATTGCACAAGAATACACTAGAGAGAAACTATGGAAGTAAGAATATGAGAGTGTGCAACAATGACCCATTTTTGGCCCTTTTTATAGCAAATCGGTGACCAGGTCGGTCGACAATTTGTCGACCGATCGACCGCAACGGTCATATTCCAGACGCGCCACTCGGTCGTCCAACGGTCGACTGGTAACGGTCGGACTCTCAACGGTAACGGTTGGATTCCAACGGTCATATCCCAACGGTCAATTCTCGGTCGAACAATTGTCGACCGACACTAGCTCGGTCGAACAATTGTCAACTGGAAGTGTGTCCGATGTTATTTCTGTCTGAAGTCTGTCGGTCGAAAAAGATAGGCTGACCGAAATGTTTTCGGGCGAAGAATTCATCGACCGAAAGACTTACTGAGTATGAATTTTTAAGCTGATTTTTAATGCAAATGATAGACTAAATTTGTAGAGCATATACACTTTCTAAGGGAGTAACATTGTGATTATTGTTACCAATATTTGGACAATTTTGTGATCATAAATTAATTGTTCTTTTAATCACAATTTTTATATAGAAAATGATATTCAAATAAGTATTGTGTCAAGCTTATTTTAGGTCGAATTTGACTACGACCATAGTGCCCCTTGGTCAAATTTCATTTCAACCAAGAGGCAAATTTGCAGATTTCCAAAGTATAATATCTGCATATAATTTTATCAATTTGAAGCGTAATACTCAATATGAAAACATTTGTCCTTGATTTTTCTTAGAATATAAACTTTGCTGCAGTTACATGAATATCAAATTTCACTTCTTCTTGTATCATCATGAAAGTACGATTAATATCTTAGGTCTTTAAAGATACTAATTAAAAATTATCTTATGTGATGCAAACATTTAAAACAACATATTACCAACAAATCATTTTGCTTGCCTATGTATCATCAAGAATGCAATAATCATTGTTCATGCAACAAGCATCAACGTTATGTATGAAATGTTGAGAGTATATCCATGATGTAATGATAAAACAGTAGCAACATGAAATTCAACATATGGTTTCTATGTGAGTAAATCAAAGAATACTTAGGACAGACCATGTAGTTAGTAATTTGACTTAAATCAATATGATCCATAGTTTTAACTAAAATTATTTAGAGAGTAAACCAAATTAATCTCATATAAGTTTTCAAAGATGATTTCCAGAATGTATACTTTGTTTTGCATGTACAACAAGTAGATAGCAACTTGAAAATCGAAAGTAGCAGATTTATTTCAGGCTGGAAATCAATGACCTGTTCGGTCGACAATTTCTCGACCAACAGTTCTCTCGGTCGACAGTTTCTCGACCGACAAGATTTCTGAAATGTTTTCTGAACTGTTAATTGCTTCCAAGTAAAACACAATTATGCCAGTTAGATGTTTAGATACTGGAATTAATTTGATATCCCATTATGTTGAGTTGAGATAGACATAGAAATATACAACTTAGGTCTTTGGTCATATCTCAACTTAATTCCATTCATTTAGTTTGGAGGTTTTGGAACCCAAACTAACTCAGCATCCTTTTTCTTATAAGGACATGAAAAAGAATAGTGACCAAGGCGCAGACAATAATGACAAGATATAGAATCAACCTCATATCTTTTTCTATGATTTTGGTCTAGGTTGTTCTTGGGTATATTTGTATTTGTGCCATTAGGTACATACATAGATTGATGTGCTTGTGTCTTTTTCCAACTAGGTTTATGATATGATTTTCCCTTAGGCTTGTAACCTAGTCCTCTCCTTCCAACTTGATGGTAAGGATCATTTAAGATTTGATCAAGAATGCCATCATTATTTAGACTACTAACTTTTTGTTGTAACTTAACAATCTCATCCATTCTCTTCTTGATATCTAGCTTTGCTTGATCTAGATTAGATGATAATGAATTTCTTTCGTTTACGATAGTATCATAATCTAGATGTGAGCACAAAACAGGTTGTTTTTGAAGATCATTCACTTGAGTCTGCAAATTAATCTTTTCTAGAGAAAGGAGATTACAATTTGCTTCTACAGATTTTAGCTTAATATCATGATCTTCAATAACCTTTTTGAGATCTTCATTTTCAGATGTAAGAGCAAGAAGCTTAGTATGTAATTCATCATTTGCTTTATTGTATTTCTTTAATTTCTTCTTTCACTCAATATATTTATGGTGTGTCTCTTCAAGAGAAGCAACTAGCTCTTCTTTAGATAAATCAAAAAGACTTACCTCTTCTTCTTCTTCACTTATTGTAGCAATAAGACATTCTTTATGTGTATCTTCCTTCTTTGAACTCCACGGGCAACCAAGTGTTGCATGGCTTGTTCCTAAGCACCAACTGCAACTTGTTGAAGGTTGCCCCATACTTTTCCTTTGTTTGCGGTTGTAGACACCACCACCCTTCATACTTCAAGACTCGATTAGAGCTCCTTGAAGCCTGCTCTGATACCAATTGTAAAACACTAGAGGGGGGTGAATAGAGTTTTTAAAAATTTTAACAATTATTTAACTCAAAACAACCACAATTGATAATGGAAGAAGGAGACTGGTGTTTAGAGTGGTTCCAACTTTAGCAAATACTAAAGTTGTCAGTCCACTACCCGGTTGCTTACCCAACCGGGATTTTGAAAGTATTAATTTTATTACCTTCACAAGGATTTACACAAAATACAATACTTTCTTTACACCCCTTGAACAGTCTTCACTTGAAGTAGATGCACCAACTTGAGGTAGCCTTCTTGAAGTAACTCCAAGCTCCCCCTTGAAGTAGCCTTCCTCTCTAGAAGTAACATCCCATTGCACCATCCTTCTTGAAGTAGCTCAAGGTCCCCTTCTTCACCAAGAAGATCTCCAACCTCTCCAATCCGCAGCCTCCAACCTAGGAGTAGCCAGGAGAGTACAAACAATAATAGAGAACAAGAAAGGAAAAAGGAAATTACAACTTATCCTTTTGTAGCACAAGGCTTGATTTGCCTATATCAAGCGTGTAGATCTCCTAACCACAGTGTATGGAATAGTAATTGCAGTGGATAGGAGATGCTAGCCTATAGGACACGAAATTTGAGCTAAGAGAAGAAGTAGCCAATTGTCACTATGCTCAATTTGCTCACAAATAGGTTGCTCAAAGTATGCTCAAAGATTTCTCAAGTGTAACAAGTGAGTTTAGGTGTCCTAGGGCATGTCTTATTTATAGGAATGTCCTACAAGTGCTTAAGGACGTTCTAGACACCTTCTAAGGGTTTCTAAGTGCTTAACTAGCCGTTAGGTACAAGTTTGTTGCTTTAGTAATGGCTAATTAATTAATTCTGCAATTGCTGTCAGAGACCATCTCGGTCGAGAAATGGTCGACCGAGACACCTACTCGGTCGACGTTTTGTCGACCGACAGGCTCTCTGGATCAAGTGTATGCAACGTTTATCTCCAACTGCCAACCACCTTGTCAGCTGTGTCTAACGGCTACTTGGGTCTTTCTCGGTCAAGAATATTATCGACCGAGAGTGTCTCGGTCGAGGAGTTAGTCGACCGAGATTGACCCTGTTTCAATTTTTCAATTTAAAGCACTAAGTGTGTGTATGAGTGTGCATATGTGACACTATTGAAGGGGATGACCTATCAAAATGTGATGTTTAGCTAGGGAGAATCTAACGCTTGATTTACATGAAATCTAAGTACTTGTACATTATATATTTGTACAAGTTTTTACAAGGCGATTACATTTCATGAAAATATAAATATGTAAGCATATGGATTTCCCTAATTGCTTTGTCATCCACCTTATTCCTACAACACTCAAGTAGCACGTTAGATTAACAAGAATGAAATGTTTGTCATTGTCAAAACAAAGGGATTTACAAATGTCCATTTAGCCAACATCAGGTCCCATTTCAAGAAAAATGTTATTTCACATCAAGTCCCTAAAAATGTATTTGGGAGGTTCCACGACCCATATCATGATAGTGTCCTTTCACAACATGTTGTGGGTTTTAGGGGAGACAGAGAAGGTAGCGGAAACAAAAAAAATTTCTCCCCCAACCCAAACCGAGGAAACACGTCAACGTCTATATAATAGGAAAGGATGGTTTGCGGAATCATACCTTGTCCCGAGGCTTGCTCGGCGACAATACCTCGCGCAATGCGCGGTCTTCAACTCCGGTCTTGGACGGTGTCTGTGCAGCTCCTGGTCGCACCGGGACTGACGACTCCTCCTCCTACCGGACTGTCGGATGACAGTTGTCCTCCTGAGCGGCAGTGTCCTCCCGCCTCTGTAGTAGTCCACACGGACCACCTGGAACTCCACACTCCTTGTCCCACAAGGAAGTGGAAGGAGTCGCACCCTCCTGTTGACGTACTAGTCGCCAACACACTATCCTGCTACCAGTTGCAACTGCAGTTGTTCTTCCCTTGCTGCACCTCCCTTTTGCGGGAAGCACTTGCTCGGGATCTCTCACGGTTACCAAAACCAGAGAGAACGACAACTTCGCAAAGCAACCGGCTTGCATTGAGTTGTACTTTGAGAAGCCCCCAATACCCCTATATATATAGGCGGGTCATGGGACAGGGTTCTCTGTGTCCGGCAATATGGGACTAAAGCAGGAGTAGAAGGGTTTGAGAATTTTCCACAAAAAGAAACCGGTTTGCAACTTGAAATGATCGGTTCACAACTGAACCGATCGGTTCGGCCATTGAGCCGATCGGTTGGACCTGAGCCGATCGTTTGGGGCACTCCAACCGATCAGTTGGTGCCCTGAACCGATCGGTTCATGGTCCTAATCTGGCTCAAAAAGACTTTCCTTGTTTCGTTCTCAATTGGTATCGAATACCAATGTTATTCCCAATCAAATTGGGCAATTTGAAACCAAAGGAAAATTCTTGCCGACATGACTTTCCCAACTGGTCGGTTGCACCAGTTGAGCCGATCGGTTCAACTCTTGAACCGGTCGTTTCAACCTGGGCATGAGACGATCGTCCTGGACACTCCAGCCGACCGGTTCAACACCTCAGCCGACCGGTTCAGCACATGAGCCGATCGGTTGGGAGCACAGGTTGGGCAAAATCAGTCAATTGCGATTTCAATCAATCTGATACTCCAATCAATGCGTCCAACACCTTGAACCATATGATATTGAGCTATCGACTGATTGAGTGTTTAATTGAACTACTAAACTCCTTTAGTAATCAATCTAAACATTGCTTTGTGGACAAAACTCCTCTTCCAGGTTAAATCCTATGTGTGTGACCCTGCAGGTCCATTTCACGTTGGCAGTGAAAGTCCATAACACTTATGACTTCACAAGAAAAGAGCGGTGCCTAGTCACACATCAGTGCTACCCAAGTGAAAGTAGAAAGTTGGAGAACAACTTTCATCCTACAATCCGTGAATGGTGTTACAATGAATGTATAATTCCTTTGTCACTGATATCCCGAATGAACTCGAGGCATGGAACAGTCATCCTGTCAACGTTCATTCACTTTCTTGATCTCAGAGCAGATTGAAGGAGATATGTATGACATCAATATCACATACTGATTCACACATGCGTGCGCACGCCTATCTCAATCCTACTCATCAAGTGGCCTTGGATATCAAACTCCCTCAGGAGGGACAAATCCCATATCTATCACTCACCCCTCAAAAGCCCCATGTGTCAAAGCCACCCAATCATCACCTTTATAACAACCCATGTTTCAGGACTGCATTTGATGATGTCAAAGTGTGCCCAACGACATGTGTTGAGTGTAGTGATTTCAGGTCTAAGAATCACACTCACCACCATCACTGTGAGTACTGACTGTGACTACCATCTCATGGTTCCATGTGTCAAACTCACGGTGGGTCTGTCCGGTACCTTGTTCTCTAACAAGTACCTATGTGTTTGGTTTGATATCTCTATATCATGACTAATGAAATTTTGTCATCAACCAACACCACAATCCAGTCTTGTGTGTCATTACTGTCTATCTACCTTCCACAATGACATCCGACTAGGGACATAACAAGAATGTACAAACTCTTAGCATCCGTATGATCTCATCGTTCAGGTCCTTAACCTGAAAGCATACGTCATTGAGTATTGTCATTCTCTAGACATTCAATCTGTTCTATCACTATCTCATATGACTGAACCAGAAAGAATTGGAAGCTTGCCTTTGATGTTTATCAAATCAATCTTAATGTATCCCACCAATCATCCCATGATTGGCTCTCAGGGCATACATACCAACAGACTCCCACTTGCACTGCGAGCCAATCACTCTTGAATCATATTCATAGTGATCTTCAAACATGTCCCACATGTTACTGTGCTCTAGTGCGAACATAGTGAGTAATGGCAACACCTTGCCAAAGTCTGTACAAATTGCATGTCTCACATCTCTTCGCTGTACGTCACACGTATGAGATGGAGTTGCCGTAATATGCGATCTAGTATTCCTTTGCTAACCTTTAGCCACATTGCATGATCAAGGATTCCAGACTTGTCATCAATGAGTGGAATATCTATAAGTTTATCTCATGAACTTCCAGATCCATATAGTATCTACTGCTGTTCTCTAACACATAGATACTCGGCATTTCCTTTTAAATAGTTTTATTGGAACATTTCCAATTATCAACCAACTTTCACTTTTATACATCCTATGTATATTTTGCGATTAATTTTCTGTCCTTTCAGAAGTTCGCATCAATGTAACTCTTTACATCAAACTCTTCCTTATCTCCATGGAACTAGTACCTCATAAGTACTTATCAAGTTCTCATGGTATTCCAGTAACCCTTACTGGAAGTAGACAGACATCCACTCGTCATGTCCCACATACGAGTTATCAGGATGAGCACATCATATTGCCATGTCCTACATACAAGATGATGAATGCATTTTATTCTTGCCATGTCCATACATGTAAGACAATAGGATGATTACATACATGATAGATCCATATCTATTCTTAGTGTTCCCATTCTTCATAAGAATTGGACACTTGGCCTTGGGATACTAATATCCATATAACATGGACAAGTTTTCTCCCACTGAATTTGTGCATACTGAACCCTTCAGTACAGATTGCCAATGTATGCTTTCTCTTTCCAGGTCAAGAGATTTTTCGAGAACTATCTCTATAGACCTCTATTCCTATCATATAGGAAACATCTCTATCTTCCTTAAAGATAATTTCCACTTTTAGATTTCCATTTTAGAACATTTCCATTTCACATCAACATGTGGAATGTGAACACACTCCCACTAAATCACAGATCCTCCTTTATCTTTGACATATCAGTCAAACCCTTTGACTATATCATCAAAGTAAAGATCCAATTTTGAGTTGCTTGTACTCAATCAATCACATTGATTAGTCCATTGTAACTTATAGACTTCATTTGCATTAGTGGATTCATAAACCTTATAGGCTGTGTCACGTACACATCCTGATTTTATTCCTCATAGGAATGTAGTTTTAGTATCCATATGCCAAAAGTCTTAGTCATTAAGTTGCAATCAACAAGCATCATCCTTGTCAAAATGTTATCCATGTGTCTTAACACTTAAGACTTATTTGCACTTATGGATACGATCCAATGAGTGCTACCATCAAGGTCATACCTTATGGCTCACATGGAAGTCATTTAGGATGTAATGGTTCTATACCATAACTCAAAATCTGATTCCTCATATTCATCTAGATAGTTGACTCATTATATGAACAACTCATCACTTAGATGATTTAGGTGTATCTGTCAAGGATATATGAACTCACAACCCTTGTGGTTCTTAATGTCCTTTATTAGTGTGGGGTATTCTTTTATTAAGAAGAATTCAGTTATTCGATAATCATTCTCTAACTCCTTAGAGTATGATTCCTTCTTGATTTAGACATCACCATGCCTTAATCATGAGTTCACTATGATACACTATCATAATCACTCATAAGGATCTCAAACATTTGGTCCAAGTATTTCATTCTTTGATCTCATCAAGAATTAATACTTTACCAAATTTTTTACTTCATCTATGATAATCTTGAACACTTCAAGATATTCATATTGGTATTTCTCTAAACACCATTTGAAGTATTAGCATTTGTCCCAATAGGTATGTAAATACATCACAAGTATTATACCTAATAGGATAATCATTCTCCCACTACCATTAGTGAAGATTGATTAATCATGTCCAAGATATTGATGTCTCTTACTGGTTCTCTAACCAAAAGAGTCTAGATTTATCCATCATATGGAAACTAGAAATGAATTTCTTATGATATATGCTAATTTAATTGTTTGAGTTATCAATAACTTTAGGTATCATTTTATCTTATACATACCATGTATTACAAGATAAACAAGGCATTGCCACAAAGATCATATCTTTAAGATTGAAACATCAACTTTATTAATTGCCATCATTGTCATACAATATGCAAAAATAAAGTGTTTCTATCTATTGGCAATATATGAAATAGCAGTTCTCAACTCTATTTCGTGCCCTTTAGGCTGAAATAAACTAAAAGATACTCCTATCTATGGCAGAAACACTTGCTCTAATGATGGGTATTTCTTTCTTGGTCCTTTCACAAAGGCCATCACTTCTTTGTGGATATTGCATATCATATATGACATATCCATATCTTGGTATCATATACCTCAGATAAAGAAGCGGTTCATTTCATGATACCTTAGGTGGAGATCTCCATCCCCTCCTTCATCTTCTTTTGTTCTTCCAGATATAGAGGGCAATCCCTCATACACCCTTTCCCCATGTGCCTTGAGGCTGAAGACGGCTTGGATTTCTGGCTAGCATCAGAACACTTCTTAGCTTTGCCCTTGTCCTTGCCCTTAAGACTTACCTTTTCTTTGATCACATCAAAGATTATGGTTTGTCTTTCTTCATCTTTGCCTCTACTATCCTCAACATGTCTAACAACTCTGTCAACGCTTGTCAAAGTTGTTCATGTTGTAGCTTATCATGAATTGTATGATTCTCGCAACATTTGCAGTATCATACCAATAGCCAACCCTTGGCTCAGAGGGAATCCTTTTCAGTCAGGTTTTCCACATACCCAATCACATTGAGTGTGTGAATCCCTTACTGGATCTCCTTCTATCATGACACACTAGGACAGTGTCTTAGAGACATCATATGTCTCATGTTGTCTATGCAACTCACAGTTCAGAGAACACAACATCAAGCACTCCTCATCAATGTCTTTCTCAGTATGCTTCCATAAGCATACTTTCAGCCATTGATGTGGTAGGATCGAGTTCATCTGGTTCTGGTATAACTAGGACTTGGAGCTTTCGCTCTTTGAGAACACTTCTCACCATCCTAACCAGTCATGGAATTATTCCCATTTAATTTGTTGGTTTCAAAGACCGATCGCAAATAAAGTGATTTGTTGATTAACCATTTATTTTAACAAAAGGAAATATATGCAATTTCAGTCCAAAACTCTTTTGACTTATTTGATTGATTTGAAAAGTTGACGATAAAATTAGGCCTTTAATTAATTATCGCTCCCACTATTTTACTTCAAATTGATAGCCCTCACCATCAATTCGGAAGATTGCAGCGTACAACCTTCTAGTGGGCAAGATCCTGAAATCCTCTAAGTCATGGACCAGCTTGGACTGTCACCCACAACATAGATCTCTCAGGTAGGCAACTTTTGCCAATTGCATCATATGCAACTCTTGATAAGATGTCATATACAACTCCTTGCAATGATCATCTCCATGCCTCAAGGCGCTAGATCCTATCTAGGTCACCTTGTTAAGTCCGACCCAAAGCAAACACGATGAAATATGCACCCTGCTTGGGCAGACCCACACATTCATCCTTCACGCTTCCACGAGATAGACGGTGCACCACGCTTGGGCGTGCCCACACTTGGTCGATCAAGATTTTCACGTGTGTCACATTTGGAAGGCATCTAAAACTTAATATTTTAATGAGGGATTTGGTTTTATATACATATACATATCCAATCACCACAATACATAGTACGTATCATATACATGCTATATCCCACAGAAAACATGCACAAATGATAAAAAGCGATGATTATGGCCATCCTAATGTGATTCCTCGAGCCAAGAGGAATCACGGTCATCTAGGTCAACATCACATTCAACCTATACAAGATGAACTTTGTGCCTTGCCATCTGAGTTGATCAACTCATCACATGAATGATCTGTACTCTCCAGCCGGTCGTCTGGGTGCCACCAGCCGATCGGTTGGCTCCTCCAACTGATCGGTTCGCCTGGTCGTCGTGCATCTCGTCATGTCCGCCACCCGCTTGTCTCGTTCCTCGAACCGGTCATCAACCGATCGGTTCACTCCTTGAACCGATCGTCTGCAAGGTCAGCCGATCGGTTCACGCCTTGAAATGATCGTCTGAGCAGTCGTCTTGATGTCCTCCGGTCTTCGACATAACAGGAAATAAAATCTATCCTATTATTACATTGCTTAAAAGAAGAAAAACCCCGAGTTACATTCGGGGGGAGCAAAGGTAGGAAAGAATCTCGAATTATTTCGAGTTACATCAGGAATAAGAGAGGGAAGATCGGTGCGCAGACCGAGATGCAAGCAACCACAAACAACCACACACAGATAGGGGTTTATAGGCCATAATCACGCTACACACATCCACCACAAAACTCGTTTAAGGGAGACGCGTATCGAGTGCATTAATAATACATATCATATATGTAATTTGGGATTTGTGGATTTAGGATTGGACATGCATAAAGCCAATATTATTCGCATCGCATGCAATAAATAAAGGCGACAAACCACAAATCGATGATATCGATATTCCTAAAATATAGAGCAGTTGACGTGGCTCTAATACCACTGTTGGGTTTTAGGGGAGACAGAGAAGGCAGCGGAAACAAAAAAAATTTCTCCCCCAACCCATACCGAGGAAACGCGTCAACGTCTATATAATAGGAAAGGATGGTTTGCGGAATCATACCTTGTCCCGAGGCTTGCTCGGCGACAATACCTCGCACAATGCGCGGTCTTCAACTCTGGTCTTGGACGGTGTCTGTGCAGCTCCTGGTCGCACCGGGACTGACGACTCCTCCTCCTACCGGACTGTCGGATGACAGTTGTCCTCCTGAGCGGCAGTGTCCTCCCGCCTCTATAGTAGTCCACACGGACCACCTGGAACTCCACACTCCTTGTCCCACAAGGAAGTGGAAGGAGTCGCACCCTCCTGTTGACGTACTAGTCGCCAACACACTCTCCTGCTACGAGTTGCAACTGCAGTTGTCCTTCCCTTGCTGCACCTCCCTTTTGCGGGAAGCACTTGCTCGGGATCTCTCACGGTTACCAAAACCAGAGAGAACGACAACTTCGCAAAGCAACCGGCTTGCATTGAGTTGTACTTTGAGAAGCCCCCAATACCCCTATATATAGGCGGGTCATGGGATAGGGTTCTCTGTGTCCGGCAATATGGGACTAAAGCAGGAGTAGAAGGGTTCGAGAATTTTCCACAAAAAGCAACCGGTTCGCAACTTGAAATGATCGGTTCACAACTGAACCGATCGGTTTGGCCATTGAGCCGATCGGTTGGACCTGAGTCGATCATTTGGGGCACTCCAACCGATCGGTTGGTGCCCTAAACCGATCGGTTCATGGTCCTAATCCGGCTCAAAAAGACTTTCCTTGTTTCGTTCTCAATTGGTATCGAATACCAATGTTATTCCCAATCGAATTGGGCAATTTGAAACCAAAGGAAAATTCTTGCCGACATGACTTTCCCAACTGGTCGGTTGCACCAGTTGAGCCGATCGGTTCAACTCTTGAACCGGTCGTTTCAACCTGGGTATGAGCCGATCGGCCTGCACACTCCAGCCGACCGGTTCAGCACCTCAGCCGACCGGTTCATCACATGAGCCGATCGGTTGGGAGCACAGGTTGGGCAAAATCAGTCAATTGCGATTTCAATCAATCCGATACTCCAATCAATGCGTCCAACACCTTGAACCATATGATATTGAGCTATCGACTGATTGAGTGTTTAATTGAACTACTAAACTCCTTTAGTAATCAATCTAAACATTGCTTTGTGGACAAAACTCCTCTTCCAGGTTAAATCCTATGTGTGTGACCCTGCAGGTCCATTTCACGTTGGCAGTGAAAGTCCATAACACTTATGACTTCACAAGCAAAGAGCGGTGCCTAGTCACACATCAGTGCTACCCAAGTGAAAGTAGAAAGTTGGAGAACAACTTTCATCCTACAATCCGTGAATGGTGTTACAGTGAATGTATAATTCCTTTGTCACTGATATCCCGAATGAACTCGAGGCATGGAACAGTCATCCTGTCAACGTTCATTCACTTTCTTGATCTCAGAGCAGATTGAAGGAGATATGTATGACATCAATATCACATACTGATTCACACATGCGTGCGCACGCCTATCTCAATCCTACTCATCAAGTGGCCTTGGATATCAAACTCCCTCAGGAGGGACAAATCCCATATCTATCACTCACCCCTCAAAAGCCCCATGTGTCAAAGCCACCCAATCATCACCTTTATAACAACCCATGTTTCAGGACTGCGTTTGATGATGTCAAAGTGTGCCCAACGACATGTGTTGAGTGTAGTGATTTCAGGTCTAAGAATCACACTCACCACCATCACTGTGAGTACTGACTGTGACTACCATCTCATGGTTCCATGTGTCAAACTCACGGTGGGTCTGTCCGGTACCTTGTTCTCTAACAAGTACCTATGTGTTTGGTTTGATATCTCTATATCATGACTAATGAAATTCTGTCATCAACCAAAACCACAATCCAGTCTTGTGTGTCGTTGATGTCTATCTACCTTCCACAATGACATCCGACTAGGGACATAACAAGAATGTACAAACTCTTAGCATCCATATGATCTCATCGTTCAGGTCCTTAACCTGAAAGCATACGTCATTGAGTATTGTCATTCTCTAGACATTCAATCTGTTCTATCACTATCTCATATGAATGAACCAGAAAGAATTGGAAGCTTGCCTTTGATGTTTATCAAATCAATCTTAATGTATCCCACCAATCATCCCATGATTGGCTCTCAGGGCATACATACCAACACATGTCCCTACAAATACATTTGGGAGGTGTCACAACCCATTTTAAGACAAATGTCACCTCACATCAAGTCCCTAAAATGCATTTCGGAGGTGACATGACTCATATCTCACAACGCAACATCGCGACAGTCTCCACAGCGCATGTTGTGACCATGACAATACGTGATACAATAGCATTAAAGAAACACATCACGACCAGTGTTACATATAGGCTTCGCAACCAACCCACAACATAATGTCATGACCCACCCTCACAACACAACATCACAACTACATCAAACACAGTGTCACGACTAGACCAAAATGAAGTGTCACGTCCATAAGCAGAATGGACCATCACGAATGAAACAAGGCCAACCATCACAACCAAAACAACACCAACTGTCTTAATCTCAAACGTAGATGGTGCACTTATTTCTCGACTCAAAACATAAGAGAAACGACAATATTGACCAAAACAAGACCCAACAACCCATATCATGATAGTGTCCTTTCACAACATGTCCCTCGAAATGCTTTTGGAAGATGTCAGGGCCCATTTCAAGACAAATGTCGTCTCACGCCAAGTCCTTGAAAATACATTTGGGAGGTGCCATCCCACATATGATGACAATGTCATCTCACAATAAGTCCTTAAAAATACATTTGGGTGGTGCCAGGTCCCATTTCATGACAAATCCTCTTATAATAAGTCCATCAAAATGCATTTAGGAGGTGTCAGGGCCCATATCATGGAAAATGTCATGACCAATACTGTGATAGTGTCCTTTCACAACATGTCCCTTCAAATACAATAAGGAGGATACATAGCCCATATATTGGCAACGTCCTCTCATAATAAGTCCCTAAAAATGCATTTCAATGAAGTTTGGGCCATATCATGACAATGTCCTCTCACGCCAAGTCCTAGAAAATATATTTGGGAGGTGCCATCACACATATGATGACAATGTCATCTCATAATAAGTCCTTAAAATGCATTTGGGTGGTGTCAGGTCCCATTTCATGACAACGTCCTCTCATAACAAGTCTATCAAAATACATTTGGGAGGTGTCAGGACCCATATCATGACAAATGTCATGACCAATATTGTGATAGTGTCCTTTCACAACATGTCCCTTCAAATGCATTAAGGAGTATACGTAGCCCATATATTGGCAGCATCCTCTCATAATAAGTCCCTAAAAATGCATTTCAGTGAAGTTTGGGCCATATCATGACAATGTCCTCTCATGCCAAGTTCTTGAAAATACATTTGGGAGGTTCCATCGTGCATATGATGACAATTTCATCTCACAATAAGTCCTTCAAAATGCATTTGGGTGGTGTCAGGTCCCATTTCATGACAACGTCCTCTCATAACAAGTCCATCAAAATGCATTTGGGAGGTGTCAGGGCCCATATCATGACAAATGTCATCTCACATCAAGTCCCTAAAAATGCATTTGGGAGGTGCCACAACCCATATCTCACAACACAAAACCGCGATTGTCTCCATGACGCACGTCATGACCATGATAGAATGTGATACAACAACTCAAAGCAAGACATAACGACCAGTGTTACACATAGGCTTCGTGACCAACCCACGACACAATGTTGTGACCCACCCTCACAACACAACATCGCGATCACATCAAATGTAGTGTCACAACTAGACCAAAATGAATTGTCACATCCAGAATCAAAATGGACCGTCATGACTGAAACAAGGCCAACCATCACAACCTCTCAGATTAAGTCCTTGAAAATACATTTGGGTGAAGTTTGGGCCCATATCATGACTATGCCCTCTCACGCCAAGTCCTTGAAAATACATTTGGGAGGTGCCATCGCACATATGATGACAATTCCATCTCACAGTAAGTCCTTAAAAATGTATTTGGGTGGTGTCAGGTCCCATATCATGACAACCTCCTCTCATACATGTCCATCAAAATGCATTTGGGAGGTGTCAGGGCCCATATCATGATGAATGTTATCTTACATCAAGTCCCTAAAAATTCTTTTGGGAGGTGCCACGACCAATATTGTGATAGTGTCCTTTCAAAATATGTCCCTTCAAATGTATTAAGGAAGATACATAGCCCATATATTGGTAGTGTCCTCTTATAATAAGTCCCTAAAAATACATTTCGGTGAAGTTTGGGCCATATCATGACAATGTACTCTCACACCAAGTCCTTGAAAATACATTTGGGAGGTGCCATCACACAAATGATGACAATGTCATCTCACAATAAGTCCTTAAAAATGCATTTGGGTGGGGTCAGGTCCCATTTCATGACAACGTCCTCTCATAACAAGTCCATCAAAATGCATTTGGGAGGTTCCACGACCCATATCGTGATAGTGTCCTTTCACAACATGTCCCTTCAAATGCATTAAGGAGGATATATGGCCCATATATTGGCAGTGTCCTCTCATAATAAGTCCCTGAATATGCATTTTGGTGAAGTTTGGGCCCATATCATGACAATGTTCTCTCACGTCAATTCCTTGAAAATACATTTAGGAGGTGTCATGGCGCATATGATGACAATGTCATCTCACAATAAGTCCTTAAAAATGCATTTGGGAGGTGTTAGGTCCCATATCATGACAACGTCCTCTCACACTAAGTCCATGAAAATGCATTTGGGAGGTTTCAGGGTCCAAATCATGACAAATTCTATCTCACATAAACTTCCAAAAATGCAATTGGGAGGTGTCATGACCAATATCATGATAATGTCCTTTCACAACATGTTTTCTCAAATGTATTAAGGAGGAGTCAGGGCCCATATATTGACAACATACTCTCATAGTAAGTCCCTGAAAATGCATTTCGGTGAAGTTTGGGCCCATACATGACAATGTCCTCTCATTCCAATTCCTTAAAAATACATTTGGGAGGTTCCATGGATCATATGATCACAATGTCATCTCACAGTAAGTCCTTAAAAATGCATTTGGGAGGTGTTAGGTCTGATATCACGACAACACACTCTCACAACAAGTCTATGAAAATGCATTTGGGAGGTGTCAGGGCTCATATCATGACAACGTCCTCTCATAACAAGTCCATCAAAATGTGTTAGGGAGATGTCATGGCCCATATCATGACAAATGTTATCTCACAGGTAGTCTCAAAAAATGCATTTGGGAGGTGCCACGACCCATACGATGATAGTGTCCTTTCACAACATGTCCTTTCAAATGCATTAAGGATGAGACATGGCCCATATATTGACAGTTTCCTCTCATAATAAGCCCCTAAAAATGCATTTGGGTGAAGTTTGGCCCCATATCATGACAATCTCCTCTCACGCCAAGTCCTTGAAAATACATTTGGGAGGTACCATGGCACATATGATGACAATGTCATCTCACACTAAGTCCTTAAAAATGCATTTGAGAGGTGTCAAGTCTCATATCATGAGAACGTACTCTTACAACAAGTCCATGAAAATGAATTTGGGAGGTGTCAGGGCCCATATCATGACAAATGTTATCTCACAGCGTGTCCCTAAAAATACATTTGGGAGGTGGCATGACCCATATCATTATAGATTCCTTTCACAACACGTCCCTTCAAATGCATTAAGGAGGTGTAAGGGCCCATATATTGATAATGTCCCTAAATGCATTTAGGAGGAGCCATGGCCCATATCATGACAATATCATCTCACAACAAGTCCCTTGAAATGCATTTGTGAGGATCTTGGGACCATATCATGACAATATGATCTCACAAAAAGTCCCTTGACATGCATTTGTGAAGATCTTCACCCATATCATGATAGTGGTATCTCACAACAAGTCCTTTAAACTACAATTGTGAGTATTCAGGCCCATATCATGAGAATCCTCTCAGGAAAGTCCCCCAAAATGCATGTGTGAGGAGCTACGACCCATAACATGACAATGTCCTCTGAGACAAGTCTATTAAAATGCTTTGAGGAGGGGCTAGGGCCTATGTTATGACATTTTATTCTCACAAAAAAATCCTTGAGATGTGTATATATGTATTGTCCTCTTAACTATTCATAAATGGACATCTATGAGCTTGGGGATAATTGAAGCCTAGTTCATTGGGTGCTTATGGCAGCTACCTCCCTTTTGCAGGAATCATTGCTGGGGGTGGGAGGTTTATTAAGATCTTTACCAGGAGAAATTTGTCTCGTAAGACAAAGGCTCTCTGGCCTTAGAATGATCACCAAAGAGACATGTATGTGTTTGGTAACTATTTTCATGCCAATATCCCTTTATGAATCCCTTAGAATGACTCTCAACAAATTTTTCTCTTGTACATCTTCTTTACAAGGTGTCAAATAAATGTACTGATATATCCCCATGAAAATGCATTTGGGAGGATCCATGAACCATACCATGACAGTGTTCACTCACAACAAGTTCCTTGAAATACAACTTTGAGGACTTGTGCCCCATATCTTGACAGTGTCCTCTCACAGCAAGTTCCTAAAAATGCATTTGTGAGGAGACTGAGCCCATATCAATAGAATTTCCGCTCATGGAAATCTCCCAAAAGGTATTAGTGAGGAGCTATGGTTCATATCATGATAATGTATGTTGGTAGAAAGTCTGTGAAAATACTTCTGGGTGGAGCTAGGGGCCATATCTTGATAGTTTCCTCTCATAGAAAGTCCTTAAAAATGCTTATATTTGAGACATGTATATATGTATTATCCTATTAACTATTCATAAAAGAGACGTGTAAGAGTTTGAGGATGATGGGAGAAAGGACGTTCGAGTGCTTTCGACAGCCACCACTCTTTTGCAACAATTGTTGTTGGGGGTGGGTGGTCTACGCAAGCCGCTTTCAAGGAGCAATTTTCCTCACATGACAAATTCCCATTAGCCTTAGAATGTTCACAAAAGAGACATATATGAATTTGGGGGGAGATCTTTATGCCAATATCCCTCTATGATTGACCCTCCTATTTACTTAGAAAGACTCTCAACGACAATTTCTCTCACATATCTTCCTTTATGAATTGTCAATAAATGTATTGATATATCCCCATGAAGCTAGCGATGCTTATTATTGGTCGGGAGATAATGGACGACTGACATGTCTATCACCTAAAGTTTAGGTGACAAGTACATGTGTGACCTAAAAGTTTGGTGACATGCGTGTGTGTCACCTAAATATATACCCCCTTATATAGATCACATGTGACTCATATACATGTCACCCATAAGGAAAACCCACATTAGAGCATAAGTGATTCAAATGTATGTCACCTATTCGGTGTAATCCTTTCGTCTATATTACGTAGGATTATACAGATTATAGATGATTTACATGTATGTCACCTAAAGTATGTAATCTTTTCAAAATGCTAAAATGTATGCCATCCATATTACACAGGTCTATACAGATTATACGTGATGCACAAGCATGTCACTTAAAATATGTAACCTTTTACATGACTGTAGCCTATACTATGTTTTTTGGTAGTGAAGTCTTTGATGACGACCCACGACTCCTTAATGCCTTGGCTAAGTTGTTGTAGGTGATCCCAAATAACTGGCATGATTCTTGGGCTCGGGCTGGCATAAACAAAGGTGCACAGAGTATCTCTATTCAAGTGGCAGTCTATGTAGTATCTGTGACTTTGTAGGTTCTGGATGTCATACTCTCTTTCATTCAGAGTATCCAAATCCCCCAGAAAACCCGTGAGCTTCCACTCTGTGTGAGCTTGAAAAGCCAATATCCTTTATTACTTGGTTCGCCTGTTCTCCAAATATGTGTGGTTCTAGGATGACTACAACCTTTACTTTGTACTTCATAATTAACTCCTTGAGGGTGTGTCTGGCTTTAACCTTACCAACACCCCTTATGTTCCATACTAATGTATTAATCATGGAGAATGCTTGGATGGGTTGCTGAGTTAATCCTTACTTGGATTGCACACTTTACCATCTTGATCCACATCATTCCTCTTCGTCTTGCTTCTCATATTGTAGGAGTGGGTCTCCTGGTTCCTCACAATGACATTATTGTTCTTATTTTCTTTTGCTTTCCTACCTGCATTTTGCTACGACATTGTTTGGCAATGGGTTTCCCTGGTCGCCATCATCTCGTTGCTTTTCTTTCTCAGGTGATGTACTGTTGCTGGCGGGTGTCCTCGTCTCCCTGGATGGTCTCCCCATTACTACATCATTTCCGATCAGGTCCACAACTGTATGGGATGTCTCCATGTCTTCCCTCCCCTCCTCGTACTCTTAAGTAGTTTCTTTGGTTGTTCCTTTACTTGATCTTCCAGTGCTTGTTTATTCGATACATCTGCATCTTTATCTCTTTGTTGCTTCTTTCTCCACACCTTCAGGCTGGCATTAGTATCCTTTTATTCAAACTGTTTCTTCTAGTTGTCTTCTCCATCTTAGGCTTCAGCTTCCTCCTCCTCCTCATCGAGTAATTGATATCAGTTCTCCATAGCTTTACCCTTAGTGTTCTACTTGTGGTTTACTTCTTTCTCTTTGCTTCTCAGCGGTTTACTAGTAACAAGTTTCTTTGCATGGTAGACCTGCCATTTCTCCTCTTCATCTACCCACCTACCCTAGCATCATCTTCTTTTAGCAGGTTAACATTGTTTGCAGGTTCTTCATTTGGTCCCTTACGGTCTACGTCTATGTGTCCCAATCGTCCGCACTTTATGCAAAAATTGAGCAATGACTCATATTCCAGTTTGTACTCCCTTCTGTTGATTAAGATTTTAAATGGGTTTCTTGGTGTTGAGTTTCACAGCCAATCTTGCAAAATGAATTTTGGTCCAACTCATCGAGTGATCATCTATTCAGACACGTTTTCCCATGGCTTCCCCAATTTTCTCAAAAATTAAAGAGAAGATAATGTTAAGTGTATTCAGTAGGGCAAAGAAAGTAATATCAGCATCATGTGATTGAATGGATATATTCTTTTCCATACACTCAAAATTAAGCCATTAAGTGCATTATGTTTTTCTTTATTTCTTTGAGTATTCCAAAGAGGAGGAGAGATAAATAGTGAATAATGTTGTTTCTCTTTTATGTTAAGAGCTACCAAAGAAACAAAACTACTTTTTCAAGCTATATGTTTTATAATTTCAAATTCTACTCTTTTTATCTTCATCTTTTATATATTTTAAACATTTTCAAGGATGAGTGAGAGAAAAGAGAAGGGAAAATATTTATTCAACAGTTTAAGTTAATAGCAACACATGATGGCATATATATAATATAAAGTGTACTTTTAGTTTAGTTTTGTTTTTCTATAAGTATAATTTCATGTTCTTTTACATTAGCCCTTCAACTATTTTTTTAATATAATTTTATATGTTTTAAATTAAATTTGAAAATTGGCATGTGCAATCCCATGTCTTCAAAGCATGTACTAATACTCCAGTTCAAGATCATGTGTTGGATAATTCTTTTCATTATTCTTGGGCTATATAGAAGCATAGGCAACCAGTTTTACCTTACCGCATAAGACACATCCTAATCCTCTCATGAATGCATCATAAAACACTACTTGTCCCTTATATGCTTTAGGTAAAATCAAGACTGATAAACTAGTTTACTTCTTCTTTGATGTTTGAAGTTTTTTATCACATATTTTAAACCAAACATGGCACATCCTTCCTTGATAAACATGTAAGAGGTTCTGCTAAAATACTAAAATTCCTTAAAACATCCTATAATATCTACATGCATGATATAGATATCCTTTTTGGAAATGTGGTCACAAAGAAAATGATGACAAAGCTCTATATTCTTAGCTCTATTACGCAAGATCAGATTGTATGACAAGTTAATTTTACTAGTATAATCACAATAGATAGGAGAAGCATCAAAATGAATGTTTAAGTCTTGGAGCATTTGCTTCATCCATAGGACATGGGCACAACAACTCTCGGCTGCAATGTCTTCAACCTCAGGGGTTCATAATGACATTGTGCTTTGTTTCTTGGAAAACCAAGACACCGAGCATGGTCCTAGGAGAAAGCAAGTGCCACTTGTGCACTTTCTATCAATCAAACATCATGTATAATCTGTTGGTATGTATGCCCATAGAGCAAGTCCTGTGATGATTGTAATGGGATACTTTGTAAATGATTTGAATAATAATAAAGACAATTTTCGGTCTATATGTTTTGACTATTTCTGAGATGATAGTGTAACATGATAGATGTCTAAAGAATTGTTTTACTTAATGACGTATGCTATTGGGTTGAGGACCTGAATGATGAGATCATACGGATGTTAAGAGTATACATTCTTGTTTAGTCCCTAGTCGGTTGTTATTGTAGAAATAACCATAGACATCAATAACACTAAAGACTAGATTGTGTGTTGGTTGATGACAAAATCTCATTAGTCATGATATAGTGATATCAAACCAAGCACATAGGTACTTGTTAGAGAACAAGTGTACCAGACAGACCCACTGTGAGGGTGGCACATGGAACCATGATTTGGTAGTCACAGTAAGCTTTCACAGTGATGGTGGTGAGTGTGATTCTTCGACCTAAAATCACTACACTCAACACATGTTGTTGGGTACACCTTGACATCATCAAATGCAGTCCTGAAACATGGGTTGTTATAAAGGTGATGATTGGGTGACTTTAACACATGGGGCTTTTGAGGGGTGAGTGATAGATATGGGATTTGTCCCTCCTAAGGGAGTTTGATGTCCATGGCCACTTGATGAGTAGGATTGAGAAAGGCATGCGCATGCATGTATGAATCAATATGTGATATTGATGTCACACACATCTCACCCAGTCTGCTCTGAGATCAAGGAAATGGATGAACATTGAAAGGATGACTGTACCATTCCTTGAGTTCATTCAGGACATTAGTGACAAAGGAATTATACATTCACTATAACACCATTCATGGATTGTAGGATTGAAAGTTGTTCTCCAACTTTCTATTTCACTTGGGTAGCACTGATGTGTGACTAGGCACCGCTCTTTGCTTGTGAAGTCATAAGTGTTATGGACTTTCACTGCCAACGTGAAATGGACCTACAGAGTCACACACATAGGATTTAACCTAGAAGAGGAGTTTATCTACAAACAATATTTAGATTGATTACTAAAGGAGTTTAGTAGTTTAATTAAACACTCAGTTGATTGATAGCTCAAGATCATAGTGTTCAAGGTGTTGGACCAATTGATTAGAGTATCGAATTGATGGAAACTGTGATTGACTGATTTTGCACAGTCTGCACTTCTAACCGATCGACTCAAGTTGGTGAACTGATCGGCTCAACTGGTGAGACGATCGGCTCATGTATCAATGAGATGATCGGCTCAATTGTTGAACCGGTCGGCTCATGTGACCAACGGAGATCATTTAGAAAGTAGATTTTGTAAATATAATTTGTTTCACTTGTACAAATTCAATTTAGATAAGGATTAATATTTGATTAATTAGAAACAAATATGAAAGTCAATTTGAGTTAGACCAGGACCACGAACTGATCGGCTCATGTGATGAACCGATCAGATCAGGGATCCCAAACGATTAGTTCAAGTCGGTTCAGGTCACAAAATGACCGTTTCAAGGATGGAATGATCGGTTCAGCTGGCGCAGTTGGTTGTTTTGTGGAAAATCTCAAACCCTTCTACTCCTACTTTAATCCTGCATTTCCTGGGGTAGAGAACCATGTCCTATGGCCCTCCTATATATATAGGGGTATTGGGGGCTTCTCAAAGTACAACTTAGAACACCAGTTACTCTGCAAAATTGTGGTTCTCTCTTGTTTTGGTAACCGAGAGAGCCCCAGCAAGTGCTACCCGATAAGGGAGGAACAACAAGGGAAAGACAACTACAGAATGGCAACTGGTTGCAGGAGAGTGTGTCAGCAGCTAGTGCACCGACAGCAGGGTGCGACTCCTTCCGATTCCTTATGGGACAAGAAGATTAGAGTTCTAGGTGGTCCGTGTGGACTACTATAGAGGCGGGAGACTTCTGCCGCTCGGAGGATAGCTGTCAATCCCGACAGTCCCGGTGAGACTAGGAGCTGCACAGACACCGTCCAAGACTAGAGGTGAAGACCGCGCAAGCCATGAGGTAACATCGCCGAGCAAGCCTCGGGACAACGTACGCCTCCACAAACCATCCTTCCTATTGTATAGACGTTGACACGATTCCTTTATTTTGGGTTTGGGAGAAGAAAATTTTTGTTTTCGTTGCCTTCTCTGTCTCCCATCAAACCCAACAATGGTATCAGAGCCACGTCAACTGCTCTATGCTTTAGGATTATCGATGTGATCGATTTTGGTTTGTCGCCTTTATTTATTGCATACGATGCGAATAAAATTGGCTTTTTACATGTCCAATCCTAAATCCACAAATCCCAAGATACATATATGATATGTAATATGAATTCACTCGATACGCATCGCCCTTAAATGAGTTTTGTGGTGGATGTATAGTATGGTTACGGCCAATAAACCCTGTGTATGTGTGCTTAGTTGAATGTGGTTTCTTGCATCTCGGTCTGCGCACTGATTCCCTATCTCCTATTCCTTATGTAACTCGAGATAACTCGAGATTTCTTTCCTACCTTTGCTCCCCCAAAATGTAACTCGGGGTTTCCTTTTTCAAATGTAAAATAGGATAGATATTTTATTTCCTGTTATGTCAAAGAAAGGCGGACGTTTTGACGACCAGTTCGAGGAGCGAGACGAGCGGGTGGTGACCTCAGGAGATGGACGACGACCAGTGAACCAATCGGCTAGAGACACTAGTCGATCGGATGGTGGCACCCAACCAACCGGCCTGATGGCGAGTTGATCAAACATGAAGATGAGTTGATCAAACCCAGAATGGCGAAGCACATAGCTCATCTTGTACATGTTGCGTGTGATGTGGACCTAGATGACTGTGATTCCTCTTGGCTCGAGGAATCACATTAGGATGTCCATAATCATTGCGTTTATCATTTCGCATGTTTTCTGTGGGATATAGCATGTATATGATACTTACTATATTGTGGTGATTGGATATGTATATGTACCTATAAAAACCAAATCCCTCATTAAATATTAAAGTTTTAGATGCCTTCCAAATGTGACACATGCAAAAATCTTGATCGGGCAAGTGTGGGCACGCCCTAGCGTGGTACACCATCTATCTCATTGAAGCGTGAAGGATGGATATGTTGGTCTGCTCTAGCAGGGTGCATATTCATCGTGTTGGCTTTGGGTTGAACTTAACAAGGTGACCTAGATAGGATCTAACACCTTGAGGCATGGAGGTGATCATGGCAAGGAGTTGCACATGACATCTTTCAAGAGTTTCATATGATGCAATTGGCAAGAGTTGCCGACCTAGAAGATCTAAGTTGTGGGTGACAGCCCTAGCTGGTCCATGACTCAGAGGATTTCAGGATCTTGACCCACTAGAAGATTGTATGCTACAATCTTCGGGATTGATGATGAGGGCTGTCAATTTGAATCAAAATAGTGGGAGCGGTAACTAATTAAAGGCCTAATTAACTACTGTCAAATTTTATTCAAATCAAATCAAATCAAAAGGATTTTTGACAAATGCAATTTTCTCTTTGTAGAATGGCAAAAGAATTATCTTTTAAAATGGGCAAATTAATTGAGAATAAATTCCATAACTGGTTGGGGATTGTGAGAAGTGTTCTGCACAATCCAGATATACTGGTAGCCTTTGAGTCCACTCTATGTGCGCTTAAGAAGATGGATAGTTCATTGATGGAGATCAATAGAACAAAGTCTAAGGACAAAGGTGAGGGAGAGAAGGGTTCTCTTGCCAAACCAATGTCATAATCTTCTGCACTCAAAACATGGAGAGGATGGAAGGAATGATGGAAGAGGAAGTGAGAGATAGAGATATCTACTTCTGGTGTATATGTTATAGAGATTAACTTTACCACTTCTTTATCATGGGTACTTGATACTGGATGTGGGTCTCACATTTGTTCAAATGTGAAGGATCTTAAAAGAAGTAGGCCTTTGGGGAAAGACGAGGTTGATCTACGTGTTGCCAATGGGGCAAGAGTTGCCTCCAGTGTCGTAGGAACCTATGAGTTAACTCTACCTAGTGGGATAATAATAGAGTTAAAGAACTACTATTATGTACCTGCCATAAATAGGAATATCATTTTCGTCTCTTGTTTGGACAAGGTTGGTTTTGAATTTCTTATTAAGAATGAAAAGTGTTTTATTTCTAAAGATGGGATCTTTTATGGCAGTACCCCAATGTCTTATGGTCTATACTTGATAGATCTAGAGACAAGTGTATACAACGTAAACACCAAAAGGAAAAAAACTCAACAACTCAAACAAAACGTATCTTTGGCATTGTCGTCTAGGGCACATAAATGAGAAGTGCATTTCTAGACTCCATATAGATTGTTATCTAGATTCTTTTGATTACGAATCAATATACACATGTGAATCTTGTTTGTTGGGCAAGATGACCAAGACTCCTTTTTCAGGTAAAGGTGAGAGAGCTAGTGATCTATTAGGACTCATACATATTGATGTATGTGGGCCTTTTAGAACTAATGCCAGAGGTGGGTATCCATACTTCATTACCTTCACTGATGACTTCAGTAGGTATGGCTATGTGTACCTGATGAAACATAAGTCAAAAACCCTTGAAATGTTCAAGGATTTCATGAATGAAGTACATAACCAACTTGGCAAAAGTATTAAAGCACTTCGATCTGATCGAGGTGGAGAATAATTAAGCCAAGAGTTTGAGGACCTTCTGTGAGCCTGTGGTATCATATCACAATGGACTCTGCCTGGAACACCACAACATAATGGTGTGTCTGAAAGAAGGAATCACACATTACTAGATATGGTGTGATCAATGATGAGTTTTGCTAATCTTTCGATTTCCTTCTAGGGTTATGTTCTTGAAACCGTTGCATTTACACTTAATCGAGTACCATCTAAATCGGTTCAAAAGACACCATATGAGATATGGCACGGGAAGCATCCCGATTTGTCTTTTATTAAGATTTGGGGTTGTGAGGCTTACGTCAGGAAAATGTTTCCTGATAAGCTTGGACCCAAGTCTGATAAATGTTATTTTGTTGGATACCCTAAGGAAATGAGGGGATACTATTTATACCACCCTACTAACAACAAAGTGTTTGTTGCTAGGACAGCTGTGTTCCTAGAAAAGGAATTTATTTCCAGAGGAAATAGTGGAAGGAAAATAGAGCTTGAAGAGGTTCAATCCCAACAAGAAAACATTGAACCGGTAGATGTACAAGAGGAACATAGAGATTCACAAGGTGTTGTGGAATCTCAGTCTCCTCAAGTAACATAAGGACCTCATAGACCTAGTAGGACACGCCTTGAACCTGAGAGGTTTGGATACCTTGTGACTCAGGAAGGCGGTGAGTTGATCATAGATGATGTTCCAACTACCTATCTAGAGGCTATGGAGGGACTAGATTCTAAGAAATGGCTTGAGGCCATGAAATCTAAGATGGAATCCATGTACTCCAACAAAGTATGGACTTTAGTGGAACTACCTGAAGGGGTAAAACCCATAGGGTGCAAGTGGGTTTTCAAGAAGAAGACCGACATGGATGGAAATGTGCAAACTTATAAAGGTAGATTGGTTGCAAAGGGTTTTTGACAAGGGGGTCCACTATACGGAATCCTTACAGCTTATAGCCCTCGCAAGGGGGTCCACTATCCGGATGTCCTCTTCTATTTCCTCGCAGAACTCGTCATAGCTATCTGCGAAGCAAGCGGACTCGGACAGGGAAGGTCCCCTCATTGCCTCCTTCATCTTGAAGTCCAGGTGGTCATTTCCGACCCTCAATGTGATCATCCCCTCAGAAACATCGATCAACACCCTTCCCGTTGCCAGGAAAGGACGTCCAAAGATGATTGGGAAGCGGGGGTCTTCCACGGTGTCAATGACGACTATGTCGCATGGAATGAAGAAATTTCCAACCCTGATCGGCACATCTTCAACAACGCTGACAGGTCTTTTGAAGGTATGGTCCGCCAGTTCAATCCTCATATTGGTTCGAACCATGTCGGTTAAACCCAACCTTTGAGCGAAGCTCATGGGCATGAGGCTGATGCTTGCCCCTAAGTCGGCAAGACCTTTTTGCTCGACGTTGTCCCCGATGGCAAACGGGATCGTAAAAGCTCCAGGGTCTCTTCTTTTGTTTGGCAGGTCAGGCTTCACGAAAGTTGAGGAAACCGATGCTAGGTGCACGGTCTCAACCCTTCCTCCTCTTCTTTTCTTCGTGATAAGATCCTTGAGGAACTTGGCATAGGTTGGCATCTCTTCCAAGGCTTCAAGAAAGGGAACTTCAAGATGGAGTTTCCTGATCGATTCCATGAACCTTTCATGACGCTTTTTCATATTTGCCTTTATCAGTTTATACGGAAACGGAAGTCTGGGAGCATAAGGATTCCTCCCACCAGGTAGCTCATCGGGAGACTTCAGTGCAGGATCTCGAGCTTTTGCTTGTCTACCTTCATCCTCTGCTGGAATTGCACCCTCAGGCCTTGGCTCAGGCTCTGGTCTAGCTTCATCTGTGCGCTCCACCATCTTCCCAGATCTTAGTACTGCCATTCTGGCCGATTTAGGGTAGGAGGGTGTCGTTCCTGTAAGGTCCTTCATCAGAGCGGCCATCTGGGTCAACCGTCGATCGACCTCGTGTTGGCGCATCTGCAAACTTTCCATCTGGTGTTGCATGGAATTCGGAGCTCCAGGGCTGGGAAGCACACCCTGCGCCAGCTTGTTGATGATAGCATCTTGTCTTTTTATGAAAGCGAAAAGCTGACCAACAAAGTTAGGTTGGTGCGAACTCTCATCTTGGTCTTAACGTTCACCCTCAGAAAGAGATTGCTCATAGCAAGACATGGTGTCAGAGCTTGGTGAAACAGGTCACCGTTCTTCAGAGTTCTTGAAATGGAATGAAAAATTCAAGTCAGAAAATCGAATTATTTATTTTAAGAAAAGAATAATTAATAATAACCAAAGGAAAGAAAAGAGTGATGTTAAGCTCATTTCTAAGCTTGAGGCACGGGGGTGTAGTTAGTGGATTCAGATTTGTCAACAGTACCATTTTGCCTTGTCCCCAGCAACGACGCCAAAAAGTTTGAGCGGTCTAAATCACGCGTCCTAAAATTAGAGGCGGATTTGAGGTAGTCGAGCTTTTACATTTATAACCTGAAACCTTGTAGGCCCCCGCAACTTTGTTTACGGGGTCGAAGTAGATATACGGGGTCGAACATAGGGACAAGGGTGGTAGTGTTGAGAGTGCATAATCGACACGCTACACTTCGGCAAGGAAAAGAGATGATAAAATTCCCAAAAGGGAACAGCAGAACATGATCGATAAAACAAAAGAAAACCCTATCTCCAACTGGAGTTACAAGGAAAACTTAGGTTTTAAGCATTTATCAGTTTTTAGGGATTTTCATGCAACAGAAGCAGAGAGATAATACTAAAGCTAAAGCAAGGTACCAAGGAGAAAACTTTGATAAAACAAGCGGCAGCAGAAACATCCTGCACCCCTCCTCTCAGAGCGGGTACCTCTAATCAAGCATCAGCACCTCTCTCGAGGTTGCTAGACTTAAATTAGAGTGGAAAGGCTGCTAAAGCAACTCCGATTCCGAGCACTCTCGTACTCCAGAATCGAACCAAACACTAGAGCCACAACACCTCTCTCGAGGCTGTTGCAACGGGAAAACACGATTCGATAGCTAATCGAAACGCGATCCAAGCATGCAAGCTAGAGTTCGGATGTTAAAAATAGCAATCATCCAACAAGAGTACCAAACATAGAGCAGCTGATAATTAACTCTTCTAATTCCATTAGCATATAAAGGTTTGATTACATTGCAAAAGTAAATGAATAAGTAAATGACTGGAATAATAAAGATAAATGTCGCCTTCTTGATATAGAAGGACAACAGACTACAGCTGACCCTCCAGCCCGATACCGGGCAGGACCCTAGCCCGATACAACTGTGTCGGGCGGCACACCCTCTCAGACGACACGCCGTGACAGGCAGACTGTATCGTGCGAGAACCCTGGACCGATACTCTCATGTCGGGCGGCACCCTCTCGGGCGACACGCCGTGACGAGCGACGCGTATCGGGATTCGGTATCGTGTCGAGTTAGAGCGATGCTTCTAGTATCAGTCACTTATGTCGGGGATCCATGTCTGCCGATATCGGCCTGCAGTGTTGCCCGGGACGACCCTAAGTGAACCATTCCCTCCCTCTCGTGATGGGGAAGCGCCCACCTGGAATCGCCCGGCACAAGCACTGAGGCACGATACCCTAGCTCTTCGCAGCTTTCCTAAGGTGACTGGCGCAGGGTCCCGATCTATTCCGACCTTTCTTTTTGGCTTCCTGTAGCTGCTATTTATAGGAAGAGGTTGGGGAAGTTGTGGTGCTTAGGGCGTCACGTGTCCTTCTTTAGCTCTTATTATCGCAGAGTCGGTGGACGGCCGATTTCAGTATCGCCCAGCACAAGGATGTCGGCTGTCGGTGGACGTGACGGGCGGCGCCTGCCGGTGGGTGGCCTGTGTCGCGCGACAAGCTTCGGTTGTCGTGGCGAGCCCGGCCCCCTATCGGGTAGATAGGCGTATCTTCCATTAGTCCCTCCTTGCGCGACATCCTTATGTCGCGCGTCCGTGTATTGCGCTACCCTACCGGGTAGTGTGCATATCGGCCGGCTAGAAGGCCAATACAGGTGGAATCATGTTTGTGGGCCGGGATGGCTTATTGATGACAAATGAGTCCAAAATGAAGGAAAACTCTACAAAAGATGGAAATATTGAATTAAGAGCATCATTTGGCCAATTATTGCAAAAGTACATATAAAAGGAGAGGAAAGCAGTTAAAAGGGAAGTTTTGATAACAAAATAAGGGTCAAAAACATCACAAAAATTGGTGTTATCAACTCCCCCAAACTTAGCGTTTTGATTGTCCTCAATCAATATTTAAACTTTATTTTGTGATGCTTCTTCTTGCGCGGTGTAGCTTTTCAGGACAAGAGGTAAGACAAGTATCGCGATGTCTTTAGAGATAATACTGTCCCACTACGAACAAAAGACCTTACATTTCCTGCCTTATTATTTCAGTAAAACTTTTCTCTACAGCATCAGCGAGACTTTGGTGCATGATTCCGAAGTTAGCTTTCACACCAAACAGCTTCAGGGGCTGAAAGTTGTGTGTTGGGTAGGCTAAGGCTTTTTGGGTTTTTCCTTGTTTCCCATCAGTCCATCCAGGTAAGGGTCCATTAGCGGGCAAGTGGTCCCTGCAGTCCAAGCTAGTTGGCTTTAGAGCAGTGATTTCACATCCTACGTACCACTGCCCCGGATCTACCATGCCTAAAGATGGGTACTTTTGGAAAACAAGTGTGTATATATATTTGTTTTTCTTTTTCTTTTTCTTTTATTGGGCACAACTCTCATGCTTTTATTCACTCTCATAAGGCCACTTTCTCTTTTTGGGATTTTTGTTGGGTAAGGGGGAACAAGAGAGATTTTTGCTGTTTGGGCAGCTTTTTCCTTCTCCATACACATCTCTTAGCTATAGCGAGATTATTTTTTCGAAATTTTTGGCGTGGAGATTCGTAGTCTTTTTTTGTTTGAGGCAGTATTATCAGAAAGATATAACAAAACTAATCATCACCTTAGGTACATAGAAAACAAGCTGGCAAGAAGTCGCATCAGGCTTTTACTATATAGCGATGTTGTACATATGCAGGGAGACAAAATAGACAAAAATTTTCAAAAATTTTCAAAATTTTTGTATGAACATATATATATGTACACATGATATAGAGAAGAACGGAATGACACAAAGGGTGGAGGTGAAGAAGAAAATTTTTATACCTCCCTCACTAGTACATGGGTACCCCCCCAAACTTACTCCACTCTCTGTCCTAGAGTAGAGAAGATGACAGGGTGAGGTCATGTTAGCCCATTGAAGGTTAGCTGGTGGTTGCGCTTGTGCCTTGGAGAATCTGTAATACATTCTCCTTGTTTGCAGCCTCCATTTTCTTTCCTAGCTGGATGCAGCCGGAACAAGTGCAAAGCTCTCAAGAAGGAAGCGCAAGGCACGTGCAGATTATGACAATGATAATTGGCCTATTGTAGACAGAGAGCTTTTGAAAACACTTGTGGATACTATATAAGAAGATGATACCCTCCCAACGATGAAGGTGGCTTCATGGTAGATGGAATCGAAATGCCCACATTCAATCCAGGGGTCACTGGAGAAAGATTTCCACTGTCTTTTGGGAATGGTCCTAAACCACCGCAGAAGACAGATTATGATAAGGAAATGGACTTCTTTTGACGGCCTAGCTGTCTCGGGATTCTGACGTTTCTATCCGACTGTTGTGGCTTCAGCTGTGGCCACAGTTTGTTTGTCAACTCGACCTGAGGTTTGTTTTGTATGAGCCATACCTGTTATCAAGTTCATTGACCATTTAGATGTTAGGTAGGAAGAACTAAAATTACGATAAAACTTGTCTCGTTGCAAAGTCTGGGTATCATCCATTAAAACGAAATTCAAGGCGATGCAAGACTGGACGATACGGAGAAGAGGCTGCGCTTTAAAACACGCTGCCCGTCACGGGTGTGTCGGGCGATACGGTCGTACGAAGCAACTGCCTGATAGGTCCTCTTGACGAAAAAAATGTGTCACCTGATATTTCGTATCGGGCAAGCGCGAATGGAAGTCGTGTCATGTTCCATGTGTGTCGGGCGATATTGAAAATCGACTAAGATCGTCAACCCGATACGCAACGCGCGATATGAAACATGTGTCGGGCAAACATACTGTCGGGCTATACCTTTTCTCTTAGAAGCTCTCGCCCGACACGAGGGCGAAGGCGAGCTGGCCGACATGCGAGCAAAAAGTGGATTACTGCATGATACGGGTGGCTGAAAGAGTAAGTGTAGTAGCCCGACACGGTAAACTGATGGAGTTTTGCAATGCCACTAAAAATCCTAGAGATGATGAATCCCTAAGTTTAGCCTTGCTAGTACTATGGTAAGATCTCCACCCATGTATGCTAAGACACGCGGAAGTCTTATCGTAGTATAGTTAAGGGTCGAATCCTCGGGACAACGGTCTTGATGTAATCAAGATGGAAAACGTTTTAGTCGTACTTAACTACTTAATAGTTGATATTTAGATCGAAAGTTTGATTTGGTTTTAAGCTAAGTGAAAGGAAAGTAAAGCAAGAAAGTAGAAATTAAGTTTGTAAACAATGATTAAAAACCACTAGGATGTTGCCGGGTTTCACACCACTACACATGGATCATAAACATGCAACATAATAAAAAGACTTGCAAAGAGAAACCAATCAGCTAGTATCTTTGTAGACTTAGCTTCCTTTCGGATAACCAACTACAAGGAGTGTGGAGTATTGCAATTCCAGCCATCCCCTAACGAATGGTCACTTACTTTGCATTACTCCTTCATGAAGTGTGTTCCTCGACCTTACCAAGGTTGCACTTCCATACGTCAACTGATTCCATTTCATAGTATGAAAGTGCAACGATGGGAGTGAGTTTACTCCACTCGTGAAAGCACTCCTAGATACCGAAATAGACATATGGTGACTACATATATCTAGAACCAACATTCAATCGATATTCAGATCTAAGGGTATAAACGTAGACAATTCATACCAAGAGACAATAAGTAACACAAGTTGGTGATCAAGCAACAAGCATTCATTAAACGATTGATGTTGAGCCAAAAAGGAGAGTATCTCTATTGCAAACGATTGAATTACATTGCATGAAATGTTAACATGGGTAGCGGGGCTACTCCCCGCACCCTAGTGAAAAGGACTACTCGCTCATCTCAAGAGAAAAGGAGGAGGTGAGAAGAGAGAGAAAGAACGACATCTCCACGGAGGAGGGAAGGTTGAACCCTTGGTGGAGAGAGCAACGATCTTCACACTTCGTGGTTTCTTGATGATGGATCTTCTCCTCCCACCGTCTTCGTTGATGAGAGAGAAGGCAGCTTGATGATGAGATGTGGACCTCAAACCGGCAGCCTTAGGGCGATGGATGAAGGATGGAATTGCTCTGGAACTGGAGGGGCAACCTTTGGGCGAATGAGATATCCCTTTTTGGAGGACCCTTGGGGTCTTATTTATAGGCTTTGAGTGAAGTCCAAACGGTTTGGAGACCGTTTGGACCTCAAGACCGTTTGGGGCCTCAAGACCGTTTGGGGCCTCAAGACCGTTTGGACTGTGAGACCGTTTGGCTTCAAACGGTCTTGAGACCGTATGGACTCCATGCGGTCTCGGGACCGTTTGGCTTCATGCGGTCTTGAGACCGTTTGAACTCCATGCGGTCTCGGGACCGGTTGGCTTCATGCGGTCTTGAGACCGTTTGAACTCCATGCGGTCTCGGGACCGGTTGGCTTCATGCGGTCTTGAGACTGTTTGACTCCATGCGGTCTCGGGACCGGTTGGCTTCATGCGGTCTTGAGACCATTTGACTCCATGCGGTCTCGGGACCGGTTGGCTTCATGCGGTCTTGAGACCGTTTGACTCCATGCGGTCTCGGGACCGGTTGGCTTCATGCGGTCTTGAGACCGTTTGACTCCATGCGGTCTCGGGACCGGTTGGCTTCATGCGGTCTTGAGACCGTTTGACTCCATGCGGTCTCGGGACCGGTTGGCTTCATGCGGTCTTGAGACCGTTTGACTCCATGCGATCGTGAGGCTGGGTTATTCTTTTATGATTTTTTTGTGCTTTTTCTGCATATATAAAAGGAAAAAGTTAGTCTGATGGTGTATTTACAAAAAGGGGTAAAATTAGGATTATGTATAGTTTAAACTTAAAAAGACTAAGATAAATTACTAAAATAGGAGGTTATCACCCCCCCTAACTTAAAGTCTAGCTTGTCCTCAAGTTAGATAGAGCTGAGACATGTAATGGCGAGGCGATTTTATTTAGGATTTCCATACTCTTGCTTCAATTCTTGACCTGAGTTCCCCTGGGGTCATATCAAGTCTTATTGCATGCCTTGATTCTTTCGGATTTCGAGAGTTGCTTGGATCTCAGGTTCTTTCCGTATCTCAAAGTTTGCATTGGGACCACCTTATTTTGTGCATGTTGTTGACTCTAATCAGCTTTATACCTCTCTGAAAAACCTACTGGAAGCTAGAAAGGGTATGAGGGTTGGCTAAAGGCTTTGAAGTGTAGATCCCCCTTCAAGTGGGGAGGGGTTGTCTATGCTTTTTAGAATCTCACTACCGGGCACGACACATCTGCCTTTATGAGGGCAACTAAATGTACCGGCCGAGCGAGTCCTTTATGAGCCTTTCATATACTTAGAAACTTTAGGGTTTCACTACCGGGCACGACACATCTGCCTTTGTGAGGGCAGCGGAATGTGCCGGCCGGGTGAGACTTTTGTGAGTTCTTCGTATAGATCCTTATGCGTGGCACAACTCTCATAATTTTATTCGTCTCTCTGGCTTTTATTCAAGAACTCACAGGCTTGGGTTTTGGGATTTTTGAGGATTTATTTTGGGCGGCCGAGCCTCTTTTATTTTGAAGAGAGGAAAGATGTTCTTAAAGTTTTTCAATGTGCACTTATTTGGTTTGTGGTCCACTTGCAGAACTTTTTGATTTGGAAGTTGCCTGATTTCCCTCTCATCCTCGAGATCTTGGCTTATTTCTGCCTTGATTTTGACCTGTGGAGAGTCAGATGAAGAATTGAAGCAAAAATATGAAATCACTAGTGGGTGGAAATTGATAAATCGCCATTCAATGTCTAAGTTCTATTTACTTATAGGGACTAACATGATTCTAGAGTTAGTTGAGGTGACTATTTTTGAAGAAGAAATTAAGTAAAAAGGATTTTAAGAATAAGGAATTGTATGGAAAGTGTTAGATAGAAAGAGGAGTGTAGAAATTGATACCTCGCCCTTGTCTAATGCACCCCCCTAACTTATCACGCACTCTGTCCGCAGAGTGGCAAAGTGATAGGGTGAGAAGTCATTAGGACAAGGGCCGCGGGTTAAGGTAAATCTTCATTTGCCCCCAGGGAACGAAGTAGATTGGATGCGAACTATCCTCGTAAAGCGTGGTAGTCCACGTCAGTCATTTCCTCTACTGGTCTTTGAAGAACAATGATGGTGTACATCCAGTAGAGGACGTGGAAGCCGCAATCGTTCGATTGTCGTATTTGCTGGGGGCATTTGTGGCAGAAGGCGGGGCGATGGAAATGTTCTTTGTCGTACGCCTTTGTATGCTGACTCAGAAAATCGATTAATTTCTCAGCGCACTCCTTTGCCACTACTTCTGTTGGCGTCTTTGGCGTCACGACGTAGTGTCACTGTCGAGCATTGAACTGGCTGTCGGAACTGTTGTATATTGTGGTTGTTCCATCTGGGAGGTTTTTTGCCAGGAGAATCCAATGCTCATGATATAGGATGGGTAACATGATGAACTTCGGCGTTGTGTGTTGGAGATATGAGATCAGTGCGTCAGTTGTGTCGAAGTTCTTGAGCTTTAGGAGATCATCTTTCATATATGGAGACGCCATGTATGTGTTTGGGTTGGTTTGGCCAAGTAGAAACTGGTAGGCGGTCATGAGGCTGACAGAAAGGGATCCCTTATCCTGTAGAGTCTCTCGCAGTGAATCTGCCATTACGAGTATGTCTCGAGACATGAATACCAGGTCATCTTTGTCTACGGAGAGTCGCGCCATAATGATACGCAATTCAAGATCGTTCAGACCCTTACAAGCATCGCGATCAAAATCCGGAAATGTTGGGTTGATGGTGTAAGCAGGATCGCTCTTGATTTTATCTTGCTCGGGTGACTTGGTCTGCTCTGACTCTTTCAAAACTTTTCGGAAAGGTCGTCGTTGTCGTCGCTGGACAGCTGAGAAAAGGTACCGAGGAACATCATCTGGTGACATAGTTGGGTCGTTGAAGAATCGTCTATCACAGATGAGTTCCATGGCATAGCGTCCTCGTAGGGAATGAAAATCTTCAGCTACCAGGTCGTTGAATGGGATTTCCTAGTTTAGTGCTTGGATGTGTCGGATGGTGCAGAAAGCGCTGTCCCCAGATCCCTCGGTGGCTTGGACTGGAGGGTTTATGATTTTGAACCATGGTTGGCTCCAGTCTTGGCGAAGAGATGGGCGTGCAACCCAGATTAATTTAAGCAGCCGGAAGGGTATACACCTGGCTTCTCCTGCTGCTTCTCCTACGAAATTTATTGTGCCTACTGGTAGCTCGGTGCTACAGAAGTTGTATACTTTGGCATCCCGAGCCTCAGTATCCACGATCATAAAAAGCCAGTGGTACGAGACTTGGAAGGGCAGTGTAAGATAACGTGCCCTTCTTGCCAAACCGACACGCAGCCGCTCAACAGATTTTTTGCGTATGTCTTTGTATAAAAGGCCAAAAGATAAAGCGGGCGAAGCATTAAAAACCGGTTGTTGCCGCTTGTGACTTCTATATGTTTCTATACAATTGGCGAGGAGGACACGGAAGATCGCCATTGGCACCGTGGACCGAGGTCGTAGGATGCAACGGAAATCTTCACGTGTCAACTTACGCCTGGTTTTGGTGTTATGATAGATTATGTCTTCCCCTGCTTTTGCATCGTCCACTATAGTGTTCAGTATAAAAATGTCCTGAGCATCTAAAGTAGAGATGGCTGCCATATCTAGGTCGTGCATTTTGTGCGGCAGAGGAGGTGGCGGGGGAAGCTCTTGTGGTGGAGGAGAAGTAGGTTGTTCGAAGGCCTCTACATGGCCCTCTAGATTATCGTCCAAGTCAAAGGCAGAGTCAAGATCCTCGTCCGTGTCTAGACTTACTCGGTCTGCCTCGTCATGGTAAGGGGGAGAAGGTGCGGAGAAGAGAGCAGAGGTTTTTGGCGGGCTGGCGCTGGTTTCTAGTATGCATTGTTGTAACTCAGCGTAGGCCGCGTCCTTGGCAGCTTCCCCGATGGACCCCATAGCTGAATAGTCAAAGAATTGATCCCCATATGACATTTTGACATTGTCGTTGTGTGGGGACTTGGGGTGATGGTCACTGTCCTGGTGACCTTTGTCGGACCCTTTTTGGGAGGGTCCTGCTGCATGCCCGGGGTCTTCTCCGTCATCATGCTTGTCGTCCGAAGATGTATCTTTGTTGGAGTCAGCAGATGAGTCGGAGTCGTCGTCTTCTTCATCATCGTCATCCGCAGCTTCGTCTGTTTGCTTTTTGTTGGCAGACTTTTTACACCGCCGATGAGTGGCTTGTAGCTCGTCGAAAGCCACTTGCAGATGCTCGTGTTTTTCGAGCAGTGCATCGTAGGCTTCTTTGAGGTCTGTGAATCTGCCCTCAGCGGAGAGGAGACGTGCTGTCAGTTCTGTGACTTGGGCATGTAGCTGTTGGGTTTCATCGTTATTTGCCTCCTCTTGGTGATGATGTAGCTGCGTAAGTGTTCCATCAATGGTAGCCAAGCGCGTGCTCAGGGCCTCTTGATGTTGCTCAAGCTTGCGGAGATTCTCGGGCAGAGGTTGAGTCTGTTTGGAGATCTCATCAACTTTTTGCGATGTAGCTTCTTGCTGACGCGTTGCTCCAAGGACCAGGTCCGGCAGGTTGTTGGTGTGGCTGTTGATGTGCTCAACTTGCTTAGCCACTTCGTCCTGTTGTTGCTGGATGCCTTGGAGGAAGGTAGGCAAGGCTCAGTGTTGTTCGTCGATCTTGGTTACCTGTCGTGATAAATCCTGTACACAAGAAAAAATAGAATTTAATATGTTAGAAGGATCGGTGAGGAGGTTTCGGACAGCGTCAAATTGACGGCCGAATTCCTCACCGATGTTAGTAAAAGGGACCCCAGGAGCGGAAGGGTGAGATGACTGGGGTCTGTGTGGGACGGTGTTAGTGTCTTGCAGAAGAGACACTGATGATGCCCCGAGCTGCGTAGTGACTGTGGATGTAGTCACCAGCGGTGTCGGGTGGTGGCGGATGTGAAAAGTGGTGGTATTTGAGGCGAAAGTGGTGGTAGCGACAATGATGGGGTGGAAACTGTGGGAGTAAATGGAAGGGTGGTGAAGTCAGGCATAGGGATGGAGAAAGGGAAGTCCGACGTAAAAATGGGTGAAGAAGTGGATGTGAATGGTTGCGTGGATGTGGGGAGGAAGGGAGTGGTAGATGTTGGAATGTTGGAAGGCGGAGTGGTGGTGGCAGTGGTTAGCTGCTCGTGGAGACTCTGGATAAAAGAGTCGATGGAGGATGTTGTTAAGACTTCTTCGTGGAACTGCTCGGCCTCCGGATTTGGCCGAGATGTTGGTGTCCCTGACAGCTTTTGGGCCCGCAGCTGCCTCCTGGAAGGTCTCTTGACAGGCATCTTAGTTGGTCGAGCTGTCGGGGCAGTGATGCTCATCTCCGTTTGTCCCGTTGTTGCTTTCTTTTCAAGTATTTTGACCGAAGCTAGCAGTTGAGTAAGCTCCTCGTCAGAGAAGAGGAGCTGTGTTGTGTCATAGTTTGCTAACTCTGGAAGCGGGAGGAGAGTCCTTGATGATTTGACCATAGGGCAGAATATATAATGTAATTTCCCATCCTTTTCCTTAATTATGAATGAGTTCTTCAGAGTTTGCTCGTTGATAAGGATGTCGCCCTTCAGTTGCGTGCATCGGGGTAAAGGTTTGTCCATCTTAAGATATTTGATGATAGATGTGACATGACCCCCATGCAAATCTCTTTCCCCAGGATGGAGATTGAGAATTTCTGGATCAGATGACGGCCGATATTAACTGGTCGTTCGTTAAGAATAGACCAGAGAACAAAAAGATCGGAGGTTATAACGTTCCCCCCTTCTATCCTGGGGAATAGTGCGCCAGCGATGATTTTGTGTACAGTGCGCACAAAACCAGAGTGTATGTTTGACGCCTTGCACGTCTTTGCATCGTAAGTGGGGATCCCGGTTAAGGATTTCCAGAATGTATGTCTGTTGAATTCTGGATGATCGGTTCCCACTATTTTAGCCTTTCGCAGCTGCTCCTGGTCGTCGATAAAGATGGAGTTCAGCATATTCTCTGTTATGACGACCTTGCTGCCAAAAATTTGGGTGACAAGCCTTCTGTCACCCCCGTCCCGAGACTTATCCGTGCTGTCAACGGGCTCCTTGGCCAGAAAGGAGAAAAATTTTGCGGTGGGTTCATAGTAGGATACTTCAGGTACTAGACACAACCTGGTGAGGTTGACTTTGTCTAGCACGTTGAAGATACGATCATATATCCCCATCTTGATTAGTATGCTGGAGCAGACATACTTGGTAGGTATTAGGGTTTTATCGGTGGAGATGGTGGTTTGGATGAAGAGGTTCTCTGGTGGTGGTATCGTGGTGGTGATGGGAATGAAAGTGGTGGTAGTGATGGGGATAGTGGTGGTAGGAATGGTGGTGGTGATGGGAATGAAAGTGGTGGTAGTGATGGGGATAGTGGTGGTAGGAATGGTGGTGGTGGGAATGGTGGTGATAGTGGTAGTAGCAGCGATGGTAACTGCAGGGATGGAAGGTTTGGCGAGGGGTTGGTCCATGGCGGAAACGGGTCGAACTTGTTTTCTTGCCCGCTTCTTGGAGGGCTGCCCAGATGTAGTCTCCAAGACTTTATGTTTCCCTTTTTTCTCTTTGGTAGGTGACTCCTCTTCGGAGTTAGGGTTGTACTCTGAATCTTCATCAGAAGAGGAGATGACAGTATCCTCCTCAGGGGGCTCAGAGAAGATCCTCTCCAGGCGATCAAGTTCGCATAGGACATCCATCATCTTGACGTTTGGGGGTGCCTTCCCAGTCCTGTTGAAGTCTGTTCTTATCTTTTGAAGCCTGGCTTGTCTTTCCAGCATTTCCTCTTTTGTCCAGATTTCAGGACCTTCGAATGTGATGGCTTTGCTTGGTGGTGATGCCATATCTGAAAAATAGAAATTTATGAGTTAGAGCGAAAAGTTTTTTAGAAACAAATTAGATTTTATTTGTAGTTTATGTCTTTTTGTATTTTGGTGAAAGGTTAATGGGTGTGGGAGACCAAACGGTTTCAAGACTAAGCGGTTTCAAGACCGTTTGGTTCCAAACGGTTTGGTTCCAAACGGTTTGAGGACCGTTTGGTTCCAAACGGTTTGAGGACCGTTTGATTCCAAACGGTTTCAAACCGTTTGGTTCCAAACGGTTTGAGGACCGTTTGGTTCCAAACGGTTTCAAGACCGTTTGGTTCCAAACGGTTTGAGGACCGTTTGGTTCCAAACGGTTTCAAGACCGTTTGGTTCCAAACGGTTTGAGGACCGTTTGGTTCCAAACGGTTTGAGGACCGTTTGGTTCCAAACGGTTTCAAGACCGTTTGGTTCCAAACGGTTTGAGGACCGTTCGGAAAACGAAAAGCCACAGGGTTGCCGGCGCAGGTGAAGACGAAGGTGAACCGGTCGCGGAGGCGGAGGGTGCGCCGGCGACAAAAACAGCGGTGAAACCAATGATGTGATGAAAACGGCAATGGTGAAGACGGCGATGATGACGGTGATGCAGATGATGGTGAAGAAATCGTCGAAGACGATAGTGGTCAGAATCGAAGGTGATGACTGTGGTGAAGATGGTGGAAGATAGAATGATGGCGTCGTGAGAATGATGGTGATGTGCGGATGGTCGTTAAAACCATCGGCGGAGAAGGCGGCGATGGTGGAACAGATGGTGAAAGTTCAGGAACGGCGACGAAGGTGGTAGGGAGGAAGGGCGGTGTGCGTTGTGGTCTCCGGACTACCTTGCAGGTGGTTGGCGAACGGAAGTGTGATCGCGCGGGAAGAAAGGAAGCATAAGCAAAAGAATAGTTCTTCGCACAAGCGCTCCAGAGAGTTCGGAAGTTCGAAGGGAGAAAGACGAAGGGGTAGGGTTTATATTTATAGGGAACGGTTAGAGACCCTTTGTATTCCAAGCGGTTGCAAGACCGTTTGGTCCCAAATGGTTTTAAGACCGTTTGGTTCCAAACGGTTTTGAGGACCGTTTGGTTCCAAACGGTTTGGAGACCATTTGGCTCCAAACGGTTTGGAGACCGTTTGGATCCAAATGGTTTGGAGACCGTTTGGAGTCCAAACGATTTCAGGACCGTTTGGCTCCAAACGGTTTGGAGACCGTGTGGAGTCGAAACGGTTTTAGGACCGTTTGGCTCCAAACGGTTTGGAGACCGTTTTGTATCCAAACGGTTTCGGTACCGCTTGGAAGGACAAAGGCAAGATTTTATATTTTTGTGTTTGTTTTTTATTTATGCATTTTTATGTTGTTTGTTTTTTATTATTATATTTTTTTATAGTTTTAGTTATGTAGATTTTTTTGTATTTTCATAAGATAAAACTAAGGAAAATAAAAGAGCAGAATCATAAAGGAAGAAGTAGAAATCTTGGGTTGCCTCCCAAGTAGCGCCTTGGTTTAACGTCGCTGGCTCGACAAAATTTTGCTCCAGCTATGCTGTTTTTATAGGATCATGGATCCCTATAGTTTGTCTTGATAATTTGTCTGCCGGAGTGTGGTATTTCTTTAATCTGTGACCATTGACGGTCCTTTCTCCTCCATTATCATCGAGAATAATGACAGCTCCTGTCGGGTATATATGTTTGATTGTGAAAGGCCCCGACCATTTAGTACGCAGTTTTCCTGGAAACATTTTTAGTCTGGAATTGAATAGGAGGACTTTGTCTCCGACGATTATATCCTTTCTTTTTATGTGGCCATCATGCCACATATTGGTTTGTTCTTTGTAGATTCTTGCATTGTGGTAGGCTGTCATTCGTAATTCTTCTAGTTCTTGGAGTTGAAGTTGTCTGAATTCACCAGCACCTTTGAGATTGAAGTTTAGTTACTTAATGGCCCACCAGGCCTTACGCTCTAATTCAACTGGCAAATGGCAAGACTTCCCATACACTAATCGAAACGGTGTTGTTCCGATTGGTGTTTTGAAAGCTGTGCGGTAGGCCCATAGAGCGTCAGATAGTTTGGTGGACCAATCGGTACGGTGCCGATTGACAGTTTTTTCCAGGATAACTTTAATTTGCCTATTGGAGACTTCAACCTGTCCACATGTCTGTGGATGATACGGTGTAGAAACTTTATGGTTGACTCCATATCTTCTTAATAAGGCTTCAAAGCTTCGTTCCAAGAAATGTGATCCACCGTCAGATATTATTGTTCTTGGAACGCCGAATCTGGGGAATATTATCTCTTTAAACTTCTTGATTACCGGTTTTGAATCACAAGAAATGGTTGGTAGAGCTTCTACCCATTTCGAAACGTAATCCACAACAACCAAGATGTACATGAATCCGTAAGATGGGGGGAAATGACCCATGTAATCTATTCCCCATACATGGAAGAGTTTGATTTCTTGCCATATATTCAATGGCATTTCATTTCTTTTGGTTATTCCACCGGATAGTTGGCACTTGTCGCATGATTGCACGTATTCATGTGCATCTTTTGCGATGGTTGGCCAGTAAAAACCAGATTGCAGGACTTTGAGGGCTGTCTTCTTAGAACTCATGTGGCCCCCAATGGGGCTTGAGTGACAGTGCTCTAGAACCGAGGTGATTTCCGTCTCTGGAATGCATCGACGAAAAAGTCCATCTGCGCATAAGCGGAATAGATAGGGCTCATCCCAGAAATACTGCTTAGCATCATGAATGAACTTCTTTTTGTCGTGATAGGATGCAGACGGATGAATGATTCCTTTTGCCAAATAATTAACAATGTCGGCATACCAGGGGAATCCATTAGCGACTTTCATTAGTTGGTCGTCCGGGAGGGAGTCTCGGATAGGTACTTTGTCTTCATCCTCGACGTCAATACGGCTGAGATGATCAGCGACGACGTTTTCCACTCTGCTTTTATCTTTGATTTCCAAATCAAATTCTTGAAGCATCAATACCCAGCGGATAAGTCTAGGTTTTGTATCTTGTTTCTGAATTAGATACCGTATAGCGGAGTGGTCGGTGTAGACAATGACCTTAGCTCCAATCAGGTATGAGCGGAATTTCTCGAACGCGTAAATGACAGCTAAGAATTCGTTTTCTGTAGTGGTGTAATTTTTCTGTGCTTCATCAAGCATTTTGGATGTGTAGTATATAACATAGGGTTTCTCGTCGATTCTTTGCCCTAATACGGCCCCTATGGCATAATCGCTCGCGTCACACATGATTTCAAAAGGTTGTGACCAATCTGGAGCTCTTAGTATGGGTGCGGAAATCAAGGCATTTTTTAGAGTTGTGAAACTTTGCAAACATTCTTGGTTGAAGTTAAACTCCGTGCCCTTGGTCAGCAGTTGTGTCATGGGTTTTGCTATTTTAGAGAAGTCTTTAATAAATCTTCTGTAAAACTCAGCATGACCTAAGAAAGCACGTACCCCTTTTACGTCTTTTGGTGGCAACAATTTCGAGATAACGTCAACTTTTGCTTGATCCACCTCGATCCCTCTGTCGCTCACTCTATGTCCGAGAACAATACCTTCAGTTACCATAAAATGGCATTTTTCCCAATTTAAGATGAGGTTTGTTTCCTCATATCTTTGTAAAACTTGAACCAGGTTGAGCAGACAGTTGTCGAAAGAGTCTCCATAAACTGAGAAATCGTCCATGAATACCTCCATTATAGATTCTGTTAATCCTGCAAAGATAGCAGACATGCATCTTTGGAAAGTGGCTGGTGCGTTACAAAGCCCGAATGGCATTCTTTTGAAAGCATATGTCCCAAAAGGACATTTAAAAGTAGTTTTCTCTTGATCTTCCGGGTGTATAGGGATTTGGTAAAACTCGGAATAACCATCTAGGTAACAGAAGAATTTTTGGTGGGCGAGACGTTCGAGAACTTCATCCAAGAAGGGCAAGGGGAAATGATCTTTCCTTGTTGCTTTATTAAGTTTTCTGTAATCTATGCACATTCTCCACCCAGTTACTGTTCTAGTAGGTACCAGTTCATTCTTATCATTGAGAACAACAGTGTTCCCCCCTTTTTTAGGGACCACCTGCACGGGGCTTACCCATTGAGAATCTGAGATTGGGTAGATGATACCTGCCTTCAGGAGTTTGAGAACCTCGATGCGAACTACCTCCTTGAGATTAGGGTTCAACTTCCTTTGATGTTCCCTCGATGGTTTGAATTCTTACACCATAGGTAATCTGTGCATGCATAAATCTGGGTTTACACCAGTTAAGTCAGTCATTTTATATCCGATAGCTTTCTTGTGTCTCTTTAGCTCATCAAGAAGTCTGTTTTCTTGGTCTTCTTCCAGAGTAGAGCTGATAATCACTGGACAAAGTTTCTCGTTGTCAAGGAAGACATGCTCGAGTCCCTCGGGTAAGGCCTTCAATTCAGGGGCCTTAGGTGGCTTGGTCGCTTCTATAACGGTGACAGCCTTGAGTTCTTCAAAGGTGGCTGTTGGGGCTTCTTCATATTTTTCTAAATATTGAAGGCATTGTTGCACTAGTTCGTTTGCCGAAAATTCTACTTCTGGGTTTTTCAAGGCATTTTCCAACTCATCGGAGGGTTCGGACATTTCTAATTGGGACATTTGATATATAGCATCTAGGAGAAAAACTTCCTCTTGAATGCTTGGTCCTTTCATGCTGTTAAGGACTCTGAATTGGAAAGCTTCCTTCCCAAGTCTTAGTATAATCGTTCCTGCTTCTACATCGATGAGTGCTCGGGTGGTAGCTAGGAAGGGTCTTTCGAAGATTATCAGGTATCTTAGATCTTCTTGTATGTCCATAATAACGAAGTCGCACGGGACATAAGAATTTGTTCCTATTCTGACGGGTATATCTTCAATAATTCCAAGGGGAGCAGTTATGGTAGAGTCGGCTAACTGAATTGTCATTGACGTAGGTAACAAATCAGTGAAGCCTAATCTTTTACACATAGAATAGGGCATAATGGATATACTTGCTCCTAGATCTGCTAATCCCTTTTTGCTAGAGCCATTTCCAATCGAACACTGAATACCGAAGGAACCTGGGTCCTTCTTTTTCTTTGGCATTTTATTAAGCAGAATATCTGAAGTGGTCTGAGCTAGTTTCACTGTTTCATGCTTTTCTGTCATATATTTTCTCGACAGCAGGGTTTTCAGGTATTTGGCCCAAGCGGGTACTTCAGAAAGGGCATCTAGAAACGGGATATCGATATACAGTTTCTTCATAGCTTCTTTGAATTTCTAGAACATGTATCCATTTTGGTTCCTTTCAGCCTGTCCGGGTAAGGAATTCTGAGCGGAGCATCTGGCGTAGGTCCCTTTTCGTTTTCCCTTTCAGTAGTTTTAGTGGACTTTTCCTTTTCATGAGTTGAGCTTTCTGGTGGTGAGAGAATAGCTACATCATCATCATCATGGATGATTCTAATGGTATCAGGAAGGACACGACCAGACCTCGTGGTGACAGCATTCAGTTGCTCAGGTCTATTTTGGTCATGCCTTGGGTTTGCCTCTGGTTGCCCAGCGAAGGTACCTGCTGGTGGTTTCAACTGAGCAGCAATCTGTGCTAATTGGGCCTCCACCGCCTTTTGTTGAGCTTGTTGATTCGCAAGCATGGTCTGCTGAGATTGCAGCATTTGCCTAATCAAAGATATTTCATCAGATGGTTGGGAAGGATCACTCCTCTGTTGATATTGACTGACTTGTTGTCCCTGGGGTTGCTGTGGAGGTGCTGTCAACTGCGGTTGTTGTGGCTGCTGCAACTGAGGTTGTTGCAGCTGTGGGTGCAGTCCTGGGTATTGATAGGAGGGATTCCTAGGATAATTGGATCGTTGGAACCCATTTCTATAATTCCCTTGATTTTGGGCGAAGTTATTCTGAAATCCTGGTGGTTGTTTGCTGAAAGATCCACCTTGTATCTGTTGTTGAGGATTGGCAGTTCCTGCAGGATTTCCATATTGGAAACCTGGGTGATTTCTTGCTTAATCTGGATTGTAATACACCTGGCCAGGTATTGAATGGATGGAGTTGACTTGCTCTGGCATTTGGTCCTCGGGATGCTCAATAATGGGCTCATATTGCGGCACGGGTGGTTGTAAATCCATCATGACATTGTACACCAGACCACACGATAATGTGGGATGATCAGATGCATGACATGCTTCACAAGTTCCAGTAGCTGCTTTTACTTGTTGAACTTGAGAGCTTTTCTTCTTGTCATATTCCCCGAAAGAAGTTTCGAGGGCTTGTTGCTTGCTAGCAATAGTCTTCAGGGCCTCAGCAATGGCCTTGAGTTCCATAGATTCTTCAGCTTTGTAGACTTTAAGAACTCCCTTGGGTTGGTTAGATGACCTTCCCCAATTGGATTGGTTCTCGGCCCCTAGCGTAACTATATTCCAAGCATCTTCATAGTTCTTTCTCATAAAATTTCCTCCAGATGAGGAATCTAGAAATTGCTGGATATCATCACTTACTCCTCTGTAGAATGTTTCTATTAGTTGATTTTGAGATATGCCATGGTGAGGACACTTTCTCAGGAGTTCCTTGAATCTTTCCCAAGCTTCCGCAAGTGTTTCTCCAGGTAGTTGGGCGAAGTGATTAATCTCTCCCCTAATCTCATAGGTTAGTGAAGGAGGAAAGAATTTCTCAAGAAACTTTTCTTCTAAAGGAGTCCATGTAGTGATGATGGGGTGTCCATCTAAAGCATTGTACCAGCTTAGCGCTCTTCCAGATAAGGTGAAGTGGAAAAGGTGTAACATTATTGCTTCCAGGGCGATTCCTGCTTGAGGTACAAGTCGGCAGAGTGACTTGAATCTCTTAAGGTGATCCATGCAATCGTCTCCGGGTGCTCCAGAGAAAGAGATGCCTTGCATGATCTGGATCCATTACGTCCGGATTTCAAAGTTTGGTATGTTAATAATCGGTGGTCGGACTGGGTGATCATCTTCATAATTCTTCGGGACTGCGTAGTCATGAAGTTGCTTGTTTCTTAGCGCAAGTTGAGCAGCAACATTCTCTGCTTGGATGCGGGCTTGTTCCTCAGCTCAAATCTCAGCTTGCACTTGAGCACGAGTGTCTGTAATAAGTTGTGCTCGTTGTGCTGCTATGGCGGCGTTAACTCTTTCTACAACAAGGCGTTGCTCTTCAGCCATCTGTCTGGCTCTTTGGCGGTTAAGTCTAATCCTTCGGTGGAAACTTCTTTCTACCTCAGAGTCGTACTCTGGTTCAGGGGAGAATCCGATGCTATGCGGGGTTTGCATACACGTTTTCTACCTGAGTAGAAAGAAAATCACACGTTAAGATAATGCAAGGAAATGAAGAAATCAAGAAGATTTGGAGTAGTTATCAAGAAAAAGTGTAAAATCCTAATCAACCAAGAAGTTGTTAAGTAAAAACTAAAACGTTCCGTTGTCCCCGGCAATGGCGCCAATTTTTGATGGAGTTTTGCAACGCCACTAAAAATCCTAGAGATGATGAATCCCTAAGTTTAGCCTTGCTAGTACTATGGTAAGATCTCCACCCACGTATGCTAAGACACGAGGAAGTCTTATCGTAGTATAGTTAAGGGTCGAATCCTCGGGACAATGGTCTTGATGTAATCAAGAAGGAAAACATTTTAGTCGTACTTAACTACTTAACAATTGATATTTAGATCGAAAGTTTGATTTGGTTTTAAGCTAAGTGCAAGGAAAGTAAAGCAAGAAAGTAGAAATTAAGGTTGTAAACAATGATTAAAAACCACTAGGATGTTTTTGGGTTTCACACCACTACACATGGATCATAAACATGCAACATAATAAAAAGACTTGCAAAGAGAAACCAATCAGCTAGTATCTTTGTAGACTTAGCTTCCTTTCGGATAACCAACTACGAGGAGTGTGGAGTATTGCAATGCCAGCCATCCCCTAACGAATGGTCACTTACTTTGCATTACTCCTTCATGAAGTGTGTTCCTCGACCTTACCAAGGTTGCACTTCCATACGTCAACTGATTCCATTTCATAGTATGAAAGTGCAACGATGGGAGTGAGTTTACTCCACTCGTGAAAGAACTCCTAGATACTGAAACAGACATATGGTGACTACATATATCTAGAACCAACATTCAATCGATATTCAGATCTAAGGGTATAAACGTAGACAATTCATACCAAGAGACAATAAGTAACACAAGTTGGTGATCAAGCAACAAGCATTCATTAAACGATTGATGTTGAGCCAAAAAGGAGAGTATCTCTATTGCAAACGATTGAATTACATTGCATGAAATGAAAACATGGGTAGCGGGGCTACTCCCCGCACCCTAGTGAAAAGGACTACTCGCTCATCTCAAGAGCAAAGGAGGAGGTGAGAAGAGAGAGAAAGAACAACATCTCCACGGAGGAGGGAAGGTTGAACCCTTGGTGGAGAGAGCAACGATCTTCACACTTCGTGGTTGCTTGATGATGGATCTTCTCCTCCCACCGTCTTCGTTGATGAGAGAGAAGGTAGCTTGATGATGAGATGTGGACCTCAAACTGGCAGCCTTAGGGCGATGGATGAAGGATGGAATTGCTCTGGAACTGGAGGGGCAGCCTTTGGGCGTCTGATATATCCCTTTTTGGAGGACCCTTGGGGTCTTATTTATAGGCTTTGAGTGAAGTCCAAATGGTTTGGAGACCGTTTGGACCTCAAGACCGTTTGGGGCCTTAAGACCATTTGGACTGTGAGACCGTTTGGCTTCAAACAGTCTTGAGACCGTATGAACTCCATGCGGTCTCGGGACCGTTTGGCTTCATGCGGTCTTGAGGCCGTTTGAACTCCATGCGGTCTCGGGACCGGTTGGCTTCATGCGGTCTTGAGACCGTTTGAACTCCATGCGGTCTCGGGACCGGTTGGCTTCATGCGGTCTTGAGACCGTTTGAACTCCATGCGGTCTCGGGACCGGTTGGCTTCATGCGGTCTTGAGACTGTTTGACTCCATGTGGTCTCAGGACCGGTTGGCTTCATGCGGTCTTGGGACCATTTGACTCCATGCGGTCTCGGGACCGGTTGGCTTCATGCGGTCTTGAGACCGTTTGACTCCATGCGGTCTCAAGACCGGTTGGCTTCATGCGGTCTTGAGACCGTTTGACTCCATGCGGTCTCGGGACCGGTTGGCTTCATGCGGTCTTGAGACCGTTTGACTCCATGCGGTCTCGGGACCGGTTGGCTTCATGCGGTCTTAAGACCGTTTGACTCCATGCGGTCTTGAGGCTGGGTTATTTTTTTATGATTTTTTTGTGCTTTTTCTGCATATATAAAAGGAAAAAGTTAGTCTGATGGTGTATTTACAAAAACGGGTAAAATTAGGATTATGTATAGTTTAAACTTAAAAAGAGTATGGAAAACTAAGGAAAAAGACTAAGATAAACGACTAAAATAGGAGGTTATCATAAACCCTCCTTACTATATATAACAAACTTCAGCTGGGGGTAAAACAGACATTTTTGGGGTGCGTTTCGGTCGTTGAGACACGCCATTCCCGAGACGACGGTCCCATCAGTCTAATAAAGGGCAATTACTCACATGCACGATACAGGTGCACGCCGCCCAGGAATACTATCTGTCACGGCCTTTTCGATGCCTGAGAAACTATAGCCCGATACAAGCGTTTCTGTGTGCCAGCTGAGCTGCTGCCCGATACGATTAATAGCAGGTGGCCAAAAACTAAAACAAGGCGAAGAAAAAGTGAAATGACGGGCAAAACATCATCGGCTTAGGGTTAATTCCCCATCCTCAGAAGGTATTACTCCTCAAAGCTTCGTAAAATAGAGCGGTGGCCCATAAAACAGAAGAGTCGGTACGCTCGACGCGTGCACTGACTCGAGCCTTATTACAGTCCATAATGTTTGTTTTAAAAGGAAGAAAAATGTATCCTATTCTAGGAAAGAAAGAAAACTCAGGCTGCCTCCCGAGGAGTGCTGAAGTTTGCATCGCCAGCTCGACCGGTGTAGGTTCTTCACTTTCAGCCTTCGACAGTACCCATATCCTACAAGTTGATTTCTGCTCTCCTGACAAAAGCTTCATCTTCATAGTACATCTTTACTCTGTGCCCATTCACTTGGAAGACCTTGGTCAGATCATCTTTGTCGTAGAGCTCCATCATTCCTGATGGGTATATCTTTGACACAGTAAACGGTCCCGACCATCTTGTCTATAATTTTCCAGGAAAGAGTCGAATGGAGGATTTAAATAATAAAACTTTATCCCCTTCACTTACATATTTTCTCCTTAGGTGGGCATCATGCCACACCTTAATCCTTTGTTTGTAGATTTTTGCATTCTCATAGGCGTTCATCCTCAACTCTTCAAGCTCTTGAAGCTGCAAAAATCTCTTTTCTCCTGCTTTATCAAGGTCCATGTTTAAGAATTTGATTGCCCAAAGGCCTTGTGTTCCAGTTCCAGAGGTAGATGGCAGGATTTTCCGTAGATCAGCTTGTAGGGGGTGGTTCCAATGGGTGTTTTGTAGGCAGTCCTGTAGGCCCAAAGTGCATCGTCAAGCTTCATAGACCAGTCTTTCCTCGTTCGGCTGACAACCTTTTCCAGGATCTGCTTAATTTGTCTGTTTGAAACCTCTACCTGCCCCGAAGTCTATGGGTGGTAGGGTGTAGCGATCTTGTGCTTGACTCCATACTTTCGTAGGAGTGCTTCGAACTGTCTTTCTCCGAAATGCGACCCTCCGTCGCTTATTACAGTGCGTGGTACACCGAACCAAGGAAAAATCGTCTTCTCGGATAGCTGGATTACTGACTTGGCGTTGCATGTTTGGGTTTCTACGGCTTCTACCCACTTCGATACATAGTCTACTTCCACTAGTATGTATTGATACCCCCTGGATGGAGGAAACGACCCCATGTAATCAATCCCCCACACGTCAAAGATTTCTACCTCAATCCAGCTCGCCATCGACATTTCATTCATCCGCCCTATATTCCCCGTTGACTGGCACTATTTGCAGACTTTTACAAATTGTGTAGCATCTTTGAATAAAGAGGGCTAGTAGAAACCTGATTGTAGCACTTTTGCAGCAGTTCTTTCGCTACCCAGGTGTCCACCGTAGGGGGAGGCGTGACACTCTCTCAGAATGTTCGTGGTTTCTTCCTCTGGGACGCACCTCCTATATAAATTGACAGCGCATCTTCTGAAAAGGAGAGGATCATCCCAATAGTAATTTTTGACATCCGCGAACAACTTCCTTTTCTAATTATAAGTGATGTCAGGAGGCAGTTCTCCACAAGCGAGATAGTTGCAGATATCTGCAAACCAGGGTAAGTCATCTTCTTTTGCTTCAGCCAACATCAGAGTCTCGTCGGCATAGTCGTCATTGATGGGCAATCCTCCCTGTCCTTCAACTACGATCCTTGATAGGTGATATGCGACCACGTTTTCTGCACCCTTCTTGTCGATAATCTCATGGTCAAACTCTTGCAGCAATAAGGCCCACCTCAACAGTCTGGGCTTTGTATCTTTCTTCTGCATCAGATATCTTATGGCCCCATGATCTGTGTATACCTTGACCTTTGCTCCAATGAGGTACGACCTGAACTTATCGAACGCGAAGACGATTGCAAGCATCTCTTTTTCGGTATTTGTATAGTTTACCTGAGCTTCGTTCAGGTGCGACTAGCGTAGCATATCACATGGTGCTTTTTATCTTTCTTCTGCCCCAGGACCGCTCCTACTGCATAGTCGCTAGCGTCGCACATCAGCTCGAATGGTAAATCCCAATCTGGCGCTTGGAGGATGGGTGGTGATACTAAAGCGTTCTTCAAAGCCTGAAAAGCGTTGAGACAGTCATCAGTGAAAACAAATTCAGCATCCTTTACCCGAAGATTGGACTATGGTTTTGAAATCTTTGAGAAGTCCTTTATGAATCTTCGGTAGTAGCCGGCGTGCCTGAGGAAGCTCCTCACTCCCGTCACGGAGGGTGTCGTTCCTGTAGGGTCCTTCATCAGAGTGGCCATCTGGGTCAACCGTCGATCGACCTCACGCTGGCGAATCTGCAAACTTGCCATCTGGTGTTGCATTGAATTCGGAGCTCCAGGGCTGGGAAGCACACCCTGTGCCAGCTTGTTGATGATAGTGTCTTGTCTTTTTATGAAAGCGAAAAGCTGACCAACAAAGTTAGGTTGGTGCGAACTCTCATCTTGGTCTTGACGTTCACCCTCAGAAAGAGATTTCTCATAGCGAGACATGGTGTCAGAGCTCGGTGAAATAGGTCACCGTTCTTCAGAGTTCTTGAAATGGCACGAACAATTCAAGTCAGAAAATCGAATTATTTATTTTAGGCAAAAAATAATTAATAATAACCAAAGGAAAGAAAAGAGTGTTGTCAAGCTCATTTCTAAGCTTGAGGCACGAGGGTGTAGTTAGTAGATTCGGATTCGTCAACAGTACCATTTTGCCTTGTCCTCGGCAACGACGCCAAAAAGTTTGACCGGCCTAAATCGTGCGTCCTATTGGAGGCGGATTTTGTTGGTATGTATGCCCATAGAGCAAGTCATATGATGATTGTAATGGGATACTTTGTAAATGATTTGAATAATAATAAAGGCAATTTCCAATCTATATGTTTAAATTGTTGCTGAGATGATGGTGTAACATGATAGATGTCTAAAGATTGTTTTACTCAATGACGTATGCTTTTGGGTTGAGGACCTAAACGATGAGATCATACGGATGCTAAGAGTATTCTTTCTTGTTTAGTCCCTAGTCGGTTGTTATTGTGGAAATAACCATAGACATCAATACCACTAAAGACTAGATTGTGTGTTGGTTGATGACAGAATCTCATTAGTCATGATATGGTGATATCAAACCAAGCACATAGGTACTTGTTAGAGAACAAGGTACCGGACAGACCCACCGTGAGAGTGACACATGGAACCATGACTTGGTAGTCACAGTCAGCTCTCACAGTGATGGTGGTGAGTGTGATTCTTTGACCTGAAATCACTACACTCAACACATGTCGTTGGGTACACTTTGACATCATCAAACGCAGTCCTGAAACATGGGTTTTTTTAAAGGTGATGATTGGGTGGCTTTGACACATGGGGCTTTTGAGGGGTGAGTGATAGATATGCAATTTGTCCCTCCTAAGGGAGTTTGATATCCTTGGCCACTTGATGAGTAGGATTGAGAAAGGCATGCGCATGCACGTGTGAATCAATATGTGATATTGATGTCATACACATCTCACTCGGTCTACTCTGAGATCAAGGAAATGAATGAACATTGACAGGATGATTGTTCTATGCCTCGAGTTCATTCTGGATATCAGTGACAAAGGAATTATACATTCACTGTTACACCATTCACGGATTGTAGGATGAAAGTTGTTCTCCAACTTTCTACTTTCACTTGGGTAACAATGATGTGTGACTAGGCACCACTCTTTGCTTGTGAAGTCATAAATGTTATGGACTTTCACTGCCAACGTGAAATGGACCTGCAGGGTCACACACATAGGATTTAACCTGGAAGAGGAGTTTTGTCCACAAGCAATGTTTAGATTGATTACTAAAGGAGTTTAGTAGTTCAATTAAACACTCAATTAATCGATAGCTCAATATCATAATGTTCAAGGTGTTGGACGCATTGATTGGAGTATCGGATTGATTGAAATCGCATTTGACTGATTCTGCACAATCTGCATTCCCAACCGATCGGTTCATGTGATGAACCGGTCGGCTGAGGTTGCTGAACCGGTCGGCTCAATTGTTGAACTGATCGGCTCATGCACAGAGTGAAACGACCGGTTCAAGTGTTGAACTGATCGGTTCAACTGGTGCAATCAAGCAACTTGGGAAAGTAGGATTGGTGAGAATTTTCCTTTCGTTTCAATTGCCCAATTCGATTGGGAATAATATTGGTATTCGATACCAATTGGGAAAGAAACAAGGAAAGTCAATCGGGAACCAACCTGGAACCCCAACCGACCGGTTCATGAGTGAACCGATCGGTTCAAGGGTCCCAAACGATCGGTTCAGTGGTGAACCGATCGGTTCAGGTCCCCAACCGACCGGTTCACTTGTGAACCGATCGGTTCAGGTTGCGAGATGGCTGCTTTTTGTGGAAAATCCCGAACCCTTCTACTCCTGCTTTAGTCCCATATTGCCGGGCACAGAGAACCATGTCCCATGACCCGCCTATATATATAGGGGTATTGGGGGCTTCTCAGAGTACAACTCAGTGCAAGTTGATTGCTCTGCAAAGTTGTCATTCTCTCTGGTTTTGGTAACCGAGAGAGAGCCCGAGCAAGTGCTTCCCGCAAAGGGAGGTGCAGCAAGGGAAGGACAACTGCAGTTGCAATTGATAGCAGGAGAGTGTGTTGGCGACTAGTACGTCAACAGGAGGGTGCGACTCCTTCCACTTCCTTGTGGGACAAGGAGAGTGGAGTTCCGGGTGATCCGTGTGGACTACTTCAGAGGCGGGAGGTCACTGCCGCTTAGGAGGACAATTGTCATCCGACAGTCCGGTAGGAGGAGGAGTCTTCAGTCCCGGTGCGACCAGGAGCTGCACAGACACCGTCCAAGACCGGAGGTGAAGACCGCGCAAGGCGCGTGGTATTATCGCCGAGAAAGCCTCGGGATAAGGTATGATTCACAAACCATCTTTCCTATTATATAGATGTTGACGCGATTCCTTTTGTTCCGGGTTTGGGGAGAAAATTTTTTTTGTTTCCGCTGCTTCTCTGCCTCCTCCAAAACCCAACAGTGGTATCAGAGCCAGGTCAACCACTCTATATTTTAGGATTATCGATATGATCGATTTTGGTTTGTCGCCTTTATTTATTGCATGCGATGCGAATAATATCGGCTTTATACATGTCCAATCTACAAATCCCTAATATATATATATATGATATGTAATATTAATGCACTCGATACGCGTCGCCCTTAAACGAGTTTTGTGGTGGATGTGTAGCATGATTATGGCCTATAAACCCCTATATCTGTGTATGGTTGTTTGTGTGGTTGCCTGCATCTCGGTCTGCGCACCGATTCCCTTTCTCTTATTCCTGATGTAACTTGAAATAATTCGAGATTTCTTTTCCTACCTTTGCTCCCCCCGAATGTAACTCGGGGTTTCACAATTCAATTGTAAATAGGATAGATTTTATTTCCTGTTATGTCAAAGAACGGCGGACAACCTGAAGACGATCGGTTCAAGGAGTGAACCGATTGGTTGGTGATCCAGAAGGCCGGTTCGAGGAACGAGATGAGCGGGTGGCGACCTGAGGAGATGCACGATGACCGGTGTACCAATCGGCTGGAGCCGCCAGTCGATCGGCTGGTGGCACCCGAACAACCTACCTAATGGCGAGCCGATCAGTCATGGAGATGAGCTGATCAAACCCAGAAAGGCAGGCACAGATTTCATCTTGTACAGGTTGCATGTGATGTAGACCTAGATGACCGTGATTCCTCTTGGCTCGAGGCATCACAAATAGGATGGCCATAATCATTGCTTTTTATCGTTTATGCATGTTTTCTGTGGGATATAGCATGTATATGATACGTACTATATATTGTGGTGATTGGATATGTATATGTATATATAAAACCAAATCCCTCATTAAATATTAAGTCTTATACGCCTTCCATTAGCGACACACATGGCAAACTTGATCGACCAAGCGTAGGTTACGCCAAAGCGTGGTGCGCCGTCTATCTTGTGGAAGTGTGAAGGGTCGACATGTAGGTTCTGCCAAAGCAGGGTGCATGTTTACCGTGTCGGCTTTTGGGTTAGACTTAACTGGTGATTCTTAGAGCGTCTAAGCCCAGAGGCACGGAATGTTCATGGAAAGGTGTTGCGCATGTTCATTCATCAAGAGTTGCATATGATGCAATTGGCAAGAGTTGCCTACCCGGAAGATCTGACTTGTGGGTGACAGCCAAAGCTGGTCCATGGCTTAGAGGATTCTAGGATCTTGACCCACTAGAAGATTGTACGCTGCAATCTTCCGAATTGATGGTGAGGGCTATCAATTTGAGTCAAAATAGTGGGAGCGGTAATTAATTAAAGGCCTAATTAACTATCGTCAAATTTTATTCAAATCAAATCAAAAAGGTTTTGACAAATGCAAATTTTCTCTTGTAGAATGGCAAAAGAATCATCTTTTAAAATGGGAAAATTAATTGAGAATAAATTCCATAACTGGTTGAGGACTGTGAGAAGTGTTCTGCACAATCCAGATATACCAGGAGCCTTAGAATCCACTCTATGTACGCTTAATGCGTTGGTGAAGGAGAAAGTAGGTAAGGGAGAGAAGTGTTCTCTCGCCAAACCAATTTCTTCTACATGGAGAGGATGGAAGGAACAATGGAAGAAGAAGTCGGAGATAGAGATCTCTACTTCTGGTGTATACATAATAGAGATTAACTTTACTACCTCTTCGTCATGGGTACTTGATACCGGATGCGGATCTCACATTTGTTCAAATGTGAAGGATCTTAAGAGAAGTAGGCCTTTAGGGAAAGGCGAGGTTGAACTACGTGTTGCTAATGGGGCAAGAGTTGCCGCCAGTGCCGTAGGAACCTATGAGTTAACTCTACCAAGTGGGCTAATAATAGAGTTGAAGAACTGCTATTATGTACCTGCCATAAATAGGAATATCATTTCCGTCTCTTGTTTGGACAAAGATGGATTTGAATTTCTTATTAAGAATGGAAAGTGTTCCATTTCTAAAGATGGGATCTTTTATGGAAGTGCCCCAATGTCTTATGGTCTATACTTGATAGACTTGGAGACAAGTGTATACAACGTAAACACCAAAAAGCAAAAACTCAATGACTCAAACAAAACATATCTCTGGCATTGTCGTCTAAGGCACATAAATGAGAAGCGCATTTCTAAACTCCATAAAGATGGTTATCTAGACTCTTTTGATTATGAATCAATAGAGACATGTGAATCTTGTTTGTTGGGTAAGATGACCAAGACTCCCTTTTCAGGTAAAGGTGAGAGAGCTAGTGATCTATTAGGACTCATACATACTGATGTATGTGGGCCTTTTAGAACTAATGCCATAGGAGGGTATCAGTACTTCATTACCTTTACTGATGACTTCAGTAGGTATGGCTATGTGTACCTGATGAAACATAAGTCAGAAACCCTTGAAAGGTTCAAGGATTTCATGAATGAAGTACAGAACCAGCTTGGTAAAAGTATTAAGGCACTTCATTCCGATCGAGGTGGAGAATACTTGAGCCAGGAGTTTGAGGACCTTCTGCGAGCCTGTGGTATTGTATCACAATGGACTCCGCCTGGAACACCACAGCATAATGGTGTGTCTGAAAGAAGGAATCACACATTGTTAGATATGGTGCGATCTATGATGAGTTTTGTTGATCTTCCAATTTCTTTCCGGGGTTATGCTCTTGAAACCGCCGTGTTTACACTTAACTGTGTACCATCTAAATCGGTTCAAGAGACACCATATGAGATATGGACTGGGAAGCGTCCCAATTTGTCTTTTATGAAGATTTGGGGTTGTGGGGCTTACGTCAAGAAAATGTTTCCTGATAAGCTTGGACCCAAATCTGATAAATGTTACTTTGTTGGATATCCCAAGGAAACCAAGGGATACTATCTATACCACCCTACTGACAACAAAGTGTTTGTTGCCAGGGATGCTGTGTTCCTAGAGAAGGAATTTATTTCCAAAGGAAACAGTGGGAGGAATATAGAGCTTGAAGAGGTTCAAGCCCAACAAGAGAACATTGAACCGGTAAATGTACCAGAGGAAAATGTAGATTCACAAGGTATTGTGGAATCTCAGTCTCCTCAGGTAACACAAGGACCTCGTAGATCTAGTAGGACTCGCCTTGAACCTGAGAGGTTTGGATACCTTGTAACTCAGGAAGGTGGAGAGTTGATCATAGATGATGATCCAACTACCTACGTAGAGGCTATGGAGGGACCAGATTCTGAGAAGTGGCTTGAAGCCATGAGATCCGAGATGGAATCCATGTACTCCAACAAAGTATGGACTTTGGTGGAACCACCCGAAGGGGTAAAACCCATAGGGTGCAAGTGGGTCTTTAAGAAAAAGACCGACATGGATGGCAATGTACAAACATATAAAGGCAGATTGGTTGCAAAGGGATTTCGACAAATTCAAGGAGTTGACTATGACGAAACCTTTTCTCCAGTTTCCATGATTAAGTCCATCATGATCATGCTTGCTATTGCAGCTTATTATGACTATGAGATTTGGCAGATGGATGTTAAAACCACATTCCTTAACGGGAATATTCATGAGGATGTGTACATGACACAGCCTGAAGGTTTTGTAGATCCAAAGAATGCCAATAAAGTCTGTAAACTGCAAAGGTCAATCTATGGATTGAAGCAAGCATCTCGGAGTTGGAATCTTCGATTTGATGAAGAATTCAAAGTGTTTGGCTTTATTCAAAATGAAGATGAACCTTGTGTGTACAAGAAGGTTAGTGGGAGCTCGACCACATTCCTCATATTGTATGTGGATGACATACTTTTGACGGGGAATGATGTCTTAGCCTTAGAGAAGGCAAAGACTTGGCTTAGGAAAACTTTCTCAATGAAGGACTTAGGAGAAGCATCCTATATTCTAGGAATTAAGATCTATAGAGATAGATCTAGAAGGATTCTTGGACTAAGTCAGAGCACGTACATTGACAAGATGCTGAAGCGGTTCAGCATGGAGAACTCAAAGAGAGGCAACGTCCCTATGCTACATGGAGTTACCGTCTCTAGAGCTCAATGTCCCCAATCTTGTGAAGAGAGGGAGCGTATGAATGGGATCCCATATGCATCAGCCATTGGATCCATCATGTACGCTATGTTGTGCACACGCCCAGATGTCTCGTATGCTCTCAGCATGATGAGCAGGTACCAGTCAGATCACGGGGATGCTCACTGGACAGCCGTAAAGAACATCCTCAAGTACTTGCGAAGGACTAAGGATCAGTTTCTTGTGTACGGCGGCGAGGAAGAGCTGGTTGTAAAGGGTTACGCCGATGCAAGCTTCCAAACTGATAAAGATGATTACAGATCGCAGTCAGGATTTGTGTTTTGCCTTAATAATGGAGCTGTGAGCTGGAAGAGTTCCAAGCAAGAAACAGTTGCCGATTCTACTACAGAGGCTGAGTATATTGCTGCTTCACATGCAGCAAAGGAGGCTGTGTGGATCAAGAAGTTCATTTCTGAACTTGGTGTAGTTCCCAGTAGCTGTGATGCAATTGAGCTTTATTGTGACAATAATGGAGCTATTGCACAAGCTAAGGAGCCCAGATCACATCAGCGGTCCAAGCACATACTGCGGCGCTTCCATCTCATACGAGAGATCGTACAGTGAGGAGATGTGAAGATTTGCAAAGTACCAACTGAAGACAACATAGCTGATCCACTGACTAAGGCCCTTTCTCAGCAGAAGCATGATGGTCATGCTAGGTCACAAGGACTGCGTTTCCTTGGTGACTGGCTCTAAGTGCAAGTGGGAGTCTGTTGGTATGTATGCCCATAGAGAAAGTCATATGATGATTGTAATGGGATACTTTGTAAATGATTTGAATAATAATAAAGGCAATTTCCAATCTATACGTTTAAACTGTTTTTGAGATGATGGTGTAACATGATAGATGTCTAAAGATTGTTTTACTCAATGACGTATGCTTTTGGGTTGAGGACCTAAACGATGAGATCATACGGATGCTAAGAGTATTCTTTCTTATTTAGTCCCTAGTCGGTTGTTATTGTGGAAATAACCATAGACATCAATAACACTAAAGACTAGATTGTGTGTTGGTTGATGACAGAATCTCATTAGTCATGATATGGTGATATCAAACCAAGCACATAGGTACTTGTTAGAGAACAAGGTACCGGACAGACCCACCGTGAGAGTGACACATGGAACCATGACTTGGTAGTCACAGTCAGCTCTCACAGTGATGGTGGTGAGTGTGATTCTTTGACCTGAAATCACTACACTCAACACATGTCGTTGGGTACACTTTGACATCATCAAACGCAGTCCTGAAACATGGGTTGTTATAAAGGTGATGATTGGGTGGCTTTGACACATGGGGCTTTTGAGGGGTGAGTGATAGATATGGGATATGTCCCTCCTAAGGGAGTTTGATATCCTTGGTCACTTGATGAGTAGGATTGAGAAAGGCATGCGCATGCACGTGTGAATCAATATGTGATATTGATGTCATACACATCTCACTCAGTCTACTCTAAGATCAAGGAAATGAATGAACATTGACAGGATGACTGTTCCATGCCTCGAGTTCATTCTGGATATCAGTGAAAAAGGAATTATACATTCACTGTAACACCATTCACGGATTGTAGGATGAAAGTTGTTCTCCAACTTTCTACTTTCACTTAGGTAGCAATGATGTGTGACTAGGCACCGCTCTTTGCTTGTGAAGTCATAAATGTTATGGACTTTCACTGCCAACGTGAAATGGACCTGCAGGGTCACACACATAGGATTTAACCTGGAAGAGGAGTTTTGTCCACAAGCAATGTTTAGATTGATTACTAAAGGAGTTTAGTAGTTCAATTAAACACTCAATTAATTGATAGCTCAATATCATAATGTTCAAGGTGTTGGACGCATTGATTGGAGTATCAGATTGATTGAAATCGCATTTGACTTATTCTGCACAATCTGCATTCCCAACCGATCGGTTCATGTGATGAACCGGTCGGCTGAGGTTGCTGAACCGGTCGGCTCAATTGTTGAACTGATCGGCTCATGCACAGAGTGAAACGACCGGTTCAAGTGTTGAACCGATCGGTTCAACTGGTGCAATCGAGCAACTTGGGAAAGTAGGATTGGTGAGAATTTTCCTTTCGTTTCAATTGCCCAATTCGATTGGGAATAATATTGGTATTCGATACCAATTGGGAAAGAAACAAGGAAAGTCAATCGGGAACCAACCTGGAACCCCAACCGACCGGTTCATGAGTGAACCGATCGGTTCAAGGGTCCCAAACGATCAGTTCAGTGGTGAACCGATCGGTTCAGGTCCCCAACCGACCGGTTCACTTGTGAACCGATCGGTTCAGGTTGCGAGATGGCTGCTTTTTGTGGAAAATCCCGAACCCTTCTACTCCTGCTTTAGTCCCGTATTGCCGGGCACAGAGAACCCTGTCCCATGACCCGCCTATATATAGGGGTATTGGGGGCTTCTCAGAGTACAACTCAGTGCAAGTTGATTGCTCTGCAAAGTTGTCGTTCTCTCTGGTTTTGGTAACCGAGAGAGAGCCCGAGCAAGTGCTTCCCGCAAAGGGAGGTGCAGGAAGGGAAGGACAACTGCAGTTGCAATTGATAGCAGGAGAGTGTGTTGGCAACTAGTACGTCAACAGGAGGGTGCGACTCCTTCCACTTCCTTGTGGGACAAGGAGAGTGGAGTTCCGGCTGGTCCGTGTGGACTGCTTCAGAGGCGGGAGGTCACTGTCGCTTAGGAGGACAACTGTCATCTGACAGTCCGGTAGGAGGAGGACTCTTCAGTCCCGGTGCGACCAGGAGCTGCACAGACACCGTCCAAGACCGGAGGTGAAGACCGTGCAAGGCGCGTGGTATTGTCGCCGAGCAAGCCTCAGGACAAGGTATGATTCACAAACCATCTTTCCTATTATATAGATGTTGACGCGATTCCTTTTGTTTCGGGTTTGGGGAGAAATTTTTTTTTGTTTCCGCTGCTTCTCTGCCTCCTCCAAAACCCAACAGATTTGAGGTAGTCGAGCTTTTACATTTATAACCCGAAACCTTCTAGGCCCCCACAAATTTGTTTACGGGGTCGAAGTAGATATACGGGGTCGAACACAGGGACAAGGGTGGTAGTGTTGAGAGCGCGGAATCGACACGCTACACTCCGGAAAGGAAAAGAGATGATAAAATTCCCAAAAGGGAACAGCATAACAAGATCGATAAAACAAAAGAAAACCCTTCTCCAACTGGAGTTACAAGGAAAACTTAGGTTTTAAGCATTTATCAGTTTTTAGGGATTTTCATGCAACAGAAGCAGAGAGATAATACTAAAGCTAAAGCAAGGTACCAAGGAGAAAACTTCGATAAAACAAGCGGCACCAGAAACATCATGTACCCCTCCTCTCAGAGCGGGTACCTCTAATCAAGCATCAACACCTCTCTCGAGGTTGCTGGACTTAAATTAGAGTGGAAAGGTTGCTAAAGCAACTCTGATTCTGGGCACTCTTGTACTCCAGAATCGGACCAAACACTAGAGCCACAACACCTCTCTCGAGGCTGTTAAAACGGGAAAACACGATTCGGTAGCTAATCGAAACGCGATCCAAGCATGCAAGCTAGAGTTTGGATGTTAAACATAGCAATCATCCAACAAGAGTACCAAACATAGAGCAGTAGATAATTAACTCTTCTAATTCCATTAGCATATAAAGGTTTGATTACATTGCAAAAGTAAATGAAGAAGTAAATGACTGGAATAATAAAGATAAATGTCACCTTCTTGATATAGAAGGACGAAAGACTACAGCGGACCCTCCAGCCCGATACCGGGCAGGACACTAGCCCGATACAACCATGTCGGGCGACACACCCTCTCAGGCGACACGCCATGACGGGCGGACTGTATCGTGCGAGAACCCTGGCCCGATACGCTCATGTCAGGCGGCACCCTCTTGGGCGACACGCCGTGACGAGTGTCACGTATCGGGATTTGGTATCGTGTTGGGTTAGATCGATGCTTCTAGTATCGGTCACTTATGTCGGGGATCCATGTCTGCCGATATCGGCCTGCAGTGTTGCCCATGACGACCCTAAGTGAACCATTCCCTCCCTCTCAGGATGCGGTAGTGCCCACTTGGAATCGCCCGACACAAGCACTGAGGCATGATACCCTAGCTCTTCGCAGCTTTCCTGAGGTGACTGGCGCAGGGTCCCGATCTGTTCCGAACTTTCTTTTCGGCTTCCTATAGCTGCTATTTATAGGCAGCGGTTGGGGAAGTTATGGTGCTCAGGGTGCCACGTGTCCTTCTTTAGCTCTTATTATCATGGAGTCGGTGGACGGCCGATATCAGTATCGCCCGGCACAAGGACGTCGGCTGTCGGTGGACGTGACGGGTGGCACCTGCCGGTGGGTGGCCTGTGTCACGCGACAAGCTTCGGTTGTCGTGGCTAGCCCAACCCCCTGTTGGGTAGATAGGCGTATCGTCCATTAGTCCCTCCTTGCGCGGCATCCTTATGTCGCGCGTCCGTGTATTGCGCTACCCTGTCGGGCAGTGTGCATATCGGCCGGCTGGAAGGCCGATGCAGGTGGAATCATGTTTGTGGGCCGGGACGGCTTATTGATGGCAAATGAGTCCAAAATGAAGGCAAACTCAGCAAAAGATGGAAATATTGAATTAAGAGCGTCGTTTGGCCAATTATTGCAAAAGTACATATAAAAGGAGAGGAAAGCAGTTAAAAGGGCAGTTTTGATAACAAAATAAGGGTCAAAAACATCACAAAAATTGGTGTTATCAGTATGCTTTTGGGTTGAGGACCTGAACGATGAGATCATATGGATGTTAAGAGTATACATTCTTGTTTAGTCCCTAGTCAGTTGTTATTATGGAAATAACCATAGACATCAATAACACTAAAGACTAGATTATGTATTGGTTGATGATAGAATCTCATTAGTCAAGATATAGTGATATCAAACCAAGCACATAGGTACTTGTTAGAGAACAAGTGTACCATACAGACCCACCGTGAGAGTGATACATGGAACCATGATTTGGTAGTCATAGTCATCTCTCATAGTGATGGTGGTGAGTGTGATTCTTCGACCTGAAATCACTACACTCAATACATGTTGTTGGGTACACCTTGACATCATCAAACCGATCGACTCATGTGATGAACCGTTCGGCTCAGGGATCCCAAACGATCGGTTTAGGTGTGAACCGATCGGTTGAGGTCACAAAATGACCGTTTCAAGGATGAAATGATCGGTTCAGCTAGCGCAGTTGGTTGTTTTGTGGAAAATCTCAAACCCTTCTACTCCTTCTTTAATACTGCATTGCCCGGGGTAGAGAACCATGCCCTATGACCCTCTTATATATAGGGGTATTAGGGGCTTCTCGAAGTACAACTCAGAACACCAGTTTCTCTGAAAATTTTTCATTCTCTCTGGTTTTGGTAACTGAGAGAGCCTGAGCAAGTGCTACCTGATAAGGGAGGCACAACAAGGGAAAGACAACTACAGAAAGGCAACTGGTTGTAGGAGAGTGTCTCAGTGGCTAGTGTGCCGACATGAGGGTGCAACTCCTTCCAATTCCTTAGGGACAAGGAGATTGGAGTTCCGGGTGGTCCGTGTGGACTACTATAGAGGTGGGAGGACAGCTGTCAATCCCGACAGTCCCGGTGAGACCAGGAGCTGCACAGACACCGTCCAAGACCGGAGGTGAAGAACACGCAAGCCGCGAGGTAACTTCGTCGAGCAAGCCTCGGGACAAGGTACACCTCCACAAACCATCCTTCCTATTGTATAAACGTTGACGCGATTCCTTTATTCTAGGTTTGGGAGAAGAAATTTTTTGTTTCCGCTGCCTTCTTTGTCTCCCATAAAATCCAACATAATCTGCATCACTATAAGCTGTAAGAGTAAAGTCTCTTGACTTGGGATACCATAGACCAAAATTTGAGGTTTTGTCTAAGTACCTTAAAATCCTCTTAACAACTATAAGATGTGATTTCTTAGGATTTAATTTAAAGTAATTACATAAGCCAATACTAAACATTATATCAGGTCTAGAGGCAGTTAAGTAAAGTAAACTTCCAATCATACCTCTATATAGATTCTCATCTACCTGTTCACCTTCTTCATATTTGTCAAGTTTGGCGCGTTTGACATGGGTGTGTCCATCGGCTTGGTGTTCTCCATCCCAAAGCACTTGAGTAACTCACTTGTGTACTTTCCTTGGTTGATGAAGTTCTCATCTTTAATTTTCTTGATTTGAAAGTCGGGGAAGAATGTGATCTCACCCGTCATACTCATCTCAAATTCACTCTACACGAGATCTCTAAATTCTTTGCAAAGATCAAGGTTAGTTCTGCCAAAAATGATATCATCAACATAGATTTGAATGATAAAAAAATTGTTAGAAGTGTTCTTTAGAAACAAGGTAGAATCTACTTTGCTCATGATATACTCAAGATCTAATAAAACGATCTTTAATGTCTCATACCAAGCTCGAGGTGCTTATTTGAGTCCATAGAGTGCTTTTTGCAACAAATAAACATGGTTAGGTAAATTATCATGTTCAAAGCTCGGAGGTTGTGCAACATACACTTCCTCCTCAATTGTACCATACAAAAATGCATTTTTAACATCCATTTGATAAATAAGAGAATTTTTATAACTGGAAAAAGTAAGTAACATATGAATCGACTCAAGTCTAGCTATAAGTGTATATGTTTCATCAAAATCTACACCAACCTGTTGATTGTAGCCTTGAGCCACTAACCTTGATTTGTTCCTTACCACTTTGCCGCTTTCATCTAGCTTGTTGCAGCATACCCACTTGGTGCCAATGATCTTTCTATCACTTGATCTTGGCACTAGGATCCATACTTTGTTCTTTTCAAATTTCTCTAACTCTTCTTTCATAGCTAAAATCCATTCATCATCTCCAAGACCTTCTTTGACGTTCTTTGGCTCAAATTGTGAGATGAAGGTGTTGTTGGCTTTTTCTTTATTGAATGCAGCCTGTGTCTTCACTCTTTCAAATGGATCACCTAAAATAAGCTCTTTTGGATGATTCTTTGCAAATCGGGAGTTGGATCCTTCTTCTCTTCATTTTCTCGTCTTCTTGAATGACCACCTCTTTTCCCTTTTGGGTGAGGTTGATTTCTTTTAGAATAGGAATTACCTCACCTAAAACATCATCATTTGGAATAATATCTTTTGGAATAGAGGTGTTAGTCTCAATAAACTTGACATTTATGATTTCTTTTACTTTAGCAAGATCAACATTAAATATACTCTATAAGCCTTTCTAGTAGTGCTATAGCTAAGAAAGAAATCCTTGTAAGATTTTGGATCAAACTTGTTGAGAGAATCTTTTGTATTCAAAACAAAACAAGGACATCTAAAAACATGGAAATACTCGATAGAAGGCTTTCTACCATGCCATATATCATAGGGGGTTTTCTTTAAAGAAGGATGTGTAAAAACCTGATTTTGCACAAAACATGAGGTATTGATGGCTTCCTCCCAAAACTTCTTTGGAGTGTCATACTATAAAAGCATGATCCTAGCCATATACTATAGTGACTTATTCTTCCTCTCTACATCCTCATTTTGTTGAGGTGTTTGAGGTGAAGAGAATTTATGTGCATAGCAAGATTCTTGAAAAAAACATTCACAAGATCATTTTCAAATTCTCCCCCATGATCACTATGGGTGGAAATGATCCAGAAAGAAGCTTCATTCTCAACTCATTTACAAAAACTTAAGAAAACATCAATCTTATCACTCTTGGAAATGAGAAAGAAGGTCCAAGTATATCTAGACAAATCATCGACAATAACAAGGCAATACTCGGAACCATGAAGTGATTGACTTCTCATTGGTTCAAATAGATCAATGTGAAGAAGTTCAAGAGCTCTCTTAGTACTAAGGACTCCTTTGGATTTGAAGGGGGACTTGGTTTTCTTTCTTTGGGTACAAGGCTGGCATTCCTCATCCTTTTCAAAATCCAATTTGGGAAGTCCCTTGACCAAGTCCTTTTTGCTCAACTTCTTGAACTGATGCATATTTACATGACCAAGCTGACTATGCCAAAGAGAAATATCATTCAAACTGAGTACTAGGCATCTACCAACAACAAGCTTAATAGATTCAATCACAATTAAATAAATATTACCACTTCTAGTTCCCTTATACATGACTTGATGGTGAGGGAATCTAGAACCAAGCATTCAAAATAAGTAAATATCACAAGGTAACCATTATCACATAATTGACTTACGCTTATTAAATTGTGATGTAGGCCATCAACAAAAAGAATATTCTTGATACACAAGGATTCACCTACATCACCTTCACCTTTAACCTTACCTTTCTTGTTGTCCCCAAAGGTAACCGAACCTCCTTTCTTTTTGATGAGTTGTTGAAATGGCTTATATCACCTGTCATATACTTAGTGCAACCACTATCAATAACCCATCTACCTTTTTCATGTAAGAAAGGAGAGTGTCGATTCCCAACTTAAACTTTGGGATCCAGAGTTAGCTTGGGGACCCATTTCATCTTTGGGTTGGACCCCTTAGGCTTGTAAGGATAATAAGTAGAGTAATGATCATCACACTTGCAATGAGAAAAAATCATAGGGTTCTTAGTGCTGGAAGACTCTCCAATGAAAAAGGAGGTTTCCTTACTCTTTTTCTTACCTTTGGCTTTGGTCTTGCCCTTAGGTACTCCCCCTACAAATCCCAAATCACTAGTACCACTTTGTTTAGTAGAATGGTCAATGATTTCAATAAGGGAGTTTTTCCCTTTGAGAAATTTCTACAGAGAGGCTCTAAGTCTATGATTGTCATCATTAAGAGATATGATAGTATAAGACAAACTAGCAATATCATCTCTAGCATGAACAAGGTCGGCCTCCAAACAGAGGGCTTTAGTCAAATAAGAATCTTTCTCAAGAGAAATAGAAGCAACATCATTACTAAGCAAGATAGGTCTAGAAGATAAATCAACCTAGAATTTTTAGATTTAAGCACTTGAATTTCCTTAAGATAAACATCCCTCTCATCTCTACAAACATCAACAATAAGCTTAAATTTAGCATTTTCAATTTTAAGAATTTCAAGCTCATTTAGGCACTTTTGGTTATCTTCCTAAAGAGTTTCAATGGTCTTAAGGTAAACACCATTCTCTACTTCAATTCTATTGTATTGGATTTCAATATCAAGATATTGGCCTTGCAAGTTTACAAATGCTCTCAAGATGATTTTTCTCATTTAGCTCAGGAATTTCAACTTTACCATACAAATCATCAATAATTTTTCCTAACCTTTTTCATTTAGATTTACATTTAGCAAAAGAAGAATGGGTAGAAATAAGAATATCAATAAGAGCTTCCTTAGATAACTCATGCAAGCTTACCTCACTTACCTAACCAATTTCTTCACTAGTAGAGGCCTTGAGTGCAAGGTGGCACTCTCCATCTTCTTCAGAGTTAGAGCCACTTGAGGATGATTCCTCCCAATCTGCATGAGTTACATTCTTATGTCTTTTCTCCTTCTTTTCCTTCCTCTTACACTTTCTCTCCTTCTTATACTCTTCCTCCTTCTTGGAGCTGCCCTTGTAGTTGACTTTCTTGATTTAGGATATTCACTCGTGTAGTTTCCCTTTTTTCCACACTTGTAGCATCTAGGAGTAGAGGATAATTGCTTTCCCTTAAAGTGCTTGCCCTTAATGTAGTTGGCTTCATGCTCACTAGTGCCATCATCTTCACTAGAGGAGGAGGGAGATATCTAGCAAGCAAGTTGTTGCTGAAGGATGACCGCCTCTACTTGTGCTATGAAAGCACTATCTTTGATCTTCTTGGCTTCCTTCTCTTCTTGCTTGGCTTCTTCTTCTTGCTTGTCAAGCCTTGGCTCATGATCTTTGAGGTTTCCAATGAGCTCTTCGGTTGGGATGTCACCAAGGCTCCTCACTTTTTTAATGGAGGTCACCTTTGACTCCCATCTCTTTGGTAGAGTCCTCAAGATCTTGGAGTTGATTACACCTCTATCCAAAGTGTTGCCCTAAGCAGCTAGGCCATTGATGATCACATTAAGCCTAGAGTACATCTCCATAATCCCTTCTTTCTTGCCCATCTTGAAGTTATCTAGAAGGATGTTCACCACGTATATCTTAGCCTCCTTGACTTGCTTTGTGCCCTCATAGGCAGTGTCCCAAGAAGAGATGTGGTTGAAATCTGTTGGGGTAAGGGCTTCATAGAGGATTCTTATGGATTTGGCATTGAGCTAGGCTTCTTTTAATGCAGCTTCATTCCATGTTGAAACAGCTCCGGTTGCTCTTGTATGGTGTTACCATCACCTTCCACATATCAAATTTCATCCCTTGAATGTAGAATTGCATACGCCTCTTCCAATACAGAAAGTTGGTGTTGTCGAACACCAGAGGATGCATGGAGAAGCCTCCCTCTAAGTTGAGTGAACCAAGTAGGTCGTTTCCCATCTTCTTGTCTCATGGGAGATTATTGGAGAAGATCCTTAGCTCAGATACCACTTGTTGGATCTAGGTATCTAGAGGGGGGTGAATAGAGCTTTAATATTCTCACAAGATAAGTTAGACCTTCAAATTATATCAATACAAACCAATAGCTTAAGAGCACTTTGAATTCCTAACTAAGCAAGCATAGTAAGGATGAGAGAAATTGAAACATGCACTTGGACAAGGTGGTTTAGAGTGGTTCCACTCTCCAAACTAGGAGAGAGTCAATCCACTACCTAGAGGTCAACCTCTAGGACTTTGCAATATGTGTATAGTTATATTCATTCATAAGAGATACAAGGAGACCACCACACATCCAAGGACTTACCTATTCAAGATAAGAGTCTTCCACCTACATAAGGACTTATTCACTTGATCAAGATATCTTCATCCTTCAACAAGGACTTAGCCACACTTGCATCAAGTCTTTGGCCTTGAATGAATTTGCCCACTCTTCTTGAATCTTGGCCTTTCCCTTCTCCTTTACCTAGAGTAGATATTCACCTCTTCTTCAACCTTGAAGAAGAACAGAAACAACTTCACCTTCACTCAGAATCTCAACCTTTTCTTCTTTGAGAAAGGGGGTAGGGAAGATGGAATGGAATGACAACTTTACAAGAACATGAAAGTAGATCTCTTACAATTAGCCTAACTCACTCATAATCACAAAATGTTATGTAAATGAGAGAGAGAAAGGGACTCAAGGAGTTGCAACACACTCAACTATAGCAAGGACTTAGAATAGCATGATTGAGCAAACTTGGAATGAACTCCAAGCGGTCCTATTTATAGTTGGGGGTCTTCCCTTGAGTGTGGGATCACTTAAGGGTGAAATATAACCAATTTCCAAGTTACAACGAATCTATTCTCACTCAAAACAACTCACCAACGGTTATAATCACTTTCTCTACATTTTCTGTACAGTACATTTGGTTGAGTTTCAATTAAGATAACTCGACTGATCCACTAACTGACAAAAACAATTTCCAAACTATCTGTTGAGTTTATTCTGGGAAACTCAACCAATGAGTCAGTATTGATTTTTCTTAGTTGATCGATTGGTCGAGTTATGTGAGTATGCAACTTGACCGACTGGTATCTTCATAAAATCCATCATTGGAACGATTGAGTTTCCAACTCGACCGATAAACAACCTATGACAAATTTTATAAATTGACATTTGAGTGATCAAACATTGAAACTAAGTATCCCTGGTTTTTTCTTATCTTAGTTACAAGTCATATCATCAATACAAGTGATTACAAAAATCATCTAAGGTCGTTTGGAGTGATTTCCTAAAATGTGCAATTGCATTGCTTTTGACTTGAACTTGGACAAGCTAGGGCTTGTGTAATTTGATCCTTTTCATGAACCTAAATCCTGAAAACAATCTTGAACAAGCATATTAGATATATAGGAATGGAATGGTTAAGTCATTATCAAAATATGGGCAATGTATAACTCTTAAGTCAACAATAACTATAGTTTCTGACAGAGGTCCACATTTTTCTAGTTAGTTTTGGGAACATCTATGTTCAGCGGCGGGAACACAATTGAGGTTCAGCACAGCTTTCCACCCATATACGGATGGCCAGTATAAAAAGATTGTTCATACATTAGAGGATATCTTGAGTGAATGTGTGTTATAGATTCTTGGTAGTTGGGATGTACCCTTGATCCTAATGGAGTTTGCCTACAATAACATCTATCAGAGAAGCATAGACATGGAAACTTATGAGGCCATGTATGGGAGACATTGTCAGTCTCCACTTTGTTGGTATGAGACAAATGAGTATCAAATCTTGGGTCCTAAGCTTATACAAAACATTACAAAAAAGATTAAAGTGATACAACAATAGTTGAAGGCAACACATGATAGACAGAAATCTTATGCAAATAATCATCACTCCCCATTAGAATTCCAAGTGGGAGACAGAGTGTATCTCAAGGTTTCTCCTTGGAAAGTTTTGCTAAGGTTTGGGAAGAAGGGTAAGTTGGCTCCTAGAGTTATGGGACCATACCCTATCTTGGCTCGAGTTAGAAAGGTGGCATACAAGTAGAGATACCGCCAGAATTGTATAGGTTGCAAAATGTTTTCCATATCTCCATGCTAAGAAAATATCACCCAAATATAGAGCAGACATCCAATGTTCTATGTTCAGCCAGTGGAGGTTAATTAGATGAGGATGCTTCCTATGTTTAGTGTCCTATGTTGATCCTAGATAGAAGGGTAAAGAAGTTGAATAAGAAGGATATAGTGTTATTGAAAGTTCTATGGCATCACCATGGTGTATAGGAAGCCACATGGGAGTTATAAGATGAGATCCATAGAAAGTACACGTCTCTCTTTGTGTAGGATTTTGGGGATGAAATTCATTCTAGGGGTTTGTAGATGTAAGACCCCTGACCTTGCTTAAAGTGTTAAAAATTCTTAATTGACATAATGGAGTTCTTTGAACCTTAATCTAACCTTGTGATAACTTTTTATATCATGTTAAAAGCTTAAGTTTCAAACTTGGTCTAGCTTGGACATTGTTTGTGTATGTTATGCAATTTTATGTAAATTTTAGACTTTCCTACAATTTACCGACATGAGATGTTTTTCTTTCAATTTTTTACATGAATTATGATCCTTAGATGTTTTCTTATCATTCTTGAGCTTTTTGGGACATTGGGTTCCTAGTTGTATCTTGTTTTGGTGGTGTTTCTCTTCAATGGTGACTTAGGGTTTTACCCTTCATGGATGAGCTACCTATGGGAGCCATTAACTGATGGATCCCCCTGTTTGGTTGATATCCAATGGTCAGTAACAGGTGGTGACAAATGATGGTCACCTATAGTGGAAGTATGTCAATATTTTTCTTGTTTAGGTTCACTTGGATCGGTGGTTCACTGAAAAGAGATGGTCAATCGATGGTTCTCCACTTAAGTGACTAGTGTTCTAAATAACCAATAGTTCCTTTGCTTGGAGGTCAATGGTTGGCCTAGAGATCCAAAAACTAATGGTTATGTAGGTATCCATGAGAGGTGGAGCTACTTTTGTATGGTCGTGGAAGCTCTTAGCCATGGACACATGGAGGGCAACTTGGACACCTCAAGCTTCTCTCTTTCCTTATCCATACGTTTTATATATCTATCCTTTAGCTCACAAATGAAACCTATGTACTCTTATCTCTTCCCTCCTCTATATAGATTCATCTTCCCCTTCTTGGTGATGAACAAAGTTCCCAAGGAATAATAAGGTATCCGACCTTCTTGGCTAAGCATCTAGGGTTTCAGTTTGTTCTCTTCTAGGGTTTGTGGAGCTACCCTTGTTGTTTCCGACCTAAACTAGTAAGTATATCCTTCTCTCCTTTGTTTCATGTGTTTTTCTTCTTCCTCCTACCTTCTTCCTAGATGGAACCATGTTGTTCAATTGAGAATTTTGATCTAAAGCTCAAACAACCTACCTTTCTTGTTCCTTATGCTCAGGGTTTGCTTCTCTTGGGGAGAAAGGTGCTAGTTGGCTGATTTTAGATATTTTACTAGGGTTCTTTACCTTCTTTGCTTGAGTTTTCTCATTGCTTGAGTTTGATCTTCTTTCTATAGGTGAGTTTTATAATCCTCTTCACTTTTATCGCTTACTACAAGCTTTTTTGCTCAAGTTCTTGCTCAAAAACGATGATCTAATCATAGAGAATTTATGTATGCCTAGAGTTTTGATTTTAATGATGTTTCTTACTTAGTTTCTAGTTCTAGATGAATCTGAAACCATGTGCATGACTTCTTGAGATATGGGAAGTCTTGGTTCTTGGTTACATACCAACCAATGGTGCTAAGTACCTACCAAACGATAGCTTATACTTAGTGTTTTTAGGCTGATTTTCACTTTATACATGAAGCGATGGATGACCCAACACTAGAACAAATAGAGTTGTCTTCTTGATAACCTATGGTGATGACCAATAGTGAAAATCAATGATGTCAACCGATGGTCACAACTTAGGTCAATTTTAGATTCCTTTGAAATATTATCAACCGATGGTTTAGTGCCCTAGCGGTAGCATGAACTGATGTTGGCATTAGCTCAACATCCGATGGAGACAAATGATGGTAGTGTTGACCCTATCAACTAATGGTGGTCTAGGAGTCCACAACCAATGGTGAGACTAGGACTCAAATGTTGCTTCAACTAAGCCCTAAACTGATGGTTACTTTAGTTATAAGATCTAAGGATTAAACCTACATATCACTCGATGGTTTTGAAATGTTAAACTTGATCCAATGGTTGTGATTGGATGCTTCAACATCCAATGGTTTGGAATGAAGCCTATTGTATAATATGTTGATCCTAATGATGTGAATTTGAGGGTTCAATCCCCTTTAATTTGTAGTCTTACCTTTGCCCTCGTATAAATATATTTGATAGATCACCATAATAAGAAGATGCATAACTCTAATGAGATTTATCTTGTTATACCTAACCCTAATGTGACTAAGTGATGGTGAGTGATTGTAATCAACACTCTTGAATGATTCTTAAGTTAATGAATTAATCTTCTATTATTGATTGGAACTCCTATATGGTGACATTTGAACATCACTGCTTCTTTCTATGTTAAACTTATATGCCACCTGTGTGTTGATGACTTATTGAGCTTTATTTCAAAGTATAGAAAGATAATAATGAACTTATAGGGATTGGGGTGATGGTATTAATGACCTTTGGGCATGGTTGAGCCCTATTGGAGGTGTTATCCTCTTTATAAACATGATAAGGGTTGGAACCCTAGATTACCATAATGTGGAATTTGTATCTTGCGGTGGTATGTCGATTAGTATAGTCTCATGAAATTCAGTAAACAAGTGTTTTGTGATAATGTTATTTAGATTTACACTCAAACATTTTATAACTTATAAAGTTGATATACTTATACAGATGTTAGAAATGAATTAGGTTTCGTGTGTCCACTTGTATGATCACTACTACAGAAATGCCTTTTAGCGTCGGTTGTTTAACCCCCTTTGGCGTCGGTTTCTGAGCGACGCCTATGTGGGCGCCGCTAAAGGTCGAACACTTCGGCGTCGGTTTTTTAACCGATGCCTATTTAACGTACAGGCGTCAGTTGTTTATAGAACACTGACGCCAAAAGGGTTCATGCCACAGAAAACGACGTCATCTAGGACACATTCTGCGTCGGTTATCTACTAAAAGACCGACGCCTATATGGAATATAGCGTCGGTGTTTAATTGGTAACCGACGCAGAAAGTGTCCTAGATGATGTTGTTTTCTGTGGCGCGACACATTTGGCGTCGGTGATCAACTAAACAACTGACGCTATATGTATTATAGGCGTCGCTTTTACACTAACAGCCGACGCCATTTCCAGTACGGCCGTGGCCACATTAGGCGTCAGTTTTGTTCAAAAAAACGACGTTGTAGGTCTTTGCTGACGGTTTTCTGTAAATAACTGGCGCCTATATCTTTTTTTTCATATCAGTTTGCAGGCCTGCTGTGGCTGGTCAGCAGGATGAGAACCTGCAGTTCAGTTTTTTGAACTGCAGGTTTACGACATCCATTGATATCAGCCTACAAACAGGCCACAAACCTACAAAATTAACAAAAAAAATTCACACAAGTAGATACATTCAGACATCAATTCAATTCTCACATTCACACATATAGAAACATTCAAATACATGTATTAACATTCAGAAATATTCATTTACAAAGTATCATTCAGTATCGCTATCAACATCCCAATTATATCTTACAATTGCCACTGCTTGTATGGCTTTTTCCCATTCTTCTCTTATTTCATTTAATGCTTCCATCGTATATGGAGCATGTATATTTTTTAAGCGTTTACCTATAGTGTGGTCAGTTTTAAACACCTGCAAAGAGAATGATGTATATATAAGTAATAATATAAAAATAAGATTGATATATTTCATACTAACTAATGCGACTATATATAATACCTCATGTATGGTATCGATGTCCAATGCGGCATGTTTGATAATCATCTGCTTAAATCACATCACATAGTATGTGCATGCCCATCCATTGTCTTGTGTAGCGCACTATAAATTGAAACATACAAAATAATACAACTAAGAACAATTCACATCAATAATATATACATTGGAGTCGGGAACTTACTTGTACGTTCTGCCAATTTATTGGCTGGTTCTTTTTCCTTGGGACCATTCCTCCAGCCTTTTTGAATGCATCTAAACCCCTACATGTTAATATAACACAGTAAATTGCATAAGTAAATAGTAATGTAATAACATATGTTAACAGATACAAAAATGAAATATTTCTCACCAAAATAATGGCATTCTCATTACGTGTCTAATTTTAGTATTTAATGTACTTCCCGCGGGATCTAGATAATAAACAGTGAACGTCCCGGGGACAATAACTAGTAACTCCCAATGTCTACCGCTAGAGGTAAAAAGTTAACAATTAATAACTCAAAATGCACAATAAAAATGGAATTTTCTTAAGTCCAAATTATAAATAAAGTAAACTTACTTGACATTGAATGGAGCTATTATTATCGTCTTCTTTTGCTGACCAAAATATGTAAAAGCATCTATACAGTATTGTTGAACACTATCAGGGTCTTTAGCTACCATACTAATCAATGATGGAATCAAAAATCCCACATGATCAAATGCAAATTGTTTGCATTGATCTTCGACTAAGTAGCTGCAAAACATGTATTACGTATGCATTAATATATAAGAAACTAGATCACCGGATCTTACAAAAGGTATATGGATGTATAAACAAGATCTCACCTTATCCATGTCTCTATCATTGATGTATTCAGCCAAGCATACATAAACAGCTCAATAATATCTTGTATAAATAAAGAGATATCGTATGATTGACCTGCATAATCTGCATCTAAAGAAACAATTATAGGGCAATGTATATTATGTTCCCATAGCCAACATGCCATTCCCCTACAAGAAGGACCTAACGGGTATGTTAGGTCAGTTGGAACCCAACTTGGTAATGCGGGAAGTGGAGGTGGAGGCCTAGGTGCTCCTGGTGTCTTCTTTTTAACCTGTATATATAATTTCAGATCAGTTGACCTCATATATACACATTAACAGTCTAAATCAATGTAAATTTATCTTACAATTTCAGTAGTGTAGACGACATCTACTTTGGGCCACAATATGACCTCGCCTTCTGCCTCACCAAGTGTATCAATATCTGGGTGGGCATATGGAAACACAACTTCCCTCCAATCTGGTAATACACATATCGGGCTCACACGAATGTAGCCCTGTGGCATTGGAGTCCCATGAAACGTTGCCCCAGGAAGGGACTGGTAAGCCTGCACATCTGCAACAACATAGTCTTGCATTCTTAAGCGGCATGGCTTCAATGCCTAAAAATTTACGTAAAGAATGTTATACATATATACATATCATCTTGAAAACATATCATCTTGAAAAGACTAGCTACAATGTCATAAACAATACTTACAGCAGACGTGTTAGGTGATGGGTCTCCAGGATTACTCGCAGTCTGTGCATCAGGAGAAGAGTGGGTCGCCATAGGCTGATTGGAAGCCTGAGATGCCTGCCACCGCAGCAATTCTTCCTTGACCTTCTCAGCAACTACATCGTTGACCTTCTTAGCAACTATATCCTCGACTCTCTTATTCTCCTATACATGGATAAAAGAAACATTAGCTTCTTATTATTGAATTTCCTTTTGCAGTAACATTCTAAAAAAAGAATAGGTTACCTCTTCTTGAGAAAGTCCTGCTCTGGGTTTGCGCTGGGATGGCCCAAAGAATGCTTTGATGCCCACACCAACGCCTGCACCCCTAACACGTCCAGGATGCTCTGGGTTACCAAGAGCAACTGTCAATTCATCCCTTGTGCCCTGAGGGATGAATGTGCCTTGTTTCCTCTGCTCGTGCAGCTCCCGCTAATCACCATCAACAGAAATTAGTAAGTTAACACCACAAATAATCAATATTCAAACGATTGCTCTAAGAGTTGTATTTTACCATTTTTGCAGCCGCCTCAGCAGTTACAGGCTTCTTTATTTCACCCTTCTTGTTTTGCCTCCCAGCTATCCAGATATCATGGCGAGGCATGGGTGTGGCAGACTCCTGAGTAGGAGCAGACTCCTGAGTAGCCGCAGACTCCGCCTGTAGTCTTTGGCGAACGCTTGCATAGCCTTTTGGACCCATAGTGTGGTCATGCACATTCAGTGCACGCCTTGCTTTTTGTGCGTCACTGAGGGCCTAGTTAGTATGCACATTAATGATTTGGTTAGTAGCACTAAATGTTAATCTTGAATAGGTGAATACAATGTATATTAATTAAATTTGGAGTGACGCCTAATACCTTGAATTCTTCAGATTTTCTTGAACCAACAAAATTGTCCCAATCTTCTTTGTCCAAGAAGTTCCATTGTTCAAGGGCTGACTTCTTCTTCTTATCACCCTCTTTTATGTATTCTCTGTTCATATTTGTCCTATAATTCCTAAGCATCTTTCCAGCGCGTTGCATCACACTTTTACGATGCAACTTCTCATCCAATACAAACATATTCTGTAAAATAGAAATGTTATTAACTAGTATCCAAAATAGAATTGCAAATAATAGAATTTGTAATCTACAAAATAGAATTGCAAATAATAATAACTCACGCATAAATCCTTCCATATCAAGTCTTTTTTCCCCTGAGGAACTTTATGCCAATTATCATACTTAACACCACAATGGCTCCGAGTGGTGCACCCAAGATAGTTTACAAAATTATTGCAGTTCACTCCAATTGCATTTCCTCCATTATCAAACTCCACAACCAATTTGGATCCACTGCCACTTAGCGCTATTAACTTCTTCAACAGAGTGATGCCCCTTTTCTTGTTAAGTGTTTGGTGCTGCGCATCAAGTTGCTCCAGTGCTTCAGTGGGTACATGTGCATCATCAACCTAAAATTTGACAAATATAAACACACTGAATTAGCTCAATATAGAAATATAGGATATATGACATAACTAGAAGATAATGAATTTTATAGAAATACAGGATATGTTTTTAGAACTTACATTGGTATCCTCACCATGCTCGTCATGGACAGCATGCTCATCATGGACTTCATGCTCATCATGGACATCATGCTCATCATGGTCAGCCATCTGAAAATGTCATTAAAAAGGCAAACATTTAGCATTTGTATTAACTAGAAAAAGGAAAACATTTAGCATTTGTATTAACTAGAAAAAGGCAAAGATTTAGCATTTGTATAAACATACATGTCTCTAAAATTGTGATCTTTTATCAATTAACAATCCTTCATTGTGATCTTCGCACACATATAAGTCATCATTAGCTTCATTATTTTGTGGAGTTGGCAACCCAACTGAGAATGGACTGGAGTCATCATACTTATCATAGTACTCTTCTTCATCTATAGGATCTTCAATGAACTGTCTTTTACCATGAAGAACAACCGACCATTTATCATTTACAGGATCATCGAAGAACAACCACTTCTCTTTGCAAATTATCGAGAGTATCAGGGTCAATAACTTTGCTACATAGACTGTTGAAAAAGAAACAAAGTCTGGTAATTGCAAACCTTACATGCTTCGGCAATATAGATCGAATTGCCACGGGCAATATTTGTTGCATTAGAGTGTGACAATCATGAGATTTAAGACCTATCAACTTCAGATCTTTCATTGATACCAATCTACGGATGTTGGATGAGTAACCATGTGGCACCTTAACATTTACCAAGCATTCACAAAAAGTTTTCTTCTCCTTTCTAGACAATGTGTAACAAGCGGGAGGTAAGTATGTTCTTTTATTACCCATTTCACGTAATTCTGTTAATTCTGACCTTATTCCCATTTCACGTAGGTCCAGTCTGGATTTTATCCCATCTTTAGTCTTACCTGGTATATTTAACAGAGTACCAATGATGCTATCACAGACATTTTTCTCAACGTGCATTACATCGATACAATGCCTGACTGTCAAAGAACTCCAATAAGGAAGATCCCAAAATATTGACTTCTTCTTGAATGAAGAATTGTCACTCTGTGTGGCCATACTACATTGTGATTTCTTACCGAATTCATTGACAATGTCTTTTACTCTTTCATAAACAACAACCCCTGGTATAGGTTTAGGTGCACTCCGTTCATCATTCCATCCATTAAATGCTTTGCGCTTCCTACGATACAGATGGAATTTTGAAAGAAACCTTCGATGACCAAGATATACAATCTTGCCGCCATGTTTTAGTCTTATTGAATCAGTGTTTTCTTCACATATAGGACACGCTTTAGCTCCTTTGACACTATATCCAGACAAATTCCCATATGTTGGAAAGTCATTAATAGTGCAAAACAACATAGTGTGCAAATGAAATGTCTCTCTTGCTGAAGCATCATAGGTCATCACACCTTCAGCCCAAAGTTTCTTTAAGTCATCAATCAAAGGTTCAAGATAAACATCGATATCATTTCTGGGTTGTTTAGGGCCTGATATCAACAACGACAACATAATGTACTTATTTTTCATACACATCTAGGGAGGAAGATTGTATATAACAAGCATGACTGGCCAAGTGCTATGTTGGCTGCTCAATGTCCCGTATGGATTCATCCCATCTGTATAAAGCCCAAGTCTTATATTCCTATCTTCTTCACCAAATTTGGGGTACAATAGATCAATCTTCTTCCACTGTGGGGAATCAGACGCATGTCGTAGGATCCCATCATTATTTTTCTTAACATCTGCATGCCACCTCAAATTCTTCGCATCTTTCAGATTTACAAACAAGCATTGAAACTGTGATATTATAGGTAGATACCACAACACCTTGGCAGGAGAACCAGTTTTAGACTCCCCCGAAGTCATCAATTTATATCGTGACGCACCACATTTTGGACAATCTTTCAAATCTACATAGTCCTTTTAAAATAATACACAATCATTCGGGCATGTGTGTATCTTCTTGGCCTCCATTTCCATTGGGCACAACATTTTCTTTACCTAGTATGTTGAGATTGGAAGCTCGTTTCCTTCAGGAAGCATTTCTTTCAACAAAGTCAACAATGAAGTGAAGCTTTTGTCGCTCCATCTATTGTTAGATTTCAACTTATACAATCTCAACATAGCGCTAAGCTTCATAAACTTAGCATAGCCTGTGTATAATGGTATCTCAGCATCATGCACAATGTTTCTAAAGATAGGAGGTGGATCGGTGTGCTCTACCCTACAACTATCCAGCATCGCATCAACGATGTCTGCTGGAACTGGTTCGTTCACATTTACGTCATCGGAGGCAATTTCTTCTTCCACCCAAGCACTGCTATCAACATTTGATTTTGAAATCTCTCCATGCCAGTGCCATTCTGTATAGCCTTGTACAATCTCATTGCACATGACATGACTTTTGATTTCCTCACCAGTGTTGACTTTCAAGTTGTTACCACAATGCCTACATGGACAGTAGAACCTATCTGTAGGTTTTTTTCCTATGTTCCTCGAAAATCTAATAAACTAATCAAGACCAGATATAAACTTTGGGGTGCAATGATTACGAATGGACATCCATGATCTATCCATTCTATGATCAAAGATAAAACAAGTATATATTAGGAAACAAGTATATATTAGGAAAAGATTAGGGTTCAAGAACAGTCCCAAACCGGGGACTATCCAAGATTTACTCCTAATGAGTCAATCTTGGACGGGTTTCTAGGCCAACAAACACATATGATGTCATTCTTATATATAATAAATGTGTACAACCTATCCCATCCTTGAACACCTAATCTCACTAGTAAGTGTATAATGTGTATTGGGTTTTCAAGAAAATTTCAGCAGCATTTCCCCGCTGTTCTCTAAGTACATATGTACTTAGAGAACAAACGGGGAAATGCTACTGAAATTTTCTCAAAAACCCAATACACATTATACACTTACATCCTAAGTGAGATTAGGTGTTCAAGAACAGTCCCAAACCGGGGACTATCCAAGATTTACTCCTAATGAGTCAATCTTCGACGGGTTTCTAGGCCAACAAACACATTTGATGTCATTCTTATATATAATAAATGTGTACCACCTATCCCATCCTTGAACACCTAATCTCACTAGTAAGTGTATAATGTGTATTGAGTTTTCGAGAAAATTTCGGCAGCATTTCCCCGCTGTTCTCTAAGTACATATGTACTTAGAGAACAAACGGGGAAATGCTACCGAAATTTTCTCGAAAACCCAATACACATTACACACTTACATCCTAAGTGAGATTAGGTGTTCAAGAACAGTCCCAAATCGGGGACTATCCAAGATTTACTCCTAATGAGTAAATCTTAGACGGGTTTCTAGGCCAACAAATACATGTATGTTGTCATTCTTTACAAATAATTTTAAATTTCAATAAAATACATAGTTACATATATGCATGTTCATACAATCATTATAATATAATTAGATTTGGGACAAAAACATATTAGAATTTATACATAATTCCAACTCTAATCAAATACATATAATGCATTTTTATCACAAGAATATAATCGATGAAAAAAAGTAGAGAAGGACCAACCTTGTCAAAGGGAAGAAGGCAGAGGCTCTGGTGGCTCTGGCTGGAGGAGTAGCTAGCAGCTACGTCGGTGGAGGAGTAGCTAGCAGTGAGGCTGGAGAAGATGGTTGCGGCGGCGTGACGGCGGTGGAGGAGCACCTAATCTCAGGAGTGGCGGCACTGGAGCACCTAATCTCAGGCGCTGGAGCAGCAGTGGCGGTGGAGAAGGGGGCGCGGCGGAGAAGGGGGCGCGGAGAAGGGGAAGAAGGCAACAGCAGGGGCGGCGGAGAAGGGGATGCGGCGGTGGTACAGCGGCACTGTCGTGGAGGAAGAAGGAGCTTTCGTGGAGGAGAAATCGGCGGCGTGGTCGGGCGACAGCAGAGAAGAAAAGGGAAATCGGCTCATGATGAAACAGAAGAAAGGGGAAGAGTCGGGCGATCGCGGTATATTAAGTTCCCAAATAGCGTCGGTTGTTTGAAACAACCGACGCCTAAACATCTTTAGCGTCGGTTGTTGGAAACAACCGACGTCCAATTGGACAATATTTACACAAAATTGTTTGGCGGGAACCACTTTCAGCGTCGGTTATAAAAGGATAACTGACGCTGAAAGTGACACTTTTCGTGCAAATTTTCATCACACATAGGCGTCAGTTTCTATCTACATAACTGACGCTGAAAGTGACACTTTTTTTGCGTGAAAATTGGATTTCGTGGGCGACTTTAGGCGTCGGTTTGTTATTAACAACCGACGTTGTATTCAAAGTGGTACCCGTGTCTGGCTAGTCTTCGAATATAGATCTTAGGAATCTGGTTCTCCTAGATCTTATATGGCATTGATTTTGACTCAGTAGTAGTCAGTTAGGACTTGAGTGGTATTCGTCAAATCCCTTAGGGCATAATCAAAGAGGTCATACGAATCGTGTAGTATATTTTCTAGGGTTAGATACGTTTCACATTGGTTGATTAGCCTTTACCATGTCTTTATACTACACGGTTCTTATATGATGAAATCTTATCAAATTTGAGTAATTATACTTGTTGTCGGGCTTCTGTTTAACTTGCTTAGTATGTTAGATTGTTCATTCTACTCAATTTCTTATCAAAATATCCAACTGTTTAGTTTATTTATTGTTAAATTATTTTTTGAAATCAACATCTGTTGGAGAGAGTTATATTTCTCATTGGGACATAGGTCTCTCCTCGTGGGTCACTACATCTTAGTAAGTGGTCACTGGAAACATGGTCGAGATCATGTTGTAGAAGAGGAGCAGCTTGGTGATCAATAGACATAGAAGGTTGGAAAACTATAGTTGTTAGTAGTAGAGTCCTAATGTCTCCCTTGTATTCTCATGTCTGGGTATGTGAAGTGTTATATAGATGATAAACTTGTATAGACACGAGTTTTTGGCATTATGCCAGTGTTTGTAATATATGGCTTGTACATGTGGAAATATCTCTTTTGTATATAGGTTGTGGATGAGACCATTGAATATAGATGTAAGTACCTTTATGGTTTATGAGTTTATAGAAAAGATGGACCTTGATGTAAATGTTTTAGTACTTGATTATGATGTGGAAATTGGTTTTAATTCTTCCACTTCTCTGACTATGTGATTACTTAGTAGGTGATCGTGTTTTATGTTTTGAATAATCTCATTTAGTGTGACGAGGTGTCATAGACATTGTCCATTTTCATCAAAATCATAATAATATTCACAAACCCTCTCTACAATCTTAACTTTTTCTATTGAATTTCCTTTCTACCTCGTTAATGAATACCTATTGGATGTCTATTGATTGAGATTTTTCATGTGATATATATATATATATATATATATATATATATACATATACATATATATACATACGTATATATACATACATATATATACATATATATTGACATATATATACATATATATACATATATATAATGACATGTCTTCAACTTGTCCATATAATTAGGGCTTACTTATATTATTACATGCATAACTACTATGATTATTATTTAAGATTGATTGGTGATGCTAGTAAAATTATGATGTTTTAAACATAATGACAAACTCTAAGATTGCCTCGGTTCAAATAATTAGGGTTTGAGATATGGAAAACCCTAATTGGTAGAATTGAGAATTTTAATTTAATATGTTAAGTATAGTGGTTTACTAAATGACTTATATTTAATTATTTTATATATAACTATTATTTTCTTGATATTTTAATATGGTTTGTATAACTCCATTATAAGTGTTCTTGACAAATATCATAATATTTGAATATTTTCTGACATGTTGGTCGGTCGAGTTTCCCTAGGACAAACTCAACCAACTATGCATTCAGGTTGAAATATAGCAGTATGGTATTTGATTTTTATATTTTTGTCAGTATCTCCGAATTAGCAAATTTTAGTTGAATCTTGGTAACTCAATTTCAGAGACTTGTATAAATGTTAATAACTTTTGGATAATACTATTGCGATCCAGAGTGTGGTGTCGATTGAGTTTCTCATAGATAACAATTTTGTCGACCAAACAGTCTGAATAAATAAAAAAGAAGATTAAAAATGGATTTTGGACTTTTTTGTAAATGTTTCATGCACCTCAATTGATATAATTGATCAACCTAGAACCATAGTAGATCCCATAATCCTGGGTTCCTATCTAATATTTGAAATTCTAGAGAGAGAAGAGGATTAGGGTTGTGTAGGAGAAATTTTCCGAAAGTGGTGATTTAGGATTTTGACTTCCTCAAGGTTGTGACCTCATGTGAGTTCATCAACGCTGGATAGGTTTTCATTATGAATCTTCTCTTATATGTCTAAAATTCATCCCTTCTCTGATTTGAATCAAAATAATAGAAAACTACCATCTTTCCTCTTTCTTTCTCTCCTATTCTCCTTTTCTGGGGTTTCCGTGTTGAGAAGAGCAAAAAGTGTATTCAATCTTCACTAGTTGGTTGGATTTATATAAATATAGATTGTAGGAAACGTTTTTAAGGTGTTTGGCACCCTAGGTGAGTGTTTATCTCCCTATTAAGCTTTACAATCATGTTGAAAGCCTAATTCCATCCAACCAAACTAAATAAGATCATTGCAAGTACTTTATGCAGTCAAGTAATCAATGAGGAAGAGTTTGGGGAAATAAATGCTATTCATTCAATTTATTTCTCATTGAGTTGTCCTTGTATGATTCCAGATCTATTGGTTCAATTTCTATGAATATTGTATAGATAGAGAACTATGTTGTTTTATATGAATATTTCCTAAAATCAGCCTATTGTCTAATATGCTTGGAAATTGAGTTGACAAGTATAGAATCATGTTTAAACTTAATAAAAACGAGTTCTTTCATTGTATTATCATATTTTACTATAATAATATATGGCATGTACATAAGTATTAGTATCAAGATTGAAATGGAGGTATCCCATGTCTAGGGTTAGTTTTGTCGAGTTGACTGAAATGAGCCAATGAATGGTTGCATACTTAGAATTGAGGGATGAGTTGTGTGGAAACAAGAATTAGGATTTCCATGTGTTTGAATAGACCTAATGAAACCATGTATACCATGATGAGGATACTTAATGCAATGTTTTTATAAGGTATTGAGATAATCTGAATTCTTAAAAACCATGGAAATCCAATACTAAGATGAGTATGAGTGATAAATCTAGAACTTGAATATGATTTTGTAAATGTCATGAAATGATTAAACGTAGGTATTATTACTTCAATTGAAGTTGGTAATTCTTTTTATGATTATATAATCCTAATACATCTATTGTATTCTGACTTAAGGAATAATGAGTAAACCCTACATGAATGCAAGAGTTATATGCAATTCACATAATATTGAATTGGGAAGACCACTAAGATTAAAGAGTAAGAAGAAGAAAATCTTATCATTGTACTCCCTACATTGAAAGTTATATAAGAATAGAAGGATTGTTGGTATTTACCAAAATTCCATTAGAAGTCAAAGGACATGGCACATGTATCTAAATACAAGAAAAGAAATAGACAACGGTGAAATGAATTATTATGATAAGTAATGATTCAATCATTAATGAAATGAGTATGAGGATTTTTTTCATATATCTACTTCAATTTTTTTTGGTTTGTCCTAAATTGAATGAAACACACTAGAATCGTATTATAAAGCACTTCAATGAGAGAAAAATTTTATTCAATAAGTAAATATAGAATCATTGATTCCAAGAAGAGTAGTGGACATGATATGAGAGAAGTTTTAACTAATGGTTATTAATTGTAGGGAAAATGAAGAAAATTGTTAGTTAGATCTAAGAACCTGAATATAACCCTAATATGATAAGCTATGTGATAATAATGAATAATATTTTCTAAAACAAGGGATTAAGGAATGTTCATAACTATTGTCTGATTCAATACAAGATGAAGTTCAAGGATGCAATTTGATTCATAAGAATACATGTTTGCATTATAGTTGTTTTTAGAACACTTGTATTTAGAGAATGGTCTAATCTGATGGGTTTAAAATGATATTACAAATGTGTTGGATGGTAACCTGAATTGAAAAATGGTAGATAGTAAATGAGGAGTAATAATTGTGTTATGCATGTTTATACTTAAGTGTTATTCATATATGTAGAAATCTGATGGAATAAGTATTTGTTGCATGATGAACTTGTTTTGAATATGATGAGTGACACAAGATCTCTATATGCTTATATTATTGCTAGTTCAAATCTCTCTATGAATATCAATGGGAAATATCATATGAAATGAATTGATAATTAATATGATGATATTGTATTTACATGCATTGGTTACTTTTAAGAAAACATGTTTAGGGTAAATATTAAATAATGAGATTATTTTTGGGATAAAATCCCACTTATGATGATTGTTATGATACGATGTGGAAATGGAAAGAATCATATGTTTTGCAAATTTATAAATAATTATGATTCTTGTTTAGTCATTATCATTATTAATATACCAAATCTGATTCATGCCATTCTAGTTGCTTGAGAATATATGCATATGATAAGTGATGATTTGAATTTTCCTTAAGATGAGTAAAAAGGATTAATGACAAGTGAAATGAAGATACATCTATTTAGGTGCCTTGAACACTGTGAGTCCCCCCTGAGTGTCACACTAGGGAAATGAAATGGATCTCCTTATAGTAACCTAAGTATTATGAGAATGATTTCTAAAGTGCGGATCAAGACTTTAAAGGTTAAACCACCAGGATTTATGAGTGAGTCAAGGGATGTGATTCTAGCCCTAAATCCTCTACTATGAAATTATATGAGCATGAGGAATAGAATGATGAAATAAAAACTATGAATCATGTGAAATATGATGATATGTGATATTCAATGATGATATGTGATATTATATTGGTTTCTATCTCATGTACCTGATATGAGGATGTGAGCATCTTCAAGCAACCATGTGGTGGACTAGGGTCTGTTGTTGATATCTTAGGGTGTCCATCTAAACCCTAAAATAGTGATGGTGACGATTGACACGAGAATTGGGTGTGGTGACTTCTACTTGTTGAGGTACAAACCAAGTTGTTTCAGGAAAAATGAATAAAAGATGACAAGTTGTGTAGAATATGAGTTGAATGTTTATTACATGCCTTTTATTACAAACTAAGAGACATGTTATTGTTGATTATGTTTCTTGTTTTGGAAATTAATCATTCTGTTATATAGATAATCTCTTTCTATATTTTTATTTGTCTAGTTTGGAATCTAATCTTATATATTGACGAGTGGTTAATTACTTATCATTCGAATAGTCTTGCTTGATAGACATGTATTATGTGTACTTCAGCTTTAGGACTGTATGATGTGTTCTTGGTCCAACTAGTGGGGTGTCACAAAGATAATTTTGAATATGTCTTGGTTGTAATTCATTATATCCTGAATTGTTACTCCTACAATTGGATTATCATTCTAAAGTAATTAACATCTACTAATTTGTTAATAGACATTCTCATAAAGATGTATTAATGTTGGAATTATCCTAACTGAATATCTTATATGAGTAATTAGATTATTGTTATAAACTAGATTTGACTAAATCATAGAAGTATTGGTTACGCTTTTCAATATGTGTGCATGCTTGTTTTATGTTTAGTACACTTAATCTAATGTTTATGCATGTACTCAACTCGAGTGGGAGGTATCCTCTCACTGGGGCTCTATATGGGTCTCACGAGGTTGTTTAAAATGTTTTTAGGTATTATACTATCCACTAGAGAGGTCATGATAAAGATGATTTAAGTAGAATAATCTAGAATAGAATATCCATGTACTCTCTCTTTCCTAGGATGGGTAGTCTTATGAGTTTGTACTTCTATGTACATGCAACTGACTGAACTTCATATGAGAAATAAGACTTGATTTGGTTTAGTGGAGTTTTATAGTAATTTTAATGATGTGGAAGTGGTTTATGGGATTTTATGAAAGAGGACAAGGATAAATTTACTTGAATTTTTTTTATAATTTGTTAATTGTGTTTTTCAGGCATCGGGTATGTTGTTCCTTGATATAGGTTAGGTATAGGGTTTTTCTCTAATGGTTAGCATTTATGCTGATCAAAGGAGAGGGATATGAAAATGTGGTATTAGAGCCAGGTTAGATGAGTCTGTGGGGACAATAGGATCTAGGGACGAATGATAATATGGATGTTGAGCATTAGAATGATATGTATACTTACTACACTTAGTATTTGGCTACTCTAGTCAAGTATCTGGGTATCGGGATAAGTTAGCATGGAACTACCAACAATACTTCTTTTGGATTCGTTGACCAAGCATCAAGATGAAGTAAGTTTTGAAGTATAACAATATGAATGATGTTAATAAACATTATAAAATGGAGAAGGATAAAGGATGATATAAATAAGTAGGAAACCAAGACAAGTTGGAACTTTTACATGAGATAGATGAATGAATCTAATAGATTATGAAGACTATTACAACAAATTTGAATCTGAGTATGACCCTAAAATTGTAAGAAAATTTTGAGAACAGAAATGATTCCAACTCAAATAATCTCTTTGTGAAGAGAATTGATGGATGTAGACAATAATATAGAATGAATTACAATCTTGATCTATGAGATATATAATCAAATTTTGAAAGAAAATGTAAGTTGATATATTTTACGTGTTGATATTTATGTATTACCAAGATAAATGGAATAAATTTCTATCATACTCGATATGATGGTGATAGGGGATGAAACATCCTTCTAATGCAAATAAATTTAAATTTCAGTATAAGAAGTCTAATAAGCAAGAAAATGATGTGATATGAAAGAATGATAAATTAGAATCACTATACATGACATTGAGAAAGATGCATGATTAGATGATATGATTTTCTTCCACATATTTCTTGGATTTTGAGAAGAAATCCTAAGAGGAGGGGAGAAGTTGTAGTGACCCATCTTCAACTTAGCCATATAATTAGGGTTTACTTTGATGATTACATGCTTAACTAGAATGCTCGTTATTTAAGACCGATTAATGATGATAGTATAATTATGATGTTTTAAATCTAATGAGAAACTCTAAGCATGCCTTATTTCAAGTAATTAGAGATTCATAAATGGAAAACCATAATTGGTCAAATTTAGAATTTTGATTAAACGTGTGTTATGTACATCAGTGTACTAACTGAGTTCTAGTATTTTATATATAAATATTGCTTGCTTGAATTTTGTATATGTTTTTATAACTCCATTATAAGTGTTCCTAAAAATATTAGAACCTTTAAATATTTTGTAACCTATTGGTCGACTGAGTTTCCCCATAACAAAATCAGCTGACCATTCATTCAGGGTGAAGTATAGCAATTTGGTATTTTATTTTATCTTTTTATTGGTAACTCCAAATGATCTAAAGTTTTAACTATAGTTTTTTAACTCAATGTAAGACATTCAGATAAATTCTCAAAAATTGTCAATTATGTTGGTATGATTCAAAGTGTGGTCCCAAAAAAATTTCTAATCTGTAACAACTCAATCAACCAACTAGTCTCAATAAATAAAAAAGAACATTGAAAATGGATTTTAGACTTGTTTATAAATGCTCCATTCACTTCAGTTAATCTATATCATCAAAGAAACACCCTATTAGATCCCATAATCCATGGTTTCTGTCCAAAATTATAAATTCTAGAGAGGGAGGTGAATTAGGTTTGTGAAGGAGAAATTTGTAGGAAATGGTGATTTAAGGTTTTGGCTTCCTAAAGCTTGCAAAATCATGTATGTTCATTAGTGCTAGATAGTTTTTCATTGTGAATCTTCTATACTATATCTAAATTCATATCTCCTCTTATTTAAATCAAAATGATAGAAAATCACCATCTTTTCTCTTTATTTCTCTCCTATTCTCTTTTTCTAGGGTTTTTGAGTTGAGAAGAGCAAGAAGTGGATTCAGTCTTTGTGAGTTGGTTGGATTTCTAGAAATCATATAGGAAATATTTTTAAGGTTCTTGGCACCTTAGGTGAGTTTTTGTTACCCTTTTAAGATATGTAATCATATTGAGAGTGTAATTCCATATGATTAAATTAAATAAGATCATTGATAGTATTCGTATGCAGAAGAGTAATCAATTTGGAAGATTTTCAAGGAATAAATGATATTGATTTAGATTCTTTGTCACTGACTTGTCCTTGTCTAGTTCGTGATCTATTGTTTCAATTCCTACAAAAATTCGCATGGATAGGGAACTATATTGTTTTATATGAATATTGCCTAAAATCAACCTAATATCTGATATGCTTGGAAATTGAGTTGAAAAATATAGAATCATATTTGAATTTAATAAGAATGAGTTCTTCCATTGAATTAATAGATCTTAACTATAACTATAGATGGAATGTACATAAGGATCAGTATGAGGATTGAAATGGAGGTATTCCATGTCTAGGGTAAGTTTTGTTGAAATGACTCAAATGAGACAATGAATGGGTTCATACTTTGAATTGATTGATGAGTTGTGAGGAAATGGAAACTAGAGTTCCATGTGCCTGAATAAACCTAATGAAACCATATGTACCCTGATGAGGTTAGTGAATAATAATGTTCTTATGACATAGTAAGTTGAGCCAACTTTTTGAAAATCCTAGAAATCCAATATTAAGACGAGTATGAGTGATAAAGTAGAACTTGAATATGATTTTGCAAATGTGATGAGATAATCAATTGTAGGAATTATTACTTCAATTGGAGTTGATAAGTATTGTTATGATGATCTAATCGTAAAATATATGTTATAATATAATTTATGGAGTAGTGAGTAAATCTTACATGAATGCAAGACTTTTATGCAAGTCATGTACTAATGAATGGAAAGATGATTAAGGATTAAAGAGTAAGAAGAAGCAGCCTTATCGATGGTACTCCCTAAATTCAGACTTTTATAAGAAACATAAGGATTTTTGTTATTTACCAAAATACCATTAGAAGTCAAAGAACATGGTACATGTAGCTATATATAAGAAATGAAATGGACAAGAGTGAACTGATTTTTTATGATAATTAATTATTCAAATATTAATGAAATGAGTATGAGGAATTTTTCATAATCTACTCTAAATATATTTGGCTTGACCTAAATTGAATGAAATACACTAAAATCATATTATGAAGGATTTCGATGAGAGAGAAACATTATGCAGTAAGTAAATTTATAATGGTTGATTCAAAGAATAGTAGTGAACATGATACGAAAGAAGTTATCACTAATTATAATGAAATGAAGAAAAAATGAAGAAAAGTGATAGTTGGATCAGAGAACCTAACTATAATTCTAATATGTAAAGCTTTGTTATAATAATAAATAATATTGTCTAAAATAAGGGATTAAGGAATGTACATAAGTATAGTCTAATTAAATTACAACATGAAGTTCAAGGATGCAATTCATTCATAAGAATACACATTTTAATTTTAATTGTATGTAGAACACTTGTATTCTGAGAATGGTCTAATCTGATGAATTTAAAATGAGATTAGAAATGTGTTGGACGGTAACCCTAATTGAAAAATTATAAATAGTAAATGAGGAGTATTAGTTGTGTGATGTATGCTTATTCTTGAGGTTTATTCATATCTACAAAAAAATATGTTGACATTGAATTAACATGCATTGATTACTTTTTAAAAAAATCTATCTAGGGTAAATATTGGATAATTAGGTTATGCTTGGTCTAAAACCCATTGATGATGACTGCTATGATATGATGTGCAAATGGAAATAATCATATGTTTTTGCAAATTTATAGATTGTTGTGCTTATTGTTTTATTCATTGTCTTTTTTATTAAGCCTAATATAATTCATGTCATTCTAGTTTCTCGAGAATATACACATATGATAGACGATCATATGAATTTTGTTTAAGATGACCAAAAAGGATTTAATACAAGTTAAATGATGATGCATCTAGTTACATGCCATGAACATCATGAATTTTCCCTGAATCCCACATAGGGGAAATGAAAAGGATCTCCTTGTAGTAATTAGAGTATTATGAGAAGGATTTTGGAGTATGAATCTAGGATTTGAAGTTCAGATAGTGGGATTTAGGATTGAGTCATGTATCATTATTCTTACCCAAAATCCTCTATTGTTAAAGTCTATGTCCATTAGGAATAGATTGAAAAATAATACTTGTGGAACATGTGGAATACGATGATACGTGATATTCAATGATGATATGTGATATTTGGTTATGTCGGTTCCTATCTCATGTACCCAAGATTAGGATGTGAGCCTCTTTAGGTGACCATGTGATGGACCAAGGCCTATATTGATATCTTAGGGTGGTTGTGTAATCCTAAGATAGTGATGATGAGTCATTGATACAAGAATAGGTGTGCAACCTTCTACTTTGTGAGGTACAAGACAAGTAGTTTCAGGTCAAATAATAAAATATAACAAGTTATGTACCATATGCGTTGAATGTTTATTACATGACATTTACTGCTAGCTGACAGACATGTTGTTGTTGATTATGTAAGTTGATGTGGAATTTAAACATTCTTTTATAAAGATAATTCGTTCTCTATTCTTATTTGTTTGATTTGGAATCTAATCTTAAATGCCAACAAGTTGCTCACATTGGGATTAAATATCCACTTTTAATATGATTTGGAATTATGTGACATTTGAATTGTCTTGTTTGATAGACATGTCTTATGTGTACTTCAACTTCAGGATTGGTGGATGTGTTCCTGGTATGGTTGGTGGGGTTTTGCAAAGATAATTGTTTTGATATGTGTTAATTATAATTGTTTATATATTGACTTGATACTCCTACAATCAAATTGCCATATAGAAGTAATTAACATCTATTGATCTATTTATCGACATCTCTTAAGGATATTTCAAAGTTAGAATTGGCCTATCTAAATACCTTATTTAAATAATTAAATTATTGTCATAAACTAGATTTGACTAAATGATAGAACTATCTGTTAGAGTTTTCAATATCTGTGCATGCTTCTTTTATGTTCATTAATCTTAATCTGATGGCGATGCATGTACTTAGCTTAAGTAGGAGGTATCCACTCATTGGGGATCTATATGAGTCTCATGAGATTGTTTCAAATGCTTTTTAGGTATAATGCTATCCAGTGGAGAAGTCATGACAAAGAAGATTTATATCAAATAGTTTAAAATAGAATTACATGTATTATATCTTTCCTGTGATGGGTAGTCTTCTAAGTTTGTACTTTTATGTACATGTAGCTGATGTAAACTGGACGGCATATGAGAAATAAGATCTTATTTGGTTTAATAGAGTTGTATAATATTTCTGATGATGTGGCATTGGTTTAAGAGATTTTAAGAAAGAGGAAAAGGAAAATGTGTTTTTTGTATAGTTTGTTGATCGTGCTTGTCGAGAATTTGATGTTTTGGTCCTTGACCTAGGTTAAGTTTAGAGTTTCTCTCTAATGGTTGGTGTCTATGTTGATCAAAGTAGAGGGATCTGAAAACTTGGTATTAGAACCAGGTTAGATGGGTCTGTAGGGATAATATGATTTAGGGATTAGTAATTATATGGATGTTAAACATAACCTGAATGGTATGCATACTGACTGAACTTACTATTCAGATACTCAATCTGGGTATTGGGATAAATTAACACAGAACTAACAACTATACTTCTTTTGGATGTCTTGACCAAGCATTAACATGAGGAAATCACTACTACAGAAATGGCTTATAAAGTCACTTTTCAAGGTGTCGGTTGTATACAAAAACCGACACATAAACCCTACTGTGTCGGTTTGGAACAGAAACTGACATCCAATCCATGAAGGTCGACCAGACACGGGTACCGCTTTTATTAAGTGTCGATTAATTAATAAAAAACCGACACCTAAAATCAACCGCCAAACCCAAAATTCCAGCGAAAAAATTGGCTCCAATATTTTACATATTGCGTCGGTTCGTAACTAAATAACCGACGACTAAAGGGTATTCGTGAGATAGGAATAGTTGTCGGTTGTCATTTAATCAAAAACCGACGACTATAATCTAGTATAGTTGTCGGTTTGTGGCAAAGAACCGACATTGTTGGTTTAGTTGTCGGTTTTTTAAAGAACCGACACGTATTTTCAACTTAATAGCTCACCCTGCCCGAACGATTCTTCCCATTTCCCTATTTCGTTCCCGATTTCCCTAGCTCCGGTGATTTCCCTTACTTCCTGCCGCCGCCGCCGCCGCTCCTTCCTCCGTGCTCGCCGCTCGTCGCCGTCGAGCGAGAAGCAGTCGGCCTCCCTCTCCGCCCGCCCGCCGGCCTCCCTCTCTGCCTGCCGGACTCTCCTCCGCCGTCTGCCTCTTCTCCGCCCGCCGGCCTCTTCTCCGCCCACCGGCCTCTTCTCCACCGTCGCCGGTAGCAGCTAGGTCTCCTAGCCTCGCCGCCCTCTCCGCCACTCCTCTCTTCACTGCCGGAAGCTGCTAGGACTTTGCCTCGGCCGCTGCTCCTCTTCCCTCAAGGTGCCCGCCCTGCCTTCTTCTTCTTCCTCTGCTCGTCTTCCCTCAAGGTGTCGCCCTGCTGCTGGGCATTTTTTTTTAAATTTATTTACTTCTTATGAGAATCAGTTTTAATTAGGGCTCATACACATATTGATGTCTAACACCTAAATGAATATCTAGTTAGTGTATTTTCCTAGTATCGTGAAAGATTCTCAATCGTGTGTATCAAATGGGATTCTTATATATATTCAGATCTTAATGTTATAAATGGAAGACTCGAATGTTATAAAATCCCATCAAAGTAGGTAGAAACAACTTATATATATTCAGATCTTAATAATTCCATGAAGTGCACATTATCTTACTCAGGAAAAGTATGTGTATAATGTAGGATTAGTTCCATATAATGGTTCTATTTTAGTAAGCACCTAGAAACCCGTCCAAGATTTACTCATTAGGAGCATTTCCTCGTTTGTTCTCTAAGTACATTTGTAGACTTCTTTTCAAGCTATCATGTCTACCACAATAAAGTTGGTTATGACAAGCAATAAAAGGTTAACTGATGTTATACAACTTTTTCTGAAAATATATAACATCGTTATATGTACTTACACTTTGTTAATACTAATATTGTGCAGTCTCTGTCCACCCATAACAGTCACTATGAACTGGGCCTCTATGTCAATGTTAACGTTCCCTATTGAAGAACAATTGGACATCATCCTAGATGATCGTTCCTTAAACCAATTGGTCATACCCAAACATTGGCGTTTTCTAAAAGGAAGACACTACATGCCTGGTAAAGTGACCCTAACTTTTGGTAATTATTCACATGTTATCGAGGTTGAGTATGATTTGGCGGGAAATCTTGTATCAAAATCCGGTTGACGTGATTGGATTGGAGAGCTGCATGTGGTCCGTTGTAATAGGATTTTTCTCCGTCCAGTTGGCGATAATTCCATCAAAGTTTGGATAACCAACAGCAACTGCGAGACCCCTGATCATCTTCTGCGGTATGAGCGCACGGCGTCGCATATCAGCTCGGACAAATCTGAATCTGAGGCCCCTGTCAGTTCAGATTCGTCTAAATACAGTGAGGAGCTTCGTGACACAGCTTCATCATCAAAAAGAAGTTACTGATGCATGCGGGACCATGTTGGTATAGTATTTAGTTGTCTATCTATCTATACTTGTATGTAGTAATAGTTTTTTTAATTATGCGCATGTTTAGGGGTACACCAACCCCTTTGTTTAGTTATTGTTATAACTGAAGTGTGTGTTCCCATGAATGGAACTGAAAGTTGCTACATGAATTCTTATAACTGAAGTGTGTGTTCCCATGAATGTTCCCATTTGCATGATTACACTACTATTTTCTCATATTGTTTAGTCTATTTTAATATGACATACTTGCTTATATCTTGCTTAATGATGAACTGTAATGCACACATGTGACATGCTTGGAATGTAAATGATGAACTTTTCCCTAAATTGCCAATCATGCTTTTAAAGACATCAATAATCACCCTAAATTGAAGAACTAGGATTTTAGGTATAAGAATGACAATACATTATTTGTTGGCCTAGAAACCCGTCCAAGATTTACTCATTAGGAGTAAATCTTGGATAGTCCCCAGTTTGGGACTATTCTTGAACACCTAATCTCACTTAGGATGTAAGTGTATAATGTGTATTGGGTTTTTAAGAAAATTTTGGCAGCATTTCCCCGTTTGTTCTCTAAGTACATATGTACTTGGAAAACAGAGGGGAAATGCTGCTAAAATTTTCTTGAGAACCCAATACGCATTATACACTTACTAGTGAGATTAGGTGTTCAAGAATGGATAGGTGGTACACATTTATTATATATAATATTGACATCACATGTATTTGTTAACCCTAGACCCTAATCTTGTCCTAATATATACTTGTTTTCTCTTTGATCATAGAATGGATAGATCATGGATGTCCATTCGCAATCGCTGCACCCCAGAGTTTATTTCTAGTTTTCACCAGTTCATTAAATTTGCCGAGGAACATAGGAAACAACCTGGAGATAGGTTCTACTGTCCATGTAGACATTGGGGTAACAACTTGAAAGTCAACACTGGTGACGAAATCATGACTCATGCCATGTGCAACGGGATTATACAAGGCTATACAGAATGGCACTGGCATGGAGAGATTTCAAACCCGAAACCAGTGGATGTCGATAGCAGTGCTTGTATGGAAGAAGAAATTTCCTACAATGACGTAGATGTGAATGAACCAGTTCCAGTAGACATCGTTGATGCGATGTTGGATAGTTGTGGGGTAGAGCACACCGATCCACCTCCCATTTTTAGAAACATTGTGCATGATGCTGAGATGCCGTTATACATAGGTTGTACTAAGTTTACGAAGCTTAACGCTGTGTTGAGATTGTATAAGTTGAAAGCTAACAATAGATGGAGCGACAAAAGCTTCACGTCATTGCTATCTTTGTTGAAAGAAATGCTTCCTGAAGGAAACGAGCTGTCAATCTCAACATACCAGGTAAAGAAATTGTTGTGCCCAATGGGAATGGATGCCAAGAAGATACACGCATGCCCTAATGATTGTGTAATATTTCAAAAGGACTATGCAGATTTGAAATATTGTCCAAAATGTGGTGCGTCACGGTATAAATTGACGACTTCGGGGGAGTCCAAAACTGGTTCTCCTGCCAAGGTGATGTGGTATCTACCTATAATATCACGGTTTCAACGCTTGTTTGCCAATCCGATAGATGCGAAGAATTTGAGGTGGCATGCAGATGTTAAGAAAATTAATGATGGGATCCTACGACATGCGTTTGATTCCCCACAGTGGAAGAAGATTGATGTATTGTACCCTGAATTTGGTGAAGAAGTCAGGAATCTAAGACTTGGGCTTTGTACAGACGGGATGAATCCGTACGGGACATTGAGCAGCCAACATAGCACTTGGCCAGTCATGCTTGTTAAATACAATCTTCCTCCCTGGCTGTGTATGAAAAATAAGTATGTAATGTTGTCGTTGTTGATATCGGGCCCTAAACAACCTGGAAATGACATCGATGTTTATCTTGAACCTCTGATTGATGACTTAAAGAAACTATGGGGTGAAGGCATGATGACCTATGATGCTTCACGAAGAGAGACATTTTGTTTGCATGCTATGTTGTTTTGCACTATTAATGACTTTCCAGCATATGGGAATTTGTCTGGATATAGTGTCAAATGAGCTAAAGCGTGTCCTATATGTGAAGAGAACACTGATTCAACAAGACTAAAACATGGCGGTAAGAATGTATATCTCGGTCATCGAAGGTTTCTTCCAAAATTCCATCCGTATCGTAGGAAGTGCAAAGCATTCAATGGATTGAATGAGGAATGCAGTGCACCTAAACCTATACCAGGGGAGGTTGTTTATGAAAGAATAAAAGACTTTGTCAATGAATTTGGTAAGAGATCACAAGGTACTACACGGAGTGACAATTCTTCATTCAAGAAGAAGTCAATATTTTGGGATCTTCCTTATTGGAGTTCTTTGACAGTCAGACATTGTATCGATATAATGCACGTTGAGAAAAATGTCTGTGATAGCATCATTGGTACTCTGTTAAATATACCAGGTAAGACTAAAGATGGGATAAAATCCAGACTGGACCTACGTGAAATGGGAATAAGGTCAAAATTAACAGAAATACGTGAAATGGGTAGTAAAAGAACATACTTACCTCCCGCATGTTACACGTTGTCTAGAAAAGAGAAGAAAGCTTTTTGTGAATGCTTGATAAATGTTAAGGTGCCAAATGGTTACTCATCCAACATCCGTAGATTGGTATCAATGAAAGATCTGAAGTTGATAGGACTTAAATCTCATGATTGTCACACTCTAATGCAACAAATATTGCCCGTGGCAATTCAATCTATATTGCCGAAGCATGTAAGGTTTGCAATCACCAGACTTTGTTTCTTTTTCAACAGTCTCTGCAGCAAAGTTATTGACCCTGAGACTCTCGATAATTTGCAAAGAGAAGTGGTTGTTACCCTATGTCAGCTTGAGATGTATTTCCCTCCTTCGTTCTTTGATATCATGGTACATCTTGTTGTCCACTTGACTAGGGAAGTGAAAATCTTGGGCCCGGTTTTCTTGCATTGGATGTATCCCTTTGAACGATACATGAGCATTTTTAAAGGTGATGTTCGAAACCGTTATCGGCCTGAAGGGAGTATTATTGAAGATTATGTGGCGAGAGAGGTTATGGATTTCTGCAATGACTTTCTCAGTGGTAATGACACTCCTGATAATGACAAGAATATTGACGAGCTATTTGGCAAAGGAATTTTGGGATCACGTGTGAAAGTAATCAGCCGTGAGCAGTTGGAACAAGGTCATTTGTATATTTTACACAACATGGACGAAGTGAACGTTTATATCGAGGAACGTACCAATTTTATCAAAAGACAATATCCTCGAGCCAATACAATGTGGCTTGCTAGAGAGCATAACAAGACTTTTATTAAGTGGTTTGAAGATAAAGTCTTACATCAACTATCTCAAACACCAGATGATATTACTGAAACTATCAAATGCCTCGCCTTTAAACCAAAGTTGACTGTTATGTCTTATGAAGGGTATGACATTAATGGATTCACATATTACACAAAGTGCCAAGATGATAAGAGTGTCATCCAAAACAGTGGGGTCACCCTTCAAGCATCGACTATGTTTTTTGCAAGTGCAAAGGATAAGAGTCCACGTGAAGCTAAATGTCATATTACGGTGTCATTGAAGAGATATGGAAATTTGACTACATAGATTTCAGAATTCCGCTCTTCAAATGTAATTGGGTTGATAACACCAAAGGCGTTATAGTGGATGAATTGGGTTTCACTTTAGTGAACTTTGAAAAGATTGGCGAGAAGGCTGAACCATTCATATTGGCATCACAGGCGAAACAAGTATTTTATATCGATGATCCTGCAAATGATAAATGGTCAGTTGTTCTTCATGGTAAAAGACAGTTCATTGAAGATCCTATAGATGAAGAAGAATACTATGATAAATATGATGACTCCAGTCCATTCTCAGTTGGGTTGCCAACTCCAGAAAATATTGAAGCTAATGATGACTTATATGTGCGCGGAGATCACAATGAAGGATTGTTAATTGATAAAAGATCACAATTTTAGAGGCATGCATGTTTATATTTTTTATTGAAGCTAAATGTTTACTTTTTTAATATCAATATCATTTTCTGATTTGATGTTTCATTATCTTCTAGTTAATACAAATGCTAAACATTGTGGGAGGGTGCTAAAGAACTATAGGACCAATCTCACCCGAGATTACATACGCGATGCTGAGAGTAGGTTCTTGATCTATTCCAATTCTAGACATTGATCAGTATTTCACTAAATCTACACTAATAATTTTTGTTTGTATTCGTTTGAAAAATAAATATAGGAAGAAGGCTATACAGGACGGACATGACATAGCTATGCAGGATATGCAGGAAGAAGCCCCAATGAAGAGAAGCAGGATACAGATACAATACATAAAGTGCAGCACACACAAGTGGTTCAGATTCATATAACAACATGACAGACTAACACATATATAGTGCATAACAATAGCAGCTCCGAATTTACATACAACACTAACTTAGTACATATATAGTGGACTAAGGTGACGATACCACCTGCTAAAACAGGTTACCGACTACATGTTACGACTGGGAGGTCGTGATTTAGCAACATATGCATTAGCAGGAGGACAAACAGATCACCATATGAGGACAAACATATGGTGATCTGTTTGTCCTCCTGCTAATGCATACTGTTGCTGAATCACAACCTCTCAGTCGTAACATGTAGTTGTCGGTAACCTGTTTTACCAGGTGGGATCGTCACCTTATAAGTCCCACTATATATGTACTAAGCTAGTGTTGTATGTAAATTCGACGCTGCTCTTGTTATGTACTATATATGTGTTAGTCTGTCATGTTGTATGGACATCGATTGTATTGCTCAGGTATTATATAGTCTCATTAGATAATATGAAATATATCAATCTTATTTATAGCTCATTAATTATATATATACATCATTCTCTTTACAGGTGTTTAAAGCTGACCCCACTACAGGAACGGACTTACCAGATGTACATGCTCCCTATACGATGGGAGAATTAAATGAAGTAAGAGAAGAATGGGCAACAACCATACAAATAGTGGGGATTTTGTAAATGAATTTCTGAATTATAATATGTGTGAATGTTTCTACATGTCTAGATGTTTCTACATGTGTCTGAGTGAAAATGAATGAAAGTGTTGGTTACTATATGAATGTTTCTACATGTGTGAATGTGAATGAATGGAACTACAGATTGCTAGCTACATGAATGTTTCAAAATGTGTGAAAATAAAATGGAACTGCAGGTTGTATTGCTAAATGCATGTGTGAATATTTTTGTTGTTAAATTTGCAGGTTTGTGGCCTGTTGTTGGCTGATATCAATGGATGTCATAAAACCTGCAGTTCAGTTAACTGAACTGTAGGTTTCTCATCCTGCGACCAGCCACAGTAGGTCTGCAGGTCTGTAAAAAAAAAAATAGGCGTCGGTTATTTAGATATAACCGACGCCTATTTCCTGTGGCGCGAACATATATGGTGTCGGTTTCTTAATACAAACCGACACTGATAGTGCCCAAGATGGCGCCAATAATAGGCGTCGGTAATTGTAAACAACCGACACATAACTTTACAGTGTCGGTTATTTAAATGTAACCAACACATATTCTTTTGGCGCGAAGACATATTTCGTCGGTTGTTGGCTTATAACCAACACTGATAGTGCCCAAGATGGCGCCCTTTCTGTGGCGCGAAGGGTTTGGGCGTCGGTTTCTTATCTAATAACCGACGCCTATAGTCCCCTAATGGCATGTTTTCGGTCGCGCGCGAAGAGTTTGGGTGTCGGTTCTGGAACCGACGCGTAATGGGTGACCTTTTAGTGTCGCCCACATAGGCGTCGCTCGGAAACCGACACTAAAGGCCATAAATAACCGACACTAAAGGTAGGTTCTGTAGTAGTGAATTTTGGAAGTACAACAAGATACAAGATGATAATAAACATGATAAAATGGAGAAAGAGAAAGGGTAATATATAAAAGTGTGAAACCTAAAACAAGTTGGAAATTTTACATGAGAAAGATGAATGAATCTAATAGATTATGAAGACTATTCTAATTATGACTCTAAAATGGTGAGAAAATATGAGAATGGAGAATGATGCCAACTTAAATAATCTTCTTTGTGAAAAGAACTGATGAACGTAGACAATAATATAGAATGAACTATAATCTAGATCCATGATATATATAATCAATTTTGAAAGAAAATAAAAGTTTATATGATTACATGTCGATATTTATTTATTACCAATATATCTGAAATAAATTTCTATAATACTTGATATGATGATGATAGGGGATGAAACATCTATTTGAAGCCAATAAATTCAAATTTCAATATAAAAGGTCTAAGAAGTAAAAAAATGAGGTAATAGGAAAGAATGACAAATTGGAATTCATTCTGACATGATGATGACAGAGATGATCAATTAGATGATATGATCTTCTCCCACATCTTTTTTGTATTTTGAGAAAAAATCCTAAAAGGAGGGGAGAATGTGTATTGACCCATTTTCAACTTACCATATATTAGGATTTACTTGGATGATCAAATGTTAAACGAAAGTGATCATTTTTTAAGATTGATTAATGACACTAATCTAATTATGATGTTATAAATCTAATGAGAAACTCTAAGCATGCCTTGTTTCAAATAATTAGGGTTCTAGAATGGAAAACCCTAATTGACCACATTTAGAATTTTCATTGAAAATGTGTGAAGTATAGTGGTGTACTAAATGAATTTTAGGGTTTTATATATAACTATTATTTTTTTGAAATTTGCACCTAAACAATGAGATCTTATAGATTTTAAGAATATACATTGTTATTATGTCCCTAGTCAGTTGTTATTGTGAAAGTTTAATTGACACCAATAACACATTAGACTAGAGTGTGTGTTGGCTGATGACATAATATCATCAATCATGATATTTCATGTCAAACCAAACACATAGATATTTGTTAGAGAATAGTGTATCAGACAGACCCGGCATGAGAGTGACACAAGGAAACTATTACATGGTAGTTAGAATCATCTCTCATAGTGTTGGTGGTGATTGTGGTTCTTAGACTTGAAATTACTACACTCAATAGATGTCCTTTGGTGTACTTTGACATCATCGGCCATGACCTTAGGTAAGGGTGGCCATAAAGGTGATGGTTAGATGCAGTATGACACATGGGAATGATTGTGAGTGTTGTAGATGGTATTTGTCCCTCCTACAGGAGTCTGATATCTTGTCCACTTTATAAGTGGGACTGAGAAATGCATGGCCATGCTCATGTGAGTTAATACGTGATATTGAGCTTACATATATCTCAAAAAGACTGCTCTAGTTCAAGGAACATGGATTCAACAATGAAGTGGATGACGATTCCATGCCTCTAGTTAAATATGGATATCAATGACAAAGGAACTATACAAACATTGTAACACCAAACAAAATTTTAGGTTGAAGTTGTTATCCAATTCTCTGAATTACTTGGGTAGCAATGATGTGTTGCTAGATACCACTCATTGCTTGTGAGTCATATATTAGTTATGGACATTCACTGCCAGCGTAAGTTGGAATCTATAGGGTCACACACATAGGATACATTTGGAATATGATTTTATTCATGAATGATGTTTAACTTGATTACTAAAGTTTTTTGCCATTCAATTTAAACAACAATTGACTGACTGGACTCTGAACTAACTGATTCAAGTGTTGAACCGATCGGTTGGAGTGTCAGGTTGATTGAAATTACATTGGTTAAATATTAGTTGAATTGTGGCATGAGGGGATCTAGTTCACTGAGTGAACCGATCAACTCAAGGTCCCAAAGTGTCAATTCAAATGAGGAATCACCCGGTTCACAGATCAATTCAATTGCATCAAGGATTAATTCTGACGTCATGTTGTGCATTAACTAGATATTAATTACCAATACAATTGTGATTGGGAAACATGATGAAATGACTGGTTCAAGGATTGAACTGATTGGCTCACATGCCAACTGATCAGTTCACCTATGAAACTGTCATTTTGTTGCTCACAGGATGTGAAAATTCATGAAATTCTAACCCCTTCCATTCCCACTCATATTGGGAACCCTGACCCTAACCCTCCTATAAATAGAGGGGTACTGGGGGCTCCTTAGACACATCAATTAGCTCTAAAAATTGTTGTCTTCTCTGGTGGTGGTAACTAGGAGAACTCGAGAAAAAATTATTGTCTTCTCTAGTGGTGGTAACCAGGAGAACTCGAGCAAGTTTTACCCAATAAAGGGAGGGATAGAAAAAGAGAACAATTGTGGGAGAGCAAGTTGGTGCTAGTACATCAACGAGAAAGGACAACTCCTTCTTGTCTGGTCTTCTAGAATGACAAGAGTTTATGGTGGTCTGTGTGGACTACTCTAAAATCAAGGAGTTTTACTCTCTATGAGAATGTTGTCAACTTCCGTGGGTGGTATTGCACTAGGAGTCCATTGCTGAAGATTGCTCAAGTGTTTCCTGAAGAAGTACGTTGTGACTTGAAGAAAGACGGACGTCGTAGTGAGGGAAATGTTGTTGGACTTGCTCCAGGACCATGTATGACATTGTAAAGCATCCTTCCCATTACATAGTTATATATGCTATCTACTATTTAAAGGGGAATATGGAAGTTAATTGTTCATTTCCGCTATCTGCTCTGTTGCCATATTTCCTATAGCGGCATCAGAGCCACGTCAATTTACTATGCTTTGGGATTAACCGATATGATCAGATTTTAGTTTTCATCGTTTATCTATTACATATGATGTGAATGTTTAAATTGATTAATGTCTGTAACCATTTAAAATACTAAATACAATCCTAATTGATACTAATATATGCAATTTGCACATGTCACCCTAAAAGCTAGTTTTAATGGTGGATGTGAAGCATGGTTATGGCCAATAACCCACATCTGTGTGCATGGTTTTGAGGTTGTTTATTCTTGTTTGGATCTCAGTTTGCATAATGAGCCTCATCTTCTATTCCAAATGTAAAAGTATTATTATCTCCTTCCTAGGCTCCCCTCGAAAGTAACTTGAGGTTTCTCTATTACTTTGTAATATGATAAATAGAAATATGATAGTTTTAATTTGTTGTTACGATGAAGAAGATGTTCAACACCAGGAGAGCCACTCATTTTAGAAGACAAGACGATGGACTGGAGGACCTAGGAGGATAGACAATAGGAGGATCCGAACAGATCAGATGGTGGCCCAACCGATCAACTGGAGGTGTCCAGAAGATGTTGGACTAGAGACCAGTGACCATTCAGACTGACCATATGACCATCCAGGAGGTAAGTCGATCTATTCAAGGGTTGAACTGATCAACCTACTTTGATTCAAGCACAGATCTTCATCAACAATAGGTTGCTTCATGTGATGTACACCTTAGGTGATGGTAATTCCATGTGGCTCCAAGGAATTACAATAGAATGGCCATAACCATCGCTTAAGTTTTATTGCATATTTATTCTTGTGGGATATAGGAATTATATGATACATACTATAGTATGAGGTGATTGGACATATATATATATATATATATATATATATATATATGTGTGTGTGTGTGTGTGTGTGTGTGTATATACATGCATACATATGTGGGTGTGGGTGTGTGTGTGTTTATAAATACAAATCCATCAATAACATATTAAGTCTAAGATGTTTTCCATGAGCAACACATGAAAAGCTTGATTGACTAAGCATGGGCACGCCAAGTGTGGTGCTTTGTCTATATCATGAGTGTGATGGTAGTTATGTGATCCTTCCAAGAAGGGTGCCTTACTATCATGTTGGATTTTGGGTCAGGCTTAACTAGGTGATCTTAATGAGATTAAACAACTAGAAGCATGCAGATGTATATGGCAAAGAGTTGTGCATATCATCTATCCAAGAATTGTATAATATGTAATTGGAAAATGTTTCCTACCTTAATAATTGATTATGGATGCTGGCATCGGTCGGGTAATAACTCAATCATTTTGGATCTTGTCTCACTAGAAGGTTGTACGCTGCAATCTTCTGAACTGATTGTTAGGGCTATCAATTTGAACAAAACAGTGGGAGTGATAATTAATTAAAGGTATAATTAAATATCATAAATTTTATTCAAATCAAATCAAATTAAAAAGGCCCCTTGTCATATGCAAATTTTCTCTTATAGAAACAAATGGAAAACAAATCATTATTATGATCTGTCCTTAGGAAGGACAAACTAAACGAGACAAATTTCCATGACTAATTTTGGACTTTGAGAAGAGTTCTCAGTGATGAGCATAAGATCTGTGTATTAGATACACTAATGCTAGAAATACATTCTCCTTATGCACCTAGGACTAAAGTGAATGCTTACTGGAAGCATGCCAATGATGCCTTAGATATCAAGCAACTTATGCTTAGCTGCATGTACCATGAGTTGCATGAATAGTGTGAAGAAATGGGGATCCTTGAGATGATAACACATTCTTAAGAATGTGAACCATAATCATACAAAGAAAGAAAATTATAATGTCTCAAATACACTCTTTGAGTGTAAGATGACAGAGGGAGATCCAATAGAGACCCATATGCTCTATATGATTGGACATATTGACAATCTAGAAGAATTGGGATACTCTTTGAGCTAAGAGTTGGCCATAGGTATGATTCTACAATCATTGGTTGAATCATATAGACATGTTATCAAGTGCTACCACTTAAAAAATGTGGCCATACAGATATCATATTTGCTTAGCATGCTAATAAATTTTGAAGCAAGAATGAAGAAGGATAAAGTTGGGAGAGTGATCAGTGAGATGGAGTCCAAGTATGAAAGCAATAAAGAGTTCTGAGACTAAGAATAAATCTAGATCTTCAACACTCAAGATAGAGAAGTATAAGAGGAGTCTATCCTCTGTACTTGAAGGGATTCAGTAAGACGATGATGGGGATGGATATCTCCACTTCAGGCATATAAGTTTTTGAGATAAATTTATCTACTTCATCATGAGTACTAGATAACGAATGTGGATCTCACATTTTTCAAAATATGTAGGATCTGAAAAGAAGTAAGCCTTTAAGAAAGGGTGAGGTCAAACTGTGAGTTGCAAATGGAGCAAGAGTTGTTGCCACTGTAGCTGGAACTTATAATTTATATCTTCCCACTGAGCTTTTAATAGAGTTAATGAAGTGATATTATGTATCTTCCATAAATAGAAACATCATTTCCATATCTTGTATGGATGCTGATGGATATGAATTTCATATTAAGAATGATCGATGTTCTATTACAAAAGATGAGATATTTTATGGCAGTTCCCCAATGTCTTATGGTATTTATTTGTTGGATCTAAATACAAATGTTTATAACATATATACCAAAGACTAATACTCAATAACTCAAATAAGACATATCTTTGGCATTTTCATATAGGGAACATAAATGAGAATCACATATATAGACTCCATAAAGACAGTTATCTAGACTCTTTTGATCTCAAATCAATAGAGATATGTGAGTCTTGTTTATTGGGCAAGATGACTAAGACGCCTTTCACTTGAAACAATGAGAGGGCTAGTGATCTATTAGGACTCCTACACACTGATGTATGTGTCCCTTTTAAAACAAATTCTAGAGGCAGTTATTGGTACTTCATTACCTTTTTTTTAAAGGAAGTCAGAGGGTATTTTATTCACCTCGCCCCTCTCATGCAAGCTAAACCAACAGGAACATTACAAATAGAGTTGCTAGAAATAGAAATAAACTTAGTAGTACTACTACCATTACATGCATATGTGTTGATAATATCAACAAGATGACTAGGTGGACTCCTATAGTAATAAGAGCCACAATTTTTTTTAATATGAAACTTTGCCGACTGGTATGCAACCTTATTCCCCTCTCTTTTAATGTGCGAGCAAACCCACCCCAGTTTGAACCTCTTTCTTGCAGCTGTTACCCATCTGGTCAGCTTTAGGTAGCCTGAGACTTTGCCTACCATAGCCTCCATGGTGATCAGAGAGTCGGTTTCAAAGAAGATCTTATCGCAGTTCAGACCCTGCCCAACTTCAACAGCTAGTATCACACTCACTAACATTTACAGATAACCTCGAGCTACATCTGCGTATGTTTGGTGGATCTGGTGGTTTACTTTTTCCCTTCCTCTTCGTGTTTAGATTATTACTAGTACCAGTTCTCTAAGGAAGGAGAGCTTTCTCCTTTTCACATGTTCCTTTCCTTGGCTTATTATTAGAGATCACCATTTCGACAAGACTGAAGAAAGGTACTTCATTACCTTTACTAATGACTTCAGTAGGTATGGTTATGTTTACCTGATGAAACATAGATCAAAAAACTCCTAAAAAGTTCAAGGATTTCATGAATGAAGTACAAAACCAACTTGGCAAAAGTATTAAGGCACTTCTTTCTAGTCGAGGTGAAGAATATTTAAGTCAAGAGTTTGAGGACCTTCTGAGAGATTGTGGTATTGTATAACAATGGACTCCACCTGGAACACCTCAATATAATGGTGTATCAGAAAGAAGGAATCACACATTGCTAGATATGGTGTAATCAATGATGAGTTTAGCTAAACTTCCTAATAACCTCTGGGGTTATTCTCTTAAAAGCGTCATGTTTATACTAAACTATGTACCATCTAAATCAGTTCAAAAGATACCATATGAGATATGGTATAGGAAGTTTCCCAATGTGTCTTTTATGAAGATTAGGGATTGTGAAGCTTATGTCAGAAAGAAATTTCTCGAAAAGCTTGAACCCAAGTCAGATAAATGTTATTTTGTTGGATATCCTAAGGAAACCAAAGGATATTACTTTTATTCCCTATCTAAAAGCAAAGTGCTTGTTTTCATAGATGTTGTATTCCTATAAAAGGAATTTATTTCCAAAGGATACAGTGGGTGGAAAGTAGAACTCGAAGAGGTTTGAGACCAACAAGAAAGCATTGAACTAGTAGAGGTACAAGAAGAAAAAAGAGAATCAGGAAATCCAAGCGATCTTTTCATAGGCATTTGCCCCCAATTGGATCGGGGGATCGAATTGATTATAGAAACATGAGTTTAATTAGTCGATTTATTAGTGAACAGGGAAAAATATTATCTAGACGAGTAAATAGAATTTTACTGAATAATCAGAACAATTTTGATATCTTGTTTTTTTTACTACAATGTGTATTTGTGATGAATTGTTTTTGTAAACCCCTATCCATATATATGGATATGGTTCTACTTATTACATTTCTTTCGAACTCTTTTTTCATTCAACTCTTCGTAATTGTTGTGGAATATCAAATTCCTCAAGTAACACAAGAACCTCGTAGGTATGGTAGGACATGCCTTGAGCCTAAAAGATTTGGTTATCTTGTGACTCAATAAGGTGGTGAGTTTGTCATATATGATGAGCCAACAAGCTATCTAGAAGCTGCTAAGGGACCACAGTCTAATAATTGGCTTGAATCCATTCTGAGATGGAATCCATGTACACTAACAATCTTAGACTTGGTTGGTCCACTTGAAGAGGTAAAACCCGTAGGGTGCAAATGGGTCTTCAAGAAGAAGACTGAAATGGAAGGTAACGTACAAACCTATATGGGAAGATTGGTTGCAAAGGGTTTCAAACAAGTTCAAGGTGTTGACTATGATGAAATATTTTCTCCAATTTCCATGGTTAAGTCCATTAGGATCATGCTTGACATTACAACTTATCATGACTATGATATTTTCCAGATAGACGTTAAAACCACATTCCTTAACGGGAATCTTCTTGAAAATGTATACATGACACAACTTGAGAGTTTTATAAATCCAAAGGATTCAAATAAAATTTGTAAGGCACAAAGGTCAATCTATGGATTGAAGCAATCATCTCAGAGCTAGAATTTTTGATTTGATGAAACAGTCAAAGAGTTTGGCTTTAGTCAAAATAAAGATGAACCTTGTGTGTACAAGAAGGTTAGTGGAATCATGATTGTAATCCTAATAGTGTATGTAGATGACATAGTATTGATGAGGAATGACATCCCTACTTTATAGATGGTAAAGACCTAGCTAGGAAATACATTCACTATAAGGACTTAGGCAAAGCATCCTTCATCTCGGGAATCAAGATCTAAAGAGATAGATCCAGAAGGCTTCTTGGACTGTAATAGCACATACATTGACAAAGTGTTGAAGAGGTTCAACATGGAGGACTCATAGAGAGGAAAATTACCCATGTCTCATGGAGTTGCCATCTCTAGATCTTAATGCCCCAGTTCTTGTAAAGAAATGGAATGCATGAGTAGAACTCCATATGCATCTACAATTGGATCCATCATGTATGCAATGTTATGTACTTGTCCCAATGTATCATATACCTTGAGCATGAAAAGCAAATATCAGTCAGATCCAGGTGATGCTCAATGAATAGCCGTGAAGAACATCCTTAACTACTTGAGAAGAAGTAAGGATCAAGTTATTATTTATAGTGGAGAGGAGGAGTTGGTGGTAAAAGGTTCCTTATCTACACCAATGCAAGCTTCCAAACTGACATAGATGATTATCGATCGCAATTAGGATTTGTGTTTTGCCTCAACAATGGATTTGTAATCTAGAAGAGTTCCAAACAAGAGACGGTTGCGTATTCTACAATAGAGGTCGACTCTATTGATGTATTCAATGTAGTAAAGGTGGTTGTCTATATCAAGAAGTTCATCTTAGAACTTGGGGTGGTTCCAAGCATCAGCGATGCAATTGAGATATATTGTGACAACAATGGATCTATTACACAAGATAAGTGACCCAGATGGCATCAAAGTTCCAAGCATATACACTAGCGGTTCCATCTCATATGAGAGATTGTACAGTGAGGAGATGTGAAGATTTGTATAGTACCAACTGAGAACAATGTGGTTGATCCCTTGATAAAAGCACTTTCATAGTAGAAGCATGATGGTCGTGTGAGATCACTTGGGATCAAATTCATGGGTGATTGGCTCTAAGTGCAAGTGGGAGTATGTTGGTATGTAAGCCCTCAGAGAAAATCATATGATGATTGTAATGGCATGTCTTGTAAATTATTTGATTAATAATAAAGGTAATCTTCCAATTTATTCTATTTTATTCAGTTATGAGATAATGATGTAACATAATAAATGTCAATAGAATGATATTTCTGAATGATGTATGTCTTTGGGATGATGACCAGAACAATGAGATCATGTGGATGTTAAGAATATATATTCTTATTATGTCTATAGTTGGTTGTTATTGTGGAATGTTAATTGACAACAATAACACATAAGACTAGAGTATATGTTGGTTGATGACATCATCCACTGTGACCTTAAAAAGGGTTGCCATAAAGGTGGCATTCGGATGCACTATGACACATGGGAATGACATTGAGTGATGTAGATGGGATTTGTCCCTCCTATAGGAGTATGATATATTGGCCACTTGATAAGAAAGAATGAGAAATGCATGGCCATGCTCATGTGAGTCAATATGTGATATTGAGCTTAAAAATATATCAGATTTTCTACTCTAGTTCAAAGAATATGGATTGAACGTTGAAGAGGATGATGATTTTATGCCCTGAGTTCAATTTAGATATCAGTGACAAAGGAACTATATAAACATTGTAACACCAATCACAAATTATAGGTGAAGTTGTTCTCCAACTTTCCAAATTACTTGGGTAGAAATGATGTGTTGCTAGATACCGCTCATTTCTTATGATGTCATACATTAGTAATAGACATTCACTACCAAAGTAACTTAGAACCTAAAGGTTCATATACATAGGATACATTAGGAATAGGAATTTATTCATGAATGATGTTTAACTTGATTCTACAATGTTTAGGTATTTGATTTAAACCACAATTGACTGACTGGAATCAAAATCGATAGGTTCAAGTGTTGAACCAATCAGTTCGAGTGCAAGGTTGATTGAAATTGAATTGGTTGTATATTGGTTGAATGGTGGCACGAACTGACTGGTTCATTGAGTGAAATAATCGGCTCAAGGTCCCAAACAATCGGTTCATATGATGAACCACCTGGTTCATTGTTCAATTCAGTTGCATTAAGGATTATTGTTGACGTCATTTTGTATATTAATCGGATATTAATTGCTAATAAAATTGTGATTGGGAAATATGATGAAACAGTCTGTTCAAGGGTTGAACCGATGGGCTCGCATGCCAACTGATCGGTTGACCTATAATCGATAGTTTTGCTGCTCGTAGGATGTGAAAGTTCATAAATTTCTGACCCCTTCCACTCCCACTTAGACTGGAAACCCTAACTTGAACCCTCCTATACATAGAGGGCTATTGGGGGCTTATCGTACACATCAATTAGCTCTAACAATTACTGTCTTCTCTGGTTGTGGTAACCAATAGAACCTGAGCAAGTTCTACCTGATAAAGGGAGGGATTGCAAGGGAGAACAATTGTGGGAGAGCAAGTTGATTCTAGTACATCAACGAGAAGGGATAACTCCTTCTTGTTTGTTCTTCTAGAATGACAGGAGTTCCCGAGGGTCCGTGTGGACTACTCTAGAGGCGAGAAGTTTTTCTCGCTAGGAGAACGTCGTCAACTTTTGTCCATGGTGTTGCACTTGGAGGTTGTTGTTGATGACAACTCAAGTGTTTCTTGAATAAAGAGCATGTTGTGACTTGAAGAAAGATGCAAACTGTAGCAAGGGAATTGTCACTAGACTTGCTCAAGGACCAGGTATAACCTCATAAACCATCCTTCCCATTACATTGTAATTGACGTGATCTGTTGTTTAAAGGAAAATATGGTAGTTAAATTTTTGTTTCCACTGCCTGCTCTATCACCATATTTCCCTACAGCTCGTGTGATTCTGAGTGTGGTGTCAGACGAGTTTCTCATTAGTAACAACTCGGCCGACAAACCAATTTGAATAAATAAACAGAAGATTGGTAATGGATTTTGGACTTGTTTGTAAATGTTTGAAGCACCTCAATTGATCTATATAATCAACCAAACACCCTATTAGATCCCATAATCTATGATTCTTGTCTAAGATTTTCAATTCTACCGAGGGGAGGAGGATTTGGGTTTTGAAGGAGAAATTTTCCGAAATGGAGATTTAGAGTTTTCACTTCCTAAAGCTTGTGAATTCATTTAAGTTCATCAACCTAGATAGTTTTTTATGTTGAATCTTATATACTATGTATAAAATTCATCCCTCCTTCTATTTGAATCAAAATGATATCAAATCACCATATTGTCTCTTTCTTTCTCTCCTATTCTTCTTTCCTAGGGTTTCCGAGTTGAGAAGAGAAAGAAGTGGATTCAATATTGTGAGTTGGTTGGATTTATAGAAATTCATATTATAGGCAACGTTTTTTAGGTTCTTGGAACCCTATGTGAGTGATCATATCCTTAATAAGATTTGTAATCATGTTGAAAGCCTAATTTCATCCTACGAAATTAAATAAGATCAATGCTAGTATTTGCATGCACTCGAGTTATCAATTAAAAGATTTTGGGGAAATAATTGCTACTAGTTTAGATTTTTTATCATTGACTTACTTATCTAGTTATCGATATGTTGATTCAAATTCTATGAAAATCATATGGACAAAGAACTATTTTGTTTGATATGAATATGGCCTAAAATCAGCATAATGTCTGATATGCTTGGAAATTGAGTTGAAAAGTGTGGAATCGTTTATGAACTTAATAAAATGATTTATTCCATTTTATAATCAGATCTTTACTATAATTACATATGTCATCAACATAAGGATCAATATGAAGTTTGAAAAGGAGGTATTCCATGTCTAGGGTTAGTTTTGCCAAATTGACTCAAATGAGCCAATGAATGGGTGCATACTCAGAATTGATGGATGAATTGTTTGGAAATAGGAACTAGGGTTTTGATGTGTGTGAATAGACCTAATGAAACTTTGTATATCCTGGTGAGATCAGTGAATAATAATATTCTTTTGATGTATTGAGTTGAGTCGACTTCCTAAAAACTCTAGATTCCAATACGAAGACGAGTATGAGTGATAAAGCTGAACTTGAATATGACTTTGTAAATGTGATGATATGCTCAATTGTAGGCATTATTGTGGTGACCCCTATCAAACCGATAGCCAAATTGTCAAAGTAATTACGTAGAATAACCGTCAGCAGCGGATTAACAAAAATCATTAAAAATTAAAACCATTTTTGCAATGAGATCCATTGCCAAGAAACTCTTAAAGAAAGAACCAAAGCAATATATACATCATGGTTCACATTGTACCATCTCATCTTAAGTATATCATATACCAGTTGTTTTGCCCAAACATATACATAAGCAACATAAAACCTAGAGGTATACAAGCCAAAATCTCATATTTTTATAAAACCATTACGTATGAACTCCGAAGGACCTGAGAGTATAGAGACGACACATAGGACTTATATCTATAAGACACTATAGACATCACACTCAACCTGAGTTGTTACTGTTGTCCATGTTGTTGTTCTCGTCCCTCTGTAGTATGGTCTCTACATCCTTGTCTGCAACCACTTAAAAATGTTGGGACCAACGGGGTGAGACAAAAGTCCTAGCTTGAGATATAACTCTCTGCCAACAATATTATTATCACAGGTAAATAGTATAAAACTAAGTCGAGGATCTTTTGTATTAATAATCAAGATTAATCACTATTTAAAAGAAAAATAGAGCAATATCATCTTTTAAAGCATTGTAGCTATCTAAGATAAAGCAATAAATCATCTATTCACTTTATAAGGAATATGAAGAACACATATAACATCTATCTATTAAAGATGTATAAAAGTAATGTAACATCAACCTATGTTTCCGTATTCAATCCTTAAGTAGATACTCAACAGGGCTGATTACATATTTACAATCACACTTATGCCCAGAACAAATGAGGTATACCGCTCATGCTCCAACCGACCACCTCTTTGTCAAAATCAGTACCATACAAGGTCAGTGGAAGAGCCGGCTGTGAAGACCTCACCCGTCTCGGTCAGTACGAGACCACTGGTAGTGACATCATGTCAAACTACAACTAGCTTGTTGGGATATAGCAACATCTTTGCTATAGAGCTACAGTCGTAGCATGCACTCCCTTCAGGGAGATCACACATCAACCCCGATACATTTTCATCAGGGCGATCACACAGCAACTGTGGTATTCCTCGGGGAGATCGCACAAAATCCCTATCTGGATGTATGGATATGTTTGTCTGTCACCCCCACATATTTAAAAATATGCACTCTAATTTAAACTCGCTTCACCATTCAGAAAATCCTGGCACTGAATGGATCTATGGCCAGGGCAACTACATGATAAGGTTCCAGTTGATTAATTAGGTGCATTACAGTATCTTTGAGCTTCAACCAAGTTATAAGCATGAATTATAACAGATGCTACAAAGAAAAGGTGTAATACATTTATCAAGTACTTTCATAATCTTTGAAACACATTGAATGCATAACACTCGGGATCTCAGTCCCTTATCACATTATTGGGAATTCTCATCCCTTAACATTATCATAATCATGATTGCTAGATCTGGGTATTCAAACCCTTAGTTCATCACTAAACATTGTCACCTCTTATTCGGTAATAATTACCTCTAGATCCTCAGACCAGGTACACATTATACTTATTGCACAAGTATTTCACATGGCTCACAAGGCCCATTTAATATGTATCATATGAAACATCATAGCTCATACCTAGCTATGCTCATCATCTCATGATACATGCATGGTTAGTATTTCATGATAAAAACAATATCAAGAAATACAAGAGAAATACAACCTTCCCATTATTAGGGTTATGGTTTCCCTGCCAAGTCGATTAGGGTTTCAAGCCGATTAGGGTTTCAAGTTCATATTATCAAGAATCAAAACTCTAATTCATAGATCCACACATATTAGGAGCATCAATGTATGCTTATTAAATTATTATCACACAAAGTATGAGTTTCTCACTTATCCTCACTAGGATATTGATTACATCATACTTTATTAAGTTGGCTCAACCCTTTTCTCAAGGTACATTGGCCTACACTTATCAAAATGCATTAAACTCTTTACATCTTAATGTATCATTTGACATAACACACTTCATGTGTTACTCAATCAAGTATATCATATTGGAGGTGCTTACCTCCATATCGGGCAAGAAGTGTATGTTTGCTTACCATATCGGGCAAGAGGTGTATGTTTGCTTACCATACCGGGCAAGAGGTGTATGTTTTCTTACCATATCGGGCAAGAGGTGTATGCTTGCTTACCATATTGGGCAAGAGGTGTATGTGTGTGTGTCACACTATATCATCCAAGATGTGTGTGTGTGCTTCACACCATATCATCCAAGAGGTGTATGTGTGTGTGTCACTTATATTGGGTTACTCAAGTTTAAGGTTTTACATATCGGGTTAGACCCTTATGCTCATACCTCTTCAAACCTATAATGTTTCAACCTACCATGTGTTGAGTGATAGGCTAGAAAATTGGTTAGCCCTTTTTCAACCAACCAAAAAGCACAAAACGATAGGGGTGTGGGGTTCTAAGGTATATCGTGTTTCATATCACCATATTGGGTTTCATCACCATATTGGGTTAGAGGTGCTTCAACCCGATATCGGTTTGTGCCATGATGATGTCATCATCATCAAGCTCTAGACTTTCATTCCTTATTGTCCTAGTTCATGTACAATAGTCCTATGAAACTATTATAACTCATGGATTCAATTTATTCAAGAAAACTCAAAATTGAAAGTAGATCATCAAGTATAGCAAGATTGAAGGTGAATAATAACATGATTAGGTTCAAGTTATATAACCCACCTCAAGAACAACTTCAAAGCTCCAAGCTCCAAAGCTTAAAGTTCCCAAGGTTGAATATGAATTTATAAAAGATCCAAGACTTGTTCACAACTCCTCAATATGCAAAGAATCACCATAGATAAGAACTTGGTGAAGAAGAAAAGAAAGGAAGAATCACAACCCGAGATTCATGCTTCAACCAAGGTTGAAGATGACCATGGCTTCACCTTAATCTTAAGGCTCGAGCACCTCCTTGCTCCTCAACTACTATGCATGATATCTAAGATAAAGAGTGTCGTAGGATTCAAAAAGTTTCACTAGTAGGTGAAAGGAGTGGTATATATGATTGAGGCTCATGAGAGAGAGTGCAAAAGAGGTGTCATCACCTTATACTACTAGGAAACACATGTCCATGCATGGGTTGACACGTGTCCATGAATGAAAACATATTTATCTTAACATGCAAAAATCTTGAGGATAACCTAGGGATAATATTTCAGCCATTAGTTATCTTGTTGAGCAAGATATTTCAACTCAACATTACTTTATTCACAATTCGATAGAACTTTTCCAAGGAAAGTTGTTAATCGATATCCATCATCTTCTAGAGGTGTTTAACTCATAATGGTCTTTTCCAAGATTTGAAAAAACCATATGGGACCTCCAATATGGCTTTTTGGCCGATAGGCACTCCCATATAAGCTCTACAACTCAATTAGGGTTTCAACTATACAACTCTTCTTGGTCTTTTTATCACCAAGAATACCTTCCCTCAAAAATGATTCAAACATGGTGCCTCTTTATTTATATCTCCTCTAGATGATGCTAAGAGAGAGTAGGGACACTCTAGAGGTGGTAATGTGCATATCAACCCTACATTTTGGGTAAATTGCCATTTACACCAAAATTGGTACACAAGGCACAAGCATTATTCAAACAAACTTCAACTTGGAACTTAGGCTTTTCACAAGCCACCCCTTAGCATCATTCTCTCTCTAATGATGCTAAAGTACTTGAAGCATGTTCAAAATGTAACATATTGCAATATAACCCCTCATTTTGGGTAAATTGCAAATTACACCCAAACTATCATATAATGCATAAATAGTTTGCAAATAAGCTCAAACTTGAAAATTAAACCCTCCTCGAGTCTTAATTACTTTTCAAAAATTAAAATAAGTTTATAAATAACTTAATTAAGCAAAACTTCTAGGTTTATGCCATAACCCAGGTCAGGGATGTTACAATTATCAACCCCTAACATGGATTTTATCCCCGAAATCTCAAGAAAAAAGGGAAGGGTACTTCCTCCTCATTTCTTCCTCCAGTTCCCATGTGGCTTCTTCAATGCCATGGTGATGCCAGAGAACTTTCACAAGAACTATGTTTTTATTTTTCAACTTCTTGATTCTTTTGTTAAGAATCATCATTGGACCTTCCACATAGGATATATCTTCATTCAATTCTACCACTATAGGTTGCAACACCAACTCTGTATCAACATGACACTTTCTTAGAATAGATATATGAAACATTGGATGTAGTCTATGTAGCTCAGGTGGCAACTCCAACCTATAGGCTACCTTTCCAATCCGTGTTGTCACTGGGTAAGGTCTCATAAATCTAGGAGCTAACTTACCCTTTTTCCCAAATCTGAGAACACCTTTCTAAGGTGTGACCTTGAGATACACCCTTATCCAACTTGAAATTCTAAAGGTCTACGACATTTATCGGCATATGAATTTTGTCTATCTTGTCCTTCAACTATTATTGTATTACTTTAATCATTTTAGTTATTTGTTGTACTAATTCAAGACCCAGAAGTTGGTATTCTCCTATCTCATACCAGCATAATGGAGATCTACAACATCTACCATATAATGCTTCATATGGTGTCATATCAATACTAGTATGATAGCTATTGTTGTAGGCAAACTCTATTAAGCTCAAGTGTAAGTCTCAACTTCCTATAAACTGAAGAACACATGCCCTAAGCAAGTCCTCCAAAGTTTGTATAGTCCTTTCAGATTGTCCATCTGTTTGAGGGTGAAAAGTTGAGCTAAACTTTAACTATGTACCCAAGGCTTTATGTAGTCGTTCCCAAAAATGACTTGTAAAATGGGGACCTCTATCAGACACAATTGTGGCTGGAACTCCATGTAACTACACTATCTCATCTATGTAGATTTATGCAAGTTTTTCAACAATATAGGTTGTTTTAAGAGGAAGAAAATGTTTTGACTTAGTCAACCAATCAACTATCACCCAAATAAAATCATGACTTTTGGATGTTCTGGGTAGACCAACCACAAAGTCCATTGTCACGTTATCCCATTTCCACTATGGTATAGGTAAGGGTTGCAATTTTCTTGCAAGCTTCTGGCGTTCTGCTTTAACTTGTTGATACACTGGACACCAAATGACAAACTCAGCTACATCCTTCTTCAAACCAGGCCACAAATACATATCTTTTAAGTTATGATACATTTTAGTACTCCTTGGATGCATTGAATACATGGATGAATGAGATTCCTCCATAACTATCTTGCTTAAGTCATTGGCATCAGGTACTACCATCCTACCATGGTAGCAGACTACCTCATCCTCTGACTCATGGAAATTTTCCCATTTCTCACTAGCATACTCTGACTTGATCTGTTGAATCACAATATCAGCCTATTGTGCCTCTTTAATCTCTTGTTTCAGAGTAGGTTTCACATACATCTCGGCCAGTAATCCAACTAACAAAGATACTTTTTACTGTACATTTATTTGTCTCAAAGAGACAAACATGTCTCGTTTATAGCACATTAAAGAATTCAACTATGCTTATTCTATGGGTGGAGATGAAGATTTTCTACTTAGTGCATCTGCTACTACATTAGCTTTTTCTAGATTATAATCAATTATACAATCATAGTCCTTGATTAATTCCATCCAGCAACATTGTCTCATGTTCAACTCACATTGTGAGAAGATGTATTTTAAATTTTTATGGTCTGTGAAAATCTGACATGTTTCTCCATAAAGATAATGCCTCCAAATCTTCAATGTGTGGACCACTATAGCTAATTCTAGATCATGCATCGGATAATTATCCTCATGTTTCTTAAGTTGTCGGGAAGCAAAAGAAACTACATGATCACTCTACATCAGCACACATCTTAGACCATTCTTAGAGGTATCACAGAAAACAATGTATCCCTTTCCCTACTCAGGTAAAACCAACACAGGTGCACTAGTCAACCTTTCTTTCAACAACTAGAAAGAATGCTGACACTTGTCATTCTAGACAAAAGGAACCTCCTTCCTGGTCAACCTAGTTAGGGGTAATTCTATAAAACTAGAGTCTTTAATAAACCTTCTGTAGTAACCTGCCAAACCTAGGATAATGCAAATCTCAGTTGGTGTCTTGGGTTGTCCTCACTCTACAATAGACTCCACTTTCTTAGGATCAACATGAATACCTAAAGCAGATATAACGTGTCCTAGGAAAGACACTTTTGACAACCAGAACTCACACTTGCTATACTTAGCATATAGCTGGTATTGTCTCAACAGTCAAGGCTTGACAAAGGTATTGTTCATGTTGTTGACCATCTCTACTATATATCAGGATGTCGTCTATGAAGACCACTATGAACTGATCAAGGAATGACCGGAAGATTCTATTCATCAGCTCTATGAATGTAGCTGGTGCATTAGTTAGTCCAAATGACTTAATTACAAACTCATAATGATCGTACCTTGTCCTAAAGGTTGACTTAGGTATGTCACTCTCCTTGATATGTAATTGATGATATCCCGACCTTATATCTATCTTAGAGAACATTGTTGCACCACGCAACTGGTCAAACAGATTATCTATCCTTAGCAGAGGATATTTGTTCTTTATAGTCACCTTGTTAAGCTCTCTATAGTCTATGCATAATCTCATTGACCCATCCTTCTTTTTAAAAAAAATAACTGTATCACCCCATGGCAAAGTGCTCGGTCGAATGAAACCCTTATCAAGCAACTCTTATAACTATTTTTTGAGTTCTGCCATCTCAGTAGGGGCCATCCTATAAGGTGTTTGGGCTATGGGTTGTGTATCCAGAATTAAATTAATCTTGAAATCAATCTCTCGAGGTGGATGAATATCTAGAAATTCTTTAGGAAACACATCCATGTATTCCCTGACAATAGGAACTTCATAAAGACTAGGACTCTCTGCTTTGGTATCTACCACATGTGCCAAGAATGCTTTACATCATTGTCGCATCAGTCTCTCAGCTACCATTATTCATACTAGACAAGTTGGAATAATCTTCTTGTCCCCCTAAAAGACCCATGTCTCATCACTGTCTGTAAACATAGATTTATTGTAACCACAATCCAAGACAACCTTATACTTTTCTAGGGTATCCATCCCAAGAATAACATAAAACCTGTAATCTCAAGTGGTATAAGATCCACCTGAATGATGTGTTCTGAAAAAGAAAGAACACAGGGAGAACATACCTCCCTCAACACTACAGATCTGACTAACAGAGTTTCTAATAACAGATTATCCTCTCTACGACTAACAGTCATATTGCAGTCATGAATCACTTCTAGAGTGATAAAGGAATGTGTAGCACCCCGATCAATCAGAATAGATACAAAGTAGGATGAAGACATATCAGAATGAAACAATTCTATCTGACCTGTCATGACTCGTGGATTGACTACTGCCTCCAGCTTATTTATAGCATAGAATCTTACCATTGCTGGTTGCCAACTCCATGCTCTATTGTTTGGTGCATATGAACCTGCTTGGGACCCCTATCCACGTCCTTGTGTGCCACTGCTGAAATGTTGCCTCTGAGAACCTTGTTGACTCTGCCTTAGTGGTTGGGTTACCTCCATGTCTCTAACTGAACATTCTCTCATCATATGTCATGTCTTCCTACACTTGAAGCAATTTATGTCCCGTTGTGGTCTAGGTGGTCATGTTACTGTCATTGATTCCATACTATGGGCTCCACTTGGTAGAAAACTACAATCTCTACCCTTACTTGACATCCATTGCGTTTGTGCATTGAACCTCTATGGTGTTAATGGTGCAAGAAACCTTGGTTTCTTAAAACTTCCAGACCTCTATCCCTAGAGCTGGGCAGGTCCTTTCCTACTGTTCGCCTCATGTTTCTCAATCATGGACCTTTCTATCCTTCTAATTGATTCCACAAAGGTGGCAAACCTCTCTCTATTCTGTAGAGTAGCTACAAGTGTGGTTAACTCAGTGTTCAGACCTTTCTCAAAACGCCAAATCCTCTCCTCATCCATAGTAGACATGTGTGGACAAAATCACAGAAGCTCCATAAACTTAGCTTCATACTCACTAATCTTCATCGGTCCTTGTTTAATTCTCTCAAACTGTGAGATTTTCTCATCCAGCTAAGTCTTGGGAAAGTATATACTGACAAAATCACATCGGAAATCCTGCCATCCAACCTCAACACCAGGTATTTTCTCTTCTTCAATGGCCCACCAATGGTCAATGCTTCCTTTTAAAAGGTACACAACATTCTTAACTTTATCAGTTTCTGAGATACTAAGGATTTTAAATGCTTTTTCCATCTCAGTGAGCCATAAATTTGCATCTGCTGGGTCAGCTGTATCGACATATTTGGTGGCTCCTACCCGGAATAACCTCTCAAATGTCTTACCAGATCCATGTCCCTCATTGGAAACTAGTGCCCTAGGTGTTGGTGTTGGCATCTGATCGGCCATATGCATCATTGTGGTCATGAACTTCCCAAAAAGAGCATCAAAGGATGGGTTTCCTAGCATGGCTTGATCAAGATGGGGATTCTTAAGAACGGATTCCTCTCTAGCCTGATCCCTCACACCTCCTCCTGGTGTAGCAACACTGCTCTCAGCATCATGTTCTTCATGTGCTCCAACAATCTTTCAGCTTTACTTCTTCTCCTATATGAGCAGAAGTCATTATAAATGTGTGGTCATGCTGGTTGTAGTCAATATGTGATATTGAGCTTGTGTGAATCCAAGTTCATCATGATTTTTAGTCACCATTTTGGGTCCAATTCGACTCAATACATTTGATTTCATCTCCTTAAATCTTACAGTGTGCAATTTTGCTTGGTCGATCAGATCATCAAGTTATTAACTAGTTTTATATGAATTTCATGCAGATCATGTACAGCCAGCACATTCAATCATGAGTATGTGATTTCAGCCAATCGTTTTGCCCTAATGATCTTGTGCATTCAGCCTCAACCAAACGGTCTAGGTCCATTCAGTTTGCATCCACACGGTTTGTTCTTCTTTCTCCAAATGGCTTCACCTATACGATCCTCCTTGTGACCAGCAAATGGTCTTGAGACCGCATGGGCTACAAACGGTCTTGAGATCGTGCATGCCCAAACGGTCCACAAATCATGAGAAGCAAATGGTCTCCAAACTGTTTGGGCAATCAATCCCCAAAACTGATTATAACTCACCGGTCTTCAAGACCGTTTGGACACTAAAACCCCGACGCTCGGTCCTCAAGACCGTTAGGCCAGCTGAGGGCACAAGACTGATCAGAGGCAGAAAACTGTGAGCAACCGAGACCGTTTGGAAGTGAAGACTAGTTGGAATAGATATCGTTTGATAGCTAAGACAGTTTGAATGGAACGCGAGATCGTTTGGATGACAAAGCTTGTTTGGATGAAAAAAACCATTTGGAAGTGAAGACTGATTGGAGTAGAGACTGTTTGGACACTGAGACCGTTCGGACGCAGGAACGCTGAGGCACAAAATTGATTGGAGACATCAAACCATGAGAGGCATAGACCGTTAAGCAGTGATCAGTCTCCAAACCGATTGGAGGTCATCGATCCACGAGATCGGTTGGGCGCGAGACCGGTTGGGCACAAGACCGATTGCCCAAGACCGTTTGGGCACACGTTGAAACTATTAGAAGCCAAGACCGATTGAAGCAACGATCTCCAAGACCGTTTGGAGGCCATCGGTCCCCAAGACTATTTGTTCCAAATTGTGTGAAGCAGACTCACATCAAAAACATGAAGATGCCATCCAAACCTATAAATAGGACCAGTAGGGTCCTCATTTGGGCATCGGACCCAGGACGCAGACAGACTACCTGAGCACAGGTTTGATCCCGATCAACCATGCCATTACCACTTCACCTGCTGCTCCTGAACTGAGCAAGAAGGTCAAGATGAGAAAGAAGGTGGAGAAGAAGATCTACTCGGTCTGCCTTGGTGGTTCTTCCTCCTCATCTAGATCTTCTCTGACACGACGTAGAAGACTGCATCATCTTCACCGAGCTGCGATTACCTTCTGCATCATGCTCTTGGCAGAACCTTCCCTCTCTCTTGTTCTTCTTGTTTCTCGCATCATGAGCGAGTAGTTCCTTTTTGTAGGAATGCTGGGACTAGCCATGCTTCCCATGCAAGCATGTTCTCTTATTAAACATTCCATGGCAATGTATATAACTTTTCATTTCGTCGTTAATCCTTAATGTTTGTAGATTGGTTACCTTCTTGTTTTCATCTTGTTCTTCCCTATGTTGTGAGAACTTCAATATGTATGGTAGAATGTTGATTAATGAGGTTGACTCCCAAACTAGAAATAGAATGGGATTCCTTGAGGTCATAAGTTTATGATCCATGAGGGGACGAGCCATCTAGCCTACGGTGACACTTTTGTGGCCTAAACATCCCTCAGGGAGGGCCACAACTTCAGTTGGATATCTATATCGTCGTCGTTAATCATCGATGTTTGCTTGTATATTAATCACTTGATTGCTTGTCGATTAGCACGGTTGACTCCCTAATTAGAAATAGAAAGGGATTCCTTGAGTTCGTAAGTGTATGATCCGTGAGGGGACGAGCCATCTAGACCACGGTGACACTTCTGTGTGCCTAAACATCCCTCAGGGAGGGCTACAACTTCATTTTGATTTTGTATCTTCAGAACCGTAAGTGCAAGATCTGGATGGCGATGAGGCATATGATGCCTAAGGTGATGCTTACGCAAACATAAACATCCCTCAGGGAGGGTTCACAACAGTTCTATTTGGATAGTTAGTTCTTGCCTAGATGTTTGATGTTTGGATGTGTTTGCATGTGTAGTGGCGGTGAAACCCAGGACCATCCCAGTGATTCCATATCATTAATCTATAACCAACTTTAATTCTTCTCTTTACTTTCTTGCAATTAGTTTAATTAACCTCAAATCAATCAATCGTTCTAAATATTAGTCTTACTTGAACTAGACTCAACTAACAATGATTCTTAAAAATGTTGTCCCTTGGGATTTGATCCTTAGTTATACTACAATAAGACCCGTGTGCTTGCGGGTGGTATTATTGCACAAGGTTTGGGTAAAAACTCAAGGATTTCAACCCTGGGTGAATTTTTTAATGCGATAATAAACCACGTCAAATTCTGGCACCGTTGTCAGGGACCACAGAATCAGTTAGTCAAATCTAGTTCTTTTAAGGCTAATCTAGGATTTTTCTTTTTCTTTGGATACAATTGATCATCTACTTGAATTCAGTTCTACTCTGTCAATCTCACTTCTGAAAAATCTTTCCATCCCAGGTACCAACAAAGACTAGTGCATGCACCGCTCAAACAGTCCCGGTCTCACTGCTAGCTTTGGTCATGAGATAGACAGAACTTTTTGTCGTCTGAACAGAGAGAACCTAGCAAGGATGGCTCCAGAGGAGGAAATAGCCCGAAGGGTTGCTCAAGCCCTTGCTGCACAAAGAGATAGGCTTATGCAAGAAGCTAGAGCTACGATTGAAACAGAGATCCGAGCAGCTCAAGCAGCAGCACAAGCAACAGAACTACAAAAAGACCTTAGGGAGTTCTTGATCCCTAAAGTTGCTATTGTTCATCACCCAGTGCAACCTCCTCCCATCAATGCTACAAATTTTGAGATACAGGCACATTGGATCACCTTACTCCAAAACATCCCATTCTATGGTAAGTAAGGAGAAGATAGTCAAGAATATCTTCTGAGGTTTATCGATCTATGTGCTATGACAAAGAAAAATGGAGTATCATATGATGCCATCCGACTCCGTCTCTTCAAGTATTCTCTTGCTGATAGAGCTATAAGTTGGTATAACTCCTTGCAATGTGAACCCATCACCACTTGGGAACAACTTCAAAATGTTTTTCGGGAAAAGTTCTATCCTCCTTCAGTCCTTCTCTCACCTATGAAATTAGGGGTCGAATAATAATGTTCACTTAGGTCCTTGGAGAATCCCTTGCTGAAGCATGGCAAAGATACAAAGAGCTTCTACACAAGTGTCCACACCATGGCATTCCTAAGAATCAACTTATCGAGATCTTCTATAGGGGTGTGGATGATGATATCAAGAGGTTTTTAGACTTCTCATCTGGAGGAAACTTCATGCGCCAAAGTTACGATAGCGCATGGAAGGTTGTCACCCTTGGCGTAAAAAATCAAGCTAATTGGGGTCGATCTGTAGGTAAAGGAGTGTTGAAGGTGGCTATGGCTGAAGCTATTCCGGAGTACAAGTCTATCGTTGAAACCCTCAAACTCTTAGTTGCCAAGCAAGACCATATTGAATCATCTCTTGCTGCCTATGAAAAAAGACACACACTCCCACAACAACAAGAACAGATCAAGTCAGCTTCATTGTTCTGCGAAGCATGTAAAGGCATTGAACATTCTACACTAGCCTGCAATGTTCTCTATGATGTTGTTCAGAGCAATGTTTATGGCCAAGGAGATAATGGTCAAATGGAAAATCTTAATGTTGTCAACACTATCCCTGGTCAAGGATATTACAATCTGAATCTGTTATAACCTCATTTTCCAAAACATGTAATGAGATTTGTGAATCTCCTTTAAAAGATAAATAAGATCAATGTTTGATTTCATGGTTTGATTTGAATGAATTTCGTGAATAATAGCCTTGCATTCTTTCTTGATGGGCCTTATTGGCCATTAAGCCCAATTGAAAGAAAAAGAAAAAGAAATGAAAAAGGAATTCAACGGGATAATGGGAAATATAAGAAAATGAATAAAGGATGATTAAAAGGCTAAAAGATATTTTCCCAAAAATAGAATTTTGAGTTATAAAGGTTCCTTGGGTTTCAAGGAACTCAGTATAATTATATAATAGCAAGGGAAATAAAGAATATAAGGAAATATGAATAAAAAGGTGTTTTCTTGCAACCAACGAAAAGGGACCGTTTAATTAAGATAATGATCCCAATTTTTGCAGGATGAAAGATAAAAACATAAAAGAGTTTCCCTTAAAATTTGAGGCAAAAAGGAGTTAAGAGTTGAGAGTTATCGATTTTTCAAGATTATCCTCAAAAAATGATTTTCCTTGGAATTTAGGAAATCGACTTTCCTTTTTGCAAGAACAGGCGCAATGAGGGCCGTTGGATTTTAATCCAATGCGCTCCGCTCATCGCCATTATCCCAGTGGGATGCAGACTTGGATGAGTTATAGGGGAACTTTACCCTTTTGATTTTGATCATTCCAGTGCATGTGCACTTGGGATTTTTGTCCCATTAGGTTAGGGAGACCTTTGCGAAGGGTCTAAACCCAGGTTTTGCCGACTTTCATCGCGTATACCCAAAATGCCCAATTGGGCTGAAAGAAGGTTTTACGACGGGGTCAGAAACCCTAAGAGAGTCTCCCATATCCTATATATAGGACCCCCTATTGATCGCTCTCACCCTCACGATCCCAGGCGGCTACTTCCTAACCCTCAAAGCTCTCACCCTCTCTCGATTGGGTTCGCTCCGACGAGCCCCAGCCATGGCACCACCGCAAGTGCAAAGAAAGAGGAAGGGGAGGACGACGAGCTAGAGACATTAGATTAGGGAGTACGGTGGGCTGACTTAGGATCTGACGGCCTCAGGAGGCGCACATTGAAATAACTCGCTAAGTGGAGCGAGTTGACACGAGGCCTCGGATCAAAGTCCATCGTGGACCCGAACGCCATCCAATGGACGACAGCCCATAGCCACGCGCGTCTCAGTGCTAGTTGAGACCTCTGATGCAGAGCGTCAGATCAAGGCATGATCCATCGGCGCACCGATCGAACGGCCCAAGAAATTCGATAAAATATCCTCTCTGATCAAATAATCCAGAAAATAGCTTTTCCTTGCTAAAATCATAAAAATAACTAGGAATCTCATATAAAGGAACTTTATATATGAAAGTTGGGTAGAAAAATGCAAGGAACCTGATAAAATGATTTAAGAACCTGATTCTATTTCGTTTTACAAAAGTACTCTAATTTGAAAGAAAATGGTATTGAACAGTAATTAGAAACCTTAATTGCATATAAAGGATGATTCTTTATAACTTAATGGGTTAAATTGAGGATTATCAACCTGTTAATTAATAATATGAAGTTTTCATTCGTTTTGAATATAAAGATGGCTAAATTAGGGTTTATGTCTATGAATGGAGAGTGATGTATTTGGAAACCCTAATTTAGGGTAAAACAATGTTATTTTGGATTAAGGAAGTAAATTACTAAATAATGATCCTAAGATTGTTAGGAATATTAAAAGGAGAGAATTCAAAGGTTTTAAGTGATTTTGAGGAGTTAGGGTTCATGATAACTAAGAATGAAGGTGAAACCCTAGTTTCCAAGAAACCCTAAAATTGGGATAGAAACCCTAAGGGATATGATGAAATTGGATAAATATTAATAAAAGTAAACTTGTACTTTTATTTTAGGGTTTCTGTGCAATTTTCTTGATTGATTCGATTTTCTCTCTCTACAAATTAATTTTGTATCTGAATCTGCAATACAGGTATGTGGTTACGCTTATGATTATCCCGATTAGTTTTCCGAGGATTTTATCGACGTTTCCCTCATGGCTTGAAATAACTGTTGGATGTTTTAATTCATACAACTATAGAGTGACTATGACTATCACTATGAGTATACATGTATAACTGGCTAGATCCGAGTCTACCCCTGTGTCTATGCAAAGGCTAAGGATAACCTAGAGCAAGGTCTAGGGTATCATGAGTTAGAAACTGGGCTACACATGTGTAGTGCCATGAGACTCTTAGCATACCATGAGTTAAGGAGTGGGCTACCTACGGGTAGTGCCATGTGACTCAGCCCTAGAAATTGATTCACCTATTAGGTGAAGTCATGAGGGATATAATGGGAATCTACCATAAGGGAGGTAGTATCCATGTCCACTGCAGGGACATCGTAGGGGATATGGTACACATGGATCGCGTAGTTATACTTAAAATGTAAAATTGTTTGTTAAATGATAATTGAATGCAATACATTGTTATGGATAATTGCATGATTAGTGAATCCCCCACATACCAGCTTTGGCTAACCGACATTTTGTTTGTCGGGGTTTTAGGTACCAAACAAAAAGGACAAATAGTAAATCGTCATATGGAGAAATACATGAATTAAAGTCCAAGGAGGATTAGTTAGTTAGTCCCAGTTCTGGATAGAAGTTTAGAAATCCAAAATTTTCAAAGGTATGTAAAAAAAAATATTTACAGCTTTTTAGTATAGTCTAGTAGAATTTAATAATTGTTATCAATTAACTGATGAACCTTGATCTGGAAATTGGATAGCGGCACCGACCTCTCAGTCTCCCTTAATTGGGGGTTACTGAAAGGCGGGGTCGTTACATTTAGTATCAGAGCCAAGGTTCTCCACTTAATTGTAAATAATTATTAAATTTTACAAACTCTGTAGAACCCAAGGGAGTTATTAGAGGATTTTTTGAAAGACTGAGGTGTCTAGAAAAGGATCACTTCCGGGGGCTGGAAAAATTTTCCTCCACACCGCTAGTCGGAATACAAGGACTCCCGGATTGTGTGACTGCCTGGCCGATGTCCTAGGAATTGAATCGAAATAAGATACCTTTAGGACTTTCTCATCATATTCATCCCTTCTCATCACATATTCTATTAAGGACTTTAAGAGTTAGGGTTTTCTCTCTCTTCCTCACCCTCATGTGGTATGGGCAAGTAAGTTAAGGATTAAGGAATCCTCCATCAAATTAATAAAAGATACATAATGAGACGTCACTGACATAAGTATAATTAGTTTAATGATAAACTAAAGGTATGTTTGTTATGCTTATGTAGATGGATCGTACAAAGACAGTTGCTATCCCTGAGGATACTGGGAACCCATCTAGGAGTGCTTGGCCTCCCCGCAAAGGAAAGGCGTCTTTAGATAAGAGGAAGAAGAACCATGATGGTGAATCCTCTAAGAAGAGAAAGAGGCCCGAAGAGACCACTCACGAGATCCCTAACCCTGACCCAATACCCTTCAGTAACCTTGATCAAGAACAGGACTAAGGGTATGAGGAGCAACATGTATACGAGGAAGTAGACCAGATGGAGGAGGACCAAGCTGGGGGTCCAAAACTGACCATGATGATCCACACCCCTGAGGCGTTGTGGATGGAGCAGCAGAGGAAGCTGATAGAGGCCATTAATGACTTGGCCCTCTGAGACCTAACCAGAGTTGAGAATGGCGAGCCGCTTCCGATTCGTCCTAGACTGGGGGCCACCATCCTGGACTTCGTCAAGATGAACATCGAGAAGTTCTGGGGAGAAGATAAGACTGAGGTAGTCGACAAGGAGGAAGCTTGGCTGCTTACAGTCGAGAATGGTTTCCGCATGCTTGAGGTACAACCGAGCAAGAAGGTCCTCTTTGCTGCCCACCTCCTGGAAGGAGCAACTAAGATATGGTGGGAGACCCACATCACAGGCAGAGATCTGACAGAGGAACCCATGGCATGGGCTGATTTCAAGACGATCTTCACCGCCAGATTCGTTCCAGTCTCAGCTAAGAAGGAAAAGGAAAGGGAGTTCACCAACATGACCCAAGGAAACTCTTCGGTGGCGGACTTCGGGCGCAAGTTCCAGATCCTGGAACACTTTGGGTATAAGATGGATGAAGAAAGAAGGGTGGATCACTTCATAGATCGTCTTCACGCTACCATCAGGCCCCATGTGATGGCAAGCAAGCCTAAAACCTTCGCCGAAGCCTACAACACTGCTTTAGACATGGAGAGGACTGTGATGCCTACCCAGTTTTCACCCAAGGGGTACTTGGGTTTCACTGAAGGAGCCCAAGGCCTGAGAAACAACCACAAGAAGGGTCAAGGATGTCATCAAGTTAAAGGAAAACATGGAGGAAAAGGGAAACCCCGTCAAGAGAACAACCGACCTTCTTGCCGCACCTGCGGAAAGGGGCACGCCGGTGAATGCCGCTACAAGAAGAAGACATGATTTCGATGCTACTAAGAAGGACATCTGCAATCCGTATGTCCTATGCCAGATCCCAGAGGACCAGGACAAGTGGCAGCCCCACCTGTAGCAGCCCCACCTATAGCTGTAGCCCCACCTGTAGGAGAGAGAAGACAAGCTCGGGTGTTTTCCATTGACTATGACGAGGCTCAAGCTAATGCCAATCGGTTGATCGAGGGTAATAACCCTTAGAGTTTTCTTTTATGTTTTAAAGTTAAGCATGTAATGGTCTAATGCGTGGTGAAAAATAATGTAGGCATGCTTGAAGTTATGGGACATAATGTGAAAGCTTTGTTTGACTCTGGATCTACTAATACTTTCATTTCAAGAAATCTTGCAATTGTGCTATGTTTGGATATCAAGGATTTAGGGTGTGTCTTAGATGTTACCACCCCGAGTGGTCGAATCTTTACTTCCCTTTTGAAAACCCCGGTGGTATCTGTGAAATATCGAGATCGTGATTTTCCTACAGACTTTATCCTTCTTGACATGAATGATTTTGACGTAATCATTGGCATGGATTGGCTTTATACGTATAGGGCCAATATCGACTGTACAGAGAAGAAAGTGATCATCAAGAGACCAGGTCAACCACCTTTTATCATTAGGTGTAGGAAGGATGCCACTACCAGCCCGTATGTGTTAGCCTTTAAGGCAGAGCAGATGATGAGTAAAGGGTGTCGAGCTTTCCTAGCAGTGGTTATCGAGCCTAAACCCAAGGTGCAACCCTTAGAAGAAATAGAGGTAGTTAGGGGCTATGCAGATGTTTTCCCAGATGATCTACCTGGGATTCCTCCCGAAAGAGAGGTAGATTTCTCCATAGAGCTAGCCCCTGGTACAAACCCTATTTCCCAAGCACCTTATAGAATGGCCCTTGCTGAGTTGCTTGAGTTAAAGAAGCAATTGTAGGAATTGTTAGATAAGGGTTTTATCCACCCTAGCACATCACCATGGGGAGCGCCAGTTCTTTTTGTAAAGAAAAAGGATGGTTCGCTCCGAATGTGCATAGACTACCGGATGATCAACCAGGCTACCATTAAGAACAAATACCCTTTACCCTGGATAGATGACTTATTTGACCAGTTGAAGTCGGCTCGAGTCTTTTCCAAGATCGACTTGAGATCGGGTTATCACCAGTTGAGAGTCAAGAGTGAGGATATCCCAAAAATAGCTTTCAAGACCCGGTAAGGCCACTATGAGTTTGTGGTTATGCCTTTTGGGTTGTCCAATGCACCCAGTGTGTTCATGAACCTTATGAATAGTGTGTTTCAACCCTTCCTTGACTCATTTGTCATAGTATTCATAGATGACATACTGGTTTATTCGGACGACTTAGATCAACACCGAGACCACCTAAGTAAAGTCCTTGATATCTTAAGAAAGCAGAAGTTCTATGGGAAGTTCTCTAAATGCGAGTTTTGGATAGATCGAGTCATGTTCCTTGGACACATCATCTCAGGAGGAATGATCGTCGTAGACCCAGCTAAAGTGTCAGCAGTTCGAGACTGGCTAGCACCAAAGAACCCCTCCGAGATTCGAAGCTTCTTAGGGTTAGCAGGATATTATCGGCACTTCATCGTAGATTTCTCCAAGACTGCCTTGCCTTTGACCATGTTGACTAGGAAAGATGTGAAGTTTGTGTGGTCTGATGTTTGTGAGGCTCATTTCCAGGATCTGAAAGAGAAGCTGACCACTACACCAATTTTGACTCTACCATCAGGCAATGAGGGTTTCATGATTTTCACTTATGCATCAAAGATGGGACTTGGCTGTGTGTTGGAACAAAATCGGCATGTTGTTGCATATGCCTCCCGACAACTCAAGCCCAATGAGGTGAATTACCCGACACACGACCTGGAGTTAGCTGCTATCATCCATGCCCTGAAGATTTGGCATCATTACCTTTATGGTGCTACCTTTGAAATCTTCACAGACCATAAGAGCCTGAGGTATCTTCTAACACAAAAAGACTTGAACCTACGACAATGAAGATGGATGGAGTATATGAAGGATTATGACTTCACCATTGCCTATCATCCGGGAAAGGTGAACGTCGTAGCTGATGCTTTAAGTTGGAAACAGCTAAGGTGTGCAGTTGTGTTGTCCAGACAGTGGAAGAGCTTAGAAGAGCTGGTGGAATGGTCACCTCAACTGTTAAATGATCGAGTTCGATTGGCCAACATCCAGATACAGTCTAAGTTGTTGAGTGAGATTGTCGCAGCACAGTTGGCCAGTGAAGGACTTGAAAAGATGAAAGGCTTGATGTAGAAGCCTCAGACCCATCTTTCATTGGGAATAGATGGAGGAATCTGATTTGAGAATCGCATATGGGTTCCTGAAGATTCACCGTTGAAGGAACGTATCCTACAAGAGGCTCATGGTTCTAAATACACGGTGTACCCAGGGACTATGAAGATGTTTAAGGACATGCAGAGGTTTTTCTGGTGGCCCAGAATGAAGAGAGACATTGCAGCTTATGTACCCAGTTGTCTTACGTGCCAAATGGTGAAGGCTGAACGCCAACGACCCGGCGGACTTTTACATTCTATAGAGATCCCAGAGTGGAAATGGGAGCAGATCACCATGGATTTCGTGGTGGGTCTACCCCGGAACAAGAAAGGTCATGATGCGATATGGGTTGTGGTAGATCGCCATACCAAGTCAGCACACTTCCTTGCCCTAAAAACCACTGCCAAAGTTTCTGACTTAGCTGAGTTGTATATCAGAGAGATAGTATGCTTGCATGTCGTACCCAGTTCCATCATCTCAGACAGAGACCCAAAGTTTACTTCCAAGTTGTGGAAGCAGGTTCAAGAGGAACTAGGTACAAGGTTGAAGTTCAGTACCGCTTATCACCCCTAGACAGATGGTCAGTCAGAAAGGACAATTCAGACCTTAGATGATCTGCTGAGAGCTTGTGTGCTCGATTGGGGTGGATCATGGGAGTAGTACTTACCTTTAGCTGAGTTTTCCTACAACAATAGTTACCAAACCAGTATCAGGATGTCTCCGTATGAAGCTCTATATGGGAGACCATGTCGGTCACCACTTCACTGGGATGATGTTGGTGAAAGGACCTTATTGAGGTCAGATGAACTCCAAGTGTATGCTGATAAAGTCTCTTTGATCAGGCAAAGGCTAAAGAGAGCCCAGGACCGACAAAATTTGTATGTTGATGTGAAACGGTATGATGTGCATTTCTCTGTGGGAGAACATGTTTTTCTGAAAATCTGATCGCTCTGAGCTATAGCTAAGAACAGAGGAAAGTTGAGTCCTCGATATGTGGGTCTGTTTAAAGTTTTAGAACGGATTAGTGAGGCCGCATATCATTTGGCGTTACCGCCTGAATACAGTATGATGCATGATGTGTTTCATGTGTCCAATCTAAAGGGATATGTGCAAGATCTGAGCCATGTGCTGAGCATTGAACCCATTGAGTTTCAAGGAAAGCTGTCTTATCCTGAGTTGCCTTTGTGGATTCTAGATACCGAGGTAAAAGAGCTCAGAAATAAGAATATTGAGATGGTAAAGGTTCTTTGAAAGCACCGTGGAGAGGATGAGGCCACATGGGAGCTGAAGACGGACATGGAAAAAGCATATCCTGATTTGTTTTCTTGATTGTTGAATTTTGAGGGCAAAATTCCTATAAGGAGGGGAGGATGTTATAACCTCATTTTCCAAAACATGTAATGAGATTTTTGAATCTCCTTTAAAAGATAAATAAGATCAATGTTTGATTTCATGGTTTGATTTGAATGAATTTCGTGAATAATAGCCTTGCATGCTTTCTTGATGGGCCTTATTGGCCATTACGCCCAATTGAAAGAAAAAGAAAAAGAAATGAAAAAGGAATTCAATGGGATAATGGGAAATATAAGAAAATGAATAAAGGATGATTAAAAGGCTAAAATATATTTTCCCAAAAATATAATTTCGAGTTATAAAGGTTCCTTGGGGTTCAAGGAACTCAGGATAATTATATAATAGCAAGGGAAATAAAGAATATAAGGAAAATATGAATAAAAGGGTGTTTTCTTGCAACCAAAGAAAAGGGACCGTTTAATTAAGATAATGATCCCAATTTTTGCAGGATGAAAGATAAAAATAAAAAAGAGTTTCCCTTAAAATTTGAGGCAAAAAGGAGTTAAGAGTTGAGAGTTATTCATTTTTCAAGATTATCCTCAAAAAAGGATTTTCCATGGAATTTAGGAAATTGACTTTCCTTTTTGCAAGAACAAGCGCGATGAGGGCCGTTGGATTTTAATCCAACGCGCGCCGCTCATCGCCATTATCCCAGTGGGATGCGGACTTGGATGAGTTACAGGGGAACTTTCCCCTTTTGATTTTGATCGTTCCAGTGCATGTGCACTTGGGATTTTTGTCCCATTAGGTTCAGGAGACCTTTGCGAAGGGTCTAGACCCAGGTTTTGCCGACTTTCATCGCGTATACCCAAAACGCCCAATTGGGCTGAAAGAAGGTTTTACAGTGGGGTCAGAAAGCCTAAGAGAGTCTCCCATAGCCTATATATAGGACCCCCTATTGATCGCTCTCACCGTCACGATCCCAGGCGGCTACTTCCTAACCCTCAAAGCTCTCACCCTCTCTCGATTGGGTTCGCTCCAACGAGCCCCAGTCGTGGTGTCGCCGCAAGTGCAAAGCAAGAGGAAGGGGAGGACGATGAGCTAGAGCCATTAGATCAGGGAGTACGGTGGGCTGACTTAGGATCTGACGGCCTCAGGAGGCACGCGTTGAGATAACTCGCTAAGTGGAGTGAGTTGACGCGAGGCCTCGGATAAGAGTCCATCGTGGATCCGAACGCCATCCAACGGATGACAGCCCACAACCGCGCGTGTCTTAGCACTAGTGGAGAGTTCTTATGTGGAGCGGTATATCAAGGCGCGATCCATCGGCGCACCGATCGAACGGCCCAAGAAATTCGATAAAATATCCTCTCTGATCAAATAATCCAGAAAATAGCTTTTCCTTGCTAAAATCATAGAAATAGCTAGGAATCTCGTATAAAGGAACTTTATATATGAAAGTTGGGTAGAAAAATGCAAGGAACCTGATAAAAATGATTTAAGAACCTAATTCTATTTCGTTTTACAAAAGTACTCTAATTTGAAAGAAAAGGGTATTGAAAAGTAATTAGAAACCTTAATTGCATATAAAGGATGATTCTTTATAACTTAATGGGTTAAATTGAGGATTATCAACCTGTTAATTAATAATATGAAGTTTTCATTCGTTTTGATTATAAATATGGCTAAATTAGGGTTTATGTCTATGAATGGAGAGTGATGTATATGGAAACCCTAATTTAGGGTAAAACAATGTTATTTTGGATTAAGGAAGTAAATTACTAAATAATGATCCTAAGACTGTTAGGAATATTAAAAGGAGAGAATTCAAAGGTTTTTTAGTGATTTTGAGGAGTTAGGGTTCATGATAACTAAGAATGAAGGAAAAAACCTAGTTTCCAAGAAACCCTAAAATTGGGATAAAAACCCTAAGGGATATGATGAAATTGGATAAATATTAATAAAAGTAAACATGTACTTTTATTTCAGGGTTTCTGTGCAATTTGCTTGACTGATTGGATTTTCTCTCTCTACAAATTAATTTTGTATCTGAATCTGCAATACGGGTATGTGGTTACGCTTATGATTATCCCGATTAGTTTTCCGAGGATTTTATCGACGTTTCCCTCATGGCTTGAAATAACTATTGGATGTTTTAATTCATGCAACTATAGAGTGACTATGACTATCACTATGAGTATACATGTATAACTGGCTAGATCCGAGTCTACCCCTGTGGCTATGCAAAGGCTAAGGATAACCTAGAGCAAGGTCTAGGGTATCATGAGTTAGAAATTGGGATACACATGTGTAGTGCCATGAGACTCTTAGCATACCATGAGTTAAGGAGTGGGCTACCTACGGGTAGTGCCATGTGACTCTGCCCTAGAAATTGATTCACCTATTAGGTGAAGTCATGAGGGGTATAATGGGAATCTACCATAAGGGAGGTAGTATCCAGGTCCACTGCAGGGAGAGCGCAGGGGATAGGGTACACACGGATCGCGTAGTTATACTTAAAATGTAAAATCATTTGTTAAATGATAATTGAATGCAATACATTATTATGGATAATTTCATGATTAGTGAATCCCCCACATACCAGCTTTGGCTGACCGACATTTTGTTTGTCGGTATTTTAGGTACCAAACAAAAAGGACAAACAGTAAATCGTCATATGGTGAAATACATGAATTAAAGTCCAAGGAGGATTAGTTAGTTAGTCCCAGTTCTGGATAAAAGTTTAGAAATCCAAAATTTTTAAAGGTATGCAAAAAAATTTATTTACAACTTTTCAGTATAGTCTAGTAGAATTTAGTAATTGTTATCAATTAATTTCTGAACCTTAATCCGGAAATTGGATAACGGCACCGACCTCTCGGTCTCCCTTAATTGGGGGTTACCGGAAGGTGGGGTCATTATAGAATCAGAATATGAACCATCCAGGTTTTCAATATAGAAATACTTCAGGAGCAGAAAACTTGTGACAACTTGGTTCAAACAATCAACAACAAGGCCTACCAGGATTCTAGTATAACCAACAACAAAACTTTGGAAATCAAGGGAATTAAAGAGGTTACTTTCAGAATAGGAACTTCAACAACTACTAGAATAACTCTCAATTCTAGGATCCCAACCAAATCCCTTACCAACAACAAGGGCAACAAGTCGGTCCTATCTCCCCTGATGACAGGCTAACGGCCATTGAAAAGATGTTGCAGTCACAGCAAACCATGATAGCTAACTAGCAAGCCCATCAGAAGGCAAGTGAATCTCAACTAGCTCAACTTGTAGCTAGTATGAAACCACCTGTTGGAGCCTTTACTGACCAACCAGAGAATAACCCTAACCACCCTGAGCAACTAAAGGCAGACACCACCAGGTCTGGAAAAGACTATTCTAGTCCTCCTGTTAAGACTTTTGTGGTTATTACAGACAAGGATGAACTGGTGATTTTTCAAGACTCTAAAACACTTGAGAGTCAACCAAAAGAGCTAGCAACTACTGATAAAATAGATGAGGAAAGTTCTGAAAAACCTACTAATACCGAAAAATAAATACCAGAGCCGGATGTGCCAGTGTACAAACCTCGTCCCCCTTTTCCTGCTTGTTTAAGGCAAACCAAGCTTGATACTCATTTCAATAAGTTCAAGGAAGCCATGAAAAAGCTTCATGTTGATATACCTTTTCTAGATGCACTGGTAGAGATACCAGCATGGACAAAGTACTTGAAGTCTCTCCTCATAAGGAAATACAAAACCGAGGAAGTTGAGACAGTTAAACTGGCAACTGCTACTTCTGATATTATTCAAAGCAAGATGCCCAAGAAACAAAAAGATCATGGATCTTTTGGTATCTCATGCCATATTGGTGATTCTACATATAAGAAGGGACTAGATGATCTTGGTGCTAGCATTTTGATCATTCCGCTTAGCCTTTGCAAGAGGCTAGGATTTTCAGAATTTCTTCCTACTGGCATAACTATATAGCTTGCAGACAATTTGATAAAATGTCTGTTAGGAATCCTCGAAGATGTCTCGATCAAGGTAGGAAAGGACACATATGTTCTGTGTGACTTTGTCATTATGGACATAAAAGAAGATGCCAGATATCCTCTCATATTTGGACATCCATTCCTCGCCACTGTAAGAGCTCTAATTGATGTTGAAGCAGGAACCTTTCTTCTTCGACTAGGAAAAGAAACTCTCGAGTTCAAAGTTTTTGAAAATATGAAAAAAACCAAGCATGAAAGAATAAGTTTATCTTATTGATTGCATAGAGCAGATGTCACTTCTCACTCAAGAGAATCATGAATTAGACAATCTTTTAGAAGTTGCTCTAACAGACCCATCAGCTGATGAACCTATTGACGAACAAGTAAAGGATTGCATCGAATTTCTTGACTCTACAGAAGATGTTGAAGCTACTTTTGAGGAACTCAAGCCTATAGAAACAATTGAAGACATTTTTGAAAAGGAGGAGACATCTCTCAACCCTGTCATGACACATACCAAATCATTTTGAGGTGTCCATGAGCCTCCTCATCCAGAAACAACTATCCTCTAGAATGCACCGATAGCCCAACAAATAGATATTACTGATTTCATCTTCCCTCTACAATAAGATTTGAATTGTGGTTTCTACAAGGAACATCCCTCGGATCCATATCTGATAGATGTTAATGACCAGCATTGCTATGATGAAGGGATAGTGCATCAACAAATGAACTATTCTTCCAAGCCTCAACAACACTACATCATCAATGATGCCGTTCAGATTCCCTACAACTATTATCCACCTCAAATTGAGAAACAGAGAACAATTCAACATAACTCAAGTTGTTTCCCTATGTGCTCTGACATTGCTCGCTCTTTATGGGGAAGAATACAAGAAGCTAAAATCAAAGCGAGGGTTAATGAATGGATGAGAAACAAGCCACCAAAAGAATATGTCAGTCCAGCTCAAATCCCACCTAGAGCCCCACCATGGTGATAGTATCCACATCGAGCCATCGACATAAAATAAAGGCACTTGTCGGGAGGCAAACCGATCAATAAATTCGTTTTACTTTTATTTTTGAATTAGAAATTTTCCTTAATTTTGCTTTACCTTTTAGATAATTTTGCACTAAATAAAAATTGCACCGCAAGATGCTATCTTGAGTTATGATTGGTCTTCATTTTTTTCAGATGGAGGACGCACGCTGATTGGAATGCAACCACATCTTGCCATCCAACCAGCATGAATTTTCCCTCCATCTCAGATTTAAAGTTTGCTCAGGATGAGCAAATTTCTAAGTTTAGGGTGGAGGGTGGGTGGTACGTACTTTACTTTCCACTTACACCCATCTATTTCAGACGTAAGATTTCATCGTTTTCATCATTGCATTTTTGAGCAAATTTGTCAAAATTTCAAAGATTTTAATAGAAACTTGATGAAGTTTTGACGCTTTTCGTTTCAACAATAGCCATTACCTAGCTGGCTAGTTTCTCTCTCCATGCTTTTCTTTGCATCATTATACCCTCCTTATTTGAAGCAGATCATCAAAAGGGCCATTTTCTGAAGACTAGCCTATTGATTGAAATCATCTTGTGAAGCTTATGAATCCTAACATCATGATCCTTCTGTAAAAATGGAAAGTGTCTGTCAAACTGATAGGGATCAAACATGTCGTGCTTCCTAACTGATAAGTGGAACAATAACATGGAATCTCCACCGGATCCTCATCAAGCCATTATTTGAGCAGAGTACGATAAAGAGAACCACCCGATGCACTGAATTGTAAATCAAGTTGCATTCTGATATGAACTCTCTTCTACACTTCTTCTACCATCTTCGTACCCCTCGATCCATCATACAGAAAAAAAAATAGCCAAAATAGTGCCAAACCCTAAGTTCGGGGTGGCACACCACCTCCCTCTATATTTGCTTCTTCCATACCCCTCGCTAATAAATAGGGGTGTACCACCAAGAAAAGATGCCAATGTGCACACAAAAAGAAAATTCAATCTCGAGTCGAATAGAGGAGAGATTCGCACAAAAATGCAATCAATGAAATTGCAATCGTAAAATAAAAATCTCAAGTCGAATAGAGGATAGATTTATTTCTTCCTTCCATACCACCATTCACTCCCTTTTCCACCTAAAGGCACAATGAATGCCTCCACCATCCTGAAATACACCAGTGTCAGATCAGGTGTACACTTGTTGTTCTGTGGGTATCTCTGGACTATTACAAAACTCTTAGAAATGCTTGTTGTTGGAGAAAGTGAGGAGGAAGTGATGTTGGAAAACAAACTCCGGAATGAAGATGTGGTAAGATGTGTTCAGTGATCTCGGGAAGTTGAGATGCTTAGTTATACTGAGCAGAAAGGAAACAATCGTGATGTGAAGAGGAAGCAATCACATGATCCGAAATTATTCATTTGGTGATTGTTTCAGATTTTGTCTTACTCGAGGACGAGCAACGTTTAAGTTTGGGGTATTCTAATGAATCCAAATTCATTATGATTTTCAGTCGCCATTTTGGGCCCAATTCGACTCAATACATTTGATTTCATCTCCTTAAATCTTACAATGTGCAATTTTGCTTGGTTGATCTGATTATCAAGTTATTAACTAGTTTTATATGAATTTCATGCAGATCATGTACAGCCAGCACATTCGATCCTGAGTATGCGATTATAGCCAATCGGTTTTCCCTAACGATCATGTGCATTCAGTCTCAACCAAGCGATCTTGGTCCATTCGATTTGCATCCACACGGTTTGTTCTTCTTTCTCCAAACGGTTTCACCTATATGATCCTCCTCGCGACCAACAAACGGTCTTGAGTCTGCATGGGCTGCAAACGGTTTTGAGATCGTGCATGCCCAAACAGTCCTCAAATCGTGAGAAGCAAACGGTCTCCAAACCGTTTGGGCAATCAATCCCCAAAACTGATTGGAACTCACCGGTCTTCAAGATCGTTTGGACACTAAAACCCCGGCGCTCGATCCTCAAGACCATTAGGCCAGCTGAGGTCACAAGACTGATCAGAGGCAGCAAACTGCGAGCAACCGAGACTATTTGGAAGTGAAGACTAGTTGGAATATATATCGTTTGATAGCCAAGACCGTTTGGATGGAACGCGAGACCGTTTGGACGGTGAAGATCGTTTGGATGACGAAGACCATTTGGAAGTGAAGACCGGTTGGAGTACAGACCATTTGGACACTGAGACCATTTGGACGCAGGAACGCTGAGGCACAAAACTGATCGGAGAAAGCAGACTGTGAGAGGCACAGACCGTTAACTAGTGATCGGTCTCCAAACTGATTTGAGGCCATCGATCCACGAGACCGGTTGGGTGCAAGACTGATTGCCCAAGACCGTTTGGGCACACGTCAAAACCGTTAGAAGCCAAGACTGATTGAAGCAACGGTCTCCAAGACCGTTTGGAGGCCATCGGTCACCAAGACCATTTGCTCCAAACTGTGTGAAGAAGACTTAAGTAAAAAATGTGAAGACGCCATCCAAGCCTATAAATAGGACCAGTAGGGTCCTCATTTGGGCATCGGACCCAGGACACCGACAGGCTGCCTGAGCATAGGTTTGATCCTGATCATCCATGCCATTGCCACTTCACCTGCTGCTCCTGAACCGAGTAAAAAGGTCAAGATGAGAAAGAAGGTGGAGAAGAAGATTTGCCTGGTCTACCTTGGTGGTTCTTCCTCCTCGTCCAGATCTGCTCCGACACAACGTAGAAGACCGCATCATCTTCACCGAGCTATGACTACCTTCTGCATCATGCTAATGGCGGAACCTTCTCTCTCTTGTTCTTCTTATTTCTCACATCATGAGCGAGTAGTTCCTTTTTGCTGGGGTACGGGGACTATTCCTGCTGCCCATGCAATCATGTTATCTTATTAAGCATTCCATGGCAATGTATATAACTTTTCATTTTGTTGTTAATCATTAATGTTTGTAGATTGGTTACATGCTTGTTTTCATCTTGTTCTTCCCTATGTTGCGAGAACTTCAATATGTAGGGTAGAATGTCGATTAACAAGGTTGACTCCCAAATAAGATATAGAATGGGATTCATTGAGGTCGTAAGTGTATGATCTGTGAGGGGATGAGCCGTCTAGCCTACGGTGACACTTTTGTGGCCTAAACATCCCTCAGGGAGGGCCACAGCTTCAGTTGGATATCTGTATCGTCGTCATTAATCGTCGATGTTTTCTTGTAGATTAATCACATGCTTGCTTGTCGATTAGCATGGTTGACTCCCTAACTAGAAAAAGAAAGGTATTCCTTAAGGTCATAAGTGTATGATCCATGAGGGGACGAGCCATATAGCCCACGGTGACACTTCTGTGTGCCTAAACATCCCTCAGGAAGGGCCACATCTTCAGTTGGATTTTGTATCTTCAGAATCGTAAGTGCATGATCCGGATGGCGACGAGGCATCTAATGCCTAAGGTTATGCTTACACAAACCTAAACATCCCTCAGGTAGGGTTCACAGTAGTTCTATTTGGATAGTTAGTTCTTGCCTGGATGTTTGATGTTTGGATGTGTTTGCATGTGTAGTGGTGGTGAAACCGGGGACCATCCCAGCGATTCCATATCATTAATCTAGAACCAACTTTAATTCTGCTCTTAACTTTCTTGCAATTAGTTTAATTAACCTCAAATCAATCAATTGTTCTAAATATTAGTCTTACTTGAACTAGACTCGACTAACAATGATTCTTAAAAATGTTGTCCCTTGGGATTCGATCCTTAACTATACTACGATAAGACCCGTCCGCTTGTGGGTGGTATTATTGCACAAAGTTTGGGTAAAAACTCAGGGATTTCAACCCTGGGTGAATTTGTTAGTGTGATAATAAACCCCGTCAGCTAACACATATCTCAGACAGTTTTCTCAAGTTCAAGGAACATGGATTGAACATTGAAGAGGATGATGATTCCATGCCTCAAGTTCAATGTGGATATCAGAGACAAAGTAACTATACAATCACTATAACACCAATCACATATTGTAGGTTGAAATTGTTCTCCAACTTTCTAAATTATGGACATTGTCATTGGCCAAATAATAATTTGGTTGTCTTGGGTCTAGGCTCACTAGAAGATTATATGATGCAATCTTCCAAATTGATAAGTAAGGGTTATCGATTTGAATAAAATAGTGGGAGTGATAGTTAATTAAAGGCCTAATTAAATATTATTAAATTTTATATTAATCAAATCAAATCAAAAGTGTTTTGACTAAATTGCACTTTTTTCTTATAGAATCAAATGGCAACAAATAATATATTTTGCTTACAATCAATCCTTGATAAGGACAAGTTGAATGGGAATAATTTTCATGACTGGTTCAAGATGTTGAGAATTGTTCTCACACAGGAGCGTAAGCTCTATGTTCGGTAAACACCAGATCCATATGAACCTACTCCCAGTGCATATAAGGCTAAAAAATATGCTTACAAGAAGCATTCTGAGGAAGCTGCAAATGTCAAATGCCTGATGTTGTGCTCCATGAACTATAAGTTACAAAAACAGCATGAGAATATGGATGTGATTGAGATAGTAACACATCTTAAGAATATGTACCAAGATCAGGCAATACATGAGAGATATGATGTCTCCAAGGTATTGTTCAAGTGCAACATGATAGAAGGAGATCCAAAAGTTCCTCATGTGCTCAAGCTTATTGGGTATGTGAATAACCTTATAAGACTGGGATTTCCCTTGGGCCAAGAGTTGGCCACTAACGTTATTCTTCTGTCACTGCCAGAATCATATAGTTAGTTTGTCATGAACTATAACATGAATAATTTTGACAAGTTGTTGTCAGAATTACTTGGCATGTTGAGAACATCTAAAGAGAAAATGAAGAAAGACAAGCCCAAGTCTATGATGATGATCAACAGAAAAAAAAGGAAGTTCAAGGGCAAAGGAAAAGCTAAGAAGAGTTCAAAAACTAGATAGAAGCCCAAGTCTTCTTCACTCAAAGCAAAGGGAGGAGTTACCAAGGGAGGAAATTGCACCATTGTCACCAAACTGGACATTGGAAGAAAAATTTCCCTCTCAATCTGGAGGAACTGAGAAAGAAGGTGGGGATAAAGACCTCCATTTTAGGTATATACTTTATTGAGATAAATATATCTACATCTTCATCTTGGGTACTAGACAACGGATGTGGTTCTCACATATGTTCAAATATATAGGATCTAAAAAGAATTAAGCCTTTGCAAAAAGGTGAGGTCAAACTACGCATTGCAAATGGAGCAAGAGTTGTTGCCACTGCAATTGGAATCTATAGTTTATCTCTACCCATGGGGCTTGTAATAGAGTTAAAGAACTACTATTATGAACATGCCATAAATAGAAAAATTAGTTTTGTATCATGTATGGACAAGGATGGATATGAGTTTCATATAAAATATGGTTAATGTTCTATTTCAAAAGATGATATCTTTTATGGAAGTGCCCTGATTTCCTATGGTCTTTATTTGTTAGATCTTAAGACAAATGTTTATACTATAAATATCAAAAGGATAGAACTTGATAACTCAAACAAAACATATTTTTGGCATTGTCGTCTAGGGCACATTAATGAGAATCACATCTCTAGACTCCATAAAGATGGTTATCTGGACACTTTTGATTTTGAATCAATAGAGACATGTTAGTCTTGTGTGTTGGGCAAGATGGCATAGACTCCCTTCACTGGTAACAGTGAGAGGGCTAGTGATCTATTAGGACTCATGCATACTGATGTATGTAGCCATTTTAGAACAAATGCTAGAGGTGGGTATTAGTACTTCATTACCTTCACTGATGAGCTCATTAGGTAGGTTATGTTTACTTGATTAAAAACAAGCTAGAAACTCTTAAAAAGTTCAAGGATTTCATGAATGAAGTACATAACCAACTTGGTAAATGTATCAAGGAACTTTTTTCTTATCGACGTGGAGAATACTTAAGCCAAGAGTTTGAGGACCTTTTGCAAAACTATGGTATTGTATCACAATGGACTCCACCTAGAACACCACAACACAATGGTGTATCAAAATGAAGGAATCACACATTACTAGATATGGTGGAATCAATGATGAGCTTTGTTGAACTTCCGACTTCTTTCTGGGATTATTCTCTTAAAATTGTAGTGTTTACATTAAACTATGTACCATCTAAATTGGTTCAAAAGATATCATATGAGATATGGTATGAGAAACGTTCCAATGTGTCTTTTATGAAGATTTGGGGATGTGAAGCTTATGTGAGAAAGCAGTTTCCCAAAAAGCTTAGACCCAGATCAGATAAATGTTATTTTGTTGAATATCCTAAGGAAACCAAAGGATACTACTTTTATACTCCATCTGACAACAAAGTGTTTGTTGTCAGGGGTGATGTATTCCTAGAAAAGGAATTCATTTCCAAAGAAATCAGTGGGAGAAAAGTAGAACTCGAAGAATTTTGAGACCAACAAGAAAGTATTGAACATGTAAAGTTATAGGAGGAACATAGAGACTCACAAATCATTGTATAATCTCAAATTCCTCAAGTAACACAGGAACCTCATAGATCTAGTAGGAGACTCCTTGAGCCAAAAAGATTTGGTTATCTTTTGACTCAATAAGGCAATGAATTAGTCACTGAAGATGAGCCATTTACCTACCTAGAAGTTATCAAGGGATTAGAATCTGAGAAGTGGCTAGAAGCCATAAGACCTAAGATGGAATCCATGCACACCAACAAGGTAAGGACCTTAGTGGATCCACCTGAAGGCTAAAACCCATAGGGTGCAAGTGGGTTTTCAATAAGAAGACTGACATGGATGGTAATGTACAAACTTACAAAGGTAGATTGGTTGCAAAGGGTTTCAAAAAAGTTCAAGGTGTTGACTACGAAAAAACCTTTCTCCAGTTGCCAAGATTAAGTCCATTAGGATCATGCTTGCCATTGCAGCTTATCATGACTATGACATTTGGCAGATGGATGTTAAAACTACATTCCTTATTGGGAATCTTCTTGAGGATGTGTATATGACACAACCTGAGGGTTTTATAAATCCAAACGATGCAAATAAGGATTGTAAGCTACAAAGTTCAATCTATAGATTGAAGCAAGAATCTTGGAGTTGGAATCTTCTATTCGACAAAATAGTCTAAGAGTTTATCTTTAGTCAAAATGAAGATGAACTGTGTGTTTACAAGAAGTTTACTAGGAGCATGATTGTATCTCTCATATTGTATGTGGATGACATAATATTTATGGGAAATGGCATACCTACTTTACATATGGTAAAGACTTTACTTGAAAATTCATTCTCAATGAAGGACTTAGGTGAAGCATCCTACACCCTAGGAATCAAGATATATAGAGATAGATCCAGAAGGCTTCTTAGAGTAAGTCAGAGCGCATACATTAACAAAGTGTTGAAGAGGTTAAACATGGAGGACTCATAGAGAGGCAAATTTTCCATGTCTCGTGGCATTACTATCTCTAGAGCTCAATGTCCCAAAACTTGTGAAGAAAGGGAACACATGAATCAGACTCCATATGCATCTGCAATTGGATCTATCATGTACTCAATGTTATGTACTTGCCCCGATGTCTCATTTGCCTTGAGCATGAAAAGAAGATATCACTCAGATCCCAGTGATGCCCACTAGACTGCCATGAAGAACATCCTTAAGTAATCGAGAAGAAATAAGGATCAGTTCCTTGTATATGGTGGTGAGGAAGAGTTGGTGTTAAAAGGTTACACTGATGTGAGCTTCCAAACTAACAAAGATGATCATCGTCTGCAATCAGGATTTGTGTTTTGCTTCAACAATGGTGTTGTAAGCTGGAAGAGTTCCAAGAAAGAGACTGTTGTAGGTTCTACAATAGAGGTCGAGTATATTTATGTATCCAATGCAGCAAAGGAAGTTTTATGGATCAAAAAGTCCATTTCTAAACTTGGGATGGTTCCAAGCATCAACGATGTAATTGAGCTATATTGTGACAACAATGGAGCTATTGCACAAGCTAAGGAACCCAGCTCGCATCAATGTTCCAAACACATACAACTAAGATTTCATCTCATACAAGAGATAGTACAATGAGGAGATGTGAAGATTTGCAAAGTGCCAATCAAAAGCAATATTGTTGACCCCTTGAAAAAAGTACTATTACAGCAGAATCATAATGGTCACATTAGATCACTTGGGATTAAGTTCATGGGTGATTGGATCTAAGTGAAAGTAGGAGTCGGTTGGTATGTATGACCAGAGAGCCAATCATATAATCATTGTAAGGGCATAATTTGTAAATAATATAATTAATAATAAAGGTAATTTTCCAATTTATTATGTTTTATTCAGTTATGAGATAATGGTGTTACTTAATAAATGTCTAAAGAATGATATTACTCAATGACGTGTGTCTTCGGGTTGAGGACCTAAGCAATGAGATCGTACTGATGTTCAGATTATATATATTCTTGTTATGTCCCTAGTCAGTTGTTATTGCAGAAGGCTAATGGACAACAATAATACTTAATACTAGTGTGTATTGGTTGATGACAGGATCTCACTAGTCATGATATATGATATCAAACCAAATACATAGATACTTGTTAGAGAATAGTGAATCAGACAGACCCACCTTGAGAGTGATACATGGAAACCATAGCATGGTAGTAAGAATCATCTCTCATAGTGATGGTGGTGATTGTGGTTCTTAGACCTGAAATCACTACACATCACATATTGTGTACTTTGTCATCATCAAATGTGACCTTGAATAAGGGTTACCATAAAGGTGATGCTCAGATGCATTATGAAACGTGAGAAATGAGTGTGAGTGATGTAGATGGGATTTGTCCCTCCTACATGAGTTTGATATCATGGTCACTTGATAAGAAAGAATAAGAAATGCATGGCCATGCTGGTGTGAGTCAATATGTGATATTGGACTTACACACATCTCATACAGTTTGCTCAAGTTTAAGGAACATGGATTGAATGTTGAGAGGATGACGATTCTATGCCTCAAGTTTAATCTTGATATCATAGACAAAGGAACTATACAATCATTATAACACCAACCACGGATTGTAGGTTGAATTTTTTCTCCAACTTTCTAAATTACTTGGGTAGCAATGATGTCTTACTAGATACCAATCATTTCTTGTGATGTTATGAAATTAGTTATGGACACTCATTGCCAACGTAACTTGGGACCTATAGGGTCATACACATACGAATGCACCTGGAATAGGATTTTGTTCATGAATGATGTTTAAACTTGATTACTAAAGTGTTAGGTATTCATTTTAAACAATAATTGGCAATCTACAACCTGAAACGACGGGTTCAACAAGTGAACTGATCATCTCAGGTGCATGAACTGGTTGGCTCAGGGTGTGAATTGGTCATTTGGTAGATCAATGAGATTGGATCAAGGATTGATGTTGGCATCATGTTATACATTAATCGAATATTAATTTCCAAAACAATTGTAAATAGGAAACACAAAGAAACAATTGATTCAAGTGTTGACCCAATCGTCTCATGTGTGAATCAATCGGTTAAATGGTGAACCAACTGGTTCGATGTTTACAAGTTCCAAAAAATTCATAAAGTTTCATCTCTTCGACTCCCATACTAGCTGGAAACCCTAACCCTAACCCTCCTATAAATAGAGGGGTATCGGGGGATTCCTAGACACATCAATTATCTCTGACAATTGTTGTCTTCTCTGGTTGTGATAACCAAGAGATCTCAATTAACTTTTACCTATCAAAGGGAGGAACAACAAGGGAGAGACAATTGTGGGAGAGTAAGTTGTTACTAGAACGTTAACTAGAAGGGGCAACTCCTTCCTATTTGTTCATGTAGAATGACAAGAGTTCCTGATGGTCTGTCAGGACTACTATAGAGGCGAGAGGCACTTGCCCCACTAGGAGGACACTGTGAACCTCTATTTGTGATGTCAGATCAGGAGGTCGACAATGATAACCATCTAGGTGTGACTTGAAAAAAGGTGCATGCTACTATAAGGGAATTTTCACTATACTTTCTCTAGGACTAGGTATAACCTTGCAAGGGAAAGTAGAAAGTAATATTTTTGTTTCCATTGCCTCATTTGATGCCATATTTAAGCAACCATAATCTGCCGTACCCCCTAAATTGAGAGTTTTATAAAGAATAGAAGGGATGTTGTTATTTAACAAAATGCCCTAAATACAAGAAAAGAATAAACAAGGGTGGACTAAATTGTTATGATAACTAATTATTATAACATTAATGAAATGAGTATGAAGACGTTTTTCATATATCTAAGCTTAATATATTTGGGTTCACTTAAATTTTATGAAATACACTAAAATTAGATTATGAAGAATTTCAATGAGACACAAACTTAATGTAAAGAGTAAATTTAGAATGATTGATTCCAAAAATAGTATTGAGCGTGATATGAAAGAAATTATAACAAATGGTTCTAAAATTAAGGAAAATTATGAAAATAGTTAGATTGGAGAACCTAATTGTAACCTTAATATGATAAGTTATGTGATAATAATAGATAGTATTTTTGGAAACAAGGGATTAAGGAATATACATGAGTATAGTCTAATTCAACTACAAGATGAAGTTTTAGGATGCAACTTGATTCATAAGAATACATGTTTGGATTGTAATTGTTTGTAAAACGTGTGTATTTAGATAATGGTCTAATACGGTAGAAATGAGATTACAAATGTGTTGGACAATAGTCCTAACTAAAAAGTGGTAAATATTAAATGAGGAGTATTAAGTGTGTTATTCATGTTTATGCTTGAGATTTATTCATATCTATAGAAATCGGATGGATAAAGTATATGTTGCATGATAAACATGTTCTGAGTATGATGAATGACACGAGATCTCTATATACTTATATTGTTGTCTAATGTCCAAGTGAAAATTGTATGAGAACTATGATATGGAAATAACCAATAATAATATGTTGAGATTTAATTAACATGCACTAATTATTTTTGAGAACCCATATTTAGGATAAAATGTTGGATAATTAGATTATGTCTCAGTCTAAAAGCCCATAGATGACTGCTATGAGATGATGTGAAAATGGAAAGAATTCTATGTGTGGAAAATATGAAAAATATATATGTATATGTGGGTGTCGACAAAGCCACTTTGGTGAACACGCGCCTTCATAGAAACATACGATTGTTATATCTTTCTGCCAGGGAACATTTTTACTAGAATTGCTCTAATATCAATTGTTAGTAAAATTATTATAAAAGCAGACATTTTCTGACAAACATTCCATTTTTATATATATGAATAAATTTAGATACTTATCTTGATCTATATCAAAAATTTGTAATGTCGTCTTATTGACTGAAACATTTCCCCCTTGATATTTACACTCACATAATTTAATGGCAAACCTTCTTCGTACTACAACTCATAATTAGTCTTGTACCTTCAATATATAGAGCATTCATTTATAGGACTCATTAATATCTCATTTTTATCCTCTTGATTTCTAGATGGTGAGAGAGAAAAATGATTTCACAACTTTTTCATCCATATCCTTCTGATAACACCCAAACTCAGGCATTTATGCTAAGCATTTATTTATAGTTTTGTGTCATTATAGCCTTAATATGCCCAAAATAACCATAGACTCTTATCTTATAGTAATTTATATCTTTTCATAGATAAGTTGCTCAACTAGCCAATTTTGAGACTTGTACACGCCGAACCTAAAAATACATCTATTCTCCAAGATTTCACCCCAACACATGATTTTTGCAGCAGCTAGACATCGATCCATCATGATCGCAGCGGCCTAAGCATTGCACTATGTACACCAGCTTAGGATATGATGGTCCCACTAACTGACTACCGGGCCCAAGAAACATTTGATATCTTAGACCCTATTTTCGATGCCCAGTCCTTTATTAGAATGCATCCTCGCCAATTAGAAGGTTCATCGATGTGGGTCCATCGATCACCAATAATAGCCCCCCCTGGTGGGTTTGGTCCATGATGCCACGACTGCGAACAAAAGGATGTCGCGACCACAGCGAAGAAAACAATGCCACGACCACGGCCAAGATGTTGTGTTGACCAACACTCAGAACGATTGGGCCCACCTCAGCACAGTCGGGCCGAGGCTAAGGCCGCAACTACAGTACACTAGCGCGACCGTGGCACATCAGTGTCGACCACGACATTTGTGCACAACCACGACATCTGTGCACGACCGTGACCACGGCACGACCCGCCTCGATCGAGGCACAACTGTGACCATGGGATCCGCCTTGACTGCAGCGTCTACGTCAACCACGACCCTCGACATGACCGTACCCATCCTGACACAGTCAGGCTGAGACCATGGCCCGACCGTCTTCTGCCTTCACCTATAAATATCCACCCCTCGCGACCTAGAAAAGGGTTCTGAATTTTGGGAGGTCGGCGGTTCTGAGATTTGGAGGTCTCGTTCAATGGTTCTGACTCATTTTGGTTACTAGAGCCATGTAGCAGAGTTCTAAGGTCTGAAAGGGCTGAAGTTCTCATCCTACGTCTGTTCCTCCTATTTTCTTCTATCTACCACCATTTTCCACCACCATTCACTCATACCCTACCATTCACAACCATCTTCCACCTCCATACACCCACCAAGCTATTGTTTGGGGCGGAATTAAAGAGGAAGGAGGTCAAGGAGTCCAGAAGACTAAGGAGGATGATCCAAAGATGAGATCCGGCCTATACAGCGGCTAAGGAGCGAGAGCCACCTCTCCTCTACAGGCTAAATCTCTTCTTCTTTTCCTTTTGTCTATTGTTCTCCTTTGTTCATGTACAAATGATGTTCTTTCATCTTTGTTTGGTGCCAACTATGCTTGTGTATGGCTAGTTGAGCTCCTTCTTGGCTATTTAGCCCATTTTGGGCATGTTTATGTACTTTTAACATAAGTAAGTACTTTTATTCCAGATCAAGTACGTTTTCTATTATGTCTTCCTTTTTTTGTTATGATTTCTAGTTTGGTTGATCTCTTTCTTGCTTGAACTTCTATTTCTTCCTATATCGAGAGATTCGTTGTAAAAATAGATAAGAGAAGGTAGTTTGGGTCGGAACCCGAAAGGAGGACGATTCAAGGTGATCTATGTAGAACCGTAGACCTGGGCACGGCCGGGCCCACTACCAAGTTCTGCCCAGATGACACCTGTTCCTAGAATCTCAGAATATTCTAGACTTGAGAGGGTATATAGAATATGTTAGGGTGTTGATTTGTCATCCTCGAGAGAGGTTTCATACCATTGATGGGTTTTAGTCACGCTACACAAAAGTGAGTGGGATGACCCCATAGGAATAGATACCACAGTACGTACCATGTTTGGATGTAGGTTGCTTGTTGGGGTGTTCGAGGGTTGTCTACGCACGAGAACAGGTGCATAGACTGCCCAACTTGTGGTTACATAGCCAGAAACTCCTTCTCTCTGATTAGTAGAATCTTACATACTCTGTTTTGTTTTCTTTTCTTTGTTTTATTTTATTTCATGACAACCTGCTAGACTATTTCTAGCTACATACCTTTATCGACTATCGGATTGACTTATCTGACTTAAGAGTGAGATCTTAAGTGTCCTAAAGGTCCTCGTGTCCCTATATTCGATCTTGTATATCTACTTTGACCCCATAATAAAGTTGTGGGGGTCCTTGAAGGTTTCGGATTATAAATTTAAAATTTGACTGCCCTCTCGAGGCCGATCACCTTACCCTTTATAGCCTATTTCATAATGGCTCTTTTTCCATCCATATTCTTCCCCTTGTATATCCTCTTTTATAACAACCATTTTAGAAAATAACCACATCTAGTGAGGTTACTGTGATAGATAGAGTGACCACTAAATGATAGAGTTAGTGGGTCTTGACTCTTCACCCAATGAGATAGCGTATAACTACATAAGTATCTCTTTATTCAACAGTAGTTAGTGCACGTGCTTTACACGTGTTTATAATTGACAACTGATATTGCTTACTATAGAATGCTTAATTGGGATGTTTGTTACCACTCATCTTAAGACGTGCCTTAAATTTGAACTTGTTTTACCACCCTATATATGAAAGACAATGGTGAACTTGCCTTAGTTTGCATTCATACAAAAGAAGGTATATTGCAACAACATCCCCATGATCATCGTGATGATGAACTTTCAATCACTTGCTATTTTGAGAAACAATTGAGGCTTAAAACCCACATGACTATTTATGTATTTGGGGTTTTAGGATTCCAAAAACCTCTCTTCATGTTAAATATTTGGTCCACATTGGTGAATTTTGAATATATTCTTGCAAGAATCTTAGTCTATACATCTTTGGTTTATTTATTATTGATTATTGATGCTTATCTACATAGAAATTCAAGCAAAATGTCATTGGTCTACCATTTGATCCCAATATACTAATACATCCTTGAGGATGTGACAGACTAATGGACTCCCATCTACAATATTGGGTACTGGGTAGTCAACTATATAGGAAACAAAGAAGTGCCACATTTTCTAACAACTGGTTTAGTTTCGTGCTCGCAAGATCCACAACATGCCAAAAATGAAAAAGAGGTTTATGTACAAGTATACAAATATAAAATGAAAACTTCATATGGTTTGGATTAATTTTAAAAAGGATTATGGCTAGGGATGATCAAATTTGCATGACAGAGATCGAAGAAAAGATACATTGTTAATAGCTTAACTAAGAGAGTTGGCAATCATGAATGATATATTTCAATATTTCATATTATAGATGTGGAATCAAGTATTGATCATGAGCTCATATTTATTCATTTTTGCTATGGTTGTTTGATAAAGCAGGTTCAAAAATATATCCTTTGGTGATTTGTTTTTTCCTGTGATTATGTGTTGACTGGTTAAATTAGCTAATAATATGAATGTCAAACATGAACCATGGAGAAATATGCTAGAATTGAATGGATCAAAGAACATAAAAAGCAAATTGTCTATCTACATACCACTTGTAATAACCATGTATATTTCTTTCCAACCCCAAGAGGTTTTCAGAGAAAGTCCAAAATTATTGTATAGTGTATCATAATACTCAATGAAAGACACAATTTAAACATGAGCATCATATAATCACTGAACAAACTCCACATCGACATACAACTATATCAAAAACAAAATTATATAACTTTATATTATATGTTGGTATGAACTTTATGCGTAGAAGGGTGATAATGCCCTCTCATGGGATCCACAAGATGTTATACTAAATATGCATGATTGCTAAAATACAATTGTTTTTGTTTCTTGATCTCATCTCTCATCCTTTTTTCACTTTAGTTATTGGTTTATGAATTGTTGTAATTTAATATAAATATCAAAACCATCAAGTCAATCTTCTATCTTGATATATCATTGAATTAATCAAGTGTGGTCTAAGATAGCTTTGCCTCCCAATGGATTCAACCTATAATATTTGTAATCTTGTTAGTCCCTGCACTATTATGGGTGGAAACTTGTGGCTTCTAGCATTATTAAAAATTCCATCCTCATGTCGCATCAATGATACAACATAGTGTAAAACCAAGTTATGGAAAACAACAACCTGAAACTACTACCCATACCATTAGCCTCAATACAAATATTTCTATATTTTTTCTTGACTCATTCTAATCATGAATGATAATGTGTTGATACTAATATATACTGTACATTCCAAAGGGACCTTTCATGATAAACACCTGATTGTAAAAAAATATTTTGTAGTATAGATTATCTTTTTCTCTTGATATATAGTGTTGTTACTTACATTCATAACTGAAACTAACCCTTTTTTCCTTACTTTTATGATGTTTCCACAATAAGAGTTGGGTTCCCATCGATTGCAATTGAGCCCTATTGGGAAGTGACAAATTTTAGTTGCTCTATAGTGATAAGAACATATAAAATAGAAAAGTTTCATTACAATAAAAACTCGATTAGATAAAAAGAAACTTTATCTATTAGAATGAACTGTACGTAATGATACACCCCAGTTCAAGGTTATCATCTAAAATTGTATGGAAATAGTTGCAATTATTCCAAGAAGGAGAAAAGAAAATACAACACATATAATTTTTCATTATGTTGAATATGGGGCGATAATTGTCCAAAATTTCCAAGAAGTAAAGCTGGAATTCCATTCATATGTTTATAAAAAATTTTGTTACATATCAACTTAAAATCATATTATTTCACTAAACTAAGTAAATTAACTTCTTTCATCATGTTATTTCACCACCTTTTAGACAGGAAGAACTACACAATTTTAGGTTTACACAAGTTCCTTATTGGAAACTAAATAGCTATTATATATAAGAATCATAAAATGAAAATTTGAATTAACAAGGTAAGTTAGTAAACAAAAAAATTTAAGAATGTATGTCAATATCCAAGGAATCAAAATGGATGATAAGCATAATTAAAATTATGATCTTTGTTACCATAATAACAAAATCTTATGTCATCATGTTTAGAGTTAACAATTATTATTGTCTAACATGATTAAGAACATAAACAGAAATTTGAGCCAATTATTTATCATGACAAAACAGTTATATCTTGAGAAGATTTTCATTTGAAATATATACCCTTTAAAATTATTATGTAATTATGTCGGCAGTCTATGGCTTGACAAGAGTAAAATTAGGATGCTTAGAAAGCCAAAATAGAATGTTATGCCAATAAAAGGCATACAAAGGTAAATTTCATCCAAGAGTATAGGGGCAGTCACTTGTACCTGAACGTCAACTAATCGAGTCGATTATACCAATAACTGATGTGGCATGTAACACATTTTTCATGGCTGCCATTGAAAGACGAAATGAAACATGGAAGGATAAAAATTGTCATGATGAAATTGTCAATGAAAAGAACAATGCCCTTGCACGTGATTGGAGGCAAATACATAAAGATGATGTTAATGAGGGTTAATGATTGATTGGCTAGATAGACATTAGGTTCTAACCTCATTTGAATACTTGCCAATAGAACGAGATGACTGAAATATTCATCCTTTTTTAAAGAATAAGATCTTTCAGAAGTAAATAACTTACAGCTCTTAATAACAACAATATTCTTGGTGACTAACGCCTTACCCAGAAGAAGAATAGGCTGGCCACCATCCTTGTATTTTAAAAAAAGCTCGCCAAAAGGTAACTAAGTAATCACACCCCATAAACTATGGGCTCTGGACCGCCCCATGCTAGCTTACGTAGCAGATTTGAACTTTTTGTGATCGATTCTACAATGGCAAACAAAATAGTGTACAAGTGAATGTTGGGGCCATCAAACCAAAATACGAATAAGAACCTCTGGCTGCAATCTGGCTACCAAGAAATACATGCCATTCTGAACGTCTGCCTGGAGAATACTGCCGAGAACCAACACATTGAGTAAATTGGCCGCACCAGCCTTGGTATATAAAACAGTTGATGAAGACCTGGTTCTTCTTTCTGTCTTGAAAGTAATGGCCCACGGCGACATGAAAAGAAGACAACTGAATGTAGTGCATGGACTTCTGTCTTCGTCCTAGACTCCACTTTTGCATGAAGACAAACTTTTGATTTGCAAAAGCAATTTATCGTTGCGTGATCTACCATGCAAACATTGATAGAAAGTTAACAACGTGGTGAGTCCAAGACAATATCATAGATTTGCAAAACTCCCATATTTACCGTTTCCGTATTCATCTTAGAAATCACAGTGACGAACGAGAAAGAGAAAAAGTCTGACATTTAATGATGAGTTTTTTCCTAAAAACCCCCTCACCTTTCTGTAAATTCCAGAAACCCCCCTCTAGTTTGACAAATTCTAATAAACCCCCTGCTACCTACCATACCCGGTAATACACATTCTACGTGGCGGGCTAATGGGTTTTTCTTGTTCGAATTATATCCTACAATGCAGATTCATGTATGCACTTGGTTTGATCATTTTTAAATTTAATTAATTTATTTTTTTCTCATTTATAGAAAAATATTAGGTATGAGTATATTTCAATGGGACAATTATTGAAATAAGACAATTATTTGAGTTCATGTTCTGTAAAACGCGACCGAACCGAGACGAGAACATTTCAGAATAGGACCGGACCGAGACCGGTAATCAAAATATTTTTATCATTTTGCAACATGTTTAGTAGTAAAACTCACATATTTTTTATTATTTCTAACTATTGTTAATGTAAATATCAAATATTTACACCATAAGTGTTTTAATATGTGATCTGTTTTTACTTCTACATAACACAACACCATGTTTGAAGATATTGTACACGGTCCATACTTCGGTCCTCGGCTAGACAGATATTGGACCCGGCCACACCACAGACTGAAGTTATAAAATTTATAGACCGCTGATTGAATCGAACTCAAAATGGTCTAGGACTAGATCAGATCAAACCGACCGATCCAATGCAATTTTACGGTGTAGACCAAGATTTACTCACCTCGAGTTCAATCTAGATCAAAAAAAGTAGATCATATATTCTGACAGTCAGACATAGGACTAACACGAGCTCAGACTTTTATCACAGTGTCCAACCTAAAACAATTTAGAACTCATGATCGAACATGGCCCATATTTCGTATAACCTTTTGACATGGAGTTGATATGAATTTATTTAAATTAAAATGATTATGGGTTCTAATTTTTACAATATGAGGTGCTAAGTTTGTAGACATCCTACTTTGAGATAGTTTTGAGTTATACTAGTTCAAAATTTTTGATACACCTAACTCAAAGGTTATAATTTTGAAAAAAAATGCAGATGTGGAGTTTTGACAACCCTAATAATACATTATATGATTAGATATCTACAATATTGTTTAACTAATAACCTTGAGAAAAATCAAACTAAGTAAGAGAGTGTCTATGTTACGAATTATAACTATTGTTAATGGGACAATTATTGAAATAGGACCGGACCAAACCGAGACGAGAACATTTCAGAATAGGACCGGACCGAGACCGGTAATCAAAATATTTTTATCATTTTGTCACATGTTTAGTAGTAAAAATCACATATTTTTTATTATTTCTAACTATTGTTAATGTAAATATCAAATATTTACACCATTAGTGTTTTAATATGTGATCTGTTTTTACTTCTACTTAACACAACATCATGTTTGAAGATATTGTACACGGTCCATGCTTCGATCCTCAGCTAGACAGATATTGGACCCGGCCACACCACAGACTGAAGTTATAAAATTTATAGACCGCTGATTGAATCGAACTCAATATGGTCTAGGACTAGATCAGATCAAACCGACCGACCCATTGCAATTTTACGGTGTAGACCAAGATTTACTCACCTCGAGTTCAATCTAGATCAGAAAAAGTAGATCATATATTCTGACAGTCAGACATAGGACTAACACGAGCTCAGACTTTTATCACCGTGTCCAACCTAAAACAATTTAGAACTCATGATTGAACATGGCCCATATTTCGCATAACCTTTTGACATGGAGCTGATATGAATTTATTTAAATTAAAATGATTATGGGTTCTAATTTTTATAATATGAGGTGTTAAGTTTGTAGACATCCTACTTCGAGATAGTTTTGAGTTATACTAGTTCAAAATTTTTGATGCACCTAACTTAAAGGTTATAATTTTGAAGAAAAAAAATGTGGATGTGGAGTTTTGACAACCCTAATAATACATTATATGATTAGATATCTACAATATTGATTAACTAATAACTTTGAGAAAAATCAAAATAAGTAAGAGAGTGTCTATGTTACGAATTATAGATCCAATTTGGGTACTAGTTGTAAATTTTACAAAAATATCACACTCGTAACGGTCCTTCTTGGACTAGTGTGCATAAACTCAAATACTTATCCCACTAGAACATATTCATACCCAATATTTTTCAATAACTAGGGAGGAAAAAAGTATGTACCCGACCCTATCCTACCGACTCGGTCTGATCCAATTCAAAATTTGGGTCTTTTTCGCGTCTTTTCAATATTGGGTCGGGTCCGTGCGGGTCCATTTTTAATTTGAGCCGGACCGGGTCATGTCTTATCTAATTTGGGTCAGGTCCGGACGGGTCTGGTTTTGAGTTTGTCATATTTTTTTCAAATTTTTATAATAGAGTATCTTTTATGATTTATGGGTCCAATCAAGTTTGGTTGATTTCGGGTCCGGTATGTTTGGGTCCCGGTTCAGTCGAGTTTTTTTAGATCCAGGTTTATTTCGGGTTTGATTTATCTGGATGCGGGTCCAATTTGAGTCGGGTCAAGCCGACCCATTGTTAGACATATGTATAACATGCGAATAAAAAAGAATATAAACAAATATGTTTAAAAATAATTTGACCAAGAACATACAGAAGTTGCGTGCATTAGGATCAGCCGGTTGTGATTATTTAAACAAAAAAGATCAGCAGGTCACATACGATAGGTGTGACGGGGTGTGGTAGGTAACAGGGGGTTTATTAGTATTTGTCAAACTAGGGGGGGGGGGGTTATGGAATTTACAGAAAAGAGAAGGGGGTTTTCGGAAAAAACTAATGTTGGACTGCGGGTTTCTACTGGAATAATTAAAAAATGAGTTTTTTCCTAAAAACCCCCTTACCTTTCTGTAAATTCCAGAAACCCCCCTCTAGTTTGACAAATTCTAATAAACCCCTGCTACCTACCATACCCGGTAATACCCATTCTACGTGACGGGCTAGTGGGTTTTTATTGTTCGAATTATATCCTACAATGCAGATTCATGTATGCACTTGGTCTAATCATTTTTAAATTTAATTTATTTTTTTTTTTCTCATTTATAGAAAAATATTAGGTATGAGTATATTTCAATGGAACAATTATTGAAATAAGACAATTATTTGAGTTCATGTTCTGTAAAACGCGACTGAACCGAGACGAGAACATTTCAGAATAGGACCGGACCGAGACCGGTAATCAAAATATTTTTATCATTTTGTAACATATTTAGTAGTAAAACTCACATATTTTTTATTATTTCTAACTATTGTTAATGTAAATATCAAATATTTACACCATTAGTGTTTTAATATGTGATCTGCTTTTACTTCTACATAACACAACATCATGTTTGAAGATATTGTACACGGTCCATGCTTCGATCCTCGTCTAGACAGATATTGGACCCGGCCACACCACAGAATGAAGTTATAAAATTTATAGACCGCTGATTGAATCGAACTCAAAATGGTCTAGGACTAGATCAGATCAAACCGACTGACCCAATGCAATTTTACGGTGTAGACCAAGATTTACTCACCTCGAGTTCAATCTAGATCAGAAAAAGTAGATCATATATTCTGACAGTCAGACAAAGGACTAACACGAGCTCAGACTTATCACCGTGTCCAACCTAAAACAATTTAGAACTCATGATCGAACATGGCCCATATTTCGTATAACCTTTTGGCATGGAGCTGATATGAATTTATTTAAATTAAAATGATTATGGGTTCTAATTTTTACAGTATGAGGTGCTAAGTTTGTAGACATCCTACTTTGAGATAGTTTTGAGTTATACTAGTTCAAAATTTTTTATACACCTAACATAAAGGTTATAATTTTGAAAAAAATGTGGATGTGGAGTTTTGACAACCCTAATAATACATTATATGATTAGATATCTACAATATTGATTAACTAATAACCTTGAGAAAAATCAAACTAAGTAATAGAGTGTCTATGTTACGAATTATAGATCCAATTTGGGTACTAGTTGTAAATTTTACAAAAATATCACACTCCTAATGGTCCTTCTTGGACTAGTGTGCATAAACTCAAATACTTGTCCCACTAGAACATATTCATACCCAATATTTTTCAATAACTAGGGGAGGGAAAAAATATGTACCCGACCTTATCCTACCGACTCGGTCTGATCCAATTCAAAATGCGGGTCTTTTTCGCGTCTATTCAATATTGGGTCGGGTCCGTGCGGGTCCATTTTTAATTTGAGTCAGACCGGGTCATGTCTTATCTAATTTGGGTCAGGTCCGGACGGGTCTGGTTTTGAGTTTGTCATATTTTTTCAAATTTTTATAATAGAGTATCTTTTATGATTTATGGGTCCAATCAAGTTCGGTTGATTTCGGGTCTGGTATGTTTGAGTCCCGATTCAGTCGAGCCTTTTCGGATCCAGGTTCATTTCGGGTTTGATTTATCTGGATACGGGTCCAATTTGAGTCGGGTCAAGCCGACCCATTGTTAGACATATGTATAACATGCGAATAAAAAAGAATATAAACAAATGTGTAAAAATAATTAGACCAAGAACATACAAAAGTTGTGTGCATTAGGATCAGCCGGTTGTGATTATTTTAAAAAAAGGATCAGCTGGTCACATACGATAGGTGTTACGGGGTGCGGTAGGTAACAGGGGGTTTATTAGTATTTGTCAAACTAGAGGGGGGTTTATGGAATTTACAGAAAAGAGAGGGGGGTTTTGGAAAAAACTAATGCTGGATTGCGGGTTTCTACTGGAATAATTAAAAAAGAGTTTTTTCCTAAAAACGCCCTTAACTTTTTGTAAATTCTAGAAACCCCCATCTAGTTTGACAAATTCTAATAAACCCCCTACTACCTACCATACCCGATAATACCCATTCTATGTGACGGGCTAGTGGGTTTTTCTTGTTCGAATTATATCCTACAATGCAGATTCATGTATGCACTTGGTCTAATCATTTTTAAATTTAATTTATTTATTTTTTTCTCATTTATAGAAAAATATTAGGTATGAGTATATTTCAATGGGACAATTATTGAAATAAGACAATTATTTGAGTTCATGTTATGTAAAACGCGACCAAACCGAGACGAGAACATTTCAGAATAGGACCGGACCGAGACCGGTAATCAAAATATTTTTGTCATTTTGTCACATGTTTAGTAGTAAAAATCACATATTTTTTATTATTTCTAACTATTGTTAATGTAAATATCAAATATTTACACCATTAGTGTTTTAATATGTGATCTGTTTTTACTTCTACTTAACACAACATCATGTTTGAAGATATTGTACACGGTCCATGCTTCGATCCTCGGCTAGACAGATATTGGACCCATCCACACCACAGACTGAAGTTATAAAATTTATAGACCGCTGATTGAATCGAACTCAATATGGTCTACGACTAGATCAGATCAAACCGACCGACCCAATGCAATTTTACGGTGTAGACCAAGATTTACTCACCTCGAGTTCAATCTAGATCAGAAAAAGTAGATCATATATTCTGACAGTCAGACATAGGACTAACACGAGCTCAGAATTTTATCACCGTGTCCAACCTAAAACAATTTAGAACTCATGATTGAACATGGCCCATATTTCGCATAACCTTTTGACATGGAGCTGATATGAATTTATTTAAATTAAAATGATTATGGGTTCTAATTTTTATAATATGAGGTGTTAAGTTTGTAGACATCCTACTTCGAGATAGTTTTGAGTTATACTAGTTCAAAATTTTTGATGCACCTAACTTAAAGGTTATAATTTTGAAAAAAAATGTGGATGTGGAGTTTTGACAACCCTAATAATACATTATATGATTAGATATCTACAATATTGATTAACTAATAACTTTGAGAAAAATCAAAATAAGTAAGAGAGTGTCTATGTTACGAATTATAGATCCAATTTGGGTACTAGTTGTAAATTTTACAAAAATATCACACTCGTAATGGTCCTTCTTGGACTAGTGTGCATAAACTCAAATACTTATCCCACTAGAACATATTCATATCCAATATTTTTCAATAACTAGGGAGGAAAAAAGTATGTACCCGACCCTATCCTACCGACTCGGTCTGATCCAATTCAAAATTTGGGTCTTTTTCGCGTCTTTTCAATATTGGGTCGGGTCCGTGCGGGTCCATTTTTAATTTGAGCCGGACCGGGTCATGTCTTATCTAATTTGGGTCAGGTCCGGACGGGTCTGGTTTTGAGTTTGTCATATTTTTTTCAAATTTTTATAATAGAGTATCTTTTATGATTTATGGGTCCAATCAAGTTTGGTTGATTTCGGGTCCGGTATGTTTGGGTCCCGGTTCAGTCGAGTTTTTTCAGATCCAGGTTTATTTCGGGTTTGATTTATCTGGATGCGGGTCCAATTTGAGTCGGGTCAAGCCGACCCATTGTTAGACATATGTATAACATGCGAATAAAAAAGAATATAAACAAATATGTTTAAAAATAATTTGACCAAGAACATACAGAAGCTGCGTGCATTAGGATCAGCCGGTTGTGATTATTTAAAAAAAAAGGATCAGCAGGTCACATACAATAGGTGTTACGGGGTGTGGTAGGTAACATGAGGTTTATTAGTATTTGTCAAACTAGAGGGGGGTTTATGGAATTTACAGAAAAGAGAGGGGGTTTTCATAAAAAACTCTTTAATGATCATGTATCCATCATAGAAATCATAGTGACGGACGAGAGAGATCATTAATACTTCTAGGGTCCTGCACGGACACGCTTCGCATGCATTCCGACCTTGCGGCAATACGATTGATGACAAAGAACAAACAGGAGACCCAGCTTGCTCATCTTTAAGGCAGCGGCCGATCCTGGAATGTTAGTACCCTTCACCGTAATTAAAGAGATGTGATGGAGCCCTAATTACGGAGAGGAAGTGGAAGCGCACAACAAAAATAGGAAGAAGGGGCAGGCGAGGGGTGCATAGCAGCGTTAAGAGAGGATTAGAGGAATTTTCTGGTAGATACGGAAAGATTGACAGATATTAGACCTAAGAGTCCATACTTTAATAAAATAAGGATTTATTAAGTTACGAAAAGAAAGGCAGCGGCATTTAGATACTCATTGATTGCCCGTCTCCTAATAAAATATAGAACAGGAATAGAAACGTGTGGTTTGATATTTTAATTGAAGAGTCCTTCTGGATGGAATCGAGTAGTCACTTTTAATATGATAGAATAGTAAATTTTGGAGACTAATTTACCTGAAGTATCTCTCTACCCAAGAGATGGAAAGTAAAAACCTTGTAATTCTCTTCACCCAAGGGGTAGACTTTAAGTGTTTCTCGTTCTAAGGGTAGACAATAACTACCTTAAATGAGAAAGGTGGCTGCCTCTAAATTTTAATTAGGAAGGGATGGGAGGATCTCACATCCCTTTATCTCTAACTTCCCACATTCCAACATTTGTTAGAATCAATTTAATTAGAGACAAATCATATTATATGTACCACATAAAAATATAGCCTACATACTACTTTTTAACATGCTTTTCTGTAAACATCATTATTATTTGTTGATACTCATTGTAGTAAGCATTAGTCTATCTCACGGACTCCTCAGCGTTCCATTATGTGATTACAGCTGAAGTTGGTTGATCTTTTATGCACTATTAAATGTCATTTATAGCTGCTTTGCATTGGTGTTCAAAAGGATGCTGAGCTTAGAGGTGTATATACTATTTCCAAAGAGTAGCCCCCGTGTTAATACACCTTCGGATGTGGCTACCTTTGTACGCATTATGTCTGTATGTTAATCATTCATTGGACACGGAATAAGGCTGTGAATATCCAACAAAACTTTGGTCCTTACATAACCTAATAATCACTGTATTTGAGAATTGCGTTAGGGAAAACGTTGAACTACGATTTTCTTTTTCTTGCATTGGAGTCGAGCAGCGGCACTTTCCTAGTAGTTCAGCAAACCTTTGAGTTCCTTGAGAGCATACCATCTAAACTGCAAAAGGGATTACATCCTTGTAGTACGCATCCTCAACCTCAAATTTCTGATGATTAGCATCCAAATCATCATTAAAGGATCACGAGACAAACGGAGAGGAATATACATGTAGCAGCATCTAATCGTCTAGATGCTTCTTTTATTCCATCCATTTGGTATGCCATTTCCAAATAGCAGAACAAAATAACAGCTGCAGAACCCAACAAGTACTAGGCGCCGAAATGCAGAGAACAATCACTGAGGAAACGGCCACATGCATGCATACCAAATGTTGCAGGGTAACAGCACTGGCCGCTTGCATATCAATATACTGATTAGAGGGGACCAGACCGCTCTGACTCTGGTAGGTATGATACGAGGGGGACCAGACCGCCCTGGCAACATGATACGCTCACAAGTGTATGTTGATCCCGGTCGTCGTCTCGTGGCTCGCATTCTTTTCATTTCTCATGATTTCATCCGGTCAAACCCTCTTCCTGGTAATCCTCGCACTGGCAGCCTCGACTAGCCGCGGGGAGGAGGACGAAGGGGGGCCGTGCCTGCGTGGCCGGTGATGGCCTGTTGCTGCTGCTTCCGCCAGTGACTGTGATGGTGATGCTGCTACCTTGACTGGCGGCCTTTGATGGGCCAGCTGCTGCTTCTTGATTGCAACCTGATCGCCCTCCCAACTTGAGAGGTGCTTGCCCACCCGCCGATGATGATGCTGCTGCTGGTAATAGCGAACCGCCACGACCAGCATGAAGCCTGTTGAAATAGTTTTAAAGTTTGTTATCCAGTATCTACTACAGAAGGCTGTATTCCTATTGTGCATCTTTCACAGTAATTATACACAGTCTTGGTTTAAGTGAAATAAACCATCTAGGTGTCTATCAAGCATGACAAACTTGTACAGTAATAACTCAACCCACGATACCCAAGGGAAAGGTAAAAAGAAACATAGTCAAGTTTGAACAAGTAGCTATCAAACACCAACGACTTTAAACCGAAAAGCAAGAAGCACTTCACATATTATCCAACAAATTCATCACGTGTCTGATGGAGTGGTTAAGTGTATATCTTAAATCGATATCTTGGAGTTCATCGAGTACTTTGTTTAAGCAGAGAGCTCTGCCACTGAGGCACAAATTCATGATCCATCCACATCACGTGTAATTTCCCCCTTGGTTTGTCGCAGGGTATTTGATGTATCTACTCACAAAGTTTCAGGACCTATAGAGATATTTACAAGAAAGTCCAGAGCTCTTCACCTTTTTTACCATGTTTAAGATTTGAACAAACGAAAATATATGAAAGATCTGATTTTTCTCATTCCATCTCATTTACATTTGAGGGTTATTCCTACTCTGACTTTGCTCCACTTAATTCATTGGGGTCCATCCCGTGATTAGAAGCAACCTACTCCCTCTCCGTTTATTGGGTTGTAAACTCATCACCTTTGGTCGAATAGTCTTAGGTTTGCATCTGATCAACAGATCTTAGAAATAACCAAATGGTAGTATGCAACCCAGAAACTTATGTGCAACTTGCATTAAGACTTCATTGACATTCTGCTTCGAGATATCATTAAATTGCCATCGTCAGAACTGGAAACAAATAAATAGAAGATCCACTTCATCTTTGCAATAATCGTTGGAATATTACCCGGAATGTGGAAGAAACCATAAGGTTCATTCATGAAATAATGCATAGAAAATCAACCAAAAGTTATATTGGTTGTTTGTTGCTTCAGATGTTAAAATCTCAAACACAAGAATATAAAGCAGAGTCAATTTATCTTTAAAACAAAAAAAGGAGGTAAACAAGATAAGATCCCAAAAAAAAAAGTTGTATGAACAGGGCACTCAATCATGACCAAAGAAGAATATAGACACCGGAAGTTGCCTACTAAAAGTGGCATTGTCAACTAGGGTGGGCATCGATCCAGAACCGGACCGGACCGAGGACCGATTTTGTATAAATTTATAGACCGTAGACCGGACCGTTTGGAAGCAGGACCGGACCGGGACCGGACCGTTCTGAGGTAGGACCGGACCGGACCGTTTGGACTGTAATCAGCTTTTTTTTACATTTTTTACAACTTGTTTAATTGTAAAAAGTTGATAATCTTAGTCACTTCTAGCAATTATATAACATTAATAGCAAACATTTACATTACTAGTGCTTATACATGTACTTTATTTGTTTTTGTTTCATAATGTACCTACAAATATACATGTATTTTATATAAAAGTCGGTCTACGGTCCGGCCCACGGTCGGACCAGTTTTGGACCAGACCGGACTGAAGATCGAACTCACTAAAATTCGTGGACCGCGGACCGGACCGGACCGAACTCATAATGGACCGGACCAAATTGAGCAGTGCGGTCCAATTTTGTGGTCTGGACCATTATTTGCTCACCCCTATTGTCTACTAATATAACAATTTTGTATTAAATAAATTTATATGCAAAACTCCTAGAAATTTGACGTGCATGAGAACACAGAAAAGATGGAAAAAAAACTTTTGTAGCAAATACATTATACCGTACCCACTGATGTTGACTCAAGGTCAATTAGGTCAATGTTGACTCACGTCTAAATTGACTAAACCCTTGTTTTGATGATGACTAACCATTCCACATATTGGTGTCTAATGTCTCTATTTAAGTGATTTCAGATTAGGTATAAACACACTCCAAATGCCCTAACTTGCACATATCAAATTGGAGAAAAGACAAGTCAAAGTCAATACAAGTGCACGTTTTTGTAATATGATGTAAATCCATTAGAATCATGTTGTAAATCACTTGTAATGATTGTATGACTTGTAATTAAGCTTAAAAAAGATCAGGAGCACTTAGATCGAATATTTAAGCACTCAAAAGCCATTTTCCAAAATTCACATCAGGTTGTTCATCGGTCGAGTTGCAAACTCGACCGATCCTGTGATTGGATCATGAAAATGACTTTTGATCGGTCGAGTTTACACTTCACAGAACTCGACCGATGGAGTACCTGACCAATTCGATTTTCATTGGTCGGTCGAGTTTCCCCAGGATAAACTCGACTGATGGTCTGAATATCAGCTTTGTCTTTTACTCTATCAGTCGAGTTACCCTTATAGAAACTCGACCGATTGCACTGTACGGAAAAGTGCTTCTAGCCGTTGTAGGGTTGCAACTAGTGAAAATATATCCGTTGCAAGCCACAAAACGGCTAGTTTTCGATCTCAAGTGTTCCCAAAGGCTTCTAGGCATCCTCAACTATAAATAGGATCCCTTGGGTTTAATCCCATGGTTAGCCAAGCACTATGAAGGTCCATATTCTATAGTTGAGTGATCCTACAGCCTCTTCTCTCTCTCTAAGCTTAATCACTTGCTACATCCATTAGAGTGAGTAGGAGATTTGTAAGAAAGTTCTTCCTACATGTATATCTTGTGAAGTTCTCACTCCCACCACCTCCCTATCTCTCATTTCAAACATGAAGATGAAGGTTCTCTGTTGGCTAAGGGAGGTGAAGAAGAACAAGGGAAGGCGTCCCTTGGTGAAGATCAAGGCTGAAGATTTAGAGTAAGAGTGGGTAAGACTTTGGTGAAGGCAGAAGACTCCTTGCTCAAGTGGGTAAGTCCTTGGTGGAAGCTTCTCCGTGTGAAGGTGAAGTCAAAGGCGGAAGATCCAAGAAGTGTGGGTAATCCCTGCAAGGCTGAAGACTTATGCAAGAGTAGGTAAGTCCTTGGAAGAAGACGGAAGACTCCTTGCAAAGTGGATAAGTCTTTGATAAGGTTGAAGACTCTTTGTATTGGATAGGTAAGTCCTTTGGTGGTCATGTATTGAATCTCTTATAATGAATATAATGAAGGTGCAAGGTTAAGAAATCCTAGAGGTTGACCTCTCTAGGTAGTGGACTGACTCACTTCTAGTTTGAAGTGTGGAACTACTCTAAATAGCTTGTCAATTGGTGTATGTTCAATCTCTCTCTCCCTTGCTATGCATGTTTTAGTTGCACACAAATTTTCTATTTAGCAACCTTATCTTGTGATATATCTTGAAGGTCTAATGAATTTTGTTTAAGTACATTCAGCTCTATTCACCCCCCCTAGAGCATCTAATCACTCATCTAGGATCCAACATTGATGTTGTCATATATCAAGATCCTCTAGGCCTTATGTAGGTTAGTGGGGTGGGACTCCAACAAACATCTAGGATGGGTGCATAATTATATACCAAGGGGGGGTTGCTGAGAAGAAACATGGATGCTTTCTAAGGGAGAAAGATGTATTGTGAGGGCATTTGAAATGAATATGTGAATGTATTTAAAGATAACGGTTGAAGGGTATAATACATAGCAATTTAGTTAATGAAGGAATTGAGTTGGAGTCAATATAGGTCTGCAACCAGAACTAGGTCTTTTCATGTCGATGAGGGTGCTTCATATGATCCTTCCATGCATGAAAGAAAAATTGCTTAGAAGAAACACGGATGCTCACTTCTCCCAAGGGAGAAGAGAAACGCAATGTGAGGACATCTAAAAGTGAAAGGGGCTTGTATGTATAAGTGAGGTTTGAAGAATTCCATATAGGGGCAATTTTAACAATTGAGAGGTTGAGTTGGGGTTAAATAGATTTGCAACCTAAGTTAGGCCATTTCATGTCTTTGAGGGTGCTTCACGCTCATGGAATGTGTGATATCTGGGAGTAGCGACATAGTAAAGGAGGAATTAGATAAGCACTCTTGTTTAACTCAAATTGTAGGTAGATTATGGTTTTACATGTGTCAGGGTACTTTCCATGCATGGTTGCTAGACCCTCCTGCACATGAAAATAATAACAACCGGAACTATCTGACTCAACTCTAGCATAGTTAGGGTCACGTGCTTGTGAGATGCAAACCTCCCATGCAACATGCATGGATACCAGAAAGTAGGAAACTGACTCCGGCCTCTAGTTAGGATCAGATTCCAGTTGGGTTAGGGTTTTCCATGTGTCTAAGGTGTTTCACTTGCAAGGATCATGTGACCTCATGTGCACATAGACAACCTAGAATTTATAAATATGCTCAAAACAATTTAACAAAATTCAATATGGTCTAGTCCATATATTGCATAGGTGCATAGATGCACCCTGATCGAGCAAATATGGACCAACCAAACCTATAAAAGAAGTAAAATTCAGATTTCATTTAGTATTTAACCTTAGCTTTTGGATCAACACGTGATGAACAGATGGAGTGCAGACACAATATTATATTGCCATAAGATTCACCTAATTGAGATGTAAGTTTTATATAACTATTGTACACCCAATATGCATGTGGTTGAAAAGATAATGCTTGAGTGGAGGCATTGAGGATGCATGGAAGGACGGGTTAAAAACATGTTAGAAAATAATATATAAGAAATATAATGGGAATGACACTTTATTAAGAGCAGGAACACTAACAGACTAAGACACCATGATAGATCTCCAGTGAGTTGCAGGACCACGAGAGGTGACCGTAGTAGATTCAAGTCGAAGAGCAGAGGGTGTATTCATTATAAAAAGTTGAGTCATTTAAAAGGGGATTGCAAGGTCTGGAAAGAAAATATGGGTCTGAAGCCAAAGGCAACAAGGTTGATGACAAGAACATTGTAGCGGCAATTTCATATGACATGATCAATTTGTGATGTGATTCTGACAGTCCAAGAGCAGTGTTTTCATACAGATGAAAATGATTTAGAGTGGGTGGTGAATATTGCAACTTCTTATCATGCTTCATCCAGGAAGGAGTTCTTCACTACATACAGGAAGGGAGAGTTCAATAGGGTGAAGATGGAAAATATCATCTTCTCTGGAATTGTCCTATTGTGTTTTCTTCTTTAGGTCGTTTGTCATTGTGCATTTTGTAGAAGAGGGTTACTTTCCAGATGTGAAGTTATAGAGATATCTCCTTGCGGTAATATTTTATGCATCTCCCTTTTGATTGTATTTCTCTGATTTGGGGTCAAAACCTGAGGACACTATATCCTTACTTTATAGTAGATTTTTCCGTCTTGTCTGGTGATTTTTCCCTCACACTCTCTAATGGTTTTGTAGGAAAATATGGCGATAGATATGGCAGCGTAAACAAAAAATTTCTTGTCATATTCCCCATAATTAGCAGATTATGTCAACAACTATGAAACGAGAACCAAACTTGCGAGACATATACTTGGTCCTGGAACAAGTCCAGCAACAATCCTTACAGAGTTGTATTCCTTCTCAAACAACACACGAATGGCAGTCAACAGCGGCCTCCTGGTGTACCATCACCAACGGCGATTGACTGTGTCTTCCTAGCGTAGTGGCAACGACCTCCACACCCCTATGTAGTTCACGCGGACCACCGAGAACTCTACGTCGCGCTTTCAAAGCCAACGGTAGGAGTTGTCCTTCGGTTGTCAATGTGTTAGCGTCGACTTTCTTTCCCCTTGATGTCTCTCCCTTTCTTGGGTAAGACTGTTGAGGTTGTTACGTTACCACAACGTTGAGAAAAGGTGTGTCTAGAGCCTTGGCCACCCACTCTTTATATATGAGTGGATGGGCTAGGGTTTCCACAAACTCAGGATATATGAAAAGACATATCTCATAGTTTGACAGTTGATGCGCGCACCCAGTCGGTCGACTAGCACAGCCAGTCAGTCGATTGGCTTGTGGTCAACAGCACAATTACATTGCCTTTCAATGCGATGTTTAGTGCATATAATTAATCGTTTAACCAAATCAAAACTGGTCGTTTTACATCTAGTCGATCGACTGGCACACTAATCGGTCGTCTCGCAGCCAGTGTTGCTAAATCTGATTACTTAAACACTTTAGTAATCAAATTAAATCTTATCCATGAGTGAATTCCTATTTCAAAGACGTCCTATGTGTGTGACCCTATAGGTCTCATATACGTCGGTAGTGAATGTTCGTAACCAGATTATGATAACAGAGCACGAACAATAGATAGTGCAAATGTACAGAACAACAAGTAAATGTGTTAATCATAGCACAATTAGCAAGAATGACGTCGTCGGATAGAAAATCAACAATAGATAGAACAAGTGAAGTAGATAGATTCATAGCAGCAGTGAATGATGATGAATAAGCTTCTCAAACAGCAAACGGATCCATATAGCAGCAAAATAACACTCCTTAGTAGTAGTAAAAGTAGCATGAAGTTCCATATATCAATAGTAAAGGTGGCATGAAGATCCATATAGCAGCAAAACTAAAGTCGTCTTCTTCTTTCTTTATTTTCCTCCATCTCATATCTTCTCTCTACTCATCATCCTCTATCTCCCCCTCACGCCAGCCAGGAAAAGAGTCAAGAGAGTAGTTGGGGTGGAGTCAAAAAAATGGTAGAGGTAGGATTTATGTAAGCAAATATGTAAAGGAGGTAACCGACAACTTGAGTCAAGGTGCAACTTAACCCGATTACATAGATATGATTTGATTATCAATGTGTTCAATATGTACATGGTGGTGGAACAAGTATTGAGGAGGTAGGCAAAAAGGTATGTAGAGCTGGAAAGGGTGGGGGATGCCAAAGGACAAATAAAAGTGCTATAAAAAAAAATTGTTGTCGGTAAAGAGAAAGAAAGGACTCGCCACGTATGGATACCTCTGTCATGTGAAAGAATCATTATAGATGGTAAAGCACACCAAAGAATGTCAGCAGTAGTAGTTGACACGTCGTGTCAGTGAAAAGACACGCCGTGTTGCGCATAAATAGATGCACCAGTAGAAGTCAATGTCGAAGAAGCAGGCGACACACCGTGTCAGTTGGCAGAATTTTAGGTCGTAATAAGCAATAGCAGGTGACACGTTGTGTCGATGAAGAGATACATCGTGTCTGATACAACAACAGCAGAAGTCAGCACCAGCAGGAAGCAAGCGACACATCGTGTCATACAGAATCTCGGGGCAGAACTCAAGTGACATGCCATGTCTTTAGGTGAAATCTCGGGACAGAACTCAAGTGACTCACTCTGTCTTTAGGCGACACGACGTGTCATAGTGCAGGTAACACGCCATGTCAAGAAGCGACACGCCGTATAGTCGCGGACAGATTTTGCGAACGAAGTTACAAATGAAGCAGATCTCTGTCAATATGCCGTGTCAAGCAGCGACACAACGTCAACAACTAATAGCGGCAAAAAACCTCAAAGACAACAACAAAAGAGGGGAAATCTTTCCGAATCTCAGCCATAGCAATATAGGGATGATATATTTCCAATATCAGCAGAAAAGGAAGACCTTTATTCAAGATTTGGATAAGATCTCAAAGGTGACGGCATGAATTAGATTGACGGTGGAGTAGATAATGGCGGTGTAGATCTGTAATGATGGCGAAAATAGGATAGAGGCGGCTCCATTAGCAAGAACGATTGACAGAGACATGACGGCCCTTGTAGATCAGGTACCAGCAAATTTAAAGGATGACTTTTGTTGAAGATGGAGACGGCTCGAAGGAGACGACTCCAAGAAGAAGCAAGGATGAAAGATCTATGTGGGCAGCCAAGCAACGCCTAGCGAGGGGAGGCAACTTTCCTTTGCGCTCTCTCTCTCTCTCTCTCAAGGTTTGGGGTGGCTCAAGAAAGCCTGCTCTGATACCATGTGGAAAACGATATGAACAGGGAAAATCCTCTGTGTAGATTTTTCTTATTGATAGGAGACAACCTCTTTTACTATATATAAGCCCAGGGGAAGCATACAGACACATGACAAACCCTAAAGGGCCAATACACAATTGGGCCATATTATAAATATACTAAAACAAATTAAGTAAATCGAATAACAAGTTAAGTAAAATAGACTCTCTAACACAAGTTATACCCTTTGGTCTTCCACATACACGAAGAACCGTGAAGTTCTTCAAACTCCCAAAGCAATGTCCACATAATTGCTCTTACGTTGAATCTCTAACAAATTCAGTTGATGTCTTGTCATGACTATAAGTAATAAGATGAAAACCTTCACCTTCTTTCATGAGTCAAACCAAGACTCCATTTGGTGCTCGAGAAGAATAATTGAAAATAGCTACTTAGAATCATAATTAAGGGATCAATATATATGTACATGGACTTACAAATTAATTATTAGTCACATGGTGAAATACGTTGAGGAAGATGCATGGTTTCCATTTCGTAAGCACGATATTAGATCAAGAGGCTCTATAAATCATTCATAGAATAGAGTTTGAGTATCTCTTCCATACTCATAATTGAAATAATAAGGGACTGCATCTGGGCTATGTGGGGTAACAATGTTCGAAGTTCAAACCCTTTATAGGTTGATCTCATCAAGACATCAGATTTATAATAGGAGGAAAAACATGTATCCCAACAAAATTGAATTTGGTTCTTATACAATTTATGGAGACAACCAAATGAACGATTCTGGCAACTCTAAATTACACCAAAGGACCCAAACTTCTTTGGGACCAATCATACCCTTTTTTCTATCTGATGGAGCATCAATCATACTAAAGATAGCTATAATAGTAAATATACCAAGCCTACAAATCATGTAGTTTCTTATTGAAAGAAACATTCAATCACTTTAGGAGTTTTCTCGATCTATATGAAATGTCATTATTTGGACAATTTCTCAGTAATGCCAAATACAACTGGGACCACTACATGAACCACTTTAGTCATTTCTCAGTATATGCCAAACATAACTAGGACCACTATATGAACCACTTTAGGCAATTTTTATATCAGCAGCTAGTAGAGCACCATTTCATTTTTGGATACCTATCCTAGGACGTGACTGCACCCTACCCAAAAAAATGGTGCACTGCGTAGAATAGTTAGTGGACTTCAAATTGTTGCAGGTGCACAAACTTTTCAAATTGTTTGCAGCAGTTCCAAAGCTAGGTGAACATTTTTAAAAAAGAGTGATGCACCAGTCTTAGAGCCAGCTGCTCCCAGGCCATAGGCTGGGTTTCCAAATAGTACTTTGCCGCACTTCAACCCACTAATTCAAAAAGTGGCTGATCCAAGGGACGGGAGTCATATTCCACGCATGCTGAGAAAACTGCCGTGCAGTAGAGTTTTTTTTCTTTGTAACTGTTATCTTATAAGTAAAGTGTTGTATCTCTGCCAAAAAGGGGCTGTAATATAATTTGTTACTCTAAAACCTTGAGCGCAGACAAATTTGTATGGTTTCTGCAGTTCCCTTTAAGTAATATAAAATAATGATAGGAAGCATAGATAAGATTCCTCTTCTCCTAATACGTGTGCACTAAGCGCGCGTGAAAAACCAACTAAACTACACAAACTGGGTCATCATGGCCCCTACCTATACAAATTTGACTTTGAGCCTCGATATCCCCTCCCACTAGAGATGTGTACCTTATACACTTGGAAGGTGAAAATTGTTTCATATAGTAAAAACATTTGAAAGGTGAAAGTGGGTGGTTCTTACCGACCCAGATGCGGACAGCGACAGAGGATAAGTTCCAGAGGATGAACAGCAGGACAGCAAACGCGGCCTTCTTGTAGGTGGAGGAATTCCATACACGCCTCAGCTTATCAAGCCATGGTTTTGCTGCGTAGGGCCAGATGAAGCTGTTAAACACGCAATAGTAGCAGAGACCAGTGTAACAGGAGACCAAACAAAATGATGGGTTGCAGGTCGAAATTACCGCATGCGGGCATTGGATTTGAGCGCGAGAGGCATAGCCTGGGGATGGTAAACGCCCCAAAGAAAGCTGCGAAAGAGACAAATTTTAAATTGATTAAAAATAGACAGAAGGATTCTGGAGGTGACCATTTCAGAAACAAATCTAAAATCTGGGGATGCTGACAGTGTATTGTCTGTGCTGCTTAGAGGACAGAAAATATATAAAGAATCCAAAGTTTTTCAGTGAGCTAAGGGGAGAGTAGCCATGGGGAGGGCCACATAACGGCTCAGAAGCACATCTCTCAGTAAGTGCTTTCGATTATATATTGCAAGCATGGATGGGATCCACATTAGTTAGGATGCCACTCCACTTGTCAGCGGCAAAGTTAGAAACTTTATTTAAATTTTCTCAACAACCGATGATAAAGATGGTAGACTGGAAATGGAGCAAAAAGGTATGATGCATACCCATTTTGGTCATGGTCCACACCGTGATCTGGCCTCCATACCTTGCAAGAATAAACAGTGTCACGGCCAGCTGCCATGGCCCAAAACGTAAAAAAGCAGTTAGGGAAAAGCAGGCCACTAGAAAAGCCTAGACATCGAATATTAGGAGTATGGGAATTTGAAAAAGTGCGGCAGTGCCTTCATGGTAGTGGCTGGGTCCCCGGAGAACCAGGTTCTGAGCTTGCTGAGGAGCTTGTTCATGTATGGCAGAGCAGCCTTCGTGAGCCTAACGGCTTCTTCCTCCCCTATCCACCATCCCTGATCACTCCCGTCATCATGGTCCAGCCCTCTATTGGTGAATGGAAGCCAGAGGTATCAAGTTCAAAATTAGCATGGATATCAAGGTAGAGCAACTTCAGAAACGGTAGTTGATGAATGGACCTGTGGATGACGGACTTGTAGATGAAGACTACAGCTAGGTTCAGCAGACCGATGAACGAAGCTCCAGATAACAAGCTGTGAAAGATGCACAGAAATCAAAGTGTTCTTTATCTCTTTGTGAAAGAAAGGAAATCGGTAAGGCAAAAAAGGAGGAGAAGATTTGCTTTTGGTTTTCCCTTTTCTCTTGGACCGTACCTGAAATCGAACTCTGTGGCGTAAGACGAGCAGAAGATGAGAAATGCTCCCACTCCAAACACCAATGCCGACTTGGCGACATCTGCCCACATCAGAACATCCACTGGATAGAGCAGTACCAGCAGAGAATGCATGAGAAAGGGATAAAAAGACCAGCATTCGCCATCGTTGGATAAAAACTGCAGCAGCAAACTCTACTCGTCCCCAATTCTAGATGTTCGAACAGAGCATAAAGGATAAAGCAAGCAATCATACCAATGCATTGTATCATGTCGCTCTTTCCTGCCGATATGCTGTCATAGAATAACTCCTCCTTTTCCGGCAGCTGCACTGCTAGTAGTTCGAAATGCCCAAATCAGAATTGGAGCCAAAAAAGGAAAAAGGCCAACTTGGAACAGCTGAAGAAAGCAAATAGTCGAAGAAAGGAGCAAACTTGCTGTCGATTTCTTTGCAATTTCCTGTCGAGCGGGCCGAACAGACGGAGGCTCCATGGCCGGCTCCGGGGACGGAACTGGCCTGCTTTCGACGGACGGGCACGCGGGCACCTCCCGATCGACCTGCTTGATCTCCTCCACGACCCACGTCTTCCTCCTTGTCGTATCGAACTCCTTCTCGGCCGTGCTGGCATCTCCCTCGGCGGGCACCGGAGCCCCTCTCAAGATCTCCGAGAGCGTCCTCCCCTCTTGGTCCGGCGGGAGCCAGCTGCGGCGCTTCCGCCTCTCCGACGCTGTCCCTCCAGCGCTCGCCGGCCGCAGCAAATGATCTCCACCTACGGAGCGCACGTCCGCGTCTTCTTCCTCCTCCTCCCGCTTGCTCTTTTCCGCATCTCCGGCCGCGTAAAGCTTGATGCCGCCCATTACCTGGTCATTTATCATCCGGGTCTCCCACACTGACCCCGCCGCGACGCTGGCGGTCCGGGCACTGGCATTGCCAGCTGCTCCAGCTCCCCTCCTGGGGAACGACGGGTTCATGATTCCTTGCACTGCCGCGCTGCCTTCGAGCTTCTTCTCTGGGATGTAGATGTAGTGGCGCGGCCGATAAGAGGCGGTGTCGGTGATGGGTATTCGGAATTGTGTGTGAGCACTGCGCAGTGCGTGGGAGGGAAGTGACCAGTGGCCGGCTACTGACTACTAAGCGCCCCTTTCTTTTGGTCGGTGGCAACTGGCAAGGGCCAAATAGCTTTTCTAGTGTTTTCTCAACGGTTTCGGCTCTTCGTCCGCTCTGCTTAAATCCCAGCCTTCTTTTGTTCTCCGTCTCAGTTTGGAAATGAAACTTAGCTGGGCAAGGGGAAAAGAAAACAAACTCAAGGTGGTGGGTTCTGGGCCGCGGACTGATAGGCCGTCTGGGGGTACACAAGCTTGAAGATTTTCTTGCACGGGTAAAATTGAATCTAATTTTAAAATTGAAAATGATTGAGTCACGTGTAGGCTCGTTTGGTAGCAACGAAAATCAACAAGCGAGTTCCAACCGCGTGTGTTTTTGACTACATTCATTTGGTTGGACGCATATTGAACCCACGGTGCGTAAACGAACTACCCAAGTTCGCCGAGTCATGTGGAAATATTGGTAAGTAGAACTGCGTCGTTTTTCGGCGCGGTTCATTTCCGCGTGATGCTGCCAGCCGGCTGACGCACAGTGACGGCTTCGTGACGGGGAGTGCACAACACTGTTCACCAAGTTCGTGGTACTCAATTCTCTGCCGCCACATCCCTGGTCGTCGTACCATGAACGGACACTAGTTGTCTGCCGTCGGAGCCAAACTGAGACATTTCCCCTCCTCGAAAGGTAGTGATCGGCGTTCCGGGATCTGTCGGGTAACAAGTCGAGGTACTCGCCGGAAGAATGGTCATTTCCCCTCCTGAACTCTTCCTAGATGGTTCTGCTATCTCCATTGAGGTTTTGCAGAGCCACCGGACCTCTTCATGAGCAGCTGCCCACTGCCATAAGGGACCTCTTCGGTGGTGTGGATAACACTACTACACAAAATCTTTTTACAACAGTTCATTTTTCCACATGTGTTAACCGTTGTATTAGATCACATGATGTAATAGATGTATTTTATAAAATAATTAAAACATGTTGTATTTTGATGAATGGCATGTTGTAATATGGATATTTTACACAACATGTGGTGCACCCCTTGTACTATATATACTACAACAATTAAACCACGTTGTCTTTTACTATACACACACATTGTAATATGGGTGTTTTTACAATATGTGGTTTATCCGTTGTAATATATATTATATAATAGTTGAAGCATGTTGTCTTTCACTAAACACACGTGTTGTAATAGGTAGGTTTATTACAACATGCAGTGCACTCGTTGTATTAGGTAGGTTTATACAACAGTTGAAACATGTTGTATTTCCATACATTCAACCGTTGTAATAGGGTTGTTTATACAACATGTTGCATGTTTGTTGTAATATACATATTTTATACAACATGTTATGCATGTTGTAATTCACTGGAAACACATGTTGTAATATGTGTATTTTTTCCAAACACACCTGTTATAATAGGTATGGATAACACAACATGTGTTGTTTGTTGTAGTATCATACATTTTACAACATATTATTAACTGTTGTCTTTGATTAGAGTTTGACTGGCCTTATATCTAACCAATTTTATTAATCAAATTAACTATGTTATTAATAAATTGTAATAAATATGAAATTATACTTTTTTCATTTCACAAACAAGTACATAATTGAACAAATTTTCCATCAAACCTTGAGAGAAACTCGTACTAAATTTAATAAATATTCTATCATCCATACAAAGATTGAATAATACAAAGTGTTGAGTATCCACTCTAGAATCGAACTAAAAAAAAAATTCACATTGGTTTGTGCTAAAGAATAAATGTTTTCCCCTCATGTAACGAAATCTTATGTGTTCTCAAGAACACATGTCGCCCACTCATTTCGGACCTCGTCGATTTCTTCTTGGTTAAAGCAACTGCCAATATACTTCGAATAATACTGCAATCATATGACAAATATATCAACATATTGTCTTTTTTAATTTATTTAGCAATTTGAATGAACTAATAGAATATAATGATAAGTAGCTTATACATTCAGGAATATTTCTAATTCTTACATCAATGATGTCTCTCATGTAATTCAGCACATAATACCCGCAATCTGTATTGTTCGACTACTTTAGACACTGTATAAAAATATGAATTTATTATCCAAATAATTATGAGAACTTGTTAGCAAATAAGAGGATGGAAGTATAAAAAAACTAATACAATGTATGCGTATAAAGAATCAAATTTAAAAAATGGAAAATTGTTGCTTGATGTTAATGCATCGATGCTATATATATATATATATATATATATATATATATATATATATATATATATATATATATATATATATATATATATATATATATATATATATATATATATAAAAGAGATATAATGCTTGAGGAAAAATGGGAATATACAAGGAGGAGTAACATGTTAAATCAGACGAGAGAAACAACATTGACAAGCATCACTATTAAGAATATAATTTATTAAGCATATTAACAACAATATCAAATACATCTATTAATGTTAATTGGCGAACTATTAGTTTACACCAATTTTATAATGATTAAATAAGAAACTGATATCTATGAGTAATAAAATACTTTAGGATCTATAATTAATAGTATACTTTGTGACATGTTAAATAATTTTATATAATTTATAAACAATTACTTAAATGTATTATAAATATAACAAGTATATAGTTGTATGGTTAATGAGGAAAAGTAAACCAATATCTATAATTTTTTGTATACTTATGGAATACCAAATACTTTATAAAGTATATATAAATAATTAAGTATGTAACAAATATAGCAAGTACATAGGTAATATTAAAACAAAAAACCAATATCTATAATTAGTAATATATTCCATGGGATATCAAATAGTATTATATTATGTATAAATAACTAAATGTATAATGTATATAGAAACAACATAGTCCATAGATGTATATGTTATGTGTGCGGATTTATGTTGATTCTTTTCTATTATGAGTATAATTTATGTTAGGAAAAATAACTTCAAATGAAATATGATAGTCTTAGTAGTACATGGTTTCACAATAAATTAATTAATAACATTTTTAATATATTTGTATTGTTTTGAATTTTTATACATCAATCAATATTTGTTAAAATAATGTAATTGCATGTATCTTATGATATTAATTCTTTAAATTGTACTTCTATTCGCAAGTTGTGCAGATATTACTCCTCTAAAATTATACATATTTTTTTCATCATGATGTCAAAGATAACATAATTTTTATATTTAAATTTCCAACGCTACATAGAAATAACAATCAATATAATCTAGTGAACAATATATTGTCACTACATTTATTGAGTTTATTAGGTAAAATTAATAAATAGGTTTAACACCATCATAAGTATCTTTATTTAAAATAAATTGCTATAGTGTTGTTTTTTAATTTTTAAATAATAATAGTAATTTTCACGTTGTACTACTTATATATTCAATTTTCTTAGCTTTATGTTACTTTTTAATTACTTGAGTTGTCAAGTTCATCAAGTAGGAAATTATTTGTTTGATTAAAAAATATAATAATCCACACAATCAATATTGAACACTAAATTGATGTGTTTTTTAAAAACCTATATTTATGAAAAAATAATTTAATAGAATAGTTGGTCTTATAAAAAAGATTAAATCTTTTCAATATCAGATGTCACCATTTCAAGCTCATCTTTAATGTTAGAAAATCATAAATGTATGTAGCATATTATAATATACATATACAATAATCCATATACATAGATTTAAAATTAAGTACTCCACTAAGTAATGAGTTATTTCCTCAACTTCTTTTTTTTATTTATGTAAGATACATCTATTTTCTTGCCTCGATCCAGGTAAATAGGTCGATTGAGACATATTGACACTCAATATGAATTCCACTTATTTACTTAACATAATTTTTATATGTGCCCCCCCATTAGGGGGCTGGCTCCGCCACTGGAAATATTAATGTTTTAAAGTTTCCTACCACTATGTGTGATTCTTCATTCTAATTTTACAAAGGTGAAAAAAATCCAATAAAAGTGGGCACGTCGTTAAATGTGTTTAATTGTTGGTAGGTGAGAGAAAAAAGGCACTAGAGTATGGAAATACACCCTAACCTATAAAATTAATCCAAATAATTTTCCTACACAAATAATTGATAAGTTTTGAATAAAATCTAAAATCCTCGTATAAACAAGTAATGTTTGCAATTATACTAGCAACTTGTCATGAAGATTATTTTTTATTAAATTTCTGATCTATTGGATAAAAATACTAAATAAACATGATGGAATAAAATATTAATTTTGAACACAAGATGTAATTTTATAGTTTTCGTCTTGAGTATTTTTTTCTACTAAATTGATATAGCATAAACATATTAGAAAAGAGAGACGTCACAAATTTAAAAAGAATAAATATTAACAAAGATATCAGTAAAGATAAAAAATATAAGACTGATTAAGAAATATTCTACCAAATTCACTTTTAAAAATAAAGAAGGGAACTCGATGCTAATATTTAAACATTTTCTTAACTATAATGACATTCTAACTAGTATTACAAATGTAAGAAAATGTTTATTACTAGAAACATTGTAGCTTGTTATATGCATATAATTCCAAAGTAATCAATGAAACAAATATCAATATTTTTCTTTATGTTCTATTACGTCGAAAAATAATTAAAAGTAAAACTTGAACAAGACTTGTTGAAGGATTGTCACTTTCACTTCCATCTTTCTCATGTCAAGAATAACCGATCACAAACAACAAAGATTTAATCTTCACATGACATAAATTTGGCATATATGTTCATTTATTAATGTAAGTAATCGAGAATGAACTTGTTTGGGCTACAACTATGGTCACCAAAAATTAAATAATTTCTTATATAGTGATCTTATATCAGAAAAAATATGCTACATTTCTAATAAAAATGATGAAAAGTTGTTTCGTTAGTAATGCATACCTTGTCAGTCCGATCTTCTTCCTTTAGCACAGCAGGTCAACAACGAAATAACTTTATATTTGCACTTGAACAGTCTAAAATTAAACCACCGGACAACAAGTTCAGAAGAAAACGACCGAACACTAGGTCCAGAAACGACGATCAGACAACAACTCTAGAAGGAAACTCCAATACGGTATTTGCAGAGCAGCAAGTAGCAAGTTTTACACCTGATAATACATAACAGGAGCAATCAACAGCCCTCGGATAACGTGGATGATTGCAGAAAATGAAATAAGGGTTGAAGGAGAGATACATTCGAGAAAGAAACATGGAACAGAATCGAACCAGAACGGCCAAAAGCTTTGGCGGATGAAAGACGATGGCCAGTAGTCCGTGCTTTGTGCGGAGTGAAGAACAGTGATGATTTGTGTTATCAGACGGCAAGCTATAGCCCCGGGCGTATGTGCTTGGCCTCCAGACAGTGGTTACGGCACAACGTACTGCAGAACCGACTAAGTTGATGGAAGGATGGAGCGTAGAGAAGAAACCACCGAAAGTATGGAGTGCCTGTGGCCGTCGGGTGCGAGAAGAAACTGGTGGAAGGATGGAGCATCAGTGTCCGTTTCCCTCTCCCTAACTAATCCCCATGTTTCCCTCTCCCTTCATCTGTACTCTTCGTCTCTTCAACTAATCCCATGTTTCCAAGCCCCTCTCCACCCGCTCTCTCCTCTCTATATCTCATTAAAACTCTATTCTCTCTAACTTCTTTACAAAAACGAAACGTTTCAAAATAATAAACACACCACCTCTCTTCGTCTCTTCCTATTTTCCTCTCAAAAAATTCAAATGATATTGTTGTTTCCATCATTCAACCACATTTGCCCACAATTATCTCCATCCACGTTCTAACAACTCCTCCCACAATTATCTTCATCACTCAACCACCCAATAAATAAATAAGGAAAACAATTTTATATTTAATTTTTCTATTTTATCTTTCAATGACTATGTGATCCATGCAACTTGATTCATAGTAAACCAAACATTTCTTTTTATTGATACATTTTTTACCAAAAAACTTTCATGGTCCCTCTCCCCAGTTCTCTGCATGATATATCCAATATTTTCGGTCCCTCTCCCTAGTTCTCTGCAAATAGATTATGAAAGAAAAATATGTTACATAATATGTTTGATGTACTGTTTAACTAAGAACATACGTAGTTATTATTTTAAAATATAAAAATTTTGAGATAAAAAATATAGTATTTAAACATATTAAGCACTTGACTATTTTTTCATCCAATGTAAATTAAATATATTCGGTATGGCACATGCAGGTGCACATGTGTGTTATTAGTAATAGAAAAGAATCAGTATAAATCTGCACACATAACATATATATCTAAGGACAATGTTGTTGCTATATACATTATACATTTAGTTATTTATACATAATATAATACTATTTGATACCCCATGAAGTATATTATTAATTATAGATATTGGTTTTTTTTAATATTACCTATGTACTTGCTATATTTGTTACATACTTAATTATTTATATATACTTTATAAAGTATTTTGTATTCCATAAAGTATACAAAAAATTATAGATACTGGTTTACTTTTCCTCATTAACCATACAACTATGTACTTGTAATATTTATAATACATTTAATTAATTGTTTATAAATTATATAAAATTATTTAACATGTAACAAAGTATACTATTAATTATAGATCATAAAGTATTTTGTTACTCATAGATATTAGTTTCTTATTTAATCATTATAAAATTGATGCAAACTAATAGTTCACCAATTAACATTAATGGATGTATATTTGGTATTGTTGTTAATATGTTTAATAAAAACACATTACTTGTTAATTATGTAACAATGAGATGTATTTATTAAAATAAAGAAATGTCACTTATTTTATATTGTTTACCCTAATTTAATGTGTTTATATTTCTAATTCTTACTTAAAATCATATTGATAATAACGTTATTTATAAATAACATTTACATAATTTGAAAATAGGTTAATAAGCGAGTGAAGCATATAAAATATAAAAAGAAAAATTAACTTTGATACCATGCTACATTTATAAAACATATATATGTTAAGAAAAATTAAAATTGGAAGGGGGCACTTGCCCCTGCTTGCCCCCCTCCCGCCACCACTGGTCAGGGATTAGCCTTAGGAACCAGTTCTAGTTTGGTTAGGACTTTTATTCCTGACCAGGTAGCCCTGACTTATAGCACATTTTGTTGTAGTGAGGGGGTAATTATTCTATATGTATTTTAGTATGTGCATATATTGGAATTGGGTCAGTTTCAGGTCAAAATATCTACCCAGAGTGAAAAACTATCATTCACATGACCACACAAAATATGATTTTGTTCAACCTACCACTCAAACAAAAATCCACCCATATTGTCAGCAAGGTATAGCGTGTTGTGTGACAATCGTCTTTTACAACATGTAGCTAGTAGTACAACAGGTGATATCATGTTGTGTAATAATGGTATATTACAATGGTTTAGTTTATGTTGTGTAATGGTGGTCTATTATAACGATTTGTTATGTGTGGATATTACAACAGGTCACAACATGTTGTGTAATTATAATATTTAACAACAGGTTAGAGTCTGTTGTGTCATGTCAGGATATAACTATGAGTTTCAATATGTTGTATTATGGTGGTCTATTACAATATATACCAAATACAACATGTAAAGGCCCATTGTATAATTAATACATACTACAACGGGTGAGTCTATGTTGTGTAATGATGGTCTATTACAACATGTGACTATTACAACAGGTCAAAATATGTTGTGTAATTAACATCTTTTACAACGGGTTTGAATATGTTGTGATACTACAACCTATTACAACACTTTAGTAGTTGTTGTAGTATCCCCCTATACTACAACGTGTTTGGCATGTTGTAAATGACTTGTGTTGTATAAAATATACAATATACAACACAAAAATAGGCTTGTTGTGATAAGTATGCTAACTACAACACAATCATGAGAACTGTTGTCTATCTCCCGTTGTAAAAAGCATTTTCTATAGTAGTGTAATCACCACTTCTGGTATTTGTCTACACGGATCTAAAGTGGCTTTGTTTCTTCATGGGAGATGGACGTGGAGAGACAAAAAGCTAGAAAGATCGCATGCATGTCCGTGCCTAGCTGCATGTTCTGTTTCCATCTTCACGGACGAACCCCGTCCAACCAAATAGAAAAGTATCAAACCAACAGGTTATATTTCATTCAAACCAAACAAAGTAGTTGGAGTTTCAACACATGAAGTTAGATTTCCTATTTTTAAACTCTTGCTGCGGGTTGATTTTACACTGAACGAAACTAGCCCTAAGAGTGGGTCACGTACAAGTTATGTGAGGTTGAATGGTGGTTTTCGGTGTGACCGAAATTTGGTTGGGGGAAAACTAGAAATGTGATGTATCAATGACATTGATATTTTACTTTTGGAGTGGAAATGGTACTGTGATGCGCTCTCGTTCCTTTGACGTAGGTCGAGCAATTTTTCTATAGGTTAAGGGGTTTCCTCCAGTCGGCCCCGATTTTTTTTGTCACGTGGTATAGGGTGAAAGAGAACAAAAAGGAAAAACACTAAAGAAAAAATTATTTTACAAATAACTTTTAATCTGTAATGAATTTTTTAACAAAATAAAACTATTATGATTCGTTAAGGAAAATACAATATAATAAGACTAATATTGATATACTTTGAAAAAAATGATATGCATTACAAAAATAAGTACATGATAATACGAAAAAGAAGACAGAGAAATTCAATTTACTTATAATTTTTTAATCTGTGATGTATTTTTGGTGAAATATTTTAAAGAAAAGCAAACTAACAAGACCAATATCGATATATTTTGAGAGACAATTTGATACACAAAATTAATGAGTGAGTATAATCATGATGATGATGATGATGATGATGATGATGATGATGACAACGATGATGATGATGATGTTGAGGAAGAGGAGGAGGAGGATGATGATAATGATGATGATGCTGATGATTTAATCCCATTTTTGGGCTCAATGCTTATAAATTAGGCGCATACCCATAAATTAGACTCAAATAGACACTACACTTGTTGGATCCCAGATGAGTGGTTATATGCTCTAGAGGGGGGTGAATAGAGCTGAATGTACTTAAACAAAATTCATTAGACCTTCAAGATATATGATAAGATAAGGTTGCTAAATAGGTAATTTGAGTGCAACTAAAACATGCATAGCAAGGATGAGAGAGATTGAGCAAACACAAGTAGACAAGCTATTTAGAGTGGTTCCACACTTCAAACTAGAAGTATATTAGTCCACTTACCTAGAGAGGTCAACCTCTAGGATTTCCTAACCATTGCATTCTTATATTCATTCATAAGACTTACAATACATGACCAAACAACAGACTTACCTATCCAATACAAAGAGTCTTCAACCTTACCAAGGACTTACCCACTTTGTAAGAGTCTTCCGCCTTCTTCCAAGGACTTACCTACTCTTGCACAAGTCTTCAGCCTTCCAGGAATTACCACTCTTCTTGGATCTTCCGTCTTTGACTTCACCTTCACTCAGAGAAGCTTCCACCAAGGACTTACCCACTTGAGCAAGGAGTCTTCCACCTTCACCAAGGGCTTACCCACTCTAGCTCCAAGTCTTCAGCCTTGATCTTCACCAAGGGATGCCTTCCCTTGTTCTTCTTCACCTCTCTTAGCTAATAGAGAGAACATTCATCTTCATGATTGAAATGAGAGATAGAGAGGTGGTGGAAGTGAGAGCCTCACAAGATATACATGTAGGACTAGCTCTCTTATAGATTTCCTACTCACTCTAATGAATGTAGCAAGTGATTAAGCTTAGAGAGAGAGAGGAGGCTGTAGGAAGCACTCAACTATAGAATAGGAACCTCACATAGAGTTCTGCAATGAATGCTCAACCTTGGAATGAAGCCCAAGGGGTCCTATTTATAGCTGGGGATGCTTCTTAGCCTTTGAGCACACTTGAGAACGAAAACTAGCCATTTTGTGGCTTGCAATAGATATATTTTCACTTGTTGCAACTCCACAACGGATAGAAGCACTTTTCTATACTTTTTCATACAGTACAATCGGTCGAGTTTCTATAAGGGTAACTCGACCGATAGAGTAAAAGACAAAGCCGATATTCAAACCATCGGTCGAATTTGTCCTGGGGAAACTCGACCGACCAATAAAAATCAAATTGGTCTGGTACTCCATCGGTCAAGTTCATGAAGTGTAAACTCGACTGATCAAAAGTCATTTTCAAGATCCAATCAGGATCGGTCGAGTTTGTGACTCACAGAACTCAACCGATGAACAGCCTGATGTGAATTATGGAAAATGGCTTTTGAGTGCTTAAACATTCGATCTAAGTGCTCCTGATTTTTTCTAAGCTTAATTATAAGTCATACAATCATTACAAGTGATTTACAACATGATTCTAATGGATTTATATCATATTATAAAAATGTGCACTTGTATTGACTTTGACTTGCCTTTTCTCCAATTTGATATGCGCAAGTTAGGGCATTTGGAGTGTGTCTATACCTAATTTGAAATCACTCAAGTAGACACATAAGACACCAATATGTGGAATGGTTAGTCATCATCAAAACATGGGTTTAGTAAATTTATACATGAGTCAACATTGACCTAATTAACCTTGAGTCAACATTCTCCCCCTTTTTGAAGATGACAAACCATTCCATAAATGTATTGAAATCTTTTAAGTAAAATCATACATTTAGAGAAACCTAGGGGTTTCAATAGGACTGAGCTCATATGCTCCCCCTCAATCGATGTGCATGGAGTTCTCATACTCCCCCTCAATTGATGTTATTTCTCCTACATGGTTAGCTTTCATAATATTTATAGAATACTATGTCTTCTACTCATATATGTTCTACACATATATGTCTTCTCCCAGAAAAAACTGAAACTGGAGCAAATCTGCATAGAATCCAAACATACTCCAATTTCTACATATAATGTAGATCTGTGTACCTTGCATCACAATGTTATGCAAGCAACTCAAGATAGTATATATACAATTCAAGGGACAATCTTGAGCATGTATGAGACAAGATACAAGCATAGCATATAGATGAGCAAAGATGTCAATTTTAAACAAGGCTAGAACTACATGTATATGAACTACTAGTAGATGTTATCACAAGTTAGGACTACTTGTAGGATCTAGATCATATCAAGAGATAATAAAAGGTACACAAGATAAATCAAGCTATGAGTAGATGTAGAGATATATCCAAACAAAGAAATATGCAATTTTAGAAGCATGGAAGGACATAACTCACTAACAAATATGCACCATTACTAAAAGATGATTACAACTAAGAACCTCAAGGTTGTATCAAAACAATATATACACCTAGATAGATGTAGCAAGTTAGAGTACAACGAAAGCAATTTTAGACACAACCAAGAGATCCAAAGAGATCATCATCAAGACCTACGAAACAACTCAAAACAAATTATTGCAAGATATAGATATACCAATTTAGAGAAATTAGAGAGATAGAGTTGTAAGCAAGATAGGAAATTTAGAACATGGCAATATGCATATATAAAGGTACCAAAGGAGTGCCAAAGAATAAGGCTATTGGTTGATAAAATCTAGTTGAGAGGGAAATTCTCATTCAATAAGCCAAATGTATATTCTGTGCACAGTGTTATCGGTCGAGTTCTGTGTATTGACAACTCGACCGATGACAGCTGTTAGCAACACCCATAGGTGCCTATTGGTCGGGTTTCAAACAAGGCAAACTTGACCAACAGAGCAGCTGTCAAAAAGCACATATATTTCATAAGAACATAGTTAAAGGCATGCTAAATATACAAACCATATCCAAACATGTCTAAGCAAGTTAGTACATGTTATAAGCAAGTGAAACATTACCTTTGTTCTTACCATTCCTTTTTCCACTTGTTGTCACCCTCTACACATCTCACCTTTCTTCTTTCATGTGGATTGAGATGTCAATTTGGAATTTAATAGCTCAAGTCAATCCATTTACAAGTACCTACAAGAAGAAAGATGAAATGGTCCCCAATCATATTTTGGGTCCGGAGGGGTTAGTTTAGCAACCCAAGTCCTATTGCTCTTGGGTACTTTCCTAAAAGGACAACAAGTAGAATAATTACTAATTTCATTGCAATAGTTGCATGTGCCCATAGTCTTGGAACTAGAGGATTCTCCATGGAAGATCGGAGGTCCTTTACCTTTGTTGTTCCTTTGACTACCATCATACCCCAAACCATGTCTACCAAATTGTTTGGTAGTATGGTGTAGGATGTCATTAAGATTCTTTTTACCAACTAAGAATCTTTGCAAAGAAGATCTTAAACTGTCATTATCATGCTTAAGAGAAGCAATAGTAGAAGATAAATGATTTATATTATCTCTAGAATGCAAAAGATCATTTTCTAAGCAAAGAGCTTTAGTTAAATAAGAATCTCTATTAATGTGAAGAGAAGCAACATCATTCTCTCTATTAGTAGAACTAGAGCAAGATTCATGCACATTGATTTTAGCAAGCAAGGAGGAATTTTCTGCTTCTAATTCTCGCAAAACAAAATCTTTGTCCTTGTTTTCAGATTTAAGAACATCAATATCATGCATGAGAGAATCAACAATTAAAGTATGCTCTTCATTAGAACTAGGCATGAGAGGTTGAGTTTCTAGAAATCTAATCTCATCATGCAAACTAGCATTTTCAAGTTTAAGAGAGTCTACTTGGCTAAGACAAGCATTTTTATCATCAAGCAAGCAAGAATTAGTATGTTCAAAATCATTTAATTCTACATGAAAATTATCAACAATTCTAGCAAGCTTTTTCCTTTTCCTTTTAGAAGACTTAAGAGAAGCACAAGTATCATGAATAATAGCAATCAAAGATTCATTATCTAAAGAGTTTAGATTTTCCTCATTTGAGTATTCACATTTTGATGCTATAAGAGAAAAATGGCATTCTCCTTTATCACTAGAGCTTGAACTTGATCCTTCACTTGAATCTTCACTTGAGCTTGAGTTGGAGGAGTCACTTGAGCTTGAGTGCCACTTATCTTCTCTTTTCTTGTGATGATGAGTCTTCTTGCCTTTGTAGAATCTACCCTTGGAGTACATGGCATCTTCATTAACTTGACAAGATGGAGAGACTTGTTCCATGATAGCTTCAATTTGAGCCTTCATTTCAGCCTTCTTCATTCTCTTTAGCTCTTTCTTCTCTTGTCTTTCTACTTCCTCCCTCTTATCAAGTGTGGCTTCATGTGCTTGTAAATTTCCAATAAGCTCTTCAATAGGGACATCCTTAAGAGACCTTACTTCTTAAATGGAAGTCACCTTGGGTTCCCATCTCTTGGGGAGAGTTCTAAGGATCTTAGAGTTGATCTCTCATCTACTCATAGGATGTCCTAGAACAGCTAGACCATTCACAATGGTGTTGAGCCTTGAGTACATGTTGGCTATCCTCTCCTCCTTTCCCATCTTGAAGTTCTCAAGCAACCCTTTGAGCATGTAGAATTTTCTTTCCTTCACTTGATCCATCCCATCATAAGTAATGCATAGCTTTCTCCATATCTCATAGGATGTTTCACATGAAGAAATCCGGTTGAACTCGATGGGGGTCATGGGGGCATAGAGGATGTGCATGGCTCTAGCAATCAAGGTTACTTTCTTCAAGGTAGCTTCATCTCATTCTTCAATCTTTGTCTTTGGTAGATCGTATGGGCTATTTACTATTTGCCACATCTCAAGACTTGATCCTTGGATGTAGAATTGAAGCCTTCTTCTCCAATAGAGGAAATTGATCCCATCAAAGATTGGAAGGTTGATCAAGTATCTCCCTCCTTTGTAGTCACCCATCTTCTCCTACTTGTTGAAGTATGCTTGGAGAAGCCCACTCTGATACCAATTGTTGGATCCTAGATGGATAATTAGATGCTCTAGAGGGGGGTGAATAGAGTTGAATGCACTTTAACAAAATTCATTAGACCTTCAAGATATATGATAAGATAAGGTTGCTAAATAGGTAATTTGAGTACAACTAAAACATGCATAGCAAGGATGAGAGAGATTGAGCAAACATAAGTAGACAAACTATTTAGAGTGGTTCCACACTTCAAACTAGAAGTATGTCAGTCCACTTACCTAGAGAGGTCAACCTCTATGATTTCCTAACCATTGCATTCTTATATTCATTCACAAGACTTAAAATGATTTTTTCACTGCCTTAGGCAGAGCCCGCATCCTTTTTCCAGCCATAGCTCAGATAACTGGCAGGTGATAAATCCAGCGCTCCACAGCGTGGTTCGAACTCGGCTCCCTCTGGAGGGGGACACCGTGCCTTACCAGCTGCGCTAACGCTGATTGTGTTCATTCATAAGACTTATAATACATGACCAAACATAGGACTTACCTATCCAATATAAAGAGTCTTTAACCTTACCAAGGACTTACCCACTTTGCAAGAGTCTCCCGCCTTCTTCCAAAGACTTACCTACTCTTGCACAAGTCTTCAGCCTTCAAGGAATTACCAACTCTTCTGGTGACCAAACATAGGACTTACCTATCCAATACAAAGAGTCTTCAACCTTACCAAGGACTTACCCACTTTGCAAGAGTCTCCCACCTTCTTCCAAAGACTTACCTACTCTTGCACAAGTCTTCAACCTTCAAGGAATTACCCACTCTTCTGGGATCATCTGCCCTTGATTTCACCTTCACTCAGAGAAGCTTCCACCAAGGACTTACCCACTTGAGAAAGGAGTCTTCTGCCTTCACCAATGGCTTACCCACTCTAGCTCTAAGTCTTCAGCCTTGATCTTCACCAAGGGACTCCTTCCCTTGTTCTTCTTCACCTCTCTTAGCTAAGCGAGAGAACCTTCATCTTCATGATTGAAATGAGAGATAGGGAGGTGGTGGAAGTGAGAGCCTCACAAGATATACATGTACGACTAGCTCTCTTACAGATTTCCTACTCACTCTAATGAATGTAGCAAGTGACTGACCGGCCTAAATCGCACGTCCAAAAGGAGCAAATTTGAATTAGTCAGACTTTTAAATTACCCGACTCTTAGGCCCCCACAACGATGACGGGGTCTTAAGTAGCAATTGGGGTCGAACCACAGGGACAAGGGTGGTAGTGTTAAGAACACGGAATCAACACATTACACTCCGGAAAAAGCAAGGTGAGGATAAAGTTACCAAAGGGAACAATGGGCGAAGATCGGTAAAATAAAAGAAAACGATCTCCAACTGGAGTTACAAGGAAAATTAAGGTTTTTGGCATTTATCAGTTTTTAGGGTTTTAGCGCAACAGAACCAGAGGAGATAACACCATCGCCTTGGTAAGGAACGAAGGAGGAAAACTTCGGTATAACAAGCGGCAGCAGGAACATCCAATACCCCTTCTCTCAAAGTGGGTACCTCTAAATAAGCACCAACACCCTCTCTCAAGGTTGCTAGACTTGGGTTAGAGTGGAAAGATAACTGAAGCAACTCCGATCCTGGGTACTCTCGTACTCCCTGATCTGACCAAACACTAGAGCCACAACACCTCTCTCGAGGGAGTTGCAGCGGGAAACACGATTCGATAGCTAGTCAAAACATGATCCAAGCGTACAAGCTAGAGTTCAGATGCCAAGCAAAGTAATCATCCAACAAAAAGAAACCAAACATAAAGTCAACAGATATTTAAAACTCCTCTAATTTCATTGTCATAAGCATTATAAAAGGGTTTAGTTAAATTGTGTAAGTAAAGAAAGTAAATGACTGAAAGAGGGAAGATAAGTATCACCTCCTTGATTTAGGAGATCGACAAGTAGAAGAAGATCCCTAAGGTCCCTCTAGCCTGATACCGGGCGTGAGCCTTTCCCGATACGCCTGTGTCGGGCGGCGTCCCCTGTCGGGTGACACGCCATGACAGGCAGACGTATCGATCAAAGCACTCATGCCCGATACGGTCGTGTCAGGATGCCACCCTCTCAGGTTACACACCGTGACGGGCGATTCGTATCGGGCTCGGTATCGTTTCGGGCTAGAGACCACTTAGAGTATCGGGTTCTCCGTATCAGGTGGCCTTTTTTGTCGATATCGGGCTACTGCGACGACCATGACAGATTCTAAGTGAACCATTCCCGCCCTCTCGGGTCGGGGAAGTGCTCACCTAGTATCGCCCGGTACGCCTCTGGGACGTGACACACTAGCTCCAGGTGATTTCTAAAGTTAGATTTTGCGAGATTTGACTCGTCTCATCGAGGTCCTGTAGCTACTATTTATAGGCAGCGGTTGGAAGAAGTTGCGGTTCTCCGGGCACCACGTGTCCTCCATCGGCTCTATTAGCACGGATTCAGGGATGCCCTCCATGCGTGTCGCCCGGCACAGTGGGTGTCGGGCAGCAAGTGTGTTGGGTATCGTGACGGGTGGGCGCCTGCCGGTGGGTGGCTTGTATCACGCGATAGGCTTCATTGGGAGAGTAGTCGTGGCAGGTACAACTCCCTGTCGGGTAAGCAGCGTATCGTCCGTCAGATCTTTTTGCGTGGCACACCCGTGTCATGCAGCATCCGTATCGGGCTGTTGTATGATGGGTAGTAAGTGTGTCGACCGACTGGCCTATGCAGGTAAAATACGTTCATGGGCCGGGACAGGACTTTTGTTGATTTTTGAGTGGAAAAATGAGGAAAACTCTGCAAAAGATGATGAAAATGAGATAAGAGCGTAGTGTGGCCTGTTTGTTCAAAAACATGACAAAAAGGAGAGGAAAACAGTTTAAAAGGGTAGATTTGACAATGAAATATGGGCCATAAACATCACAAAATTTGGTGTTATCAACTCCCCCAAACTTAGCATTTTGATTGTCCTCAATCAATTTTTAAAACTTTGTTTGTGATGCTTCTTCTTAACCGGTAGAGTTTTCAGACAAAGGGTTTGAGCGAGTATTGAGATGTATGAAAGAGAATACTGCCTGACCATGAACACAGACTTTACTTTTGCTACCTTTTTTAAGAAAAAAATTTCTCCACAACTTCGGCGAGACTTGGGTGCATGATTTTGAAGTTAGCTTTCACACCAAACAACTTTTCGGAATAGAAAGTTGTGTGTTTGGGTAGGCTTAAGGCTTTTTGGGTTTTTCTTATTTCCCATCAGTCCATCCAGGTACGGGTCCGTTAATGGGCGAGTGGTCCCTGCAGTCCAAGCCAGTTGGCTTTAGAGCAGTGATTTCACATCCTACGTACCATTGCCCTGGATCTACCATGCCTAAAGATGGGTACTTTTGGAAAACAAGTGTGTATATATATATATATATATATATTTTTTTTTTTCATTTGGCACAACTCTCATGCTTTTATTCAATCTCATAAGGCTATTCTCTCTTTTTGGGATTATGTTGGGTAAGGGAAAACAAGAGAAATTTTTGCTGTTTGGGCAGCTTTTTCCTTCTGCATACACGTCTCTTAGCTGTCGCGAGGTTATTTTTCGAAATTTTTGGCGTGGAAAGTCGTATTCTTTTGTTGTTTGAGGCTGCATTTTCAAAAAGACATAGCAAAACCTGCACCTCTTTGGACACAGAGAAAACAAACTGACAAGAAGTCGTATCAGGTTTTTACTATAAAGTGTCTTTGTACATATGTATAGAGACAAAATAAGCAAAATTTGCAAATTTTTTGTATTTTTGCATGAGGTATGCATATGTATATGTACACATGTTATAGAAAAAGAACAGAAAGAACAAAAGGGGTGAAGTTCGAAGGGCTTTTAGTACCTCCCTCACTGGTACATAGAATCCCCCCCAAACTTACTCCACACTCTGTCCCAGAGTTGTGAAGTAGATCAGGTAGGGTAATGTTTACTCAGTGAGGGTTAGCTGGTGAGCATGCCTTTGCCAGATAGAAGCTCCCACACATATTCTCCGCATTTTCTGTGGTATTCGATGTGGTGGAGCTGGTCAAGCGTCTCTTGATTTGATATCCATTCCAGCACGAAGATGTCGCAGTAGTTGGATAAAGGAATTTGTTGTGGACTGTGGTGGAAAAACTGAAGCTCGTGCCATTTGCTAGCTACTGTCTCCAGGAATGGTTGTATCAGCGATGCCACCTCATCGTAGTATTTTCATACTAAGTGCTCGAGGGATGTAAATGTTGTCGATGTACACTGTACCAGATGATCTTTATTGCTGTCCGAGCTGTTGTAGAAGATTCCTACTTGTTGTCGAGTGTACATCGTCAGGAGCATCCAGTGGTTGTAGTGCATGATAGGTAGGAAGATGATGCGTGGAACTCTACACTACAACTCTGCTAGAAATGATTATTTTGCTCCTGACTCATCGGCTAGGCAGATGTCATTGAACAACATTGGATGGGCTATGTATGCGTGTTCAAACTTCTTCTGTATTATCTGGATGTAGGCGGTCGCCACTGATATCGCCAGACATCCTCCTTCTTTTACCATGTCCCTCAAATCGTCAACTGGGACTATGACACTACTTACCTTGTAGATGACGTTTGCGGGGGTAGAGTCGGCTAACTTCAGCAGAACTTCATTGACTTGTTCCTGTGTGAGCGTAGAACACGAGAAACGGTCGAAGTTGTTGATCAATTCTTCTGAAGTGTTGGGCGAAGAGGGGTCTTCAATTCCGCATACTTCTCGTAGGATTTCTAACCGCTTGCCCACCCCGTAGGCGTCTGCTTCTGTCTCGGCTTCTACTTCTGGAGTGCTGCTGGGTTGTGATGATTTGTCTGCTTTGTTACTATCCAACAGCTTGTACGGTACCCCTGCGTCTTGGAAGTAGCGCTTGTCTTTGATCAACAGTAGAGAATAGGTGCTCGTGAGTTGGAAGAAGTCTTGGCCCTGGAGGTGCCTTATATTTCCAAATATGTTGAGCAGCTCCATGGCACGCAAGATGGCAAGTGCGCTATTCCCACTTCCTGATTCTGCTTGGACGGGGAAGTCTCTGATAGAGAAGAAGTTCCAAATGCCGCTATGACGTTGGAATCCTTGCTTGGTAGCTCGAAGAAGATGCATCAGTAGAAGCCTGAGATGTTTATCCTCCGGGCGACTAAAGATAAGTCCTGAGCGTGGCACCTCCTCGTTGCAATAGCTGAACAACTGGACATCATGGTTCTAGAGGTCTGCCACACATATGAACCAGTTGTTGCGGTGCTTGTATGGGGCCAACACGAGGTTCGTGTCATGCTATTCAATATGCCGCAACATGTTGGCCACCGCGATGGAGTCTGATACTCCCATCATCAATCTTCTTACCAAGGTCGGGGTGGCATTTTATATAGTTTGCCGACATGTCCCAGTGCTGATATTCTCGATGATTGCACCCTCCAGGACCCTGAACAGCTTTTTTCCGACGACGGCTGGGGAGCGAAATAAGCTTCTAAGTGTTCCCCATTGTACTAAAAAGTAGTCGTCACTCCAGATTACTTCTTCTTCGTCATCCTGCGACCTTAGGACCTTATTTAGCAGCTTCTGGTCCTTGATCGTCAGGTATCTGATGGCCCTTCTATTGAAGTCTGCCATCTCAAAAGAAGTTATTTCTGACGGCGCATAGAATTCATTTGTCGTCGAGCTTTTTCCTCTGGGGGGTGTCTTTGGTTGGCAGCTTCAATGTCCCCCCATCTCCCTCTGACTCATCAGAAGAATCCTCCCTGATGATGACTGATTCGTCATTATCTTCGGCTTCATCAAGGGAGGCGGAGGGAGCGAAGTCATCTATGCCTCGGGAGATCTCCTCTCCTACTGGAGACTCGTCAGCAGACTTGTGTGTCGTCTCTTTGTCGGGTGTTGTAGAAGGCCCGTTTGAATAAGACGACACACCAGAAGTAGAGGGTGCAGATGAGGAGGGTGCAGAGCCTGAGCCTGGGGGCGACGGAGACCTTCTCGGCTGCCTTGGGCACAGATGGTCGTCCCCCCTGTTCAGCCTCTCCTCAATCGCGTCAAGGCACTGTAGGGCCTGCTGTAGTGTGGCGTTGAGTGCCTCTAGTTGGCCGGGAAGGCCAACTAGAGTCAGCAGTTGCTGCTCCTGGCTATTCAGTCTCTGTTGGAAGATAGAAAACTTGCGGGTTAGCGAAGTAAAAGTAGCTGAGTGGCTTTCTGTTACCTCCCGCAAGTTATCGATTTCGTTCCCCAGCATCTATCCGAGTGACGGAGGGGCTCCTGCAGATCTACCTCTCATCCTCTTGACACTCCTCCCGCGTGAAGATATACCCGACGAGTGTGTAGCCTCACTCGGGGTAGTATCAATTTGGATTGTTCGTGAGGTTGTTGCTTCTGGGAGAGGCGTCAGCACTTTTGCGACTGTCTCTGCCTCGCCTGCTTGTGGTGGTGGAGAGGGCCGCAGTGTGGGTGGATGCTGCTCCACCTCTATGTTGTCGGTGACTTCCTTTACATCTGCCACAGGAGACACCGGCGGCGGTGTCGGCGTAGGTTGCGTAGCTCCGAGCTCCATCTCAAGGATCTCGGCGAACGCCCCATTACTGGCGTCCGACTGCACTTCTTCTTCCGCCACTAAGGGCACCATAGAAGACTCTGGAGTTGCGGCTGTCTCTTCCGCGACATCTTTCATCAGGGCTAGCGTGGTTGTCTCGGCGACCTCCACGATTGCCGATACTTCTTCAGCCGTGGCAGATGTTGTCGTGGTTGCGGTTGGTATGGCAGGAGCGACGACAACTCTATTAATTGCTACCGTCGGCGGTTTTGGAGTGGTGGGCGGCTCGACAGGAGTTGTGGAAGATTTGTCCTGCCACGTGTCGAGAGGAATTGGTTCTCCTCTTGCAGCCACCCTCTCTTGTATACTGGTGGTGGCGGCGTAAGCGGCTTCGACTGCCACCATTTCAATCTCTGCGGTGGTGAAGACCAACTTTTCTGCATCGTAGTTGGCACAGCTAGGAAGCGGAAGGAGGGTGTTTGTTCTCGCGAATTTGTAGAAATAGCTTCGCCCCTCCTTCTTGTTGATGCTGGCCCTAATGAGGAACTTGAGGTCGATCTTCTCATCGTCCCTTGTCTTTGAAAGACTGCACGGTTCCCTTGGGTACCCTAACCCGACCGCAATCAGATTGATGATGCCACCCATGTAGTACTCTTTGGTGGCATCTTTTATGGGGTGCAACCTATTCAACAAGAAGCGTCCCAGGTTGACCAGCCTGCCCTCCATCATGTGCCACATGAGATGGAGTTCTTCGGTGTAGACGTTGCTTGATTCGTTCTTGCTAAAGAGTAGGCATGCCACGAACTTGTGCACTTTTCTCCAGAAGTAGGAGTGCACTGCCGCCACCTTGCTTCCCAGCTTAAATGATGACTCGTCAGTCAGCTTTCTTCAGAGCTCCACTAGGTTGAACCCGTCTCCTTCGGTGATCGTTGCATCGTTGTTAAGCAGTTTCTTCTCTGCCTCACTGGAAGAGAAGATTTCATTTAGCAGCTTCTCAGAGATGACGTGCTCGACATTGTATAGCCGCCCTTGCAGTCTGTCTGCTCCGCCATATTCTTCGATTTCCTTAGGTTTATTATGCACCTGGCAGAGAGATGACATGAACTCCCTAGTGAGTTCAGTGTAGGAGGTGGAGTGGCTGAAGCAGATCTTCCTCAGCCCTGCTGTAGCTAGGACATTTTGTAGCCTGTCGAAAATGCCTAGTTGAAGGAAGGACGACTGGTGGCAGAATTTGCTCAGCCTATAGATTTTTGTTGCCAATTCTGAGTATCGACACCCGTGCTCATTGTCTTTGGGCATGAACCTGCCTGGTGTGTGATCCAGAGGTTCTGCTACTGCAGTTGAAACTATTGTTGGAGTCGTTACTTCTTCTATCCTTGGTCTCTTTTCGGCCGTGGATGGCCCAACTGCCTCGGGGTTTGGGTGTTTCTGCCCGACTGTCGTAGCTCCTACTGTGGCCTCGGTGTCGATCCTCCGACCGTGTTCATCAACTTGAACGACGATTTGCTTGGTGTGGGCCATTTCTGTTATCATAAGACAAGTTTATTAAGCATTTAAATGTTTCACCTTACCCGATATCAGGTAGGTAAGAATGTAAAGTCGATATCGGTGTTTAAAAGAAAACAGATTGCACGATTAGAAAAGTTTGGCTCGATACAAGAGCTACCCGACACCACCATATCGGGCTTCAAAATTGAGTGATATGATGCTCTCCCGATACGCCTGTATCGGGCGATACGACGTTCGGCTCAAAATCGTTATAGGTTCATCGTGAGACACCGGGCGTTACTGTGAACGGATATCATGCCCGATACGATCGTCTTGAAAAAGGGTGTCGCCTGTCAGAAGGAACACGCGAGGCGATACAAGACTGGGCGACACGGGAAAAATCGAACGTCATGGTGCCCGATACGCCTAAAGTTCAAAGTGTGTCGGGCGACACAGTCACGCGATGCAAAGCGCCCGATACGGTTGCTCTAAAAGAAAAGGTGTCACCCGACAACAGAAACACGTGAAGTGATACAAGACTGGGCGACACAGGCCTTTCCCGATATAAGGTATCAGGCAAGCGCGCGTTATAGATGTGTCGCACGACATGGTCAAAAGGTAACGCTGCCAACAAATGTGTGTCGGGCGATATAAGGAAATCCGTAAGTCCGATACGAAAATGTGCGGCATGAGGGTCGTGTCGGGAAAGCCAAATGATACGGTTGTCGGGTTATACCTTTGTTATCTGAAGATAGTTTGCGCGACACGGGAGCAGAAGCTAAGTGGCCGATACTAGAGCAAAGAGAGAAATTACTGCACGATATGGGAGTAGGTGAGGAGTAAATGCCGTTGCCCGACACAGTTTAACCTCAACTACTATATATAGCAATCTAGGTCGGGGGTAAAACGGGTAAAATAGGGGCACGTGTCGTCCGAGGTGACAAATCATTCCCGAGACGGGCAGTAAAATTAGTCCCATCCGTCAAATCAAGGGCTATTACTCATGCCGCCCGACACGATTGCTCGCAGCTCGGCGTATCGTCCGACACGGCTTATTTCTAAGGTGTGATGCCTGATACGCCTAGCCCATTAGGGGTGTGTCTCGCATTCCTCCTGAGTTCTTTGCCCGATACCGGCCTGGGAGTAAGGTATCCTTGCCCGATACAAGGCTTCAGAACAAGATACTTGATGAAAAACCAAAAATAAAGCGAAGGAAAAAGCAATTGATGGGTAAAACATCATTGGTCTAAGGTGAAGTTCCCAGCCTCAGATAGCATTACTCATCAATGCTCATAAAACCGAGCGGTGGCCCATAAAACAGAAGAGTCAGAGCATGTGACGCATGCACTGACTCGGGCCTTATTACAATAATAATGTTCATAATGTTTTTCTTGCAGGAAAGGAAATAGCGTCCTATTCTAAGAAAAGTAAAAACTTGGGTTGCCTCCCGAGGAGCGCTGTAGTTAGTGTCGTCAGCTTGACAACTTCAGATCCTTCACTTTGCACCTTCAGCTGTTTCCACATCCTGCAAACTTATCTCTGTCCTTCTCACGAACGCTTCATCTTCATAGAACCTTTTTACTCTATGCCCGTTCACTGGAAAAACTTTGGATGGATCATCTTTATCGTACAGCTCCATCAATCCTGATGGATATATCTTTTCTATGGTGAAGGGTCCAGACCACCTTGTTTGTAGCTTACCTGGAAAAAGACGAATAGAAGATTTAAATAATAAAACTTTGTCACCTTCACTCACATCCTTCTTCCTTAGGTGGGCATCATGCCACACCTTGGTCCTCTGCTTATAGATCCTTACATTCTCGTAGGCATGCATTCTCAGCTCTTCGAGTTCCTATAACTATAGATATCTTTTCTCCCCTACCTTTTCTAGATCCATATTCAGGAACTTAATTGCCCAAAGAGCCTTGTGTTCAAGCTCCAAGGGTAGATGACAGCATTTCCCATAAATCAATTTGTAAGGGGTAGTTCCAATGGGTGCCTTATATGCAGTTCTGTAGGCCCAAAGGGCATCATCGAGATTTATTGACCAATCTTTCCTCGTGCGGCTAACAGTTTTCTCTAAAATCTTCTTAATCTATCTATTCGAAACCTCCACCTACCCAGAAGTTTGTGGGTGGTAGGGCGTAGCGACCTTGTGTTTAACCCCATACTTCTGCAGGAGTGCTTCAAACTATTTTTTCGAAATGCGACCCACCATCGCTTATCACAGTATGAGGTACTTTGAAGCGAGGAGAGATAGTTTTCTCAAACAACTTGATCACTGATTTGGAGTCACAAGTTTGGGTGGCAACAACTTCCACCCATTTAGACACATAATCCACCGTGACTAAAATGTATTGATATCCTTTTGATGGGGGAAATGGACCCATATAGTCAATTCCCCATACATCAAAAATCTCGACTTCGACCCAATTGGCCATAGGCATCTCATTTCTTCTTCCAATGTTTCCTGTCGATTGGCATTCTTTACAAACTTTTACATAATTTGCAGCATCCTTAAACAAAGAGGGCCAGTAAAACCCCGATTGTAGCACCTTGGTGGTGGTCCTTTCACTCCCTAGGTGTCCTCCATATGGTGAGGCATGGCATTATTTTAGAATGTTTGGAACTTCTTCTTCAGGGATACACCTTCTATACAGGTTATATGCACATCTTCTAAAGAGAATAGGATCATCCCAGTAGTAGTTCTTTACATCCAAAAAGAGTTTCTTCTTTTGATTGTACGTTATATCAGGAGGCAACTCCCCACAGGCAAGATAATTACAAATATCTGCAAACCAAGGCAAATTCTCATCTTTGGTTTCAATCATCAGCAAGGCTTCATCAGCATAGTTGTCATTAATAGGTGGCTCCTTCTGGTCTTCGACTATGAACCTTGATAAGTGGTATGCGACTACATTTTTCACCCCCTTCTTATCAATGATCTCGTGGTCGAACTCCTGGAGTAACAAAGCCCACCTTAACAACCTGGGCTTGGTATCCTTTTTTTGCATAAGATATCTTATTGCCCCGTGGTCTGTGTAGACCTTTACCTTTGTTCCGATAAGATATGATCTAAACTTGTCGAAAGAAAAAACAATCGTGAGCATCTCCTTCTCTGTAGTTGTATAATTTACCTGAGCCTCATCCAGAGTACGACTGGCGTAGCAAATGACATGGTGCCTTTTGTCCTTTTTCTGTCCCAGGACTGCTCCTACAGGATAGTCACTGGCGTCACACATAAGCTCGAAAGGTAGCTCCCAATCTGGAGCTTGAAGGATAGGCGGTGAGACAAGTGCATCTTTTAAGGCCTGAAAAGCATTTAGACAATCGTTAGAGAAATCGAACTCAACATCCTTAACTAGAAGGTTTAACAATGGTTTTGAGATCTTTGAGAAGTTTTTTATGAATCTTCGATAATAATCGGCGTGCCTGAGAAAACTCTACACTCTAGTTACAGACTTCGAAGGAGGGAGTTTAGATATAGCTTCAACCTTGATAATGTCTACCTCGATGCCACGCCTCGAGACTTTATGCCCTAGCACAATGCCTTCTCGTACCATAAAATGGCACTTCTCCCAGTTCAGGACCAAACTTTTTTCTTCGCAACATTGCAAGACCAGAGACAGGTTTTTCAGACAGGCATCAAAGTCCTTCCCATAGACAGGAAAAGTCGTCCATGAAAACTTCCACGATGTCTTCCAGAAAATCTGAAAACATCGATATCATGCAACGCTAAAACGTTGTAGGAGCATTGCACAATCTGAAAGGCATTCTTCGGAAGGTGTAAGTACCATAGAGATAGGTAAAAGTAGTTTTCTCCTGGTCGTCTGGTAAGATGGGGACTTGATAAAACCCAGAAAAACCGTCATAAAAAGTAGAAATAATCGTGATGCGCCAATCTTTCCAGAACTTGATCAATGAAAGGAAGCAGATACTGATCTTTTTTCGTGGCTTGGTTTAGTTTTCTATAATCTATGCACATCCTCCATTCGGTGACGGTCCAGACCGCCACTTCATCGCCTTTGTCTCCTTTTACTACTGTTATGACTCCTTTCTTCGGTACCACATGGATCAGACTCACCCAGTTTCTGTCACTGATTGGGTAAATGATCACTGCATCCCTCAATTTGATTACTTCTTTCTTCACAACTTCTTTTAGCATCTGGTTTAATTTTCTCTGGGGTTGAGCCAGAGGTTTAGCAGATTCTTCCAAATTAATGTGATGCATATATAGCGCAGGGTTAAGACCTTTGATATCCTCTACCGAGTATCCTATAGCCTGCCTATGGAGCCTCAACTCCTCGAGAAGCTTTTCCAATTGATCCTTCGTAAGATAGGCATTAATGATGACTATATTTCTCCTTTCTTGATCTAGAAATTCATACATTAATCCTTCAGGCAGCTGTTTTAGCTCTGGTTTAGCTTTGGGTGCCTTTTCTTCCGGTGCCTCCTCTAGAGAAGCAAACTTAACTGTTTCTATTACCTCCTCATCATCACTTATATCTTCATCAAACCGATTTAGATAATTGAGAAACTCGACAACCTCTGGATCTTCAAAATCAGAGTCTTGATTGCTTAACGCTCTCACAAGAGGGTCTACCATAATGATATCTTCCTCCACCTCTTCATAAAATTGGTTGTAGCTTTCTACAAAGTTAGTAGATTCTAGGAGGGACAATCCCTTCATAGCATCCTTTACTTTGAAATCTAAGTGATTGTTTCCGACCCTCAGAGTGATTATTCCTTCGGTAACATCAATTAACGCTCTTCCTGTAGCCAAGAAGGGGCATCCAAAGATGATAAGACAGTTAGGGTCCTCCACAGTGTCAATGATCACAATGTCGTAAGGGATGAAGAAACTTCCCACATGGATCGGTACATCCTCAACAACTCCTACATGTCTTTTGAAGGTATGGTCTGCCAATTCAATCCTCATGTTGGTCTTGACCATATCAGTCAAACCCAAATGTTGCGCCAGGCTTATGGGCATAAGGCTGATGCTAGCCCCTAAATCAGCAAGACCTTTCCGCTTGATATTATCTCCAATGGCAAAAGGAATGGTGAAAGCCCCTGGATCCTTCTTCTTGTTGGGTAAATCTGCTTTGACAAAAGCAGAAGACATATTAGCTAGGTGTACTGTCTCAATCCTTCTGCCTCTTTTCTTCTTGGTGATCAAATCCTTGAAAAACTTGGCATAGGTCGGCATTTCCTCTAAAGCATCCAGAAAATGTACTTTAAGGTGAAGCTTCTTTACTGACTCCATAAACCTCTCGTAGCGCTTTTTAAGATGTGCCTTTATGAGTTTGTAAGGGAAAGGCAACTTAGGAGAGTAAGGACTTCTTTTACCAAACAATTCCTCCATAGATCTTGGTTCTGGCTCCCTGACATGAGCTTGTTGGTTGTCTTCCTCTGCGGGATTTTCTGTCACAGACCTTGATTTAGGTTCCTTGAGTCTGGCTTCTTCAAGGCATTCTACTGTCTTCCCTGATCTCAGCACCGCCATTTTAGCAGATTCAGTGTTGGAGGGTATCTCACCTGAGGGATTCTTTATTAACTCGGCCATCTGGGCCAACTGCTGATCTATTTGGCATTGGTGAGTTTGCATGTCCGCCATCTGCACCTACATCGTATTCAGAACCCCTGAATTGGACAGTGCACTTTGTGCCATTTGGTTGTTGATAGTATCCTATCTTTTGACAAAATCAAATAATTGGCCCACCAAGTCTGGTTGGTTTGAGTTCTTGTCCTGACTTTGCTCCTTAGCTTGACCCTGGCCTTGACTAGGGTTAGCTGATTGGCGATTGTGGTACTTTCCTTGCCCTTGAAAGTTTGCCTTGTTCGATTGGAAATTAATAGTTCTGGTGAACTGACCTTGTCCGCCCCTTTTCTCAAAACTTTGCAGTTTCTTGGGTGGATTATTCAACTGATACGAGTTTTCGGCCGCATCCTTGTTGCCATAGTTAAAACCAGGGTGATCCGGTCTCTTAAAGTTGACAAAAGAGACATTCTTAGCTTCCTCTGCTTCGAATTCGCTTTCACTTGACTTGTCAGGTCGGGTGTAAATGCAGTTATCTACCCCGTGTCCACCTTCTCTGTAGGTGACACATTTCATAACTTTCTCAACCTATTTCTTCCCTTTTCCACCTGATTCTTTCAATTGTCTGACATCAGTGGCTATCTTCTGGATTTGAGTGGTGATAGCTTCAAGAGCTTTGGATTCAACCGAAGGTCCTTCATTAGCGGCCTTCTTAGCATATCCTCTATTAGATCTATCGTAGTCGGTGCCAGCCTGTAACTCGGCCATGTTTTCGATGATCTTTTTGGATCTACTGGGCTTCTTCCCCAGAAAGTAGCTTCTTGCAGCTGCATTCAGCGATACCCTTTTTTTAGGGGTCAGACCATTGTAGAAGGTGGTTATCAGGAAATCCTTCTTGTAGTTGTGATGAGGGCAGTCCCTCTGATACTCTTGATACCTTTCCCAGGCTTCATGTAGATTCTCATTTGGCTTCTGCATGAATGACTTGATCCTTTGCATGTTCCTGACAGTTTTCTCTGTAGGGTAAAACTTGTTCACAAAAGCGTCTGCCAGTGCATTCCATCCATTCAGAGCTTGATGCGGTAGCCCAAGGTACCAGGATAGGGCCTTGTCCTCTAAAGAAAAGATGAAGCCCTTGCAATAAATGACTTCTTGTGGAACTCCCCGCATTTTAATGGTATCACAGATATTCTTAAAAGCATCAAGATGATGGTAAGGGTTATCGTTCTTTGAATTCCCTCAGAAGCTCTTGTTCTGGATCATAGATATGACAGATGGTTTCAACTCAAAGTTTGTTGCATTGAACCTTGGGATGACAACAGGACATCTTGAGTTATTGGCCTTTATGGCAGCCAACTCCCTGAGGGTCTTTTCTTCTTCGTTAGAGTCTTCACTGTCACGATGTCTCTCGTGGCGATGTTCATCCTTGAATTGTTATGTTTCAGGTTCTTCCTGTTGATGATCGCCATTATAACGGTCATTGTCCCCATGCGGAGGTGAGTGTGGTCTAACTCTAGCGTGTCTCTCATCCTCAGAGAGATGTGGTTCGACACGAGGTGGCATGGCTAGCAGTGTCGATGCTCAACTGAGCAAAAAATGCTTCTTTCCTGAGTACCTGAATAGAACGTATAATCAAGTTAGAAAACTTGTATCAATAAAACGAACTACTCTATACTCATTTCAGGTTAGAAGATCAAAAGGAATAGTGTTGTCAAGCTCATTACTAAGCTTGAGGAACGGGAGTGTAGTTAGTGGATTCGGGTTCGTTAACAGTACCGTTTTGCCTTGTCCCCGACAATGGCGCCAAAAAGTTGACCAGCCTAAATCGCGCGTCCAAAAGGAGCGGATTTGAAGTAGTCAGACTTTTAAATTACCCGACTCTTAGTCCCCCGCAACGATGACGGGGTCCGAAGTAGAATTTGAGGTCAAACCACAGGGACAAGGGTGGCAGTGTTAAGAACACGGAATCAACACATTACACTCCAACAAAAGCAAGGTGAGGATAAAGTTCCCAAAGGGAACAACGGGTGAAGATCGGTAAAATAAAAGAAAACTATCTCCAACTGGATTTACAAGGAAAATTAAGGTTTTTAGCATTTATCAATTTTTAGGGTTTTAGCACAACAAAACCAGAGGAGATAACACCATCACCTTGGTAAGGAATGAAGGAGGAAAACTTCACTATAACAAGCGACAGCAGGAACATCCAGTACCCCTTCTCTCAAAGAGGGTACCTCTAACTAAGCACCAACACCCTCTCTCAAGGTTGCTGGACTTGGGTTAGAGTAGAAAGCTAACTGAAGCAACTCCAATCCTGGGTACTCTCGTACTCCCTGATCGGACCAAACACTAGAGCCACAACACCTCTCTTGAGGGAGTTGCAGCAGGAAACACGATTCGATAGCTAGTCAAAACATGATCCAAGCGTACAAGCTAGAGTTCAGATGCTAAGCAAAGTAATCATCCAACAAAAAGGAACCAAACATAAAGTCAACAGATATTTAAAACTCCTCTAATTTCATTGTCATAAGCATTATAAAAGGGTTTAGTTACATTGCGTAAGTAAAGAAAGTAAATGACTGAAAGAGGGAAGATAAGTATCACCTCCTTGATTTAGGAGATCGACAAGCAACAACAGATCCCTAAGGTCCCTCTAGCCCGTAACTGGGCGGGAGCCTTGCCCGATACGTCTGTGTCGGGCAGCGTCCCCTGTCGGGTGACACGCCATGATGGGCAGACGTATCGATCAAAGCGCTCATGCCCAATACGGTCGTGTCAGGATGCCACCCTCTCGGGCGACACACCGTGACGGGTGATTCGTATCAGGCTCGATATCGTGTCAGGCTAGAGACCACTTAGAGTATCAGGTTCTCTGTATCGAGTGGCCTTTTTGGTCAATATTGGGCTGCTGCGGTGACCGGGACGGATTCTAAGTGAACCATTTCCACCCTCTCGGGTCGGGGAAGTGCTCACCTAGTATCGCCCGGTACACCTCTGGGATGCGACACACTAGCTCCATGTGCTTTCCAAAGTTAGCTTTCATGAGATTCCGACCCGTCCCATCGAGGTCATGTAGCTGCTATTTATAGGTAGCGGTTGGAAGATGTTGCGGTTCTCCAGGCGCCACATGTCCTCCATCGGCTATATTAGCGTGATTTCAGGGATGCCCGACATGCGTGTCGCCTGACACAGTGGGTGTCGGGCAGCAAGCGTGTTGGGTATCGTGACGGGTGGGCGCCTGCCGGTGGGTGTCTTGTATCATGCGACAGGCTTCATTGGGAGAGTAGTCGTGGTGGGTACAGCTCCCTGTCGGGTAAGCGGCGTATCGCCCGTCAGATCTTTTTGTGCGGCACACCCGTGTCGTGCAACATCCGTATCGGGCTGCTGTATGATGGGCAGTAAGTGTGTCGGCCGACTGGCCTATGCAGGTAAAGTACGTTCATGGGCCGGGGCGAGCCTTTTGTTGATTTTTGAGTGGAAAAATGAGGAAAACTCTACAAAAGATGACAAAAATGAGATAAGAGCGTAGCGTGGCCTGTTTGTTCAAAACCATGACAAAAAGAAGAGGAATACAGTTTAAAAGGGCAGATTTGACAACGAAATATGGGCCATAAACATCACAAAATTTGGTATTATCAGTGATTAAGCTTAGAGAGAGAGAGGAGGCTATAGGAAGCACTCAACTATAGAATAGGAACCTCACATAGAGTTTTGCAATGAATGCTCAACCTTGGAATGAAGCCAAAGGGGTCCTATTTATAGCTGGGGATGTCTCTTAGCCTTTGGGAACACTGGAGAACGAAAACTTGCCGTTTGGTGGCTTGCAACGGATATATTTTCACTTGTTGCAACTCTACAATGGCTAGAAGCACTTTTCTATACTTTTCGGTACACTACAATCGGTCGAGTTTCTATAAGGGTAACTCGACCGATAGAGTGAAAGACAAAGCCGATATTCAGACCATCGGTCGAGTTTGTCCTGGGGAAACTCGACCGACCAATAAAAATCCAATTGGTCTGGTACTCCATCAGTCGAGTTCTGTGAAGTGTAAACTCAAACGATCAAAAGTCATTTTCAAGATCCAATCAAGATCGGTCGATTTTGCAACTCACAGAACTTAACCGATGAACAACTTGATGTGAATTTTAGAAAATGGTTTTGAGTGCTTAAACATTCGATCTAAGTGCTCCTGATTCTTTATAAGCTTAATTACAAGTCATACAATCATTACAAGTGATTTACAATATGATTCTAATGGATTTACATAAAATTACAAAAACATGCACTTATATTGACTTTGACTTGTCGTATCTCCAATTTGATATGTACAAGTTAGGGCATTTGGAGTGTGTCTATACCTAATCTGAAATCACTCAAGTAGAGACATTAGACACCAATATGTGGAATGGTTAGTCATCATCAAAACACGAGTTTAGTCAATTTAGACGTGAGTCAACATTAACCTAATTGACCTTGAGTCAACATTCTCCCCCTTTTTGAAGATGACAAACCATTCCATAAATGTATTGAAAGCTTTTAAGTAAAATCAGACCTTTGGAGAAACCTAGGGGTTTCAATAGGACTGAGCTCATATGCTCCCTCTCAATTGATGCACATTGAGTTCTCATACTCCCCCTCAATTGATGTTATTTCTCCTGCATGGTTAGCTTTCATAACATTTATAGAATACTATATCTTCTACTCATATATGTTCTACACATATATGTATTCTACCATTTTACCTTCTCCCCCTTACATGGACATACTTCTCCTCTTCATGTAAGACATGCCTTCTCCCCGTTTTGTCAAAAGAAGACATACCTTTCTCCCCCTTTGTCATTTCAAAAAGTGGGGGTATGAAGAAAATAAGAAACTCTACTTGTTAAGAGAAAGCAGATAACAAAAATTTATATAAGGAGAGTAGAAGAGCACAAATAGGGGTTTGTCCAAGCATAGAAAGAAAAGCAAGTTAAAGCATGCACTTGAACAACCCAAAATGCAAGATAAGGTGCTGCAGAAAAACAATAAATCACAATTTTGACCCTCAAGATGACAGAATTTGCCCAAAAAGTATCAGGGCTCATGGCAAAGCGATGAGCCTTGCTTAGAAGGTCGTTTCTGCGTAAAAACACTACTCTTGCAGCAAAAACTGAAACTGGAGCAAATCTGCATAGAATCCAAACATACTCCAATTTCTACATATAATGTAGATCTACGTACCCTGCATCACAATGTTATGCAAGCAACTAAAGATAGTAGATATGCAATTCAAGGAACAATCTTGAGCATGTATGAGACAAGATACAAGCATAGCATATAGATGAGCAAAAATGCCAATTTTAAACAAGGCTAGAACTACATGAATATGAACTACTAGTAGATGTTATCACAAGTTAGCACTACTAGTAGGATCTAGATCATAGCAAGAGATACCAAAAGATACACAAGATAAAGCAAGCTATGAGTAGATGTAGAGATATATCCAAACAAAGAAATATGCAATTTTAGAAGCATGGAAGGATATAACTCACTAACATATATTCACCTGTGGCATACAACTCATAAAAACAAGATTAACTAATGTGGAAGCGTATCATTCGCAGAGAATTAACAAAAATCACTAAAAATTTAAACCTTTTGCAAAGAGGTCCATACACAGGAAAACTCTTTTATCAAGAACTAATGTATATCATCTACATCCTAGTTCATAAGCATATCTCATGTACTATCTCTTCTCGAGAATTATATACAACCATTACTCTGTCAGAATTATACTTAAACAACTCAAAATCTCAAGGCATCAAGCCAAAATCTCAGATCGATACATTAAAAGAACTAACTACTAACTCTGAGGACCTGAGAGTACAGAGACGACACATAGGACTTCTATCTACAAGACACGACAGACAGTACACTCAACCTGAGTTGTCACTGCTGTCCTTGCTACTATTGATGTTCTTCCTCTGCAAGATATTCTCAGTCTCCTCCGTGCTTGTCCACCTAAAAATGTTGGATCCCACGGGAGTGAGACAATTGTAATTGCCCCAGCGAGAGATATAACTCTCCACCAAAAACATTATTATTGCAGTTTAATGATATAAAACTAGGCAGAGGATAAGCAGTTTAAAGCATTCTCATCTTTTAAAGCATTGCAACTATTTATGATAGAACAATAAATCATCTATCCTCTTAATAAGGAACAGGAAGAACATGTATATCATTTATCTACCATATCATTTCAACATCTCAAGCTTTTCCTTATTATCCTAATATGTCACCCATGATTCATTCTTGTTTTCATCTGTTGGCCTTAGCCAATCTGCTAAACAAATATTGAATTATTCCAGACATAAGAGTATACATCATCATATTCTATCTAGGCATTGGACTATGCCAATCCCTTAGTTATAGGCTTCATGCCTCTGCCAGGTATTGGACTTTAACCAATCCTGATTACACCACCAAGCATTGGACTCTACCAATCCTGATTACACAGCCAGGCAGTGGACTCTAACCACTCCTGATTACAGGCTTCATGCCTCTGCCAGGTATTGGAATTTAACCAATCCTAATTACATAGCCAGGCAGTGGACTCTAACCACTCATGATTACACAGCCAGACAGTGGACTCTAACCACTCCTGATTATAGGCTTCATGCCTCTACCAAGTATTGGACTTTAACCAATCCTGATTACACAGCCAGGTAGTGGACTCTAACCACTCCTGATTACATAGCCAGATAGTGGACTCTAACCACTCCTGATTACATGCTTCATGCCTCTGCCAGGTATTGGACTTTAACCAATCCTGATTACACAACCAGGCAGTGGACTCTAACCACTCCTGATTACAGGCTTCATGCCTCTGCCAGGTATTGGACTTTAACCAATCCTGATTACACAACCAGGCATTGGACTCTACCAATCCTAATTACATAGATCATGGGATATAAATTTCTTTAACTCATCATTGATCATCACATCCTTCTCTAGGTTCTGAACCCTGAGGTTAGCCTTCATAGCTTTTCACATTCTTTATTGAATACAATTGTTCCTTTTATTAAGTTTATTAAAACGTTATCATTTCTTACAATAAACTTTTATAATCATCTTAGTACCTTTCACTATGCCACAATTGTTCTCATGGCTCATAAGGCCCATAAAATATCTTGTCACCTCTCACTAGGCAACATCTAATCATATGGCTCACAAGGCCATTAAACATCTTGTCACCTATCACTAGGCAACATCTAATCATATGGCTCACAAGGCCATTACACATCTTGTCACCTCTCACTAGGCAACAATAACATATCACCTCATGTAATACAATAGTAACACCACTATTCCCTCAATAGGGTTAGGGCTTACTATTCACGTCACATTAGGGTTTCTCATGTCCCATTACCCAATTTACGGTTAGGGTTTCCCATCTCAGATTAATTAGGATTTCATATTTATCAAATCAACCTTAATATATTGCTCCACACCTCTAGGAGCATCCATTAACATCTCGAGTATTCAATCATGTTTATTACTTTTAGCATTTATCATTAAATGATTATCAATACAAGGTATGAGTTCATTTCTCATCCTTATCATGGTATGATTACATCATACTCATTAGTTTAGCTTAACCCCATTCTCAAGGTATATTAGCCTATTCTTATCAAACTATATCAAACTCATTACAATTCATTGTAACAATTTACATAACATACTTCATGTGTTTCCTATCCAAGTATATTGGATTTGAGGTACATCAATGCTTATCAACCTTGGGATGCTAAAAGTGATATCAATCATATCTTGATGTATCACTTTCCTCATCACTTCCAACTTACTTGAGTTATCAACTTATCTTGGATTAAGGTATTTCCCATCGTAATGCTTTCATCCACTAACCTATCACTTTTACCATGAAGTGCATAGGTCACATACAAGAATGTTCCAACTATCTTCAATGATATGGACTCATTTCAGGTTAAGGCATTTCTTACTATAAAGTTGCCTATGATCAACCATTTGAGATGTTTCATCTTTATAAGGTAATACCCACTATTTTATCATTAGAGTTCGCTTATTAGGGTTATGGTTTATCATCATATTGCTTAAGATTAGGGCTTCACTTATTATAACTCAAAATTTGAGTTTCACATACCTTCACCCTGTATTAGGGCTCCTCATCATACCATTGCATAGGGTTTCACATGGCATCACCCTCAATTAGGGTTTCACATGACATCACCCTCAATTAGGGTTTAAATTCAATTATCCACAATTAGGGTTTGCTATTCATCCTAATTAGGGTTTCCATTCAATTACCCATAATTAGGGTTTACTATTTATCCCAATTTGGGTTTCATCTTCCATTACCCATAATTAGGGTTTCTTATATCATCACCCTAAATTAGGGTTACATCATTACTCTAGACTAGGGTTTCACTCAGGATTGCCCAACTTTTAGGATTATGGCTTATTAACCCACTCGATTAGGGTTTCATGGTCTCTTTACTAAGGATCATACCCTAATCACATATTCTTCATAATTAATACTCATGTATGAATTCCTTTCTATCATCCACTCAACTTGATTAGGTTACATCAACCTTTCAATCAAATATGTACAACTATGGTTGACATAGTGTATTGAGACATTGCTTTCATAAGCTTTTAGGGTTAACCATTCTAAATGTATTGATAATCTAGGTACTTTAGGATTTCAACCTTTGTACCTATCATTGATAATCATTATTATCAACCATTGGATCAATGTATCAATCATCACCTTAAATCTCCAAACGATTTGATCACTTTAGATCTCCATTCGGTTTTGGCATTTCAACACCAAATGGTTTTGAAACTGTTTGGGCATCTAGGGTTTCCTTCAACCAATCAATTAGGACAATTGGATCAACGTACAACTACATTAGCAAGTATCTCCAACTGGTCTTAAGATCAATTACCCATTTGATCTTGAGAGCAATTACCCATTCAGTCTTGAAATCAATTATCCATTCAGTTTTGTAACCGAATTAACTCAATTGGTTTTGAAAACTGGTTGCCGATGTTGAGGTGTGTGCTTAAGATGACATCATCATCTTAAAGATACAAACCCACGAAACTTGCTGTAATTTCCATGGTGATTTCACCAATCATTCAAATAAAATTTCGGGAATAATGAAGGAATCAACAATTGATAAAAATATGGAATCAATAACAAAGTTCAAGGGTTCAAGTTATAAAACCCGCCTCCAATTGAGCTTCAAAGCTTCAAGCTCACGTCAAAAATGGTGGATGAAACTCCTTTCATTATCCCAAGGCTCGTCCTCAAGCTTTGAGTGAAAAGGAATGGTTAGAATTGAAGATGGGATCGAGATATGAAGAAATCATGCATTGATTTTTTATTTCCACCATGGAATCAAGGTAAACGAAGGTCAAGAAGCTTACCAATAGGTTGGGGGTCGTCCTCCTATTGATCCAAGCTCCCTTGGTCGTTTTTTCAAGTAATAAGTGAAAGTGGATTCAAAATTCCCTTTCAACTCATGGATAAAGGAGCATATATATGAATTTTATTAAAAATTCATTTAAGAGAGAGAAAGTAGGGATTATCTCCTCCATTTCCTTACCACTTTCCCCCTTCCCTTGCTTGGTTACGAGGTTATCCCCATTGCCTCATATTCCACTCAATTATCCATGAATTAAAGGAAAACAAATTAAGCACCTTAACCCTTATAATAATAATATCCATAAGTTAGTGGATATTTCTTTTTCTTTTAATAATGTGAGTGGGTTATCCACTTGATTGAGATATTTTCATGCCTTTGCAAGGCACATGGTCGTCCATTCTTTTGCAAAATCATCCCTCTACTTTTGGTTGAAGGGCTATTCAATTAATATATTTATTTTTGCTTTAAATTGAAGTAAAGTTCCAATTTATGCTTAAATCTTGATTATTTTAATATCAAGATTCTCTCTCCTCCACAGTGATCCAAATGAGGCGCCCCCCTCATTTTATTTGCTCTACATGATGACAAGAAACATTATGGACTATTTTGAAGTGGTATTTGCATATTGAACCCTAGGTTTTGGGTAAATTGCACATTACACCAAAACTAGGTTTTAATGCACAAACATTGCTTTTTCAGCTCTTTCTTGGTACTCAGGCTACGACAAGCCTTGCCTCTGCATCATCTTCATTCTCCTGATGCTTCAACACATGAGGAACATCTTATCATGTAACATTTGCAATTTAACCCCTCAACTTGGGTAATTTGCATTTTACTCCAAAACAAACAAAACAATGTTTCAACATTATTCGAAAAGGACTAAAATTGAAACATAAGTTCCCCTTGAACCTTATTTACTTTTCAAGAAATAAGAGTGAGAATATAATTAAATTTATTAAGAAAAACACCTAGGGATAAGGCATAACCCAAGTCAGGGATGTTACAGCACCATTACCAAAAGATGATTACCACTAAGAATCTCAAGGTTGTATCAAAACAAGATATACACCTAGATAGATGTAGCAAGTTAGAGTACAGCGGAAGCAATTTTAGAAACAACCAAGAGATCCAAAGATATCATCATCAAGACCTACGAAACAACTCAAAACAAGTTATTATAAGATATAGATATACCAATTTAGAGCAATTAGAGAGATAGAGTTGTAAGTAAGATAGGCAATTTAGAACATGGCAATATGCATATATAAAGGTACCAAAGGAGTGCCAAAGAATAAGGCTATTGGTTGAGAAAATCTAGTTGAGAGGGAAATTCTCATTCAATAAGCCAAATGTATATTCTATGCACAGTGTTATCTGTCGAGTTCTCTGTATTGACAACTTGACCGATGACATATGTTGGCAACACCCATAGGTGCCTATCGGTCGAGTTTCAAACAGGACAAACTTGACCAACAGAGTAGTTGTCAAAAAGCATATATATTTCATAAAAACATATTTAAAGGCATGCTAAATATACAAACCATATCCAAACATGTCTAAGCAAGTTAGTACAGGTTATAAGCAAGAAAAACATTACCTTTGTGCTTACCATTCCTTTTCCCACTTGTTGTCACCCTCTACACATCTCAGCTTTCTTCTTTCATGTGGATTGAGAAGTCAATTTGCAATTCAATAGCTCAAGTCAATCCATTTGCAAGTACCTACAAGAAGAAAGATGAAATAGTCCCCAATCATATTTTTGGGTCCGGAGGGGTTAGTTTAGCAACCCAAGGCCTATTGCTCTTGGGTGCTTTTCTAAAAGGACAACAAGTAGAATAATGACCAATTTCATTACAATAGTTGCATGTGCCCATAGTCTTGGAACTAGAGGATTCTCCATGGAAGATTGGAGGTCCTTTACCTTTGTTGTTCCTTTGACTACTATCATACCCCAAACCATGTCTACCAATTTGTTTGGTAGTATGGTGTAGGATGTCATTAAGATTCTTTTTACCAACTAAGAATCTTTGCAAAGAAGATCTTAAACTGTCATTATCATGCTTAAGAGAAGCAATAGTAGAAGATAAATGATTTATATTATCTCTAGCATGCAAAAGATCATTTTCTAAGCATAGAGCTTTAGTTAAATAAGAATCTCTATTAATGTGAAGAGCAGCAACATCATTCTCTCTATTAGTAGAATTAGAACAAGATTCATGCACATTGATTTTAGCAAGCAAGGAGGCATTTTCTGTTTCTAATTCTTGCAAAACAAAATCTTTGTCCTTGTTTTCAGATTTAAGAACATCAATATCATGCATGAGCGAATCAACAATTAAAGTATGCTCTTCATTAAAACTAGGCATGAGAGGTTGAGCTTCTAGAAATCTAATCTTATCAAGAAAACTAGCATTTTCAAGTTTAAGAGAGTCTACTTGGCTAATACAAGCATTTTTATCATCAAGCAAGTAAGAATTAGCATGTTCAAAATCATTTAATTCTACATGCAAATTATTAACAATTCTAGCAAGCTTTTTCCTTTTCCTTTTAGAAGACTTAAGAGAGGTACAAGTATCATGAATAATAGCAATAAGAGATTCTTTATCTAAAGAGTTTAGATTTACTTCATTTGAGTCTTCATGTTTTGATGCTATAAGAGCAAAATGACATTCTCCTTCATCACTAGAGCTTGAGCTTGATCTTTCACTTGAATATTCACTTGAGCTTGAGTTGGAGGAGTCACTTGAGCTTGAGTGCCACTTATCTTCTCTTTTCTTGTGATGATGGGTCTTCTTGCCTTTATAGAATCTACCCTTGGAGTACATGGCATCTTCTTTAACTTGAGAGGATGGAGAGACTTGTTCCATGTTAGCTTCAATTTGAGCCTTCATTTCAGCTTTCTTCATTCTCTTTAGCTCTTTCTTCTCTTGTATTTCTACTTCCTCCCTCTTGTCAAGTGTGGCTTCATGTGCTTGTAGATTTCCAATGAGCTCTTCAATAGGGACATCCTTAAGAGACCTTGCTTCTTCAATGGAAGTCACCTTGGGTTCCCATCTCTTGGGGAGAGTTCTAAGGATCTTAGAGTTGATCTCTCCTCTACTCATAGGATGTCCTAGAATAGCAAGACCATTCACAATGATGTTGAGCCTTGAGTATATGTTGGCTATCCTCTCCTCCTTTCCCATCTTGAAGTTCTCAAGCAACCTTTTGAGCATGTAGACTTTGTTTTCCTTCACTTGATCTGTCCCCTCATAAGTAATGCATAGCTTTCTCCATACCTAATAGGCTATTTCACATGAAGAAATCTGGTTGAACTCAGTGGGGGTCATGGATGCATAGAGGATGTGCATGGCTCTAGCATTCAAGGTTACTTTCTTCAAGGTAGCTTCATCCCATTATTCAATCTTTGTCTTTTGGAGCTTGTATGGGCTGTTCACCATTTGCCACATCTTAAGACTTGATCCTTGGATGTAGAATTGAAGTGAGATACCCAGTGTGATCAAAACATTATTAACGATGCAGAAGCGATTAATTAGCAGTGGAATTACTGAAAATCACTAAAAATTAAAACTTTTTATAAAAAGATCCAAAATGATAAAACTCTTTCATAAAGAAACAAGTAAGTTATTTACAAGTTGATTCATCAGTACATCTCTATATTATCTCATCTCGAGAGTCATAACACTGACTGCCCTGTTAAACTGTACATGAGCAATATACAAAAATCTCAAGGCATTAAGCCAAAAATCTCAGATCTATATTAAACCATCTACTAACTCCTAGGACCTGAGAGTACAGAGACGACACATAGGACTCTCTATATACAAGACCTAACAGACAATGTGTCCACCTGAAGATCACTGATGTCCTTGTTGTGGTTGCTGCTGCTGTTGCTGCTCACCCACTGATGGGTTTCTTCTTCGTCAACGTCTACCTAAAAAGTTGAATCCCACAGGGGTGAGACAATTGAATATTGTCCCAGTGAGAGTTATAACTCTTCGCTAGAAGCATTGTTATTGCAGATAATAGAATAACACTGGGCAATAGGGTTATAATCATTCAACAGCAGGTGATTCATTGAATAACTAAATACAACAATATTATTTATGCATTCATTTCAATTATAACTTGATTGAATAGCAAGTCATTTAATCAATAAGGAATATAAAGAACATGTATATTATTTGTCCAACTAGGACTTAATAAATAATGTATCATCAATCATCATTTCTCATAGTTCAACCTAAGAAATTATGCTACACGGCTGATTACATTTTACAAACATACTTATGCCCTGAGGAGATGAGGTATACCACTCATACTCCAACCGACCATTGTGAAATTGAAATCGGTACCATACATAGGTCATCAGAAGAGCCGGATTTCTATGACCTCATCCTCCTTAGTCAGTGTGAGGAAAAACATACATGACATATTTTGTCTTTGCTATAATAGCTTTCTAGGGTATTCTGGCAACTTCGCTATTAGAGTTACAGTGGCATGCTGTACTCTCTTTGTAATTGAGGGATTTCTTGTATCTCACATCGATTAGGCATTAACAACATCATTGGGAGATTAGTGATACATCATCCCGACATAAACATATAATGAAGGATTGAGAGATTAAATGTTTATCTCACATAAATTCCTCCATTAAGACGTAAGGATATTCACATCCATAACCACCACATACTCAAAAGTATGCTCTCCAGGAGTTCCCATAGGAAAACATGTTTCACCATCATCTAGCTTCTGACGATGATGGATCTATGGTCAAGGCTCTACATGATATAATTATACTTGATTATTTAAGTACATTATGGCATTCTTTTAGCATCAGGCATGTTTTCAAACATAAACCATTAAAACAATTTCTATAAAGAAAGAGTACTATTTGAATCAAGTTCATTTCACAACTATATCAACATTGGGATCTCAATCCCCTATTAATTTATCATCATGATCCAAGAATATGGGTTTTCAACCCTTAGATCATCAAATCACTTGTTACCACTTTAACAGGTAACTCAATGGCATTAAGTCATTTAACAGTGTAAACATAATAGTATCATTGCATGTATTTCATATGGCTCATACAACCTGTCAATCTCATTTGTTACCTTTCAATAGGCAACATAGTGTACCATTGCTTTCAAAGCTTATAAAGTGATTTCAATGAATATGGCACCATAGCTCTTACCTGGCTATGCTCACTATTTCATAAAAACCTGCATGATTAATACAAATGATAACATGCATATCTATTTCAGATCAGCATAATGCAAAACATTAATAACATCACTATTTAAGGGTTGCACCACTATGCCCTTACTAGGGTTAGGGTTTCCCTTTTTAATTCAATTAGGGTTAACCAACCCCCTTATCTCAATAGGAATAGTGATTCCTCATTTCATTATTTAATCATAGAGCTTCATGCTATAAAGCATAACCTAGAATTAGGGTTTCACACTTTAATTTACCTTATTTAGAATTAGGGTTTATTATACACATTGCATCACCCTTGATTAAGGTTCATATTCATCATAACCTGAATTAGGGTTTACTATTCACATTACTTCACCCTAGGTTAGGGTTTATCATGTCATCATTATGAATTAAGATTACATCATCATCATGCATTAGGAATACTTCCATTATTACCCTCAATTTAGGGTTAAGATTCATTGGCCATCATAATTAGGGTTTTCATGATCTCACTATGAAGGATCATACCCTAATTAGATATTCATTCATATAGGGAGTCCATTACTTGATTAATCATTCATAAAAGGAGTCTTCTCTCTCTCATCCTTTATAGGATGATGTTTACTTCAGCCTTGATTAGGTTAAGTAACTCAATCATGAAAGAGAATTGACTTCATGGTTTATATCATTACCATTGTAATAATTAGAGCTTAATTACTTCATGGGTTTCAAACACACTACCCCTTTAAGGTACAAGTACCATGATCACCTTTGATTACATCATGTATTAATTAACTAATCACTTTGTCCCTTAACCACTTTAAATACCCAAGGGGTTCAGGTTAATCAACCACCAAAAGATCTTGACTAACTTAGACCTCAAATGGTCTTGCATACTTAACCTGCAAATGGTCTAAGACCGTTTGGACCTTCATGTGGTCTTGTTCTACCCTTGAAACCGTTTGGTAAAGTAGCACACTCAAGACTGTTTGCTAAAGTAGGAGGTGAAGACCATTTTCCCAAGTTTGACTTTTGAAACCGCATGGACACAATCGGTTTTAAAACTGCATGAACCCTAAATAGTTTGGGATCGTTTGGTCCCAAACAGTCTTGAGACCATTTGGAATCAAACGGTCTTGAGACCATTTGGTCCAAACCTCCTCAAAACCACAAGGACCAATTATGGTCTCAACCCATCAAATTGAATTAGGGTTTCCATTGTTGATCCCCTCAACGATTAAGTACATGTAATTCATCATCAATAAGACCTATCCACATCATTCAATTGAGTTAATTAGGTCAACCTTCAACTGAATTGACCCTCAATTGGTCATCAATTAGGGCTTGAATCAATTGAATTAGGGTTAGGAATCGATGACCCTTCAACATAATTCAATGTGAGTCTAATTGATTTGAAACCATTGAACCATCATCCAATTGGTCATGACCTGACCCCAAACGGTCTTGGGATCATTTGGATGTCCTCCAAACGGTCTTGAGACTGTTTCCTCAAGTCAACACCAAAAACTAAATCAACCAATTATGGTTTGGCTCATTAGATTGATCACTAGGTCAACAATTGAATGTACTTCAACCTAATACCTTTAGATCTTCAATTGGTCAACCATGCTTAACCCTAGACCTACAAACGGTCTTGGGTGATCACCAAACAGTCTTGAGACCGTTTGGGTGATCCCCAAATGGTTTTGAAACCGTTTGGGTCACTCAACCCAAACCTCAACCTAATTCAATTATCAAATCGACAATTAACCCGATTTAGGGTTTGATGATTGTTAGACCTTTAATTGGTGAACTACTTGGAGTTAATTGATGATTATTGATAGGTGATTAGTCTACATTATTCCCAACAGACCTCCAAATGGTCAACGCTTGGTCAACACCACCAAACAATCTTGGACCGTTTGCTTCTATGCGGTTTGGGTGAAACCGTTTGCAATCAAACGGTTTGAAACCGTTTGCTCCCAAACGGTTTGGGAAACCGTTTGAGAAAAAAGGAAAACCATTTGGTAAAGTGATTTTCTTTGGATAATCATCAAAGTTAACATCATCATCTTCTTCCTACGATCAACCAAGAACTGTTGCTGTTCTTCACAGAAGTTATAGCAATTAACAAAAAGCATACCAAAGAAGAAAAATAGCCAACGATTGCAAGAGAGATGGATGCATTAGCAATGCTTAAGGGTTAGAGTTATAAAACCCGCCTCTAGAACTGATCCATTGCTCCAAGATCCGCAGCTTTAATGGTGAATTTAGCTCCAAAAGTTGTCCAAGGTTTGTTCTTCAATCTTTGGATGAACAAGGTGGCTAGAAAAGGAAATCGTGTGAAGAAAACCATGAATCCAACCTTGTTTTATGGTTATCATCATGAATTCGAGGTAGATGATGATCAAAAATTACCAAGCTAGTTTGGTCATCCTTCCTCTGGTCCAGAGCTCTCCCTTGGTCGGTCAAAGCAAGTTTGGGAAGAAAATAAACTAAGGAAACGATCCTTGGGTGTTGTTGGAAAAGGATACTTATATATGTATATGGATTTTCAAGGAAAATGGAAAGAAGAGGATTATTTCCTTTTATTCCAACTAATTTCCACCAAAGATTCCTCCATTCTTTGGTTACATGGCCACCATATAAAACCTTGCAAGACTTCTCCATTATCCAAGGTTTAACGGAAAAGGAACTAAACATCTTAAAGAGTTATGTGTTAATATCCATCATTTAGTGGATATTTCTTTATATTATATTATTAGTGTGAGTAGCCTCCACTCAAACAAGATATTTTTGGTGCCCAAGCATGGAACAATCTTGTCCAAACTATTGCAAACACATCCTCCAACTTTTTTGTTGAAGGGCTCCATAATTAATATATTTCCCTTTTACATTAAGTTATATTAAAGAGCCATTTGTGCTTAAACCTTGTTTATTTTAATGTCATGATTCTCTCTCCTCCATGATAATTCACATGAGGTTCCCTTCTCATTTTCTTTGCTCTACTTGATGCCAAGAAACATGAGAGACCCTTTATAGGTGATATCTTGCATATTGAACCCTAGGTTTTGGGTAATTTGCACATTACACCAAAACTAGGTTTTAATACACAAGGATTGCTTTACAAGCTATATCTTGATGTCCAAGCTTGTGGAATCCATATCTCCACATAATATACATTCTTATGATGTCTCAGCATCAGAGAAACATCTTATCATATACAAATTGCAAGTTAACCCCTCAACTTGGGTAATTTGCACTTTACTCAAAAAGTAACAAAACCATGTTTCAACATTATTCAGAAAGGACTGAAATTGAAATATAAGTTCCTCAAAAGAATTAATTACATTCCAAAAGATAAGGGCAAGTATCTAATCAACTTTATTAGGCAAAACACCTGGGGTTAATACATAACCTAGGTCAGGGATGTTACATGAAGCCTTTTTCTCCAATAGAGGAAATTGATCCCATCAAAGATTGGAAGGGTGACCAAGTATCTCCCTCCTTGGTAGTCACCCATCTTGTCCTACTTGTTGAAGTATGCTTGGAGAAGCCCGCTCTGATACCAATTGTTGGATCCTAGATGGGTGATTAGATTCTCTAGAGGGGGTGAATAGAGCTGAATGCACTTAAACAAAATTCATTAGACATTCAAGATATATGATAAGATAAGGTTGCTAAATAGGTAATTTGAGTGCAAATAAAACATGCATAGAAAGGATGAGAGATATTGAGCAAAGACAAGTAGATAAGCTATTTAGAGTGGTTCCACACTTCAAACTAGAAGTATGTCAGTCCACTTACCTAGAGAGGTCAACCTCTAGGATTTCCTAACCATTGCATTCTTATATTCATTCATAAGACTTACAATACATGACCAAACAAAGGAATTACCTATCCAATACAAAGAGTCTTCAACCTTACGAAGGACTTACCCACTTTGCAAGAGTCTCCCACCTTCTTCCAAGGATTTACCTACTCTTGCACAAGTCTTCAGCCTTCAAGGAATTACCCACTCTTCTTGGATCTTCCGCCTTTGACTTCACTTTCACTCGGAGAAGCTTCCACCAAGGACTTACCCACTTGAGCAAGGAGTCTTTGATAACACCCAAATCTGCACATATTGTCCATGCATTTCATCTATGGTTTCATGTCACTTTAGTCTTAATTTTCCCAATAGTGCTCATGTTTTGTTACCTTTTATCTTCTCATAGGTAATGTAGTTTTTTTTTTTTTTTTTTTAGAGAAGTCAGGAGGTCATCTATTCATCTCACCCTCCTCGTGTGAGCTAAAAGAAGATAATTACAGCTCCTGCTCATAACCGCAGGTAAAGACTCAAGAGAAAAAAACTACAACAGAGATCAAACTACAAGGAAACAAAGGAACACTCAGGAGACATATCTCAACACCACATAAGGAGTCGCATGCTTCTCAAGATAGAGCATACCTCTAATCCTAGCAGATAGCCTTCGCTGATCAGAGATGACGACAGGCTCATGCAAATGGTTACCCAACTTAGCAAAAGCTCTAGGAATCGAATTCAGGGACCTGTGCACAAGAGAACCCATGATACCTTCCTCGTCAATGTAACTCTTTATATCCTCATGCATGGTGGCCAGACTCCAAGGGATAGGATTACTGCCCCAGAAGAAACTATAAAGAAGAGGGTCATCCACCTCAATAGTCGAAATCCTTAACCCTTGAGAGTCTGCGAACTTGAGACTCACCACAACTGCTTGGAGCAACGCACAGTCGTGGTTATCAGCCGTGATCCAGGATCTAACAATCTGACAAAAATTTGCATGGTGATTTCTAACAATGCTGGCCATCCACCATCTACTGACCCCAAACGGATCCTTGTCTTTCCCGATCGTGAGATTAAGCTTAAGGCTGTGAATGTCCGGACTGTTCCATCTAACGAGCGCAATCTCCTTAAACACATAAGAAGGGATAATCACGCCATTGTTATGAAATCTATGATGAGTCTCCGGGTCAGCAAAGGCACGAAAGGTTTTCTTCTTGAGCATGAGATTGAGCTGGTCAATAATCAGACGTCTCGCATGCACATCGGGGATAACCTTTCCATCATAGCGGGCTCTACATCTCCATTTCCATAAGTGATGCGGAATGATCGTAGCAAGGCAGGCCGCCGTCCAAGGTAGCACCTCGACGGACCTGCCGTAGGCGCAGAGGGCAACCAGCTCAGCTCTACAGGTAGGTCTCGTCATATCAGTGACCATCTCAAATAACTCCCAGAAGCTCCTTGCCTTCTGTCCAAAGAAGACCACATGGTCCATGTCCTCCGTACAAGACTCTACGCAACAATCACACTTTGAGGCCATCTGAATCTGACAATTGCGAACATTATCATCAGTCGGGACCGCGTTGTTCATCATCTTCCAAATAAACGCACACTCCTTAGGGGCATCAATGGACCAGAGCTTGCTATACACGCAGCCATTAGAAACATCTATAGTAGTAAGGATCTTCTTGATCGATTTGGTGGTGAAGTTGCCCATACGATCTGGACTCCAAACAATCTTGTCATTATCAGCATTAATCCTTTGACCAGCCCGCTTAACTAAATCAATCCCATCATCATTAAGGATCTGACGGAGAGCAGGCCAGTCCCAACCTACATCATCAATCCAAAAATCTCGGACGAGGAAAGCATGATTTCTGTCACTGTGAAATCTCGCATAATCGAAAAGCCTCGACTCGCACCAAGTAGCATCCCAGAAGGGGATCAAACCTCTGCCAAGGATCCATCTACACCACGGAATCACGATGGGAAACTTGTCCCACATCTGCTTCCAGTACGGCGAGGCCGTGGATCTATACTGCACATGCTGAGGAAGGTTCGCCGCTCTACTAGGGACACGACTAGCATATTTGGCACTACAGAATCTGGACCATAACGAATCCACAGCTACAAGCTCCCAACAGGCTTTAGCAACAAAGGCATCAACAACAATCCGCATATTAGGAAGATTCAGACCCCCTTGCTCTATCGGCATGGCCACCTTGGACCACCGCACCCAGGCTCTTCTATGGCTGTTCTCACGATCTGCCCAAAGAAAGTTCTTAAGCATGCAGTCTATGCGATCAATCGTCCCACGAGGAATGCCAATGGCCGTTGCCGTATAGACAGTAACAGAGGAGAGGACATGAGCAATCAGTAATTTCCGTCCAGCAAAAGAAAGCAGCCTCGACTTCCAAGTGGTGATCTTCTGATGTATCTTCTGAATAAGATAGTCAAAGTCATCCAGCGTGTATCTTCCAAACTTGATAGGGACTCCGAGATATTTGATAGTGTCGGTGGTACAAGAAATGTCAAGGGCCGCAGCAATCTCATTGGAGGTATCAGCACATCTACTACCAACAACGCATGTAGACTTACTACGATTGATCGCCTGAGCCGTAGCATTCTCATAGTCCGTGAGAATCTTCTTCACCGAGGCCAACGTGAAAGGATCACCATTGAGGAAAAGCATAACGTCATCCGCGTACAGCAGGTGTAGAGGGGCCACACCATGGCCTCGAGTATGAAACTTCTTCAGGTGAAGCTGGTGATCCATACTAATAAGACGTCTGGATAACAATTCTTCATAGATGATGAACAGGAGAGGCGAGATAGCATTCCCTTGCTTGAGACCTCGCTTCATAGGAAAGAAACCAGCAGGAATATCCCCAATCGAGACCGTAGCCCAGGTGTCAATGAAAAACCGCATCACAGTATGAGTGAATCTGTCAGAGAAGCCGAAACCACGCAGGATCTTCCTAAGGACCTCCCAATTAATACGATCAAACGCCTTTGACATATCAATCTTGACCATAAGATTCGGATAATCAGCCTCATGAAAGAGGTCATGAACAAACTCCTTGACCAATCTAATATGGTGGGTAATGTCTCTCCCATGAACATAGGCAGCCTGGTTTTCAGAGATGATCCTGGGCATGAACGATTTCATACGGTTGCTCATAACTCTGGCCAAGATACGTAGAGCCACATTCTCAATAGATATGGGTCTGAAATCTTTGTCAACCTTAGAAGGATTATCAACCTTTGGGATAAGAAGAATATTACAACAAAACAGACTGCGGTGACAAGGCTGTCCACTGAAGAAGGATGTCGCCAACAGCATGAAATCATCTTTAATCAGGTCCCAGAAATGATGAAAGAAGTGAACCGTGAATCCATCCGGTCCAGGCGCCGAATGTCTATCCATCTGCTCAAGCGCCATGCGCACCTCTTCTATATGGGGAGTAGCCGTCAAAGAAGTATCATCATCAGGGGTAATCAGCTCAGGAATGGACATCAACATGTCATCTAACAGACTGTTGTCAAAGCCCGGATTCATCTTGTAGAAATCAGCATAGTGAGCTGCGGCATGATGAGCAATGGCCGTCGGATCCTCAACTATGGAACCATCATCTAACTGAATGCGAGTAATGCGGTTATACTTCCTTCTCGAATTCACCACAGCATGATAAAAATGAGTATTTCTTTCACCATCTTGGAGCCAATCAATCCTAGATTTTTCTCTCCAAATCTTCTCCTCTACGTCAAGGATGTGCTGTAATTCAAACTCAGCAGTCTTGAGGTTCATCTCGTTGGCCTCGGTAGGATTATCATCAAATGCCATCTGTGTAGTATATATCACGTCCTCCAGGTCTTTAATACGCTGGGTAGTATCACCAAAGGTGTTCTTGCTCCAAGACTTCAACAAGTCTCTAATCTTCTTCAGCTTGGAGTAAAAGATGGAGGAGGGAGAGCCCGAGAACTCCTGAGACCAGACGTCATAGACAATATCTTTACATTCCTCATAATCAAGCCAGACTTGTGAAAAAGAAAAAGGTCTTCTCTTAACAACCATTCTCGAACAACCAGGAGTATATAAGATCGGGCAGTGATCAGAAACACGATATCTAGTGAGATGAGAGACACAAGCATTGGGTTTCATGCGACCCCAAGAATCATTCAGAAGCATCCGATCGAGCCTTTCCCAAATCGTAGGAGAATTATGCTGCTTATCCACCCAAGTGTACTTGCTGCCTATAAAACGGACCTCTCTGCAGTTAACATCATGGATGAAAGTGTTGAAGTCCAGAATGTCTTGATAAGGCCTATCATTGCCTCCTCTCTTCTCCGAGTGAAGCCTAATCGTGTTGAAGTCTCCAGCAATGAGCCAACAAGCATCCCCGATCAGAGCGGAGACATCTGCAATGTCTTCCCATAACAACCTCCTTTGAGAAACACTACAACTCGCATATACTGCGGTGATATAGAAGACCAACCCATCCGCATCCTGGAACTGAACCGTGATATGTTGATTATGAATCTTCACCACAGACGGATGAAGCGAAGTATCAGCATAGAACCAAATCTTCCCCGCCTCCTCCTCATTAGTAATAGACCAATCAAGTCTGACAATGTCAAGCAACTCTACAGCCGAAACCGCATGTAAGAGAGGTTCAAAGAGACAAACGACTAAGGGCTTGTGCTTGCGGGTCAAACGACCAAGCACCCTCCTGGTCTTGTTATTCGCTGCTCCCCTAATGTTCCAAAAAAGATAGCTGAAATCCATAGGTACAAAGAGCCCGCTCAAACAGACAACATCAACTAGAAGCACTCCCGATCTCCATTACCCCAATCTTCAAGCGAGAAAGGGTCTTGACCTTCCGAATGTCTCCTGCGATGATGCCCATGTATGCTACCAACCACAGGCTGAGAAGAAACCTGGGATGCAGAAACACCAACATCATAACGACTCCTGGATGAAAAACTCGTATCCAACCCCTTGCGACGCGAGGTGCGCATATGCTCCTTTGACGGAATAAAATCCTCAAGGCAGTGGCGACGTAGCAGTCTCCTATTACCTTCCTCATCAAGGACGACTCTGCTGTTGCGGTTGTGTTCTGTCATCTGAGAAATCGTGTCCGGGGAATCGTCAGGGACTTCATGCTCAAGATCCTTCTCCGCTACCATATCCACAGAAGTAGTACGTTCATGGATCACATGCAAGTCTTCAAGACGAGTAGCAAACGCTTCCATCAGAATGTCTAATTCTTCACCAATCACCGTGCGAGAGAAGAGATTCGATCCAGGTGTCCCTCGTGCGACTATGTGGAGTTGCACATCAGATCTCCTGTTCCCATACGTCAGAGACACGAACTGTGGGATATCCTCATTGAACGTCTCCACGAGCACAAGTATGCCGGAGATGTCGTCGGGCTTGCGTATCCACCCAGAGACAACCACAAGCTTCCCAAAGCTATTAACCAGACTATCTATCGCATCATCATCACGGCAAACAATCGGGAGGTCCGTGATCCAAAACCAGATCGCTTGTTTGCGTGAGCAGGGTTCACCCTCCATCAAGGAAGAGAGCTTAATGATGGAGCCTCTAAACTCAAAGGATGTTACTCCTTGGGCCTTGCGAGCATCCTCCTTGCTGTCAAAGAAAGCCACCGCTTTTCTCTTAGAGAAACGATACAAGTCAGAAGCAAGGGGCCACCTCAGTCTAAGCTCTGGATAAAGTTCCTCCCATGAAGTACGCGACGGCCACGCAATCTCCACGGCTCTTTCAAGCGCTTTAGCTTTGCTTTTCCTCTCCTCTGTGTCTGGACCCAAATCAACAACTATACGTTTGGGGGTGTGCGTCAGTCCGACGCGGGCAGGAACCGACGGTCTCATCACCGGGAACTCAGAGAGGGAGCGGATGTCAGGCGGAGGGGCACTCGGCCTGGCCTTGCATCTCCTCGCGACGTGACCCGGTGCATGGCACTTGTAACAGACAATCGCCTTACGACATTGGAACTGCCAGTGACCTTTGGTAAGACATCTGTAACAAGTATCCTTCGGAACATCTACCATCCAAGGCTTGCGCGGCGAGGACCCGTCCAGTTGGCTCTTCGAAGGCTGCTGGGCTTCTCCTTGTGCGTGAAGGATAGGGTTCGACTCCGCCATCAAAGGAACCGCGGGACTTGCAGCAGGGACAGCCGGGGTCACAACAGGCGATGACGGGGTAGTTTCCTGATTGGGAGCAGCGGTCTGCGTATCCTTATCTTCAACGTGGGCGGCGTTCGTCAGTTGCACCTCAGGGTTAACCCGATCGGCGACGGGATCAAGCAGACCTTGATGATCATCTCTGTCAACCGGACTATGCGTCGGGGATCCCACCACCGTCCGCACATCTTGGATGATATCTTCAAGAGGAGTAGCAAGGGCCGCAAAACCTTGTCTCCTCTCTTGCACCGCCTGCTGGGCTCTCATGGCCTGTACAGCTTGCCTCGTAATCCTCCTAGATAACGGGGAGGGCAGCATGGTGAGCCGAGGGAGGTAATGTAGTTAAAATAGCCAATAATGTAGCTAAATAGCCATATTGGATTAGCATGCACCGAACATAGATGGACAACCTCTCTCCATGCTCTCTCTCTGCTAAATTGTAGCCCAGTGAATTATACTGCTTGATATTTCATATAACGATCATTACTGTCTGATCCTAACCTGGGCCCAATTTAGTTATGATTAATTGCTTTTATTGTCTTATCCTCTTTATATACCCATGCTAAACTTAGTGGATTTAATTCATATTTTTATTGGATTTTATCTTGCATGAGCAGGTCATTTTGGATCTCTTGGGCCCAATCTCCAAAGCCCATAGCTCTATTTGGGCTCTTTGGTTGTTTGGTCAAAACACAGTCAATGACTCCCTTCTCCTACAGATCACTGTTCGCTCCCTCAACCCTAGCCATGGACGCCCGCGATTCCTTATCCAGACCGCGATTTATAGGACATCCACCCGCGGTTCCATCTTCACAATCGCGACTTTCACCTACATCGTGCCCACGATCTTTATCGTGACCGTGACGCCATCACCACCTGCCCGCGATTCTTCCCCGCACCAACGATCTTTCCTAGCCATGACTGCGGTAATCTGCTAATGCAACCGTGATCAGCTCCCAGACTAAGCGCCCTCACCGCAGCGCTTCCAACCTCAAATCGCCATCACCTGCATCAATCACTGTGAAAATGATGCATGTGCTTCTGCAACATCGCGACCCCCTACTGGATCGTGAACGAGGATAGGCACCGCAGCCTCCCGACCTACCGCCAATGCATCCCTCTATTCTCCACTGCAGATGCATCATCTCTGTCCACCTCCAAGGCAACCCACCGCAAGTCCTCCATCACCGTCGACCATCCATCTGCAACTGCGGTCTGCTTCTTCCCGCTCTTCACCTTCTGCTCTTTTCCACCTCAAACAACAAACGAGACCGCCACATATCCAGAGCATCCTCACCTGCCTTCCACCTCCCTCCACCCTCGCATACCTCTGCTTCTCCAACGTTAATCACGACCTGGACCGGCCTGCACCTCAACCTCTCCGCTCACCACTTCCTCAACCTGCTCCCCTACCTGATGTCTCCAGCTAACAACCGCGCCCACGGCTTCACCTCTGTTTCACCACTGCGACCCCCAGGAGGGAAGACCATGACTTGCCCAAGGGGACCGCGGTCGCGGTGCCTCTGGACCGCGGTCATGATCTCACATGGTCTTGCCCGCGATTTCTTTCCTCCCAAACCGTGATCGCGGTTCTCAACAATCGCGACCGTGCATTTCACAATCGCGACCTGCTGGCTAAGTAAGAAAAAGATCGCGATCGTGCAAAAGATCGCGACCTGAAGGGCAAGTAATCGTGACCTGCTGCTCCTATAAACTGACATAGAAGACACGTGCAGTGCACATGCCACGACCAACACCCAGCCTATAAATAGATGGGTACCTCCAACCATTTGGAGATGGAATCCAGAGGACAGAAGGCTGCCGGACTCGAGCCAGAGCCTCGGGGGAGCATCCCAAGGTTCGAGAGGACCAAGGCAGATGGTCTACATGCTCCAGCAGTCACCAGCCTCCACTCTCTCTCCTCCGTCTCCATCTCAGATCTATTCTCTCTAAGGGTGGAAACTAAGGAGAGAGTAGATCTGTGTTACGTTTGCCCTCACCTTCAAGGAGAGAGAAGATCCGCATCACTGCCCTCCTCCACAACTGGTCTATGATCTCCATAGGTAGAAGTTGAGGAGAGAGAATATTAGTCTACAACAACATCCTCTCACATCCACTGGGCTGCTATTCGGAGCAGATCTAGAGAGTCAGAGAACCTAGGAGTCCAGAAGGATAAAGAGGAAGACCAAGGAACAAGATCCGGCCTGCATAGAGACCGAGGAGTGAGATCCACCTCTCCTCTACAGGCTATATCCCTTTCTTCTTCTCTTTCATTCTACTGCATTCCTTTGTTTCTTGTACAAACGATGTTCATCCGTCTTTGTTTGGTGCTAACCATGCTTGTCTGTGGCTAGTTAGCTCCTTCTTGGCTATGTAGCCCGATCTGGGCATGTATATGTACTTTTGCCTTAAAGCAAGTAGATTCATATCATATCTAGTATGTTGCATGTTCTATTTTCTCTTTCTAGTGATGATTGCTAGTTTGGTTGATCTCTTACTCGCTTGAACTACTGTTTCTGCCTGTATCGAGAGATCCGTTGTAGGAATAGCTAAAATATGATGGTTTGGATCCGAACGCGAGAGGAGGACGATCCAAGGTTTTCTGTTCCTAACATCCCGAAATATCCTAAGACCCGAAAGGGAACTTAGCATATTCCGAGGTGTTGATATGTCATTCCTCGAGAGAGATCGATGACATATCGCTGATGGTTTTAGTCATGCATCGCGAGAGTGAGTGGGACGACCCACATGACAGATGCCACTATGTGTACTAGATGCTTGCTTGGGCGTTTGAGGGTTGTGTATGGCTGAGAACAAGTGCATAGACTGTCCTATTTGTGGTTGCATATCCAGGAACTCTCTTTCTCAGATTAGTAGAACCACGAGCTCTGTTTTCTTTTCTTTTCTTTTCTTTGTTTTGTTTTAAATCGTGATAACCCTTTAGACTAGTTCTAGCATATATTTTCATCACATATTGTTTTGGCTTATCTGACTATAGAACAAGATCTGTGGCGTCCTAAACATCCACACGTCCTTGTGTTCGACCTCGTATATCTACTTTGACCCCATAATAAAAGTTGCAGGGGCCTAGAAGGTTTCAGGTTATAAATTTAAAAGCTTGATTCCTTCCCTTGAATCCACCTCCGTATTCTGGACGTGCGATTCATGCCGATCAACTTTTTGGCGCCATTGTCGGGGACGTGGTTTTCCATGTTTACACGCCTAGTAGATTTATGTTCTGTCACTATAAGTCTGTATATACATGCATAGTTTTCCCCTTGCTTTACACATACTTGTTCATATATACTAAATCACTTTTCTTTTTCTCATACCTTTTTCAGCCATGGATCTTGCTTCCGCAAGACAAGTCATCTTGTCCACCTGTCCTCCCAAGGTTTTCTGTAGTTCCGACTGTTGGCAAATAATTGAAGGTCGTGCTCTGCAACTAGTCGAGTTATAATCACCTCCACCATCGTCATATGTTGAATTTCCAACAAAGGAGACTACTAGTCAACCATCGAATCCTGTGCTATCATGGGATCAAGAACTAATTAAGGTAGTTGAATTAGCTGGAGAAAGTGTCAAGGCACTCACCTCCCTAGTTCCTCATCTCCAAGAAAACATTGATCCGCTCCAGCAATTATTAGACAAGCAGGAGCATCATCTCAAAGTACCCACTGAGGCTGCAGACTGCAGTAGAAGTCTACTTCAAACTGTTAAACAAGGATTCATCCTAAAGCATCAGTTTGATACAGCGAGTTCCCCTTATATGTGCATGGCAGAATTGACGGGTCTCGAAAGCATTGCTGCTCAAGTACAACAACTTTATGATAACTTCCAACACAAAGATGACTTCACCGAGTCACCGAATTTCACTTCACTTCTTCAGATTCGGCAGGGCCAACACGTCCGCCTATTCTACTCCGATTATGTGGCGGAACCCATCGGCAAGACACAGATGACACTGGTCCCAAAACTTAGGATTTGGGATCCCAGTGTCGGTATCGTGGGGCAACCAGCCCCTTTTCTCTTACCCACCCTCCCACCCTTTTATTACAATAAATTCTGCTTTTCATGTTTTTATTAGTTAGTTTCTTTCCTCTAACTGTTTTTATATCCTTGCACCCATGCATCATCTTTAGAACTTCAATAACTGCTGTTAAAATCATGCATTCCTGCCTCACTATCTCAAGTTTGACTCTTGCTTGAGGATGAGCAAAATTTTAAGCTTGGGGTGGTGGGCGTCGCCCTTCTTTCTCTTCACCCTTCTAGCATGCATGTTTATTTCCTGCATTTAGTTTTAAATTTTCAAAAATTTTCTACTTTTTAGCTTTGCAATTATGGCTATATGGTGCGAACATAATAGATAAATGCTTGACTTTATGCCTAGATGCACAGTTTTTATCTTAAAAATTGCTTGACCTTTTGCTTGACTCGCTCTTTGACTATTTCCTTGAGTTTGGTAATAAATCTAAGGTTATGTCTCTTTTTCATAGCTTAAAGCTAGATTCCCTTGATCTATGTTGTGAATGGTGAACTCATGGTAAAGGATTGTTGGAATGAGCTAAAACACAATCAAAGAATCCTAGCTGTGGATTTACAAGCTTGCCACTATTCTAAGGATTCTTGAATCATAATTACAACTTCTCACACAGGTATCAATGGATCAATGATGAGTTTTGAGCTATGATCAAGATGAAGTGTTTTTCCTTGATGGACTACGTGCCTTCTCACATTAGATTGAGTCAAAAAGATGAAAAATATAAAAATTTGCAAAAAGAGGCTTGGCCGCCCACAAAATCCTAAAATATCTATATAGTTCTCACCCAAGCCTACAAAAATAGAATGCAGAGGATAAAAGCCTGAGTGTGAACAATAAATGAGTGTTGTTTTCTCTTTTAGGAGAGTTGAGGATGGTGCCCAGCCGTTGTATGACTGAGCTAATGAACACGAGTATGTCGTGCCTGGTAGCATCACTCCAAAAGCTCATTAGAGAGTCATTAGGAACCCCTAGGTGACCTATGAGATCATCTCAGTAGTAGGGTTGGTTCGAGCGTAGTACGAGGAGTTCGTCTCACTGCTTTGGACCAACTGGTTCAAATTGCAGGGTCTGTTGCTCGCTACATGGACCAATCTGACACAGATCGAGATCCTCAGAGGTCATTAGAGTCTTTTTGCTTTGTTTCTTAAGGACATGAATAAGTGAGAGGCATTGTTCTTGATTGGTATGCATGGATTCATGGTGATGACTCATTGCTCATCACCTACGTGATCACCTATGTGAAAATTCTTTAATGTTTAATAATTATGATTCAAACCCTCATGAGTATCAACATGTTGTAGTGAATTTGCTTAATCTTGCTGGACACTCTTTGATCTTGCTTTGGCAGGACTGTGGTTGATTTGGTGGGGGTTTGTTCTAAAATGACATGGATCAAGAGTATTGATGCTTTAAACTATTGCCAAGCTTAATTTGGATGTTATCTTTTGTTCTTTGAGCACAGTCTTGCTTGAGGACAAGCACATTTTAAGCTTGGGGTAGTTGATAACACCCAAATCTGCACATATTGTCCATGCATTTCATCTATGGTTTCATGTCACTTTAGTATTAATTTGCCTAATAGTGCTCATGTTTTGTTACCTTTTATCTTCTCATAGGTAGTGTAGTTAAAATAGCCAATAATGTAGCTAAATAGCCATATTGGATTAGCATGCACTGAACATAGATGGACAACCTCTGTCCATGCTCTCTCTCTACTAAGTTGTAGCCCAGTGAATTATACTACCTGATATTTCATATAATGATCATTACTGTGTGATCCTAACCTGGGCCCAGTTTAGTTATGATTAATTGCTTTTATTGTCTTATCCACTTTATACACCCATGCTAAACTTAGTGGATTTAATTCATATTTTTATTGGATTTTATCTTGCATGAGAAGGTCATTTTGGAGCTCTTGGGCCCAATCTCCAAAGCCCATAGCTCTATTTGGGCTCTTTGGTTGCTTGGTCAAAACACGGTCAATGACTCCCTTCTCCTACAGATCACAGTTCACTCCCTCAACCCTAGCCACGGACGCCCACGGTTCCCTATCCAGACCGTGATTTACAGGACATCTGCTCGTGGTTCCATCTTCATGATCGCGACTTCCACCTACATCGCGCCTGTGATCTTTATCGCGACCGCAGCGCCATCACCACCTGCCCGTGATTCTTCCCCGTGCCTGCGATCTTTCCTAGCTGTGACCGCGACAATCTACTAATGCAACCATGACTGGCTCCCAGACTAAGCCCCCTCACCACAATGCTTCCAATCTCAACTCGCCATCACCTACAACAATCACCGCGACAATGAAGCCTGCACTTCTGCATCATCATGACCCCCTACTGGATCGCGATCGAGAACAGGCACCACAACCTCCTGACCTGCTGCCAATGCATCCCTCTGTTCTCCACTGCAGATGCATCATCTCTGTCCACCTCCAAGGCAACCCACCACAAGTCCTCCATCACCGTCGACCATCCATCTGCAACCGCGGTCTGCCTCTTCCCACTCTTCACCTTCTGCTCTTTTCCACCTCAAACAGCAAAAGACACCGCCACATCTCCAGAGCATCATCACCACCTTCCGCCTTCCTCCACCCTCGCATAACTCTACTTCTCCGACGTTAATTGTGACCTGGACCGGCCTGCACCTCAACCTCTCAGCTCGCCGCTTCCTCAACCTGCTCCTCTGCCTGAGGTCTCCATCTAACAACCATGCCCGTGGCTTCACCTCTGTTTCACCACTGTGACCCCTAGGAGAGAAGACCGTGACTTGCTCAAGGGGACCACGGTCGCGGTGCACCTGGACCGCGGTCGCGATCTCACATGGTCCTGCCCGCAATTTCTTTCCTCCCAAACCACGATTGCGGTTCTCAACAATCACGACCGTACATTTCACAACCGCGACATGCTGGCTAAGTAAGAAAAAGATCGCGATCGTGCAAAAGATTGCGACCTGAAGGGCAAGTAATTGCGACCTGCTGCTCCTATAAATCGACATAGAAGACACGTGCAGTGCACATGCCATGACCAACACCTAGCCTATAAATAGATGGGTACCCCAACCATTTGGGGATGGAATACAGAGGCCGGAAGGCTGCCAGACTCAAGCTAGAGCCTCCGGGGAGCATCCCAAGGTTCGAGAGGACCAAGGCAGCTAGTCTACATGCTCCAGCAGCCACCAACCTCCACTCTCTCTCTCCTTCATCTCCATCTCTGATCTATTCTCTCCAAGGGTGGAAACTAAGGAGAGAGTAGATCTGTGTTACGTTCACCCTCACCATCAAGGAGAGAGAAGATCCACATCACCACCCTCCTCCACTGTTGGTCTACAATCTCCATAGGTGGAAGCTGAGGAGAGAGAAGATTAGTCTACACTAGGGATGAGCATCGGGTCGGGTCGGCCCGATCCGACCTGTGACCCAGCCCACATAACCCGATCCAGACCCGAACCCGATTTATAATATGGGTGGGCCGGGCCTAAAATTTAAACCCATATTTTATTTGGGCTGGGTATGGGCGGAGGTAAACCCAGGCCCGAATACCCAGATTAGATTTTATGTACATTATAGATGTATACATCTATCTTTGTCTTGAAAGAAAAACATACATATTTCTTGATGCAATATGTAGTATATATCCAATCAATGGCAACATAGAAAATCTGTAATCAATCAACATAATTAGTGAATTGATACTAGTAAGATAATTATCATTGACATAGATAGACATACTTGATTTCATTGTTTTGATCTCACTCTGTCCACATGTAGGGGACAAATGATCTTTTGCTCAATGCATAGTAGATTATGCTCATTTTTTTTTCTCATATACCCACATGTAGGAGACAAATGATCTCTTACCCTTCCAAAACCCATTCCATTGTATATACATATAGGATGAGAAGCAAAAAGGCACAACATCATAGATTCCACTGATTTTTTAACATGTATGAGAAAATGATTTGTTGCTCTTTCAATATCCATTCATTGTTGTAGGGGATCATACAACTAAGGTGTACATATTTTGGCTACATTTATAACAAAATATATATATTGTTTTGAAGGTTGATCACAAAATACATATCATACTAGTTTAGTTTCCATGTTAGCAAGTTGGATCTAAAAAAATTTGGTATGTTCATTCGATGTTATATGGGCAAACCCGAATCCGGCCCGAAACCCAACATTCTTATATGGGCCAGGTATGGGCTGACATTTTTCATTTTTATCCGGGCCCGAACCAGGCCCGTGGCCCACTTTAAAATGTGGGTTTGGGTTTGGGATAGGCAAAACCCGGTATAACCCATCCCGATGCTCATCCCTAGTCTACACCAACATCCTCTCACATCCACTGGGCTGGTGTTCGGAGCAGATCTAGAGAGTGAGAGAACCTAGGAGTCCAGAAGGATGAAAAGGAAGACCAAGGAAAGAGATCCGGCCTGCACAGATACCGAGGAGCGAGAGCCACCTCCCCTCTACAGGCTATATCCCTTTCTTCTTCTCTTTCATTCTACTGCATTCCTTTGTTTCTTGTACAAAAGATGTTCATCCGTCTTTGTTCGGTGCTAACTATGCTTGTCTGTGGCTAGTTAGCTCCTTCTTGGCTATGTAGCCCGATCTGGGCATGTATATGTACTTTTGCCTTAAGCAAGTAGATTCATATCATATCTAGTATGTTGCATGTTCTATTTTCTCTTTCTAGTGATGATTGCTAGTTTGGTTGATCTCTTACTCGCTTGAACTACTGTTTCTGCCTGTATCGATAAATCCGTTGTAGGAATAGCTAAGAGATGATGGTTTGGATCCAAACCCGAGAGGAGGACTATCCAAGGTTTTCTATTCCTAACATACCGGAATATCCTTAGACCCGAAAGGGAACTTAGCATATTCCGAGGTGTTGATATGTCATTCCTCGAGAGAGGATCAATGACATATCACTGATGGTTTTAGTCACACGTCGTGAGAGCGAGTGGGATGACCCACATGTCAGATGCCACTGTGTGTACTAGATGATTGCTTGGGTGTTCGAGGGTTGTCTACACCTAAGAACGAGTGCATAGACTGTCCCGTTTGTGGTTGCATAGCCAGGAACTATCTTTCTCAGATTAGTAGAACCACGAGCTCTATTTTGTTTTGTTTTGTTTTCTTTGTTTTGTTTTAAATCGTGATAACCCGCTAGACTATTTCTAGCATATATTTTCATCGCATATCATTTTGGCTTATCTGACTATAGAAAAAGATCTGTGGCATCCTAAACGTCCCCACATCCCTGTGTTCGACCCCGTATATCTACTTCGACCCTGCAATAAAAGTTGCGGGGGCCTATAAGGTTTTGGTTTATACATTTAAAAGCTTGATTCCTTCCCTTGAATCCACCTCTGTATTCCGGACGTGTGATTGAGGATGATCAGTCTTCTGCCTTCACCAAGGGATTACCAACTCTAGCTCCAAGTCTTTAGCCTTGATGTTCACCAAGGGATGCCTTCCCTTGTTCTTCTTCACATCTCTTAGCTAAGAGAATGAACCTTCATCTTCATGATTGAAATGAGAGATAGGGAGGTGGTGGAAGTGAGAGCCTCACAAGATATACATGTAGGACTAGCTCTCTTACAAATTTCCTACTCACTCTAATGAATGTAGCAAGTGATTAAGCTTAGAGAGAGAGAGGAGGCTGTAGGAAGCACTCAACTATAGAATAGGAACCTCACATAGAGTTTTGCAATGAATGCTCAACCTTGGAATGAAGCCCAAGGGGTCCTATTTATAGTTGGGGATGCCTCTTTGCCTTTGGGAACACTTGAGAATGAAAACTAGCTATTTTTTGGCTTGCAACAGATATATTTTCACTTGTTGCAACTCCACAACGGCTAGAACCATTTTTCTGCACTTTTCCATATAGTGCAATCGGTCGAGTTTCTAAAAGGGTAACTCGACCGATAGAGTGAAAGACAAAGCCGATATTCAGACCATCGGTCGAGTTTGTCCTGGGGAAACTCGACCGACCAATAAAAATCGAATTGGTCTGGTACTCCATCGGTCGAGTTCTATGAAGTGTAAACTTGACCGATCAAAAGTAATTTTTAAGATCCAATCAGGATCGGTCGAGTTTGCAACTCACAGAACTCGACCGATGAACAACCTGATATGTATTATGGAAAATGGCTTTTGAGTGCTTAAACATTCGATCTAAGTGTTCCTGATTTTTTATAGGCTTAATTACAAGTCATACAATCATTACAAGTGATTTACAACATGATTCTAATGGATTTACATCAAATTACAAAAACATGCACTTGTATTGACTTTGACTTGTCTTTTCTCCAATTTGATATGCGCAAGTTAGGGCATTTGGTGTGTGTCTATACCTAATCTAAAATCACTCAAGTAGAGACATTAGACACCAATATGTGGAATGGTTAGTTATCATCAAAACACGGGTTTAGTCAATTTAGACGTGAGTCAACATTGACCCAATTGACCTTGAGTCAACATTCTCCCCTTTTTGAAGATGACAAACCATTCCATAAATGTTTTGAAAGCTTTTAAGTAAAATCATACCTTTAGAGAAACCTAGGGGTTTCAATAGGACTGAGCTCATATGCTCCCCCTTAATTAATGCGCATGGAGTTCTCATACTCCCCCTCAATTGATGTTATTTCTCCTACATGGTTAGCTTTCATAACATTTATAGAATACTATGTCTTCTACTCATATATGTTCTACACATATATGTCTTCTCCCATTTTAACTTCTCCCCCTTACATGGACATACTTCTCCTCTTCATGTAAGACATGCCTTCTCCCCGTTTTGTCAAAAGAAGACATACCTTTCTCCCCCTTTGTCATTTCAAAAAGTGGGGGTATGAAGAAAATAAGAAACACCATTTGTTAAGAGAAAGGAGATAACAAATTTTTATATAAGGAGAGTAGAAGAGTACAAATATGGGCTTGTTCAAGCATAGAAAGAAAAGCAAGTTAAAGCATGCACTTGAACAACCCAAAATGCAAGATAAGGTGCTGCAGAATAACAATAAATCACAATTTTGACCCTCAATATGACAGAATTTGCCCAAAAAGTATCAGGCTCATGGCAAAGCATGAGCCTTGCTCAGAAGGTCATTTCTGCATAAAAAACACCACTCTTGCAGAAAAAACTGAAACTGGAGCAAATCTGCATAGAATCCAAACATACTCCAATTTCTACATATAATGTAGATCTATGTACCCTGCATCACAATGTTATGCAAGAAACTCAAGATAGTGGATATGCAATTCAAGGAACAATCTTGAGCAAGTATGAGACAAGATACAAGCATAGCATATAGATGAGCAAAGATGCCAATTTTAAACAAGGCTAGAACTACATGTATATGAACTACTAGTAGATGTTATCACAAGTTAGGTCTACTATTAGGATCTAGATCATAGCAAGAGATACCAAAAGATACACAATATAAAGCAAGCTATGAGTAGATGTAGAGATATATCCAAACAAAGAAATATGCAATTTTGGAAGCATGCAAGGATATAACTCACTAACAAATATGCACCATTACCAAAAGATGATTACCACTAAGAACCTCAAGGTTGTATAAAAAAAAGATATACACCTAGATAGATGTAGAAAGTTAGAGTACAACGGAAGCAATTTTAGACACAACCAAGAGATCCAAAGAGATCATCATAAAGACATGCGAAACAACTTAAAAAAAGTTATTGCAAGATATAGATATACCAATTTAGAGCAATTCGAGAGATAGAGTTGTAAGCAAGATAGGAAATTTAGAACATGTCAATATGCATATATAAAGGTACCAAAGGAGTGCCAAAGAATAGGGCTATTGGTTTAGAAAATCTAGTTGAGAGTGAAATTCTCATTCAATAAGCCAAAAGTATATTTTGTGCACAGTGTTATTTGGTCGAGTTCTGTGTATTGACAACTCGACCGATGATAGCTGTTGGCAACACCCATAGGTGCCTATCGGTCAAGTTTGAAATAGGGCAAACTCGTCCGACATAGCAGCTGTCAAAACCACATATATTTGGTAAAAACATATTTAAAAGCATGCTAAATATACAAACCATATCCAAACATGTCAAAGCAATTTAGTACATGTTATAAGCAAGAGAAACATTACCTTTGTGTTTACCATTTCTTTTTCCACTTCTTGTCACCCTCTACACATCTCACCTTTCTTCTTTCATGTGGATTGAGAAGTCAATTTGCAATTCAATAGCTCAAGTCAATTCATTTGCAAGTACCTACAAGAAGAAAGATGAAATGGTCCCCAATCATATTTTTGGGTCCGGAGGGGTTAGTTTAGAAACCCAAGTCCCATTTCTCTTGGGTGCTTTCCTAAAAGGACAACAAGTAGAATAATGACCAATTTCATTACAAAAGGACAACAAGTAGAATAATGACCAAACGGTCTTGAGACCGTTTGGTCCAAACCTTCTCAAAACCGCAAGGACCAATTATGGTCTCAACCCATCAAATTGAATTAGGGTTTCCATTGTTGATCCCCTTAACGATTAAGTACATGTAATCCATCATCAATTAGACCTATCAACATCATTCAATTGAGTTAATTAGGTCAACCTTTAACTGAATTGACCCTCAATTGGTCATCAATTAGGGCTTGAATCAATTGAATTAGGGTTTGGAATCGATGACCCTTCAACATAATTCAATGTGAGTCTGATTGATTTGAAACCATTGAACCATCATCCAATTGGTCATGACCTGACCCCAAACGGTCTTGGGATCATTTGGAAGTCCTCCAAACGGTCTTGAGACCGTTTCCTCAAGTCAACACCAAAAACTAAATCAACCAATTAGGGTTTGGCTCATTAGATTGATCACTAGGTCAACAATTGAATGTACTTCAACCTAATACCTTTAGATCTTCAATTGGTCAACCATGCTTAACCCTAGACCTCCAAACGGTCTTGGGTGATCACCAAACGGTCTTGAGACCATTTGGGTGATCCCCAAATGGTTTTGAAACCGTTTGGGTCACTCAACCCAAACCTCAACCTAATTCAATTATCAAATCAACAATTAACCCGATTTAGGGTATGATGATTGTTAGACCTTTAATTGGTGAACTACTTGGAGTTAATTGATAATTATTGATAGGTTATTAGTCTACATTATTCCCAACAGACCTCCAAATGGTCAACGCTTGGTCAACACCACCAAATAGTCTTGGACCGTTTGCTTCTATGCAGTTTGGGTGAAACCGTTTGCAATCAAATGGTTTGAAACCGTTTGCTCCCAAACGGTTTGGGAAACCGTTTGAGCACAAAGGCAAACCATTTGGTAAAGTGATTTTATTTGGATAATCATCAAAGTTAATGTCATCATCTTCTTCCTACAAGCAACCAAGAACCGTTGCTGTTCTTCACAGAAGTTATAGCAATTAACAAAAAGAATACCAAAGAAGAAAAATAGCCAACGATTGTTAGAGAGATGGATGCATTAGCAATGCTTAAGGGTTAGAGTTATAAAACCCGCCTCTAGAACTGATCCAGAGCTCCAAGATCCGCAGCTGTAATGGTGGATTTAGCTCCAGCAGTTGTCCAAGGTTTGTTCTTCAATCTTTGGATGAACAAGGTGGCTAGAAAAGGAAATCGTGTGAAGAAAACCATGAATCCAACCTTGTTTTATGGTTTCCATCATGAATTCGAGGTAGATGATGATAAAAACTTACCAAGCTAGTTTGGTCATCCTTCCTATGGTCCAGAGCTCTCCCTTGGTCAGCCAAAGCAAGTTTGGGAAGAAAATAAACTAAGGAAACAATCCTTGGGTGTTGTTGGAAAAGGATACTTATATATGTATATGGATTTTCAAGGAAAATGGAAAGAAGATGATTATTTCCTTTTATTCCAACTATTTTCCACCAAATCTTCCTCCATTCTTTGGGTACATGGACACCATATAAAACCTTGCAAGAATTCTCCATTATCCAAGGTTTAAAGGAAAAGGAACTAAACATCTTAAAGAGTTATGTGTTAATATCCATCATTTAGTGGATATTGCTTTATATTATATTATTAGTGTGAGTAGCTTCCACTCAAACAAGATATTTTTGGTGCCCAAGCATGGAACAAGCTTGTCAAAACTATTGCAAACACATCCTCCAACTTTTGGTTGAAGGGCTCCATAATTAATATATTTCCCTTTTACATTAAGTTATATTAAAGAGCCATTTGTGCTTAAACCGTGTTTATTTTAATGTCATGATTCTCTCTCCTCCATGATAATTCACATGAGGCACCCTTCTCATTTTCTTTGCTCTACTTGATGCCAAGAAACATGAGAGACCCTCTAGAGGTGATATCTTGCATATTGAACCCTAGGTTTTGGGTAATTTGCACATTACACCAAAACTAGGTTTTAATACACAAGGATTGCTTTACAAGCTATATCTTGATGTCCAAGCTTGTGGAATCCATAACTCCACATCATATACATTCTTATGATGTCTCAGCATCAGAGGAACATCTTATCATATACAAATTGCAAGTTAACCCCTCAACTTGGGTAATTTACACTTTAGTCAAAAAGTAACAAAACCATGTTTCAACATTATTCAGAAAGGACTGAAATTGAAATATAAGTTCCTCAAAAGAACTAATTACATTCCAAAAGATAAGGGCAAGTATCTAATCAACTTTATTAGGCAAAATACCTGGGGTTAATACATAACCCAGGCCAGGGATGTTATATGAAGCCTTTTTCTCCAATAGAGGAAATTGATCCCATCAAAGATTGGAAGGGTGATCAAATATCTCCCTCCTTGGTAGTCACCCATCTTGTCCTACTTGTTGAAGTATGCTTGGAGAAGCCCGCTCTGATACCAATTGTTGGATCCTAGATGGGTGATTAGATTCTCTAGAGGGGGGGTGAATAGAGCTGAATGCACTTAAACAAAATTCATTAGACCTTCAAGATATATGATAAGATAAGGTTGCTAAATAGGTAATTTGAGTGAAAATAAAACATGCATAGCAAGGATGAGAGAGATTGAGCAAAGACAAGTAGATAAGCTATTTAGAGTGGTTCCACACTTCAAACTAGAAGTATGCCAGTCAACTTACCTAGAGAGGTCAACCTCTAGGATTTCCTAACCATTGCATTCTTATATTCATTCATAAGACTTACAATACATGACCAAACAAAGGAATTACCTATCCAATACAAAGAGTCTTCTACCTTATGAAGGACTTACCCACTTTGCAAGAGTCTCCCACCTTCGTCCAAGGATTTACCTACTCTTGCACAAGTCTTCAGCCTTCAAGAAATTACCCACTCTTCTTGGATCTTCCGCCTTTGACTTCACCTTCACTCGGAGAAGCTTCCACCAAGGACTTACCCACTTGAGCAAGGAGTCTTTGATAACACCCAAATTTGCACATATTGTCCATGCATTTCATCTATGGTTTCATGTCACTTTAGTCTTAATTTGCCCAATAGTGCTCATGTTTTGTTACCTTTTATCTTCTCATAGGTAGTGTAGTTAAAATAGCCAATAATGTAGCTAAATAGCCATATTGGATTAGCATGCACCAAACATAGATGGACATCTCTCTCCATGCTCTCTCTCTGCTAAATTGTAGCCCAGTGAATTATACTGCCTGATATTTCATATAACGATCATTACTGTCTGATCCTAACCTGGGCCCAGTTTAGTTATGATTAATTGCTTTTATTGTCTTATCCTCTTTATACACCCATGCTAAACTTAGTGGATTTAATTCATATTTTATTGGATTTTATCTTGCATGAGCAGGTCATTTTGGAGCTCTTAGGCCCAATCTCCAAAGCCCATAGCTCTATTTGGGCTCTTTGGTTGCTTGGTCAAAACACAGTCAATGACTCCCTTCTCCTACAGATCACTGTTTGCTCCCTCAACCCTAGCCACAGACGCCCACGGTTCCCTATCCAAACCATGATTTACAGGACATTCGCCCACGGTTCCATCTTCATGATTGTGACTTCCACCTACATCGCGCCTGCAATCTTTATCGCGACCGCAACACCATCACCACCTGCCCGTGATTCTTCCCCGCACCTGCGATCTTTCCTAGCTGTGACCGCGACAATCTGCTAATGCAACCGCGACTGGCTCCCAAACTAAGCCCCCTCACCACAAGGCTTCCAATCTCAACTCGCCATCACCTACAACAATCACCGCGATAATGAAGCCTGCACTTCTGCATCATCGCGACCCCCTACTGGATCGCGATCGAGGACAGGCACCGCAACCTCCTGACCTACTGCCAATGCATCCCTCTGTTCTCCACTACAGATGCATCATCTCTGTCCACCTCCAAGGCAACCCACCGCAAGTCCTCCATCACCGTCGACCATCCATCTGCAACCGCGGTCTGCCTCTTCCCACTCTTCACCTTCTGCTCTTTTCCACCTCAAATAGCAAACGACACCGCCACATCTCCAGAGAATCATCACCCGCCTTCTGCCTTCCTCCACCCTCGCAGAACTCTACTTCTCCAACGTTAATTGCGACCTGGACCGGCCTGCACCTCAACCTCTCCGCTCGCCGCTTCCTCAACCTGCTCCTCTACATGAGGTCTCCAGCTAACAACCACGCCCGCAGCTTCACCTATGTTTCACCACTGTGACCCCTAGGAGAGAAGACCGAGACTTGCTCAAGGGGACCACGGTCGCGGTGCCCCTGGACCGCGGTCGTGATCTCACATGGTCCTGCCCGCGATTTCTTTCCTCCCAAACCACGATTGCGGTTCTCAACAATCGCGACCGTTCATTTCACAACCGCGACATGCTGGCTAAGTAAGAAAAAGATCGCGATCGTGCGAAAGATCGTGACCTGAAGGGCAAGTAATCACAACCGTTCATTTCACAACCGCGACATGCTGGCTAAGTAAGAAAAAGATCATGATCGTGCAAAAGATCGCGACCTGAAGGGCAAGTAATCATGACCTGCTGCTCCTATAAATCAACATAGAAGACATGTGCAGTGCACATGCCATGACCAACACCCAGCCTACAAATAGATGGGTACCCCTAACCATTTGGGGATGGAATCCAGAGGCTGGAAGGTTGCCAGACTCGAGCTAGAGCCTCCGGGGAGTATCCCAAGGTTCGAGAGGACCAAGGCAGCCAGTCTATGTGCTCAAGCAGCCACCAACATCCACTCTCTCTCTCCTTCATCTCCATCTCTGATCTATTCTCTCCAAGGGTGGAAACTAAGGAGAGAGTAGATCTGTGTTACGTTCATCCTCACCATCAAGGAGAGAGAAGATCCACATCACCGCCCTCCTCCACTGCTGGTCTACAATCTCCATAGGTGGAAGCTGAGGAGAGAGAAGATTAGTCTACACCAACATCCTCTCACATCCACTGGGCTGCTGTTAGGAGCAGATCTAGAGAGTGAGAGAACCTAGGAGTCCAGAAGGATGAAAAGGAAGACCAAGGAACGAGATCCGGCCTACAAAGAGACCGAGGAGTGAGAGCCACATCTCCTCTATGGGCTATATCCCTTTCTTCTTCTCTTTCATTCTACTGCATTCCTTTGTTTCTTGTACAAATGATGTTCATCCGTGTTTGTTCGGTGCTAACTATGCTTGTCTGTGGCTAGTTAGCTCCTTCTTGGCTATGTAGCCCGATCTGGGCATGTATATGTACTTTTTCCTTAAGCAAGTAGATTCATATCATATCTAGTATGTTGCTTGTTCTATTTTCTCTTTCTAGTGATGATTGCTAGTTTGGTTGATCTCTTACTCGCTTGAACTACTGTTTCTGCCTATATCGATAGATCCGTTGTAGAAATAGCTAAGAGACGATGGTTTGGATCCAAACCCGAGAGGAGGACGATCCAAGGTTTTCTATTCCTAACATCCCGGAATATCCTAAGACCCGAAAGGGAACTTAGCATATTCCGAGGTGTTGATATGTTATTCCTCGAGAGAGGATCAATGACATATCGCTGATGGTTTTAGTCACGCGTCGCGAGAGTGAGTGGGATGACCCACATGTCAGATGCCACTGTGCGTACTAGATGATTGCTTGGGTGTTCGAGGGTTGTCTACGCCTGAGAACGAGTGCATAGTCTGTCCCATTTGTGGTTGCATAGCCAGTAACTCTCTTTCTCAGATTAGTAGAACCACGAGATCTATTTTGTTTTGTTTTGTTTTCTTTGTTTTGTTTTAAATCGTGATAACCCACTAGACTAGTTCTAGCATATATTTTCCTCGCATATCATTTTGGCTTATCTGACTATAGAAAAAGATATGTGGCATCCTAAACATCCCCACATCCCTGTGTTCGACCCTGTATATCTACTTCGACCCCGTAATAAAAGTTGCGGGGGCCTAGAAGGTTTTGGGTTATAAATTTAAAAGCTTGATTCCTTCCCTTGAATCCACCTCCGCATTCTGGACGTGTGATTCAGGATGATCAGTCTTATGCCTTCACCAAGGGCTTACCAACTCTAGCTCCAAGTCTTTAGCCTTGATCTTCACCAAGGGATGCCTTCCCTTGTTCTTCTTCACATCTCTTAGCTAAGAGAATGAACCTTCATCTTCATGATTGAAATGAGAGATAGGGAGGTGGTGGAAGTGAGAGCCTCACAAGATATACATGTAGGACTAGCTCTCTTACAGATTTCCTACTCACTCTAATGAATGTAGCAAGTGATTAAGCTTAGAGATAGAAGAGGCTGTAGGAAGCATTCAACTATAGAATAGGAACCTCACATAGAGTTTTGCAATGAATGCTCAACCTTGGAATGAAGCCCAAGGGGTCCTATTTATTGTTGGGGATGCCTCTTAGCCTTTGGGAACACTTGAGAATGAAAACTAGCTCTTTTGTATCTTACAACAGATATATTTTCACTTCTTGCAACTCCACAACGGCTAGAACCACTTTTCTGCACTTTTCCGTATAGTGCAATCGGTCGAGTTTCTATAAGGGTAACTGATGCGATGATTTTGAGTCGCATTTATAGACTTGTTTGATTTGTGTTTTATGCATTTATTAGTCATTTTCATGGTTAATGTTGCATAATTCATTTATTTTGGTCTATGCTACTTCTTTATGTCAAATTCCCTTTATTTAAGCATTTTGAGTATTAATTATCAAAAGGATATATTATGTGTGAACTTATGTGGTTTCGTGTGTTAATTTCAGGAAAAACAAGTATCTGCTACCGTCGATACCATCGACGGTGGTCGATACTATCGACACAACCACAGGCGCACAGCCGCAAGGACCAGGAGAAAGTCGATACTATCGACAGGGATGTCGATGGTATCGAGATACCATCAGGTTGTTGGCAAAAAGTGAGTCAATGCTATCGACCCATATGTCGATACCATCGACTAGTGGAGCTACAACGATGGTAAAAGGACAAAAGCGACGCCTAAAGAGTCGATACCATTGACCCTCGTCGATGGTATCGAGCTAGCATCAGTCGCGATAAAGAAAAGAAAAGAAGACCAGCCGATACAGTGTAGGGTCGATACTATCGACTCACGTCAATGGTATCGACGCCGTCAGATATGAGTTTGTTTCAGATTGATCTTAATCGGAGGGCTGTGATTAATTGGCAACCTAATTCGGGAAATATACCTAATGACGGTGCCCAAGAGGGAATCATCACGTCAATTAGCTGCTGCACACATCCTGGAGAGCAAGGAGAGAAGAACGGAGCACGAGAGCACGCCCCAGCCGATCCGGACGCTGAAGAAGATGATTTCCACCACCGAAAGGCAGGAGAACGCATATTCCACGCCAAGGATCGCTTGGATCTTCTCCGTTCAGGGGTTTCACCACTCAATCACGTTTTTCTCATGTTTCTCCTTTTCTCTACCATGTTTTGCTTTGAGATGAACATGCCGGGCTAATCCCCTTTGTCTTTAGGACCGGGAGTAGCCCGAAAATTCATTGTATGACGATTCCATAATAGTAATTCATATCTTATCTCTTAAATCCGTGGTATAATTTCATTTTCTCCAATATATTGTTATGCTTGATCACCATAATAAGAATCTAATACCCTTAATTGCTTTGAAAGAAGAATTAATGGTTGAAAAGAGACAGCATTTACATTAATTGACAAATCCCTTGAACAAGGTGGTGTAAGATTATTGGTGGATACCGAGAGGTCATTTTTAATGCACCTAGTTTAGGATATAGGTTACTACGACGGTGGAACCGACCTAGACATAGGTAGTGAATTGTACCATGACAGTGGGCAATTTTGATTTCAGGCCACTACCCGGATAGAGAGATAAAATTGAGTAACTATATAGAATTTAATACAATGAAAACCCGCGGTGAAACCGCAATCCTAATGATCTTCTTTTGAATTGATTAAACCAACATTTAATCGATTGCTTTCTTTGCTTTATTTTTATTTTTCTTTTACTTTTAACAACAATTCTCAACTTTTTAATCGGATTAGCTGATCGCAAGTAGTTAGTAAGAGTCTCTGACAATTTCATGTATCCTTGAGTTCGACTCGGGCCTCACAAAGGCCTATATTACTTCGACGCGTTCACTTGCGTTTCTGCGCACGGTAAAATTGCGTCAAGTTTTTGGCGCCGTTGCCGGGGATACGACGAATTGTCGGCACTACGAGTGCTACAAGCAGCCACTCTAGGCCACATTTTTTTTGTTTTTCAAAAATTCATAATCTATCTTCTAAATATTTGCAATCGTCAAGCACTGTACTAAATTTAATTTTTCTATTTGCAGGTACTGTGCATGGTGCAGACGCGTAGTACAGATTACACGAGGCAAGCACCAGAGGTTCCGCTGCCAGGATCGGAAGATGAGGACGAGTATAATCAAGATCAACTGGAGGATATAGCTTCTGAACCTGAACAAGAAGAGATGGACGAGCCACAGACAATATGGGAGAAGATCAAGGCTTCTTCCTCATCCGCTTCCAAGGGGCCGATCAAGAAGCAAGCAATGAATATTCCGACATACAAGATTGATCCGGCTTTAATCAACTTGGTGAAGTCGAATGCTTTCCATGGGCTCAAAAATGAAGACCCCATCGCGCACATAAGTCAATTTGTGGAGAATTGTGATATGATAAAAATCGACAGATTTCCACAAGATGTGCTCTACTTAAAGCTCTTCTCGAGTTCTCTAGCGGGAAATGCGCGCGAATGGCTACACAACTTGGACGATGAATACGTGGAGTCATGGGACCACATGGTGGAGGTTTTCTTCGAGAGGTTCTTTCCGCCCGAGAAGACCAATGACATGATAAGAAAGATCCATAACTTCACCCAACAAGCAGGAGAGACTTATTCTGAGACCTGGGAAAGGTTTCAGATCATGCTCAGGCGATGCCCACATCACGGGCTTGATAAGGAGACACAAGTCAAGATCTTCTATTTTGCTCTCTCTGAGCATGATAGAAGCAACCTTGATTCAGCCGGTTCTGGATTCTTCTTGAATAACACGGGCACTAGATGTTGGGAAATCTTAAAGAACATGGCTAAGAAACAATCATGGGGTGAAAGAGGCACCGTGGAATAGGTTTGAGTGGCAGGTGAATCTAAAGCAATAAAGGAGCTGAATGAGAAGATGGATCTTCTCGCAAAGAAACTGCTCGCAAAGGAGGATACTGAGTCCGAGGATGAGGCTCAAGTTAAATTCATGAGGCAGCAACAAGGCTACAGGAATAACGACTATTCTTGGAGGAAAGACAAGAAGTTCTCCTGGAAGGATCCAAATAACTTTTTGCAGGATCCGGATGCTAAACCCCAGCCAGTAGAGGAGGATAAGAGCACAGAGTTGCTCAATTAAGTGATAAAGCAAAATCAAGAACTCATGACTACTTTCGGCCAACAAATAAAGCAACAAGGGGAGTTTATGAACCAATTTGGGCAGACACTGTAGAGCCATGGGGCTCAAATGAGGACAATAGAGACATCCATGGCACAAATGGCGGAAGAGATAGCCAGTTTGAAGAAGCCGGCGCATCCAGGTTTTCTAGGTAATACTAATGTTCCAGGAGGAAACCAGCAGGCAAAGGCCATCTTGCTAAGAAGTGGCAAGAAATTGTTAAATCCTGGGGCTGATGAGGCAAGTAAACCCCACGCGGAAAATGAAGGTGAGGCAAATGAGGAGTTGTCCGTACTGGTCACTGACCCAGTTGATGACACAGCAGTGGGTGCTACTGAAGATCCTATTATAGAGGAGGAGGAGCCTCAGAAAAGGACACCCTATGTGCCACCGCATCAAAGGGCACAGGCTGTCCCGGTCCCTTATCCGAACAGCGCTAAGGCAAGGAAGGTAGATGCCCAATTCAAAAAGTTTTTAGACAGTTTTAGAAAGCTTTCAGTCAATATCCCTCTATTGGAAGCTATTGAGCAAATCCCTTCTTACGGGAAATTTCTGAAAGACATCATCACCAAAAAGAGAAAAATTCCGGATAAAGAGGTTGTTGTGCTTAAGGAGCAGGTGAGTGCCTTCATCATGGGCACATTGCCACCAAAGAGGCAAGATCCAGGCTGTTTTAACATCTCTTGTTACATCGGGAAAGTCAAATTTGGTGAAGCACTATGTGACTCGGGGGTGAGCATTAATTTGATGCCCCTTTCTACATTCAAAAAGCTGGGATTAAAAGAGTCACGGCCAAACAACACGACTATCCAATTGGTGGACAATTCAGTGGTAAAGCCATATGGGATTTGTGAAGACGTCCTAGTGAAAGTGGATCGATTTGTATTTCCAGCAGATTTTGTCGTCATGGAAATGCAAGATGAACAAGGCAATGAGCTATTACTCGGACGACCATTCCAAGCTACAGCTGACATGATACTTGAGATGGGGAGAGGTCGTTTGACCTTAGGTATAGCCGATGACCGATTTGAGATGGTCATGCCTTCCAGCATCACTTCACCTAAATCCAAGGAGCAATGCCACATGGTAAAACATTTTGATAACAATATCTCACTTTGTCTAGGGAAGCCATTTCTAGATATGGCTCATGTAATGACCAAGGTGGACAAAGGGACTTTGGCTGTAGACATCATGGAGCAGACCAAAGTGGTATCCCTTTGTAAGGCTGTGGGGTTCCCGAATGATGAGGATGAGGACATTCCTCCCTCTACGGAAGATGATGCTATAGCGAATTCAGTTTTTGATACATATCCAGAACTACCACTTGAGGCTTGTTTAGTCAATATCACTCATGATTGGATGAGAAGCAAATCACTCAAGGAGTGCGCCAAGATGCTTCAGATTTTGCCATGCTTCTATGCGAGGTATTATGAAGATTTAGGTGAACTTCCCCCACCGCTTCAATCATCCTTAATCAGCCCACCAGATTTGGAGTTAAAGCCACTGCCACCACACCTCAAGTACGCCTTTCTAGCTGAGGAAGACAAGTTACCTGTCATCATTTCTGCATATCTGAGTGCGGAAGAGGAGGACCAGTTGTTGATAGTGTTGAAGAACCACCGGGGAGCATTTGGGTGGTCTGTTGCAGATATCAAGGGGATTTCCCACACCTTGTGTCAGCATAAGATTCGGCTCGAGGAGGGAGCCAAGCCGGTGATTCAACCGCAACGTCGACTGAATCCGAGCATGATGGAGGTTGTGAAGAAAGAGGTGATCAAGCTTCTCTCCGCAGGTATCATCTATGCGATTTCAGACTCGACATGGGTGAGTCCCACACAGGTAGTCCCTAAAAAGGGGGGAATAGCTGTTACTCAATATATTTTAAATGAACCTGTCACCACCCGCTTGGTAACCGGGTGGTGAGTTTGTATAGATTACCGACATCTGAATGCCGCTATGCTAAAGGATCATTTTCCTCTTCCGTTTATTGATAAAATTCTAGAGCGCTTAGCCGGCCGATCACACTTTTGTTTTCTGGACGGGTATTCGGGGTACAATCAGATTTCGATTGATCCTAAGGACCAAGAGAAATCTACTTTCACTTTTCCCTATGGAACTTTTGCGTATCGCCGCATGCCCTTTGGATTATGCAATGCACCAATGACTTTTCAGCGTTGTATGCTCGCCATTTTTTCTGATATGGTAAAACGCTGTCTAGAGGTCTTTATGGATGATTTTTTCGGTTTATGGTGCTTCTTTTGATGAATGCCTTTATAATCTGGATAAGGTGTTGCAAAGATGTGAGGACACACATTTGGTCCTCAACTGGGAGAAATGTCATATGATGGTGAGTGAAGGGATAGTGCTAGGACATAAGGTGTCCAGCAAAGGTTTGGAGGTAGATCCGGTAAAAATTGAAGTAATTTCTAAATTACCCCCACCAAATTCGGTAAAAGGGGTAAGAAGCTTCTTAGGCCACGCCGGATTTTATCGTCGGTTCATAAAATATTTTTCAAAAATCACCAAACCTCTATCCGAGCTTCTCGAAAAGGATGCCGTTTTTTATTTCAATGACAAATGTTTACACGCGTTCAACGTGCTGAAGGAGAAATTGATTTCTGCATCGGTTGTTCAAACACCGGATTGGACTAGGCCGTTTGAACTCATGTGTGATGCATCTGATTTCGCTGTAGGAGCAGTGTTGGGACAGCGGGTGGACAATAAACCCACCGTGATTTTTTATGCCTCTAAGACTTTGAATGATGCCCAACTAAATTACACGACTACTGAAAAAGAATTGCTTGCTGTTGTTTTCGCTTTTGAAAAATTTCGGCAGTATTTAGTTGGATCGAAAGTTGTAGTTTGGACTGACCACGCCGCTATTAAGTATTTGATGGAGAAAAAAGATGCCAAACCTAGATTGATTAGGTGGATCTTGCTCTTACAAGAATTTGATATCGAAATCAAAGACAAGGTGGGGATTGAAAATGTTGTAGCAGATCATTTGTCTAGGTTAGAGAGGGTGGATGAAAAAGATTTACACATACCCATAACCGAGACATTTCCAGATGAACAACTTTTGAAAGTTAATTCTAAAGATCTGTGGTTTTCATATATCGTGAATTATCTTGCTTGCAGGATCATCCCGGATGATTGGACATATCAAGAGAAGAAGAAAATTTTCCATTCTCTACGATATTATTTTTGGGATGACCCCATTCTTTTGAAGAAATGTAGGGATGATGTCCTACGCAGGTGTGTACCTAAGGTGGAATACGAGAGTGTTCTTCATCATTACCACACTCTACCTACGGGTGGACACCATGCGAGCTCTCGTACGGCTGCCAAAGTACTGGAAAGTGGCCTATATTGGCCTACCTTGTTCCGAGACGCCTATGAGTTCGTGAGGCAATGTGATTCCTGCCAAAGAGCAGGTAACATTTCAAAGAGACAAGAGATGCCCCTAAATGTTTTCCAAGAGGTTGAGGTATTTGACCTATGGGGTATAGATTTCATGGGACCCTTTGTGTCCTCCAATTTGAATTTATATATCCTTTTAGCTGTTGATTATGTGTCAAAGTGGGTAGAAGCAATACCCATAAGGACTAATGATTCTACTGTAGTATGCAGGTTCGTTAAGGAAAACATCTTCTACAGGTTTGGAGTGCCCCGAATGATCATTAGCGATGGGGGTACGCACTTTAAGAATCAAAAGTTCTAGGCACTATTGAAGAAATACAGGGTCAAACATAACATAGGTACCCCGTACCACCCGCAAACTCAAGGACAGGTGGAGGTCTCCAATCACGAAATTAAGAAGATCTTGGAGCGTACGGTGGCTTCCACGAGGAAGAACTGGAGTGCCTTACTACCGGATGCATTGTGGGCATACAGGACGGCATACAAGACACCTATAGGCACCATGCCTTTTAGGTTGGCGTACGGTCGGGCCTGTCACTTACCGGTGGAGTTAGAGCACAAAGCACACTGGGCGTTGAGAAAGCTCAACTTGAGTTATGATGAAGCGGGGAAGAAGAGATTACTTGAATTAAATGAATTGGATGAGCTGCGGATGACTGCATATGAGAACTCTCGGATATACAAGGAGCGCACTAAGTTGATCCACGATCGCCACATTCAGATGCGCACCTTCAAGAAGGGAGATCATGTGCTTTTGTTCAATTCAAGGCTGAAGTTGCATCCCAGGAAGATAAAATCCCGGTGGAGTGGACCATTTATGGTGGAAGAGGTCAAACCGCATGGTGCAATCATGGTGCGCGATGGCGAGACTACATTTTTGGTGAACGGGCAGAGGTTGAAGTTATATTTTGGAGAAGATTACACGAGAAAGGTTAATGAGGTCAAACTCATTTCACTTTCGGATGCATGATGTGCTTCAAGTCGTCTAGCCTAAGACGTTAAATAAGGGCGCTTGTTGGGAGGCAACCCAACCATTGGTACGTTAGTTTAGTTCCTTTACATTCGTAGTTTAATTTGTTTAAACTTAGTTTGTAGTATAAAAAAGATACCGTGATCGTTTGCTGCATGTGCAGGGCTGAGGCCGTTGATGGTATCGACCATGGTACAGGTTGGTGACTACAGGAATCACACTGCGTCGATACCATCGACGGCCTCGTCGATGATATCGACATACCAATTGGCATATCGCAAGCAGCGGTCGATGGTATCGACATGGGTGTCAATACTATCGAGATCTCTAGAGATTTTCAGAACGAATCTTCTCAGGAAAGTTGATACCATCGACGGGCATGTCGATGGTATCGACACATTCATGCAAAGAAGGTGGCGGCCAAGCCTCGCAAGGGTTTGCCCTAATCAGAGAGTCGATACCATCGATTTGCGTCGATAGTATCGACGCGCCACATCAACGATCCGCGAGAAAAGATCAACGGCGATCGCAGCAACAACGAAGTCGATCCGGGGGACGGGTCTATACCATCGACTTGCGTCAATAGTATCGATGCGTCAGCGATCTGGACCCCACAGATCCAACCATCGATGACCATCGATACTAGTGAAAGTGCGTATTGTGCTACGTGCGTCGATACCATCGACCCGCATCGATGGTATCGACAGGCGCACAACAGCGCCGGCGTCAGTTATATAAGGAGTGGTCATTCATCATATGACGTCACACCTTCAACGAGATCTTCCTCCACTTGTGCCGAGCGTCCTCTAGAGCAACCGGAGCCCAATTACGAGCATCACGGAGCACAAGTCTTCACCGAGCCTTCATCAAGCGGAGATTATCTTCTCCGACCTTCTACGACGTGTACTGAGCTCCTTCTTCTACTTCTCTTTCTTCCGTAATCATGGTGCATGGTGCTGGTGCATCTTCTTCGTGTGCCATTCCGATGGACATCCTGGAGTTTGTGCCGCCACCGACTGCGTCGATTCCATGCCCGCGGCTTGTTCATCTATCCGCGGAGATCAAGAAGATCTATGAGGTGATTCTGAAGAGGAAAATCGATCTGACCCGTTATGTTGAATGGGAAACGATCCGCAACTTGGGGTTCGAGGCAAATCTCGCCTACGTCTTAAAAGGGCAGGCGAGGCACACGAGCAGGAGGCCCGATGAGATAGAGTTTCATGCTGACGGCCAGCCGTTCTTAAATGAATGGCCTACTTACAAGGAGCTGGTGGCTGAATTCATGGCGTCGTTGGATGTCTGTGTCGTGCCAAATGACATCGTAGCCACAGATCGCGAGTGGATCAAGGGCCGAGTGTCTTTCCGGTTGTACAACAATGACGACCATCTTACACTCTGTCAGTTCAATAAGATTTACAACTGGCATCATTCGTGAAATGACTACCGGCGGCCAGACAACCGTACCGACTACGATGCCATCTTCACCGAGCTTGTGACGGTGCCGCCGGGTAAAACTGTGAGCTACCACAATGCGACGGTAGAAGATTTTGAGCATCCATTCGTGCAGGTTCTACACCGCATGATTTGCACCACTCTTTTCGGTCGTGGTGATCTAGCTCTCAACAAGTTCCAGGAGACGAACTTGTTCTTCTTGAACAAGCTTTTGAAATGCCAAGAATGCAACTGGGGTGCGTTCTTCTTAAAGCGCGTTTTGGCGGTAAAGAGGAGTACACGGAAAGCTCCAATTCACTTTGGAGGGCTTATCACAAAGCTGGCACACTACCTTGGGCTGAACTTCTCATCCTTGACTCCTCTCTCCAGCCGAAGCAAGGTTAACCTCCAGCATCTGCACCGTTCTAACCTTATCTTTCTTCGAGATGGTTTGGCGTACACACATTGCCATGTCAACCAAGCATACAATGAATGCTTGCTTCCTGATCCAGTCTTCAACATCGAAGGGGTGCAACACTTCCGATGGCCTATCATAGCCATCGCTGACTTCGATGAAGAAGGCGGCAACGACGATGACAACGACAATGACGACGAGGCTGCAGAGGAAGAGGAGGCATTCACACCTCTTCAGGCACGCGTGGCACCACGGAAGCGTCCTCGGATGCATCTGGGTGCATCTTCATCATCACAGCCTCCACCACCACCACCGCCCTCGCAGCCAAGCGAGGATGTCTATTCTATGCAGGGCATGTATACTATGCTGCAAGACATACATCAGACGCAGCAACATCACATGGCGATGTACACCGGTATTCAAGACACTACAAACCAGTTACTGGACAATGAAAGGGCAATGTTCGAGAACGAGCGTCTTCTCCTGGACAACCAACAACAAATTCATGATTGGTTGCAACGGATGGAGATGCAACAGGAGCCCTTTTACGACCACTATTGGAGCCAAAATTACTTTGGAGGCTATCCACAACCTCCACCTAGGGCCCAGTTTGATCCAAGATTCCAGGGGGAGTATCCGTCTTGGGACCCTACGACTCTGCAGTACCTGCCTCCACCTGAAGAGTAACAATGGTATCTCTGTTCCAACCTTTAAGATTGTTTTTTGACTATGAGGCCATAGTCGAATTCAAGCTTAGGGGGGGTGTTGGAACAACACTATCTTTTATTTTCTTTGTTTTTAGTTTTCTTGTTTTTGTTTCTTGTCATTTGTTTCCTGCAATTTTAGTTTGTCTGTAGGATCCACATTCTATCTAGTGTAATCGTGGATGTCGTTAATCTTGAGTCATCTCAGTTGCATGTGCATGGGAATTAAGGGAAACTAAATTTTTTTTGAGTGTTCGCAAGCTTGAGTGTTGTTTAACCCTGATCACCTGACTTAGAAAATGATTGGTTTTGTCAACTTTAAAATAGAAAATCACAACTGTACATTCCTAATGATTCATGAAAGTGGACGAAATTGGTTGTTTGAGCCTAAACTGACCAAATGATAATGAGACTCTAATTTGAAGTAAGAGAGAAAAACTTTTTAACTACTACACATGTCAATAAGGAGGGACACATAATATTTTTCAAAGGTTCAGTCAATTAGTTTTGTGATCCGTCCACCTCATTGCCTTTCACAATCCACCAAGACTTGGAAGTAAAGTACAGTTTTGACCTTTTTGATGGCATGGAATGTAGATAGGACTTGCATTGCAACCACCTTCATATGTTTTGCATGAAAAAATGAAAATAAAATAATTATAGAATAGGTGTACATGCACATTACCCTTAGGTGCATGTCATGTAGTTGCATTCATAACTTTTATGCATAAAGTATATCATGTACTTCATTTATTCTTTAATGGTGAATTAAATTGTTCCATACCTTCCAAATAGTGTAAATATTCGAGTTATGTAGAAAAAATAAGCCCAATAAGTATTCATTGACAATTATGGATATAAGGGTTTGAAAAGAAAAAAAAAAGAAAAAAAATCTGAAATTGAGAAAAAAGAGAGAAAAGTTATTTAGAAGCAACTAGAATAAGAAGGAGAAAGGAACTTAATTTCACCTGCATTTCAAGATGAGTGAGTACATGATGTAGCTTAATTAGACATCCATCTCATTTTGAGATGGATTGTTAGTGCATGCATTATTCCACCCGGTCTTAGGCATTAGGGCATTTTTCATGTGCATTTGCATCATTTAGGGCATTTTTGTTTTATGCATGTTGAAATCGTATAATACTTCCACTTCTTCCATGAGCCACCCATTTCATCCAACCGTTGCTCGAATTGGTAGGCCACCGTGAATTTCTCCTCACTAATGAATATCAGGAGAACTGCTTCCATGTAGATGGTAGTTAGGGCGAGCAACGTAGTATAGGAGATCACAAGATGCACTAAGTCTGGACCGACGAATTTTATTATGTTAACTGCCTTATGTGATAGTGTTCATCAGTTTTGAGGTTGATATCTTTTATGGATGATTATTGTCACCTTTAGGGTAATTATAATTCTGTGGTTAGAGAGGGCCGGTATGTGAATGTCCAGTGGGACTCATATGGGATGTTTGTTGTGATGCTTTGTTCTTTAGTTGACTCTGGCAATTCTATTCTAAGGTTTAGTTGCTCGAGGGCGAGCAATGTTCAAGCTTAGGGGAGTTTGATGCGATGATTTTGAGTCGCATTTATAGACTTGTTTGATTTGTGTTTTATGCATTTATTAGTCATTTTCATGGTTAATGTTGCATAATTCATTTATTTTGGTTTATGCTACTTCTTTATGTCAAATTCCCTTTATTTAAGCATTTTGAGTATTAATTATCAAAAGGATATATTTTGTGTGAACTTATGTGGTTTCGTGTGTTAATTTCAGGAAAAACAAGTATCTGCTACCGTCAATACCATCGACGGTGGTCGATACTATCGACACAACCATAGGCGCACAGCCGCAAGGACCAGGAGAAAGTCGATACTATCGACAGGGTTGTCGATGGTATCGAGATACCATCAGGTTGCTGGCAAAAAGTGAGTCGATGCTATCGACCCATATGTCAATACCATCGACTAGTGGAGCTGCATCGACGGTAAAAGGACAAAAGTGACGCCTAAAGAGTCGATACCATCGACCCTCGTCGATGGTATCAAGCTAGCATCAGTCGCGATAAAGAAAAGAAAAGAAGACCAACCGATACAGTGCAGGGTCGATACTATCGACTCGCGTCGATGGTATCGACGCCGTCAGATATGAGTTTGTTTCAGATTGATCTTAATCGGAGGGCTATGATTAATTGGCAACCTAATTCGGGAAATATACCTAATGACGGCGCCCAAGAGGGAATCATCACGTCAATTAGCCGTTGCACACATCCCGGAGAGCAAGGAGAGAAGAACGGAGCACGAGAGCACGCCCCAGCCGATCCAGATGCCGAAGAAGACGATTTCCACCACCGAAAGGTGGGAGAACGCGTATTCCACACGAAGGATCACTTGGATCTTCTCCGTTCAGGGGTTTCACCACTCAATCACGTTTTTCTCATGTTTCTCCTTTTCTCTACCATGTTTTGCTTTGAGATGAACATGCAGGGCTAATCCCCTTTGTCTTTAGGACCGGGAGTAGCCCGGGAATTCATTGTATGACAATTCCATAATAGTAATTCATATCTTATCCCTTAAATCCATGGTATAATTTCGTTTTCTCCAATATATTGTTATGCTTGATCACCATAATAATAATCTAATACCCTTAATTGTTGGCTAAATGGACATCTATAAATCCCTTTGTTTTGATTATGACAAACATTTCATTCTTATTAATCTAACGAGCTACTTGAGTGTACTGGATGACAAAGCAACAAGGGAAAATCTACAAGCTTACATATTTATATTTTCATGCAATGTAATAACTGTTGTAAAAACTTGTACAAAAATATAATGTACAAGTACTTAGAATTGCATGTAAATCAAGCGTTAGATTCTCCCTAGCTAAACACCACAGTTAGACAAGTCATCCCATTCAAATAGGATTACTTTTGCACACTCACACACATAATTAGTGCCTAAATTGAAACCTTGAAACAGGATCAATCTCGGTCGACAAACTCCTCGACCGAGACACTCTCGGTCGACAATCTTCTCGATCGAGAAAGATCCAAAGTAGCCGTTAGACACAACAGACAAGTTAGTTGGCAGTTGGAGAAAGACATTGCAAATCACTTATTCCAGAGAGCCTGTCGGTCGACAAAAGTTCGACCGAGTAGGTGTCTCGGTCGACCATTTGTCGACCGAGATGGTCTCTGATAGCAACTGCAGAATTAATTAATTAGCCGTTGTTAGAGCAACAACTTTGTACCTAACGGCTAGTTAAGCACTTAGAAACCCCTAGAAGTTGTCTAGAACGTCCTTAAGCATCCTTAGGCCATTCCTATAAATAGGACAAGCCATAGGACACCTAAACTCACTTGTTTTACACTTGCTACACTTAAGAAACCTTTGAGCATACTTTGTGCAATCTGTGAGCAATTTGAGCATTGTGACAATTGGCCATTTCATTCCTTAGCTCATAATTCGTGTCCTATAGTCTAGTATCTCCTACCCACTGCAATCACAAGTTCACATACTTGGTTAGGAGATCTATACGCTTGATATAGGCAAATCAAGCCTTGGGCTATAAAGGATAAGTTGTAATTTCTATTTTCTTTCTTGTTCCCTATCATTGTTTGTACTCTCCTTGCTACTCCTAGGTTGGAGGTTGCGGATTGGAGAGGGTGAAGATATTCTTGGCGAAGAAGGAGACTTTGAGCTACTTCAGAAGGCTGGTGCAACGGGAGGTTACTTCTAGAGAGGAAGGCTACTTCAAGGGGGAGCTTGGAGTTACTTCATAGAAGGCTACCTCAAAGTTGGTGCACCTACTTCAGGGTGAAGGCTGCTCAAAGGGTGTAAAGGAAAGTATTGTATTTTGTATAAATCCTCGAGAGGTAATAAAATAAATACTTTCAAATCCCGGTTGGGTAAGCAACCGGGTAGTGGACTGACAACTATAGTATTTGCTATAGTTGGAACCACTCTAAACACCTGTCTCTTTCTTCTAATTTCAATTGTGGTTGTTTGAATTCAATAAATTGTTAAAATAATTGAAAAACTCTATTCACCCCCCTTCTAGTAGTTTTTCAATTGGTATCAGAGCAAGGCTTCAATGAACCCTAACAAGGTCTTGAAGAAATGGGTGACGGAGTACTCAACAACCTCAACATTGAAGGGACACTTGTTGCAAGGCCCCCAGCGTTCGATGGAACAAACTACCAATATTGGAAGAGAAGGATGCAATTCTACTTACAAGGCATCAACTGGGATTTATGGAGAATGGTGTCTACTCCATATGTGCTTCCTCAAAACGAATTTGCGGAATGGGATGCAAACACGGTAAAGCTGGCCCAAATGAATGCAAAAGCTGTAAGCATTTTATATTGTTCTATTTCGGTAGGAGAATTTAATAGAATATCTAATTGTGACACAGCATATGATATTTGGCATAGACTGTCCATAACCTATGAAGGTACAGTCCAAGTCAAAAATTTCAAGATTAGCATGTTTAAACAAAAATTTGAACACTTTCGTATGGATACTAATGAATCAATTAGTGAAATGTTTGCAAAATTCTCTACTATTGTTAATGGTTTAAGTGCTTTAGGAAAACCTATTCCTGAAGAAGATCAGGTATCAAAGATCCTTCGTTCACTTCCTCCAAAATATAAGCCAAAGGTGACAACCATTGAAGAAGCAAACGACCTCACTCAACTGAAAATGGAGCAACTTATTGGCAACTTAGAAGCTTATGAAGCAACTCTAGAAGAGGAAGAAAGAAGAGCACGTGAACTTCAGCAAGGAAAAAAGAAGGATGTGGCTCTAAAAGCTTCAAAAGCTGTCACACAAGAAAGTGAGGAGTCAAGTGAAGAAGAGGGAGAAGAAGCCTTGATAGTAAATGGTAAGAAATACAAAAGATTTAAATCTAACAAAATTTCCAACTCTTCTTCTACCCCTCCTAGGTGCTTTGAATGTGGAAAGAAAGGGCATTTCAAGAATGAATGTCCTAAAACAAAGAAAGGAAAGAAAAGCTCACACAAGAAGAAGGGAGAAAAAGCCTATAAAGCTGCATGGGACGAATCAAGTGACAGTGAAAGCGGAGAAGAAACCGTGGATTGTCTAATGGTAAGAGAAGATGATGAAAACTCTCAAGAGGTAAGCCTACTTGATCTTTCTAAAGAAGAGTTAGTCACTAGTCTACAAGAAATTCATGACAAGTATGTTGATGTCAAGAAGAAACTAAAGAAGGCTATAAAATCAAATGATGAGCAAATTGCTAAATTAGATAATCTTTCTTCTGAAAAGAATAACATAGATCTTGAGAATTTATCTTTAAAAACATCTTTAGATGATTGCACTAGAAAGCTACTCACTCTAGAAACAAATGTTGATCTCCTTTCTAAAGAAAAGACTGACTTGTTAGCTAAACTAAAAGATTTTCAGACTCAACCTATTTTGTGTAACCATCTAGACTATGAAAATGTTATAAAAGAAAGAGATTCATTGCTATCTGATTTAGATCAAGCAAGAAAAGATTTACACGAGAAAATGAATAATATTGCTCAGCTGCAAAGAGAACTTCATGAGTTAAGAAGAAAAGATATACTTGATAACATTCTAAGCATTGGTACTGTTTTCAACGGAAGAAAAGGTTTGGGATATGCTCCAAAGAAAAATCAACCTAAAAGAACTCAAACTAGGTTTGTACCCAAGAACACAATGGCTAGAAAGAGAAATGAAGTTGACTCTATTACCTACCATTTTTGTTTACGTCTTGGACACTATTCCTTTTCATGCCCTTATAAAACTAAGGATTCCGAATTAGTTTGGATTCCAAAACCTCAAACTTAGTAGAGTCAAATAAAATTTAGTTGAGATATGACAAAAAAGCTCCATCTTGCTATTTATATTGTCTTATCTCAACTAAACAATCATTGGAAATTTTCTGCATTATTGTACTAAAACAGAAACTTAGTCGGTCGAAGAATTGTCGACCGAACCATTAATCGGTCGAAGTATTGTCGACCGACCGAATGTCTGTAACATATCAAAATTTACAGCAATTATTTCGGTCGAAAATTGTTCAACCGAGCTACATTTCTGTGTTTTTTGGTTTTGTATTACAGTAATCTTCTCGATCGACAAATTGTCGACCGAGACATATGTCGGTCGAACAATTGTCGACCGACTGGACTTCTGATTCAGAACTTTTATACAAATCTGTATTTAAATGATTCTAACCATATCAGACCATCACATGGGTACCAAAATCTACATTTTAATGCAGGAATGGGTGGTTGACAGTGGATGTTCCAAACATATGACCGGAAACAAGGATGCATTCCAAACCTTTGAAGAAAAGAAAAGTGGAACAGTCACTTTTGGAGACAATGGTAAGGGCAAAATCGTTGGAATAGGTAATGTTGGTACAAACCTCGAAATTAAGAATGTTCTACTTGTTGATGGTTTGCACCATAACTTGATAAGTGTTAGCCAATTATGTGATAGTGGTTATGATGTGATTTTTAACAAAACCTGCTACAAGTTATTAATAGAAAATACTACAAATGTTGTTTATGAAGGAAATAGAGTTGGAAATATTTATATTCTTAAACCTAACTCTATGAAATCAGTAGTGGGAAAATGCTTGCTTGCAAATGACAATACCTTAAAAATATGGCATAAAAAGCTAGGACATGCTAGTTCACATGTTATCAAAAAGTTAGTGAAATATGATCTTGTTCGTGGATTGCCTACTTTATCTTTTGATCAAGTTGAAAACTGTGAACCATGCACAATGGGAAAGCAAACCAAAACATATTTTAAATCAAAACATGTACTTAGCACCAGTAGATCATTAGAATTAATTCATATGGATTTATTTGGACCAATGAGGACACAATCAATCGGTGGTAAGAGATACTGTTTTGTTATTGTTGATGATTATAGTAGATATACATGGGTACATTTTATTGCAACTAAAGATGATACTATTCATGTTTTTATGCAATTTTGTTCCAAGATTGAAAATCTCTTACAAAATAAAATATGTACCATTAGAAGTGATCATGGTGGGGAATTTGAAAATCATACATTTGAAGAGTTTTGTACATCTCAAGGATACACTCATAATTTTTCTGCTCCACGCACCCCACAACAAAATGGTATAGTTGAAAGGAAAAATTGATCACTACAAGAAATGGCTAGAACTATGATGATTGAACATAACACATCCAAAACCTTTTGGGATGAAGCTGTAAACACTGCATGCTATGTGCTAAATAGAGTAACTGTTCACTCTCATTTAAAGAAAACTCCATATGAACTAATACATTCTAAGAAACCTAGAGTTGACTATTTTCATACCTTTGGCTCCACATGCTATATCTTAAATACCAAAGATGATAGAGATAAGTTTGACTCAAAATCACACAAAGCATTCTTTTTGGGATATTCTACTTCTAGCAAAGCTTTTAGAGTATATAACACTATATCTAGAAAAGTTGAGGAATCTATTCATGTTTCTTTTCATGAAGAATCCAAATCTGAAAATCTAGAAATCATAGATCCCACTAATCAATTCGAAAATTTAAACATACCAAACGATAGTGAGAAAGGTGCTACCAATAATCACCAAGCTGAACCACAACCTACACCTAGACTTATTAAAGATCATCCTCAAAAATTAATTATTGGAGATCCTAATGATAAAGTCAAAACTCGTTCTTCCTTTAAAGATGTTGCAAACATGGCTTTTGTTTCTATCATTGAGCCTAAAAAGATATCTGAAGCTCTTAAAGATGACTATTGGATAATAGCCATGCAAGAAGAATTGAATCAATTCACTAAAAATGATGTATGGGATTTAGTTCCTAAACCACAAGATAAAACCATAATAGGAACTAAATGGGTTTTTAGGAACAAGATAAATGAGTCAGGAGAAGTAATAAGGAATAAAGCTCGGTTAGTAGCACAAGGATATAATCAACAAGAAGGAATAGATTTTGATGAAACATATGCACCCGTAGCTAGACTTGAAGCCATTAGAATGTTACTAGCTATTGCTGCCCATAAAAACATCAAACTCTATCAAATGGATGTCAAAAGTGCTTTTCTAAATGACATCATTCAAGAAGAAGTTTATGTTGCCCAACCACCTGGTTTTGAAATTCCAGAAAAAGGTGACTATGTTTATAAACTTAAGAAAGCACTTTATGGTTTAAAACAAGCACCTAGAAATTGGTATGAAAGGCTCAAGACATATCTTTTTGATAATGGTTTTTCTATTGGAAATTCAGATTCTACTGTATTTTTCAAAACATATACATCTGATTTCCTAGTTGTGCAAATATATGTTGATGACATTATTTTTGGAGCTTCTAATGATTCATTATGCACACAATTTAGTGATATTATGCAAAAAGAATTTGAAATGAGCCTCATGGGTGAACTAACTTTCTTTCTTGGTTTTCAAATTAAGCAAACACCTGCCGGAATATTCATAAGCCAAGAAAAATATACTAAAGAACTCCTAAAGCATTTTGGGATGGATCAATGCAAACATGCTACTACTCCTATGGCTACTTCTATCAAAATTGATAAGGATGAAAATGGGGAACCTATTGATGATTCCTTATATAGAGCCATGATTGGTAGTTTGCTTTACTTAACTGCTTCTAGACCGGACATTATGTTTTCCGTTGGTCTTTGTGCTCGATTTCAATCACAACCTATGCATTCTCATTTTCTAGCAGTTAAACGAATTCTTCGTTACCTAGCCGGCACTACTTGCTTTGGTTTATGGTATCCAAAAGGACAATCCTTGGATTTCAAAGCTTATACTGATGCAGATTATGCTGGTTGTCGACTTGATCGCAAGAGTACTAGTGGTGGCTGTTTCTTATTAGGGAGAGCTTTAGTATCTTGGTTTAGCAAGAAACAAAATACGGTTGCCCTATCTACAACTGAAGCTGAATATATGGCAGCCGGGTCTTGTTGTGCTCAAGTGCTTTATATGCAACAAGTGTTAAGCGATTATGGTTTTAATCTTTCATCTACGCCTATTTTTTGTGATAACACGAGCGCCATAAACTTAGCACACAATCCTATTTTACACAGCCGAGCTAAACATATTGAAATCCGTCATCACTTTTTAAGGGATCACATCTCCAAAAATCATGTTTCCCTTCATCATGTTGATACGGAAGATCAATTGGCTGATATTTTTACAAAACCGCTTCCACTAGATCAATTTAACAAAATTAGGAAGCAATTGCTTATCACTCCTTTAGAAGATGTTTTCTTTGATATTTGTGCTACTTAAACAAAAACTCTTATTTCGCATCATGATACTTTGGCTTTTAAATGGACATATTTTTCATTAGATTTGATGGGACATCTAATTAAGGGGGAGTTTTTATTCTTAAACGGTTATCTTTTTGAAATGACAAAGGGGGAGAGATAAATATAAAACTAAAACTTAGTAATTATGTAAAACTCAATTAATGAGTTTCATAAATAAACTCTTGGCTTTACATTGAAAGTTGCTATATTCCCAAATGATCTGGATTTCATGTTCCATCATTCATGGGAATAATAAGCACACATTTTATACACAAGAGAAAAAGCTACAAAAGGTAATCTAAAGGTATGAAACTCATATGTTTTATATTTCCTTTATTTATATTTTGGAAATGTTTGTCATCTTCAAAAAGGGGGAGATTGTTGGCTAAATGGACATCTATAAATCCCTTTGTTTTGATTATGACAAACATTTCATTCTTATTAATCTAACGAGCTACTTGAGTGTACAGGATGACAAAGCAACAAGGGAAAATCTACAAGCTTACATATTTATATTTTCATGCAATGTAATAACTGTTGTAAAAACTTGTACAAAAATATAATGTACAAGTACTTAGAATTGCATGTAAATCAAGCGTTAGATTCTCCCTAGCTAAACACCACAGTTAGACAAGTCATCCCATTCAAATAGGATTACTTTTGCACACTCACACACATAATTAGTGCCTAAATTGAAACCTTGAAACAGGATCAATCTCGGTCGACAAACTCCTCGACCGAGACACTCTCGGTCGACAATCTTCTCGACCGAAAAAGATCCAAAGTAGCCGTTAGACATAACAGACAAGTTAGTTGGCAGTTGGAGAAAGACGTTGCAAATCACTTATTCCAGAGAGCCTGTCGGTCGACAAAAGTTTGACCGAATAGGTGTCTCGGTCGACCATTTGTCGACCGAGATGGTCTCTGACAGCAACTGTAGAATTAATTAATTAGCCGTTGTTAGAGCAACAACTTTGTACCTAACTGCTAGTTAAGCACTTAGAAACCCCTAGAAGTTGTCTAGAACGTCCTTAAGCATCCTTAGGCCATTCCTATAAATAGGACAAGCCATAGGACACCTAAACTCACTTGTTTTACACTTGCTACACTTAAGAAACCTTTGAGCATACTTTGTGCAATCTATGAGCAATTTGAGCATTGTGACAATTGGCCATTTCATTCCTTAGCTCATAATTCGTGTCCTATAGGCTAGTATCTCCTACCCACTGCAATCAAAAGTTCACATACTTGGTTAGGAGATCTATATGCTTGATATAGGCAAATCAAGCCTTGGGCTATAAAGGATAAGTTGTAATTTCTATTTTCTTTCTTGTTCCCTATCATTGTTTGTACTCTCCTTGCTACTCCTAGGTTGGAGGTTGCGGATTGGAGAGGGTGAAGATCTTCTTGGCGAAGAAGGAGACTTTGAGCTACTTCAGAAGGCTGGTGCAATGGGAGGTTACTTCTAGAGAGGAAGGCTACTTCAAGGGGGAGCTTGGAGTTACTTCATAGAAGGCTACCTCAAAGTTGGTGCACCTACTTCAGGGTGAAGGCTGCTCAAAGGGTGTAAAGGAAAGTATTGTATTTTGTATAAATCCTCGAGAGGTAATAAAATAAATAGTTTCAAATCCCGGTTGGGTAAGCAACCGAGTAGTGGACTGACAACTATAGTATTTGCTATAGTTGGAACCACTCTAAACACCTGTCTCTTTCTTCTAATTTCAATTGTGGTTGTTTGAATTCAATAAATTGTTAAAATAATTGAAAAACTCTATTCACCCCCCTTCTTGTAGTTTTTCATTAATTTCTTTGAAAGAAGAATTAATGGTTGAAAAGAGACGGAATTAACATTAATTGACAAATCCCTTGAACAAGGTGGTGTAAGATTAATGGTGGATACCGAGAGGTCGTTTTTAATGCACCTAGTTTAGGGTATAGGTTACTACAACGGTGGAACCGACCTAGACATAGGTAGTGAATTGTACCACGACAGTGGGCAATTCTGATTTCAGGGCACTACCCGGATAGAGAGATAAAATTGAGTAACTATATAGAATTTAATACAATGAAAACCCGCGGTGAAACTACAATCCTAAAGATCTTCTTTTGAATTGATTAAACCAACATTTAATCGATTTCTTGCTTTGCTTTGTTTTTATTTTTCTTTTACTTTTAACAACAACTCTCAACTTTTTAATCGGCTTAGCTGATTGCAAGTAGTTAGTAAGAGTCTCCGACAATTTCACGTATCCCTGAGTTCGACTCGGGCCTCATAAAGGCCTATATTACTTCGACGCGTTCACTTGCATTTCTGCGCACGGTAAAATTGCGTCAGTAACTCGACCGATAGAGTGGAAGACAAAGCCGATATTTAGACCATCGGTCGAGTTTGTCCATGGGAAACTCGACCGACCAATAAAAATCGAATTGGTCTGGTACTCCATCAGTCGAGTTCTATGAAGTGTAAACTTGACCGATCAAAAGTAATTTTTAAGATCCAATCAGGATCGGTTGAGTTTGCAAATCACATAACTCGACTGATGAACAACCTGATGTGAATTATGGAAAATGGCTTTTGAGTGCTTAAACATTCGATCTAAGTGCTCTTGATTTTTTCTAAGCTTAATTACAAGTCATACAATCATTACAAGTGATTTACAACATGATTCTAATGGATTTACATCATATTAGAAAAACGTGCACTTGTATTGACTTTGACTTGTCTTTTCTCCAATTTGATATGCGCAAGTTAGGGCATTTGGTGTGTGTCTATACCTAATCTAAAATCACTCAAGTAGAGACATTAGACACCAATATGTGGAATGGTTATTCATCATCAAAACACGGGTTTAGTCAATTTAGACGTGAGTCAACATTGACCCAATTGACCTTGAGTCAACATTCTCCCTTTTTTGAAGATGACAAACCATTCCATAAATGTTTTAAAAGCTTTTAAGTAAAATCATACCTTTAGAGAAACCTAGGGGCTTCAATAGAACTGAGCTCATATGCTCCCCCTTAATTGATGCACATGGAGTTCTCATACTCCCCCTCAATTGATGTTATTTCTCCTACATGGTTAGCTTTCATAACATTTATAGAATACTATGTCTTCTACTCATATATGTTCTTCACATATATGTCTTCTCCCATTTTAACTTCTCCCCCTTACATGGACATACTTCTCCTCTTCATGTAAGACATGCCTTCTCCCCGTTTTGTCAAAAGAAGACATACCTTTCTACCCCTTTGTCATTTCAAAAAGTGGGGGTATGAAGAAAATAAGAAACACCATTTGTTAAGAGAAAGACGATAACAAATGTTTATATAAGGAGAGTAGAAGAGTACAAATATGGGCTTGTTCAAGCATAGAAAGAAAAGCAAGTTAAAGCATGCACTTGAACAACCCAAAATGCAATATAAGGTGCTGCAGAAAAACAATAAATCGCAATTTTGACCCTCAAGATGACAGAATTTGCCCAAAAAGTATCAGGCTCATGGCAAAGCATGAGCCTTGCTTAGAAGGTCATTTCTGCATAAAAACACCACTCTTGCAGAAAAAACTGAAACTGGAGCAAATCTGCATAGAATCCAAACATACTCCAATTTCTACATATAATGTAGATCTATGTACCCTGCATCACAATGTTATGCAAGAAACTCAAGATAGTAGATATGCAATTCAAGGAACAATCTTGAGCAAGTATGAGACAAGATACAAGCATAGCATATAGATGAGCAAAGATGCCAATTTTAAACAAGGCTAGAACTACATGTATATGAACTACTAGCAGATGTTATCACAAGTTAGGACTACTAGTAGGATCTAGATCATAGCAAGAGATACCAAAAGATACACAATATAAAGCAAGCTATGAGTAGATGTAGAGATATATCCAAACAAAGAAATATGCAATTTTAGAAGCATGGAAGGATATAACTCACTAACAAATATGCACCATTACCAAAAGATGATTACCACTAAGAACCTCAAGGTTGTATCAAAACAAGATATACACCTAGATAGATGTAGCAAGTTAGAGTACAACAGAAGTAATTTTAGACACAACCAAGAGATCCAAAGAGATCATCATTAAGACATGCGAAACAATTTAAAACAAGTTATTGCAAGATATAGATATACCAATTTAGAGCAATTAGAGAGATAGAGTTGTAAGCAAGATAGGCAATTTAGAACATGTCAATATGCATATATAAAGGTACCAAAGGAGTGCCAAAGAATAGGGCTATTGGTTTAGAAAATCTAGTTGAGAGTGAAATTCTCATTCAATAAGCCAAAAGTATATTCTGTGCACAGTGTTATTTGGTCAAGTTCTGTGTATTGACAACTCGACTGATGATAGCTGTTGGAAACACCCATAGGTGCCTATAGATCAAGTTTCAAATAGGGCAAACTCGACCGATAGAGCAATTGTCAAAAACCACATATATTTGGTAAAAACATATTTAAAGGCATGCTAAATATACAAACCATATCCAAACATGTCTAAGAAAGTTAGTACATGTTATAAGCAAGAGAAACATTACCTATGTGTTTACCATTCCTTTTTCCACTTCTTGTCACCCTCTACTCATCTCACCTTTCTTCTTTCATGTGGATTGAGAAGTCAATTTGCAATTCAATAGCACAAGTCAATTCATTTGCAAGTACCAACAAGAAGAAAGATGAAATGGTCCCCAATCATATTTTTGGGTTTGGAGGGGTTAGTTTAGAAACCCAAGTCCTATTTCTCTTGGGTGCTTTCCTAAAAGGACAACAAGTAGAATAATGACCAATTTCATTACAATAGTTGCATGTGCCCATATTCTGGAACTAGAGGATTCTCAATGGAAGATTGGAGGTCCTTTACCTTTTTTGTTCCTTTGACTACCATCATACCCCAAACCATGTCTATCAATTTTTTTGGTAGTATGTTGTAGGATGTCATTAAGATTCTTTTTACCAACTAAGAATCTTTGCAAAGAAGATCTTAAACTGACATTATGATGCTTAATAGAAGCAATAGTAGAAGATAAATGATTTATATTGTCTCTATCATGCAAAAGATCATTTTCTAAGCAAAGAGCTTTAGTTAAATAAGAAACTCTATTAATGTGAAGAGAATCAACATCATTCTCTATATTAGTAGAACTAGAACAATATTCATGCACATTGATTTTATCAAGCAAGGAGGCATTTTCTGTTTCTAATTCTTGCAAAAAAAAATCTTTGTCCTTATTTTCAGATTTAAGAACATCAATATAATGCATGAGAAAATCAACAATTAAAGTATGCTCTTCATTAGAACTAGGCATGAGAGGTTGAGCTTCTAGAAATCTAATCTTATCAAGCAAACTAGCATTTTCAAGTTTAAAAGAGTCTACTTGGCTAAGACAAGCATTTTTATCATCAAGCAAGCAAGAATTAGCTTGTTCAAAATCATTTAATTCTACATGCAAATTATCAACAATTCTATCAAGCTTTTTCCTTTTCCTTTTAGAATACTTAAGAGAGGCACAAGTATCATGAATAATAGCAATCAAAGATTCTTTATCTAAAGAGTTTAGATTTACCTCATTTGAGTCTTCCCATTATGATGCTATAAGAGCAAAATGGCATTCTCCTTCATCACTAGAGCTTGAGCTTGATCCTTCACTTGAATCTTCACTTGAGCTTGAGTTGGAGGAGTCACTTGAGCATGAGTGCCACTTATCTTCTCTTTTCTTTGGATGATGGGTCTTCTTGCCTTTGTAGAATCTACCCTTGGAGTACATGGCATCTTCTTTAACTTGAGAGGATGGAGAGACTTGTTCCATGATAGCTTCAATTTGAGCCTTTATTTTAGCCTTCTTCATTCTCTTTATCTCTTTCTTCTCTTGTCTTTCTACTTCCTCCCTCTTGTCAAGTGTTGCTTCATGTACTTGTAGATTTCCAATGAGCTCTTCAATAGGGACATCCTTAAGAGACCTTGCTTCTTCAATGGAAGTCACCTTGGGTTCCCATCTCTTGGGGAGAGTTCTAAGGATCTTAGAGTTGATCTCTCCTCTACTCATAGGATGTCCTAGAACAACAAGACCATTCACAATGGTGTTGAGCCTTGAGTACATGTTGGATATCCTCTCCTCCTTTCCCATCTTGAAATTCTCAAGCAACCCTTTGACCATGTAGACTTTGCTTTCCTTCACTTGATCTTTATCCTCATAAGTAATGCATGACTTTCTCTATACCTCATAGAATATTTCACATGAAGAAATCTGGTTGAACTCGGTGGGGGTCATGGAGGCATAGAGGATGTGCATGGATCTAGCATTCAAGTTTGCTTTCTTCAAGGTAGCTTCATCCCATTCTTCAATCTTTGTCTTTGGTAGCTCGTTTGGGCTGTTCACCATTGCCACATCTCAAAACTTGATCCTTGGATGTAGAATTGAAGTCTTCTTTTCCAATAGAGGAAATTTCTACCATCAAAGATTGGAAGGCTGATCAAGTATCTCCCTCCTTGGTAGTCACCCATCTTTTCCTACTTATTGAAGTATGCTTGGAGAAGCCCGCTCTGATACCAATTGTTGGATCCTAGATGTGTGACTAGATGCTCTAGAGGGGGGGGGTGAATTGGGCTGAATACACTTAAACAAAATTCATTAGACCTTCAAGATATATGATAAGATAAGGTTGCTAAATAGGTAATTTTAGTGCAACTAAAACATGCATAGCAAGGATGAGAGAGATTGAGCAAACACAAGTAGACAAGCTATTTAGAGTGGTTCCACACTTCAAACTAGAAGTATGTCAGTCCACTTACCTAGAGAGCTCAATCTCTAGGATTTCCTAACCATTGCATTCTTATATTCATTCATAAGACTTACAATACATGACCAAACAAAGGACTTATCTATCCAATACAAAGAGTCTTCAACCTTAACAAGGAGTTACCCACTTTCCAAGAGTCTCCTGCCTTCTTCCAAGGACTTACCTACTCTTGCACAAGTCTTCAGCCTTCAAGGAATTACCCACTCTTCTTGGATCATCCGCCTTTGACTTCACCTTCACTCGGAGAAGCTTCCACCAAGGACTTACCCACTTGAGCAAGGAGTCTTCTGCCTTCACCAAGGGCTTACCAACTCTAGATTCAAGTCTTCATCCTTGATCTTCACCAAGGGATGCCTTCCCTTATTCTTCTTCACCTCTCTTAGCTAAGAGAGAGAACCTTCATCTTCATGATTGAAATGAGAGATAGGGAGGTGGTGGAAGTGAGAGCCTCACAAGATATACATGTAGGACTAGCCCTCTTACAGATTTCCTATTCACTCTAATGAATGTAGCAAGTGATTAAGCTTAGAGAGAGAGAGGAGGTTGTATGAAGCACCCAACTATAGAATAAGAAACTCACATAGAGTTTTGCAATGAATGCTCAACCTTGGAATGAAGCCCAAGGGGTCCTATTTATAGCTGGGGATGCCTCTAAGCCTTTGGGAACACTTGAGAATGAAAACTAGCCATTTTGTGGTTTGCAACAGATATATTTTCACATGTTGCAACTCCACAATGGCTAGAACCACTTTTCTGCACTTTTCCGTACAGTGGAATTAGTCGAGTTTCTATAAGGGTAACTCGACCGATAGAGTGAAAGACAAAGCCGATATTCTCACCATCGGTCGAGTTTGTCCTGGAGAAACCAATAAAAATTGAATCGGTCTGGTACTCCATCGATCGAGTTCTGTGAAGTGTAAACTCAACCGATCAAAAGTCATTTTCAAGATCCAATCATGATCGGTCGAGTTTGCAACTCACAAAACTCGATCGATGAACAGCCTGATGTGAATTTTGGAAAATGGCTTTTGAGTGCTTAAACATTTGATCTAAGTGCTCCTGATTTTTTCTAAGCTTAATTAAAAGTCATACAATCATTACAAGTGATTTACAACATGATTCTAATGGATTTACATCATATTACAAAAACATGCACTTGTATTGACTTTGACTTGTCTTTTCTCCAATTTGATATGCACAAGTTAGGGCATTTGGAGTGTGTCTATACCTAATATGAAATCACTCAAGTAGAGACATTAGACACCAATATGTTGAATGGTTAGTCATCATCAAAACACAGGTTTAGTCAATTTAGATGGGAGTAAACATTCTCCCCCTTTTTGAAGATGACAAACCATTCCATAAATGTATTGAAAGCTTTTAAGTAAAATCATACCTTTGGAGAAACCTAGGGGTTTCAATAGGACTGAGCTCATATGCTCCCCCTCAATTGATGCGCATGGAGTTCTCATACTCCCCCCGAATTGATGTTATTTCTCCTGCATGGTTAGCTTTCATAACATTTATAGAATACTATGTCTTCTACTCATATATGTTCTACACATATATGTCTTCTCCCATTTTACCTTCTCCCCCTTACATGGACATACTTCTCCTCTTCATGTAAGACATGCCTTCTCCCCATTTTTTCAAAAGAAGACATACCTTTCTCCCCCTTTTTCATTTCAAAAAGTGGGGGTATGAAGAAAATACGAAACACCACTTGTTAAGAGAAAGGAGATAACACAAATTTATATAAGGAGAGTAGAAGAGAACAAATAGGGGCTTGTCCAAGCATAGAAAGAAAAGCAAGTTAAATCATGCACTTGAACAACCCAAAATGCAAGATAAGGTGCTGTAGAAAAACAATAAATCACAATTTTGACCCTCAATTTGATAGAATTTTCCCAAAAACTATTAGGGCTCGTGGTAAAGCGATGAGCTTTGCTGAGAAGGTCATTTCTGCATAAAAAACACTACTCTTGTGGAAAAAACTGAAACTGGAGCAAATCTGCATAGAATTCAAACATACTTCAATTTCTACATATAATGTAGATCTATGTACCCTGCATCACAATGTTATGCAAGCAACTCAAAATAGTAGATATGCAATTCAAGGAACAATCTTGAGCATGTATGAGACAAGATACAAGCATAGCATATAGATGAGAAAAGATGCCAATTTTAAACAAGGCTACAACTATATGTATAAGAACTACTAGTAGATGTTATCACAAGTTAGGACTACTAGTAGGATCTAGATCATAGCAAGAGATACTAAAAGATACACAAGATAAAGCAAGCTATGAGTAGATGTAGAGATATATCCAAACAAAGAAATATGCAATTTTAGAAGCATGGAAGGATATAACTCACTAACAAATATGCACCATTACCAAAAGATGATTACCACTAAGAACCTCAAGGTTGTATCAAAACAAGACATACACCTAGATAGATGTAGCAAGTTAGAGTACAACGGAAGCAATTTTAGACACAAGCAAGAGATCCAAAGAGATCATCATCAAGACCTGCGAAACAACTCAAAACAAGTTATTGTAAGATATAGATATACCAATTTAGAGCAATTAGAGAGATAGAGTTGTAAGCAAGATAGGAAATTTAGAACATGTCCATATGCATATATAAAGGTACCAAAGGAGTGCCAAAGAATAAGGCTATTGGTTGAGAAAATCTAGTTGAGAGGGAAATTCTCATTCAATAAGCCAAATGTATATTCTGTGCACAGTGTTATCGGTCAAGTTTTGTGTATTGACAACTTGACCGATGATAGCTTTTGGAAACACCCATAGGTGCCTATCGGTTGAGTTTCAAACAGGGCAAACTCGACCGACAGAGCAGCTGTCAAAAAGCACATATATTTCATAAAAACATATTTAAAAGAATGTTAAATATACAAACCATATCCAAACATGTCTAAACAAGTTAGTACAGGTTATAATCAAGAGAAACATTACCTTTGTGCTTACCATTCCTTTTTCCACTTGTTGTGACCCTCTACACATCTCACTTTTCTTCTTTCATGTGGATTGAGAAGTCAATTTGTAATTCAATAGCTCAAGTCAATCCATTTGCAAGTACCTACAAGAAGAAAGATGAAATAGTCCCCAATCATATTTTTGGGTCTGGAGGAGTTAGTTTAGCAACCCAAGTCCTATTGCTCTTGGGTGCTTTCCGAAAAGGACAAAAAGTAGAATAATGACCAATTTCATTGCAATAGTTGCATGTGGCCATAGTCTTGGAACTATAGGATTGTCCATGGAAGATTGGAGGTCCTTTACCTTTGTTGTTCCTTTGACTACCATCATACCCCAAACCATGTCTACCAATTGTTTTGGTAGTATGTTGTAGGATCTCATTAATATTCTTTTTACCAACTAAGAATCTTTGTAAAGAAGATCTTAAACTGTCATTATCATGCTTAATAGAAGCAATAGTAGAAGGTAAATGATTTATATTATCTCTAGAATGCAAAAGATCATTTTCTAAGAAAAGAGATTTAGTTAAATAAGAAACTCTATTAATGTGAAGAGCAGCAACATCATTCTCTCTATTAGAAGAACTAGAAAAAGATTCATGCACATTGATTTTAGCAAGCAAGGAGGCATTTTTTGTTTCTAATTCTTGCAAAACAAAATCTTTGTCCTTGTTTTCAGATTTAAGAACATCAATATCATGCATGAGAGAATCAACAATTAAAGTATGCTCTTCATTAGAACTAGGCACGAGAGGTTGAGCTTCTAGAAATCTAATCTTATCAAGCAAACTAGCATTTTCAAGTTTAAGAGAGTCTACTTGGCTAAGACAAGCATTTTTATCATCAAGCAAGCAAGAATTAGCATGTTCAAAACCATTTAATTCTACATGCAAATTATCAACAATTCTAGCAAGCTTTTTCCTTTTTCCTTTTAGAAGACTTAAGAGAGGCCCAAGTATCATGAATAATAGCAATCAAAGATTCGTTATCTAAGGAGTTTAGATTTACCTCATTTGAGTCTTCACGTTTTGATGCTATAAGAGCAAAATGGCATTCTCCTTCATCACTAGAGCTTGAGCTTGATCCTTCACTTGAATTTTCACTTGAGCTTGAGTTGGAGGAGTCACTTGAGCTTGAGTGACACTTATCTTCTCTTTTGTTGTGATGGTGGGTCTTCTTGCCTTTATAGAATCTACCCTTGGAGTACATGGCATCTTCTTTAACTTGAGAGGATGGAGAGACTTGTTCCACGATAGCTTCAATTTGAGCCTTCATTTCAGCCTTCTTCATTCTCTTTAGCTCTTTCTTCTCTTTTCTTTCTACTTCCTCCCTCTTGTCAAGTGTGGCTTCATGTGCTTGTAGATTTCCAATGAGCTCTTCAATATGGACATCCTGAAGAGGCCTTGCTTCTTTAATGGAAGTCACCTTGGGTTCCCATCTCTTGGGGAGAGTTCTAAGGATCTTACAGTTGATCTCACCTCTACTCATAGGATGTCCTAGAATAACAAGACCATTCATAATGGTGTTGAGTCTTGAGTACATGTTGGCTATCCTCTCCTGCTTTCCCATCTTGAAGTTCTCAAGCAACCCTTTGAGCATGTAGACTGTGCTTTCCTTCACTTGATCTGTCCCCTCATAAGTAATGAATAGCTTTCTCAATACCTCATAGGCTATTTCACATTAAGAAATCTTGTTGAACTCGGTGGGGGTCATGGAGGCATAGAGGTTGTGTTATGGCTCTAGCATTCAAGGTTTCTTTCTTCAAGGTAGATTCATCCCATTCTTCAATCCTTGTCTTTGGTAGCTCGTATGGGTTGTTCATCATTTTCCACATCTCAAGACTTGATCCTTGGATGTAGAATTGAAGCCTTCTTCTCCAATAGAGGAAATTGCTCCCATCAAAGATTGGAAGGCTGATCAAGTATCTCCCTCCTTGGTAGTCACCCATCTTCTCCTACTTGTTGAAGTATGCTTGGATAAGCCCACACTGATACCAATTGTTGGTTCCTAGATGGGTGATTAGATGATCTAGAGGGGGGTGAATAGAGCTGAATGCACTTAAAAAAAATTCTTTAGACCTTGAAGATATTTAATAAAATAAGGTTGATAAATAGGTAATTTGAGTGCAACTAAAACATGCATAGCAAGGATGAGAGAGATTGAGCAAATACAAGTAGACAAGCTATTTAGAATGGTTCCACACTTCAAACTAGAAGTATGTCAGTCCACTTACCTAGAGAGGTCAACCTCTAGGATTTCCTAACCATTACATTCTTATATTCATTCATAAGACTAACAATACATGACCAAACAAAGGACTTACCTATCCAATACAAAGAGTCTTAAACCTTACCAAGGACTTACCCACTTTGCAAGAGTCTCCCACCTTCTTCCAAGGACTTACCTACTCTTGCACAAGTCTTCAACCTTCAAGGAATCACCCACTCTTCTTGGACCTTCCTCCTTTGACTTTACCATCACTCGGAGAAGATTCCACCAAGGACTTACCCACTTGAGCAAGGAGTCTTCTGCCTTCACCAAGGGTTTACCCACTCTAGATCCAAGTCTTCAGCCTTGATCTTCACCAAGGGATGCCTTCCCTTGTTCTTCTTCACCACTCTTAGCTAAGAGAGAGAACCTTCATCTTCATGATTGAAATGAGAGATAGGGAGGTGGAGGAAGTGAGAGCCTCACAAGATATACATGTAGGACTAGCTCTCTTATAGATTTCCTACTCACTCTAATGAATGTAGCAAGTGATTAAGCTTAGAGAGAGAGGAGGCTATAGGAAACACACAAATATAGAATAGGAACCTCACATAGAGTTTTGTAATGAATGCTCAACCTTGGAATGAAGCCCAAGGGGTCCTATTTATAGCTGGGGATGCGTCTTAGCCTTTGGGAACACTTGAGAATGAAAACTAGCCATTTTGTGGCTTGCAACTGATATATTTTCACTTGTTGCAACTCCGCAATGGCTATAAGAACTTTTATGTACTTTTCTGTACAGTGCAATCGGTCGAGTTTCTATAATGGTAACTCCACATATAGAGTGAAAGACAAAGCCGATATTCAGACCATCGGTCGAGTTTGTCCTGGGGAAACTCGACCGAACAATAATATTGAATTGGTCTAGTACTCCATCAATCGAGTTCTGTGAAGTGTAAACTCAACCGATCGAAAGTCATTTTCAAGATCCAATCAGGATCGGTCGAGTTTGCAACTCACAGAACGCGACCGATGAACAGCCTGATGTGAATTTTGGAAAATGGCTTTTGAGTGCTTAAACATTCGATCTAAGTGCTCCTGATTTTTTCTAAGCTTAATTACAAGTCATACAATCATTACAAGAGATTTACAACATGATTCTAATGGATTTACATCATATTATAAAAATGTGCACTTGTATTGACTTTGACTTATCTTTTCTCCAATTTGATATCCGCAAGTTAGGGCATTTGGAGTGTGTCTATACCTAATCTGAAATCACTCAAGTAGAGACATTAGACACCAATATGTGGAATGGTTAGTCATCATCAAAACATGGGTTTAGTCAATTTATATGTGAGTCAACATTGACCTAATTGACCTTGAGTCAACATTTTCCCCCTTTTTGAAGATGACAAACCATTCCATAAATGTATTGAAAGCTTTTAAGTAAAATCATACCTTTGGAGAAACCTAGGGGTTTCAATAGGATTGAGCTCATAAGCTCCCCCTCAATTTATGTGCATGGAGTTCTCATACTCCCCCTAAATTGATGTTATTTCTCCTGCATGGTTAGCTTTTATCACATTTATAGAATACTATGTCTTCTACTCATACAAGTTCTACACATATATGTTCTACACATATATGTCTTCTCCTATTTTACCTTCTACCCCTTACATGGACATACTTCTCCTCTTCATGTAAGACATGCCTTCTCCCCGTTTTGTCAAAAGAAGACATTCCTTTCTCCCCCTTTGTCATTTCAAAAAGTGGGGGTATGAAGAAAATAAGAAACTCCACTTGTTAAGTGAAAGGAGATAACAAAATTTTATATAAGGAGAGTAGAAGAGCACAAATAGGGGCTTGTCCAAGCATAGAAAGAAAAGCAAGTTAAAACATGCACTTAAACAACCCAAAATGTAAGATAAGGCGCTGCAGAAAAACAATAAATCACAATTTTGACCCTCAAGATGACAAAAATTTCCCAAAAAGTATCAGGGCTCATGGCAAAGCGATGAGCCTAGCTCAGAAGGTCATTTCTACATAAAAACACTACTCTTACAGCAAAAACTGAAACTGGGGTAAATCTGCATAGAATCCAAACATACTCCAATTTCTACATATAATGTAGATCTATGTACCCTGCATCACAATGTTATGCAAGCAACTCAAGATAGTAGATATGCAATTCAAGAAACAATCTTGAGCATGTATGAGACAAGATACAAATGTAGCATATAGATGATCAAAGATGCCAATTTTAAACAAGGCTAGAACTACATGTATATGAACTACTAGTAGATGTTATCACAAGTTAGGACTACTAGTAGGATCTAGATCATAGCAAGAGATACCAAAAGATAAACAAGATAAAGCAAGCTATGAGTAGATTTAGAGATATATCCAAACAAAGAAATATGTAATTTTAGAAGCATGGAAGGATATAACTCACTAACAAATATGCACCATTACCAAAAGATGATTACCACTAAGAACCTCAAGGTTGTATAAAAACAAGATATACACCTAGTTAGATGTAGAAAGTTAGAGTACAATGGAAGCAATTTTAGACACAACCAAGAGATCCAAAGAGATAATCATCAAGACCTGCGAAACAACACAAAATAAGTTATTGCAAGATATAGATATACCAATTTAGAGCAATTAGAGAGATATAGTTGTAAGTAAGATAGGCAATTTAGAACATGGAAATATGCATATATAAAGGTACCAAAGGAGTGCCAAAGAATAAGGCTATTGGTTGAGAAAATCTAGTTGAGAGGGAAATTCTCATTCAATAAGCCAAATGTATATTCTGTGTACAGTGTTATCAGTCGAGTTCTGTGTATTGACAACTCGACTGATGATAGCTGTTGGCAACACCCATAGGTGCCTATCTTTCGGGTATCAAATAGGGCAAACTCGACCATCAAAGCATCTGTCAAAAAGCACATATATTTCATAAAAACATATTTAAAGGCATGCTAAATATACAAACCATATCCAAACATGTCTAAGCAAGTTAGTACATGTTATAATCAAGAGAAACATTACCTTTGTGCTTACCATTCCTTTTTCCACTTGTTGTCACCCTCTACACATCTCACCTTTCTTCTTTCATGTGGATTGAGAAGTCAATTTGCAATTCAATAGCTCAAGTCAATCCATTTACAAGTACCTACAAGAATAAAGATGAAATGTTCCACAATCATATTTTTGGGTTTGGAGGGGTTAGTTTAGCAACCCAAGTCCTATTTCTCTTGGGTGCTTTCCTAAAAGGACAACAAGTAGAATAATGACCAATTTCATTGCAATAGTTGCATGTGCCCATAGTCTTGGAACTAGAGGATTCTCCATGGAAGATTGGAGGTCCTTTACCTTTGTTGTTCCTTTGGTAGTATGGTGTAGGATGTCATTAAGATTCTTTATACCAACTAAGAATCAATGCAAAGAAGATCTTAAACTGTCATTATCATGCTTAAGAGAAGCAATAGTAGAAGATAAATGATTTATATTATCTCTAGCATGCAAAAGATCATTTTCTAAGCATAGAGCTGTAGTTAAATAAGAATCTCTATTAATGTGAAGAGCAACAACATCATTCTCTCTATTAGTAGAACTAGAACAAGATTCATGCACATTTAGTTTAGCAAGCAAGGAGGCATTTTCTATTTCTAATTCTTGCAAAACAAAATCTTTGTCCTTGTTTTCAGATTTAAGAACATCAATATCATGCATGAGAGAATCAACAATTAAAGTATGCTCTTCATTAGAACTAGGCATGAGAGGTTGAGCTTATAGAAATCTAATCTTATTAAGCAAACTAGCATTTTCAAGTTTAAGAGAGTCTACTTGGCTAAGACAAGCATTTTTATCATCAAGCCAGCAAGAATTAGCATGTTAAAAATCATTTAATTCTACATGTAAATTATCAACAATTCTAGCAAGCTTTTTCCTTTTCATTTTAGAAGACTTCAGAGAGGCAAAAGTATCATGAATAATAGCAATCAAAGATTCTTTATCTAAAGAGTTTAGATTTACCTCATTTGAGTATTCACGTTTTGATGCTATAAGAGCAAAATGGCATTCTCCTTCATCACTAGAGCTCGAGCTTGATCCTTCACTTGAATCTTCACTTGAGCTTGAGTTGGAGGAGTCACTTGAGCTTGAGTGCCACTTATCTTCTCTTTTCTTGTGATGATGGGTCTTCTTGCCTTTATAGAATCTACCCTTGGAGTACATGGCATCTTCGTTAACTTGAGAGGATGGAGAGACTTGTTCCATGATAGCTTCAATTTGAGCTTTCATTTCAACCTTCCTCATTCTCTTTAGCACTTTCTTCTCTTATCTTTCTACTTCCTTCCTCTTGTCAAGTGTGGCTTCATGTACTTGTAGATTTCCAATGAGCTCTTCAATAGGGACATCTTTAAGAGACATTGCTTTTTTAATGGAAGTCACCTTGGGTTCCCATCTCTTGGGGTGAGTTCTAAGGATCTTAGAGTTGATCTCTCCTCTACTCATAGGATGTCCTAGAACAACAAGACCATTCACAATGGTGTTGAGCCTTGAGTACATGTTGGCTATCTTCTCCTCCTTTCCCATCTTAAAGCTCTCAAGCAACCCTTTGAGCATGTAGACTTTGCTTTCCTTCACTTGATCTATCCCATCATAAGTAATGCATAGCATTCTCCATACCTCATAGGCTGTTTCAAATTAAGAAATCTGGTTGAACTCAGTGGGGGTCATGGAGGCATAGAGGATGTGCATGGCTCTAGCATTCAAGGTTGCTTTCTTCAAGGTAGCTTCATCCCTTTCTTCAATATTTGTCTTTGGTAGCTCGTTTGGACTGTTCACCATTTGCCACATCTCAAGACTTGATCCTTGGATATAGAATTGAAGCCTTCTTCTCCAATAGAGGAAATTTCTACCATCAAAGATTGGAAGTCTGATCAAGTATCTCCCTCCTTGGTAGTCACCCATCTTATCCTACTTGTTAAAGTATGCTCGGAGAAGCCCGCTTTGATTCCAATTGTTGGATCCTAGATTGGTGATTAGATGCTCTAGAAGGGGGGGGTGAATAGAGTTGAATGCACTTAAACAAAATTCATTAGACCTTCAAGATATATGATAAGATAATGTTGCTAAATAGGTAATTTGAGTGCAACTAAAACATGCAGAGCAAGAATGAGAGAGATTGAACAAACACAAGTAGACAAGCTATTTAGAGTGGTTCCACACTTCAAACTAGAAGTATGTCAATCCACTTACCCAGAGAGGTCGACCTCTAGGATTTCGTAACCATTGCATTCTTATATTCATTCATAAGACTTACAATACATGACCAAACAAAAGACTTACCTATCTAATACAAAGCGTCTTCAACCTTACGAAGGACTTACCCACTTTGCAAGAGTCTCCCGCCTTCTTCCAAGGACTTACCTACTCTTGCACAAGTCTTCAACCTTTAAGGAATTACCCACTCTTCTTGGATCGTCCGCCTTTGACTTCACCTTCACTTGGAGAAGCTTCCACCAAGGACTTATCCACTTGAGCAAGGAGTCTTCTTCCTTCACCAAGGGCTTACCCACTCTAGATCCAAGTCTTGAACCTTGATCTTCACCAAGGGACGCCTTCCCTTGTTCTTCTTCACCTCTCTTAGCTAAGAGAGAGAACCTTCATCTTCATGATTGAAATGAGAGATAGGGAGGTGGTGGAAGTGAGAGCCTCACAAGATATACATGTAGGATTAGATCTCTTATAGATTTCCTACTCACTCTAATGAATGTAGCAAGTGATTAAGCTTAGAGAGAGAGAGAGAGGAGGCTGTAGGAAGCACTCAACTATAGAATAGGAACCTCACATAGAGTTTTGCAATGAATGCTCAACCTTGGAATGAAGCCCAAGAGCTCCTATTTATAGATGGGGATGCCTATTAGCCTTTGGGAACGCAAGAGAACAAAAACTAGCCATTTTGTGGCTTGCAACGGATATATTTTCACTTGTTGCAACTCGACAACGGCTAGAAGCACTTTTCTATACAGTGCAATCGGTCTAGTTTCTATAAGGGTAACTCGACCGATAGAGTGAAAGACAAAGCTGATATTCAGACCATCGGTCGAGTTTGTGACCAATAAAAATCGAATTGGTCTGGTACTCCATCGGTCGAGTTCTGTGAAGTGTAAACTCGACCGATCAAAAGTCATTTTCAAGATCTAATCAGGATCGGTCGAGTTTGCAACTCACATAACTCGACCAATGAACAACCTGATGTGAATTTTGGAAAATGGCTTTTGAGTGCTTAAACATTCGATCTAAGTGCTCCTTATTTTTTCTAAGCTTAATTACAAGTCATACAATCATTACAAGTGATTTACAACATTATTCTAATGGATTTACATCATATTACAAAAATGTGCACTTGTATTGACTTTGACTTGTCTTTTCTCCAATTTGATATGCATAAGTTAGGGCATTTGGAGTGCATCTATACCTAATCTGAAATCACTCAAGTAGAGACATTAGACACCAATATGTGGAATGGTTAATCATCATCAAAACATGGGTTTAGTCAATTTAGATGTGAGTAAACATTGACCTAATTGACCTTGAGTCAACATTCTCCCCCTTTTTGAGGATGACAAACCATTCCATAAATGTATTGAAAGCTTTTAAGAAAAATCATACCTTTGGAGAAACCTAGGGGTTTCAATAGGATTGAGCTCATATGCTCCCCCTCAATTGATGTGCATGGAGTTCTCATACTCCCCCTCAATTGATGTTATTTCTCCTTCATGGTTAGCTTTCATAACATTTATAGAATACTATGTCTTCTACTCCTATATGTTCTACACATATATGTCTTCTCCCATTTTACCTTCTCCTCTTTACATGGACATACTTCTACTCTTCATGTAAGACATGCCTTCTCCCAGTTTTGTCAAAAGAAGACATACCTTTCTCCCCCTTTGTCATTTCAAAAAGTGGGGGCATGAAGAAAATAAGAAACACCACTTGTTAAGAGAAAGGAGACAACAAAAATTTATATAAGGAGAGTAGAAGAGAACAAATAGGGCCTGTCCAAGGATAGAAAGAAAAGCAAGCTAAAGCATGAACTTGAACAACCCAAAAACCAAGAGAAGGTGCTGCAGAAAAATAATAAATCACAATTTTGACCCTAAAGATGACATAATTTTCCCAAAAAGTATCAGGGCTCATGGCAAAGCGATGAGCCTTGCTCCGAAGGTCATTTCTACATAAAAAATGCTACTCTTGCAGCAAAAACTGAAACTGGAGCAAATCTGCATAGAATCCAAACATACTCCAATTTCTACATATAATGTAGATCTATGTACCCTGCATCACAATGTTACACAAGCAACTCAAGATACTAGATATGCAATTCAAGGAACAATCTTGAGCATGTATGAGACAAGATACAAGCATAGCATATAGATGAGCAAAGATGCCAATTTTAAACAAGGCTAGAATTACATGTATATGAAATACTAGTAGATGTTATCACAAGTTAGGACTACTAGTAGGATCTAGATCATAGCAAGAGATACCAAAAGATACACAAGATAAAGCAAGCTATGAGTAGATGTAGAGATATATCCAAACAAAGAAATATGCAATTTTAGAAGCATGGAAGGATATAACTCACTAACAAATATGCACCATTACTAAAAGATGATTACCACTAAGAACCTCAAGGTTGTATCAAAACAAGATATACACCTAGATAGATGTAGCAAGTTAGAGTACAATGGAAGCAATTTTAGACACAACCAAGAGATCCAAAGAGATCATCATTAAGACCTGCGAAACAACTCAAAACAAGTTATTGCAAGATATAGATATACCAATTTAGAGCAATTAGAGAGATAGAGTTGTAAGCAAGATAGGAAATTTAGAACATGGGAATATGCATATATAAAGGTACCAAAGGAGTGCCAAAGAATAACGTTATTGGTTGAGAAAATCTAGTTGAGAGGGAAATTCTCATTCAATAAGCCAAATGTATATTCTGTGCACAGTGTTATTGATTGAGTTCTGTGTATTGACAACTCGACTGATGACAGCTGTTGGCAACACCCATAGGTGCCTATCGGTCGAGTTTCAAACAGGGCAAGCTCGACCGATAGAGCAGCTGTCAAAAAGCACATATATTTCATAAAAACATATTTAAAGGCATGCTAAATATACAAACCATATCCAAACATGTCTAAGCAAGTTAGTACAGGTTATAAGAAAGAGAAACATTACCTTTGCACTTACCATTCCTTTTTCCAATTGTTTTCACCCTCTACACATCTCACCTTTCTTCTTTCATGTAGATTGAGAAGTCAATTTGCAATTCAATAGCTCAACTCAATCCATTTGCAAGTACCTATAAGAAGAAAGATGAAATGGTCCCCAATCATATTTTTGGGCCCGGAGGGGTTAGTTTAGCAACCCAAGTCCTATTGGTCTTGGGTGCTTTCCTAAAAGGACAACAAGTAGAATAATGACCAATTTCATAGCAATAGTTGCATGTGCCCATAGTCTTGGAACTAGAGGATTCTCCATGGAAGATTGGAGGTCTTTTACCTTTTTTGTTCCTTTGACTACCCTCATACCCCAAACCATGTCTACCAATTTGTTTGGTAGTATGGTGTAGGATGTCATTAAGATTCTTTTTACCAACGAAGAATCTTTGCAAAGAAGATCTTAAACTGTCATTATCATGCTTAAGAGAAGCAATAGTAGAAAACAAATGATTTATATTATCTCTAGCATCAAAAAGATCATTTTCTAAGCAAAGAGATTTAGTTAAATAAGAATCTCTATTAATGTGAAGAGCAACAACATCATTCTCTCTATTAGTAGAACTAGAACAAGATTCATGCACATTGATTTTAGCAAGAAAGGAGGCATTTTCTATTTCTAATTCTTGCAAAACAAAATCTTTGTCCTTGTTTTCAGATTTAAGAACATCAATATCATGCATGAGAGAATAAAAAATTAAAGTATGCTCTTCATTAGAACTAGGCATGAGAGATTGAGCTTCTAGAAATCTAATCTTATCAAGCAAACTAGCATTTTCAAGTTTAAGAGAGTCTACTTGGCTAAGACAAGCATTTTTATCATCAAACAAGCAAGAATTAGCATGTTCAAAATCATTTATCTCTACATGCAAATTATCAACAATTCTAGCAAGCTTTTTCCTTTTCCTTTTAGAAGACTTAAGAGAGGCACAAGTATCATGAATAATAGCAATCAAAGATTCTTTATCTAAAGAGTTTAGATTTACCTCATTTGAGTCTTCACGTTTTGATGCTATAAGAGCAAAATGGCATTCTCCTTCATCACTAGAGCTTGAGCTTGTTCCTTCACTTGAATCTTCACTTGAGCTTGAGTTGTAGGAGTCACTTGAGCTTGAGTGCCACTTATCTTCTCTTTTCTTGTGATGATGGGTCTTCTTGCCTTTGTAGAATCTACCCTTGGAGTACATGGCATCTTGTTTAACTTGAGAGGATGGAGAGACTTGTTCCATGATAGCTTAAATTTGAGCCTTCATTTCAGCCTTCTTCATTCTCTTTAGCTCTTTCTTCTCTTGTCTTTCTACTTCCTCCCTCTTGTCAAGTGTGGCTTCATGTGCTTGTAGATTTCCAATAAGCTCTTTAATATGGACATCTTTAAGAGACCTTTCTTCTTCAATGGAAGTCACCTTGGGTTTCCATCTCTTGGGGAGAGTTCTAAGGATCTTAGAGTTGATCTGTCCTCTACTCATAGGATGTCCTAGAACAGCAAGACCATTCACATGGAAGAAAGAACCAATGTTACCAATTGAGTACAGTGCTTTGATCCTATATCAAGCGTTTGATCTCCTAACCAAAGTGGATGGACGTGGATGTATAGTGGATAGTAGATATCATCCTATAGGACACTAATGTAAAGCTCAAGGAAAATAGATTGCAAGTGTAGCTCAGCTTGTTTTCTCATAAGGATTGAATCTCAAGTGTAATTGTGTATGCAAGTTGTGCCTTGGGGTGTCCTATGGCTGTCCTGTTTATAGGAGTGGTTTGCTAATGCTTGGGGACATTCTAAATTATTAGAGATTAATTAGAAAACCATTCTCTGATACCAATTGTAATGACCTCGCTTCTCGGTAACCCCTAATTAAGGAAGACCAATAACTCAGAGGCATTATCCCAAAAACAAGATCAACAGTTTTGCAAATAATAAAAAATAATTAATAGATTCTATGAAAGACTAAACTAAAAATTGGAATAAAAATTTACTTTCACATACCTTCAAAAATAGGCAAATAAGACTTCTACCCGCAGTAGAATTCTACCCGCAGTAGAATTCTACCTAACTAAATCCTCCTTGATAATTTAACTTTAATCTTTCACAGGTTCCACTTTACTGTTTGTCCAATTTTAGGTATTTCCTAAAATGCCGACAAACAAAATGACGGTTAGTAGAAATGAATATACTTGTATGTGGGGACAAAAAAAAACATTGCACATAAGATTTAACAACCTAATCATATCGAGTAGCTGTTAACAATGCAAAATTACGTTTTCAATGTGACTTCCCAACCGCTTTTACTCATCCTATGAGATACCCTCTCTTAGGGTTTAGTCCTTGCAGGGGACTTAAGGCTACCTTCTCCATCCTGAGCTTGGTACCTGGGGACACCACTCTGGGTGCCCAGTGGTCTTCCCTCTGGGGCTTGACCACTTTAGACCTTCCCTCCGGGGCTTGGTCTTGCATCATACATCCAGAGATGGTATGTAGGTTCAAGAAAGTCACATATATATTTAAGTTGTGATAATCATATTCACTTTAAAGATTGCAGAAATAAAAGCATCCAAACAATTTATTTCCATGAAATTGATAAAACATCGTGAAAATGCTGGGAAATAAAGCGTGTACTCATTTAACCACATACCTGATTAGGGGATTTCACAAGAAATAAGCAAAATCCAATCAATCAAGCAATCTGATCCAACCAAGAAAGTCAACCACAAAAAAGCACAAAATCCTGAAAAGTGCATGCAACCTATTTACTACACACTTCATCAAGAATCTACTTTATTGACTTGACATTACTTTCTAGGGTTTCTAATCTGAATTAGGGTTTCATTAGGGTTCTTTTGATCTATTTACCACTTTCCCCTTTTATGCCCACAAAACCCTAAAATAGTCGGGATGGGTTCAAAACCCTAATTACTTGCTTATTCACATTAAAACCTTATTTTCATCAATTTGGCTTAGAATTAGCTTATTATCATGTTTTCTAAAGGATCTCGAAAGATAACTCATTAAAAACCATTAACACCTATATTAGGGTTTCTAAGCCCATTTATGCATATTAACATATCAAACCCTAAATTAAGCTATTTAGCCCATGGATTATCTACTTAGACATTCAAAACATCTTTTTATTAAAAACATGTTAATATGCTCATAGATTATCCATATTAATCATCTCAATTTCATATAACCTCAAATTAGGGTTTTTCCTCATTATAAAGCATTATGATTAGCAACTTTAACCATTTCTCAAACTTTGATCAGAGTCAGGCCCTAAAACCATTTTTATTGAATTCCTTCTATTTTTATGATAAAAAATCATATATTACTTTCCATCATGAGAGTTATAGATAATTTATTAGAGTTATTATAAAATTACCTTTAATGGCTAGTAGGAAACTGCCACATGGACAACTACTCTTCCTCTACCCTATGCCACGCTGGATGGCTCAACTAATGAATTCTTGCCCGGCTGGCATCTCACACATGAGTGGACCAGGCGAACAAAATGTGTTGAAGGTCAGCAATAGACCTTCCTTTATAAAGGCACACGAGGGTATAAATGTAATTGTGCTTGCCTTCATCCCTTTCCTTCAAACATCTCTCAGTTCTCAACTCCTGGCTCACAGGAGAAATGGAGGGTCAACCCATCCATTGACTTTCATTCACACATCATCAGACCCCCACACAAAGACTTCTGAGGCTCCACCCTCCCATACTGGACTCGCAACCCCTCAGACGACCCTCGGCGGTGGTCACGGTTGGATACTCCTCGAGCCATCGCCACCTCTGGTCATAGACATGTAACCAGGGATCCATACCCCTCTTCTGCTCACCGACCCTCCTCGTAAAAACACGCCTTTGTAGACGAAGTGCCCCGAGGCCATGAGCCATGGAAACTCCTTTTATAGGCAAGACTACCAATGTGTTTGCCCTCCATAGAACTCATGTTCCTGGGCGGACTAGGATTTGGGGAAATCCCAATCTCGCATGGCAATAAAGCAACTAGGGGGTGGAAAGGTCTGAATCTATCTCCCAATTTTAATGGGAGGCTTTCTAGGAACTGATACGCATCAAGGAAGGAGGTAGAGTCTAAGGATTCTCGGGGTCACTGTACCCCACCTTCCCAATTTAACTAGATCTAGGAGACGATCTATAGATCATCAATCTACAATCTAAGGGTCCCGGAAGTGTGTGACACCTAAAAGGGCCGGGCCCTAGATTCCTGGTTGGATTATAAATGTGATAAATCACATTATCATATTAGCTAACCCCTCACTTTAAGGAAAATTAATAAATGCACAACTCTCCCTTCTTTTATCCAACTATTCCTAAATTTTAAAGGAAAGTCCATAATGACTTAAACTTCATGTGTGCAAAGTTGGGACTCAAATTTGAGATTATAAGAGAGTTTTCTTCACATGCAAGTTATCACTTTTTAAGGCATATTTTATGCATATTTTCTCTCTCCTATTCTTATATTCTCTTCATTTGGATTCCTTTTACCATTAGAAACCTTGTGGATTCAAAATGTCATCTACGGTGATTCAAACATATATATTTCCACATATTTCTTATATTTTTATCATTATCTCAAATTTCCTTCTTAATAATGCATTATTTGATTTCTTCTTTTTCTTTTAATCATGTTGGACTCATAAAATTATGATCCATGAAATCACATTCACCGAGGAAATATTGCAAAGGAATACATTAAATACATATAATTATACAATTTCAATAATCATACATTTATTGGGAAATTGCATTTCCAACCTTATGAACCCAAAACTTGGGGTTGTAACACATCACGACCATGACACCCAATGCGATCGAGATGCTTGGCACGACCATGCCGATGACAAGGGTCATCTGCACGTGTCTCAACTGAGGCACCTTCCTTGACTGTGATGTCTGCCTCGTCTCTGACACCTACCTTGACCGCAAAACCTGTCGGGACCTTGAATGAATCTCGTCTGTCACAAATGAGACACTTGGCACAGCCGTGTTGAGGAAAAAGGTCAGCTATACCTGTCTCGCCTGCGACACTACCTTGCCCGCAACATCTGACTTGCCCGTGACGTCTGGCTCGACTGCGACGTTTGCCTCGACTGTGACATCTAGCTCGACTGTGACATTTGTTCAACCGTGACCCCCAACACGACCGTTCTGAGATAAGTGTCGCAACTGGGACGGGTACCACGACCACTCATTACATACACTCTGCCTTCGCCTATAAATACTAACCCCCCATGACCTGGAGTGGGGTTTCAAATTTTTAGAGGTTCCATATTTTGGTTCCACACTTTCTTGGTTCCCAGAGCCCCGTGGGAGAGTTCAGAGGTTTGAAAAGGCTGAAGTGCTCATCCTACGTCCGTTCCTCCAGTATGCTTCCATCCACTGTCATTTTCCACCACCATTCACCCATATCCTACCACTCTCAACCATCTTCCACCTCCATACATTCACCAAGCTACTGTTTGGGTCAAAATCAAAGAGAAAGGAGGCCAAGGAGTCCATAAGACCAAGGAGGATGAACCAAAGATGAGATTCAGCTTATACAGAGGCTAAGGAGTGAGAACCACCTCTCCTCTACAGGCTAAATATCTTCTTCTTCTCCTTTCTTCTACTATTCTCCTTTGTTTCTGTACAAATGATGTCCTTCCATCTTTGTCCAGTACCAACTATGCTTGTCCATGGCTAGTTGTGCTCCTTATTGGCTATGTAGACTGTGTTGGGCATGTTTATGTACTTTTACCTTAAGCAAGTAATTTTATTTCAGATCTAGTATGTTTTCTGTTATATTTTCTCTTTCTGGTTATGATTGCTAGTTTGATTGATCTCTTTCTTACTTGAACTTCTATTTCTACCTATATCGAGAGATTCATTGTAGAAATAGATAAGAGAAGGTAGTTTGGATCGAAATCTAAAAGGAGGATGGTTCAAGGTGATCTTTACAGAACTGTAGACTTGGGCATGGTTGGGCCCACCCTGGCACGGTTGGGCCCACTATTAGGTTTTGCCCAGATCACACCTATTCCTAGCATCTCAGAATATTCTAGACCTGAGAGGGTATCTAGAATATTCTAGGGTGTTGATTTGTCATCCTTGAGAGAGGTTTCATGCCATTGATGGGTTTTTAGTCATGATACGTGAGAATGGGTGTATAAGGGTTGTCTACACCCGAGAATGGGTGCATAGACTTCCCAACTTGTGGTTACATAGCCAGAAACTCCCTCTCTTTGATTAGTAGCATGTTATGGACTCTATTTTCTTTTCTGTTCTTTGTTTTATTTTATTTTGTGACAACCTGCTAGACTATTTCTAGCTACATACTTTTATCAAATATCCAATTGGCTAATATGACTTAAGAGCGAGATCTTAAGCATCCTAAATGTCCCCACGTCCCTGTGTTCGACCATGTATATCTACTTCAACCCCGTAATAAAGTTGTGGGGGTCCTTGATGGTTTCAGGTTATAAATTTAAAGTCTGACCTCTCTCTAGAGATGCAATCATCTTTTGGCACCGTTGCTATTTTCCCTTCTATCTCTTCATTTTTCACGCATGCATGTTTACTCCCTACATTTAGTATAAATTTATTTTTTTTTCCAGACTTTGTTTCATAATTTGTAGATTTGCAATTAAGGCTATGTGATGTGAATCTAATACCTAAATGATTATCCACACATTTTTCATCTTAAACTGCTTGATCTTTTTCTTGACTTGCTCATTGACTCTTTTCTTAAGTTTGGTAATAAATCTAAGGTTATGAACCTTTTTTTCATAGCTTAAAATATTATTCCCTTGATCTATGTTGTGAACGACAAGTCCAGGATGTAGGACCATTGGAAAAGAGATATATTTGATTAAAACTCCAAGCTGCATTTCTCACGAACTTGCCTATACTCTAAGGATCCTTGGATCATAATTACTACTCTTCACACAGTTATCAAGTGGATATTAATGAGCTTTGAGCTATAATAAAGTTGAAGTGTTTTTCCTTTATGGTCTACGTGCCCTCTCACCCTAGATTGAGTCAAAAAGATGAAAAATTAAAAATTTGCAAAAGAGGCTTGGCCGCCCACAAAATCCCAAAAATATCAAAATAGTTCTCACCCAAGCCTATAAAATAGAATGCAGATAATAAAAGCCTGAGTGTGAATAAATGAGCATTTTTTTCTCTTTTAGGAGAGTTGAGGATGGTGCCCATCCAGTGTATGACTATGATCATGAACACGAGTATGCCATGCCTGGTAGTGCACCCTAAGGCTCATTAAAGAGTCACTAGGAACCCCTAGGAGACCTATGAGATCATCCTAGTAGTAGGGTTGGTTCGAGCACAATACCAGGAGTTCATCTCATTGCTTTGGGCCAACTGGCTCAGACTGCAGGGGCTGTTGCTTGTTACATGGACCAACCTGACATAGACCGGGATCCTCAAAAGTCATTAGAGTCTTTTTGCTTTTGTTTCTTCTTAGGACCTGAATAAGTGGGAGGCACATTGTTCCTGATTGGTCTACATGAAGACATGATAATGGCTCATTGCTCATCACCTGCATGATCACCTATGTGACAATTCATGCTATAATTATGATCCAAACCCTCATGAGTATCGACAGGTTGCAGTGAATTCACTTAATCTTGCCTGGATGCTCTTTGATCTTACTTTAGCAGGATTGTGCTCGATTGGTGGGGGTTTGCTCTGAAACTACATAGGTCAAGAGAATTGATGTTTTAAACTATTTTTTTTAACTTTAGCTTTTATTGCCATGCTTAATTTGGATGTTATCTTTTTGTTCTTTGAGCACAGTCTTACTTGAGGACAAGCAAAGGTTTAAGCTTGGGGTGGTTCATAACACCCAAATTCATGCATTTATGCTAAGCATTTATTTATGGTTTTGTGTCATTATAGCCTTAATATGCACAAAATGACCCTAGATTCTTATCTTTTAGTAATTTATATCTTTTTATAGATAAAGTTGCTCAACTAGCCAGTTTTGGGACTTGTAGGCACTGAACTTGAAAAGGCATCTATTCTCTAAGATTTCTCCCCAACACATGGTTTTTGCTGTAGGTAGGCTTCCATCCGTCGTGACCGCGACACCTGACGCGATTGAGATGATCAACATGACCATGCCGAGGACAAGGGTCATCTCCACGTGTCTTGACCGAGGCACCTACCACAACTGTGACGTTTGCCTCAACCATGAAACATACCTCGATCGTGACACTTGTCGTGACCATGAATGAATCTCGTCTGTTGTGAATGAGAAGGGTCAGCTGTACCTGCCTCACCCGCAACACTGTCTCGACCGTGACATCCATCTTGACCATGACGTTTGCCTTGACCGCGACGTCTGCCTCGACTGTGACATCCAACTCGACCACAACATTTGTTTGTTTGTGACCCCCAGCATGACCGTACCGAGACAAATGCTGTAACTGGGACAGGTTCCACGACCACTCATTACATACACTCTGTCTTTGCCTATAAATACTCACCCCCATGACCTGGATAAGGGTTCCAAATTTTTGGAGGTTCCACATTTTGGTTCCACACATTCTTTGTTCCCAGAACCTCGTGGGAGAGTTCATAAGTCCAAAAAGGCTAAGGTGATCATCCTACATCCATTCCCCCAGTTTGCTTCCATCCATCATCATTTTCCACCACCATTCACCCATATCCTACCACTCTTAGTCATCTTCCACCTCCATACATCCACCAAACTACTGTTTGGGGTGGAATCAAAGAGAAAGGAAACTAAGGAGTCTATAAGACCAAGGAGGACAACCCAAAGATGAGATCTGGACTATACAGAGGCTAAGGAGTGAGAGCCACCTCTCCTCTACGGGCTAAATCTCTTCTTCTTCTTCTCCTTTCTTCTATTGTTCTCCTTTGTTTTTGTACAAATGATGTCCTTTCATCTTTGTTCGGTGTTAACTATGCTTGTCCATGGCTAGTTGAGCTCCTTCTTGGCTATGTAGCCTGTTTTGGGCATGCTTATGTACTTTTACCTTAAGCAAGTAGTTTTATTTCAAATCTAGTATGTTAATAGTTCTATCTTCTCTTTCTGGTAATGATTGCTAGTTTGGTTGATTTCTTTCTTGCTTGAACTTCTATTTCTGCCTATATAGAGAGATTCATTGCAGAAATAGATAAGAGAAGGTAGTTTGGATTGGAATTTGAAAGGAGGACAGTTCAAGGTGATCTGTGTAGAACCGTAGATGTGGGCATGGTCGGACCCACCCCGGCACGATCAGGACCACTATCAGGTTCTGCCCAGATCACACTTGTTCCTAGCATCTTAGAATAATCTTGACCTGAGAGGGTATCTAGAATATTCTAGGGTGTTGATTTGTCATCATCGCGAGAGGTTTCATGTCATTGATGGGTTTTAGTCACACTGTGTGAAAGCAAGTGGGATGACCCCACAGGAACAGATACCACCAGTACATACTATGTTTGGATGTAGGTTGCTTGCTGGGCTATTTGAGGGTTGTCTACGCCTGAGAACGGGTGCATAGACTGCCCAACTTGTGGTTACATAACCAAGAACTACTTCTCTTTGATTAGTAGAATCCTACAAACTCTATTTTGTATTATTTCATGACAACCTGCTAGACTAGTTCTAAATACATACTTTTATCTAATATAAAATTGTCTTATCTAACTTAAGAGTGAGATATTAAGCATCCTAAACATCCCCACGTCCTTGTGTTTGACCCCATATATCTACTTCGATCCCATAATAAAGTTGTGGGGGTCCTTGAAAGTTTCATGTTATAATTTTAAAGTCCGACCACCCTCTTGAGACGTAATAAAAAACCCTTTGAATGACTACTTATTTGTATTTTCCTAAGCATCCTATGATTAACTATGAATATTTGAAAACTAACCAATGAGAATTCAGAAAAACCATAGTGTGACATTGATTTGATTCGAAAATAAACAAGATGGATATAAATTAAAAAATTACCAAAGAACCTTAGGCATACATTACATGTCATCAATTATTCGAGGGCAAAATCATCATTATGTCATAAATTGAATCAATGTGTTTGAGAAATAAAAACGTCAATGAAAGGACTAAATTGCCCTTATAACATTAATCAATTGATTTAACATGTAGGGTCACCAAATTCATGTTTCTTCTGTTTGCATCCATGGCGAGAGGTGAGGTTTTGGAAGTGGGAACCTCTAATCATAGCACGATAAACAAAGCCATTTGTGAGGAGTTGATATGATTTCCGAGTCTATCATGATTAGACAAAGATAACGAGTACACTTTTAGGTTTTGATACACCTTGGAGCCTAAGGATCTACATTAAAAAACTAGGGAACAAAGGAGGAAACTTGGGGCTTTTTCTAAGTGAAAACATTCATAAACCTATGAACTGAAGGTTGTGTATCCATCGCGGAGGCTAGGCCTACCCATTGGAGGTGTTTCTGTGGTTGGAAGAGATCTGAGTAGCCACAGAGGCTAGCACCTATGAGGGTTTCAAACCTAGCTATAGGGTTCAGCGATTGGGTACATTGCGAACCAAAACAACAAAAGGGAAAGAAAGAGGAAGGTCCCTCGATGCTTACCTGACCTTCAATTTAATCATAGATACCGCTAAAGACAAGGGCGATGCCTGGGTCACTAGAGAAGCACCTTGAGTAGGTTGAGGAGTTCGGGGAATGATAAATTGAGTGAGGAGGAGCACTTCTCTAGGTCTGGTGGTCATAGCAGACCCTTTAAATATTGGTTTGGTGGAGGGAAGACCTAGATGTGAGCTTGCGGCCATGAGGGAGGTTTTAGCCCGATTGGGAATTTTCTCATCTGGTCAACACAAGAGGTGAGTAAAGGATCATTCAATATGGAAGAGAGAGATGAAGATGTTGGAGGAAAAATCTTGTCGAATGGTGGAGGGAAGAGGGAGAACGGGGTTGATCATTGAAGACACTATGAACATTCTTCATCTGTGAGAAACACGGAGGAAGAAGACGATCAAAAGACCGTCTGATCTCGATCAGGCAGTCGGCAGTGCATATATTAAAAGGAAACTAAATTAGTAGGTGTGACGATGAATAAAATCCATAAGCTTAGGCTAAATCAAACATTGAATGCAATTTCAATTAAATGACATTAAAAATCATATGTAACTCTTCCCTAATCGATTTTAAGGGTCAAACGTGGGTCAAATGAGTTTAAATTGGAACCATAGGCAAACTAGAAGGTCTATAATATTCCCAAGAGTTTAGATTTCGTTTTAGTACACATTATGGTCCATAACGTCTATATTGACTATTAACCTTAACTAAAAGGAATTAAAAGTAATATAATCTGAAAAGGCTCCTAATCCTAATATTGAATCCTTGAGACACCATTTCAATTTTTTTTTTCTCATTCAATAACCACATGGTCACCTCTTCAACCTCTTCCCATGTTTTATGGTCATTTAACATGAGAGACAAAATGAAAGAGGAATAATTTAAGTTAATTGATACACATAATGTGCAATTGAAAGTGAAATATGAAATTGAGTCTTATTTTAAGTTTTTTGATCCCATTTTCATATAAGGACAACCATTATTGGTCTTTTTGTATTAAAACGTCTCAAATATTATTATTTAGAAAAACTTCATTCTAATTTCTAATTTGGCTTTGAAAAATTAGGATGTGACAATTCTACCCACCTTAAGACAAATTTCATCCTCGAAATTTGTTTCTACATACTACACACCTTAGGGCTTTTCTTACTTGTTCATTCAATGAAAGTATACAAAATTTTGTATGAAAGGAAATATATTTCATAAAGTTTCATGTATGTGGAAAATTTTGCATGAAAAAGGTTATGTAACATAGGACATTTTAAGTTTTGTACATTATCAATGTGAGCATGAACTTGCTATTACCTTACTCCTCATCTTCTCAACTTATACTTCGGGTTTATGAAACAAAACCTATCCTTACATTTGGGGCAATTAACTTCAACTTGGAAGAACTTTCTAACTTTAGGCATAGGTGACTATCTACTCTTAGGTCTTTTAGGACACTCATACATTCCTAGATATGTGGTGATCAGTCACATACCCAGATATGTGGGATGTTGATATTCTACCTCTCTCTAACTTAATAATGCACATGTTCCATACCACATGCATTAGGAAGAAAGGAGAATTGCATTCAAAAGGTCTCATGCTTATGACATTCCTCTTCAAGTCTCAATTGGTTGTCCATAGCCAATGAGAATGGAGAGGTCATCTCATTAGATAGGGTAGGTTGACACTTGAGATCTAAACTAGGTAAGCATTTATATCTGACCTCTATCTCTTATAAGGTGAAAAACCTAATCATTGTAGGTCATGGTGTCTTTCCTTTGAGAATCTATCCCTAAACCCTAATCTCATATCTTCACTCTAGGGTTAGAACATATGAATCAGGTTGCTTCCTTGTGGCCATCCATTTATTGGCTCTACTACCATTAATGTAACACCCCTCCTTATGATATATAATACAAATGAGCAGAAGATTTTATCTTTTAGGGGGGGTGCCGCATTTATGAAATCATAGCAAATGAATACATAATTGACCATTGAGATTCATACATTGTTCTTTGAATAGAAAACTATAATAAATCTATATAACATGTCTAAACATTACTAAACATGGAAAACTAAAATATTTCTAAGTAATTGGATCATCTAGTATGGATGGCACCCCACTAGACAACTCTTGAAGGTATTCTAGTCCTTTCTTGATCCTTTTAGTCCTTACTAGCTCCAACTCTTAGGGACATCGTGTCCCCAGCCATGCAAAGGGGAAAAACAACACATCAGTAAATGGTATTGGCACTTTATAACATGAAAAAAATAAAAGTGCTTGACATGTAATATTAATTGATATGAATTAACTATAAGCATTGTAGAATCATTAATAACATGAAGAATTGAATAGTGATTGTATGCATCCCTCTATGATGCCCATGTGATTGCTAGGAAAACCCCTGATTGCTAGGAAAGCCCTAGATGCTAGGAAAGCCCTTGGTGACCCCTTGAGATCCATGCTTTGATATGAATTAACTATAAGCATTCTTGAATCATTAATAACATGAAAAATTGAATAGTGATTGTATGCATCCCTCTATGATGCCCACATGATTTCTAGGAAAGCCCCTGATTGCTAGGAAAGCCCTAGATGCTAGGAAAGCCCTTGGCGACCCCTTGAGCTCCATGATTTGGGAGCATATAAAGACTATTTCAATTCAAATTAACTTGATCAGTAACATGTTATTAACATTAACATAATCATGATTCTTAAACTTAACATGATGGGATTTTTCCCTCTTAACATGATGTCTTAACATGATGGGATTTCTCCCTCTTACATGATGTCTTAACATAGTGGGATTTATTCCTTTTGATCATTAACATCAATTTCATGAGTCTTTAATCATAACTTTAATCATAGTGAACATTATAACCATAGGACATATGTAGCAATTATCAAACAATAATATAGAGTGGTCATGATTAAAACATTAATCTTGCAATAGTAATGTCTACTTTGTACTTAACATGCAAACAATCATAATTACTTGTGCTCAGCAGCATGACTCATTTACCTTGGAGCAATGTAGATCCTAAGATAGTCTTCCTGATCCTTGAGTCAAATCTAGGTCAAATCTCCCCTTGACTTGATTAGGCTCTAAGTACCTGTCCATAAATATCATTAATGAATACATTGGATTGATCTTAGGTTGAATTAGGGTGAATTAGGGTTAGACTCACTAATAAACATCATTAATTTGAGGGAAACAAGGTTGGATTGCATCACCTTAATCATATGTGGTACATAATTAGGGTTTCATAATTCAAATTATGGTTTCCAATAAAACATTGAAATGGGGATGCATATCATGGATAGAAAACATAAAATCATGTTCCTCTAAAAAAACCCTTTCCAATGACTATTTATTTGTATTTTTTTGAGCATCCTATGATTCACTATGAATATTTGAGAATTGACCAATGAGAATTCAGTAAAACCATATTGTGACATTGATTTGATTTGGAAATAAACTAATTGTAAATAAATCGTGAAATGACCAAAGAACCTTAGGGTGTGTTACATGTAATTGATTATTTGAGGGAAAAAGCATCATTAGGTCATAAATCGAAACTGCACATTTGAAAAATGAAAACATCAGTGAAAGGACTAAATTGCCCTTGTAACATTAATCAATTGATTTAACATGTAGGGTCACTGCGGTCATTACTTGTCTAGGTTTCTTCTCCTCACATCCATGGTGAGAGGAGCAGTTCTGGAGGTGGGAGCCTCTGAGCAAATCTCGAGAAACAAAGCCGTTTGTGAGGAGTCAAGATGATTTCTGAGTCCGCCATGATCGAACGAAGCTAATGAGTGCACTCTCAGGTTTCAATGCACCTTGGAGTGTAATGAGCTACACTGAAAGACTAGGGAACAAAAGAGGAAACTCAGGCTCATTCTTAGCAAAAACCTCATAACTGAAGGTTGTGTATCATCACGGAGGAATTGCCTACCTACTGGAGGTGTTTTCATGGTTGGAAGAGATCTGAGAAGCCATGGCATCTAGCACCGACGAGGGGTGAAAACCTAGTTATAGGGTATGGCGATTGGGTACATCATGAGCAAAAACACCCAAAGGGAAAGAAAGAGGAAGGTCTCTCGATGCTTACCTGACCTTTAATTTGACCGGAGGTATCACTAAGGAAAGGGAAATGCCTAGGTCCCTGAAGAAGCTCCTTGAGTAGGTCGGGGAGTTTGGGGGTACTGGACGATAACTTGAGTGAGGAGGAGCACTTCTCAGGTTCTGGTGGTCGTACTGGTCCCTTTAAATATCAGTTTGGTGGATGGAAGACCTGGATGCGATCTTGCAGCCATGAGGGAGGTTCTAGCCCGATTGGGCATTTTCTCATCCAATTAACACAGGAGGCGAGTAAAGGATCATTCAATCTAGAAGACAAAGAAGAAGATGTTGGAGGAAAAATCTCATCAAATGGTGTAGTGAAGAGGGTGAATGGGGTTGGACATTGAAGATACTGTGAATGGTCATTATCAGCGAGAAACACAGAGGAAGAAGATGATCAAATGATCATTCAATCTAGATCAGACAGTGGGTAGCACATTCTCTAAAAACAAAATAAGTTAGTAGGCATGAAAATGAATAAAATTTGGAAACTTAGGCTAAATCGAACATTGAATGCAATTTCAATTAAATAACAATAAAAACTGTAAGTAACTCTTACCTAATCGATTTGAAGGGTCAAACATGGGTCACATGAGTTCAAATTTGAACCATAGGAAAATGAGAAGGTCTAGAATATTCCTATGAGATTATATCTCATTTTTGTACAGATTATTGTCCATAACTTCTATATTGACTATTAACCTTCACAAAGGCATTAAAAGTGATATAATTTGAAAAGGATCCTAATATTGATTCCTTGAGTCACCATTTAGAATTGTTTTCTCATTCAATAACCACATAGTCACCTATTCAACCCCTTCCCATGTTTTATGGACATTTTGGAGGAGAAAAAAATGAAAGAGAATATATGTTAATTGATACACATAATGCACGATTGAAAGTGAAATATGAAATTGAGTCTTATTTTAAGTTTTCTGATCCCATTTTCATATAAGGACAACCATTATTGGTCTTTCTATATTAAAACCCCTAAACTATTATGATTTAGAAAAACTTCATTTGAAGTTCTAAATTGGCTTTGAAAAATTGGGGTGTGATAGTTTTCTTTTTGAATTTTCACTATTTTCAAGACTATAGGATCCATTGGATTTTTTAGGTCAGGTACAACAATATACCTCACACCCCTCCTTACCAATATATTATCAATGATATCTTCTCATGGGAAACATAGATAAAATTCTATTAATTCTGGTGCACCTGTCGCCTACATAGTTCCCAACATACATAACTCATCACTACATGATCTGAATCATCTTCTGCTTGTATTTATATTGATTGTTATCTTTATTATTATCATCTAGATCTAGGATAGGAGTTGTGACCAATGCCTGAATCCTCTTCCCTACTTGACTAACACAAATGGAGTTGTGGCCAAGACTAATCACCTCTAGATATAGGGTTGTAGTAGTGGTTTGACACCCTTACGAAACACTACAATGGTGTATGACCAAGCATACTGCCTTCTTCCTATATGGAAGTGATGAGTGCATATTCATACTTGTTTAAGTGACATTTTTATCCAAGTTTTGCATTAAAATCTTTTAATTTTCGTTAGAAGTAGCTTCATATTAGTCCACTTAGGTTTTATGCTATTTTTTAGAATTTTGATACCTCTTTAAACTCTTCCTACAATCATGGAGTTTATTCTATATGCACCAGCTGATCCAGTGTAATTGAGGGGGTCCCATTGTTCTGGGCATGAGTCAAGAGGAGGCCACCTCTCACAAGGTTGGTAAGCACCCTGACCCGAAAAAGATTTTTTGCACTTCCAGAAGGCATATCGATCAATTGTTTTTTTCCAAGGCCATAATTGACCTTCTGATCGACATATTGATCGACCTTCAAATTCCATCATCTATCAAGCTAAGGTGATTGACCTTTCTATTCGATCAAGACCTATCAAACTCTATCTTGATGGAACTATGAAAACACAATAAGGACATCGATTAAGCTCCACAAATTAACCTATGATCGACCTTTTTTGGTCAAACTTCCATCTATAGACCTCCCAGGTTGATGGATGAAGATTGAGCAACCCATTCGATTGATCTATGTCAATCGACCTTCATGCTCAAGATCCAACCTATCAACCTCTATATGTTCCTTCATATCCAAGAAATGATCTCGATTGTCCACATGGAAGAAATCCAGTCAATGAAACCTGAGTATGTAGGCCTATAAATTCCCATCATACAACCTAAGAGAATCTCTCTCAGAGCATGCACTAGTCAAGTCCTACTTGTTTCTCCATAAGAGAACTAGTTCCTAACCTATTGTTGATGAGAGTGATCAACCTCTCTGGAAAGAGAGATCAACCTCTCTAACAAGAGAGATCAACCACTCAAGCTTATTGAGCGAATGACCTTCTTGATCACCATGCACAATTGACCTCTCCACCAAATTGGTGATCAACCTCTGCAAGTCAAGAGCTATCAACCTTTCTCTCTAGGCGATCAACCTCTTCATCAAGCTACATTTGAACCACCTTCTCTAGTCACAAGTCAACGTTTATACCAAGAAGAGAGAGAAGGAAGGGAGTTTGGCATCACACACCACATTGAGCTTCTTCTTCTATAGTTATGATCATAATTGTATCCTCTTGCTCTACTAGTACTATTAACCTTGTCATGTCGAGGGACATGTTCATTTGCTGGGGTGCGGGGACTAGCCTTTCTACCTATTTCTTGCAATTTCATTCTAGTTCCAATTCTTGAATGAACTCATTTAATTCAATCCTAATCAGTTAATGCATGTTTTGTGGATTGATCATCTACTTACATGAAATTTTATAATCTTAGGCCATGAGAATTTCAACATGTAAGATTTGAATATCAATTAGCTTTGGTTGATGCCATGATGAGAACTTTTTATGGGAAGTCTCCATAGTAGTGGATAGGTAATTCGTTAGTAATAGAACATTGAGCTTATATGTATATATACTCATGCAAGTTTCTAATTATGAAATAGGAAATTTGCAAAACTCCAATTGTCTCTTCATATAAAGTTTGGATTTGAACTAATTTGTAGATTTGGATAGGGGTTATGATATTAAATCCACCCTAGTATCTCCATTCATTGATACTAATCTAGATCTTTCGATTCTTGCAACCTTATTTGGTTCAACCAACTTAACTTTTAGACAAATACTAGTTCTTGACTAGTTACATTGATACGATAATTCCTAAAAATGTTGTCCTTTGGATTCGATCGTAAAGTAAACTGTGATAAAACTCATCCACTTATCGGTGGGATTATCGTACAACTAGTTAAGGTAAAATCTAGGACATTCAACCCTAGTGAACTTTATCATGTGATAAATCACACATCAAATTTTAGCACCATTGTCGGGGACAATAGAATTTTCTGATCATTTTAACAAACTTGGATTAGTTAGGATATTTGTTTTCCAATTGATAGTTTTGAAAATCATCTTGAATTGAACTTTCCTTCAATCATCTATTTTTTTTTTCTGTGTTTACTCCTCAAATGATATCTTTTGTCTATGGTATCCTCTTCTGGCATCCACTCTATCATAGACCTTAACACTGATATCAAACAAACCTACTGTAGGCTCCTTCGAGAATGCAAGGCAAAAATGGTGGAATACGATATTAATTGTAAGGGTTGAAGTAGCACTAGTAGCACAAAGAGATAGATTCATTGCAGAAGTCTGAGCTGTAGCACCGAAAGAGTTACCAACATCAATAGGAGTAAAACACAAGAGAGAGTTGTGAGAGTTTTCTATCCCTAAACCTACAAAATATATGAAACCCCATCGTCCAATTAGCCATTGAAGCTCAAAACATTGAAATCAAGAACCAACGAGTGACAACTATGCGAAACAATAGTTTTGCGGGGTGAGCTGGTGAAAATGCTCATGAACATTTACAAAAGTTCATATATCTCTATGTACTATAAAAGAAAGCTAGTGTGTCTGAAGAGGCCATGAATCTAAGGCTATTCTATCATTCCCTCACCAAAAAAGCTAGGGTGTGGTATAATTCCCAACATGATTGTAGAATCAAAACCCGAGAGGAACTTCAAAACTAGTTCCTTGAGAAGTTCTTTTCGTTCTCACTCACTTACCAAATCAGAGGGAAAATAACATAGTTTGAATAGCTCCCAGGAGAACCTCTCTTTGAAGCCTAGGGATGATTCAAGGAGTTATTGCACAAATGCCCTTGTCATGGCATCCCCCTTCAAACTTAATGAGTAGTTCTATAGGGGAGTCAAAAGACATCAAGAAGTTCCTTTAGCCACTTCTAATGGAGACTTTATTTGACATAAATTTTATGATGCATGGAAGGTTGTTGTTAAGGGAACAAAGAACTAGACTGATTGGGGTCTGTCATGCAAGAAGAGTGTTCTAACCATTGCCATGACAGAGGAAAAGTTTGATCGCAAAGCTATTTTTGAATCCTTGAAGGCCCTCACTCTCAAGCAAGACAACCTTGATTCTTCTTTCTAGACATATGGACACAGAGGTCCATCCTCTATTCCAGCTAAGGAAGCCCAAGAGGCCTGCCAAGTTTGCAGTGCAGAGGGGAACATGAGTCTAGTGTACAACCACCTTTACCAAGATACATCAAATGTGCACAAGTTCCAGTTAAACATAGCCCCCTAATTGAAGAAGTCAACATTGTAAAATCTATTATAGGATAGGGCTACTATGACCCCAACAGATTGAGGAACCATCCATGTTAACAATATGGAAATCTAGACAGAGGAACAAACATGCATCAGTTCGAGAAGGACCCAATCAAAATCTAGTTGGGAGTCCTCCTGTCTTTCAATGGAATCAATCCTACCACCAGAACAACTATGATCCTGGACAACATCGCAACAACTTAAACCAAGGCAACAAGTGCAATATAGGACAACAACCCTACAACCATCAAGGATAACTTCTCTTGGGACAGAGCAACCAATAGTTAATGCCTACCTCCAATGATCAATGTTGCATAGACATAAGGGGTATATAGAATCTATGGAGGCACAAATCACACAAATCACTGCCTCCCTTCTCTCTTTAGTGGTCTCATTTGTAGGTTAACCCAAAGACAACCCCAATAACCAGGAGGAACAATTGAAAGCTGTGAATACACATCCTAGGCATGTTCTACCAGACCGTCCAACCCATATAAATGACAACAAGCTTATTCTTGAAGATGGTGATGATGAAAAAGTTACTGAAATGGCTATACCAATAGCCATACTAGTAGAATTGACAATTGAACCTCTAGCACAAAGCACCACCTCAAACCCTGATAAGGAACCAAAAGCTACATAAACTTTGTCCTCTATGCTCATGGTGCCTACTTACAAACCACATGTTCTTTACTAGAATCATTTAGCTCATATGCGGCTAGACTCAAGATTCATGAAGTTCAAGGATGTGATGAAGAAACAACATGATATTCCCTTTTCTTGGACGAAATTCTTCAATACTCCCTTCACTCACAAGTACCTCATAGAGGAAGTTGAGACATTCCAGAATGCACAAGCATCTTCAGACATTGTCTAGAGCAAGATTCGCAAAATTCTTAAAGATTCGAGATATTTCAAAATCTCTTTCTTTATTGGGGATCTACATGGAAGATGGGTCTAGTTTATCTTGGGGCAAGCATTTCTATCATACTCTACAACTTGTGGAAAAGAATAACCTTATTCTTCCCATTGGCATTGTGATTTAACTTGTTGATTGTTCTATGCCCACACATATGGGGATTGTAGAAGACATCCTTGTGAGAGTGGGTAGTAAATCAAATTACACATGTGATTTTGTCATCATCGACATCAAGGAGGACCTATGATACCCTATTATCTTTGGATGTCCTTTCCTTGTAACTACTCAGACACTCATTGATGTTGAAGTCAAAATCTTAAGACTATGGATAGGAATAGACACAATGGACCTAAAAGTCTTCAATAGTCTCTAAGGATCCTCTTTCCAGGAGCTATTATTTCTAATTGACTACATAGACCAAATGGCACAACTACAACATGATATGCCAACCTCTAAAGACCCTCTTGAGACATCACTCATTGGCCCTAATGATTATAACCTGAACGATACACATGTCGAGAAATTTGTTCTCACTTAAACACTACCAAGAAGACCCTGGGGCTGAGTTTGAAGTTTTAAACTCAATCTCATTGATTGACAAAGAAGACAAGGTTCCTACTGTGCCAAAGATGAAGGTTCTACACGAGCGACTAAAATATGTCTTCCAAGATGAGAAGGAGGTCCCTCCAATTATCATCAGTGTAGATCTCAATACTAAGCAAGCAAATAGGTTGTTTAGAAAATGAAGGAAGAGACAAAAGGCATTAAGATACAAAATGCATGAATTGACTAGAGTGAGCCAAGCCCTATGTTGCACCAAATAAATATGCTCAACAACTACAAGACCTCCATTGAGACTCAATGCAAGCTGAACCCTATTCTAAAGGAGGTTGTGCATAAGGAGGTGAGAAAGATTTTACTTTTTGGGATCATATATCCCATCTATGACTCGCCATGTGTGAATCTTATGCAAATAGTGCCAAATAAGGGAAAAACTAATGTTGTTTCAAATAATAAGAATGAGCTTATCCCCATATCTGGGTCAAGGCATTGACAAGAAGCATCACGACATCTACTATGCGAGCATGCCATTAGATAATACGAAGAATAATTATGATACCACAATAAATGATATTCTTGCCATTGTTTATGCTTTTGACAAGTTTCATTCCCATCTCTAGGCTCACAAGTAATAGACTACACATATCATGCATCCATCAAGTATCTAATGTCAAAGAAGAACATGAATCCCAACTTGATCATATGGATTTTATTGCTACAACAATTTAATCTAGAAATCAAGGACAAGAAGGGTATTGAAAATGTTGTTGTCGAACATCTTAGTAGGTTGCATATCCAGGACAGTGACATGGTTCCTATCAATGAATGCTTACATGAAAATCATTCGATTAAGGTGACTGTATTTACCCCATGGTATGATAGCTTTGTGAATTGTTTAGCTACAAGAGTGCTACATCCATATTGTATAGGGAACAAAAAGATGAATTTCATGTTGGATGTTTTCTATTACACTAGGATGAACCTTATCTTTTTGGATTTTGCTTAGATTGCCTCTGCCATTGGTGCCTCTCTGAAGAGGAAGCTTCTCTCATTCTGTAATAATGTTATTCGAGCCCAACTGAGAGACACATTAGCTCCAACAAGACAACATTCAAGGTCCTCCACTTTGGATTCTTTTAGCTATCTATCTTCAAGGATGATCATCTCTTGTCAAGTTTTGTGAGTAGTGCCAAATATATGGCAATATCTCAAGGAGGGACTAGATGGCCCTCAATCTTTGGAAAGAAGTGGAGACTTTTGAAGTTTGGGGTGAGGACTGTATGGTCTGATTCCCATTTTCTTACAACTTCTTGTATATTCTTGTCACTATTGATTATTTCTCAAAATGGGTAAAAGCTATTCCACAATCTCTTGCAACTCCAAACTAGTCATCAAGATGCCAAGGACATTATCTTCCCACTCTCTGGAGTCCCTCTCACTATCATTTCTAATGGAGGATCTCACTTCCTTGAGAGCAGCTTTGAAGCACTCCTTAAAAAATATGGTGTCTCCTATCATGTGGCTACTCCATATCATCCTCAAATGAGTGGACAACTAGAGATTTCCGATTGTCAAATCAAGTCTATTCTATAGAAGACAATCTTCAACATACGACAACATTAGGATCACAAACTAAACAACACAATTTCGGCATACAAAACTACCTACAAGACTCCACTCGACACTAATATTTTCTACTTAATCTATGGGAAGTCTTTTCACTTATCGTAGTGCTTGAAAACAAATCTCAATCAGCAATCAAGCAGCTCACCTTTCACCTACATGTTATATAGGAAAACTGTCTACTTCAACTGTAAGAGTTAGAAGAGTTGCGACTGATAACATATGAAAATGCTCGCATTTACAAGGAGTGTAAGAAGATGTGGTATAATGGCCACTTGAAGAGGAAAGATCTACAAGTCAATGATCAAAGTTCAATCCACAATTCTTATCTCTACCTTTTTCCAAGAAAGCTCAAGACCTGATGCTCGAGTTTGTTTATTATTAATCCTATCTTCCCTCATCGAGCTATTTTAATTTGGAGTGAGAAGACTAGAGAATTCAAAGTCAATGGCCAATGTCTCAGGCTCACTACTTTACACTGAACAATATGCTTGACAATCAACATCTCTTGCTTCTCTGTCCAACATATCATGATTGAGTTTCAGGTGTCAAGCCATCGACGTGCAACATAGGTGCTTGATAGGAGGCAACCAGATGTTGATTTAAGTTTTTGGCTTTCAATTTTAGATTAAATAATTTTTGCATATATTAGACATCACGGGATGCACTCTTAAGTTTTGACAATTTCTTCTTAAATTTTAGATGGAGGAAATATTTCTGATAGGAATGCAACCTCATCCTGTCGTCCAACCAACACAAATTTCCCCTCCATCTCAAATTTAATGTTTTCTTGGGTATGACCAAATTTATAAGTTAGGGATGAAGTGTGGGTGGTATATATTATATTTTTTGCCCAAACCTATTGATTTATGGCTTAAGATTCCACTCTTTTATTGTTAGTGATTTGTTTTTCAAAAAATTCAATTTTATGATAATTAAAGCCATTATCTAGTCAGCTTAGATTTAATTTTTCAATATGTTTGCATCATTCAACTCCCGTATTGGAAGGGATGCCTCAAAAGTAAAAATGTTAGAGAACTAACCGATGGCTTAAAATTATCCTTTGTGGCCAATGAACCCAAAATTCATGTTCCCTCAGAAAATATGGTAATATATGAAGGAACTAAGATGGACAAAACACATTGTTCTTCCTACTAACTAGTAAAACAATTGCATGAAATCTCCACTCGTACTCCCTTTAAGTTATTATTTGAGCATAATGGGACAAGGAGAAAAAATCAATGAAAAAAATTGTAAACAAAGTTGCATTTTGATCTGACCCCTTTTCTACATTTCTTCCTTCATCTTCTTAGCTTCCATTACACAAAAAAGAAATAAAAATCCATAAAAGTGCCAAACCCTAACTTTGGAGTGGCACCCCCTTCTTTTTTATTTTCTTCTTCCATACCCCTTACTATGTAATAGGGACGTACCACCAAAACAGAGAAAATATGTCCATTCACAAAAAAAAATGGTGTGATATATGTATTAATGCAAATTAAATACAATCTAGAGTCAAATATAAGAAAGTTTTTCTCTTCCTTACATACCCCCATTAACTTCCTTTTATACCTACAGGTACAATGGATTCCCTAAAAGTTACAGTCCCCTTGAGGTACACTAGTGTCAGATGAATTGCATACTTATTATTCTATGTGTCTCTCTAGTGTTAGATGAATTGCATACTTATTATTCTATAGGTCTCTATGAACTCTCATGAAACTCCTTGACATGCTTGATGTTGGGACAATCATGAGGAAGTGACATAGTGGAAAGAAATACAAAATGAAGTTATAGAATATGTGTTCTATGATTTTAGGAAGTTGGGGAAGCTTTACCATACTTAGTGGTAATGACAAAAACATGATAAACAAATGAGGCAATCACATGGGCTCAAAGTGTTAATTTGGTGATTGTCTTAGATTTTGTGCTACTTGAGGACTGGAAACATTTAAGTTGGGGTTAGTTTGATGAATGCATATTCATGCTAGTTATAATGAAAATTTTAACCCAATTTTGTATTAAATCCCTCAGTTTTAATTAAAAATAACTTTGTATCATTCCACTTAGATTTTATGACGTTGTTTTAGAATTTTAATACTTTTCCCAAATATTCCTTTAGTTCTGGAGTGAATTCTATCTACATAAGACAAATGAACACTAGAGTTGAGAGGAGGCCATCTTTTGTGAGGTGTGGGGTAGTACCCCAGCCTGAAACAAAAATTTAGAACTTCTAGAAGGCAGATCAATCAACATTTTTTGTGTCCAAGTTCATAATGGACCTACTAACTGATCTACCAATCGACCTTCAAGTACCATCATCTATTGAGATGAGGTTCTCAACATTTCTGGTTGATCTAGACCTATCTTTTGGTATGTATGCCCAGATAGCCAATCATATGATGATTGTAATGTGGAATTATATACCTGATTTGATAATATTAAGAAGAGAAATTCCATCTATTTATGTTTTTTTCTGTTATGAGATGATGACACATCATAATAGATGTCTAAAGAATGATGTTACTCGATGACATATGTCTTCAGGTTGGTAACCTGAACAATGAGATCTATGTATGTTAAGAGTACATACATTCTTGTTATGTCCCTAGTCGAATATTATTGTGGAAGCAAAACAAACAATAATAATACATAAGATTGTAATGTGTGTTGATTAATGATAGAGTATCATTAAGTCATGGTATTGAATATCAAGTCAAACACATAGGTACATGTTAGATAACTGTGTACCAGGCTTACACACCTTGAGAGTCATACATGGAAACCATGGAATGGTAGTTATAATTAACACTCAACGTGATAGTGGTGATTGTGGCTCTTAGACCTAAAGTCACTAGACTTATCACATGAAGTTCGATGAACTTTTTTCCATCTAACTTGACCTTGAATAAGGGTTTCCATAAAGATAGTGCTTGGGTACATTGTGCTACACGGGGATTGACTATGGCTAATGTAGTTGAAATTTGTCCCTCCTATTGAGAGTTTGATATCCCAGGCCCTTGATAGGAGAAACTGAGAAATGTATGACCACACTCATGTGAGTCAATACATGATATGTGAGCTCACATGCATCTCCATAGTCTTCTCTAGTTCAAGAACATAGATTGAGTATTAAGAGGATGAAGATTCCATGCCTCCCATGAAATATGTATATTGGAGATAATGGAACTATTAGATCATGGTAACACTAGTCACATATTATAGGTTGAAGTTGTTCTCCAACTTTCCAATTACTTAGGTAGCAATGATTTGTTTCTAGGCATTGCCCATTGCTTGTATAGTCATAATGGTTATGGAATTCACTGCCAATGTAATATGGGACCTATAGGGTCAAACGTGTAGAATGCACTTAGAATAAGAATTCACTCATGGATAAGTTTTAGCTTGGTTACTAAAAGTGTTTAGGCAATAAAATTAAACAACATTGGCTGATTGGAGTGTCTCGTCAATCAAATGGTAAGCCAATCGAATGACTAGATCATGTTTGTAACCAATGAATTTGCTTGGTCAAACAATGATGCAAAATGACCAGTTTAAATGGGTCAAACAATTTTTGATATGTGTAATGATGTGCATAAATCATCACATTAAATACAGTGTTAGTAGGCCATTGGGCACAACTAAATCAACCACCTGGATAGTCCAGTTGATCTACTGGTGTGTTGCAAAACTTTCCAGATGGTCCAGTCAACTGACTAGCAACACAGAGTAGCCCTCAAACCATGAGATATAGTGTTTCATATCACCTAGGTTTTGAAAACCCTAGTGCGTCCACTCTTATATAAGGAAGGGGTTGGGAAAGGCTCTCAAGACATTTCATTTCTCATAGTTGTGGTAAAGTGTGAGAGAGCCTAAATAGTCTTTCCAAGAAAGGGAGAGACAACAAGGGGAAAGGAAGATGAGGCTATCATGTTGATGAACGAAAGGAAAACTCCTTATTGTCATCTCTAGAAGTGTGACGTGGAGTTCCCAGTGGGCCACATGGACTGCATAGAGGCGTGGAAGCCATTTTTGCCACACAAAGAGAATGACGTTAACTATCGTCTGTGTTCTACTTATGAAGGGAGAAAATTTTCGTGCAAGATTGTCGCTAGACTTGCTCCAAGATTAGGTACATCTTGCACCCACTTTCCTACATATAATGTTGTTGATGTGATCTAGTGGTTAGGAAATATGGACAAAATTTTTGTTTCTGCTACCTACTCTGGCCCCATATTTTCCTATAGTGGTATTAGAGCCACATCAACTTATAGTGTATCTGGATTTAAGTCAATGTGATCAGATTTGGTTTTATCATTTATTTTGGTGCATACGATGCAAACATTTAATTGGTTAATGTCTATATCTGATTAATACCACATACACTTGGGAATGTTTCATAAATCCAATATATATTAGATATGATATATATGCAATCGAAACACATTTCCTGAAAAATGGTTTTGATAGTTGATGTATGTGTGGTTATGGGTAATACCCTTTATATGCTTCTCTATCTGGATGGTTTATTTCCAATCTTATAATTTTGGTTTGTACACTAAGCCTTCCTCTTCCTTCTCTAATTGTAATTAATTCTTAAACCCTATTCCCCCTCGAATGTAAATTGAGGTATCCCCCTTACAAAATATAATATATAGACATGATTATCATTAGTTTTGTTTTGTCAAGAAGAAGGCATTATGACTAGGCAAGTTAAACGAATGGAACTGGAACCGACCAACCCGAGGGAAGAAAGAGATAGCCAATCAACTAGAGGCCCAACTGAGCGATTGGAGGAGTCCAACCAACCACTTTAGCTAGGATCCAGTCGACTGATCGAAATAGATCAATCGAGAAACATGAGGATGAACCAATCAAATGGATGGTCCAATCAATCCACCAGACTATTGCCAGCATAAGAAGTTTCAATATAGGTGGATATTTATGATGAATGACCTTAGGTGGATAGAAATTCTTTTTGGATCTAAAGAATTGCATTAATTTGTCCATAACCATCGCTCATATATTTGTGATTGCGTCTTCCATTTGTGGATACAATATCTATATGATACATATTATAAGTATGTGGTGATTGAATCTGCATATGTATTTATATATAAACTGACTCAATAAATATTAAGTCTTAAATTCTCCATAAAAAACACACATGAAAAGATTGATCGACCAACCACATGTTATGTTGAACCATGGTGCGTCGTCTATCTCATGGATGTGTGATGGTAGATGTGTAGGGTCTACCAAAACATGGTGCATAGTCTATCGTGTTAGTTTATGGGTCAAGATTAACTAGGTGATCTTAATGATATTAAGTACCTAAAAGCATATTGATAGGATATGATGAGGATTTGTACATACCATCTATCCAAGAGTTGCACTGGATGCAATTGGCAAATGTTGCCTACCTAAATAGTCATGTTGTAGGCGATCATTCAAACATGACTAATGATTTGATGAAATGTGGATCTTGGACCACTACAAAATTGTATTCTAAAGTGTTTGGAAATCAATGTAGAGGGTTATTAATTCGAACAAAATAGTAGCAGTGATATATAATTAAAGTCTTAATTAATATTGTCAATATTTTCAAATCAAATAGAGGTGATTTTTAGGGCTCTCGATTGCGCCCCTATCCGCTTGAGAGATGGTGCCACCGTTAGTCCTCAGGGCCCCTACTCCCCCAGTCACTCTCCTCCTTGCCTAGGTTGGTTTCTTCCCCTCGGTCCAAGTCCATTGATCCCTTCCATAGCCCTCTTCTCCCTCTCTCTCACATCTGTTAGTTCGCCAGGTGCCTGGGTAGAGTGGGTCTTTGACCTCAGCTCCTAAAAATGGCACTCGCGTCAGTCTCATCTCTTGGGTGAGGCTACACTCTACCTCATTTAGAGATGGGGGTGGTGTGTAGATTTGGCTGCAGCGGTCCTGCTTGGGTGAGGTGTTTTTCTTTCCCAGTTCCAGCTTCATCTCAGTCTGATTTCGGAAGACCAGTGTTTCTGATTTTTTTGTGTCTCACAGGTGAAGGGGAGTTGTCGAGGGTTCTTAACTGGATGATGGACGCTCTCGAACACTCTATTTGGTCCTATTACTATCCGATCTTAGACTTGTGGAGGGGAAAAGATGTGGTACGTTAGTCACGATGGTGGTGGTGGGTGTTCCCTTGGGTGTCCCCTCATCTATCCTTATCATCAGCTTTTTTCTGCAATGGTTAGACATCATCGTTCATGGGGCCTGGTTTTCTCCTAGTTGTAGTTGTGCTGTCGATTATCAGTTTGTTGTTCATATTTGTTTGTGTTTTTTCTGTATACTTCCTATCTTGATGTTAGGGTTGTTTATTTTCCTTTTAGGTTTGGGTTAGGCTTATCCTCTTCGTGTTAGGTGTGTCTTCCTTAGTAGTTGTGTCTTTCTCTATTTGGTAGGTGACCTTCTTCTACTCTACCTGTGGAAAGGAGATGGAGGCTATGTGGATCATTACTCCGATGATTTTGGTCTTGGTAGTTAGAGGCAGAGCATCTTTATACAATTATTACCCATGATCATGGAAGAATTATGGTTGAAAGCTTCTTTGTCCAGCGTGATGGGGAGGAATTCAGATAGAAGCATCTTATTTTCATCCTATCAAACTTGTATAATGTCATTGTACCTCTTGATACTTTTTTGCTGAGATTATGTGGGGCTCTTATCTTTAAAGATGACACATGAGTTTTATTAATTTAATATCTATTCTTACCTTCAAAAAAAATTTCAAATCAAACCAAAAGTGTTTTGACAAATGCAAATTTTTGTTTTTGTAGAATTAATTGGCAATTAATAACACATTATGGTTGGTCCTTAGGAAGGAAAAAATGAGAGGGACCAACTTCCATATCTGGTTAAGGACTTCAAGAATGGTTCTCACTCATGAGTATAAGGTCTATATCCTGGACACATCAGTGCCAGAGGAACCCACTCCCAACGTGCCTAGGGATGAGGTGGATGCTTATTGGAAGAATTTCAATGATGCCACATACATTAAAAACCTTATGCTATGCTGTATGAACTATGAGTTTCATAAGTAACATGAAAAAATGAATGTTCTTGAGATGGTAGAACTTCTTAGGATCATGTGTTGAAGTCAGTCAAAGCAAGAAAGGTACACTATTTTCAATGTGCGTTTTGAGTGTAACATGACATAAGGGGATCTAGTAGAGACTATGTGTTTATTTTGATTGAACATGTGGAACATATGGAGAGATTGTGCTTTTATTTGAGCCAAGACTTGGCCACATATATGATTATGCAATCATTGCTTGAATCATATATCCAGTTAATTGGGTGCTATTAATTGAGTAACTTGGCTAAACTAATGTCTGTATTGCTTATGTTGATAAATGTTGAAGCATGGATGAAGAAGGACAAACCCATGATGGTGATCAGTGGAGGTGAGTCCAAGGGAAAAAGCAAGGACAAGAGAAGTTTTGAGGCTAAGGTGAAGTCCAAGTCTTCTGCACTCAAGATAAGGAAAGGGTAAGTGAAAAAGGAATATGTCCTTTTCACTTAAAGGAATTGTGGTAGATGAAGTGACACTGACATGCGTAAACTGTGCGTGCAAACACAAGTATACGTATCAATGTAATATAGGCCTTGTGAGGCCCGAGTCGAACTTAGGGAAATGTGAATTTTAGTAGACTACTACTAACTGGTTGTGATCAGCTAAACCAATTAAAAGAGTTTGAGAGTTTTTGTAAAATAAAAGAAAATAAAATAAAACAGAGAAATCGATTAAGGGTTTAGTTTAATCAATTAAAATGGAGATCTTTAGGATTGCGGTTTCACCGCAGGTTTTCGTTGTATGAATTTCCATATAGCTACTCAAGTTCATCTCTCAATCTGGGTAGTGGCCTGTAGTCAGAATTGTCCACTGTCGTGGTACAATTCACTACCTAAGTCTAGGTCGGTTCCACCATCGTAGTAACCTATACCCTAAACTAGGTGCATTAGAATCGACCTATGGGTTTCCACCATTAACCGTACATCACCTTGTTCAAGGGATTTGTTAATTAATGTGAATTTTATCTTTTTTCAACCGTTAATTCTTCTTTCAAAGTAATTAAAGGCATTATATTATCATTATGATGATTAAGCATAACAATATAATTGAGAAAACGAAATCATACCACAGATTTAGGAGATAAATTATGAATTACTATGATAAAAACATCATACAATGCTTCCCCGGGCTACTCCCGGTCCTAAAGATTAAGGGGATTAGCCCCGCATGGTTGACCATGAAAAATACATAGGAGTAGAGAAAAAAAACATGGGAAACATGGAGCAAACTCGTGTAACCCCTGATACAAAAGTGTTCCTGGAGATCCTCCTCGAGAAACGTGCGTTTTGCAGTCTTCCGGCAGCAAAATCGCCTGTCGGAGGTGCCCAGATCGCTCGGTTGACCACCTTCGTCTCTTGTCTCCTCTCTCTCTCTCCTTCTTGGATGTTGTGCAACACGACATGAGATCCCCCTAGGGCCGGCCGTGCTCTTCTTAGGTCATAGGACCACTTTTTGGCTACGAAAAAGCTCAACTGTCGGATTAAAACGTTCAGTTTTAGTGCAGAAAATCACCAGATCCCGACGCTGTCGATAGTATCGACCTCCAGGTCGATGGTATCAACCATGATACCGGTTTTTCCTTCCAAGATCGTGTTTTGGGGTTGCTTTCTCATAAAATGTCGATACTATCGACACCAGGGTCGATAGTATCGACTCTGGACAATGCAAAAGTGCCTGAAAAAGTGCGGAAACATGTGTATAAGTCCGAGGATTATATAAAATCATATAAATATGATAAAAGAAGTATAATTTGATGAAAAAAGAGTTTAAAGGACAACTATAATGAATTTTGCAAATATAATCAAGAAAATGACAAATACATGCATAAAACAGATATAAAATAAGCCTATAAAAGTGACTCAAAACCCATGCATCAAACTCCCCTAAGCTTAAACCTTGCTCATCCTTGAGCAACAAAAATTTGGATCTGGTTGAGATAAGTCAGCAATAGGACATAAATACATGAAATGAATCTACATCATCCCCACTTTCTTTCCACAAACCGTCCCTCATTGACCATTGAACACTAACTGCCATCCAGGCGACCAAAGACCTATGTAAAAGATGTCCATCCCCCAATCAGTGAAACACTATCAATTAAAGCAGTTAATATGATAAACTTATTTGGTCCATACTTGATGCATCTTGTGATCTCCTATCTACGTTGCTCATTTCCTAACTACCATCTAAATGGAAGAAGATCTCCTGATATTAATGATTGGGGAGAATATCATGGGTGGCCGACCGATTAGAGCAACGGGTGGATGGGATAGGTTGTTGTGGAAGAGATGGAAGCACATAATAGTCAATCATGCAATACAAAAATTAATGACCTATCATGATGCAAAATGCAAGTGAAAATGTCCTAATGCTATATTGTTGGTGGAATGATGCATGCACTATCATTCCGTCTCAAGGTGAGATGGAATATCTAAGAAAACTACACCATGTGCTTATTCTTCTTAGTTCTCAGGTGAGAACATGTTCCTTTCTCCCTCTTCTTCTTTATTACTTCTCAATTCTTTTTTTCTTTTTTTTTTTTCAATTTTTTCTTCAATTTTTTTTCAAGCCCTTATTTTCATAGATGACAATGAATTATTTGTCGGGCTCACTTCTTGTTACATAACTTATACATTTGAAGAATTCTATTTGGAGGGTATGGATCACGCTCACCACCTTTAATGTTTCAGAAGACATAAGATGCATGATGTAGTATATGCTCAAAAAATTGTGAATGTAGCTACAAAATGATAGTTATGCAATTAAATGACACGCACCTAAGGATAATGTGCATGTATAACTACTCTATCCTCTTTTTTTTCATTTTCATGCAAAACAAATATGTGAAAATAGATATAATGCAAGACCTATCTGCATGAGATGAAATCAAAAAGTGAAGCATAGTAATGTGCTCCCATTTCTTATGGTGGAGTGTGAATGAAATTGCGGTGGATCAGATCACAAGACTAATTGACAGAACCTTCCGAAAATATCATATGTACCTCTCTAAAGACCTGTGTACAGGGTAACTGAAGGATTTCTCTCTTAAACTTTAGTCTAAGGTCACGTTATCGTTTGGTCGGTTTGGGCTCAAACATCCTTGCCAATCACTTTTCCTTGGACAATAAAGATGGTCATTCATGTCCCCATGTCCTGAAGCTGACTCACCCAAGCACTTCCTCAGTTATGCAACTCAATTACTAACAAGAATAAGCTCAAAAAGTTCTCAAAATGCTCATTTTTTATGTGCAAACAACCCAAGAATAAAACTCCCAATTGAAACCATGCATTTATTGCTCCACATATTACACTAGATAGATGTGGATCCTACAAAAGCAGTAAACCTAGAAATAAAAACAACTAATATCTCAAAAGTAAAAGAAACATGAATAAGTAAGTAAAAACTAAGATAGAGGGTTGTTCCAACACCCCCCTAAGCTTGAATATGACTATGGCCTCATAGTCAACATGCTCACTTAAGAGGTGGAATAGCGGTACCATTTGCTTTGAAGTGTGGTGAAGAAGGACGGTTAGATGCTCAAGTGGACCAAGTGATGCTTGCTGTCTCCCTCCTTTTTGTGGATTATTTTTGTGTCTTAGTGGTTCTAAGACGCGACTTGCTTCATCCATCTTTCCTCTGCAAAAAACGGTTTGAAAAAATCTCGTTTCGATACCTTTTACGACCTGTTTTATGTAGCTGTCCTGCAGGTGTCGATACTATCGAAACAAGGTCGATGGTATTGACCCAGGATCAACAATTTTGTTGAATCGACGCATCAAAAAGCCTGGGAACTCAAAAGTGTCGATAGTATCGACCCTAGGGTCGATGGTATCAACTTTACTGTCACCAATGTTTCTGAAAATCGTCAGGAATCTCGATACTATCAACCCTAGGGTCGATGGTATCGACTTTTCTTCAGCGTTTACTGATCCAAACTCGATACTATCGACATGGATGTCGATAGTATCGACCTTAACATTCTTCACACTTCAAAACATGAGTTACGGTACCATTTTTACAAAAATTATCAAAACCTAAGCAAAAACTAAGTACATAAACATAAAAGAACACAACCAAACATAAAAATGAACCGAAAGTTGGGTTGCCTCCCAACAAGCGCCCTTGTTTAATGTCCTAGGCTTGACATAGAGATACCTTTAACCTGGGTTGTCAAGAGATGTCTCCAATGAGCCATGTGGTAATTTGAATTTAACTCTATCATCACCAATCCCAAGTGTCAAGTAACCTCGCCCAATGGCAGTGATTACATCAGCCGTAGCTTGGATCGACCTTCCCAATAGCATCTCACCTCCTTCCAACTCATGCATGTCCATGACCACAAAGTCAACAGGGAAGATGAATTTGTCGACCTTGACTAGCACATCCTCGCATATACCTTGTGGCTTCACAATGGATCCATCCACCAACTCAATAGTCATGGCAGATTTCTTTAGTGTCTTCAATCCAAGCTTTTGAAACATGGACAGCGGCATAAGATTGATGCTGGCCCCTGAGTCACACTGTGCTTGTGGAAAATGCTGGCCACCTATGGAACATGGGATGTAGAAACATCCTGGATCATTCCTCTTCCTTGGTATCCATCCTTGGATTATAGAACTCACTTTTTCATCAACAACACAAATGTCCGTGTCTTTTATCTGCCTTTTCTTACTGATTATGTCCTTGATAAACCTTAAATATGCTGGAATCTATTCTATCATTTCCACTAACGAAATATTAATATGGAGCTTCCTAAACATCTCCAAGAATTTCTTGTCATGCCTATGCTCTTTCTTCAGCTTCAGACTATCCGGGAAAGGCACATTTGGGTCCTTCGCTCACTTGTGTGGTGGCACATATGGAACTTTAGGGGTCTCCTCCCCTAAGCTTGCTTCAACGCCACCTTCTAGGATAGGATTTGACACATCATCCGTGGATGGCATGACTTGTGGCTTCTCCCCTCTCTCAGTGACTTTAGCTTCACCATGACGCATGGCCTTCGCCTGCTCCTCTTGCCTAGGTGCGTGCACGGCCGCAATGTGCTCTTGGCAGATTTTTCTGAATGGACAACATCCACCCGGTAGTCCATTATGACTGCGAGGATACAATATTCTTGGTGTAGCCTCTGTATCAAAAATCATTTTGCTTTTTTCCTGGACCTCCACCACCGGGGGCTCTGCCTCAGAAATCACAGATATATATTTCACTTGATGATGTTCTTGAACAACATCTGCATTCCCAACCTGTCTTTGTTGATTTGTATGCTTCATGGCCGCCACTTCATTGGAAATTTGGGTCACAGTCGTCTGTAGTGCCCTCATTTGTGCTCCATGACTTTGCAATTTCTGCCCAAATTTATTCAAAATCTCACCCTGAGACTGTAACTGCTTGGCCAATGTACTCATCATCTCTTGATTTTGTTTCACCACCTGGCTAAGCAATTCATTGTTCTTTTCCTCTAGGCTAGGCTGCAACTTCTAAAAATTTTGTTCCTTCCTCCAATCATAATTGTTATTTCTATATCCCTATTGATGCATATACTTTGCATGTGCTTCATCATCAGACCCATTGTCCTCTTTCTCTAGGAGCTTCTTGGCTATAAGATCCAACTTGTCATTAAGCACTTTGATGGCCCTTGCTTCATGTATCATGCCAACCTACTCGGGTGCATCTCTTTCACCCCAAGATTGCTTTTTGGACATGTTCCTTAGAATCTCCCAACACCTTGTGCCTGTGTTGTTAAAAAAGAAACCAGAACCTGCTGAGTCCAAATTGCTCCTCTCATGTTCATTTAGGGTGAAGTAGAAAATTTTAGCTTGCTTCTCCTTGTCTAAGCCGTGATGTGGACACTTCCTCAGCATGATCTGGAAGCGCTCCCAAGTTTCAGAGTATGTTTCACCGGCTCGCTGGCTGAAGTTGTGTATATTCCTCACTAGATCGTTTGTCTTTTCAGGCGAGAAGAACCTCTCAAAGAATGCCTCAACCATGTGATCCCAAGATTCAATGTACTCATCATCCAGATTGTGCAGCCATTCCCAAGCATTGCCCGCTAAAGAACTAGGAAAAAGTTTCAGGTAGAGTGTCTCTTGTGGGAACCTGTCAATCTTTATCATATCACAATTTTCCACAAACGTGCTGATGTGGGTCACCGGATCCTCATTTTTAAGTCCATGGAAAGCCTGCGATTTGACCAACAGAATAAGCCCTGGATAGATCTTGTAACTGGGTATGTTGATAGCTTGTTTCTTGATTGGCCCCTTCTGCGCAGAAGAAGGAGAAACCTTAATCCTTTCCCAGATCGTCTGCTCCTCATTTTCCGCTTCGTCACCCATTATTACTTTACTAGTACCTAAAATTTCAAATGGTAGTGTATACGGTACTAATAATTAAAACAATGAATAAGATTTGCAATTCAGTTCAAAAGATGAAAAGAAAAAAAATTACAGGAATGAAAAGTGGCCTAGTGTGGCCGCTCGTAGCACACGTAGTGCTAAAATTCACCGTTTCCCTGGCAACAGTGCCAAAAACTTGACACGTGTAAACCATGCATGCAAACACAAGTATACATATCAATGTAATATAGGCCTTGTGAGGCCCGAGTCGAACTCAGGGAAATGTGAATTTTAGTAGACTACTACTAACTGGTTGCGATCAGCTAAACCAATTAAAAGAGTTTGAGAGTTTTTGTAAAATAAAAGAAAATAAAAGAAAACAGAGCAATCGATTAAGGGTTTAGTTTAATCAATTCAAATGGAGATCTTTAGGATTACGGTTTCACCGCGGGTTTTCATTGTATGAATTTCCATATAGCTACTCAAGTTCATCTCTCAATCCGGGTAGTGGCCTGTAGTCAGAATTGTCCACTGTCATGGTACAATTCACTACCTAAGTCTAGGTCGGTTCCACTGTCGTAGTAGCCTATACCCTAAACTAGGTGCATTAGAATCGACCTCTGGGTTTCCACCATTAACCGTACATCACCTTGTTCAAGGGATTTGTTAATTAATGTGAATTTCGTCTCTTTTCAACCGTTAATTCTTCTTTCAAAGTAATTAAAGGCATTAGATTATCATTATGATTATTAAGCATAACAATATAATTGAGAAAATGAAATCATACCACATATTTAGGAGACAAATTATGAATTACTATGATAAAAACGTCATACAATGCTTCCCCGGGCTAGTCCCGGTCCTAAAGATTAAGGGGATTAGCCCCGCATGGTTGACAATGAAAAATATATAGGAGTAGAGAAGAAAAACATGGGAAACATGGAGAAAACTCATGTAACCCCTGATACAAAGGTGTTCCTAGAGATCCTCCTCGAGAAACGTGCGTTTTGCAGTCTTCCGGCAGCAAAATCGCCCATCGGAGGTGCCTGGATCGCTCAGTTGATGGCCTTAGTCTCTTGTCTCCTCTCTCTCTCTCTCTCTCCTTCTTTGATGTTGTGCAACACGATATGAGATCCCCCTAGGGCCGTCCGTACTCTTCTTAAGTCATAAGACCACTTTTTGGCTCCGAAAAAGCTCAACTGTCGGATTAAAACGCTCCGTTTTAGTGCAGAAAATCGCCAGATCCCGACGCTGTCGATAGTATCGACCCCCAGGTCGATGGTATCGACCATGATACATGTTTTTCCTTCCAAGATCACGTTTTGGGGTTGCTTTATGATAAAATGTAGATACTATCGACACCAGAGTCGATAGTATCGACTTAGGACAATGCAAAAGTGCCTGAAAAAGTGCCGAAACATGTGTATAAGTCTGGGGATTATATAAAATCATATAAATATGATAAAAGAAGTATAATTTGATGCAAAAAGAGTTTAAAGGCCAACTATAGTGAATTATGCAAATATAATCAAGAAAATGAAAAATACATGCATAAAACAGATATAAAATAAGCCTATAAAAGTGACTCAAAACCCATGCATCATGAAGCAAGGGATATTGATCTATACTTCAGTTATATACATTATTGAGATTAACTTTTCTACTTATTCATCTTGGGTATTTGATACCAGACACGAACCTCACATTTTCTCAAATGTGCGACATTTGAAGAGAAGACATTTAAAGAAAGCTGAGGTTGAACTGTGTGTCGCTAATGGAGCAAGAGTTGTTGTCACTGCAGTTGGAACCCATGCATTATCTCTACCCCGTGAGCTTGTAATAGAGTTAGAGAAGTGCTATTATGCACATGTTATTAATAGAAACGTCATATATGTATCTTGTTTGGACAAGAATGGATTTGAATTTTTTATAAATAGTGGTTGATGTTCTATTAGTAGATATGAGTTCCTTTATGGAAGTACCACAATATCCAATGGCTATGTTTGTTAGATCTAGAGACAAGCAAATATAATGTATATACAAAAGGCTAAAACTCAATAACTCAAACATGACATACCTTTGGCATTATCATCTAGGGCAAATAAATGATAAATCATTTCTATACTCCACAAAGATGGTTATCTGGTCACTTTGGTTTGGAAGCAATACATGTTGGTATATATGCCTAGAGAGCTAGTCATATGATGATTGTAATGAATATCTTGTAAATGATTTAATTAATAATAAAGGAAATTTTGTTTATATATTTTTTCAATTATGATATGATGATATAACATGATAGATGCTTGAAGAATGAAATTGCTCGATGACATATGTCTTTAGGTTGATGACCTGAATAGTGAGATTATATGTTAGATACAAGTATTTACATTCTTGACTATGTCCTAAGTCATATATTATTATGGAAGCTAATAGAAAATATTAATACATAAGACTAGTGTGTGTGTTTGTTGATGAAAGAATCTCATTAGGCTTAATATATGATATCAAACCAAACACATAGGTACTTGTTAGAGAAAAGTGTACCAAAAAAACCCTCCATGAGAAGTGATACATGGATAATAGTCATAATCACATCTCAATGTGATAATGGTGATTGTGATTCTTAGATCTAAAGTCACTACACTCATCACATGTTGTTCAATGTATTTTAACATCAACCAATGTGACCTTGAATAAGGGATGCTACAAAGGTGATGTTTGGGTACATTGTGACACATGAGGATTGACTGTGAGTGATGTATATGGGATTTTCCCCTCCTACTAGAGTTTATATCATGGTCACTTGATAACTAAGACTGAGAAAATGTATGGCCATACTCATGTGAGTCAATATATGCATCTCTATATTCTTCTGTGGTTCAAGGAACATGAATTGAATGATACAGAGGATGACATTTCCATGCCTCGAGTTCAATCTAGATATCTAAGACAAAGGAATTATATAGTCATAATAACACTAATCACATATCTAGGTTGAAGTTGTTCTCCAACTTTCCAATAATAGGGTATCAATGATGTGTTGCTAGATACTTCTCATTATTTGTGATGTCATAAATTAGTTATGGATGTTCATTACCAACGTAACTTTAGACCTATTGAGTCACACACATAGGATGCACCTAGAATAGGAGTTTACTCATGAATAAGGTTTGACTCGATTACTAAAGTATTTAGGTAATTGGTTTAAACAACATTGGTTGAAAATTGGCTGACTGGAAATGTGAGTTGACCCACTCAATGTGTTGAGTTGACCGACTCCAATGATGAGTCAACCAAATAAGAATCCCAATCGAATGACTGGATGATCAATAAGACTTGATCAAGTATTGGTTCTGACGTCATCTTGAGCATTGATTGTTGCATTGAAAGGCAATATTTTTGTGAATAGGAAAGCTTTAAAATCAATTGAATGGATGTTCCAGTCGATTGACTGGGGTGCAAGTTGACTGAATCATGTTGAGTCAATCGGTTCATGATTCGTAATAGCTAGAAATTCATGAAAATCTATCTCTTTGACTCGCAATTGATCTAGAAACCCCGACCCTGACCATATATAAATAGAGGGGTAGTCAAGGCTTTCAGAAGACACAAATAATGTTAACAAACATTTTCCTCACATAGTTGTGGTAGCGTGAGATCCCAAAGCAAGTCTTATCCGTAAAAGGGAGAGACATCAAGGGAGAACAAGTCAATGTTAGCACATTAACATTGATGGGACAAACTCCTTCACGTTGGCTCTGGTAAAGCACAACAAGGAGTTCCTGGTGGCCCACATGGACTACGATAGACGCATAGAGGACATCACCCACATGCTAGGAGGAGTACGTCAGATAATATATGTGGTGTTGCACCAGGAAACTTCCTTGACTATTGCCCTGGTGCTTCTAGATCTTGAAGCACCATGATGCAAGTATTGTTGCTAGACTTGCTCCAGGACCAGACCAATATCTTGCAACTTTTTTTCCTAAATACATCATTGTTGACGTGATACTCTTGTTTGGGATACATGCAAAATTTGTTTTGTTTCCACTACTTTATCTGCTGCCCAAATTCCCTATAGTGGTATTATAGCCATGTCAATTTATGGTGTATTGGGATTTAAATGGTAAAATCGGATTTTGTTTTATCATTTATTTATAGTATGTGATGTGAATACTTAAATGATTAATGTGCATATCTAATTAAAACCACATACTCTCCTCTATATATGATAAACATGCAATCAATATGTGGCACCATAAAGTTTATTTTGATGGCGGATGCATGCACGGTTATGACCAAAAACCCTTGTGGATGTGTGGTTTGATTCGATGTTTCATTCCTATTGTTATTTAGTTTGCATGCCAAAACTCTACCTTTTCTTCTCTACATGTAAGTTAATGATTCCCTCCCTATACTCCCCTCGAATGTGGCCAGAGGTTTCCCTTTTACAATGTAGTAAATTAATAGGGTTATGATAGTTTAATTTATCCTTTGGCAAGAAGAGGCATTCACCATATAAGTTGACTGACTGGGATGCTGAGTCGATCGACCGGAGGACCGAGGAGGCCAGACGATAGGAGAAGCCAATCAATTGACTGGAGGCCCAACCAATTGGCTGGAGGAGTCCAAATGCCACTTGATCCAGAAGCTAGTTGCCTGATCCATGAAGGTCAATTGATTGACCAAAAGGCCAATGGATCGACTGGAATGTCTAGTCGACAGACCAAGTTGGTTTCAACATAATGTTTCTACAAGAACATGTTGCTACATGTGTTGTGGACCTTAAGTGGCAGCAATTCTTTGTGGCTCAAAAGAATTGCATTAGTATGGCCATAAACATCACTCATATTATGTGATTGCAAGCTTTTTGTGTGGATAAAGCATGTATATGATACATACTATAAGTATGTGGTGATTGGATATGTATATGCATTTATAAATAAAAATCCCTCAATCAAATATTAAGTCTTAGATGCTTTCCATAAGTGACACAAATGAAAATCTTGATCAAATAAGCGTGGGCATGCCCTAGTGTGGTGCGCTGCCTATCTTGTGGAAGTGCGATGGTAGATATGTCACTCTTCCTCTACAGGATGCATATTATATCATGTTGGCTTTTAGGCCAGGCTTACTAGGTGAGATTAATGGGATTAATCACCTAGAGGCATAAAGATGGATTATGAAAAATATGTGTGCATGTCATCTATCAAGAGTTTCATATGATGCAATTGACATGTGTTGCCTACCTAAATAGTCAAGTTTTGGGAAATTGGCTCTAGCTAACTCATGACTTTTATGAAATATGTTTCTTCTCTTACTAGAAGGTTGTACATTGCATTCTTCTGAACTAATAGTGAAGGCTGTCAATTTGAACAAAATAGTGGGAGCGATAATTAATTATAGGCCTAATTAATGTCATCAAATTTTATTCAATCAAATCAAATCAAAGTGCTTAGACAAAATGCAAATTTCTTTTTTTAGAAACTAATGGAAAACAATAACACATTTTCATTGCAATCATTCCTTGAGCGGACAAGTTAAATGGGAATAAATTCCATGATTGGTTGAGGATGTTGAAATTGTTCTCACACAAGAGTGCAAGCTCTATGTCCTGGAGACACCAGAGCAGGGTGAAACTGCTCCCACTATGCCTAAGGCTTAAAATGATGCTTATAAGAAGCATACAAATGATGTCGTAGATGTTAAGTGATTGATGCTATGCTTAATGAACTATGTGTTACAGAGACAACATGAGAACATGGATATTATTGAGATGACAATACATCTTAAGAACATGTACTAAGATCAGGAAAGACAAGATGGATATGATGTCTTGAAGGCATTGTTCAAGTACAATATGGTAGAAGGAGAACTAGTAGGTCCCCATGTGCTCAAGTTGATTGGGTATGTAGAGAACCTTGGTAGACTGACATTTCCCTTGGGTTAAGAGTTGACCACATATGTGGTTCTATAGCCACTGCCAAAATCATACATCTGGTTTGTCATGAACTACACCATGAACAACTTTGACAAGTCATCAAAATTACTTGGCATGTTGAGAATAGCTAAAGTGCAGATGATGAAGGACAAACACAAATCTATGATGATGACTGATAGAGGCAAAAGGAAGTCCAAGGGAAAATGCAAAGCTAAGAAGAGATTCAAAGCTGGCTAGAAATCCAAGTTCTCTGCACTGAAATCTAGGGGATGAACAAGGAAGGTAATTGTCACCACTTTCACGAGGCTGGACATTGGAAAAGAAATTGCCCTCTTTATCTGGAGGAATTATAGAAGAAGAAGTAACAGATAGAGATCTACACTTTAGGTATATACATTATTGAGATAAATATGTCTACTTCTTCATCTTGTGTACTAAATACCAGAGCTGGATCTCATATATGCTTAATATGTAGGATCTAAAAAGAAGTAAACCTTTAGGAAAGGGTGAGGTCAAACTGTTTGTTGAAAATGGAGCAAGAATTTCTACCACATCAGTTGGAACCTGTCATTTATCTCTACCAGTGGGCTTGGAATAAATTTAGAGAACTACTATTATGTACCTGCCATTTATACAAAAATCATGTCTATATCTTGTAGCAACACAAATGGATTTGAATTTAAATTAAGAATAATCGATGTTAATTTCTAAAGATGAGATCTTTTATGGTAGTGTTGTGATGTCTTATTGTATTTATTTGCTAGATATAGAGACAAGTGTTTATAACATAAATACCAAAAGGCTAAAGCTCGATAACTCAAACAAAACATACATTTGGCATTACCGTCTAGGGCTCATTAATGATAGGCTCATCTGTAGACACCATATAGATGGCTATATAGACTCTTTTGATTTTGAATCAATAGGGACATGGAAATCTTATTTATTACACAAGATGACAAAGAATCCTTTTGCTAGTCATAGTGAGAGAGTAGGTGATCTATTATGACTTATACATATTGATGTATGCAAACCTTTTAGAACAAATTCTGGAGGTGGTTACCAATACTTCATTACATTCATTGATGATCTTAGTAGGTTTGGCTATGTGTACTTGATGAAACACAAGTCAAAACCCCTTGATAAGTTCAAGTATTTAATGAATGAAGTATAGAGACAACTTTGTAAAGTATTAAAGAACTTTGTTCTGATCGAGGTGGAGAATACTTAAGCTAAGAGTTTGAGGACCTTATACAAGCCCATGGTATCGTATCACAGTGGACTCCATCTAGAACACCGCAACATAATGGTGTATCAGAAGTAAGGAATTACACATTACTAGATATGGTGCAAGAAGTGATGAGTTTTGATGATCTTGTGATTTCATTATGGGGATATGCCTTAGAAACTATCACGTTTACACTTAACAATGTACCATCTAAATTGGTAGAAAGGACAAGATATGAGATATATCATGGGAAATATCATGATGTGTCTTTTATGAAGATTTGGAGATGTGAAGCTTATACACCCGTAATGAAAGGCATGTGCATATGTTTCTAATAGAATAGGTGACACATGCCTATTTCCAATCAAATCCTCATAACAACCTTTTCGTTTACTATTGACCAAATAAAGTTATATCATTAGTTCAATATAATTATGTTTAAGCCCTTGATCCTCAACATGTAATGCAACAATTGTCTATAGTATTTTCCACCTATGAGACTACACCCAAATAATAAAACAATAAGTGGTTTATGTATATTATATAGAACATTTGTTAGGGATGTCTCTCCCAAACTTCACAGACAGGATCCAATTAGTCATGAAAATGGTTTTTAGTCCTATATAATACTTGCATGGGGTGTATACACGTTTGAGTAGGTAGCCTCTCAATTATTTGAGTAATCATACCACACATATGTGTTGTCTATACTCTAATATATATCTGTACATTACATGACTATACCATATATATTTCTCTACATTATAATTTCTATTATATATGGAAAGTATCTGAGATATTTCATTTATTCCAATATTTTTATAAGATTATCCACAAAGGTAAATGCAATAAAAGCCATAATAAAAGTTGTTAGCAAGAAATCTAGTTGCAAAAGATATATTGGGTTTCAACAATTGGGTATAATACTAACAATTAAACATCAAAACTGTTCCATGATACTTTCATTTTATATATAACTACACTTTTTGAAGTTATTAACCTTTTCTTGAGGGCTCCACAAATTTATTTTTGATTTGGTACCCGACTTCTCATATTCAGTGGTGCTTAAATTTGTCTAACTGTATAACGTAAGTTGTATATACCCAAACATAGCCTACAAAAAAGTTTTAGGGAATGACATGATCTATGCCATTTTGCTATTCTTGAACAAATAAAGCTTACAAAAGCATATGAATTGTCTTTTTGTTTGTTGTATCCACAATATTCAATTAGTACCCATAAATTTTCACTATTGTAGATGTCCTTTCATATCCATATTGCGGTTGTGGTATATTTCCACATCATTTGAAGTTTCACTTTGTATGGTTCCCCCCATAAAAAGCCTAGATTCACCACGTGTCGTATGAGTCATACAAACTAGAGGGAAATTGGAATCCTCACTCCCCAAGTCTAAGAAATTGGATTTATAATCCCACACTTACATACCATTTATACATCACTAGGATTCTAGTCAGTTGGTTGCAGAGGTTTTTCACTAACAAACCACCCAACAAGTATGACGATTAGTTTACCTCGTGAGTCGATGTGCTCACATCATTACTAAATCATAGTAAACCACTAGGGTTCCCAACCATTTAGCTACACATCCAGATTGGTTAACCAAGATCCTTATTTGAATGTTTTACTACAGGTGAGATGGTTGAATCAATCCTTGAGGTGGTTGATTCACATGTTTTTCAGGAATTAGATTCAGAAGCCCACCAGTCACTCACATCATGATATACTATTCTCATTCAACATTAGAGTGCAAGACTACTACCGAACTGATCGGCTCACTCCTTGTATAAATCGGTTGTGATTCAAGACATGTACATATATACAACCAACACAACATGTTATCCATCCAGCTGATCAACTTTGTTGCCTTTCAGACTGACATTAAAATTTACTGGGCCACATACATTTTTGTGCCCTATGAATAAAGTATATAATGAATTTTGTCCGAATTTGAAGGGGCTTATCTTACACTCATTTGATGACCATAACATGACACTAAAGAAGATAATAAGATGACATAATGACCTCCATTTTATCTTCTCTTTATTTCCTTGTCGCCAGATTGAAGACAAAACACTAGTGACTGTGACTCCCACTCTCTTCTCTATAATGATGATGACCCCTTCTCTCTCTCTCTCCTACTTGTATTATACCCTATACCATGAGTGAGTAGATCACTTATTGGGGTACATGGAGCATCCCCTTCACCCATGCTTCATTTTCTCATTATCTTTCACCTTTGTTTGAACCATGTTTTATTATGAATGAATCAATTTGTTTATTTTTCTCTCAATAGTAAAACTCATTGAATGTATATTATATTCTATGTGTAGAGTTATTTGAATATTATGACGGAGAAGATCATGTTATATGTTGATTGCAGGATGAGAACTTTTCAAGGGAAACCATTGGGGTGATAGAAAGGACCCGTGGTTAACATGACAGTGAACGATTGGATTTTTTTGCACAATCGTATTCCAAAAGGATTTGAGATTATGCAACTTCAAATATTATGATAAATGGTAGGATAATTAGCTACAATGGGTGAATGTGGGTGGCACTAGTGAAGCCTCACTCTCCCCAGTTCTCCATATTTAATTATATTAATCTCAATTTTAGCTCATAATCTAATTAATAATTAAAACTCTAGGATTCTTCTTTTCATAATTGATAATATTGAATATCTTATATAATTGAGTTTCTCTTTTTCATTTGACTTGTTTTTAATATATTTGTCTAGGTGCCATCACAAGAGTGTTAATTTTGCACTGTATTATGAGCTAGAGATAGAAATAACATAATGTAGATATGATTGAGAATAAAATAATGGATGAGGTAGAGATTCATTACATGATGGAACATGGTCTAACTACACAAAGGGACATGCTTCTGCGAGAGACCAAGGAAGTAGTCCAAGAACATAATAGGACATTTTCATGTTGCAACTCAAGAGATAGAGAGATAGAGGTAATTGGAAGATTTTCAATCACCAAGGCTACTAAAAATTTTCACCTTGTGGTCCACTAGAAAATCACAACACCATCTTTTGAAATACAAACTCAATGGGTACAGGTAATGCTATTAGTATAACATGCATATGTCCATATATCGAGGTTACCAACTTATGCACCTTGAGCTAATAGCTAGGTTAGTCATATGATGCCATAAAGTTGTGTGTCTTCATGTACTCTCTCACATATAGGCTAGGGCCTGGTGAAATTCTTTGGAGCTTACAAAACATTACTACTTGTCAAGAGATTAAAATAATTCCCAAATAATTTCTACCCACCATCCCTCACATATCAGATTCATAGTAAAAAAACTTAGTTTGCACAGTCACTAGGAAGTCTCTAGCTGAAACTTGGGAGATATACAAGGAACTTCTTCATTGATGTCATTATCATGACATCTCTTAGGTGCAAATCATCAAGAATATCTATTGATATTGGGATGAGGAGATCAGAGACTTTTAGGTTCTTAATCTAGTGGGAATTTCATGAGGTAGAGCTATGACAATGCATGGAAGGTCATGGTCTTAAGAGATAAATATCGAGCATGATGACATAGGAGCTCTTAGGGTACCCATGACATAGGGCATGTCTAAATTCAAATATGTAGTAGAGTGCACTGAATCAAGACAATCTAGAGACATTCTTTAATTCATATATGGATGACCCACATCCCCTATAGAGTTTTAAGAGATGGAGGGGAAACAAAAATAAAATATACCAACAAACCATTTAGCCAATGAATATGTTATATCCATAAAATGTCAGGATATTAAATACATAAAAGGTGTATCAAATATACCATTGTATACACTAGTTTTTAAACAACTAGACATGTCTTATGTTGGTGTAGAACTTGCACTTCCAAATTTGTATCCATAGTTGTTATTATAGAAAAACCTTGTATTCTCCTTGGAGAAGTAACTTGTCATGATGCCTCTTTCCAAGGGCATCAACCTCTATGTCATCCACATGGATATGGAACTCTTAGTGCATCACCTTGCTCACCAAGATGAAGTGAAACTCAATGTTGTCAATGTGATAGCATTGGTTGCTCTCCTTCTCTACATATTGACAGATTTTTCCTTGGGATAGTTTTATCTCTCTAAGAGGAAGAACTCTTAGAAAAGTTGCGTATCAATATTTATGTATACCTTTAGGACATCCACCCCTTTATATAGGAAATTTATGGGATGGATTTCACAAAATCCAATCCGGTTCCTAGTTGCAACTCAAAATAGAATCAAACTAGGAAAACTCAAATAAACATTCTATTTGATCAGTTCTTTTTCCATTTGACTAGCTACTTAGGATTGGTTGCATAACCCATTCGAGCAGTTGGATATCCTATTAAATTGTTGGCCAATGGTAATCTGGTTCAGTCAAGTAATCCAATTCCAATTTAGTCATGTCCAACATTTTGTGTTGTTTCCTAAGAAAATCCAATTGACCGATTTGAATACCCAATCGACTGATTGGGCACTTTCTCAAAGTGGTGATTCAATAAAGCATTACATAATGAATTTATCCATTGATCCAAACTGTTTATTTGACTGACTAGCTTACCCACTCAACTAGTCAGGTATAAAATTAGCTTGTGCAAGATTCAAACCATTACAAACATATCCTTGATTGAGAACTTCAATTCCCTTATGAACCCTTCTACATGTGACCCTCAAAGATCCTAATTTTGTTGTTCATGATGTTCATAACCTCACATGAAAATAGAGATATCTAGAAACACATCATTACTACCCAAGTAATTGTAATAAGTTGAGAACAACTTTAACATGTAAGTGACCAATATTACCATGACTATGCAAACCCTTTATCACATATTTGGATTGAAACTGACACATGGAGTTGTAATTATCTTAACATTCAATTTATGTTTCTTGAATAGAGAAGATTGTCTGAGCTTAAAATCATATATTGACTCACATGAGTATGTCCATGCAATTCATAGTCTCACTTATTAAGTGGTCATGATATCACTACAATGGAGGGACAAACTTAAACTACATTAAAAAATTAATTCAAAAGTGTCATAGTGCACCCAATCCTACATGTATGAACAAACTTATTCAGAGTCACGTTGGATAGTGTTGAAGTCTAGATAATACTTTTAATACTTATAGTGACTTTAGTTCTAAGGATGACAATGACCATTATCACATTGAGATATGACTCTAATGGCCATAACATGGATTTCATGTGTCACACTCAAATTGGATCTATCCACTAAAACTTATTTTCAAACAATTACCCATGTGTCTGAATTGATAGCAAATATCACAAATAATGAGAGTGTAAGGTGTGTGGGATCACCCCCTTACTAAAAATTTGAAGAATAAAACATCCAATCCAAACACACTCAAAGGTATGCTAGAATAGGTGTACAATTTTCAAACTTCAATAAATGGTATTCAAATAGAAGCAGAATAAAAATAATGACTATATTCAATTTTCACAAAAGATTACAAAAGTACATCATAATATCCCATAAGGGTTTACATTTATGATACAACATAAGGATCTAAGTAGAGGGAAATCTAAACCATAACAACTAGTTCTCGAAGCTTTAACTCCTTAAGCTAGTCTAAAACTTCATGCCTTATCATCCAAGTCCTTCACCTAGGGTTGGAAGCATACCCCAGAAAGAAGAGAAAATAGATGACATCAATAAAGGCTGGTATGTGCATACTAAATAGGAAATTGAGCAATATATGGAATAAAGGACAAAAAATGTAAAAGGCTTCCCATAGAAAGAATAAGGACCACCCAAATGGGTATCAATAGAAAAGGAATTGAAATCATATGATAACCAAAGAATACTTGCCATTATAAAACATAAAGATTGTGACACATAAGCACATGTAAAGATTTAGAGCATACACCCCATATCATCAACCTACATGCATGTGAGATAAACATAGCCCTAGAACAATATAAACACAAAGGAGGCCAAGTCTCATAAACTTGAAACCTAATAGAGAAAGGAATACTGCCAATATCCCAAATATATAAAACATGGGCCAATAATCACACATCTTGCACTGGGTATGAGGTTCCTTTCCATCCCAAAAGAGCAGGAAATATCACATCTGCTCGGCAGGAAATAACAAATATTCCATAAAAACCAATGCAACTACACTACTCTAGAGCTACTGAATCATATAACATGTTAAATTTAGAGGCAAGTAGAAAGTATAGTCAGAATATATAAACTAGTCACCACATAAGTGACCAACATATACATCCACCTCATAAGTGGGCAAAAGACATCACATGTCATCTTTTAGAGTTCCATCATGAACAAAACATAAGATAAGAGTTCAAAAGAATATCCATGATCACACGATAAATATCAAATAAGGTAGTTCACATGAACCATGAATTTCAAAAGAAAAGACATTGTGAATAGGCAAATTTCCATAGGATAAAGAGAATGAATAAGCATAGGTGAATTGCTCAACATAGAAGAATATGGGATACATCATACCTCAACTTTATAGTACAAATAGTCCAAGTCAGTCCTACATCCAAGACTAGGCCTCCAAAGAACCTCTAGGGAAGATGGACGGGTCCAATAGGTAAGGTTCCCAAGCTTAGAGAGGCTGGTTTCTCCAACAAAGCTCCTATCTCGAGCAAGAAGCACCTTATCCACTTTAGAGGTGAAAAACCCTAACAAAAGAACATGGAGATAAGGTGTTTATGGGTTCTAGGTGGGGTTTCACCATGGAAGGCCATGGTTCCGACCTGGAGGAAGGTGGAACGAAGACAAACAACAAGAAAATAGGGAAGGAAAGGAGGATACTTACTAGTTTTGGTCAAAATCACCAAGGAGGAGCTTAGGAAATCCTAAATAGAGAAATTTGGAACCCTAGGAACCTTCTTCACCAAGGTAGGCACCTCCTTTTACCTTGGGACAGAACCTTCATGGAAAAATAGAGTAGAATGATGCTATAAGATAGAGGAAATAAAGGAGAGCAAGAGTTTTCAAATTGGGAGTTGGAAAGGGGTAGATATGGTTATATAAAGAAAGATGTCAAGTATGAGGTGTCTATGAGACTTTCCATGTGTCATGTATAAGGGTTTCCATGGACATGCAAGCCTTTATGGATAAGGAAGAAGTCAAGCATGAGGTGTCAAGTTACTTTCCATGTGTCCAATGCTAAGGGTGCCTATGGACATGCAAACCTTTATGGATAAGGAAGAAGTCAAGCATGAGGTGTCCATGGAGCTTTCCATGTGTCCTCAGCCTGGGGATTTCATGGACATTGAAGAGGACAGCTCATAGAGGCTTCTTGAATATAGAATGTCAGTTTATAGACACTTATAGGCCATTCCAACTGACCTCGAATCAAAGAAATAACCCCATTGGTTGATAGCTTCTAAAGATAAGCTCATTTATAAAAAGAGTAATCCCTAAAATGCCCTTGGAAAGAAACACCTTCAAACCAAGGTGCAACTAGGTGCCCTATGGTTCAAAAAATTGATAATGGTAAGGGAATATATAAGGATTATAATGCATGTGACAATTTGCAAAGAAAACCTCCCAATTGGGTCAATTATAGAAAAGTCCAAAATGTACCTAAAATTACATAACTTGCACAAACAACATCCAAATTGGACCAAACTTCATCCACAAGTTATCTTTGATGCATTGAATATGAATTTGCCATTATTTCATTATTTTGAAGTTATATAATCATATTATTGATTACTTATGCCTTTTACTCATTTTTTCACTTCTTAACTTATCCTAATATTTCAATGTTGTCCAAATTAGATGAAATTAGACATGTAGGATGATTTTGATATATAGATTTCGAATTTGAAGTTTGTTTCCACTTTTAAGACTTCTTTTTATGAGATATGTCACATGTCCCATTAACGACCCATTAACAAAATTATTCATCCAATGAAGTTCCTTATCTTGATATTACCACCAAAATGAGTTATGTGGCATATATTATGTATCCATTATAAACTTAATATTAATGTTAGAATATTAGGTTACATTAAGGTGATCTATATATGCATTAGCTCATTGGGGTTATAGTTAACATATATTTAGGTCTAACCTTCAACCTTGTTTGGCTAAGTCCAAAATGTCAACTTCTAGGGTAGGGTCCAAGATCTAGTATGTTACACCACACCAACCCTTAACGGGAATTTGTCCTTGAAATCAAAACATCCACATATAAGAAAACAACTTATTCACCACCCCCTAAAGGATTCATCTTATTACGTCAAAACTATTCTTTAGGTACAAAAGGTTCAACTACACTTCCTTACATCCAACTACATAAGCATCATGCAAAAAAAAAGAAACATAACTTGTAAAGACTAACTATGAACTATGGGTTAGCTTGCTCTTGTCCATCCTCAAACAAGTATTTACACCTGGGAGACTAGTTCAACATATTAGGGTCCCTAAAGATAAATCATATAGATGTCTAAGGCTACTATTGCCTAAAAGCATGCTATTTTGAAGAATTCATATCAGCTAAGGACATACCAGTATCATATGGATTCGGGAGTCCTCGCAAACAAAGCTAGTGGTGTAGAGGAAAATATTTCCAGTCCTAGAACCCTGATCCTTTCTAGACACCTTTTCTTTCAACTTCATGTCCTAGTATCTGCCTAAAGTCCAAGCTAAACAACCTCAAGTTACTATGGTTACTTATGCATCTTTTACTTGTAAGTATTTTAAGTATCTATTCATCATTATTCTAATGTGAAACTATATGATCCTAAATCAACCCTTCATCATATAGTGATCAACTCTAGGGCAAACATGTCACTTAAAAGTAAGGCAAGGATTCTAACTGGGGAGACAAAATTGAAATAGTCAGATTCTGACTACCATGAGCTCAGATACCATGATGTAAGGAGTGTGGGATCACCCCCTTACTAAAAATGTGAAGAATAAAACATCCATTACAAACACACTCAAAGGTATGCTAGAATAGGTGCACAATTTTCAAACTTCAATAAATGGTATTCAAAACAACCAAAGTATAGCAATGGAATAAAAATAATGACTATATTCAATTTTCACAAAAGATTACAAAAGTGCATCGTAAAATCTAATAAGGGTTTACATGTATGATACAACATAAGGATCTAAGTAGAGGGAAATCTAGACCATAACAACTTTGTCTCCAAGCTTTAACTCCTTAAACTAGTCCAAAACTTCATGCCTTATCATCCAAGTTCTTCACCTAGGGTTGGAAGCATACCCCAGTAAGAAGAGAAAATAGATGACATCGACAAAGGTTGGTATGTGCATACTAAATAGGAAATTGAGAAATATATGGAATAAAGGACAACAAATATTAAAGACTTCCCATAGAAAGGATAAGGACCACCCAAATGGGTATCAAGTGAAAAGGAATTGAAATAATATGATAGAAAAAGAATACTTACCATAAATTAAACATAAAGATTGTGCCACACAAGCACATGTAAAGAATTAGGGCACACACCCCATATCATCAACCTGCATGCATGTGAGATAAACATAGCCCTACAACAACATAAACACAAAGGCGGCCAAGTCTCATAAACTTGAAACCTGATAGAGAAAGGATTATTGCTGATCTCCCAAATATATAAAACATGGGCCAATAATCACACATCTTGCCATGGGTATGAGGTTCCTTTCCATCCCAAAAGAGCAAGAAATATCACATCTTCTCAGTAGGAAATAACACATCTACCGTAAAAACCATTGCATTTACACTACTCTAGTGCTACTGAATCACATAGCATGATAAATGTAGAGGAAAGTAGAAAGTATAGTCAGAATATATAAACTAGTCACCACATAAGTGACCAACATATACATCCACCTCATAAGTGGGCAAAAGACATCACATGACATCTTTTAGAGTTCCATAATGAACAAAGCATAAGATAAGAGTTCAAAAGAATATCCATGATCACATGATCAATATCAAATAAGGTAGTTTACATGAACCATGATTTTCAAAAGAAAAGACATTGTGAATAGGCTAATGTCCATAGGACAAAGATAATGAATAAGCATAGGTGAATTGCTCAACATAAAAGAATAGGGAACATCATACCTCAACTTCAGAGCCTAAATAGTCCAAGTCAGTACTAGATCCAAGCCATGGCCTGCAAAGAACCTCTAGGGAAGGTGAACAGGTCCAATATGTAAGGTTCCCAAGCTTAGAGAGGCTAGTTTCTCCAACAAAGCTCCTATCTCGAGCAAGAAGCACCTTCTCCACTTTAGAGGTGAAAAACCCTAACAAAAGAACATGGAGATAAGGTGTTTATGGGTTTTAGGTGGGGTTTCACCATGGAAGGCCTTAGTTCCTACCTGGATGAAGGTGGAAGGAAGACAAAAAACATGAAAATAGGGAAGGAAAGGAGGATACTTACTAGTTTTGGTTAAAATCACCAAGGAGGAGCTTAAGAAATCCAAAATAGAGAAATTTGGAACCCTAGGAGCCTTCTTCACCAAGGCAGGCACCTCCTTTTACCTTGGGACAAAACCTTCATTTTAAAATAGAGTAGGAATGATGATCTAAGCTAGAGGAAATAAAGGAGAGCAAGAGTTTTCAAATTGGGAGTTGGGAAGGGGTAGATATGGCTATATAAAGAAAGAGGTCAAGTATGAGGTGTCTATGAAACTTTCCATGTGTCATGTATAAGGGTGTCCATAGACATGCAAGCCTTTATGGATAAGGAAGAAGTCAAGCACAAGGTCTCAAGTTAATTTCCATGTGTCCAATGCTATGAATGCCTATGGACATGCACACTTTTATGGATAAGGAAGAAGTCAACATGAGGTGTCCATGGAGCTTTCCATGTGTCCTTAGCCTAGGGATTTCATGGCCATGTAAGAGGACAAGTCATAGAGGATTCTTGAATATCAAATGTCAGTTTATGGACACTTACATGCCATCCCAACGAACCTCCAATCAAAGAAATAACCCCATTGGTTGATAGCATCTAAAGATAAGCTCATTTATAAATAGAGTAATCCCTAAAATGCCCTTGGAAAGAAACACCTTCAAACCAAGGTGCAACTACACGCCCTATGGTTAAAAAACTCGAGAATGATAAGGGAATATATAAGGATTATAATGCATGTGATAATTTGCAAAGAAAACCTGCCGATTGGGTAAATTGCACAAAGTCTAGAATGTACATAAAATTGCATAACTTGCAAAACAACATCCAAATTGGACCAAACTTCATCCACAAGTTATCTTTGATGTGTTTAATATGAATTTGCCATTATTTTCATATTTTGAGGTTATATAATCACATTATTCATTACTTATGCCTTTTACTCATTTTCTCGCTCCTAAACTTATCCTAATATTTCAAGGTTGTCAAAATTAGATGAAATTAGACATGTAGGATAATTTTGATATGTAGATTTTGAATTTGAAGTTTGTTTCCAATTTTGAGTTTTTTTTATGAGATATGTCATATGACCCATTAACGACCCATTATCTAAATTATTCATCCAATTAAGTTCCTTATCTTCATATTACCAACAAAATGAGTTATGTGGCATATTTTATGTATCCATTATAAACCTAAGATTAATGTTAGAACATTAGGTTACATTAAGGTGATCTATACATCCATTAGCTCATTGGGGTTATACTAAACATTTATTTAGGTATAACCTTCAACCTTGTTTGTCTAAGTCTAAAATGTCAACTTCCAGGGTAGGGTCCGAGATCTAGTATGTTACAGAGACATAATCATCATTTAGCATGCAAACTAGTCATATGTATTATTGTTTTCATACAATATCCATAATGACAAATGACTAGAAAAATAACAAGAATGAATATTTTTTTGCTGAACCATGCATGCCTCCTTTATTAACACCAAAAAGAGTACAACTCTTACAACACTATGAAGCTATCAACTGTACATAAAAAAAAGAGAGGAAAAAATAAGCTATATGTACATGCTCTTTATATCACATATACAAATGGACCAGACCCCTTTGGGGTCACAAAATTCCTGAGAAAAGGCCCTTCTGTTCCTCTCATTCTAGATATTGTAAATGTGGAAGAATGCAATAGACTTAGCTCTCTTATTAAGGAAAAGAATATCTTCAAGGTAGACAGGAGCACGACCAAAGTTCTAGGAGAAAAACTTCCATAGCTCAGAATATTAACAACAAGAGAAAAATAGATGTTGACCATCTTCCTCATCATTCCAACATAGGTAGCACATGGATGGAAATTGAAAATCAAACTTCTTCAGGGTATCATTAGAGGGTAATCATTGAAGATAACATTTCCATAAGAAGATAAATATATTTCTAGGAATCCAACTCCTCTAGATGTTAGTCATCCAGTAAAGATTCTAGGTACTAGATCTATAGAGGTTCCAGCAATCTTTCAATGACATGGTTTCCTTTCCATTTATAAGAATACGATCCTTAGCATTAGCATTGGGAACAACAAGGCTCTTTAATATTTGAATCACTTTATCACCACCGTGAATGCTATCTGGTATAAACCATTTTCCACACTACTACAGAACCTACCTTTAGTGTCAGTTATTTAAGGCCTTTAGTGTCGGTTTCTAAGCGACACCTATGTGGGCGACACTAAAAGCTCACCCATTACGCGTCGGTTCCAAAACCGACGCCCAAACTCTTCGTGCGCCACCAAAATCGCACTTGTTTCCTGTGGCACGAAGGTATAGGCGTCAGTTATTAGATAAGAAACCGACACCATATACCTTCGCGCCACAGAAAGGGCGCCATCTTGCCCACTATCAGCGTCAGTTATTAGATAATAAACCGACGCCATATACCTTCGCGCCACAGAAAGGGCGCCATCTTGGCCACTATCAGCGTCGGTTATTAGATAATAAACTGACGCCATATACCATCGCGCCACAGGAAACAGGCGTCGGTTATTTATATAAAACCGACACTATAACTTTGTGTGTCGGTGTTATACAAACAACCGACGCCTATTGTTTTTTTTTTCTATCAGTCTGCAGACCTGCTGTGGCTGGTCACTGGATGAGAAACCTGTAGTTAACTGTAGGTTTTACAACATCCATTGATATCAGCCAACAATAGGCCACAAACCTACAAATTTAACAACAAAAATATTCACACATGTATTTAGCAATACAACCTGCAGTTCCATTTTATTTTCACACATTTAGAAACATTCATGTAGCTAGCAATCTGTAGTTCCATTCATTCACATTCACACATGTAGAAACATTCATATAGCAACCAACACTTTCATTCATTTTCACTTAGACACATGTAGAAACATCTAGACATGTAGAAACATTCACACATATATTATAATTCAGAAATTCATTTAAAAAATATCATTCTTTAGTCATTATTCGCCATCAACATCCCAATTATATTTTAAAACCCCCACTATTTGTATGGCTATTGCCCATTCTTCTCTTACTTCATTTAATTCTCCCATCGTATAGGGAGCATGTACATCTGGTAAGTCCGTTCCTGTAGTGGGGTCAGCTTTAAACACTTGTAAAGAGAATGATGTATATATATAATTAATGAGCTATAAATAAGATTGATATATTTCATATTATCTAATGAGACTATATAATACCTGAGCAATACAATCGATGTCCATACAACATGATAGACTAACACATATATAGTACATAACAACAACAACGTCGAATTTACATACAACACTAGCTTAGTACATATATAGTGGGACTAAGGTGACGATCCCACCTGCTAAAACATGTTACCGACAACTACATGTTACGTCTGGGAGGTCGTGATTCAGCAACTGTATGCATTAGCAGGAGGACAAACGGATCCACATGCTAATGCATACAGTTGCTGAATCACGACCTCCCAGTCGTAACATGTCGTTGTTGGTAACCTGTTTTAGCAGGTGGGATCGTCACCTTCGTCCCACTATATATGTACTAAGCTAGTGTTGTATGTAAATTCGGCGCTGCTGTTGTTATGCACTATGTATGTGTTAGTCTGTCATGTTGTTATATGAATCTGAAGCACTTGTGTGTGCTGCACTTTATGTATTGTATCTGTATCCTGATTCTCTTCATTGGGGCTTCTTTTGCTGTTTCATGGCTTGCTGCCTATATATCTATATAACCTTTGGCGAACGCCTGCATATCCTCTTGGACCCATTGTGTGGTCGTAACATGTAGTTGTCGTTGAGCATCGCTGATAGCCTAGTTAGTTAGCACATTGATTTGGTTAGTAACAATAAAGATTAATCTTGAATAGGTGAATACATAAAAATGTATATTAATTAAATTGGGAGTGGCGCTTAATACCTTGAATTCATCTATTTTTCTTTGGGTAACAAACTCCTCCCAATATTTGGGGTCCAAGTAGTTCCATTACTGTGTGGCTTCCTTCTTCCTATATTTATTTTTCAAAGAGAATACAAACAAAAATTATTAGTGTAGAGTTAGTGAAATACTGATCAATGTCTAGAATTGGAATCAATCAAGAACCTATTCTCAGCATCGCGTATGTAATCTTGGGTGAGATTGGTCCTATAGTTCTTTAGCACCCTCCCACAATGTTTAGCATTTTTATTAACTAGAAGATAATGAAACATCAAATCAGAAAATGATATTGATATTAAAAAAGTAAACATTTAGCTTCAATAAAAAAATATAAACATGCATGCCTCTAAAATTGTGATCTTTTATTAATTAACAATCCTTCATTGTGATCTCCGCGCACATATAAGTCATTATTAGCTTCAATATTTTGTGGAGTTGGCAACCCAACTGAGAATGGACTGGAGTCATCATATTTATCATAGTACTCTTCTTCATCTATAGGATCTTCAATGAACTGTCTTTTACCATGAAGAACAACCGACCATTTATCATTTGCAGGATCATCGATATAAAATACTTGTTTCGCCAGTGATGCCCATATGAATGGTTTAACCTTCTCGCCAATCTTTTCAAAGTTCACTAAAGTGAAACCCAATTCATCCACTATAACTCCTTTGGTGTTATCAACCCAATTACATTTGAAGAGCGGAATTCTGAAATCTATGTAATCAAATTCCCATATCTCTTCAATGACACCGTAATATGACATTTTAGCTTCACCTGAACTCTTATCCTTTGCACTTGAAGGGTGAACCCACTATTTTGGACGACACTCTTATCATCTTGGCGCTTTGTGTAATATGTGAATCCATTAATGTCATACCCTTCATAAGACTTAACAGTCAACTTTGGTTTAAAGGCGATGTGTCTCCATAGATCTTGAATCCTAGATCATAGAATGCTTCAGCTAAGTCCTTCATCGAGAAGTATTATTCAACCAAGTCTTCAAAAATTGTGGAGTATGTATATAATTTCCCATCAACAATATTTCATCCACTTATAATATGAAAAATGTAGTTATGATCCCACTTACCTTCTTATAAACCCAAGTTTCATGTTCATTTTTTATAAGTCCAAAATTTTTGTCTGTCTCATCAAAATGAAGATTCTAATGTCTAGATGCTTACTTCAATTCCATAGATTGACTTTTGTATCTTACGAACTTTATTTTCTTCATTTGGAGTGATAAAACCTTTGTATTGTGTCATGTACACATTTTAAAGAAGATTCCTATCAAGGAAAGTAGTTTTGGCATCCATTTGCCAAATAAGATAATATTAAGTTGCAATGACAAGCATGACCATTTTAACCATGTCAACTGGTAAAAGCATTTCATCATAGTCAACATATTGAACTTGTCTAAAACTTTTTATAATGAATCATCCATCTTAGTTTTCTTCTTGAAGAACCATTGGATCCCTATGGGTTATACCCCCATAGGTGAATCCACCAAATCCTATACTTAATGGGCACACATGGAGTCCATCTCAGATCTCAAAGCCTCAAGCAATTTACTAGATTTTTCTCCCTTAATAGCCTCATTGTAGTGTTTTGTATCATCATTGTTCATGACCAACAAATCATATGTTAGTGTCACAAGTAATTCAAATCTACATGATGAATTTGATATTTAACAATGGCTTGTCATTCTCTTTATTCCTCATCTTCCCCCGCTAGTGCAATGCTATATTTTTGGCTTTGAACTTCTTTGAGATTGTTTCTCTCCCATTGGTTCCTTTGGAAATGAATTCCCATCCAAGGAATATAAAGGTTTTGACAAAAAACAATTTGTTATCAAATGAAATATAAACTTAGTAACCATTATATTTCTTAGTGTATCCAATAAAGAAACATTCATCAAATTTGGGTCAAAGCCTTTCAGAGAACTGTTTCTTGACATAACTTCACATCCCCAAATCACCATAAAAGACATTTTGGGATGCTTCCCATTCCATATCTCATATGGTGTCTTTTGAGGCAATTTAGAAGGTATTCAACTAAGTATAAACATGGGGGGTAGTAAGATAATATCCCCATAAGGAAGTTTGAAGATAAGATAAACTCATAATTGATTGTATCATATCCCATAAAGTGTGATTCCTTATTATGACACACCATTATGTTGTGGATACCAGGTGGAATCAAGTGTTATAAAATACTACAATCTCTAATAATGGCCTCAAACTCTTGGTTTTGATATTATCCATCTTGATCAAAACATAGTGCTTTATTATTCTTGCCAAGTTGTAGCTGTAATTCATTCATAAAATCCTTAAAATTGTTACAACATTCTTTTGTTTGTTTCATAAGATACACATATCCATATCTAATAAAGTCGTTAGTAAATTCGATGATGTATTGATATCCACTCCAACATTTGTTCTAAAAGGTCTAGACATGTCACATAATATGAGTCCTAATAATTCAATTTCCCTCTCACTAAATAAGATTCACATATCTGTATTGGTTAAAAATCAATCGAGTCCAGATAACAATTTTATGGAGTCTAGAAATGTGTTCCTCATTTATGTGCCTTATATGTCAATGCCAAAGGTACGTTTTGTTTGAGTCATCTAGTTTTAATTTATTACTCATTATATTATACACATATTTCTAAATATACAATTAATAAAGACCATAATACATTGGGGGAATAGACTTAGAATATCTCATCTCTTCAAATCAAAATTTGACAATTCTTTATCAGCAATTCAAAACCATTCTTGTACAAACAAGATACACACATAATATTTCTATTTATGACATGTACATAATAGAAATTCTCTAACTCTATTACATGCCCACTTTGATGAGATAAACTTTAGGTGCTTATAGGTGTGGAAGTAACTCTTGCTTCATTAGCAAATCATAGATCCACCTCTCCCTTCACTAAAGGTTTAATTCTTTTGAGATCATGCCTATTAGAGCATATGTGAGATCCACATCCTATATCCGATACCCAAGATGATGAGTTATATAAGTTTATTTGTTTAATATATATACATAAAGGGAAGATCTCTATCCCCTCATTCTTCTTCTTTAGTTTCTCAAGGTAAAGATGTAAATTTCTTTTCTAATGCCTGACCTGGTGACAATGATGACAATTGCCTTACTTGCGTACTCCTTCGTTTGATTTAAGTAGAAGAAGACTTGGGATTTTGGCAGTCATTATAACTAGATCTGTCCTTGCCCTTTGATTCGACCTTTCCTTTATTGACCATCAACATTGACTGTGAATTATTCTTCATCTGAGTCTCAATAGTTCTCAACATGCCAAGAGAGTCTTGTAATAGCCAGACAAAGTAGTTCATGTTGTAGTTCATGATAGATTGACTATAAGATTCTAGAAATGATTGAAAGATAACATTTGTGGTCAACTCTTGGCTTAAGGGGAATCCCACTCTCTCTTAGATTTCTAATTTCCAATTTCCAATCAACTTGATTACGTGGGGTCCAAATGGATCACCTTTAGTCATGTTGCACTTAATTATGGTCTTCAAGACGTCTTGCCTCTCTTTTCTTTTGAGTTCTCATAACATATTCCTAAGATGTGAGACCATCTCTTGAACTCACATGTTCTCATGTTTCTTCTAGGCCCATTTGGAGAAGGTTCCTTTGATTTTGGTGTTTCTAGGACGTAGATCGTACACTCATGAGTAAGAAAAATTCTCAAAGTCCTATACAAGTCATGTAAGTTATTGTTATTCAACTCTTCTATCTCAAGGATTGATTGTAAAAATAAGATGTTACGTGTGTTTGGCATTAGATATAAATATTTTTTTCACGAGTCAACACTTTGTTTTGATAATTAATTTGATTTTGTGATATTAATTTGACATTTGATTAATAAAGGTTCCACTATTTCAATCAAATTAACAACCTTTTTATCAAATAATATTCCTCACTTTTGATTTGAAAGATTACAATTATAAGTCTTCTAGTGAGATATGCTATAAAATACAATAATTTTTGAGTCAACTTTGGCTTATTACTGACTTGATAGATTAGGTAGGTGACAATTACTAATTATTCCTAATAGGTGCACAACTCCATTTCAAAAATAATATTTTGAAGTATATGCCATCTTTATGCCACTAAGTTCTTAATCATATTAAGGTCATGCCAGCTAAGATAATCCCAAAGGGTGATAAAGTAAGCTATGCAACCTACTTTTGTAGAGCCACACACTTATTCTCATACTTCCCAAATATATATGATGCACCTCGCGTTGGCACGAGAATACATATTCAATCAAGGTTTTCATCTGTATTGCACATTGGAAGTATGATTGATATCATATTTACATGTATCAATTTAAAATTACATATGCATTATTAAATGTATCATATACCATAACAATCACTACAAGAGATAAAACATGATATAGGAACTAGTGGAATGTCTTGAGACAACAAAAGTTGTAAACAAACAACCAAATTATTCATATCCCATGTAACTCTAAATCTACTTTACACATATTTTAGTCAATTGACTATCAAGACAATTTACTAGTTGGATTCTCTATTTGTTCTTTGATTGTTAATGAAGTCATTACTTACTCTTCATCATAAACTCTCTGCAGAGATTCCTTGTTGGTGTGAGATTTAGATTTCTTACATCTCTCTACTAGGGTCCACTAGTAATGTGAATACATCATCCTAATATGAGTTACAAGAATGAAATCTTACATGGAGAATGTAGAGAGAGGAGCATGACATGTAAGACATATACATGTACATATTTTTATCACCATAAAGAACCATGAATTTACTTATTTAAGATCACAAGAACCATAACTACCTATTTTCTATATATCAATCAACTACAAAATGATTTCAAAGGATTCACACCTTTCTGAATAATATAGATATAACATATATACCACATATGATAGTTGATGATTAATGTGCATACACATTGCACAATTATTTGTTCATCAAGGCTATGTTGTTCAAAGCCCAAACTAGGGCTAGGGGCATTTCCTTCGACTATGATACCACTGTAGTGCTTTGAGGGAAGGGGTGCAACAAAAATAAATAAATTCTCTAAACAAAACTCTTATCCAAAGGGTTCATAGTAGTCAGAAAATGTTGGTATATTAAAGACATAGAAGGGATATTGAATATACCTTGGTAAACACTATTTCTCCAGTAAATAGACACATCTATGTTGGTGTAGGACTTGCACTTTTAGATCTGGATCCAATGTCTTTGTTTATGTCTTTGGCTGGTTGTTGCAATAACACCTTGTTTTCTCCTTGAAGAAGTAGATTGTCCTCATGACTCTACGCAAGGGTCTCGACCACTAAGTCATCCACACAGATGTGGAAACTCTTGGTGTACTACCTTCATTTCGAAGAGGAAGGAAAACATGTTGTTTTTGATATGCTAGAGTCTCTTACTCTCCTTCTCCTCCTATTATAGGTTGTCATCATTGAGATGCATTTTCCTCTTTTAAGAGGAATTTTTTTAGACAAGTTGTGTCGTACTATCTATGTTTCAGTTTGCATGTCCACCCCTTAAAATTGGAAAGTCATGGGCCTGAATCTCTTAAAATATGATTTCTTCCTAATCAAAACTAAAAATAGAATCAAACTAGGAAAACTAAGACAAACATCCTATTCAAAAGACTCATTGTCTAGTTGACTAATTGGGACAATTGGGTCACCCAGTCGATTGGTTGGTATATCCAATCAACTGGTTGTCCACTCGTGGTCTGATTCAATTGACTAATACAATTCCAAGTCAAACATGTCTCATAATCCTTGTTGCTTCTTGACTTCAATCCAATAGACTAATTGGGATATCTAGTTGATTGATTGGCCAATTTCCCAATTTGTTATCAATAAGTTGTTTGACAATCAATCGATCCATTGATTAAACCATCCATTTGACCAAATACCTTATCCACTCGACCGATTGGGTAGAAAATCATCCTATACATGATACAATACAATCCCAATCATGTGTTTGATTGTGAACTTCAATTCCCTTATGCACTCACATGCGTAAGACCCCATAGGTTCCTAATTAACTTGGTAAATGTTCTTATCCTCACAAGAAAAGATCAATGTTTATAAACACATCATTGCTAAATAAGTGATTTGAATATATTGAGAAAAACTTTAACCTGTAAGTGACCAATGTTACCATGACCATATAATCCCTTTGCCACAAATATCTTGATTTAAAATGAGGCTTGAATTTGTCATCCTCTTAAGATTCAATCTATGTATCATAAAATAGAGTAGGCTATTGAGATCGTGTCAGCTTAATATCATATATTGACTCACATGAGAATGTTCATACATTTCATAGTCTCACTTGTCAAGTTGTCAGTATATTACTTTAATTGAGAGACAAATTTCGTTTTCATCACTCAAAAAAATCCACATGTGTCACAACACATCCAATCAATAAATATATGGAATCCCTTTTTTAGAGTCATGATGGGTAGTGTTTAAGTACATAGAATCATTGTAGTGAATTTAGGTCTATGGATCATAGTCACCACTATCACATTGATATATGACTTTCTCTGCCATAACATGACTTTCTTGTGTCTTACTCAAAGTGGGTCTATCCAATACTACTTATTTTAACAACTACCCATTGAATAAGGATAACCATAGATAGTCCCAAAATAAGTCCAAGAACCATAATAAAAGAATAGGAAGGCTCAAGGAGAGGTTATTCCTTATCCTCCTAAAAAGTCTCAATGTGCCAAGTGCTTTGCATATCACATAGGGGAGTGTATAGTTGGAACCATAGTTTGCTGGTTCTATGGTAAAATGGGACACATAAATAGCAACTCACCCAATATCCTATAGAATATGGAGCCCCATGATAACCAAGCCACCCTGGGGAAATGACCAGCTAGGATCTTTTCCACGGTGGATGAGGATGAAGATAATAACAATAATTAAGCTATGGTCTAACTATGAGGTTTTGTTAGTACCCTGGAATATATAATGTATAATTATGGATATCATTTCCTAGATACACATACATTTAGAACTACAAAACCACACCATTAGGACATTTGGGTATTCATAATAGGATTATTTGAAACCCAAAGGTGGGTAGTACATGAAAAATTTGAGAACAACATTTTCATAATGTGGGTAGAATTCTAAGATTCTTTAAAGTTATAATTAAGGAATTAATTCATATATGTATTTAATTGAATTTATCCACACATCATATGGCATATCTGATGAATAAATGGAACATGAGGATTAACAAAAAAATTAACCTAGATATTGTGCATATTTTGGCAAATAAAATATATATGTGTAAAATAATATTTCAGTTTGCTTTGATCCAAATTTGAGTCTTGAATCCTTTTTGGATAATTTTGGATAACTAAAATGTGTTTTACCCATAATTTTAGTTAGATAATTATGACTCTCTAAACTAAAATCTAACCATATATACGAATTCTGAACATTGTAATTAGATAAGAGACCTATTTTCAAATGTTTTCAACCATCCTAGACTCTCCAATTTAGTTTATAAAGTAAGTAACTTTTGTAACTAGATAATCCTCAATATAATACTCCCAACTAGAATAGACAATTTTCTATGAAATTCTAGCCAAGGTGGAGTGTCACCTAGATTGGATTGAAGGATTCTTCCAACTTATCGTCAATGTTTCTTCTTTAAATATAAGCTCACTCTGATCCATTAGATATGGATTGAAGGATTATCCCTCATATCTTATCTCAAACAAGTGTATATGGTGAGGAGGAACATGATCAACTTGTTCACTGAGATCTCTAACTCTCTCATCAATGAATTCTAGAGTGACTTATCAATCTAGAAACCTCAAGCCTACCTCTGAAGATGTTCAATTCCAATCTCTTTGGGTTTTTATTTAACCAAGACCCCGAGATAAACTTGGAGGCTATACAAAAATGTTATGCAAACTCTAGTGGTCTCCAAGATGTTATAAACCTCATTTATATAAGAAACCCTCTAAAAGTGATTGGTGAGCACCCAGAACTCAAATATATTATGTTTCCCCCTCTCTTTCAATGATAAACCCTTCAAACTCAATCTTGTCTAGAAGACGACTTATGATCCTCGATGTGCTTTTGGGCCTCAAATCCAAAGGAGAAGTTCTAGAAACCTCATAGAAACTTCTGCCAAGGCATGTGAATCAAAATTTTGACCTTCATTGCCAGGGTAATTAGGATTTGATCAATCTCTTGAGTGTTACTATGAGTTGATCTAAGAATGGTAAGGGGTACATGCACTTTGAACATATTTATTGGATGTATATATGTTATTATGTTTATGTACATGCCAAGATAGGAACTTACTAGTTATCCTTTATTTTCTTTTGTAAAGATAAATCTTATAATATAATAAAAGGAATCTTATCTTATTTCCTTTTCAAAACGATGATATAACTTTTCGTGAATGTTAAGAATAGGATTTACAAGATTTTGAGAATAAGATTAATATAAGGAACCTTATATAAGGTCATCTCTATGAGGAACTTCTGTAAAATCCAAGAGACACTTTTCATGCAACCAAGAGGCACTTTAGGTAAATTAAGTGGCAAATTCATGTAAAGATAAGAGGCACTTCCATGAAAGCCTAATTATTTTTATACAAAACACATAAAAGATAATATAAAAAATATAACTTATAGTTTTTGTGATCTTAAATGCATTTTATCAAAGTATACGTAATTTGAGTGCTATACAATGTTCAATTCCACTTATTGGTTGTTTTAAGAATCTTTGGGGATGAAATGTCCACATATGAGGATAAAAAACAAGGCTAGATCCATTTGACGTCCAATTCAAGAATTTCAAAGACTCAACCTGGTGGAGTCCCCAACTATCCTATGACATTATTTATTTTTCCTATTAGTATATGAGGATAATATTTTAGTTTTGTTTAATGGTTAAGTTTTCATTGTGGAACTTGAGACGTGTGATTGTTATTATCTTATAACATTTTATTATTATAATTGTCATGTGTGTGATGACCCCATTAAGGATCAAGGGAATGTATGCTTTCTCTCAAATATATTTATGTTTAGAAAGTTGTGTGTTATTGTCCTCATCATAATAGTACATAGTTTAACCAAGGAAAAAACATCTAGTATGGTGTGCATCTATAAAGAGAGGTTCTATGCTAGACTTAGATGGAGTAGGCTTCATTATAAACAATCCAAAATCCATGTGAAAAATGATCATGAAGAATATGGCCAGAAATTAATCTTGAAGAGTGCTCTAGAGGTCAAGGAAATGCATGAATTGAAGTCACAACTCAGTAAAATGATAAAGAAATTGAGGGCTATCAAATTAAACTCGACACACTCTTCAAGTATGGATACTGATGAATGTTTATTCATCATGTTTCTTTGTTGTATTTAAAATTTAGTTTTGCATAGTTTGCTTGCATTAGTTGTTTTAGCTTTTTAGTTGTTTATTCAATTCTTTATTAAGACAGGAGGCTATCTACTCATATCACCCACCTCTAGCAAGCAAGTACATAAAAGCAGTACAAAAACTAGAATGCACAAAGCTAAAATTGGTAGTATTACTACCATTACATGTCTCAGTGATAAAGAGGTTTGGAAATCCCTCTAGTGGTCATATATAGATATAAGGCCCATTCTTTGTTTTAAGGTGGTTCTTAGCTATCCAGTCTGACAGTTTGTTCCTCTCTCTTCCTTTAAAAAACAACTCTCCAGTTTGGTTTGAGCTTCTTCTAAATATCCATTATCCAATTTCCAAATGTTGTGTTCACACTGTGGTCCTCCTATAGCATGTGGACCAAAGTTCGGTTGTCTGTAAATTTATTTGGTACTTAATTAGGTTTTATTTTTAGTTTTTACAAAGATGCAAGGAGAAGAGGAGAAGTCATAAGCTCTCTACAAAATTCTGATGCTATAAGTAAAACATTCATGAAAGGAGAAGAGGACAAGTCATAAAATCCTTATGATATTCTCATTAACAAACCTTAACATTAAATCCTCATTTCCCAACTACATCAATTACAGAGAGGATCATTAATGCGTACCCATTTAGTAAAAATGAATACATTCCACATATGTTGTCAAAATTGGACGATTCATGTTGGGTTGCAAAGTTAATTCAATTATCTATGCAAAAAAGTATTTAATGACTACTTTGAGTTGGAATTTGTTTCAAAAGTTTCCTAAAACTCCTTTGATGATTTTTTTTAGAAAAAGACTGACATCCATTGGATAAGTTTGGATAGATCTGATATTTTTTGGGTTGATACAAAAGAACTTAGGCACATTCATGGTAAGGGTTCAAAACCGATTCTCTCCCATCCACAACCTAACACTACCAAGGAGAGTTGAAGATGAAAGTCAGTAGCTTTGCGATGATGCACACTCTATGAGAGGATGTGATTTGAGATGGCACTCATTGTTCTATGAGTTGTGAAAAAACCACTGAGATTCTACTCTAAGATGCTACAATCTCAATGAGCTTCTACCCCCCTCTTTTTATTGTTAATATGATTAGAGAGTAGATCCTCAACTGGGACACTTGAATTAGACTTTCTACCCATACCTTGTTTCTAAATTGTAGATTACTATTTGTATCAACATATATCTTGCATGATTGTTAAAATCATAGACATAAATTCCTTAGAATTTTGGATTAGAATACCAAATGATGTCATTAGATCCTAGAGGAGACCACATAATGGTGTTACATGGGGTGACATATTGAGGATCTGTAGGTAATGAGACCTCAAGCCTAAGGGGACCTAAGTCCATGGAGATAGTATACTTCAAAAGTATAAGAAATCCCTTGACCTCAATCTAGTATTCATATGAATGAATCATCTAATGTTTATAATAAGTACGTAGGAAGTGGCAGTGAACCCTGATGTCCTGATACTTTTATCATAGTGTAAAAGTCATTTAATTCTTAGTTTAATTTATTTCTCTTATGGAGTTAATTTAGTTAACCAAACATTCTTTAAACAACTATCCTTGTAATTGTTTTTTATTAATTAAGCTACAAATCAATTTTTTATTAATAATTTTGTTCTTTGGGTTTGATCCTAAAGCTATACAGTGATAAGACCCTTTTTCTTGTGGGTGGTGATTATTGTACGTTAATTTCGTTAAAAACTTAGGGATCTTTCCCTAGGTGAATTTCTTGTTCTAAAATATATCACATGTAGTTTTGGTACAGTTTTTGAGGACAATCATAGAATTCAATTTTTATTAGATTGATATTATATAGGAATTATTTAATTTCTAGTTTGCTTTTATAATTTTAGTTTGGTATTGTAACTCTTAGTCTTGTTTTATAATTTCTTAGTTCTTTTTAGTAATTTTTATTTTTTTAGCTCCTTGGTTTTGTAATTTTTAGTTTTTTATAATGTTTGGTTTAGTTTTATTTATTTCTTAAATATTAGGCTTCTTTTTTTACCATTTTAGATTTTAAAATTTATTGCTTCTATTCCATTGAAAAAGAATCTTCACTGATTGTGTTATCTTTTCTATCTCTTGACATTGATAGTTTACTTGTGTACCTTTTTAGGAATTCAAATCATATGGAGTGGTCGATACTGTAGCTCGAGTAATGTCAAGTGTGTGGTTATTATAACCATATGTCAGTAAACGGCCCCAAACCTCCTCCACAGTTTAGAGCAACATTACATAAAATAATCACCAAGTGAAATTTCATGTATTATTAGGGACAGTACATTGCCAATTCAAATTCTCCATATTTGGGATGCTACAATGAGGAACCAATACATGTTCATTATTTTCCTGAAGTGGCAAGATACAATCAGGATTGTATTGGGGATTATGGTGATGAGCCTCACTATGCTGATCAATATTCACTTGATATAGATGTAAGCCTTCTAGAAAATGATAGAACACAAAAAACCAAAGTTACATGACCAACAAGAAATGCTAGCTGATGTAGAAGCACAAAATAACATATTGGAGGCAACTAGCCCATCTGATAGAACAAATCTTCCAAAAAATTACATTGCTTACCGAATAATTAGAGTGCTCCCTTAGAAAGATGGATCATACAATATGCATGATTGTAGATGAGGAATATGTTTGTGTCATTCTTGAGGAGACAGTGCAATATACATGATAGTGGCATGGAATGAGGATCTAGAGTTTACAGGTTGATATAGTGATGTACCCCAATGCTGCTATTGCTTTTGATGTTGATTGGGTGGTAGAACATGATGACTGCTCCAAAAATATTTTTTAGGCTTGTTATATATATAAATGAGACAATATTTGTATGCTAGATCTTTTATGTACTACATTATCCGCAAAAGAAGGTAGTCTGGAAGTAGTACTCACATATAAGTAGATCCCGAGGCCACTAGATGGGCACCACTTCTACATCGTGCCACTTCTTCATGATCCACACTGTACTATTACATTTCCTCTACTAATAGAGGAGTATTGCTTGATCATACTAAATGGAATGTGGGTTGAAAGACAAATATACTTCAAGAATCCAAACAATACCTTTGGGCAACCATGGTAACCTGATCATATTCAACAAAATGGACCTCTCATGTTAAAGGTGCCAACCCTTGTTCATATTTGTTTCAACTGGACCTTCTTCGACCTGCCAAGACTACTTGGATGAGGATTGCTGATTTCTTTATCTCCATCTTGGGTTTAGAGTTTTCTCGAGGATGGGAAAATTTCTAAGCTTGGATTGGAGGATGGTGGTACATACATCTTTCCATCCACACTTATCAAGTTTATATTCTTATTTTTAATTTAACATTTAAATTTGCATGCAGATTCATTCTATTACATGTAGTTCAAACTGTTCTCATTGTAGTTTAAAGTTCTTGCAATGTTAGTTGAAGACATTATCTATTCATCTTTGTTTGTATTCATGTTTACATTGTATATAGAAGTCTGCATACAATCCTCATTTTTAGAAGTAATTTCTTGATGTTAACTATTTATTTGAAAACATGCCAATGATTATAAATCACCCTATGTAGCCAATGAGTATAAGCATCATGTTCCATGGAAATGATGGCAATTCATATGACACTGAGAAGATCAAATGCAATATGTCTTTTTACTGATTAGCATAGCACGCATGTGAAAATGTATTAATCCAGAATTTGACATTATGTGATTATACTAGTGTTATATTACCCTATGCCCTAAATTCTAATATTTGAGATGCATAAGTTCAACCCTATTATACATTTCTTCTACCACCATATCACCCCATCACTTACCAAATAATCAAAGATCCATAGAGTGTGCCAAACTCTAAGCTTGGGTTGGCAAAAATTCCTTCTACCTCTATAATTACTTCTTTGATACCTTGCTCTATGTAATAGGTGTGTATGACCAAAAATAAAGAAAAGATGTCAATGTGCAGAAAAGGAAAAATTATGGAATATATGTATTTGCACAAATAGAAAGCAATCTTGTGTCGAATAGAGAAGAGATTGACAATTATTTTGTCATACCCATGCTCAGTCTTTTTTCTACCAAGGAAAAAACCCCTCTAAGCAGCCTATTACATCCAAACATTGTATTTGTGTAGAAATCTCATAGGAATATGTGATATTTTCCAAAACTCCAAGAGAATGAAGTATTGTTTACAATGTAGGTTTTTGAGGGAAGCAGGTCTATGAAGCAAAGTCAACATAGACAATTTGGACATTTGTATTATGTGATTTCATGAAACTGGGGTTGCTTGCCATGGTTGGTAGTAGGGATTGAAAAATGATGCTAGAATGAGGCATGCACATTGGTTGAAAGTTTATATCTAGAGAATGTTTTGAATTTTGTATTACTGGAGGACAAGCAATGTTCAAGCTTGGTGTTCTATGGAATTTATATTCATCATGTTTCTTAGTTACATTTTAGATTTATCATGCATATTTTTCTTGCATTTCACTTGAAATCTTGATTATTTTATCCTTTTGTTGTTTATGCAATTTATTTGGTATTTAGTTAGCTCTTATGTTTAATTTGTAGCTTGGTGCAAAGAGAAGAAGAGTACTCATAAACTATATATACAATTTTTTTGAAATAAGTAAAGATAATGACGTAGGGAGAAGATGATAAGTCATAAATTCCTATGAAATTTTTAGTAATAAACCAAACATTAGAGGATGATTAATGCATACCTGGTTAGTAAAATGACTCTATATTCCACATAAAAAGCCATAATTGGACAATTCAAGTTGTTACATGAAGGTCATTAAATTTTCTATATGAAAATTATACTTACTGCCTATTTCCAGTTGGATTGTCAGTTCTAAAGTCACGCAAAAGTCGTGTGATAGAAATATACAACAAATGATTGACAACCATTAGATTATGGATCTGATATATCGTGGGATGATACAAAAGCACTTGGTGATGTTTAGGGTAATGTCTCACAACTTATTATCTTAGATCCACAACTGTAGCTTCCACAAAGGAGAGCTAGAGAAGAAAGAAAATGGCTTTGTGAGGAGACACGCTCCACCTGAGGACATGACTGGGGATTGAAATCATCTTTGGGGGAGATGTGATGAAACCGCTGAGCTTATCCTCCATGATTCTATATTCTCCATGAGATTCTTATTCTGCCTCTCTCTTTTGTATCATGAACTCGATTAGAGAGTAGATCCATTACTAGGACACAAGGATTAGCCTCACCACCCGCACTTGGTTTCTAGATTGCTAATTATTATTTGTTTGAATAGATTGATAGTCAATTTTTTAATGCTTGCTTTATAGTCCATTTATATATCTTGCATGGTTTTATCCTAGACATATAGACAAAAAAATCTAGGCTTATAATACCAAATGATATCAGTACACGGCAGACTAGACCATAAAAGGGTGTTCTTTGGGTGATAAATTGAGGATCTTTAGGTAACCACGCCTCAAGCTTACTGGAAGATTAGTCCATATAGATTTCATACTCCCAAATGATATGAAATCCCTTAAGCCCGGTCCAATATTTTGAATGAAATGATGCCATGTTTAGAATAGTTACATAGGCATTGACAGTTGATCCTGTCATCCTATTAATTTTATCATATTTGAAAAAACATTTCTTACTTACTTTAAATTATCTCTTTATTTAGGTAATTTATTTAATTAAAAAATCTTCAAATATTTATCTTTGTAAAATGATTTTTTAAATTAAACTAGAAATCTAATTTTTTTTAAACAACATTTTCCTTGGGGTTTGATCCTAAAGATATATTGCGATAATACCCACCTACTTGTCAGTGGTGATTGTTGCACATTTCTTTAGCTAAAAGCTTCGGGACTTCTTCCTAGTTGAGTTTCTTATGCTATAATATACCGCATTGCAATGTAAATGGGACATTCAAATTATCAGAATAGATAGGGATACATTTTCCACTAATACTTGAAGACATGTTTGGGAAGTATATGCAAAATAATGAGATATATTTGATCAATCATAGGAAGCAAAGGAACCTAGGAAATCAGGTCAAGAGTCTAGAGATGCAGAGTTCATAGTGGAAAGATGATATTTTCAGTTTGAATAAATAAGAAGAAAAATCAATTTTCGTGACCCTAAGGAGAAACAAACAAATTCCATCTACACATGTAGTGCAAGGGGAATCACCCTAGGAATCGCCCACCATAACACCCACTACATCAACATAGGATGAGAGCCACCCTACAAATGATAAATCCACTTCAAATCTTGTGACAGTGGAGGGTAGATTAGTGGATAAATACCTTAAGGATACAAGAAATTCAAGAAGTTTCTAGACATCTTCATAATACCTCATATCTACATTCCTTTTTTGGAGGTAAACACATTCCAACATATAGAAAGTTCTTGAAGGTTATCATCACCAATAAGTGCAATGCCAAATATTCTAACATAATGGATATCAATGAGGTTTTGGGTGTGTTGTTTAAATGAGACTCTCTAAGAAGAAGAAGAATCTAGGATGTTTCAATATCCCTTGTTTCATTGGAAGTAAAACAAAAAGATGTTATGTGTGTTTGGAACTAGATCTAAAAATATTACTTTGCGCCAATCAACAATTTTATTTGAAAATTAATTTGATTTAGTGATATCAATTTCTCATTTAATTATTATTGGTTCCACTATTTTGACCAAATTAACATCCTTTTTATCGACTAAATTTCCCTCACTTTTAATTTGGGCGATTACAATGAGAAGTCCTCTAGTGAGCCATAATCCATGATAAACTAATTTATGAGACAACATTGGTTGACTACTCATTTGACAAATTAGGTAGTTGAGAATCACCAATTATGCCTGACAGATGCACAACTCCTTTTCATTAATAATATTTTGAGCTATATGCCATCTTTATGCATTTTGGTACTTAATTGTATTAAAATCATGCTAGTTAAGCCAATCGCAAAGGGTGATACAGTAAGGTATGAACCCTAGTTTGGAATATCCATACACTTATTCTCCTACTTTCACAAGATGTATGATGCACCTTGCTTTGGTATGTAAATTAATATTCAATCAAGGTTTTCATGTGTATTAGACATTGGAAGTAATCTCAAACTTAATATAAATTGAGGGACTTGATATTATTTTTATATGTATCTATTAACCATTACATTTACATTGTTATATACTATAACAATCACTACAAGTGATACAACATGATATGTCAACTAGTGGAACATCTTGAGAACAAAAGTTGCAAACAAACAACCAAAATATTCATATACCATATAATAGTTGGATTCTCTGTTTAGCCTTTGATTGTGAATGGAGTCATCACTTAGTCTTCATCACAAACTATCCATCTTCCTTGTTGGTGTGATCCTGATATTTCATACATCTATCCACCATGGTCAGAAGTGTTGTCTGTACATCATCCTAATATTAATTATAAGAATGAAATCTTACATGGAGTATGTAGAGAGAGGAGCATGGCATGCAAGCCATTTCCATGTACATATTTTTATCACCATCAAAAACTATAAATTTACTTATTTTAGATAACAAGCACCACAATGACCTATTTGTTATATATATATCCACTAAAAAATGATTCCAACGGCATCACACCTTTCTATGTAATATAGATATATCATATATGTCATATATAATAGTTGATGATTAACATGGATACACTTTGCACAATTATCCTCTCATCAATTATATGCCATTCAAAACCTAAACTAGCATTAGGAGGATTTCCTTCGGCTATGATACCATTCTAGTGTTTTGAGGGAAGTCTTGGCTAAATTGGGTATTAACATAACCTTTGTTTTGATGACGAAAAACATTTCACACTTGTGGATCTAACATGCTACTTGAGTATTTTAGGGTTTAAGGAAATAAGGGGATCCTACTAAATGGAAAGTGGAAGGTCAATACAAATTGAAGATCAATGTGCTTAAATGTTTTTATTTTCATGATTGTACTAAAATGTAAATACTTGTACAAAGATATAATGTACAAGTACATAGATATCATGTAAATCAAGCGTTAGGTCTTCCCTATCCTCTTATAACCCTTAGTTACGATCCCCCAAGATTTAGAGTCATTATCATCCATTAAAACACACATTTAATATGTGGTTCAAAAATATGAAACATGAACATCCTCGATCGAGAAACTAGTTGACTAAGACACCCTCGTTCGAAGTCTTTTTCGATCGAAAACCACCTCGGTCGAACATACTGAGCACTGATCAAAATGTTGCACTTTTTTTCTCTAAAATGTGTTTCAATCGAGAATATGGTCGATTGACTCAATCTTGGTCCAATTCTTATGACCATTAGACCATGTGGTTGGAAGTTGGGGGTTGGAAATAAACATTGAGACACATTTGACTTAAACCCAGGATCAGTCAAAGAAAAGTTTGACTGAGACATCTTCGGTTGACGAACTTGTCGAGCGAGCAGGGTTCTAGATTGTTCTTTCAAGATCGAATGAATTAGCTATTGCTAGCCAACTACTTTCTACCTGACAACTAGTTAAGCACTAAGAACACTCTAGAGACTCCCTAGAATGTCTCTAAACACTTGCAAACCATTCCTATAAATAGGATAGGCCTTAGGACACCTATAGCACACAAGCTACACTTGAGAATCCATTCTAGTGAGTAACAAAGCTGAACAACACTTGCCATCTTATTCTTCAAGCTCCAAGTTCATGTCCTATAGCCATAGCCTCTTAGACTCCATCCAAGAAACGTCCATCCTAAATGGTTTGAGAGGTCTAACACTTGATATAGGATCAAAGAACAATACTCTATTGGTGTACTTTCTTTCTTCCAATCCCCATTCGTAGGTTAAGCTACTTGTGCTCACTAGCTATTCCAAGTTGTGGAGGCTGCTTGAGTGATCTTAATTGGAGCTACTTCAAGGGATCTAGATGAAGGCTATCTCAAGGTGGTGGAGCTACCTCAAGGAGGAGAAGGCTGCTATAAGGGCTTAAGGTTACTTCAAATAAGGTTGCTTAAAGGAGGTTGAGGCTACTTCTAGGTGAAGGATACTTCAAGGAAGGTGATTGTATTTTATTATAACATCCTTGCGATGTAAATAAATTTAATCACTTTCAAAATCCTAATTGGAGATAATTGGGTAGTTGACTGACAACCATTGATTCAAAGGTTGGAACCACTCTACATCGAAGTATCTTCCCTATTTCCTCCTCCTTCTTTGGTTGACAAAATTCTCGATCAAAGTTTCACTCAGTAGGACCCTCAACCGACTATATGAATCTTAGCGAGAATCTTCTAGATACCTCTTGGATTGAATTGTTTTACTTAGAGGTCCCTCGATCGACAATATTTTTGACCGAGTCCTCGACCGTTGTGCCCAAATTTTCAAATTGAAACGTTGACTGACTAGCTGTTAAAAAGTCATTGGGGAAGAGAACCGTTGGGGTCTCGGTCGATGAATTTGTCGATCGAGTAAGGTTCTATTTTGCTATAAATAGCACCCAAATCCAACCATTTTCTTCACAACTCAAGTGCTCTCTTCTCCATCACCTCTCTATAATTTCTTAGAGCTATCTTCCAGCAACATTCATTCCCTATCATCTCTAATTCTTCTTCCACCACTCTTTGATTAGTATGGCTTCCTCTTCAGCTCGTGGTGGAAAGAAGCAAGTTGCTGCAAGAAAGGGATGCACACTTACTCCAGCATTGAGAATCATTAATGATATCCCCTTCAATGATACTACTACTGGAGAATGCTAATTGAAGCTCACCTCAAAGTCACCTCTTCCTCAATGGTTGGTGGAACTTAACAATTTCATCACTCTTCTCAACCTCTCCAAACTTTTCAAGGTGCAAAAACTGAAGGAATTTCTTATCCCCGCCTTTCGTTACTGGTCTACCCAAGCCGTAAATGAATTCTATTCCAACCTCACTAGAGACTCCAATGACCCCTATTCTTTCACTTCCATGGCTGATGGTTTATCCTTTTACTTTTTTGAAAATGACATCCTGAAAATGCTACACATTGATGATGAAGAATATGGAGAATTTCAGACCTAACAATTGGAAATCCCATCTCAAAATTATCCATGTAGAAGAAACCATTAGCCTTAGTTATATCAAAAAGGTTATCTTTGTTCCCAACACCTCATCACATGAACATAGGGGAACCTATTATTCTACCTACTTAACCCCTAAAGCTAGGATTGTTAATCTAATTATTACCCATAACATTAATCTAATTATTACCCATATCATTTATCCTAGAGCCAATAAAAACTGAAATTCCACAATTTAGGATGTGCCTTATGTATGCCATACTTGAAAGTATTCTTGTGAACTTCATTCTCAGAACCCTATTCAACATGTTTGATTTTTCTGGAAATCCACCTTATGCTGATTTTGTTTGCCAAATAATCCAACATTCTCTTGGCTAGAACACAGAGGAATTAGGCTACAAATGTGATAGACTTCCCCAAAGAATTACCCAAAACACTGTTGATAAAATAGGCATCGACTTTGGGCACAAAAGAGCTAGGACTAAAAGAGAACCATCTACTGAAGCAAATCCTCCACCTCCTACTCTTCCTAGATATTCTATGGAAAACCTTGCAAATGATATTTCCTATCTTAAAGGGGCCACCTATCAAATTGGGAGACATCTAGACTACAATCACCATGGTATGACCTATCTAAACCAAAGGATGCAAGCTTTATCGCCTAATGTTCCCGACACATACCCTTCTACACAATATCTCGGGAGCATCTATCCCTTCAACCCTTACATCCAATACACTCAAGTTCCACCACCACCATAAAATGATCTTACCCATACCCAATACTCACCTATGCAACTCCAAGATATAGCTGCTCATTTCCAATTTGATTGAGCACCTACATTTCTTGAAGCATATGCTCTCACAAATATATGTGCACTCGTCTGGCAAACACTTGTCAAGTATTATGGTGATAGTCTATTCTATGGGAAAGATCCTAAAGTTGATGTAATTTTGAACTCTTTCAAGTGATGTTGTTATCTTATGTCATGAGTATAAAGGCCAATGTAATTCCTTTATTATCAATGAAATTGAGCTTGTTTGTGTTCACTTGTTCTTGAAAACAAAATCATTGAAAATTTATATTTGTTTTGAATTGTAGCTTTAATTGGACATTTTCACTCCTTTGTTTTTAAATGTGAGTATTTTATTGAGGGGGAGTTTTCCATTCAGGGGGAGTAAGTTTAAAATGATTATGTGGCTATCTTTTTGAAATGACAAAGTGGGAGAAATAAAATAAAATATCTTCATGAGTTTCATGATCTCTTGGCTTGACATTAATTGGTGCTACTTTCCCTGAAGAGATGGATATTATGTTCCATATCTCTTTAGGAATATTAGAACAAATTTTAGGAAAAGAAGAAAATCTATTCATCTCAGGTATATCCAAGGTATGAAATTCATTTCATTTCAATTATTTTGCTTATACTTTAGGAATGTTTCTCATCTTCAATAAGGGGGAGATTGTTGGCTAAATTACCCATTAACATACCCTTTGTTTTGACGATGACAAACATTTCATACTTGTGGATGTAACATGCTACTTGAGTATTTCAGGGTTTAAGAAAATAAGGAGACCCTACTAAGTGGAAAGTTGAAGATCAATACAAATTGAAGATTAGTGCGCTTAAATGTTTTTATTTTCGTGATTGTACTCAAATGTAAATACTTTTACAAAGATATAATGTAAAAGTACTTAGATATTATGTAAATCAAGCGTTAGGTCTTCTCTATCCACTTATAACCCTTAGTTAGGATCCCCTAAGAGTTAGAGTCATTATCATCCGTTAGAACACACACTTAATAGGTGGTTCAAAAATATGAAACATGAACATCCTCGATCGAGAAACTAGTTGACTAAGATACCTTCAGTCGAAGTCTTTTTCGATCGAGAATCACCTCAGTCGAACATACTGAGCACTGATCAAAAGGTTTCACATTTTTGCTCTAAAATGTGTTTTGATCGAGAACATGGTCGATCGACTCAATCTTGGTCCAAAGCTTTTGACCATTAGACCAAGTGGTTGGCAGTTGGGGGTTGGAATTAAATGTTGATGCACCTTTGCATTAAACCTAGGATCATTCCAAGAAAAGTTCCACTGAGACATCTTCGGTCGACAAACTTGTCGAGCGAGCAGGGTTCTGGATTGTTCTTTCAAGCTCAAACAAATTACCTATTGCTAGCCAACTACTTTCTACCTGACGGCTAGTTAAGCACTAAGAACACTCTAGAGACTTCCTAGAATGTATCTAAACACTTGCAAACCATTCCTATAAATAGGAGAGTCCTTAGGACACCTATAGCACACAAGATACACTTGAGAATCGATTATAGTGAGCAACAAAGCTGAGCAACACTTGCCATTTTGTTCTTCAAGCTCCAAGTTCATGTCTTATAGCCATAGGCTCTTAGCCACCATCAAAGAAACGTCCATCCTAAATGGTTTGAGAGGTCTAACACTTGATATAGGATCAAAGTGCAATATCTATTGGTGTACTTCCTTTCTTCCAACCCCCATTCACAGGTTAAGCTACTTGTGCTCCTTGGCTACTCCAAGTTGTGGAGGATGCTTGAGGGATCTTGATTGAAGATAATTCTTGGTGGAGAAGGCTGCTCGAGGGTTGCTTGAGATTACTTCAAGAAGGTGGCTTCAAGGGATGTTGGATCTACTTCTAGGTGAAGGCTATCTCAATATGGTGGAGCTACTTCAAGGACGAGAAGCCTGCTTCAAGGGCTTGAGGTTACTTCAAAGAAAGCTGCTTCAAGGAGGTTGAGGCTACTTCTAGGTAAAGGCTACTTCAAGAAAGGTGATTGTATTTTTTACAACATCCTTGAGAGGAAAAAAACATTAATCACTTTCAAAATCCCAATTAAAGACAATTGGGTAGTGGACTGACAACCTTTGATTCAAAGGTTGGAACCACTCTACATTGGAGTGTCTTCCCTCTTTCCTCCTCCTCCTTTGGTTGAGTGTTTAATTATTTATAAAGTATCAAAAATCTCTATTCACCCCTATCTAGATCTTTTAGGAAGGGGTGCAACATAAATTTAGTAATTTTCTAAATAAAACTCTTATCCAAAGGGTTTGTAGTATCCTTAAAATGTTGGTATATTAAAGACATTGAACAGATGTTGAATATACCTTGTTGGACACTAGTTTTCTTACAAATAGACACATCTATGTTGGTGTAAAACTTGCACTTTTAGATCCAGATCTAAAGTTGTTGTTGATGTCTCTAGCTTATCGTTGGAATAACACCTTGTCTTCTCCTTATAGAAGTAGATTGTCCTCCAGACTTTATGCAAGGGCCTTGGCCACTACATCATCCAAGAAGATGTGGAAACTCTTGCTTCACCACCTTCATTTCTAAGAGGAAGCAAAACATTTTGCTTTTGATGTGCTAGTTTCTTTCTCTCCTTCTCCTCCTATTGTGGGTTATTATCCTTGGGATGAGTATTCCTCTATCTAAGAGAAAAACTCTTATAAAACTTGTGTCTTACTATCTATGTCTCTCCTTGGATGTAAACTTTTTTTATAGGAGAGTCATGGGCTCGGATATCCCAAAACCAAATTTTGTTCCTAATCACAACTAAAAATAGAACAAACTAAGAAAACTCAGATAAACTTCCTAGTCAACCAGTTCATTTTCTAGCTCAACTAGTTGGGATCGTTGGGTCACCAAGTCAATTGGTTGGTATATCCAATCAACTGTGTGTGACACCATAGGTTCCTAATTAAGTTGGCAGATGTTCATAACCTCACAAGAAAACACTAGTACAAAAATGGTCTATAGAGTCGGTTTTTTCAAGCCTATAACGTCACTTTTCAACCGAAGCCTAAGTGGCCGTCGCTACAGAAATTGTTCTATAGGGTCGGTTTTTTTAACCAAAAAAACGACCTTGTATAGTAAAATATGACCCTATAGGATCTCAAAAACTAAACCCAAATGAGAAAGGAAACTGTACCTGAACCCTATAACGTCGGTTTTTTACTAAATAACCGACTCTAAAGATTCTTTCTAAGGACAGTTATATGAGAAAAACTGACTCAATAGAGTCTTGGAATATGATAGAACGGCCGTGCCGCCTAGCACGGCCGTGTTGGTCTATATTAACACGGCCATGCTACACGGCACGACCATTCTACCATATCTCAACATGGCCATTCTACGCGGCACGACTGTTCTACCTCATCCCAACACGGTCGTTCTATGCAGCACGACCGTTCTACGCAGAACGGCCAAGACACCTATAAGGTCGGTTTTTTAAGAAAACCGATGCTATAGGGTCCAATTTTTTTTAAAATTTCTGCAGAAACTGAACAGAACAAAATAGAAGAACAAGAATAAGATATGGGAGAGGGGAGCATTGATGCTCAACTGTCACCATTCTAAACCACACATTCATAACAAAAATGATTCATATATTGAGTTCAGTACACATAGTCACATCATAATTTACAAAATGATAGATTGCAAGTCTGAGATGATATTAAATGTCAGATACAAAAGTAAATATAAAAGAGTACTGAAACCACATACATAAATGGAATGTAACTGGCATATTTATTCCAATGCTATATTGACTTCATTTAGAAAAGCATCTGACCACTCTTCTCGGAATTCATTTAAGTCCTCATGTGTGTAAGACTGAGTTGTAAAGATCTGTAACAGAAAATGCACATGCTAATATTTTATAAAATGACTACAACTCACTTGTAAATTTATGATGTTATTATTTATTACCTGATCTATAGTCTGAATGTCATTTGATGCTTGTTTGACAATAGCTTGCATATATTTCATTACATAGTAGCCACAAGCCCAGCCATTATTTTGTATAGGACACTACAAATAACGAATTATACTTAATGTTAGTAAACTACTATAAATAGAGGACTATAAGAGTTGACATATAAAAGTTGAAAATTAATACATATAAGACTAAGCAGTTGTTAAAGTAGCTACCTTGACATTTTTCAAAGTCAATGTCTTTAATTTTGTGGTTATTTGTCCTCTGTCTTCACGAAAAGCTGTTATACCCCTATCGATTAATCGATAGTTGGTAAAATAGAAATTCTAAACAGAAATATCATGTTGAAGCATTAACTATATTTATGCTTACGCCATAGCTGGCAATTTCAGTTTGGGACCCCTTATTGTTTTTCCCATTGGGTCAAGATAATAAAGAGTCATCAATTTTGGAACAATCACCACTAATTCCCAATGTCTAGATCTGAGTAAGAATAAAACAAACATTAAAATAAATACATTTGTTCATTATTAAAATTATATTGAATAATAATACTTATTGGACGTTAAAAGGAATTAGGATAATTTCCTTTCCCACACTAGTAAAATATTTGAATGCATTAGAGAAGTACTCACTCACTTCCTTAATATGTGTCTCCACTTGACTAGTGACCGAAGGAACTAAGAATCCAACATTATTTATATCAAAGTTTGTGGCCTCGGTATATAAATGGCTGTTAAACATTTGTAATTATTTTCATATGTAGAAATAAGCTAAAAATGTGTATTGGAATTTTCTATATTGATAGATCCTTACCTTATCCATACTTCTAATATCGAAGTATTCAGCCAATCATACCGGAACAACTCTATAATATCATCAAGAAAAATATAATTTTCAAAGTCCCTCCCAGTTGCATCTTCTATTAAATTCATCAACATTTGTAGTCCAGAGCTTTGGTTGGCTAAATATCGACACAAACATTTACATTTACTTCCCAACTCGTCGAATGTGGATTCTGGAATAATAGATGGCTTGGGCATAGGAGGACGACTAGTAGAATTTTTAGTTTTTGGTTTGCAAACCTGTTAATTAAATTACATTCTTCTATTACACGAGTTCATATATGCAGTCAAATATGAAAAACATGGTAGAATTCATGTATACCTTGTCATTGATAACCAAGTATCTAGGCCAACCCACCATAGCACCCTCTTCTTCTTCAATTGTACTATATTTAGGATTAGGTATGGGTAGTGGTTTATCCCCCATTCCGTCATACACAAGATGGATGGACACACGACAAATGTCATCAGTAATTTGTTGGCAATGCAATGTACCACCAAGGTTGTACACCTTGCCCGCTGCCACAATATTATATTCTGGAACCTCCACTACAAGTTTACAGTTCATACCAACCTAGATTGAAATAATATAAGTTATACAAGAAGCAGTAGAATAGATACCTGTTACAACTATATATATTATCATATATATCATACTAATAACACAACATATATAACAAAAACTTACTACAGATTGTTGTGGTGGGTCATTGGGAGTGCTCCCATGAACTTCTACAATTGTAGCATGGGCTTGTATCTCATCACTTGAGAGACACACAGTATGAATAGGTTGAGAAGTTTGAGTAGGCTGAAATGAAGACATTATTTCTTTTACTTTCTGCGCTACTAATGCTTCAACCTCCTCTTGTGTAAGACCTCCTGCACGACCTCTTTTAGATTCCGAAGGGCCAAAATAAGACTTGAATCCTATGCCAGATCCTAATCTACTAACACGGCCAGGAATATCCTTTGTACCAAGAGTAACTGATAGTTCATCCATGTGGCCAGTTGGGATGAACTTTACTTCCTTCCTTTACTCATGAAGATCAATCTATTCATACTTAATAAAAATATTAAATCACAATATCAATTAGATATAAATAAATCTAAGTTTGTGGGAGTTACTCTTTACTTAGTTGGGATAAACCTACCATCTTTTGTGCCACCTCCTTAGTTGCAGGGGTGACAATTTCACCTTCTCGATTCTTTCTAGCATCAATCCATGTCAAGTGTCGGGGTGGACGCTCAACTTGAGTTGTACTAAATTCTTCTCCAGAAGAGGATTGCTTCTCTTATAGTTGGCGGCGGAAGGCATAACCACCGGGCCCCAAGCGATGGTCATGCACATTTTTGGCCCGTCTTTCCTTTTGAGCCTAGTGGATAGCCTGATCATTTAAAATGAGGTATTGCAATTTAGACTTGGCAAACATGTATAAAAAGATTCACCTCCTTAATTGTATAAAATTAAAGATTCATACAATACATCACAATCTTTATTACCTGAAACTCTTCCAATCTCCTAGCTGCAACAAATCTTTCCCACACCACATGATCTATAAGAATATATACATTTGTTGCTTTCTTCTTTTGTTTAGGATTATCTATAAATTCCCTTGTGGGATATGTCTTAAAACCCCTCCATCGTACACCACAACGTTGTAGCACTCTTTTCTTTTGATCTTTTTCATTTATATGAAAAACACCCTATACATACAAAAGAAGAAATTAATAATATTGTTTTGAAAAGGAATTAATTCCAAGCAAACTAAATTAGAATCAATAGATAAAAAACATATTAAAATAATATCACTTCCACTCACAGATATATCTTTCCATATGAGGTCTTTTTTGGCATTAGGAACATCATGCCAATTTTCTATATCTATTGGCACCTTACTGTGCGTGGTCGCCCCTACGTAATGCTTGAAAGCACTAGCATGTTCCCCAATAGGTGCTCCCGTGATATCAAACTGGACTGGCAATTTGTCCCCTTTAAAATATTACTTGCTTGAATGATAATAAAATAAATAATTCAAAGAATACATGCCTCTAGTATTGGTTGAGTTGTTAGTCAAGGAAAATTCCTTCAACATGGTCTTGACATTTATAATATTCATCGGTGTTATCTTCAACATTTACACTTGGTAAACTAACTAAGAATTGACTGGAATCATCATACTTATCGTAGTATTCTTCTTCATTTATAGGATCTACAGTAAACTATCTTTTTCCATGAAGAACGACAGACCGATTTTTATTTGCCGGGTCATCAATATAGAATACTTGTTTTGCTTGGTCTGCCATGATGAATGGGTCATATTTCTCACCAATCTTTTCAAAATTCACCAATTTGAAACCCAACTCATCCACTAAAACTTCTTTGTTGTTGTCAACCCAATTACACCTAAAGATAGGAACTCTAAAATTTGTATAGTCCAATTCCCATATGTCCTCAATGATGCCGTAATATGACATCTCAGCTTCGCGTGGTCTTTTATCTTTGGCACTAGCAAAATACAACGAACAAGCTTGAACACTGACCCCACTATTTTGAACTACACTACTTTCATCTTGACGCTTTGTGTTGTATGAAAATCCATTAATGTCATAAACTTCATATGACATGACATCCATTTTTTGGCTTAAAGGCGAGCCATTTTATGTTCTCAGCAACATTATTCGGTGATTCAGATAGTTGATTAAATACTTTCTGTTCAAACCACCTAATAAATTTTCAATTATGCTCTCTTGCAAGCCACATTGAACTGGATCGCGGATGATTTCTCTTGATAAGATCATTGTGTTCTGTGATGTAGCTACTAACTTCATTGATGTTGTGTAAAATATACAAATGCACTTGTTCCCACAACTCACGACTGATTCCTTTCACTCGTCCTCCCAGAGTTCATTTGCCACAATAAGATTCAGTGTGATGGGAATTTTTTAGATCGCTAGAAGTTTCATTGCAATTCAAAAAATCATTGCAAAAGTCCATCACCTCCCTAGCCACGTAACCCTCAACAATACTCCCTTCATGACGATAACAATTCCGAACATCACCTTAAAAAACACTCATGTAGCGTTCAAATGGATACATCTAGTGTAAGAAAATTGGACCCAACATCTTCACCTCCCTTGTAGTATGTACTACAAGATGAACCATGATATCAAAAAATGAAGGAGGAAAGTACATTTCAAGCTGACACATGGTAACAATTACATCTTTCTGTAATTTATTGAGAGTATCAGGATGTATCACTTTGTTGCATATTTCATTGAAGAAGAAACAGAGTCTTGTGATTGCAAACCTTACATGCTTTGGCAATATTGATCAAATAGCCACAGATACGATTTGTTGCATTAAGGTGTGACAATCGTGAGATTTGAGACCTATCAACTTCAAATCCTTCATTGATACCAATCTACGAATATTAGAAGAGTATCTTTGTGGAACCTTAATATTATACAAGCACTCACAGAAAGTCTTTTTCTCCTTCTTTGACAAAGTGTATAAAGCTGGTGGTAAATATGTGCGGTGACCCCTAATCTCCACTGATAATTCTTTTCTTATACCCATTAATTCTAAATCTTTTCTAGATTTGATGCCATCTTTAGTCTTTCCTGGTATGTTCAATAGCGTACCAATGATGCTATAATAAATATTTTTTTCAACATGCATGACATCAATGCAGTGTCTAATTGCCAAAGATCTCCAATAAGGAAGATCCCAGAATATTGACCTCTTCTTGTATAGAGATTTGTCACATGCGAGTGTACGACTACTTGAACTCTTTCCAAATCCATTAACAATATGTTTCACCCTATCATATACATTTCCTGGTATAGGTTTAGGAGCACTTCATTCCTCAGTTGACCCATTAAAGGTTTTGCGTTGCCTTCGATAAGGATGCACTGGTGGGAGAAATCTCCGATGACCAAGATATACGATTTTACCACCATGTTTCAGTCTGATTGAATCAATATTTTCCTCACAAACAGGACATGCTTTGTATCCTTTTATGCTATATCCAGACAAATTTACATAAGCTGAAAAGTCATTAATCATGCAAAACAACATAGCACGCAAACTGAAGATCTCTTTACGTGAAGCATCATATGTCATAATACCTTCTTCCCATAGTTTCATTAGGTCATCTATTAGAGGTTGAAGGTAAACATCAATATCATTTCCAGGTTGCTTGGGCCCTGATATCAATATTGACAACATGACATACTTATTTTTCATACACAACCAAGGAGGAAGATTGTATATAACAATCATAACAGGCCATGTGCTATGTTGGCTGCTTAATGTACCATAGGGATTCATTCCATCTGTACAAAGTCCAAGTCTTAAGTTTCTTGGTTCTTTACCAAATTGAGGGTATAATAAATCAATTTTCTTCCATTATGGTGAATCAGATGCATGTCGTTGGATGCCATCATCATTGGCATTTAACTCCTCATGCCAAGACAAATTTTGCGCATCTTCTGTATTAGCAAATAAGCATTTAAATCATGGTATTATTGGTAGATATCACATCACCTTGATAGGAGAGCCATTTTTAGCCTTAGCTGAATTTGTGGTCTTATACCTTGACGCACCACATTTTGGACAATTTATTAAATTACTATAGTCCTTCTGAAATAACACACACTCATTTGGACATGCATGAATCTTCTTAGCCTCCATTCCCATTGGGCACATTATTTTCTTTGCTTGATATGTTGAAATTGGAAGCTCGTTGCCTTCAGGAAGAATTTCCTTTAACAAAGACAACAGTGAAGTGAAACTCTTATCGCTCCACCGGTTTTGAGCTTTAAGAGTATATAATCACATCACAACACTCAACCCCGTGAACTTAGTACAACCCTTATATAAAGGTTTTTCAACATCATGGACAATGTTTGCAAATAAAGAAGGTGGATCTATGCCATTGTCCTGACAACTACGTAGCATCTCATCAACCATATCATCCTGAATCGGGTCATCCTAAATCGGTTCATCATTGAAATTATCTATATCTTCTATGCCGCATCTATTAGTATCGACATTTTCTGATCCATTATTAATTATCTCTCCATGCCAATACCATTCATTATAACCTTGTATGATCCCATTTCATATGACATGATCCTTAATTTCCTCAGCAGTATCAACTTTCAAATCGTTACCAAAATTTCTACATGGACAATAGAACCTATCTGTAGGTAGTTTCCTATGTTCCTCATCAAATCTGATAAATTCATCAAGACCTTTGGCAAACTCTGGACTACAACGGTTCTTGATAGACATCCAACTTCGATCCAGTTTCTATATCACATTAAAAATTAATTATAAAACTAAGCATTTAATATTGATACTATAAGCTGTAAGTTTTTATTGATAGGAAGTTAATTGCTTTTATACTAAAGTGTACCACCTATCCCATTTTTGAATATTTAATCTCACTAGTAATTGTATAATGTATGTTTAGTTTTGAAGAAAATTTCAGCAAAATTTCCCCTAAGTTCTCCAAGTACACCGATGTAAATGGTAAATAACCACTCACATATGTACCCAGAGAACAAATGAGGAAATAATACTAAAAATTTCTTCAAAACGAAACATATATTATACAGTTACATCCTAAGTGAGATTAAATATCTAAAAATAGTCCCAAACCGGGGACTATCTAAAATTTACTCCTATGAGTAAATTTTGAACGGGTTTCTAAGTTGATACATGCAAAAATGTATTATTGTCATATTTATATATTAAGTTAAACATCATGCATCGATGATCTCATATATAAACCCTAAAGTGTCAATCTGAGACTACACAATGTCTACCCTCATATTTCTGGAATGTATATATAATGATTACATATGTGATTGATAACAAAATGTAGATATGAATGAATACATATTTTTATTATTGGTTGATTTACTAGTCAAATAAAATGGCACATTGGGAGAGTGAGAATATTACACCTCACTTGTAAGCTGAAGAAGAAATATATGCAAGTCAACAACAAGTCAATAGCACCTACAACAACATAAATGCACGATTCAATTCTGTTATAATGTATTAATTAGGGGTCAATATATATCAATTTTATAGGAGCAGTAACAAATTCAAAATTGACAAATTTTGATGATTTTGCAACTCAACCGACACGGCCGTGCTGCCCAGCACGACCATGCAAACAACACAGCTGTGTTGCCCAACATGGCCATGCTACCTGGTCAGTTGCTTGAAAGTAAGATGTAAACGGAGGAGTGAGGCGGCAGAGACAATACCTTGAGAAGAACCGGTTAGTGTGGGAGCTTGTGCAGTAAAAGAACCGGAGAGATGCGCACGGCCCTTACAATGCCTAAGGCATCGTCGTCATCGATTTTCAAGGAAGAAAACACCAGAGAGAGAAGCAACGCCTAAGGCGTCATCATCGTCCAAAGAAAATGGCACCGATGATAGTGGTAAGGAGCATCATCGTCACCAGAGATGGTGGTAAGAAGCTTGGGCGTCGTCATCCAAGGAAAGCAGCCCTAGTTTGCCTCTTTTCAGACGAGGAGATGGTTGGGGGAGGTCACCTTTGTAGAGGCGGTGCTACCTTTCTTCAGGCACGGGAGCAAGAACGGGGAGTAGCAACAGCAGCAAATGACAACCTAAGCCTTACAATCGGGCTGCTATGTGCAATGTAGAAGACCTATAGCTTCGGTTTTGGGTAAAAAACCGACCCTAAAAGTCTATTAAAAAAACAGTGCCCAGACTTAACCTATAGAGACCGTTTTTTAGGATAACCGACGCTACATACCACATCTGTAAGGTCGGCTATATATAAAAACAGAATCTAGAGTTCCAAAGTGGTGCCCGCATTTTTTGTTGACCCTATAGCATCGGGTATTTTAAAAAACTGACCCTATAGATCGAGGCGCGAAGCCAAAATCGTATGAATTTTCACCGCGGGAAACCTATAAGGTCAGTTTTTATGATAAAACCGATCCAGTAGTCTATTAGGTCAGTTACTCTAGTAAAAACGACGCTATGGGCAGCGACGTTACTGGCTAAAAATGTAGTTGTGAAAGAGCGGTGTCTAGAAAAAAATGATTTCTAAATAAGTAATTTGAATAAATTGAGAAACACTTTAAATTGTAAGTGTAATGTTACCATGACCGTATAATCCTTTTGCCACAAATACGTAGATTTAAACCAAGGCTTGGAGTTGTCATCCTATTAACATAAAATTTATGTATCTTTAAATAGGGTATTGATATCATGTAAGCTTAATATCGTATATTGACTCGCATGAGCGTGTCCATACATTTCATAATATCACTTGTCAAGTTGTCAAGATATTACTTTAATTGAGAGACAAATTTCATCTGCATCATCAAAATAATCCACAAGTGGCATAGTGCACCCAATCCTTAACTATACATAATCCCTATATAGAGTCATTTTGAGTAGTGTTGAAGTACTTACAACAACAAATGGTCATTTTAGTGACTTTGGATCTAATAATCACAATCACCACTATCACATTGAGATATGACTCTGGCTTCCATAGAATGTCTTCCTCGCATCATACTCAAAGTGGGTCTATTCAATACTACTTGTTCTCTAACAAATACCCATCGAAGAAGGATAACCACATCTAATCCCAGAACAAGACTAATAACCATAATGATAAGGAGAGGAAGGCACAAGGAGAGGTTGTTCCATATCCACCCAAAAAGACTCAATATGCCAAATTCTCCACGTATCACAATAGGCAGTGTATATTTGGAAGTGCATTTTTATAGTTCTATGGTAAAATGGGTCACATAAAGGCCAACTAACCTAAGATCCAATTGAACATGGGGGCCCATGATAAGCAAGCCCTAGGGAGAAACAAGTAGCTAAGATCTTTGACATGGTGGATGAAGATGAAGAGAATAAGAATAATTAAGGTGTGGTTTAACTATGAGGTTTCCTTAGTACCCTTGTATATATAATGTATAGTTATGGATAGTCATTCCTTGGATATACATACGTGTATAACTATAAAGTTGTACCACAAGATTAGGGAGATTGAATTTTCATAATAGGTTGGGTATTACATAATAATTTTTAGATTTTTTTTACAGGGTCAGTAGAATTCTAAGATTCTAAAAGCTTATAATTAAGGAATTGATTCAAATAGGTACTTAATACAATTTATCTACACAACACATGGCATATTCAACACATGGAATAAATGGCACATGAGGATTAATAATTAAATTAACCTAACTATTGCGCATATTTTACCCAATATAATTTATATCTATAAAATAAGATTTGAATTTTGCATCCCTTTTGCGTAATTTCAGACAACTTTAGTGTGTTTTATATTATAATTTTAGTTCATACAATTATGACTCTAAAAACTAAAGTCTAACCTTATATTCAGATTTTGAACATAGTAAATAGCTAAGAGACCTATATTCATTGTTTCAACCATCCAAGACTCTCCAAATTAGTTCAGAAAGAAAACAATTTTAGTAACTACACAATCTTGAATATGATACTCCCAACTAGAATAGAGAATTATCTATGAATTTCTAGCTAAGGTGGAGTGTCACCCATATTGATGCTTCTTTTTTAAATACATGATCACTTTGAGCCAATAGATATAGATTGAGGGATTCTTCCTCATCTCTTAGCTCACAAAAGTGTCTATGATGAGGAGGAACATGATCCACTCTTTCTATGAGATCTCTACATCCCACATCAATGAATTCTAGAGTGAGTTAACGATCTACAAACCTCAAGCTTACCTCCTAAGATGTTCAGTCCCAAGCTCTTTAGGTTTCTATTTAACTGTGACCCCAAGATAAATGTGTAGGATATGTCAACCAATTATACAAACTCTAGTGGTAGCCAAGATGCTTGGAACCTCACCTATATAAGAAATCCTTCAAAATCAATTGGAGACCATCAAAAAATTCAAATATATTGTTCCCCCTCGTCTATCAATGATATACCCTCCAAATTCAACCTCATCAAGAAGTTGACTTAGGATCCTCGATGTGCTTTTGGAACTCATATTCAAAGGAAATGTTCAAGAAACCTTAGAGTAACTTCTGTGAAGGCATAGAACAAACATTTTTTACCTTCTTTGCTAGGGTAATTGGGATTTCATCAATATTTTGATTATTACTATGAGTTGATCTAGGAATGATAAGCGGTACATGAAATTGGAACATATTTAATGGTTGTATATATGTTATTATGTTTACATACATGCCAATTTAGTAATTTATTAGTTATAGTTAATTCTGTTTAAAAAGATAAATGTTACGATATCATCAACGTAATATTATGTTATCTCCATTCCAACAACTATTATATAACATTTTATGAATGTTAAGAACAATCTTTTTGAAGCATTTCAAGTATATGATTCATATAATGAACCTTAAATAAGGTCCTTTCTAAACAATACAACATTCTAGTGCAAAATGATCATGAAGAATATGGATGTCAATCAATCTTGAGATGATGAGTGTGTAAATGCACATGCATTGAAGAGTGATCTGGAGATCAAGGACATACATGAACTAAAGTCATAGCTCAGCAAAATGATATATAAATTGAGGGCTATGAAATCCAACTCTACACACTCTTCAAGAAAGGATGTTGACGATTGTATGTTCATCATTTTCTTTGTTGCATTCAAAATATAGTGTTTCTATTTTGCTTGCATCACTTGTATTTTATTTTTAGTCATTTATGCAATTTATTTAGTATCTATTAGTTTTTATGTTAAATTTGTGGGAATATGCAAGGAGAAGAATAGAAGTCATTATATCTCTATAAAATTTTGATGCTATAAGTAAAAAAATTGATGCAAGGAGAAGAGGATAAGTCATAAAATCCCTATGAAATTCCCACTATTAAATAAAAACATTAAACCCTCACTTCCCAACTCCACCAATAGGATATGGGATCATTGATGCATACCCATTTAGTAAAATAAATCTATATTTCACATCCGATGTCCGAATTGGAAGATTAAAGTTGGGTTTCAAAGGTAATTCAATTATCTACACAAAAAAGTATTTATAGACTATTTTGAGTTGGAATTTTTTCCAAAAGTTTCATAAAACTCCTTTGATGGAAATTTATAGCAAAATAATGACATCCATTGGATAAATTTGGATGGATCTAATATTTTTTTGGTTGATACCAAAACACATGGGTACTTCCAGGGTAAGGGTCCACAACCCATTCTATCCCATCCACAAGCCACTGCTGCCAATGAGAGCTGAAGATGAAATTCAACAACTTTGTGAGGATACACGATCTATCGAAGGATGTAACTGTAGATGGAACCCATCATTTAGGAAGTTGGGAGGAGACCACTAATCTTATCCTCTACAATGCTATATTCTCCAGGAGCTTCTTTTTCTTTCTCTCTCTTTTTATATCTTCAATACGATTAGAGAGTAGTTCTTTAATTGGGACATGGAGATTACACTTGACACTCATACTTTATTTCTACATTGTATTTTACTATCTGTATGAACATCTTGTTTTATAATTGGTTGTTTAATACTTTCTTTATATCTTGATCATCTATCTTGCATGATTGTTAAAATCCTAGACATAAATACCTTAGAATCTAGGTTTGGAATACTAAGTGATATTGTTAGACCCTAGAGGAGCCCACATAATGGTGTTGTATGGGGAGATAGATTGAGGATCCATAGGTAATGAGACCTTGAGCCTATAGGGAGATCAATCCATGTATATTTTATACTCCAAAAGGATAAGAAATCCTTTTGACCCAATGTAGTATTCATATGAATGAATCCTCTAATGTTTATAATAGTTACTTAGGAAGTGATGCATCCTATTATACTAATACTTTTATTATAGTGTAAATCAATATCTTTCTTAGTTTTGTTTATCTCTCTTGTAGAGTTAATTAATAAAACAATCTTCAAACAACTATTCATGTTATTGCTTTTTCTTAATAAGGCTAGAAATCCATTTTGTTAATAATAACATTGTTCTTTGGGTTTGATCCTAAAGTTATATTCTGATAAGACCCTTCAACTTGTGGGTGTTGACTATTACACATTAATTTAGGAAAAAATTTAGGGACCTTTTCGTAGGTGAATTTCTTGAGATACAATATATGGCATCAAATTTTGGTGCCTTTCTTGGGAACAATGTGACATTTATATTTGTAGTCTACTGACACATTTAGGATTTATTTAATTTATAATTTGGTTTTGTAATTTCACTATGATATTGTAATTCTTAGTATTGTTTTATAATTTCTTAATTTTTAGTAACTTTTAGTATTTTAACTCCATTGTTTGTTTTTGTAATTTTAGTTTGTTTTTATAATTTTTATTTTGGTTTCATAATTTCTTTCAGCTTAATTTTTTTTCATTTTATGTTATTGTAATTTATTCTTCTATTCTACTGAAACAAATCTTCATTCATTGTATTATCTTTTTTTCTATTGGTCCTGACAACTTACTTTTGTACTTTTGATGCATTTAAATCATATGGAGTGGCCGACACCGTAGCTCAACAATGTCAAGTGTGTGGTTATTATAACCATATGTTAGTAAACTTCTCCAAACATCCTCCATAGTTTAAAGCAACATTACATAAAATCACCACCATGTGAAATTTATGTATTATTAGGGTGGGTACATTGCCAATTCAAATCCACTATATTTGGTATTCTATGATGAGGAACCAAGCAAAGTGGATGATTTCATAAAGAGGAAATATACAATCAATTATGTTTTGGGGTTTACAGTGAAGAGCCTCACTACGTACATCAATATTCACTTGATAGAGATGTATGCCCTATAGAAAATGATAACAAACCATCAATCAAAGTTACATGACCAACAAGAAATGCTAGATGATGTAGAAGCACGTAACAAAATCTTAGAGGCACAACTGGCCCATATAATATCACTAAAATTCCAACCATTTACAACACTTGAAGGTTAGAAAATTTCTCCCCAGAAGAGATTAATCATCCCACATGCATGATTGATTATGAAGGAATATGTTTGTGTCATTCTTGAGGCGACGATGCTTGATACGTGATAGTAGAATTGAATGAGAAGCTAGAGCCACATGTTGATATAGTGATGGACCCCATTTCTTATATTGCTTTTGATGTTGATTGGGTGGTAGAACAGGAGGACTAGTTTCACAGAAAATATTTTGTAGGCTTGTTTTATAGAAGATATGATCTTCCTATGCGAGAACCGCATCTTTAAATACCATCTTATCCACAGAAGAAGGTAGTCTTCCTATAGTCTCCATGGAAAAGTCGATCCTGAGCCACTAAATGGGCATCAATCCTACGTTGTGCCACTTGTTCATCATCCATACTTTGCTACTATACTTTACTAATGGAGGAGTATTGGTGGATCATATTGAATGGATTGTGGGGTGTAAGAAAAGATACTTCAAGAATCCAGACAGTACCTTTGAGATACCATGACAATCTGATCATATTCAACATGATGGATCTCTCATCTTCAAGTTACAAACCCTTATTCATATTCATTTCAACTAGACCTTGTTCAAGTTGACAAGAGTACTTAGATGAGCATTGGTGATTTCTTTACCTCCATAATAGGTTTAATGTTTTCTCAGGGACGAGCACATTTCTAAGATCATGGCTGAGGTGGATGGTATGTACACCTTTCTACCTACACTTATATAATTTCCTATTCTTGTTTTTAATCTAGCATTTACATTTTCTTGTAGATTAGTTACATTGCATGTAGCTTAAACTATTGTCATTTTAGTCCTTACTTCTTGAAATGTTAGTTGAAATCATAATCTATTCATCTTAGTTTGTATTGCGTATATAATTTTGCATACAATCCTCCTTGTATGAAGTACTGTCTGCATGCTAACTATATTTTTGAAAGCATGCCATTGGTTAGAAATCACCCTTTATAGAAAATAAGTATAAGCATCATGCTTCATGAAAATGATGGTAAGTTGTATGAGATTGAGCATAATCAAATGCAACATGTCTCTTTAATGATTAGCATAGCACATGTGTGCAAATGTATTAAACATTCATGTGCCATGATGTGACTAAATTGTTGTGTAGAGTTATCCCTATGCTCTAAATTCTAGTATACGAGATTCATGAGTTCAAACCTCTTCTACATTTCTTCTATCACCATCATACCCCCACCATCACCAAATAATAAAAGATCCATAAAATATGCCAAGTTATAGGCAAGGGTTGGAAAAAAAACCCTTCTCCCTCTATAACTTCTTCTTCCATAACCTATTCTATGTAAAATGGGTATATCACTAAAAATTAAGAAAATACGTCAATGTACACCAAAGGAAAAAATGCAATAAATGTATGTGGACCGATAAAAAGAAATCCTAATTTAAATGTAGGAGAGGTTCACAATTATTCTTTCATACCCCCTTCACTCCATTTTCTACCAAGGGGAAGCAAAATACCCTCAAAATAGCCTATTGTAGTCAATTATTGTAATTGTATAGAAATCTAATAGGAATATGTGGGATTATCTAAAACATCAAGAATATTGCATCTTGTTTACACTAAGGTTTTTTACATGGAAGAAGGTGTGCGAAGATAAGTCAACATAGATAATTTTGATTTTTGTGTTATGTGATTTTCATGCAATTGGGGTTCCTTGCCATGCTTGGTGGTAGGGATTGAAACATGATGCTAGTATGAGGCATGCACATTGGTCAAAGTATTTATTTAGAGAATGTTTTGAATTTTGTATAACTTGAGTAAAAGAAATGTTCAAGCTTGATGTAGTGTTGAATTTTATATTTCATCATGTTTCTTAATTACATTTTAGATTTATTGTGCGAATTTTACTTGCATTTCACTTGATATTTTGATTGTTTTAGGATTTTATTGTTTATGCAATTTATTTGGTATTTAATTAGCTCTTATGTTTGATTTGTAACTTGATGCAAAGTGAAGAGGATAAGTCATAATCTCTTTATAGAATTTTGATGGAATAAATAAAAACATTGATGCCAGGAGAAGTCGAGAAGTCATAAAATCATATGAATTTCTCATTAATAAATGAAAACATTGAATCCTTACTCTCAACTTCATCAATTGTAGAGAGGATCATTAATGCAGAATTAGTCAATAAAATGACTCTATACTGCACATCTAATTTCATAATTGGACTCTATACCCAAAAAAAGAATTGGACAATTCAACTTGATCCATAAAGGTAGTTAATTATCTACACAAAAATATACTTTCTTGCTATTTCTAGTCAGTCAGTCAATCCTAAAGTCACCCAAAAGTCCTATGATAGAAATATGCAAAAAATGACTAACAACCATTAGATTAATTTGAACGTATTTGATATTTTGTGGGCTAAACAAAAGCAGTTGGGTATATTGAAGGTACGAGCTCACAACTTATTATATCACATCCACAGTTGTAGCTTCCACCAAGGAGAGCTAGAGATGAAAGTCGATGCCTTTGTGAGGAAACACGCTCCACCGGAGGACATGACCAATGATTTCAACCATTATTTAGGGAGTTGTAACAAGACCACTGAGCTTCTCCTTCACAATTCTATATTTTCCACAAGCTTCTTCTTATTCTTCTCTCTCTCTCTCTCTCTTATTCTATCTTCAACATGATTAGAGAGTAAATTCTTTAATGGATACATGGATTAGCCTCGCTACTCATACTCTATTTCTACATTGTTAATTATTATTTATATCAAGAGATTGACAATCAATTTTAATGATTGGTTTATAGTCTAATCAAATTCTTTGTATGGTTTTTATAATCCTAGATATAGAGACCTTGAAATCTAGGTTTAGAATGCCAAATGATACTGTTAGACCCCGGATGAGACCAAAGAAGAGTGTTTTCTGGGGCAACAAAATGTGGATATGTAGGTAAAGAGGCCTCGAGCCTATGAGGAGATAATTCCATGTGGATTTCATACTCCCAATGGATATGAAATCGCTTCACCCCAATACAATGTAATTAAAGAATGATGCAATGTTTAGACTAGTTACATAGACAATGACAATGAATCCTGGCATCCGGGTAATTTTACAGTGTAAAAATTATTTCTTACTTAGTTTAATGTATTTTGCTTTATTAGTTAATTTAGTTAATCACAAAATATTCAAACAATTATTTTTGCTAACTAATTTTGTAAAATTAAGATAGAAGTCCAATCTTTTTGTTAAATATTATTGTCTTTTAGGTTTGATCCTAAAGCTATACTGTTAAAATACCCATCTGCATGTAAGTGGGATTATTGCAAGTTAGTTTAGGTAAACACATAGGGACTTTTCCCTAGGTGAATTTCTTATGATATAATATACCATAATGCAACATCATGGGCCATTCATATTAGCAAAATAGATGGGGACCAAGTTGTCCTGACCAGCGTGAAGACATGTTTGGGAAGTATATACATATTAATGAGTTGTATTTGATCAATCATGAAGGAAGAACCATATCCTGGAGGATCAAATCAAGAGTCTAGAGACACAAATTGCATAGTGCCAGAAAGATATTGTCAGTTTGGATAAGAAATAAGATAAAGAAAATTTCATGACCCTAAGGAGAAACAAAGAAATTCCATCCACACACGTACTGTAGGGGGGAGCACCCCAGGGATGCTCCAACACCACACCCACTCCATCAACGTAGGATGAGAGCCACCCTACAAATGATAAAGCCACTCCAAATCCTGTGATAGTGGAGGGTAATACTACAACAAGCTTAGGAGAGAAATACCTTAAGGAGACAGACAATTCAACAAGTTTCTAGTCATATTTAGAAAACCACATATCAACATTCCTTTCTTGGAGGTGAACACATTCTAGTGTATAAAAAATTCTTGAAGGATATCATCACCAAGTAGTGCAAGATCAAAGATTCTAAATAACATAAATCAATGAGGTTTTGGATGTGTTGATAAAAAGGAGACTCTCTAAGAAGAATAAGAATATGGGATGTTTCTATATCCCTTGTTCCCGTATAGTAAAACATTTGGCAGAGCCTCCTAAAAATATAGATCCAACGTCAACTCAGTGCCACTCACTACTTTCAAGTGTATGGGGCATAAATAGCCAAATATGTCCAATACAATCATCCAACTAGATGAAATACCCATTGTTAGATCTTTGGTATTTCTAAAGATGCACATGTGAAAGTAGACAAAGTTCATCTGTCCCTCCAATTTTATGGTGATGGACATGCATGAGAATCATGGTTCATAAATGATTATGGGAAGACCATTTTAAGACACATCATATGCAATCATCACTATGGACATTAGATACTCGATGTTGGGCATCAAAAATGATAGAGTGGTGTTTATATATCCAAATCTTATCACATCACCCATGAGAAATGAACCAACTTAGTTTTGTATTCATTGTGTCTATCCTTAGATGTTAAACAAGGATTCTTGTGGGAGGAAAACCAAACATTTTGTGTTATGTTATTTTTATCCATTACTTAAGTAGGTTCCTTTTGTTATATTATGTAGTTTCTTATGTATGACTTTTATAAAAATAAAGAAGATGCATTGATGTGTTTGTTAGGTGTGTAGAAAGTTTATAGAGTCGATACCTCTAACATTAAAGTGGTGGTGCTGACTCGCCCAAACCTATCTCTAGGTTTTTTGATTAATAGACTTGATGGAACTAACTTTAACGTTGGTAACAATAAATAAATACAGACATCCTAAAAGAATATACAACTTCAAATTTGACACCACTATCATCACAGACAATGGTTGATTCATTAGTTGTGTTGTCTTATCCATCAATAAACTCAATTCCACTAACCCATGAGTCAATGGTACCAACTTTCTTCACACTTAAATTTAGGAGTTGAACTCAGTGGCACCAAACCCAAGTCAATAGAACTGAGTCAATTGTTGAAAACAAACAATAAGGATCTAGATTTAACTTGGTGCAACCAACTTTACAGCCAGTAGGATTAATACTGACACCATAAGATGATGCACTTAAGACCCATGATTGCTACATATCGACAACCACAAGCTTCAATTTTGATACCAGGACACATTGTTGGTGGCACTGATCCTGACATATCTTGCACTAGGCAAAATTAGAGAGAGAATTTTTGGATGAATTTCTTTGCACCATCACATAAAACCCACAAAGCATGACCTAGAAGTAGATATCAAGCACTTCAGATGATACTCTTTGTAAGATCAAGAATACCTTAGAGGAAATGAATTTCACACATATCCCACCCAGCCCATTCTCTATCCCACATCTATTAGAAAATTAGTACACTCGTTCCATCTTTCTATTTTCTTTTCACATTGGGAAAAATGTCAAATTCAAAGGGGAATGAAACAATGGATCTCTCATTGCATTCCATTATCTTACTTTTATGCATTGTTTTCTATCCTTCGATCCACCATATGTCTAGGTTAAATTGATGAAGTACATTAAAAAAAATTGAAAAGTTTAGTTAACTTATCCTTCTTATTACATGGTTTCAAGTGATAATCTCTCTTAGTATGCACTTTCACCTCAAACTATAGTCTATGATTGTTTATTCTATAATAACACAAAACTTAGAATTGTTTTGGACTAGTCATCTTGAAGACTTTTGTGATAAACAAAACACCCCAAATTAACTCCACAACTTGTGGAAAGACAAAGAGGTTTGAGTCCAACCGACCAAGTTGTAGTGTAGATCCTTCATATGATTATAGAGATATGTTCTAGGTTCACCCTGGTCTATAGGTCTCCATCCTCCATTACTTCATTCCTTTTTCTCGACCACAATAGGAACAATATTAATATATATTTTAATTGTTGCATTAAATTTCGTGATAGGAATTCATATTGTTTTGCATTAGTACATAAAAAAATGTAAAGCAGCATTTCTAATTTCATATTTAGTCCATTTAGATTTCCTTTGTGTATACATTCATCAATTGGTGTTAATATAATTTTTTTCCAAATTTACTTCAAAAAGGTGAATCTATGTCACTAATCCATCTTGTAGTTTACTAAAGGACCTAGATTCCATTTTGCAAAAAGAAGGGCATGTTTTGAATAAAAAAGGGAATAAAAGAAAAAGAATTCAAGAAGAATAAAAAGGAAACGAATATTAGTTCATGCATAATATGAATCACAATCCTTGAAATAAAGCAATAATTTGTTTTGTTAGGTGTAGAACTAGTTTTTCATCATACACACCTTTGAACCTCAATAATGTCATTAGAAATAGGCATTCCATTGTATGAAAAATTCCACCATCATTTTTAGTAGGCATTAGATTGACTTTCATTCTATATCTAATTGGGTGCATAATTTCTTTCATTGCATTTTGATTTAGATTAAAATTCAAGTCTTATTTGAAGCCATCCAACTCCATCCACATGTTTCTCTGAATGGCGGGTGATTTATGCGAGATGTTAGCACGCACAAGTTCACTTGGGGATGGAGACCCTATAGTTTAAACCTTAAAAAACATCATCTACTCACTGCAAGAGAATGGATCAATCATAGTATAGAAAAGGATTGAACCCTTAAGAATTGCATTCCAAACCTATTGTCAAGAACAATATTAAAAATATGGTTGTTTGAGAGCGATTATGAACAAATATTGGAAATGAAATTTCAAAGAAAAAAACGAAATAACTGAAAGGTCCAATTCCATTATAAAGAAAAATTGGGACATCTAGGTTTCAATGCCACCAACTATGTAATTTTCCAATTATTACAACTCAATGAAATTCTCAAAGATTAGATTAGTACTCAATGAATTCAACTTCCTGAGGATTGCAAATTGACAAGGACTAAATTCCCCTCCAGTTTGAGTTCTCGTTACGCAAAATTCACGATTTAGTCATGTTATATGTTATGACCCCATATGAGCTTAATTGGTAAACTAAGATTTACCTAGATGATTACATGCTTAGTTAGATGGATCATTGCTTAAATATGATTAAGGATGGTTTCTCAATTATGATGTGTTAAATATTATGATAACTCTAGGCTTGTGTTCATTTCGACTAACTAGGGTTTGAGAAGTATAAACCTTATTCAACTGAAATTAGGGCTTCTACCCAACACTCCCATGCTGGGGTGAAATGGGTGAGGTGAGAAAAGGATAGTGAAATTTGGAATTGGAGTCTTGGTTAAAATGGATGTGGTGTGCAACATGCCCGTGTAGGGTGCTGGTGGCACGTTCATTCTTGGCCACACGACCATTTTGAAAGAATTGAAGTGTTGGCCAATTTTTTACTTAAATATGATGGAACCTAGGCACCACAGCTATGAAAGGAAGCACAACCATTATGGGTCCATCTTATCACGTCTGCGGTACCTTGCACCAGCATTCAAGGGCATTTTCTCTTCAACTGACTGTTTGCAAACTACACTATAGCAGTGATATGTTTGCTTTTTAGTTATTTACTGGTATCTCCTAATAATCTAAAAAATTATAAAGGAGCTCTAAAATTACCTGTCACACACTATGAAAACTTTTGAAATTTTTTGAAGGAGGTTTGACCTCTGAAGTTAACAATTCACATTAACATTTTATGACAGAAAGTTTAGCTGAAATTGGAGAAAGTATAGTGAGGGGTAAATTAGCACATTACCCAAGACCCTCAATTTCTCTATATGATCAACCTAACACACTAGGAGATATCATAATTCGTGATTCATTCTAGAGAAATGAAATTCTAAAGAGAGAGGCGATCTAGGATTTTGTGAGGAGAAAGTGGTGGAGATGTTGACCCAGGGTTTCACTATCTGAGATATGATAAAATCAAGTAAGTTTAGATTCTTTGCATAGAATTTCATCATGAATCTTCTCTAACATGTCAATATTCTGACCCTCCTCTGATTTGATTTGCAATGATATCAAATCACTCCCTTTTCTCACTCTTCCTCCATAAATCTCCATTCCTAGGGTTTCCGAATTGAAAGGAAGAAGAAAGTAGTGATTTGCTAGGGTTTTGATATGAGTTTGAGAATTTTAGATGTGGGTTGCATTTTTAAGGTGCACACCTTAGGGTTAGTGGGTACTTATTTTAAATAGTAGATTGCACAAAATTGTGTGAAATCATCAATAATCTTTAATTTCTTTGTATGCAACTACAAATGCTAAATCTTCCATTCAGTTTCAGCTTATGATTGATGAATCAGAAATGGATTGTATTCCTATTGTGACAAATTTCAGATGATAAAACCACATCATGAACGAATATAAATCATGAAAAATAGAACTTCCAAAGATATTGTAGAATTTATAAGAATATACAAAAATCTAGAGTTTTCAATATGTCTAAAATTTTCTGTATAGCTGAATAAAGAAGTTTGCCTATTTGAATCACCTTGTTTATGAATTATTGTTGATTTTGAATGTGTAGTACATATATTTCTGATACTATCTTGTATTTCATTTGATGTTATCAATGTTTTCTTGATATCTCAGTAAAGAGGGTGAAACCCTAGATGAATGGAAAGTTGGAAGTTTGTGAAAAGACATCATGAAATTTAACTATTATGATTTTTTATTGTTGTAATTCATTTATTCAATGTTATTCTTGATGCATGATATTTTAACGAATGATATTGAAACCCTAGTTCGATTCATTTCAAAGTTTCATATATATTCTTGATTGTGTGTGAACTGTCGAAAGTAGTCTTTATCAGTGAAAGTTTGTGATGCATTAAATATTTGTGCGAGTCATGCAATATGTGAATGAGGAGAATGAAACTCTAAGGATAGGATGTTTAGTGAATCAAGTAGATTTAATTCAATGTTCTTCAATATGATAAGGGTGTTGTTTGGTTGCTCAATTTATGATACAAAATTTTGATAGTTTATGGAAAGGAATAATTATTGGCTTAAATTAAGAAATATTGATTTCATTATTGAACTATAAATTTAAAGAGTGAATTAGCCTTTAGATTCCCTGAACACTGTAGAATCATTACTTGATGAGGCCTATGTTATGAGGAGGAAATGACTTCCTGACTGGAGGTAGTCTATATCGAGGTAAGCTAAATTGTACCAGTACGGTGTGGGGGTCTTGACTAGTACAACAAACTCCTTATGAATTGTGTGGTACCCAACACCAACTGCGGATGTCAGTGGTACCTGTGTTACAAGTTGTAGTGATGAGTGGTTAGTAGGTCCACTAATGCACAATAAGCCAGAGTGCTTTGACTCTCCGCCTGGGTAACCAGGTTTAGAGGAGGAGTCTAGATAATGGAGGCTCCCATTAGTTGTTGAGAGGCAGATGTGGCAACTGCCCGCTGTAGATGGGGGCAAATGTGACTATAGGCTTAGGAACCTGGGCATACTTCTTAGCCTTGTAAAGTGATATGGTAGCTTGTTGTGATTCTTTCACATGTCATGGTACACTTCACGTGGGTTCATGGCATAATAAAATGAATGTGAGGTCAATGAAGTGTGTGCATCTATTGATTTATTCCTTGGAATCTTATAGAGTAACTTTCTATTGGTATGTTTCTGAATTACCAATTTTCTTTGTGATTGGTCAAGAATATTTAGAGATTGATTTACTCTTTGTATTCATATAGAAAAACATGCTATATGTATGTTTGTGATTGATTGGTCACTTTATAGCTTGCTTTTTTTACTTAATATTAGTTGATTTACAATATATATGTAATTATATAAGTGTTGTAAATTGTTTCTTTGATGTACTCATTCACTGAGCGAGTAAGTTCACCCCTCTACTCACAATTTTTAGGGGAAACCATCTAGATTTGAATAATGTCAATGTCAGAGTGGATCTACCACAAGAGTTAAGTATCCGATTAGTTATGTTCAGTTGGTCCCTATCACTCTAGGTTCTCTAGTTTAACTAAGAGAGTTGTAAATGATGGTTTGTAACTTTGTTTCCTTAATAGTAGAGAATGTATCTTATTATCATGTCATATGTACATGGAAGTGTGAGAAATAGAATGAATGTCTATATATGCATTTATATTGTTAAGAACAAATTAGAGTAATCAAGTTTGAGTTTCCCTTATAAAGTTGTTTTTTTTATTCAATGTGAGTAAGCAAAGAGTTTGAAATATAAGGAAAAAAGAGTTAAGGAGGATCTTTGTATTATGTTTAATTCTCAATTTATGCCCTAATCACATGATTAGTGGTAATAGTGGGATGTGGGTGTAACATTATAGGATTCTTTAATGATCATATAAGGAATACTATGCATCCATTCAATAATCTAATCCTATATTTTGTGGTCTCTATGCTTATGATTATATCAAACATGCTAACATAGTGATCAATTCAGATAGAAAGCAACAATAGAATGAAGAATAGTGAAATGTCCCAAAATTTAGTGAATTTTAATTATATTAATATAAGACTTCAATTAATTAATAAATTCCCTAACTTTGTTATCGACGGAGTTATGATGTTATCCACTTTGTGGCATGGGTGCAACCCATGGCCCAAGTGAGGCACATGGGACTATTTCCAATGTGGAACAAGTTAAATAAAATATCATGGCTTTATGGTTTGTTAGAAAATGGAAATATGAAATAATGGACATGTTTCCAAAAGATTCTAAGACAATTGGTGGTTCAGATAATTAATCGAGTAATTATATGATCCTGAGTAACAAACCATGTCTTTGGTATCAAATAAGGATAATTCGATATGACTTTTGGAATACTTGAAGATAATGAGTAAACTTAGAAGATTCTATAATTTGAGATAAATATGACTTTCTATGTGGTGTGTATGATTTATTTAAGGATATGCTAAAAGAGAAAGTTTTGGCTATGAAAGTTATTCCAAAAAAGTCCATAAATAATAGTTGTAAAAGGTACTAATGAGTTACCCACAAGTTTTATACCAAAAGGTGGCTCCTAGTGGCCTATCAAAATCATGAATAATGAGGGACCTACTTTTAATGATTTGATGTTGTTCCCCTAATTGAAGAAAGAGAAAAGTGTATCTAGATGTGTCCTTCAATTCCAAACTTGGCTCACTACAATATTATATGATTATAAAGAAATTATCCAATTTTGGGACCCAATGGAGTAAAGATGAGAGAGAGATGATTTTTTAAGTCAAAGTTTACATAGAGGTCCTTTTTATGCAAAATAAGAAAAGGGGTATTTCGTGCACATAATAAATACCTAAAATAGTATTAGATGATAGATAATACAAATATAATATTTTGGATGAAGATATAGAATATTCTAAGATACCCTTTGATCCATATGATTAATTATGAAATTATCTAAGAATTTCTATAAAAAGAAAATTGGGACTAATTCATAATTAGTTTGGCTCCAATATTTTTCCTAAAGGAGTATAAGATTCAATGGAGGGTTTTCTGATTATTTGATAGGATATGGAGTTACCTAGAGAGAGATATAATTACTTTATTATTCTAGGGTTTTATCAAGAAAGGAAATATAAAAGAACCCAAGAACATGGTCTTACGAAGGAAGGATTTTACTTCTCGTGTACTCTTCGGTTTCTCTCTCCTTCAACCTTTGATTATATAAGGCACTAGGAGAATGACTTCATTCACCACTTGAGTCTCCTCTCTAGGGTTGATGCTCTGAAGCATCCATGAGCATTGATATCTAGCTTGTCCATCTTCATGTCAAAGAAGGGTCTAACATGGTTTCTTGGTGGATTCCAGTGAGTGGAGGGAAGACAAAGACTCAAATGAGGTTTCTCTACACTCCCCTATCTCTGACCTTTTCCTTCAATGAGAAAATCCCACCTGAATTTGATGAGTGTAGGTAGAGCTTCTCCGACCTTTGTTAAGGCTTCCCATCATGGGAACCAATGAGGAAAACCCACAGTTGTTCCGCTCATGGTTGTAGTCGGGCTTCCCCACTAGGTAGGGGATGACTCAGAGTCAAATGACCAGATAGTCCCTAGGATTGTGTGTTAAGTCCATGGGGTATGACTATATTTTTCCCGTGAACCCATGTTGGCTCAAGTGATAAAAGGAAAAAGGAGTTTTGCTGACATGTGAAGCCATGATTGGTTCATAAATAGTCAATTAAATCTAGAAGATCTAGGGGGATATTGTCCATAACCATGCTTACATCCACCATCAAAACAATATCTTAGGGAGAAGCTTATAAATTGCATATATATCATATCATATCATATAGGGTCGTATGTGGTACTTAATCAGATATGCACATTGTTCATTTAAATATTTGCATCGCATGTAATAAATAAATGATAAAACCAAAATTTGATCGTATCAATTAAATCCTAAAACACAGTAAATTGGCGTGTCTCTAACAACACTATTGGAAAATATGGCATCAAAGATGATAGTGGAAACAAAAAATTAATTAGCATATTCCACTTAAATAATAGATCATGTCAAAAACTATGAATTGGGATGGAAAGTTTGCAAGACATATACCTCATCCCAGAGCAAGTCCAGTGACTATCCTTGCTACAACATGCTTCTTTCTCAAGTTGCACCTGGATGACTATCGACGATGGCCTCCTGGTTTATCACCAAGGATGGTGGTTGACTTACGTGTTTATCAATGGGTGGCAAAGACCTCCTCGCCTCTAGATAGTCCACACAAACCACCGAGAACTCTTAGTTTTGTTTTGGAACAAATAAGAAGAAGTTGTATCTTCTAGTCAACGTGCTAGATTCAACATTCTAATCCTTGATGTCTATGTCTCTCCCTTTTACTAGTAAGACTTTCTCACGTTCAAACATTACCACAACTGTGAGAAGACAACAATCGTCAGATCTTATTATAGTGCCTCTAAAAAGCCTCGACTACCCCTCTATTTATAAGAGAGTCAGGGTCAGGATTTCCAGATCATCTGGGAGTCGAAGAGATGAAATTTCATGAATTTTCCAAAATATGTGAACCATGAACATGTCGATTCATACCTAAACCAGATGGTTCACAAGTGAGTTGATCGGTTTAGCCCTTGAAACTATCAGTTCACCATGTTTCCAATTAGCAATTCTATTGGATTTTAATATACATTTAATGCACAACATGATGTTAGCATAAATCCTTGATCCAATCTCATTGATCAACCAAACACTCAGTTCACAACTTGAATAGGTCCGTTCAGAAATCTGAATCGAGCAGTTCACTTGTTGAACTAGTTGTTTTAGATTTCTAATTGGCAATCTTGTTTGAATTGCATACCTAACACTTTAATAATAAGTTTAAACTATATTTATAAGTAAACTCCTATTCAACGTGTATCCTATATGTGTGACCCTATAGGTTCTAAGTTACATTAGAAGAAAATACCCATAACAAATTTATGACATCACAAGCTATGAGTGGCATCTAGCACGACATTATTTCTTCCAAAGTAATTGGAAAGTTGGAGCACAACATCAACCTATAATATGTGATTAGTGTTACCGTGATCGAATAATTTCTTTGTCTCTAATATCCAAATTGAACTCGAGGAATTGAATCATCATATTCTTCAACATTCAATCCATGTTCCTTGAATTATACCAGACTATCTGAGACATATGTGATCTCAATATCACATATTGACTCACATGAGCATGATGATGCATTTCTCAGTCTCACTTATCAAGTGGTTGGGATATCAAACTCCTATAGGAGGGAAAAATCCCATCTACATCACTCGGAGTCATTCCCCATGTGTCACAAGGTATCTGAGCGTCACGCATATGGCAGTCATTATATGGTGTCTTTTGAACTGATTTAAATGTACATGGTTTAGTGTCAACTTTGGAGTTTCTAGAGCAAAACCCCAGACAGAAGTTGGAAGATCAGCAAAATTCATCATTGACCACACCATATATAGCAATGTGTGATTCCTTCTTTCTTATAGTCTCTTTTTGAGAACACTCAAATATATGAGTATCAAAAGATCTAACTTTATCCTCCCTCTTTGGACTAGGGTTCTCAGGTCTACCTTTGGTACTGGTGACTATATTCATAAGATCTAGTCAGTCAAGCACAAACCACATCAAAAGATGATATGACATACTCTTCATAGATAGCCATGAAATATTCTTGCCCAAATTTCCTTATTATATACACCACTAGAGTCCTATCTAAGGAACCACCAACATGAGCATGTGGCTTCACAACATATCAACATTTCTTACCTCCTCCAAGATCTTAGGACTCTCTCCCTCACCTAGATGGTAGGTACTCATATTCATGTATGCACGCATGCACACACACACACACGCACAGAGACACACACACATAATATATATATATATATATATATATATATATATATATATATATATATATATATATATATATATATATATATATATATATATATATATATGTGTGTGTGTGTGTGTGTGTGTGTGTGTGTGTGTGTGTGTGTGTATGTGTGTGTGTGTGTGTGTGTTCATCTTTAATATCCGTTTGGGTAGCTACACGCTCCAGAAATAGTTACTTTTTCTAAAAAAATTACTTTACATTTGTGTAGGATTACATTACCTTCCAAATAGTTACATCACATGTGTAATAGTTACATTTGCAACATATGTATTGTTACATATTTGTTTCTGAATTTTTATTGTATATTTTGCCCAATTTTACCTTTTTAGTCAAATAGTTACTTTTTTGAGAACATAATTACTTTTTTTTGTCATGAAAGTTACTTTTCTAACCAAATAATTACTTTTTGAGATGCACAGACAGAAAAACCTTAGTTACCCAAAAGGGTAACAAATGAACCCCCTATATATAAATATCTATTGTTTTGTGGTGTTCTAGGTGGAGTTCATTATGATACAATACCATACTCTCATAGAAGGTCCTCAAACTCTTAGCATAAATATTCTCCACCTCGATCAAAATGAAGTGTCTTAATAATTTTACCAAGTTGGCTATGTACTTCATTCATAAAATCCTTGAACTTTTTAAGAGTTTCTAACTTATGCTTCATCAAGTAAATATAACCATACCGACTAAAATCATCAGTAAATGTAATGAAGTATTGATAACTACCTTTAGCATTTGTTCTAAAAGGGCCACATACGTCAGTATGTATGAGTGCTAATAGATTACTAATCCTCTCATTGTTACCAGTGAAGGGAGCCTTTGTCATCTTTTGCAACAAACAATACTCACATGTCTCTACTAGTAATTGTACGTGCTTTGATGCTGCTGCTATGAATAAATTATTTTATTGAATCAAATAGAAGAAACTTTTAGATGATATAAAGTACATATTAATATGCGTGGTATTCAACGCCAAACCAATTGGCAATGGGTTAAGGGAGCACACACCTAATAATCTCTAGGACCGTCCCTGAGCTCAGTGGTTTGAGACTATTCTAACATCTCCCCTCAAGTGTATCTGCTTCTGTGTTCTTGCACTTGTCATTTTATGTAGGGTATGATACTCACACTTGTCTCATGTGGTCCGCTCTGATACCATATGATGCCTGGACCACACGACTCAAGACTGAAATACCACATACCCATGTGGGCCCTACCTATTAGAGGGGTTATGACTCTTATATCATATAAGAATGTGTGGTATTCAATGTAAAACAAATTGGCAATGGGTGAAAGGACCACACACTTTATAAGACACATGACCTCCCCTGAGCTCAACATCGTGGGACTATTATAACATCCTCCTCAAGTGCAGCCACTTTTGTGTGATTTCACTTGTCATTTTTAGATAGGGTGTGTTCCTCACACTTGTCTCATAGGGTCCTCTTTGATACCATATTAGAATGTATGGTATTCAACCCAAAACTAATTGGCAATGGGTTAAGGGACCACACACCTTATAAGCTCAAGGACCACCCCTGAGCTCAGCGGTGTGGGACTATTCTAACAATACATATTTAAATTAATATTTTTGTATTGATTTGCACTATAAAATTATAAAACTACTCTATGATTGTTGATCCTTTAAAATTAAAAACATACCATAATTCAGTTCTCTATAGTTATATTAGTTTCATGTGTCTATATAATTAATGAATTGTTTCTTCTACATGTCTTCTTTAGTTATTATTTGGATTATGATTTTATTCTTTTATTTGTATAAAATTAGTATAACACATAGTCCTTACCTCTGGACATTCTTCTACATGTTATTATTATATATATATATATATATATATATATATTAAATTGATATGAATATGATCATGAAACTCCATATGTATTTCATTTTTTCATAACATATATTGTTTATTTTAGTGGTCGTATCTATTTTTATTTATTTAATTAAATTTATTGGTGAATATACTATCCAAAGTCTTATTTCTTTCATCATAGTACTCATTATGATCAAATTGAGTAAACTTTTTGTAACAAATTTGCACAATGCCTAAAGATAGTATAAACGATGATATAAAATATTTATTGATGTTATAGGTTGACAAAAATGTATCAAATTTTTAATTTTCTCTCTAGAAGTAGATACTTATCTTAATATGATATCTCCATATATCTTTAATTATGGAACGTTACCTAAACTATTTAAGGATATAAAAGTGGAACAATATTATAGTAGATAAAGGTAATTTTAGAGCCTTCATATTAACTTCAGTATTATTTAAGTATTACCTTATTTACTAAATCCTCAAACACATAAAATATTTCTCACCATTTCTTATTTTGGTTTTTCTTACATAAGTTTCAAGGTAAATAACTAAAATCTTCATATTAACATTTTTTCTTAATTAGATATATAATTGCATAAGAAGTGGAAACTCTAATAATAAATTGTAGAAATATATGAATAAGTAGAGGGTTGGGATTATGGATGAGTGCAAAACTACACATCACTATCAAGTTCTATAAACTAATAACTAGTTTGTTGATACAACTAACGACATCCCTCAACATTTAAATATAATAATACTTATTATCACTTTATATAATATTTGAAATATTTATTGATTTGTGGATACAAATGAATCAATAAGAGAAAGCTACCAAAACCCAATACATATACACAACCTATTTTGTAGTTTTTTTTCTTTATGTGAGAAATGAATCTGAATAATGTTTTCATTTTGTGCTAGGGTTACACGCGATCACAATGTATTGTATACAAAGTTGTGATGTTGGTAACTGATCAAGACTCACAAGCTATAAACTATGCATGTTTTTCCTTTTTATAACACTTTATAATCATCTCTATATTTCCAACATCTTTCATATGTATAATATATCATATGATTAAACCTTATCATAAGGTTACACCTGATGGTATCTGGAACAAAGAAGAACTATAGAAACTTAGCAAAATATACTATAATAAGAAGAAATCATTAATTTGTCAAATATTGCAAAAACTTTTTGTTTAACCTCTTATCAAAAAAATTATCTGGTACAATGTTTTTTTTCATGTTTTTTTTGTCTTTTACTTGATTTTTGAAGTATCAACCACCATTTGTATATGTACATTAATATGAGTGTAAGTTAGGTTCTGTAAAAACTTCAATAATGAACATATTAGATAATTTATACTCAATATGTTGTTCACTTGATTTCGAGTATACATTTTTCATAACTGAAGATATTTCATTCGGTAAGTTTAGAAATCTACCAATCTAAATGGTTTTCTGTCTTCGTGGTTAGAATTAGTAGAAAACTCATGCTAGACATGTACATGATCAACTTAAAGCACTTTGATACTTCTTTAATAATAGGATTTTCTAACTGTTGTGATTAGTGTGTCTGTAAAGTAAAACTGAAGTGGATCTAAGTTACCAATAACATGCTTGAAAACATTTTTTTGTTGCCCAACAGTTGCATATATTTCACTCATATGTTCTATACTATGTTAAAAAGTATAATTGAACATAAAAACCTCAACCATAAGTAGGTTCTAGGCCTTTATCTACACGTATACATCTTCTTTTCATCGTGAATAAACAACTGACCCTTATAGATACACTTCGACAATCTAAGACCCAACATTTCAACTCGTTTAATTTTTCAAACTATATTGATTTTTTTTTGTAATAGCGAGGGAGTAGCCCAGTGGTGCGGCTCGACAATCCCCAATGAAGGGACCCGAGTTCGACTCTGGGTGAAAACCCGCGGGGTACAACAAGACCCCACGTTACTGAGCGCGCCGCGGTGCTCCCAAGTACGCGGCTGGTTCTGGGGTTTACCCTTGGGTGGGTGAGGTCCAATAGTGGCCGATCCCGAGAGGGGATCCTCGTTATAAAAAAAAAACTGTGATAATAGGCTTATAAGACAAGTTTCATTATTAAAAGCACACAATAAATACAAAGAAAGGAACTAATAAAAATTATGTAAGAGGATAGATACAATATGCGTCCCTTTATTGTAGTATAAAGGATGAATGTTTAACTGTCACTTTACATGTTTGATACCTAAATCATATTTACGTAAGTAATTGGCTAAAAATGACCTTCTTCTATAGTGGGATACTAAAACGAGATAGTCGTTGCTAATTTCTTATTCATATTTAATATCGTCGTTCATGATTGAATATATGCAATTAAAAAGAGGTGTTTAAAAGAACTATGTATAATGAATACTTGCAATCATTTAGTTGGTCACAGAGAGCTGTTGACATATTAAGACTATTGAAAGATGCTCCTCTACATAATCATGCAATATATCTTGTTGTAATTAAATAACTCTACAAAATCATTGAAGTAATATCACATTTTACATTAATTGTTACATTGTTTGGAAAAAAAATACTCAACTTTTGATTGTACATTTGAGAATAAATAGAAGAGAATATGAGAAAGAAACTTGGTCTTCGTGTCTGTATGTGGATAAAGATTACATAAGAATGTATGTATATGTCTCACTATCTTCAAAACATTGTTAATTTAGGCAGTAGGCAAAGCATTCGTAATTAGATAAAATTAATCATTATCTTAACTCAGCTACATGTACACATGGGTCTCAGAGATAAATCCTCTGAATAAAAATCACAAATGAGATATCCAACTACAACATATAAGGATCCAAGAAAAAAAATGTTAAATATAATTTATTCTTGGGAAAAAGATGCAACAAAACTCATGTGTATCAAGTATTACAAATTATGTAAAATGAGATTACAACTCTAAAGGAACTTAGAAGGCGCAATAATAGTCAAGTAGCCTATGAAAAGATGGTTCTCAGTAATAGTATCGCATGATAATTTTTAATGGAAAAATAGTTATCAGCATGATAATTTTTAATGTAAACCTATGTCTAAATCCATGTACGCATGCAGTTGATTAGATATGTTGTGACACATTGATTGTGATGAATGGTTTCACAGTTTCATAGAAAAGTATAAATTGTAACATTAAAAATCACAATGGCCGAAGATAAACCTGAAGATATTCTTTTACGTCAAAAAAGATATATAGTAAGGAAATTATACTTATATTTTGGGTATCTATAGTTGGAGGATAACCAAAAAAAAATAAAACAATAAGACTAATTTCATTTCCTTTCTAAACTATTTATTTTCAAATATTATTTTGCTACTTCATTGCTATTAAGGTGCCATTATAAACAACCTAGAAGATCAATTAACACTATGAAAGAGAGACCATACCATTCTAAAGGCACTGATCAAACAAATCACATAAAATATGAATGACGAAATCAATAAAATTTATACAATGCGGACCCTCTGGACAAGATATCCAATGTTTGTATGTGTTCAACACTTACCTGTAGAACTCATGAAGAAGCTTTTGTTAAACTTTTGTATCAGCAGGATACATATGTGGTTGATGTCCAGGGATCACATTGGCAGAAAAATTCACACCCGTACTATCAAACCCCGGAGCCACTGCAACGTGAAACATGAGATATATAGCGTGGCAACCATATACAGTTCTTGTCTGGAATCAGTAAGATGGATGAGTTGGGGATCCAGGTATGGCAGTTCAAATTAATGTAGTGTTACCCACAAGACTTTGTGCCTGCCCAACAAACAAGTGTCGATAAATACTGTACGACTGTCACTAATGGAATAGGACCATTGGGAATTCGAACACACTGACGGCTTGGATTTCTCAGTCAATTGATATTTTTTTCTGAGAACTGATAAGAACATGTGAATTTACGGAAGCGATTCAGACACACCGTCAACAACTACAATCAGAGAGGTAGTAGAGAGTTTCTTCATGGGGGTGGCAGCCGAAGCAACAAGTGGCCTTGACTATCGCAAATCCGGAAGTGATTGAGCTTCTTAGACGAAGTAGAGGACGGATAGGGTCATTGTTTCCATGAATCACCATTGTGGCGGGGCAGTGCCAGTGGTGCAGGAATCAAGAGAAGCACATTGATCGCCACTGGTTCATGGCATGACAACCCCGACAAATATAAATTTCTTGCTCCCAATGTCTTTCTCTACTGTAAACAAACTCCTATGCTTCTTGGCATGTCTCGGCCTTGCCTCCTATCTGATGCTAGTTGCAACGTGTTACCAGACATTATTTCATGAGTGGAAATAGTAATTGCTTTGATTAGATCCTCATGTTATGTGACCCTTATTAGGAATGACTAGAAGGCGCATGCAGACATGATAATCCTTTAGGTTTATCTATATCGAGCGTCCTGCAGATCATGGTGGCATGTGCTTGGCGCATGTACTCACCAACCTGCAGCAGATGTCCGAGGGGGTTGTGCGCTATAGCAATCTTCCAGAAGTAACTTGGCAATCCTGGTAGTCTCATGTACATTTGCCAGACAAGCAATCCACGGCAGCAAAAGAAGATGTCGATCGATATCTAACATAACACGCGCAAGTAGTTCTTGCCTGCTTCTAGCCTTAGCCTCCTGCAGCTGACGCTTGTTGGGAAGTCTCAGGTGGTATTTACAGTTGCCGTAGATGGCTTCTTCAATCAAGCTTGTACGCATGATTAGTACCGCAAATTAGAAATAGCAAACGAACCCGTCTCTTTCAGGATCGTCACGACCTTGTTGGCGGTCTCCATATTCGGTTCGTGTAGGACATCTGCTATGAGTCACCTGTAGATGTTGTCTGAGTTCACGGAAAAGAAGTAAGGGATAAACGACATGTCATTTACAATATCAAAAAGGAATTGGATATAACAAAATCCACACATTTCATAGAACTAGAAACACCTAGGTATTATAAAAGAGGAATTGGATATAACAAAGTCCACGAATTTGATGGAAGTGGAAACAGGTATGCAGAGCCAGAGTATTGCACATGATTGGTAGACCAAAGATTAGACTACCGCAGGCACCGTGCAAGAGTCCTATTATAGCAAGATACTGATATGACTGAAATGAGTATTGGTGTTTAGTATGGTAAATAGTAGATTGATTCTGAATCAAAAGAGTATCCATCTTTATGGAGTTTAGAAATATGTTTGTCATTGATGTATCCTAGACGACAAAGTCAAATGTATGTTCTGTTTATATTATTGAGTTTTAATCTTTTGGTATTTATGTTATAACATTTGTCTTTAGATCTAATAAATAAAGACAATAGGACATTGAGTTATGTTATTGAGTTTTAATCTTTTGGTATTTATGTTATAACATTTGTCTTTAGATCTAATAAATAAAGACCATAGGACATTGGGGCACTGCCACAAAAGATCTCATATTTTGAAATAGAACATTGACCATTCTTTATATAAAATTTATATCCATACTTATCCATACAAGATATATTAATAATATATCTATTAATGGCATGTGCAAAATAGTTGTTCTTTAACTCTATTACAAGGTCTGTGGGCAGAGATACATTAAAGGTTCCAACTGCAATGGTAGAAACTCTTACTCCATTTGCAACACACAGTTCAACCTCACATTTTCTTAAAGAGTTACTTCTTTTTTGATCATGCATATTCGAACATATTTGAAATTCACATATGGTATCTAGTACCCATGATGAAGAAGTAGAAAAATTTATCTCAGTAACATATATTTCTGATGTGGAAATCTCTATCCCCTACTTTATCTTTATGAATCCCTTTAAGTACAAAGGATGGGTTCCTTTTGCACTTAACGTTCTCCTTGTTTTGAGTGTTGAAGACTTGGACGTATGCTTAGCCTCAAAACTCTTCTTGGCTTTTCTTTCATCCTTGGATTCCACTCCGCTGATCATTGTCACATGTTTGTCCTTCTTCATTCGTGTTCAATATTTATCAACATGCCAAACCATAATCACAGTCGTCTGTCCACATTACTCAAGTAATGACACTTGATAAATTGGCTATATGATTCAGCCACCGATTGTAGAATCATATATGTTGCCAACTCTTAGCTCAAAGGGAGTCTCAATTTATCTAGATGTTCCACATCTCGAATCATATTGAGCACATGAGTCTCTACTAGATCTCCTTCTGTCATCTTGCACTCAAAAAACATTTTTGAGACATTTTACTTTTCTTGCTTTATATGATTATGGTTCATGCTCTTAAGATGTGTTATCATGTCAAGAATCTTCATATCTTCATATTGCTCATGCAACAATAGTTCATACAACATAGATAAGGTGCTTAATGTCTAAGTCATCATTGACATGCTTCCAATAAGCATCCACCTCAGCCCTAGACGCATCAGGAGCATGTTCTTCTGACACTAGTATATCTAGGACATAGAGGTTGTGCTCATCATTGAGAACCCTTCTCAAATTCCAAAACCAGTCACAAAAGTTTGTCCCATTAAGTTTGTCCTTCTTAAGGACCAATCACAATGATGATTTCTTTACCATTTGTTTCTAAAAGAAAAATTTACAATTTTTAAATACTTTTGATTTGATTTTATTAAAATAAAATTTAATGATGTTGAATTAGGCCTTTAATTATTTATCTATTTTACTATTTTGTTAGCTTAATGAGTCATAAGAAAGACCATACCCAAAATTTCATTGTAGAATTCCAATGGATGTAAGAGTTATGGCATTTCTAAGAAATAGGGAATCACATGCTCAAAACCTATGATGAAAGAGCTACTTCAGTACTAGGGTTCCGTCCAACCATAGAACAACATTCAGCATTTTAAATGTGAATTTTTCATCCACTGTATGTTACACTCGTTTTATACTGTAAACTGTTTTATACATTTTAAACGGGTATTAAACGTGTTTTATACGTATTATTCGTTTTAGACTTTGATAGCCCACACATATCAATTTAGAAGATTGCAGTGTACAACCTTCTAGTAAGCCAAGACATAAAATAATTGAATTATTACTCAGTCAACGTCAACGTCACCGTCCATAACCAATTATTAAGGTATGCAACCTTTGCCAATTTCTTCTCATGTAATTCTTGGATAGATCACATACACAACTCTTTGCCAAAGTCATCTGCATGCTTATAGGTGCTTCATCTCATTAAGATCACCTAGTTAAGTCTGACGCAAAACACAACACGATAGTAATGCATCCTATTTGGTATGCCTACATAACTATCATCACACTTCCATGAGATGGACAACGCACCACGCTTGGTATGCCCACGTTTTAGAAGTTTTTCATGTGTGTTGCTTATGGAAAACATCTAGGATTTAATATTTTATTGGAGAATTTTATATTCATATAAAAATATATACATATTAAATCAACACATACTTATATGTATCATATACATACTATATCCATAAATAAAACATGAATTTGTAAAATATGAGCGATAGTTATGGCCATACTATTGTAATTCTTTAGATCCATAAGGAATAATTACCAGCTACATTCCGCATCATATGTACCAACTTAATGTTAATGAAGATATGTGTTGGAACCAATTCAGTTCGATTGATTCAACTCTTGATCCAATAGACTGTATTCCTGGTCATTCGGTTGGTCTCTCAGATCAATCAACTAGTCTCTGGTCTAAGTGATGTCTTGACTCCTCTAGTCGATCAGCTGGGCCACCGACCGATAGGTCGGCTGCTCCTGTCATCTGGCCTCCTCGACCGTCCATTCAATCGGTTTGATTTCTGAGTCAATCAGTTCGTCTAGTGTAGAATGTCTTCTTTGTCATAACATGAAATTAAACCATCTTATTCCTATTTAACATATTAAATTGTAATAGAAAAACCTTAAGTTACATACAAGGGAGCATAGGAAGGAAAACATCAATACTTTTAAATATGAAAAAGGATAGATATGTTCAATATGTAAACTGAGATATAAAAGTAGGAATAACAACCATCCAACTAAGCATAAAGATCTAGGGGAATATTGTCCATAACTATGCTTACATTCACCATGAAAACAATCTTTTATGATGACATATATAAATTAACATATATATAGGGATCATATGTGGTATTTAATTGGATATTCACAATCATCATTACAATATTTGTATTGCATGTAATAAATAATGATAAAACCAAAATCGAAAAGTATTGTTTAAATCCCAAAATAAAGTAAATTGGCGTGGCTCAGATACCACTGTAGGGAAATATGGCATTGGATATAATAGTGAAAACAAAACATTAATTGCCATATTCTTGTTAAGAAGAAAATATCGGTATGTATGCCCTGAGAGCCAATCATGGGAAGATTGGTGGGATACATTAAGATTGATTTGATAAACATCAAAGGCAAGCTTCCCATTCATTCTGGTTTAGTCATTTATGAGATAATGACAGAACAGATTGAATGTCTAGAGAATGACAATACTCAATGACGTATGCCTTCAAATACGTGGCTTGAACGATGAGATCATACGAATGTTAAGAGTTTGTACATTCTTGTTATGTCCCTACTCAGATTTTATTGTGGAAGGTTGATAGACAACAATGACACACAAGACTAGATTGTGTGTTGGTTGATGACAAAATCTCATTAGTCATGATATAGTGATATCAAACCAAGCACATAGGTACTTGTTAGAGAACAAGTGTATCAGACAGACCCACCGTGAGAGTGACACATAGAACCATGACTTGGTAATCACAGTCAGCTCTCACAGTGATGGTGGTGAGTGTGATTCTTTGACCTAAAATCACTACACTCAACACATGTCGTTGGGTACACTTTGACATCATCAAACGCAGTCCTAAAATATAGATTGTTACAAAGGTGATTATTGGGTGACTTTGACACATGGGGCTTTTGAGGGGTGAGTGATAGATATGGGATTTTTCCCTCCTGAGGGAGTTTGATGTCCATGGCCACTTGATGAGTAGGACTGAGAAAGGTATGCACATGCATGTGTGAATCAATATGTGATATTGATGTCATACATATCTCATCTAGTCTGCTCTAAGATCAAGAAAGTGAATGAACATTGAAAGGATGACTGTTTCATGCCTTGAGTTCATTTGGGATATCAGTGACAAAGGAATTATACATTCACTGTAACACCAATTACGAATTGTAGGATTGAAAGTTGTTCTTTAACTTTCCTTTTCACTTGGGTAGCACTGATGTGTGACTAGGCACCGCTATTTGCTTGTGAAGTCATAAGTGTTATGGACTTTCACTACCAATGTGAAATGGTCCTGCAGGGTCACACACATAGGATTTAACCTAGAAGAGGACTTTAACCATGAATGATGTTTAGATTGTTTACTAAATGTGTTTAGTAGTTCAATTAAACATTTAATTAATTGACTTGACTCAGAATCACCAAGTTTAAGTGTTGGACTAACTGATTTGGGTATCAGATTGATTGAGAACTGCATTAACTGATTTCTACACAACCTGGACTGCGAACTGACCGGTTCAAGATGTTGAACCAATCGGCTCAGGGTCAAGTGAGACGACCGGTTCAAGTGTTGAACCGATCGGTTCAGCTTGACCAAACGATCCTGTTTGGGAAAGTTAGGTTGGTGAGAAAATATTTTCATTTCATTTTTACAATTCGATTGGGACAAGTATTGATCTTTAGATTAATTGGAAACGGAAAGAGGAAAGTCAATTGGGAACTACCGTGGGAAGTGAAATGAGCAGTTCATAAATGAACTGATTAGTTCAACTCCTCCAAATGACCGGTTCATAAATGAACTGATCAGTTCAGCTCCCCCAAACGAACGGTTCATGAGATGAACTGATCGGTTCAGTCCCCAAATGATCGGTTCATTTGTGAAACAACCGGTTCACCTGCCACATTGTATCAATTTGTGGAAATTCTGGACCCTTCTACTCCCGCTTTAGTCCTGCATTGCCTAGGGCTAAGAACCCTGACCCTAACCCCTCCTATATATAGAGGGGTACTGGGGGCTACTCATAGTACAACTCAAAACATCAGTTGCTATGCAAAGTTGTACTCTTTGGTTGTGGTAACTGAGAGAGCCCAAGCAAATGCTACCTGAATAGGGAGGCACAGTGAGGGAAAGACAACTGTAGTACGACAACTAGTGATGGGAGAGAATGTTGGTGACTAGTATGCCGACAGAAGGGGACAACTCCTTCCAGTGTCCTGTAGGACAGGATGACTGGAGTTCCCGGTGGTCCGTGTGGACTACTACAGAGGCGGGAGATTTCTTCCGGTCATAGGACAGCTGTCAATCCGTCAGTCTGGGTGTGACCAGGAGTTGCACAGACGTTGTCTAAGACCGGAGGTGAAGAACGCACTAGTCGTGAGGTAATGTCTCCAAGCAAGCCTCGGGACAAGGTACGCCTCTACAAACCATCCTTCCTACCATATAGATGTTGATGAGATCTCTTTGGGTTCTGGGTTTGGGGAGAAATTTTTTGTTTCTGCTACCATCTCTACCTCTCCGAAAACCCAACAGTGGTATCAGAGCCACATCAACATTTTATACTTTAGGATAATCAATATGATCAGTTTTTTGGTTTGTCGCCTTTTATTTATTGCATACGATGTGAATAATTAATTGGATTTATGCATGTCTAATATAAATCTACAAAATCCCTATTTATACATATTTGATATGGTATATAAATGCATTCAATATGCGTCAGCCTTAAATGATTTATGTGGTGATTGTAGCGTGATTGTGGCCATAAACCCTAAATATGTGTGTGATTGATTGTTGTTTCTTGCATCTCAGTCTGCGCACCAATTCCCTACCTCGTATTCCTGATGTAACTTGAGATAACTCAAGATTCTTTCCTACCTTTGCTCCCCTAGAATATAACTCGGGGTTTCCCAACACAATTGTAAATAGGATTAGTTTATTTCCTGTTATGTCAAAGAACGGCGGACGCCCAGGTGGATGACTGGAGACCGAGACGATCATCTCAGGCACGAGATGGTCGGCTGGAGGCCACGACGGCCGGGTTCAAGAGTGAGATGAGCGGGTGGTGACCTAAGGAGATGCATGATGACTAGGCAAATTGATCGGCTGGAAGCGCCAGTCGATCAGTTGGTGGCACTTAACCGACCGGCCTGATGGTGAGTCGATCAATCATGGAGATGAGTTGATCAAACCCAAAACGGCAAAGAACAAAGTTCATGTTGTACAGGTTACATGTGATGTGGACCTAGATGACCGTGATTCCTCTTGGTTCGAGGAATCACATTAGGATGGCCATTATAATCACTTTTATCGTTTCACATGTTTTCTGTGGGATATAGCATGTATATGATACATATTATATATTGTGGTGATTGGATATGTATATGTACCTATAAAACCAAATCCCTCAATAAATATTAAGTTTTAGATGCCTTCCAAATGTGAGACACGTGAAAAGCTTGATCGAATAAGTGTGGGCATGCCCTAGCGTGGTGCACTGTCTATCTCGTGGAAGTGTGAAGGATGGATATGTGGGTCTACCCTAGCAGGGTGCATATTCATTGTGTTGGCTTTGGGTCAGACTTAACAAGGTGATCTAGATAGGATCTAGCACCTTGAGGCATGGAGGTGATCATGGCAAGGAGTTGTGCATGAAATCTTTCAATAGTTGCATATGATGCAATTGGAAAGAGTTGCCTACCTGGAAGATCTAAGTTGTGGGTGACAACCCTAGCTGGTCCATGACTGAGATGATTTTGGGATCTTGACCCTCTAGAAGGTTGTACACTGCAATCTTTTGAATTGATGGTGAGGGCTATCGATTTGAACAAAATAGTGGGAGTGATAATTAATTAAAGTCCTAATTATATCGTCAAGTTTTTCAAATCAATCAAATAAAGTCAAAAATGAGTTTTTGGACTAAATTGCAAATATTTCCTTTTGTAGTACAAATGGCCACAAAAAAAAATCACTTCTCGTTGCGATCGGTCCTTGAGATGGACAAACTAAATGGGAATAATTCCACGACTGATTAGGATGTTGAGAAGTGTTCTCAATTGAAGAGTGAAAGCTCTAAGTCCTAGTTATACTAGAACTAGATGAACTCGCTCCCACCACACCAAAGGCTGAAAGGGATGCTTACTGGAAGCATACCGAGGATGCCATTGATGTGGAGTGTTTGATGTTGTGTTTTATGAACTGTGAGTTGTAGAGATAACATGAGACATATGATGTCTCTAAGACACTGTCCTAGTATGTCATGACAGAAGGAGATCCAATTGGTTCTCTCACACTCAATGTGATTGGGTATGTGAAAAACCTGACTAGACTAGGATTCCCTCTGAGTCAAGAGTTGGCTACTGGTATGATACTACAAGTGTTGTAAGAATCATATAGTTCATGATGAACTACAACATGAACAACTTTAACAAGCCATTGAAAAAGTTGTTGGACATGTTGAGGATAGTAGAGGCATAGATGAAGAAAGACAAACCCTAATCTTTGATGTGATCAATGAAGGGTAAGTCTTAAAGGCAAGGTCAAGGGCAAAGCAAAGAAGTGTTCTAATTCTAGCCAACAACCCAAGTCGTCTTCAGCCTCAAGGCATATGGGAAGGGTGAATGAGGGAGGAGAAATTGCCCTCTATATCTGGAAGAACAAAAGAAGATAAAAGGAGTGGATAGAGATCTCCACCATAGGTATCATGAAATAAACTTGTAACACTTCTGAGGTATATGATACCAAGATGTGAAGTGATAAGCACTCAATAAATGGGGCAAGTGTTGCCACCATAGATAGGAGTACTTTAGTTTATTTTCAACCTTGAAGGCATGAAATAGAGTTATGAACTGCTATTTCATATCTGCCAATAAAATAGAAACACTTTATTTTTGCATCTTGTTGTGACAAGGATGGCTATCAATAAAGTTGACGTTTCAATTTCAAATATATGATCTTTGTGGTAATGCCTTATTTATCTTGTGGTACTTGGTATGCATAAGAGAAAATAATACCTAAAAGTTATTGATAACTCAAAAAAATAATTAGCATTATCATGGGAATTCATTTCTAGTTTCATATTGATGGATAAAGCTAGATTCTTTTGGTTGTGAACCATTAATAGACATGAATATCTTGGACATGATGACAAGTAAATCTTCACTAGATGTAGTGGGATAATGACTATCCTATTAGGTATAATACATATGATTTATTTACATATCTATTTGAATAAATTCTAATACTTCAAATGGTGTTTAGAGGAATACCAATATGAATATCTTGAAGTGTTCAAGAAGATCATGAATGAAGTACAAATTTGGTAAAAGTAATAATTCTTAATGTGATCAATGAATGAGATACTTACCCCAAATGTTTGAGAACCTTATGAGTGATTATGATAGTGTATCATAGAGATCTCATGATTAAGGCATAGTGATATCTAAATAAAAAAGGGAGTCATACTCTATGGAGTTAGAGGATGATTATCAAATAACTAAATTCTTCTTAAATAGAGAATACCTTACACTAATAAAGGATATTAAGAATCACAAAGTGTTGTGAGTTATGAAATTCCTTAATAGATACACCTCAAATATCTATATGATGAGTTGGTCATATGATGAGTCAACAATCTAGATGATATTGAGGAACCAAATTTTGAGTTATGGTTTATGACCATTAGATCCTAAATGACATCCATGTGAACCATAAGGTATGAACTTGATGGTAACACCCATTGGGATAAAATCCATAAGTGTGAATGAGTCTTAAGCGTTAAGACACATGGATGACATTTTGAGAAGGATCATGCTTGTTGTTTGCAAGCACTGATGTGCGACTAGGCACCTCTCTTTGCTTGTGAAGTCATAAGTTTTATAGACTTTCACTGCCAATGTGAAATGGGCCTACAGGGTCACACACATAGGATTTAACCTGGAAGAGGAGTTTATCCACGAATGATGTTTAGAGTGTTTACTAAATGTGTTTAGTAGTTCAATTAAACATTCAATCAATTGACTTGACTCAAAATCACCAAGTTCAAGTGTTGGACTAACTGATTTGGGTGTCAGATTGATTGAGAACTGCATTGACAGATTTCTGCACAACTTAGACTGCCAACCGACTGATTCAAGCTGTTGAACCGATCGGCTCAGGGTCAACTGAGATGACCAGTTCAAGTGTTGAATCGATTGGTTAAACTGGACCAAATGAGCCAGTTTGGGAAAGTTAGGTTGGTGAGAAAATATTTTCGTTTCACTTGTACAATTCGATTGGGACAAGTATTGATCTTTGGATTAATTGGAAACATAAAGAGAAACGTCAATTGGGAATTGCCCTGGGAAGTAAAATTACTGGTTCATGAATGAACTGACTAGTTTAGCTCCCCAAATGACCGCTTCATGAGATGAACCGATTGGTTCAGTCCCCAAACGATCAGTTCATTTGTGAAATGACATGTTCACTTGTTGTAGAGTATCAATTCGTAGAAATTTTGGACCCTTCTACTCCCTCTTTAGTCCTGCATTGCCCGAGGCTGAGAACCATAACCTTAACACCTCCTATATATAGAGGGGTATTAGGGGCTTCTCATAGTACAAATCATAACATCAGTTACTCTGCAAAGTTGTCCTCTTTGGTTGTGGTAACTGAGAGAGCCCAAGCAAGTGCTACCCGACTAGGGAGGCACAGTGAGGGAAAGACAACTGTAGGATGACAACTGGTGATGGGAGAGCACGTTGGTGACTAGTACACTGATAGAAGGGGATGACTCCTTCCATTGTCCTGTAGGATAGGACAACTAGAGTTCTCGGTGGGCCGTATGGACTACTATAGAGGCGGGATATTTCTCCTGCTCGGAGAATAACTATTAATCCGTCAATATGGGTGTGACCAGGAGCTGCACAGATTCTGTCCAGGACTGGAGGTGAAGACCACGCTATCCGTGAGGTAACGTCGCCGAGCAAGCCTCGAGACAAGGTACACCTCTACAAACCATCCTTCCTACCATATAGATGTTGACGAGATCTCTTTGGGTTCTAGGTTTGGGGAGAAATTTTTTGTTTCCATTGCCATCTCTACCTCTCCGAAAACCCAACAAAAAATTGTGTAAATAATTATGATTTGGGAAGGAAAGGTTGCAATGTATATGCTTGGTCCTGGAGCAAGTCCAACAACTATCCTTGTTGTAGCGTGCTTCTTTCTCAAGTTGCACATGGATGACAGTCCACGATGGCCTCCTCGTTGATCACCACAAATGGATGTTGACGACATCCTCCTTAAAAGGTGGAAAAATCCTCCTTTCCTCGGCATAGTCCACTTGGACAATTAAGATCCCCTATCATTCTTTTAGAATAGACAAGAAGGATTTGTCTCTTCTACTCAATGTGCTAGTGTCGACTTGCTCTCCCTTGTTGTCTCTCCTGTGTTGTCTCTCCCTTTATGGGTAAGACTTTCTTAGGTTTTTACGTTATCATAACTGTGAGAAGACAACAATAGTCAGAGGGTATTGTTGTGTCTCTAGAAATCCTCAATTACCTTTCTATTTATAGGAGGGTCAAGATCTGGATTTACAGATCATCCAAGAAATAAAGAGATGAAATTTCTTGAATTTTTCAGGACCTGCAAGCCATGAACCGGTCGGTTTACACTTGAACCGGTTAGTTCACAAGTGAGTCAAACGGTTCAACCCTTGAAATCATCAGTTCACCATGTTTCCTATTTGCAATTATGTTAGATTTTAATATTCATTTCATGAACAACATGACATCAACATCAATCCTTGATCCAATCCCATTGATCAACCAAATGGTCAGTTCACAACCTGAACCGGTTGGTTCAAACATTTGAGCCAATCAGCTCACTTGTTGAATCAGTCATTTTATAGTTCTACTTGTCAATCTTGTTTAAATTGAATACCTAACACTTTAGTAATCAATTTTAAACCATATTCAAGAGTAAACTCTTATTCTAGGTGTATTCTATGTGTGTGACCGTATATGTCCCAAGTTACATTGGTTATGAATGTACATTACCAATGTATAACATCTTAAGCAATGATTGATAACTAGGAAAACATCATTGGTACCCAAGTAATTGGAAAGATGGAGAACAACTTCAACATACAATCTATGATTAGTGTTACAATGATTACATAGTTCTTTTGTCTCTGATATCCTGATTGAACTTGAGGCATGGAATCATCATCCTCTTCAATGTTCAATCCATGTTCCTTGAACTACAACAGACTGTATGAGATATATGTGAGCTCAAATGTCACATATTGACTCACATAAGTATGGCCATGCATTTCTCAGTCTCACTTATCAAGTAGATAGGATATCAAACTCCTATAGGAGGGATTAATCCCATCTACTTCACTTACAATCATTTCTTAAGTGTCAAAATGTATCCGAGCATCACCTTTATGGCAACCCTTATTCACGGTCACGTTGGTTGATGTCAAAGTACATCGAATAACATGTGATGAATGCAGTGATTTTAGATCTAAGAACCACGATCACCGCCATCACTATGAGAGTTGATTCTTACTACCATTCAATAGTCTCCATGTATCACTCTCAAGGTGGGTATGTTTGATACATTTTTCTCTATCAAGTACCTATGTGTTTGGTTTGATATCACATATCATGACTAATGAGATTCTGCCATCAAGCAACACACACTCTAGTCTTATGTGTTATTGTTGTCAATCAACTTCCACAATAACAACTGACTAGGGACATAACGAGAGTGTATATGCTCTCAACATCAATATGATATCATTGTTCATGTCTTCAACTAAAGTCATATGTGATCGAGTAACATCATTCTTTATACATGTATTATGCAACATCATTATCTCATAACTGAATAAAACATAATGAATGGAAGATTGTCTTTATTATAAATCAAATCACTTACAAGATATGCCATTAAAATCATCATATGATTAACTATTGACTCTCTGGGCATACATATCAACAATACCAGCCTGGCCAGTGCCTTCAGTTTTCTTGAAGTAATGTTTACTCTAAGTCTTCTCATCTCAAATTTCATCCACTTCTCATCCTCCTACTTAATACACCCTAAAAGATACTTCCCTCCTCATCTCAAGTTAGGGTTTTAGAGAAGAAGTAGGACTAATGCATCCTCCACCAATTAATGTACATGTAATGTGTAAATAATGATAAAGTAAAGAAATTGTTTTATGGGTTTTACCTTGCAAGAGTAAACCATAGAGGGTGCCAGGATTGGTTTAGGAAAATCCTAGGTGGGTCAAGGGCATCATCCCTAAAGTGTAGGGGTCGTCCCTAACCCAAACCCTAAACCGTAACCCTAGAAATTGGAGTAATGTGGGTGATATAGTAATCATATTCATATGAACCCTAATTAGGGTAAAAGGACTAAGAATATCCAAATGAGTTTAGGTGAAATAGTCTCTCATGCATTCATATACGTGAATAAACTCATGCTTGATGAATGTGAATGGTTTTGAATTGATGTATGAAACATAGGCAATCAATGGTTACATAAAAATGGCAATATAAAACCCTTAATTCAACTTTTAGGTTTGGTGTCCCAACTTGGGATGGGTCAACCCAAGAATGGGAAGAGGGCCTATGGTGGAGGCCCTAGACCCATGGGGTCAAGTTGTTGGTAGAGAGCCTAACCTCCTCCTGTGAGTCAAGAAAACACCCTAGGTTAGGACCTTCCCTAGAAGGGTGAGTTGACCAATAAGCTAAAGGATTGAGGTAACCTTGATTGCCACCTAAAGCTAGGAAAGTATACAAATCATGAAAGCACATATTGAAATAACTCTTGAACCCAAGTATGTCATTTCTAAGGGACACGATGACCAAGTCCTAAATAGGGAAGGTCACAAAGAGGTCAAGCCTCAGATTGGGGAGGCCAACATGAAACCAAGCCCAATATTGGGAAGGTGGCCTGAGTCCGTAGTGTAGACCAAGACCCAGATAGGGAAGGTCACTAGAGGTTAAGCCCAAGATTGGGAAGATTAGAAAGGCACCAAACCCCAAATAGGGAAGGTATCCCAAGTCCATTGTGTAGATGACTATGATCAAGCCCCAGATATGGTAGGTTAGAAAGAGGTTAAGCCCCAAACAGGGAAGGTCGACATGGCACCAAGCCCCAGATAAGGAAGGTGGCCCACATCCATTACAGGGTCATAAAGTAAATGTTATGTACCACAAGAGATGAAGGAAATGTGTGTTAAAGAATTACATAAGAAAATAATGTGCTCATTTTTTGTTGAAGTTGTGATATATCAATAAACTCTAGGCATGGTAAAGCACTAACTAATCCTAAGGTCAAGTAGGGAGCATTGAAGGTAAAACCTATGAGGCTGGGATGTTATCATGCCCTAAATGCATAAGACCATGGGGTCAAGAGATAGCCAACCATGCTTGCTTGTAGACCATGGGTCAGTAGATTTCCACCTTCATGAGTTTATGAGGCCCAAGGGGTAAATGTGAGAGGTGCTCCACAAGTGCATATGGCCCATGGGGTCAAGAGGGGATCACTTCAAATGTACTTGTACCCCTAGAGTCCTTTAGTAAATGACTAAGGATAATGAGACAAGAGATGTAAACATAAAGAATACAAGAAGTCATGTAATAATGGTTTAGTAAAATCATAAAGGGAGTTGTGCACAAACTCGAGAGTGATAAATGCACTTTCCCTTGAATTCATAAGAAAATTGTGGGATTAAAAAGTGTTCATGGTTTGAAATTATGTTTAACGATGATTCAACCAAAATGTGAAATTAGAAGATAATGTGTGGATACACCATCTCTACCCTTTGAATGGGATGAACTTTGTTTTAAGATTGCACTCAAATGCTTATTTCATCTTATTATGAGTGAGAGATATTAAGTAGACACATGTTATGGCTAAAGTTGACATATGAGGATGAATTTAATGACATGACCTAGGCTTGGAGGTGTTACCTCACCCTTATGTGAAAATAAATGAATAGTAGTTTAAAAAACTTAGGGGAAAGGTAATCATCAAGTGAAATTGGAGATTTCAAATGTGATAATATCATGTAATGAACAAGGTGGTGGATATACTTTGGAATTAAATTCAGGTTCCAACCTTGGTAATGTGAGAAATTTGCATATCAGTCAAATATGTTAAAGATATATAAGTGAGGGGTTGCTAACCCCAACTTTTGAAGCTAAGATGAGTTATCATTCACCTTGACCTTACTAGGTGTGAAATTTGGGGACAAATTTGCTTTTAAGGAGGGGTGAATGTAATATCCCAAAATTTAGTGATTTTGAATTATATTAATGTAAGGCTTGAATTGATAAGTAAAATCCCTAATTTTATTATTGGTGGAGTTATGATGTTATCTAGTTTGTGGCATGGCTTCAACCCATGGCCCAAGTGAGTAACATCAGATTATTTTCTTTGCAAATAGGTCCTTGTGGAACAACTAAAGAAATGAAAGGAATTCACTCATAGATAAAAGATAATGGCTTTATGGTTTGTTAAAAAACCAAAATATGAAATAGTGGATAAGTTTCCAAATGATTCTAAGACAATTGGTGGTTTAGATGGTTAATGGAGTAATTATTTAACCCTGACTTGCAAGAAAAGTCTTGCCAACAAATAAGGATAATTTGATCAGACTTTTGGGATACTTGAAGATATGAGTAAACTAAGAAGATTCTAGAATTTGAGATAAAAATGAATTTATATGTGGTGTGTGTAATTAATTTAAGGATACGCTAAAAGAGAAATTTTCAGCTATGAAAGTTATCCCAATAAATCCCATAAACTAAATATACGTTGGAAAAGGTATTAATGAGCTACCCTCCAAGTTTTATATCAGTAGGTGGCTCCTAGTGGCCTATAGAAAATCATGAATGATGAGGGACTTAGTTTTGATGATTTAATGTTGTTTCCGTAAGTGAAAATAGAGAAAAGAGTATCTAAATGTGTCCTTTTAAGCCAAACTTGGCACATAAAATATTATAGGATTAGAAATAAAGTATCCAATTTTGGGACCCAATGGAGTAAAGATGAGAGAGATGTGATTTACTTAAGTCAAATTTTACAAATAGGTCCTTGTGATACACAATATGAAAAAGGGGTATTTCATGCCTAGAATAAATGTCCAAGACAATTTTATATGATAGATAATCCAAATATATGATTATGAAGGAAAGTGTAGAATATTCTAAGACACCCTTTGGTCCATATGATTAATTATGCAATTATCTAGGAATTGCTAAATAGGAAAGTTGGAACTAATTAATAGATTAGTTTGGATCCAATATCTCACCCAAAGGAGTATAAGATCTAATGGAGTGTTTTCCTAAGATTTGACAGGAGAAGGAGTTAATAAGAGAGATTTATAATTACTTTAATGTTCAAGGTTTTATCAAAAAAAAAAGAAATAGAAGAAAAAACCCAAGAAAAGGGTCTATCTTTTGCAACCTTGGCCTATATATGGAACTTGGAGAATGACTACATTCACCAATCAAATATCCTATCTAGGGTCGATGCTCTGAAGCAGCCAAGAGCATCGATATATGGCTTTTCCATCTTCATGGAGAAGAAAACGTAATAGGGTTCCTTGGTGGATTCTAGTGAGTAAAGGGAAGATGAAAGATTCCAGTGAGGTTGCTCTACCCTTAGAGTTACACACATAGTGTCTAGGTGAGGGATTTGACCATCTTTTTATTTTTCTATATCTTGATGCAACTTTCCATTTTGTAGAACATGTATCCCCTATCTTCGACATTCTCCATCCATGAGCAGAGTCCACCGAGTTTGAAGAGTGTGGGTGGAGCTTCTTCGACCTCAGTTGGGGTTTTGCGGTGTGGGAACCAGTGAGGATAACCCATGGTAGTCCCACTCTGCATTGTAGTAGGGTCACCCACGAGGTAAGGGATGAGTTAGAGTCAAATGACCTGAGAGTCCCTAGGATTGTGTGTTAATACCAAGGGACACGACCGTCTTTTACTCATGAACCCATGCTGGTTCAAGCGATGATAGGAAAAAGGGGTTTTGCTAACATGTCCATCCATGATTGGCTCTTAAATGGTTAACTTGAAATAAATCTAGAAAATAATCCATAAGTTAGAATGTATCAATATTATATATGGATTTGATCAGAAAAAGGAGTAGATAAAAAATAATATTCTTCTAGACTCTAATATGTGTTGAAGTGGTGATTAATACATAGAAACCCTAGTTTTGGATATTAAAGAGTTGAAAACATTAAATGCTTTTCATTTGTGTTATTATCTGATCTTGTTGAACATAATGGTAACCCAAGATGATCTTGATAACAATGATGAGTAATTGGGGTTTCGAAAGTGAATAATCATATATATGATGAATTCAGTTTCAAGGCCAAATATCATAACTTGTAACAATGGTAATGAACTAAATCTGATCTAAGTGTTCATAATGAAAGGATATGATGGATATAACAATTAGGGTTTCACCTGATGATTCTATACGCAATGGGATTAGGGTTTGTACCCTTATTCCTGATCCAAACCTGAGACAAACCTAAACCCTAAATTCATATCTGAGTAGGGCTTATTTAAATACTATGATGGTGAAACTTTGGGATTTGCATACATGCAGATTAAATATTGAATTGCTCCTTCCTTGCTTAATTGGGTGATATGCTTAAAGTATGACTGCATGATATGCATGTTTCTCCTTGAGGTACTTGGTTACAATTATTACCACTCACACAGTAATGATTTTTGTTGTTTTTCGATGATTTCTCGAGAATTGCTGCAATAAATTATTGATGTTTATTTACATTATGTTCAATTATAATGCCACTGTTAGTAGCACATAAATTAGAATGTCATATTCTACACCCTAGGATGACATGCGTCGAGGGGTGAAGCACATGAGCCCTAAAAGGGATAGTGATCATGCCCAAGATAGCATATCAATTATAGGTTAGTTACATACTTATTCTCATATGTATTAGTTCCGTGTTGGAGATTTATGTAACTCCTTGGAGGAGCATCTTACAAACAATATTCATGAATTTATGAAAATTATTTTCTACTATTTTTTATTTGTTAAAATTTGGATCTTAGGAATTTTAGGTAATGGCCCCCTACTTTAAGGTCCTACCTTAATTGGGCGATTCTGAAAAGTGAGGCTGTTACAAATAGGTTAACCATTTGAGAAAAATCAAGTTTAGTAAAAATATGACAATTTGCTGGCGATGGGGATACTCCCCATGCCCCAATGAGAAGGTCTACTCACTCATGTTTGAATAAAGAACACATATACAAGAAGAAAAAGAAGTCATGTTACTTATGATGAAGAGAGAAGCAACTAGTCATATTTGATTACTATAGTCCGCTCCAACCTTGACGAATACCAAAAACTCTACTAGTTTGATCTTCATCTTAATTGTTCTCCCTGGATTCTTGTCTATAACTCCCTCTTGCTTGAGTGTGAATAGAATAGAGAGTTATTAGGTCTGGATTCCACTTTTGTTACTTAACTCCTTTGGATCAGTGAATGTATAATTTGACTTTGTTTTATGCGATGATCGAGCCACCAGGGGGTCTGGTCAGTCGACCATGTACATGTCAGAGCGGATGTTGACCTTCTAGTCATATGATCTAGAGCTGAGACTAGTTGATTATATTCTTGATAAGGCATCCATAGAATGTCTTGGTCAGTCGATCCTGGGAGGGGATTGCCTTGTATACTGAAGAGCCAAATTTGGTGCGAGTCTCTGACTTGGAAGGCACCTCATCTAGTCGCCTATCTATCATATTTATCTACCGATCTTGCAACTTCTCAAGACATTACATATAGGTGGCTTGGTCAAACCTGGTGGTGGATCACCCAATCACTTGGTGACAATAAATCATTTGAGTATTTGATGTTTCATGCCTCCTTCTGATCAAATGATTAGTCAGAGAGATAGCCCAATCTAAATGATCACTTAGGAATGCCTTGGAGTGGACTGGTGGATCTGTCGACCATCTATGGTAGTCGATCAATATGTTTGATAAAAAGATATGAATGGCTCAAATTGTGTCGTGACATTGCTCAAATCTTGAATATGAGCTTTGAGAAGAACTCCTTGGATGCTCAAGGGTTGATGTGTGCTTTACTCTACAAAAGAGCAAGGAAAATGATCAAAATCCTAGTTATTATGGAACAAGAACAAGAATAAGAAAACAAAGAAAAACATGATGAAAATGACATCTGAAATAAGTAAAACTAATCTAGAAGCTACAATGAAAAGGTGATGAATATGCATTCATCAAACTACCCTGAACACAAATATTTCTCATCCTCAAGCAACAAAGAATTAAAGCTACCCACCATATAATACTACTAGCCTATCACATCCTCTTATCACATGTCTCCCTACAACCAACATGGCCAAGAAACCCCAATATCCTAGAATCATAGAATTTCAATTTTGAATTCCATGCATTTACTTCACATTCACAAAAAGTTTCAAAATAAAAACATGTGCATCACAACCCTGATATCATTGGTGTCTCACAAACTCCTCTTATTCCTTTGAGACTTGCAAAAATATAGGGTTCAACTGTAATGGATATATTCTTGGAGTGATTTTATATCCAAGAGAGAAAAATTGAGCAAATGGAGGGATGGTATAGAAGATATCGAGCTCTCCTCTTTTTGACTTGAGATTGCTTTATTTTTTACTTACATTGATTGCATTCTTTTCTTTTGGTTAGCATACTGGAATTTTATTTATTATGGTACGCCCCTATTACATAAAGGCGAATGGAAGAAGGACAGAGATGAGATAAGGGATGCCACCCTAAAATTGGAGTTTGGCACATTCTATTTGGTTTTTTATTTTATTTTTGGCAGTTGATGGGTATGTAGATGGTGGAAAAGGTGTAGAAGAATCTCAACTTGTGTATCTCATATTCACAAATTTAGAGCAGTGAAACAACATTGATAACTAGTTTAATAATATCATAAGAATTGAAAAAAATGATAATTCCATTAAAAGCTTATGTTTATCAATATAGATACACAATAGAATTTGACTCCTCTTAATTTCATATGGCTTGCCAACATTTCTAGAGTAATATTGTTCGTGGTCATTTGGGATAGTGTAGGTTCTAGCATTGGCAGTTATGATTCATTTTGCAACAAGGATTTGTTTCATTCAAAATTTGGGGTACCTTGCTGGTTTTTCAATGTAAACATGCAATAAGGAAATAAATCTCAACCAACTAGGTATTGGACAATAAAATGAATCTAACATAAATTTTTGAAATGAGAAATAGAAAAAAATGCAATGCTAATCTATAAAGAAAATGACAGAAAGAAATGACATGAAAGGGTAGATAATGAGGATGGAATGTATAAATACCACCTACCCATCACCACTAACTTAGAAATATGCTTATCCTCAAGAAAACTCTAAATTTAGAATGGAGTGGAAGGGAAAATCACTAGAAATTCTACCAGTTGTTGTGCTAACATGGAGGTGGTTGTTGTCAAGGCGAAGGGGGTACATTGTAGAAGCTGGCCATGTAAGGAATTATAGGTTGATCAAGCAGACCAATCCAAGCTCGATGGCTGTTGTGGGGGCTCCTCAGTAGGCAACTCAGTGTACTGGATTACCCAATACCTAGAGGTATAGGAAGGGTATGTCTAGTTGTTATTGTAATGCTCATAGTAAGTATGTGTCTATTTGCAGTCACCATAGTATGCATGCCAATCCTCATCACTCACTGTATGAGATACATGTGGTTTAGTTGGTGGAACTACCACTATTTCTCCCTCTCCATGTTGGCTGGGAGGCCTCAATATGGTCCATCTACTATTGGAGGTCAGTGAAGTCATAATGCCCAAATTGTCTAGTAGTCTCAAGCATGTGTTGCTTTGTGAGGTGTGTAGAAGGGTAAGGTGAAGGGGAAGGGGGAGGATCTATATACTCATCAATCACCTCTGTGGAGGTGTTGCATCATCTGACCATTGACTCAGGAACCTCACCCTCTATGGGTAGAAGCTCCCTCATGTAGCGGTGGATGTGTGCATCCAAGTTGGTGAGGTTGTAGATGAGGTTTTCTACTAAAAAGTAAGTATGAGTGGGTAGTGAAAGCATGGCCTAGTTGTCTTTGAACAACCATGAAGATGCCATGCATGACTGGTTCCCAGAGCCAATAAACATTTGATGTCAATCAAGTGGGTATGGCTTCTGAATCATCATTGTGGTGAAATGAATGTTGGTGTAACCTAAGTAGGTGTAAATGGCAATGATGACTCCTCCCTGGTAGAGCTTGGAGGTCTTGTTTTAATGTTGTTGACTTTATAGATGCTCGATGAGTTCAATGCCCCAATTATAGTGTTCGTCATTGAGCATACACCAGAGGTAGTAATGATCTACCACAGTAACGACTCATGGTGCACCCCTATAGACAAACATGGTGTAAGAGAGAATATAGTGAAGATAGATGATCACCAAGATGTGGATGAACAACACCTTGGTACTGTTGGGACGAAGAGGAGTTTCCTGGTGATGTTGGCCCAAAACTTGTCGGTCTTGTATTTCTTGGATGAGTGATTGTGGTTGTCTTGAATGCACCTCATCTTCCATAGCTTTTTTGTTTTGTTGATGATGGTAGTAAGGTTGTTTTCATCCAAAGAATTTTCCTCCTGAACATGCAAAAGGAACAACCATACTCCCAATCATTACTGAAATCCTTCATTAAGGAAGCAAGGAGCTATAGCATTGACTCATACAAGGATAGTCGCACGTAGAAGGAGAAGGTGGAGATCTGTGTTGTGTGAAGAATGTGCATCACAGTTACATAGATGCCTGAGCTCCAAAGTGTCTTGGAGCATGCATAGTGTGTGAGATGGACTCTGATGGACTCCATGGCCTTGTTCCTCTTCTGATGGTTAGGGTTGATAATAGCTTTGTACTTGGTTGGAAGAGGGTCTTTGTGGAGTGGGAAGCCAGCCTCAACATCTCATGGATCACCCATAGACTAAGGTCGTGGAGGGGGGCGTCTGGCAGTAGAATTGGATGTCAAAGCATCTAGATCCTCTATCTTTTGCTTGACCTCTTCCACATCTTTGTCCATGTCATAATGTTAGAAGGTTATACATAAGTCAAATATAGACCCCCTTAGTGAATTTATTGGCTTCCAAAGAACCTTAGTAAAGTTTAAAAGAGAAAACCAAGTTTTAATATAAAAAACAATTAAACTCAATGGATTTGAGAATAAAACGTTACGCTATTTAAGGGATACGTAAATGCTTAAGATGGGTAGTCCCATGATATTTCATGGAAGAAATCTAAATAAGGTTGGCATAATTGTAACATCCCAAAATTTAATTCTTATAAAGAAACCCCTAAATAAAAACCTTTGTTTTAAATTTTGAGACTCATTGCTTAACCCATATGCTAATGTGATGATGACTCTCATATATGTAACTTCAACTAATTTTGGAATTTTCACAATATAAATCAAAATGTAAATTATACCATAAATTTATCCCTAATTAGTAAGTAACATTTATGTTTTGACGTGAAATTTAAGCTAATCAATGTTCATGATATGGCCTGATAATTTTTAGATGAGTTTGTTTTGATAATGTGGGGCTTTGTCAAAATTATTAGCCTCAAAGTGTTTTTAAGTAATCATACATAATGATGCTAGTTTAAACATAAAAATAAATATGTTTGGGTTTTAAAAATAAGGAAACTAATAAGACTTTTTGATTGCTCATTCCCCATTTAACTAGCACATAGAAATTGGTTAATTTTGAATATTCCTTGATGTCCATTTTTCTATGGGAATGAAAGTGTATATAAATGGACCCTTCACATTGGTTTTAGTCGACTTTAATTAGTTAGTGTGTCACCCACTACCCCCACACTTTTCCTTATAGTGGGAGTCCATGATTTCGGTTCTTGGATCTGGGTTGGGTTGGGAGTCCTCATGTTTCCTCATTTGCTTGAGTCCTAGCACATGTAGGACTCTATAGAGAGCTAGATCCCCCATCCCCCACTTTTTAATCCATGCTTAGACAAATCCTTCTTGAAGTGAGTCCTCTATTACCTTTGCCTCTTCAAGATGAGTATATCGATCCATAGTTTGTTGGACTCTATTGATCCTAGATTTGTAGCAAAACTAGGTTATGTTTCCCTTTGTTTTCCAACCTATGTCATCTCTCTTGGTCTCCACATTCCTTCATGCCTATAAAATTGATACCCCACAACCATAAGAAGCACAAAAATCCAGAACCACTCCCTAGTTGCATGTGACTACCCCCTTTCCAGAGTTGTCAACCCAACTAGGGTTCTTTATAATAACCATCATGAGTTTGTCACAATGTTGGGACCGACAGAGTACCCTCTTTGTCATTTGGATATTGTCCTTGAGCCCCAATGGTTTCTATTGGAGTGGTCGTCTTCACCAATTGAGATAAGAATCACCTTTTCCCCTCACTGCTTCACTCATTGCAGTTATGAACCAATGGTTGATTCTGGTGCTCGATCAATGATTCATCGTGGTTTTCCCATCTTTGTCTCTAAAATACAATGTTATTTGTTGAGTTTTCTAAGAAATGAGTTTCTTTTGATTATCGTTGGGTCATGTTTTGGTTTTGTTTATCCATCCCATATCCCTACTTTACTCGTCCATGGAAGATGGACCTTCTTGGGCTATCGACCACTGCAGAAGCCAAATTTTAGCTTGTTGGGATCATTGGTGCTTGAGGACCTACTTGGTAGCTTTAGTTTTCACAAGCATGGATGTTTGGATTATGAGCTTGATGCTTCTAATGCGATCCTCTAAAGTCCATGAAAATGAGATGAACAAAAGGGATTGTATATTTTCATTTTTCCCTAATTCTGAGTTTTGATGTGACATGTGTTATGGGCATTTTTAGACTTTAGCCGCTTGGTTTGTCCATTGATTGCATGTGAGGAGGATGTTGGACAAGCTTTCAACCCTGATTGGGCCAGTTACATACACCCCGCTAGCACTTTGTATGAGTTGTTTTTCCTATATCATTTTCAAATATTTTCTATTGGCTAGTACTCCAAATTTTTTTAGAAAATATATTGGATTTTCAATGATGACATATAAATAGTCACTGGAAAGATAATAAAACAAGAAATAATCCTAAATTTTTTTTTGATGCATGATCTGACTAATTTTTCTCCTGATTCATTAAAGAACCATGAAACCCCAAAAATCAAGTTAAGTACTAATCATTAGATGTTAAATTTTTAAACATGGTAATTAGGGTTCAACCAAGCCAAGAATGTGATTAGGGTTTCCTCATACTAGAAGAAAAACTATGTTTTCTTCAAGAAAGGTAAGTGGTCTAGACACTTTGAACATTAGTATTGTGTGGTTTAAAAAATGTATATACAATGACTATGAATGTATTACTATAGGGAAAAATGGAGACAAAGATGGTAGTGGAAACAAAAATTGTCTTTCATATTCCCCATATACCAGTGAATCACATCATAACTATGGATGGTAAGGAAGATTACAAGGCATATACCTGGTCCTTGAGCAAGTCCAACAAAATCCTTATAGCGACGTGCTTCTTTCTCAAGAAGCACCCAAATGGTTGTCAGAGATGGCCTCCTAGTATGTCACTATGTATTGGTGGTTGAAAAAATTCTCCTAGTGTGATAGCAACAACCCCACACCTATACATACTCCACGCAAACAACCAGGAACCCTTGTCATTCTTTATGAATTGACAGGAAGGAGCATGTTTTCAATGTGTTGGCATTGATTTTCTCCCCCTTGGCTATCTCTCCCTTTTATGGGTAACATGTCTATGGCTCTCATATTACCCCAAGTTGATATTAGGAAACTTGTACTAAGAGACTTGGCCATCCCCACCCACCCCCCTTATATAGGAGCAAATGAATTAGGGTTTTCACAAACTCGGGGACATGAGGAGATGAATTTCATGAATTTTCGGCTATTGTAAATAATGAGTCAGTCGGATGCACTCCCACTCAGTCGACTGGAGTGCTTTTCTATTCACAAATATATTAGCTTTCAACTACGAAAATCAATGCATAAGATTATGTCAACATCAATCCTTGATCCAATTCAATTGATCGTCCAATCGGTCGACTCACATTCCAGTCAGTTGAATGGACACTCTAGTCAGTCAACTATCAACCAATGTTGTTTAAGTTGATTACCCAAACACTTCCATAATCAAGTAAAACCTTATTCATGAGTAAAATACTATTCTAGGTGCATCCTATTTTTGTAACCCTATAGGTCCCAAATTACGTTGGCATTTTCATAACTACATTATGACATCACAAACAATGAGCGATATCTAGCAACACATCATTGCTTCCCAAGTAATTGAAAGTTAGAGAACAACTTCAACCTACAACCTGTCATGAGTGTTACCATGATTGTATAGTTCCTTTGTCTATGATATATAAATTGAAATCAAAGCATTTGATCATAATCCTCTTAGTATTCAATCCATGTTCCTTGAACTAGAGAAAATTGTCTAACATGAATGTGATCTCAGATATTGGATATCTATTCACATGAGTATGTCCATACCTTTCTCAGTGTCGTATCAAGTGGCCTAGATATCAACTCCTGGAGGAGGGACACATCCCATCTACATCAGTCACAGTCAATCCCCATGTGTCACAACATACCCCAACATTACCTGTATGGTGACTCTTATTCATGGTCACGTTCGATGGTGCTAAAATACATGGAACAAAATGTGATGAGTGTAGTGATTTCAGGTCTAATAACCACAATCACCATTCACACTATGAGAGGTGATTTTTACTATCATTCAATGGTTTCCATGTATCACTCTCAAGGTGATGTGATACATTATTCTCTGACAAGTACTTATGTGTTTAGTGTGATATCACATATCATGACAAATGAGACTATGTCCAGTGAACACACATTTTAGTCTTATGTATTATTGATTTCTATATATTGTCTCCACAATAATATTTGAATAGGGACTTAATAAGAATGTATATACTCTTATCATACATATGTTCTCATTGTTCAGGTCCTCAACCTGAAGACATATGTCATCAAATAATATCATTCTATTACACATCTATCATGTTATACCATCATCTCATAATTTAACAAACATATAGATGTAATATTTCCTTTATTATTAATCAAATCTATTACATGATAGCTCATTACATTCATCGAATGACTGTCTCTTTGGGCTTACATGCCAATAGACCCTCACTTGTACTTAGAGGCAATCACCCATGAATTAATTCCCATGTGATCTAACATGACCTTCATACTTCTATTGTGAAAGTGCTTTTGTTTAGGGGTCAACAACATTGCTTTCCATTAGTACTATCCAAATCTTCACATCTCTGCATTGTATGATCTCTCATATGAGATGGAACCACCATTGTCTACGTTTGGAACGTTGATGCGATCTAGGTTCCTTAGCTTGTGCAATATCTCCATTGCTATCACAATACAATTCTAATGCATTGCAAATGATTGGATCCAACCCAAGTTTAGTAATGAACTTCATTCAAACACCTTACTTTGTTGCAGTGGAGGCAATGATTACTTGGACTCTATTGTATAATCAACAACCTTTTCTTTCTTGGAACTCTTCCAGCTCACAACTTTGTTTTTGACGTTTAAAAAAATCCAGATTGTGATTGAAAGTTATGTTTGTTAGTTTGGAAGCTTGTATCGGTGTAACCCTTTATCATCAACTCTTCCTCACCACCATAGACAAGCAACATATCCTTAGTTATTATCAAGTAATTAAGGATGTTCTGTATGGCAGTCCAGTGACATTCACCGGGATCTTACTGATATCTTCTCGTCGTACTCAAGGTATATGAGACATTAGGATGAGTACATAACATTGTGCACATGATAGATCCAATTTAAGATGCATATGGAATCTTACTCACACACTCACGTCCTTCACAAGAACTAGGACACTGAGCTCTAGAGATACTAACACTAGGAGACATGGGTAAGATTCCTCTCTTCAAGTTCTCCATGTTGAATCTTTTCAACACTTTAGTGATGTATTTGCTCTGGATTAGGCCAAGAAACCTTCTAGATCTATCTCTACAGATCTTAATTCCTAAGATATAGTGTTATCTGTGTACACAAGTCTTAAATATATAAACTCAAAAACTACCCCACAAGTATGTGGGTGCATGTAGTATTATCGAGGTCGTCTAAGAAGCAAGGCACAACTAGTCACAAGTGTGTTAACCTTAAAAAATTTAGATCGGTTTATGATGCAATGATTTTTGAGTCACATTTATAGGCTGGTTTCATATGTGTTTTGTGTAATTATTTGTCATTTTGTGACTATAATAGCATGATTCATTTCCTTGTACCTATAATCATCGTATGCATCAAATTTATCTTATTTTATCTTATTATGTATAAATTATCAAATTTTTGGATTTGATTTGTGTTCCCCTCTCTATTTCAAGTACTTTGTATATCTATACCCATCGATACCATCGACGACTCTGTCGATACCATCGGCATGGCATCAGTATCCAGGTCGGAGGGAGAGCATCCAAGTCGATACCATCGACCAAAGCCGTCGATGGTCTCGAGATCATCTCAGCAGGAATTAAGTCAAGCCCGTCAATACTATCGACAACACCGTCGACAGTATCGAGAGTTCACTAGGTTCTAGTGATGGATTCCATTGTTTTTAGCGTCGGAAGTGCACCTTAAGGTGTCGATACCATTGACACCCCATTGATGGTATCGACGCTTTCAGATCAGAGTTGCGCCCAGAATTTCCACGATCGAATGGATGCGATCTTTTGGCGGCCGTAAATCATGCCTATACCTAAGAAAAGATGGCTAGACCTAAGGAGGACGTTCTATTCCATTGCACAAGTCTCGGAGGAGGGGAGAGAGAAGAACGAATCCCAGAGCTACAACCTAGACATTTCCAGAGCCGTAAACAAACAATTCTTCCACCGGAAGGCTGCAGAATGTGCATCTCGCACCGAGGATCATCCAGATCTTCTCCATTTCAGGAGTTACACCATATTTTGATTCGTTTCTCCATGTTTCTCCCTTTCTTCTCCATGTGTAATGTTGATATGAATATGCAGGGCTAATCCCCTCTATGCTTAGAACCATAACTAGCCTGGGGAATCGTTGTATGACAATGTTATATTGATTATCATAATTTGTCTCACTTTCACTTGATATATTATCATGTTTCCATTGCAATTTACTATGCTTGATCACCATAGTTGATTTCTAATATCGTTAATTACTTGTGACAGAGGATTAGTGGTTGAAAAGGCACGATTAATACATTAATCAATAAATTCCTTAAACAAGGTAATGTATGATTAATGGTGGATACTCGGAGAAATAATTAAAGCACCTATATCTAGGGTATAAGTTACTACTGCCGTAGAACTGACCTAGAACTAGGTAGTGAATTGTATCATGGAAGCGAACAATTCTGACTACGGGCTAGAATTAGGGAAAGAGAACGAATTATGTTAATTGTGTAGATTTTCATGCAGTGAGACCTCACGGTGAAACTGCAATCTTATGGATTCCCATTTAATTTGATTAAACTAAACATTTAATCATTGTTCACTTTTGCTTTCTTTTAGTTTTATTTTCTTTTTCAAAATCAAACTCATTTTCCCCATCGATCTAGCTTTAATCACGACCAGTTAGTAGTAGTCTACTGAAATTTACATTTCCCTGAGTTCGACTCGGGCCTCACGAGGCCTATATTACATTGATTCGTGCACTTGCATTATACACACGATAAAATCGTGTCAAGTTTTTGGCACCATTGTCGGGGAAACGGTAAATTTTGGCACTACGAGTGTTGCAAGCGGCCACTCTAGGACACTTTTTCTTTTTATTTGCAATTTTAGTTATTGAGATTAATTGTCTCTCTTTTAGATTCTTTATTCATCTAGCACTATACTTATTCAATTTTTCCACATTTTAGGTACTAGTGCATGGTGAAGAGGCATAGTACGGACTACACACAGTCGACACCTGAGGTTCCGCCTTCGGGATCTAAAGACAAGCGGATAAATACACCACTCGGAGACTTTGAAGAAGAATTTGAGGTTTTCATAATGGCTGAGGAACAGACTATATGGGACAAGATTAAGGCTTCTTCTTCTTCTACACAAAAGAGGCCAATCAAGAAATCGGCTATCAACATACCTAGTTACAAGATTGACCTAGGGTTGATCCAGTTGGTCAAGTCGCGGACTTTCCATGGGCTTAAAAATAAGGACCTAGTGGCCCGCATCAACACGTTTGTGGAGAACTGTGACATGGTGAAGGTGGATAGGTTTCCACATGAATCCATTTACCTAAAACTGTTTCCATCATCTCTAGCAGGAAATGCAAGGGAGTGGCTATACAATTTGGACGACGAGTATGTTGAATCTTGGGACATGATGATAGAAGTGTTCTTTGAGAAATATTTCCCACATGAGAAGACAAATGATCTTGTCATAAGGATACATAACTTCAAACAACAGGCTGGCGAGACATACTCGGAGGCTTGGGAGTGATTCAATATCATGATGCGAAGATGCCCACATCATGGGATTGATCTAGAAACCTAAGTGAAGATTTTTTATTTTTCTCTTAATGAACATTATAGGAGTACTCTAGACTCAGCTGGAACAAGGTTCTTTCTAAATAACAAGGTTCTAAGTGTCGAAATTTTTTGAAGAATATGGCCAAGAAGCAGTGTTGGGGTGAAAGAGATGCACCGAAATAGGTCAAAGTTGTAGGTGATGCAAAGGCCATTCAAGCATTAAATGAGAAAATGGACCTACTGGACAAGAAGCTCTTAGAGAAGGAGAGAAATGGGTTTGAGGAGGATGAATATGTAAAATATATGCATCAACAGGGCTATAGGAGCAATGACTACTCTTGGAGAAAGGATAAGAGATTTTCATGGAAGGATCCAAATAATTTTCTACAAGACCTGGAGAAAAAACCACAGCCGAGTGCAGAGGAAAAGAGCAATGAGTTGCTCAATCAAGTAATAAAGCAAAACCAATAGATAATGAATACATTCGACAAGCAAATTCAGTCACAGGGGGGATTTCTGAACCAATTTGGTCAGACTCTATAGAGTCATGGTGCACAACTGAGGACTCTAGAGACAATCATGAACCAAATTGCAACTAAGGTGGCTGTGATGAAGCAAATCATTCAACAAAAATTAGCTAGGAATGCAGAGCCCGCTCAGCCACATCAATAGGTTAAATATATTTCAGTCAGCAAAGGGCCAGGGCTTCCTGTTGAGGAGGTACATGAGCAGAGTATCATGTGTATAGACTTGGAGGACAAACCCAAAGTTCCATACCCTCACAGCTTATATGGATTTCCAGGAGGATGTGGGACGCTATGCAGCTCACTCCAAGATTCCACCACTGTTGTGGCCACATCTCAGATTTCTGAAGAGATTCCTAGTCCAGAAGAGCAGGTGAACGCTGTACTTCGAAGTGGAGCAACCATTAGCAATAAGGAGAAGCAACCACAAGTCATGCCATCCACAAATGATGTACCAAATCCGATCTTGAATGGTGGCGTTGAAGTAAGCTTAGGGGAGGAGACCCCTAAAGTTCCATATATACCACCGCACAAGCACATAAAGGATCCAAGTGTGCCATTCCCGGATAGTCTGAAGACGAGGAATGAGCAAAGGCACTTTAGGAAATTTCTTGAGATGTTCCGGAAGCTCCACATTAACATTCCATTGGTGGAAGATATAGAGCAAATTCCTTCATATGGAAGATTCATGAAAGATGTCATCAACAAGAAATGATGGATCATAGATATAGATGTTGTATGTGTTGATGAAACGTTGAGTTCTATAATTTAAGGAAGGTTTCCAAAGAAGAGAAATGATCCAGGATGTTTCTACATCCCATGTTCCATAGGTGGACAACATTTTATAAAAGCACAGTGTGACTCAGGAACATGCATTAATGTTATGCCACTTGCCACTTTTCAAAAGCTGGGATTGAAGAAGCCAACACAAACTTCCATGACAATTGAATTGGCAGATGCATCCATTGTGAATCCACAAGGTATATGTGAGGAAGTGCTAGTCAAATTTGACAAATTCATCTTCCCTATTGACTTCGTAGTAATGGACATGAATGAGCTGGAAGGATGTGAGATGTTATTGGGAAGGACGTTCCAAGCTACGATTGATGTAATCACTGCCATTGGGTGAGGCTACTTGATGCCGGGGATGGGTAAAGATAGAGTTGAATTTAAATTTCCAAGTGAGTCATTAGAGACATCCTTTGACAACCCAGGTTAAGGTATTCATATCATCTAGCCTAAGACGTTAAAGAAGGGCGCTTGTTGGGAGGCAACCCAACCTTGGTAGATTACTTGTTCATTTGCTTTAGTTTTCTTCTTCCTAAGTAGTTTTTATTACCGTTGTAGTTAGTTTGTAAAAATGATACCATGATGTGCTTGTTGAGTGTGTAGGACTGAGATTAAGTCAATACTATCGACACTTGTGTCACTAGTATCGAGATTGTAATAGCAAAGCAGATGTTGATATTTCATTCTATCGATTGTATCGATGGCCTCGTCGATAGTATCGACATGGGAACAGTGAAAGAGAGGATTGACACAGAAAAAGGTCAATAATATCGACCGTATTATCGATGGTCGCGAGATGTCTGAAGATTTTCAGACCAGTTTTTCTTAGTAAAGTCGATGCCATCGACACCCTGGTCGATGGTATCAACACACCATCAGAAAGAAAACTGCCAAACCCTCATGAGGATCAAAAGTATTCACAGGCATCGATACTATTGACACCCAATCGATGGTATTGATGGACACATCAATGATCCATGTGTCTCCATCAACGATCTACATCGAAGATCTGAGGGCATCGTCGATGGTATCGACACCCCATCGCTACCATCGACACTTTGATGATCTAAGCCCCCGTCATCCAGCCATCGATAGTCGTCGATAACTGTGAGTGATGGATTCTACTACCCATCAATACTATTGATGGATCTGTCGATGGTATCGACATGCCAACAGTAGCGGCGGCCGACCCTCATAAAAGGGAGTGAAATTCTTCAATCAAATCTTACACTCTCAAGCCATCTCTTCCACCTTCGAGCCCTAGCAGCACTGAGCACCCAAAATCTTAAGAAATCTACACCGACGGTCTTCCTCACACATCTCCATCAACGTTGTGGATCTTTGTCTTCTTCAATATTCACCGACAAATCTTCTCTGAGCTCTATTGCTAAACCTCTTTCTCTCTCACTCGTTGCTCGTGCAACAATGGTGAGATCAGGAGCTATATCATCCAGGGATGCCCACCTACCCTACCTGCACCGTCAGAAAGATTAGTCCCTCACCTAAGTCTAGTCCACCCATCCCCGAAGGTTAAAAAGGTGTACGAGGAGCTATGGAAGCGCTCCATCAAGCCGACCCGGTGTATGGAGACCGGAAATTGATCAATGATCTGGGTTTTGAGGCCAATATGGCCTATGTGCTGCAAGGACAATTGAGCGAGTCCCCTATGTTGTGCTGTGACCACGCCGACGGTCATCCATTCTTTAGCAGGTGGCCCACTTACAAGGAGATTGTCATCGACTTCATGGCATCTCTGGACATTTGTGTCATTCCCAATGAATTAATACCGACACACACAGAGTAAAAAAAGGGGCACATTTCTTTCTGCCTCTACAACAATGACTATACACTGACCCTTTGTGAGTTCAACACGATTTATGGGTGGACCCAGAGCGACCTCCTCCAGCCAGTGCACAATGTGAATTACGACGCCATGATTTCAAAGCTTGTTACTGTTCCAACATGGTACTCAATCAGTTGGAACAATGCCTCCATAGATGATTTTGAGCATCCATTTGTCAAGATCTTACACTGGATTCTCTCCAACACCTTCTTTGCAAGATCAAAGTTGTCTCGAAGCAAATTTCAGGAGCTAGACATGTTCTTCCTCTATAGTCTGCTGGAGAGGACACCCATCAATTTTGGAGCCTTCTTCCTCATGAGCGTAATGGTGGTTAAGAGGAAAACTTCTCGATGGTCCCCCATTTATTTTGGGGGTCTAATTACGCCGATTGCAATGTACCTGGGCCTGGATCTGTCCGGGCTACCCAAGATGGAGTGCAAGAACACGCTCAATTTGAGCCATTTTGTGAATGTGGGCCTCGTTGAAGCCCGTCATGGCACCGTCTACGCCACCTGCCACGTGGAAGGAGTCTTTCAGAGGAGGGAACTATTGGACCCTACTTTCAACATCAGGCCTGGCCAAAGCTACAGGTGGCCTATCATTTATGTTGATGAGGATGAGGAAGAACAAGCTGAAGAAGTGGAAATTCAACATGGCGACGATGATAAAGAAGAGGAGGAAGCCACCATTCCTCTTCGATAAAGGGTTGCTATGCGAAAGCATCCACGACACTATGGAGCTTCCTCTTCTTCCCAGACACAACCATCACAACTCTCTCAAGGTGGAGAGGATGTCTATTCAATGCAGGGGATGTATACAATGTTGTAGGATATTCAGTAGATGTAGCACCAGCATACCACCTCTTTTGTGGGAATTCAAGAAACAACAAACCAGTTGTTCGAGATTCAACAAGCAACCTACGAGAATGAGCGCCTCCTCTTCACCAACCAAGAAACCATCCACAACAGGTTGCATATGATAAAGATGAACCAACAGTCATTTTACGACCACTAATGGAGCTAGAACTTTTTTGGAGGATACTCACAACCACCATCGATGCCCCCATCTGATATGTCATTCCAGCGGCATTATCCTTCTTGGGATCCTAGTGGCCAGTAGTACCAGCCCCACCCACCACCAGAGAAGTAAAAGGGGCATCACTGTTCCACCTCTTAAGTCTGGATTTGAACTATGAGGCCATAGTTGAATTCAAGCTTGGGGGGGTGCTGAAACAACTTCTATCTAGTTTTTCTTTATTTTATTTCATCTTTAGTTTGTTTTTACAAGTTTCATCTTTCTTGTTAGCTTTCTTAATTTCTAGATTTACTGTTTTCTAGGATCCACTATATATCTAGTGTAATCAATGGAGTTTAAATGTAATTGCATGTCATTTCAATGTTTTCATGTGGGGGTTTGTGAGAAAATAAATTTGAATGAAAAATCTTTAAGAAATTATAAGCTTGTCTTGTAAAAACTTGAGGACATCACTTGTGGAACTCATTGGGTAGGTCAACTTTAAAACATTTGAACATGATTGTATACCCTTATGGTTCATGATAAGAGGATTGATATGAATGTTGAGCATAAACTGACCAAATGATAATGTGACTTTAATTTGAAGTGAGAGAGAGAAAACCCTTGATTAATTGGTACACAAGTCAGTAAGGAGGGACATATAATTTTTTCTAAAGGTTATGTCAATTAATCTTGTGATCTGATCCACCAAAATTTCATTCATACTCCACCATAAGAACTGGAGCACATTATTGTCGTTCATTCTTTGATTGCATTCCATGTAGATAGGTCTTGCATTATAGTTATTCTTGCATGTTTTACATGAAAAATGAAGAAAGAAAAAAAAGTATAGAGTAGTATGCATGCACTTTTTCCTTAAGTGCATGCCATTTAGTTGCATAATTGTCATTTTGTAGTGCATTCACATATTTTGAGAATATAGTTTTACATCAAGTGCCTTATGTTCTTCTAAAAATATTAAAGGTGTTGAACTTGTTCCATACCATTGAAGAAAGAATGCATCAAATGTACTAGTTATGTAAAAGGAAGGAGGCCCAACAAATATTCCATTCTTGTTTATGCAAATGGGCCTTGAAAAAAAAAGAAAATTGAGAAGTAAGTATAAATAAGAGGGAGAAAGGAACATGTTCTCACCCCAATATGAAGAAGAATAAGCACATGGTGTAGTTTTCTTAGATATTCCATCTCACTTTGAGACGAAATGATAGTGCATGCATCGTTCCACCAAAAAATGTAGCATTAGGATATTTTCATTTGCATTCGCATCATGATAGGTCATTCATTTATGGTTTTTTGCATGATCGACTATACTGTGCTTCCTTTTCTACCATATCCAACCATTCCATCCACCCATTGCTCTGTGGTAGGATACCCATGATAGTCTCCTCATTCATGTATATCAGGAGATATGCTTTCATTTCGATGGTAGTTAGGAAATGAGCAACATAGATAGGAGATCACAAGATGCACCAAGCCTGAACCTGAAGATTTTGTTATGTTAACTGCCTTATTTGATAGTGTTTGTTGATCTTGGGGTAGACATTTCTTATGAATGATTATTCTACTGAAGGGTAGTTATCGTTTCGTGGTTGGTAAGGGTCGGTATGCGAAATGCAGGCGGGAATCATATTGAGATATCAATTATGTGATTATACTATTTAGTTCACCCTCTCAATCAAAATTTAAAGTTTTGTTACTCGAGGACGAGAAAGATTCAAGCTCAGGGGATTTTGATGTAGTGATTTTGAGTCGTATTTATAGGCTGGTTTCATACGTGTTTTGTTTAATTATTTGTAATTTTGTGACTATAATAGCATGATTCATTTCCTTGTGCCTATAATCATTGTATGCATCAAATTTATCTTATTTTATCTTATTCTGTATAAATTATCAAATATTTGGGTTTGATTTGTGTTCCTCTCTTTGTTTCAGGTACTTTGTCTATCTGGACCCGTCGATACCATCGACGACTCAATTGATACCATCAACATGGAATCAGTACCCAGGCCGGAGGGAGAGCATCCAATTCGATACCATCGACCAAATCCGTTGATGATCTCGAGATCGTCTCAGTAGAAATTAAGTCAAGCCCATCGATACTATCGACGGCACTGTCGATAGTATCAACATTTCATCAGGTTCTAGTGATGGATTCCATTGTTTTTAGCATCGGAAGTGCACCTTAAGGTGTCGATACCATCTACACCCTATCGATGGTATTGACGCCGTCAGATCAGAGTTGTGCCTAGAATTGCCACGATTGAACGACTACAATCTTTTGGCAGCCGTAAGTCATGCCTATACCTAAGAAAAGATGGACAAACCTAAGGAGGATGTTCTATTCCATTGCATAAGTCCCGGAGGAGGGGAGAGCAAAGAACGAAGCCCATAGCTATGCCCCAGACGTTTCCACAGTCGTAGATGGACGATTCTTCTGCCAAAAGGATGCAAAACATGTGTCTCGCACCCAGGATCATCCAGATCTTCTCCGTTTTAGGGGTTACACCATATTTTCATTCATTTCTACATGTTTCCCTCTTTCTTCTCCATGTGTAATGTTGATATGAATATGTGAGGCTAATCCCCTCTAACTTTAGGATCAGGAGTAGCTCGGGGAATCATTGTATGACAATGTTATATTGATTATCATAATTTGTCTCACTTTCCCTTGATATGTTATCGTGTTTCCATTACAATTTACTATGCTTGATCACCATAGTTGATTTCTAATACCGTTAGTTACTTCTGACAGAGGATTAGTGGTTGAAAAGGCACGATTAACACATTAATCAATAAATTCTTTAGGCAAAGTAATGTACGATTAATGGTGGATGCTCAGAGAAATAATTAAAGCACTTAGATCTAGGGTATAAGTTACTACTGGTGTGGAACTGACCTAGAACTAGGTAGTGAATTGTATCGTGGAAGTGAGTAATTCTGACTACGGGCTATAATCAGGGAAAGAGAACAAATTATGTTAATTGTTTAGATTTGCATGTAGCGAGACCTTGCAGTGAAACTGCAATCCTAAGGATTCACATCTAATTTTATTAAACTAAACATTTAATCATCGTTTGCTTTTTCTTTCTTTTAGTTTTATTTTATTTTTCAAAATCAAACTCATTTTTCCCATTGGTCTAGATGATCATGACCAGTTAGTAGTAGTCTATTGAAATTTACATTTCCCTGAGTTCAACTCGGGCCTCACAAGGCCTATATTACATTGATACATGCACTTGCATTATACACACGGTAAAACTGTGTCAATTTACTAACATTGGTTTGGTTTAAGTTAATGTATTTTGTGAATTAACAAGAAACATTAATCACTTAAAGAGAGATATAGAAGAGATTGAAAACATCTTGGTTATGGTATTTTACTTCCACATCATTACTCACATACAAACACATAAATGTTTCTTGCTAACCAAGAGAACCCACCACTGGTGAGCCCGACATGGCAGACTCTCGAGGCATGAGAAGGTGTGGTCCGATCACCTTCCTCCCACACCAAATCATTGCCTTCAGTTTGTTTCAAACTCGGGGTCCTTCATTGGGACTTACCGAGCTTTTGCCACCTAGGCTACTCTAGATGGACACAACAACAGAAATCAACATACTAATTAATATACAAAGGAGGTAGATGTCATAATACACCTCTAGGTGATATGAGACCACTCTAATCTTGACATAGTACTCTCATACTTTTGTTGAGATTCAAACCACAACCTTGGATCCTTTAGGTAATCCCATCCACTCCCATGGTTAGAGATATGTTGCCAAGATATCTACTTCATACTTCTCTATATATTTTCCCAGATCACATAAACAAGCATAAAACATGTAAGCAAAATGGCCAGTAGTGCATACAAGAAATTAAGCACTATAGATTATTGTGGAGTGGAACATTAATTAGCATTAACTGAGAAATCTGAGTTCACATAATTAACGATGTGGGAGCTACTCTCCCACACCCAATTAATGGAAATCTACTCATTCATGGTGATGAAACACAAGCACATGCTACATATTTTGAAGTTAAACATGACTAGAGAAGTAAAGAACAAGGGAAATCCAAGGAATGAAGAAGAACATGGTAGAACTTTGGCTTGGAGACAAAATTCCACCCAAATTGGTGCTTCCTCCCTAACAAAATTCTCTCCTGAGAGGTATGAATGAGGTGGAGAAGCCCCTAATGCAATCCTGGAAAGAAAATAGAGAAGAGTGGAGGTTCTTTCTTGAGAAGTACACATAGTCTTGTATGAGAGACACACCATGTAGCTGAGAGCTGGTGAAGTCTCGAGTCAAAGTTGATAGGGTTGGACACAACGTGTCTTAATAAACACACGACGTATAACTCTACAAAACTTTTGAGTGTATCTTTTGATCAGTGCGGCATGTTGTGTAGTCGAAGGGACACTCCATGTCACTGCTCTTCATAGGGAAGTGACATCAATTGTAATCTTACACACCATGTGCTAAATAATACACACTGTCTTTCCTCAAAAATATTCAAGACAATATTTGTGAAGTTTGCAATCTCTTGGGGACTCTAAGGTCGGATTTTGGTTTGATTGGCCCCATTTTCTCGTGATAATCACGTACCTATGGTCACAAATATGAAATGAGTAAAACAACTAAAAAATGAGAAATAAAGTATGATTAGAGTCAAAATGAGATACAATTTGGATTGAAAGTATGTGCAAAAGTGGGTGAAAAGTCTATATAAAATGTTCACATAAAATCCCCCTAAGCTTGAGCTATTATTTGTCAAGTACATGCACCCATCGAACAAAATGGCAAAATGAAGGAAACCAATCCAACCTTAATGGTTGATTTATGCTTTTTAGCCTTGAATTCAGCTTGAACGCCGAAGATGAAAAAAATTAGTTCAGCAAGAGTGGTAACAATATAGATGAAATAATTAACAAAACAACACCAAGTGGAGTTTAAATGACTAAGCCAAACAACTAGTGAATATGCAACCTAACACTCTCAATTATTAAGGATGTAAGAGATGAAATCCAAGCTATCATGAATAATTCAGTAGCTCTCTCCTTGTTCCCAAAAAGCATTTGGTAATGAAGTGTGGGTTCTGGCATTCAGTAGATAAAATAGACTTATGTGCATGTGGAATTCTAGCTGGGGTATTTTACCCACTTTTAAGATGTAGCACCTAACTGTCATGGATAGATGGGACTTACACTAGGCTAGCATGACACATGGGTAGTTTAGCCATCTTTTCATAGGGTATATGTGTGAATTTTGAAAAACAACCAAGGTTTTCAGAAATGAGTCCGGTTTCGCTTGAGAACCACATGGACTTGAACTAAAGTTCTTTCCCAAATCATAGGAGAGTTCACTAGATTGCATAGTCAACTGGATTTCGTGCATTTATTTAAAAAGTTATCTTTGAGAGGTTTGCTGAAAATGCACTAAAAGCTTGGTGAAGGCATCTAGAATGCTAAATAATGTTTTGGTGTTGATTAATTCAAAAAGATTTAACTTTTACATGTATTTGACAATCAAGATTGTGAAAGGAGAGAATTCAAGTTAGAAGCATAACCCAAATTTTAAGTTCTTGGTGATGGTCAAGGGTTTCATTTAATTGGTGCATGACTTGTACAATTTTCTTCAAATAATATTTCTCCAATCAAAATAGACAAATAGTTCATCTTAAAGAAGCATCAATTCAAACACAATGAAAAAAATCCTCATGTGATACTTGATTTTCTACAACTAAAACATAAACCAGAACAACAACATGAAATATGTGATGAAAAGAAACTATGAAAGGAAACTATAACTAAACTATCAGCCGGTTGCTCCCCCCTAAGCTTGAAATTTGCAGTGTCCTTAATGCATGAGTAAAACTCAATTTGGTATCAACTAGGTCTCTTCCATGGTGTCATCATCAGAAGTGTCGCTAGCAATGAATCTTAAAAAGAAGAAGCTTGAGATCAATTAAGTTCATCTCAAGAGAAACTTCAAATCCTATAAGTCCATCATTGACCTCGCAAATGATGTGGGTTATCAATCCTCCAACCATGATGTTGCTTGATTTGCTTCATTTGATCTCAGAGAAATGAAAGACGATAAAGAATCCAACATTAATTTTGAAGATTTGTAGAATAGTTCACATCAAAAATTGATCTTACTTTCCACAAATGCCTTGTGTTTCTTTCCTTACAAATACACAAGTGTTAAGAATCATGTGTATAAAATAGAAAATGGGATTGTGTATATGTGTTTCCCTAGATTTTGCAGCCTCATGAATGTTTTCCTCAATGATATCCCTCTAAAATTCATCACTTTGAAATTGAAGAGGGAAAGACATTGCTCCTCCATAATGGCATCCATAGGCATCATAGAATTGTTTAAAAATGAGCATGTAACCATGTCCCAGAAGTTAGAAAGTAATGATAGCAAAAGGCTCATGTGCCATTGTGGGGTCATCCTTAGCCTTCATAGCAGTCAAAAATTTCATAAGCATAGGGTAGGTGTGGCTTACTGTGCAACATGTGTACTTGAGTCCTAGCTCGTCAACAAATTCTAAGACTTCATCCTAGAATCCAAGCACCTCCAAAGTCTCTTCATAGACAAATCTTATAGGCAAGACCCTATCGGCGATTATAGTTTGGTAGGTCTTGTCCTCCTCCTTTGTGACCTTGAACTGAGTGGAGGAGACATATTCTGGGTTAGAAGAAGAACTTCCCCCTCTGTTGCACTTTTTCGCTTGATTGATAGGTTCCATTGATGCCTGATGCAGTTTCATAAGACTGCAACATTGTATGGAATGTAGGACATGATGTGTCCACTGAGCAAAAAGATGTTGTTGATGATAGGTTGAGTACAGTGGGTCTTATGAAACACATGTCATGTGTTCTACAGATTAGGAAACTCACATGTTGGAGATGAATTAGCCCTCACAACATGTTGGCTTAGTCACGCCATGTATTCTTTGCTCAGCATCGAGCCTCAATCAAGGATGACCTAGATTGAGGGAGTAGTTCCTCTAGTGGTGGTGTTGGTAGCTTGATCATGGGATGAAGTTAACATTGCTCGATTGGATCCAATTTGATGATGGTGGAGCTTCTTGCTCGGTGGGAATGGTAGAGATGTATGATGGTTGTTGATGTGGAAGAGATTCTTGCATAATTGGTTGAGGTGTCAGTGAGGAAGGTCTAGGTCTGGACCTCATTGGAGGTGATGGTTGTGGTGGCTAGATTTGGAGACAATATTGTGTGTGGTTGAGCACACAGGCAAGGGTGTACAAAACTGCAAGTGGTGGCTCATTGCTCAAACATGACATGAGTCAATACTAGGGTGGAGAGAGAGTGGTTTCAGATTTGGGTTAAAACCCTAGTTCAACTTCCTGAACACATCATGTCTTATCAAATACATGATGTGTACTAATGCATATAACCATATGTTGCCTTTTTTTCTCCTTGCTCAATGAGACACACCATGTATTTTGATCCACATGTTGTGTCCCTACTTTAGAAAACTTTCTTGATGAACCTCCTGAGGATGCATCATGTTTTAATTAACATAAGGTGTGAAAATTTCCATTATCTCATCTTAGAATGGAATCATGTAGCAGACACGTTGTGTGTTAATTTTGCACACGCCATGTAAGTTTACAGTGGTCTTGTTGATATCTTTAGGCTGATGAGGATATGTCCTCTGTGAATAAACACATGTCATGTAAGTTTCTAATAAGTTTTTCAGCAATGAATGACCACATAGATATGATGTGTACAAATATTACACGACGTGTGAGTTTCCAATATATTTCTCAAATTTATTTTGAGATTGTACACATCGTGTATAAATATAGGCACACTGTGTGTTTTGGGCATTTTTATCGAATGCCTTCTTGACTATGGAGACACATTGTGTGCTAGGTGGAACACGTCATGTCGAACTGAATTTTTGTGAATATAAGTCATGTGCCTTGATAATTCTGTAGCACATGCAATAATGATGATATGTACTTCATAAGGGTCTAGATTATGACATTCATACATGGAAAATTTATTTAGAAAAAAAGGAAAAATTATTGAACATATGCATGAAATGAAATATAATCTAATTGTCGGGTCAACCCCCACAAGGTCCTTCATTTAGAGTGTGGAGTGAGACTTGAATCATCAACATTAAGAAGATGATAAGGAGTAGGAGGCTCCTTGATCGATCTTCTCTCCAACGGTGTAGGGTTTGTATCATTGACCATTAACTTTGAATGAAGATTCCTTCCCTTGCAGCTCCACTGTTCCGTATGAATAAACTTTCAACACTACGAAAGGTTTGAATCATTTTGAATGAAAATTTTATAGAAAGAGTTTAAAGTTGGAATTAAATAGTGACATTTGGTCTCCTTTGAAATCTTTATTCCAGATCCTCTTGTCATGCCATCTCCTTATTTTCTCCTTATAAATTTTGGCATTTTCATATGCATCTAATATGATCTCTTCTAGTTCTTAGAGTTGTAGCAGCCTTCTTTCTCCTGTTTTCTTCAGATCATAGTTGAGGAATTAAGTTTCTCTATGGTCAAGTTCCACAAGATGACAAGATTTTCTATAGACCATCTTGAATGAAGTCGCATCCATCAGTGTCTTTTAAGCTGTCCTATAGGCCCACAATGCATCATCTAATTTCAATGCCCAATCTTTCTTTGTGTTGGAGACAGTCTTATCTAATTTTTCCTTTATTTGCCTATTTGAGATTTCAACTTTCCCAAAAGTTTGCAGATGGTACGGTGTAGAGAATTAAGCTTGACACCATATTTGCTAAGTAGGTTGCTGAAGTTTCTCTGATTGAAATGATTGTTCCCATCAGATATGATTGTCGTTGAAACACAAAATCTTGAAAAAATAATCTTTTGGAATAACTTCATCACTGATTTTGCACATGGAGCTTGTATGGGAATTTCCTCTACCCACTTTTACATGTACTCGCATACCACTAAAATGAACTTGTAGTTGCATGAAGAGGGAAACAACCCCATATAGTCTCTGCCCCATACATCAAAAACTTCAATATCTAGGATTGAGTTCAGTGGCATCTCATCCTTCTTTGAAATCCCCCCAGATCTTTGACATGTATTGCATGCTTCAACAAATGCGTGCACAACCTACAATAGAATTGGCCAATAAAAATTTGCTTGCATAATTTTAGTTGAAATCTTGTCTCCTCCAAAATCTCCTCTATAGGGAGAGGGATGACATTTTGAAATCACACTTGAGAACTCCTCATTAGCAATGAATCTCCAAATCATTCCATCTACAATTTTTTTAAACAATAGTGGGTCATCCTAGTAGTAAAATTTCACATCATGAAGAAACTTTTTTTTGTTGGTAAATAATATATGGAGGAAGGTATAGGGTGTCTAGATAATTTGTGAAATTGACAAACCATGGTGTCATAAGTGAGTTCACATCATACAACTTCTCAATAGGAAGATTATCATCAATAGGAATGTTGGCTTTGGCACTTGTGGAGAGGCGTGAAATATGATTTGGTACATTTTTCTATGTCCCACTCTTATCTTTGATTTCCAAACCAAATTCCTATAACATCAATATCCAACGGGTTAGATGGGGTTTAACATCCTTCTTGTTGATGAGATGTCTAATTTGCAGCATGATTTGTATATGCAGTGACTTTGGACCCCACGAGATATAGTTGCAATTTATCAAAAGAATAGATGGCAAACAACAACTATTTTGTTGCGTAATAATTGATTTGTGCATCATCTAAGATTTTGCTTGCATAATGAATGGCATGAAGCTTGTTGTCTTACCTTTGTCCTAAGACTGCCCCTATGGCATTTCACTGGCATCACATATTATTTCAAATGGAGCACTCCAGTCTGGTGGTTGAATGATAGGGGCTGAGATGAGAGCATCTTTCAATCTTTGGAAGGTTTTTTTCATTCTTCATTGAATATGAATTCCTCATCTTTTTCTTACAAGGAGTAGAGAGGATTTGCAATCTTTAAAAAATCTTCAATGAATCTTATATAAAACCTTGCATGTCCCAAAAAAGCTTTAGACTTCTTTCACTATGGTTGGAATTGACATCTTCTCAATGGATTCTACCTTTGTTTTATCAACCGCAATTCGTTTGCTTGAAATGTCATGATCAAGTACTACACCTGATTTTACCACAAAATGGAACTTCTTCCAATTGAGAACAAGGTTTACCTATTTACATTGTTTCAAAACTTTAGTCAGATTTTACAAGCAATTATCAAAGGCATTGACGTAAACACTAAAATATCCATAGAAATTTCCATAATTTTTTCTAACTCCGCCTATGTTTTAACTCCACCTATGTTTTCATATTTTGTGCAAATGTAGCCGGTCCCAAGCCCAGGTAAAGGAGGAGGGGGTTGTGGTAGGTTGACAGCTAGCCATAAAAACTTTGTCACTCTTTATATGACATGGATCCTTATAATTAAAGTTACTATACGACCGACCATGCTCTATGGGAGTGAAAGTTGGGTAGTGAAGAAACAAGGACTCAACAAGATGAACATGATTGAAATGCGTATGTTGAGATTGATGTGTGGGAAGACAAGAAAAGATTGCTTGAGAAATGACTATATCGGGAATAAAGTGGGGGTGGCGAGCATTGGGGACAAGTTGCGCCAGGGCCGACTCGGGTGGTATGGACACGTGCAACACAAACCGAGTAATGCGCCTATACAAAGCAATACTATTGAGGCAAGCAAAATTAATAGAAGAAGAGGAAGGCCTAAATTAACATGGAAAGATGTTATAAAGAGAGGTTTCAAATCTCTACATCTCAACGAGAATATGACCCATGATAGAGATGAATGGAAAAGAAGGATCCATGTAGCCGACCCAAACATAGTTGGGATTGAGGTTTAGTTGATGATGATGGTGCATCATTGGAAAGTGGTGGTTGCATTACATAGCCCAAAAGGCATTCTCCTATAGGCATATGTCCCATAAGTGCATGTGAAGGTTGTTTTTTCTTGGGAGGACAAATAGGAATCTGGAAAAATCTGGAATACCCATTTAAAAAGAAAAAATAAGTATGATTAGAAACTCTCTCAAGAATTAAGTTGATGAAAGATAGAGGGAAATGATCCTTTATTGTGTCTTTATTTAGTTTTCTATAATCAATGCACATTTTACACCTAGTGATCACCCTTGTTTATATTAGTTCATTATTGTCCCCTTTCAATATAGTGGTTCATCCATTTTTAGGTACAACATTTATGGCACTTACCCAAGGGCTATCACTTATAGGATAAATTATTATGGCATCTTTTAACTTGAAGATTACTTTCTTTACAACTTTCATCATGTTTTGATTTAACCTTCTTGGTGGTTCTATGCATGTCTTAGCATCCTCTTCCAAGGTTATGTGATGCATACAAATGGAAGGATTAATACCTTTTACATCATCAATGGAATAGCCTAGCACATCTTTGTAAAGTTTAAGTTCCTTCAACAATTTATCCTCTTGTTCTCGAGTTAGTTCAAAATTTATAATGACAGGAGAAGTGATGATAGGGTCCAAGAAAGCATACCTTAACCCTGGTGGGAGGGGTTTAAGTTCTACATTTTTTTCTGGTGTAGTGGTGTCACTTGCCTCCTTCTTGGTTGATGCTTCATTAGATGGTGAATTTGTTGTAGCTTCAAACTTTTCTTCATTAACAACAATCACTGAGTCTTCTTTGTCTTCTTCACCTTCAAGATCATCAAAAACTTGTTCAATAACATTCTTATCTTCCGTTAGTAATGTATCAATGCTATACATAAAATAAATACATTCTTTAGTGTTGTCTGCTTTCATACATCACATATAGAAAATACTAGGGCTTCATCTCATTATTTGACAGTCAAATTCCCTTTTCACACATCTACAATACAACCTCCAGTCTTGAGAAATGGTCTCCCAAAAAGGATGAGATTTTTTTGATCTTCATTCATGTCACAGTTTCATAAGGAATGTAGAACTTCCCTATCAGCACATGGATGTATTCAACAATCCCTCTAGGATATTTAATTGATAGATTAGCCAACTCTATTAGCATTGAGGTAGGTTTTGAGTTTTCAAAATATAGCTTTTGTCATAGGGAAAAAGGAATCAAGCTAATACTAGTACCCAGATCAACTAAGCCTTTGTCAAAAGCTGAATCTCAAATTTGTAAGGGGGAGTGAATGCACCTAGATCATCAAGTTTCTTTTGCAAACAATTCTGAGTGATAGAACTTATTCTTTCAGATAGCATCACAATTTTAGCTTGGTCGAGCCTCCTTTTCTTTATGAGAATGTCGTTTTGGAACATGGTATAAGAAGGGATTTCAACTGTCTTCAAATAATGGAAGATTTGCATATACCTTGTTTAAAATGTCCATAAACTAGTTAAATTTAGCATCATCTTTTGTGGTGGAAAACCTATGAGGGAAAGGAGGATTAGGCTTGCAAAAAGAATCACATTGTTGTGAATTTCCAGTAGCTTATTCCTTTGATTTTCAGTTGTCTCTTCTCTAATTTTGTCAACCACCTCATTGGACTGCCTCTTTGAAAGTGGTGAGGATCCACCAGTCACCACTCCAATCCTCAGCATCACGGATGTGCATGTCTCATTAGGATTCATTTGGCGTTGGTTATATAAGGAGTCAAAAGGTGTTCTTTGATTAGCAATAGCTTATTGTGCAATTTGGTTTTCCAACATATTTGTATGAGTAGTAAGGTCATCCACCTTGGAAGGAAGTTGTTGGACGATATCTTTCATAAGCTTACCATGTTGGAAGAATTACTTATTTTGTTTCATTTGACCTGACACAACCTTCAAGAAAAGATTCTAAGTTGGACTTTGGTTGTTCTGGGTTGAAATTCCTATTGACATGGTTGTTGAAGCCTAGTCAGTTGTCTTCCATTGGTTGCATGCTCCCCAAGCACAATGGTTGTTCAAGAAATGCTAAATAAATGCAACTAAAAATCATTTGGCTTTTACAAAAATGTCACTATTATATCAATTGTCTTTTATACAAATGCCACTAGTATGTATTAGGATGTTGAATGAAACTATGCTAATGGAGTATAATGGCGTACAAAAATTGCAAGCAGTGGCATGCTTATTGTGCATGATGCATTTCATGGCTTTAATGATTAAATTTTTAGTTCATTAGCTGGATTTCTAATTGAATTCCAACTACAATTTCAATTCATATTTTAAAGTATATAATTTGAATATCAATCTCTTTATTTACAATAAAATGCAAACTACGTGGGGACAACATTTTACCTTTCCCCTTTTATCGAATACAACACATGAGAAACTCTTTCATATAATATTTTCTAATTAATACACATAGTTTCTGTTGGGTTTTAGGGGAGATAGAGAAGGCAACAGAAAAAAAAAATTCTTCTTCCAAACCTAGAATAAAGGAATCACGTCAACATCTATACAATAGGAAGGATGGTTTGTAGAGGCGTACCTTCTCCTGAGGCTTGCTCGGTGATGTTACCTCACGGCTTGTGCGGTCTTCACCTCCGGTCTTGGATGGTGTATGTGCAACACCTGGTATCACCGGGACTATCGGGATTGATAGCTGTCCTCCGAGCGACAGAAGTCTCCCGCCTCTACAGTCATCCACACAGACTGCCTGGAACTCCGATCTCCTTATCCTACAAGGAATCCGAAGGAGTCACACCCTCCTGTCAGCGTACTAGTCACTGACACACTCTCCTGCAACCAGTTGCTTTTTTGCAGTTGTCTTTTCCTTGCTATGCCTCCCTTATCGGGTAGCACTTGCTCGAGCTCTCTCAGTTACCAAAACCAGAGAGAACGACAGCTTTGCAGAGAAACTGGTGTTCTGAGTTGTACTTTGAGAAGCCCCCAATACCCCTATATATAGGAGGGTCATGGGCCAGGGTTCTCTACCCTGGGAAATTCATGATTAAAGCAGGAGTAGAAGGGTTCGAGATTTTCCACAAAATCTGACAAACTGTGCCAGTTGAACCGACCGTTTCAACCCTGAAATGTCTGGTTGGTGACCTCAGCCGATTGGTTCACACCTGAACCAATCGTTTGGGGCATCTGAGCCGATCGGTTCATGCTTGAGCCGATCAGTTCATGCTCCTAGTCTAACTCGAATTGACTTTCATATTTGTTTCCGATTAATCAAATATTAATCCTTGTCCAAATCGAATTTGTACAAATGAAACAAATTGTATTTGCAAAATATCCTTCTGATTTTCCAAACGATCTCGGTTGGTCACATGAATCGACCAATTCAACAATTGAGTCGATCATCTCATTGATACACGAGCCGATCGACTCACCACTTGAGCCGATCGGTTCACCAACCTGAGCCAATCAGTTCATCACATGAGCTGATCGGTTGGAAGTGTAGACTGTGCAAAATCTGTCAATTGCAATTTCAATCAATCTGATACTCTAATCAATTGGTCCAACACCTTGAACACTATGATTTTGAGCTATCAATCAACTGAGTGTTTAATTGAACTACTAAACTCCTTTAGTAATCAATCTAAACATCATTTGTGGATAAACTCCTCTTCCAAGTTAAATCCTATGTGTGTGACCCTACAGGTCCATTTCACGTTGGCAGTGAAAGTCCATAACACTTATGACTTCACAAGCAAAGAGCGGTGCCTAGTCTCACATCAGTGCTACCCAAGTGAAATAGAAAGTTGGAGAACAACTTTCAATCCTACAATCAGTGAATGGTGTTACAGCGAATGTATAATTCCTTTGTCACTAGTATCCTGAATGAACTCAAGGCATGGTACATTCATCCTTTCAATGTTCATCCATTTTGTTGATCTCAGAGCAGACTGGGTGAGATGTGTGTGACATCAATATCACATATTGATTCACACATGTATGCGCATGCCTTTCTCAATCCTACTCATCAAGTGGCCATGGACATTAAACTCCCTTATGAGGGACAAATCCCATATCTATCACTCACCCCTCAAAATCCCCATGTGTCAAAGTCACCCAATCATCACCTTTATAACAACCCATGTTTTAGGACTGCGTTCGATGATGTCAAAGTGTACCCAATGACATGTGTTGAGTGTAGTGATTTCAGGTCAAAGAATCACATTCACCACCATCATTGTGAGAGCTGACTGTGACTACCAAATCATGGTTCCATGTGTCACTCTCACGGTGGGTCTGTCCAGTACACTTGTTCTCTAACAAGTACCTATGTGCTTGGTTTGATATCGCAATATCATGACTAATGATATTTTGTCATCAACCAACACACAATCTAGTCTTTAGTGTTATTGATGTCTATGATTATTTCCACAATAATAACTGACTAGGGACTAAACAAGAATGTATACTCTTAATATTCGTATGATCTCATCTTTTAGGTCCTCAACCCAAAAGCATACATCATCGAGTAAAACAATTCTTTAGACATCTATCATGTTACACTATCATCTCAGAAACAGTTAAAACATATGGATCTAAAATTGCCTTTATTATTATTCAAATCATTTACAAAGTATCCCATTACAATCATCACATGACTTGCAATATGGGCATACATACCAACAGACACCCACTTTCACTTAGAGCGAGTCACCTAGGAACCTCAGTCCTTGTGACCTAGCATGACCATCATGCTTCTGCTGAGAAAGGGCCTTAGTCAGTGGATCAACTATGTTGTCTTCATTTGGTACTTTGTAAATCTTCACATCACCTCGCTGTTTGATCTCTCATATGAGATGGAAGAGCCACAGTATGTGCTTGGACCGCTGATGTGATCTGGGCTCCTTAGCTTGAGAAATAGCTCCATTATTGTCACAATAAAGCTCAATTGCATCACAGCTACTGGGAACCACACCAAGTTCACTGACGAACTTCCTGATCCACACAGCCTCCTTTGCTGCATGTGAAGCAGCGATATACTCAGCCTCTATAGTAGAATCAACAACTATTTCTTGCTTGGAACTCTTCCAGCTCACAACTCCATTATTTGGGCAAAATACAAATCCTGATTGCGATTTGTAATCATCTTTGTCAGTTTGGAAGCCTGCATCAGTGTAACCCTTTACATCCAGTTCTTCCTCACCACCGTATACAAGGAACTGATCCTTAGTCCTTCGCAAGTACTTGAGGATGTTCTTTACGTCTGTCTAGTGAGCATCCCTGGGATCTGACTAGTACTTGCTCATCATGCTGAGGGCATACGAGACATCTGGGCATGTGCACAACATAGCGTACATGATGGATCCGATGGATGATGCATATGGGATCCCATTCATATGCTCCCTCTCTTCACAAGATTGGGTACATTGATCTCTAGAGATGGTGACTCCATGTAGCATGGGGATGTTGCCTCTCTTTGAGTTCTCCATGTTGAACTGCTTCAACACTTTGTCAATGTACATTCTCTGACTTAGTCTGAGAAGCCTTTTAGATCTATCTCTATAGATCTTAATACCTAGAATGTAGGATGCTTCTCCTAAGTCCTTCATTGAGAAAGTATTCCCAAGCCAAGTCTTTACCTTCTCTAAGGCTGAGACATCATTCCCCATCAATAGTATGTCATTTACATACAATATAAGGAATGTGGTCGTGCTCCAACTAACCTTCTTGTACACACAAGGTTCATCTTCATTTTTAATAAAGCCAAACACTTTGACTTCCTCATCAAATCAAAGATTCCAACTCCAATATGCTTGTTTCAATCCATAGATTGACCTTTGTAGCTTACAGACTTTAATGGCATTCTTTGGATCTACAAAACCTTTAGGTTGTGTCATGTACACATCCTCATTTATCGGAATAGTCTATATTGATAGACAGGTAAATATAACGATGAAGGTGGCCCATGGCAAACCACCCTTACAAGGGACCCCAAGGTGCGAGAGGCACTGGGTCGAACAGGCTCGTGGGGAGCCCCAAGCAGAAAACCCATGTAATCAGGACACTCCACACACCTGGTAACCGAGGTGTGGGGTGCGTCCCGCCATCCCTGTCTAACTACAAAAGGGGATGTGTATATGGGGGTACACATCCTCATTTATATTCCCATTAAGGAATGTTGTTTTAATATCCATTTTCCAAATCTCATAGTCATAGTAAGCCGCAATAGCAAGCATAATCCTGATGGACTTAATCAGGGTAACTGGAGAAAAAGTATTGTCATAGTCAACACCTTGAACTTGTCGGAAACCCTTTGCAACCAATCTACCTTTTGTGTTTGCACATTGCCATCCATGTCAGTCTTCTTCTTGAAGACCCACTTGCACCCTATGGGTTTTACCCCTTCAGGTGGTTCCACCAAAGTCCATACTTTATTGGAGTACATGGATTCCATCTCATATCTCATGGCTTCAAGCCATTTCTCAGAATCTGGTCCCTCCATAGCCTCTAGATAGGTAGTTGGATCATCATCTATGATCAACTCACTGCCTTCCTGAGTCATAAGGTATCCAAACCTTTTAGGTTCAAGGCGTGTCCTACTAGATCTATGAGGTCCTTGTATGACTTGAGGAGACTGAGATTCCACAACACCTTGTGAATCTCTATGTTCCTCTTGTACATCTACTGGTTCAATGTTTTCTTGTTAGGCTTGAACCTCTTCAAGCTATATTTTCCTCCCACTATTTCCTTTGGAAATAAATTCCTTTTCTAGGAACACAGTTGTCCTAGCGACAAACACTTTGTTGTCAGTAGGGTGGTATAAATAGTATCCCCTCATTTTGTTGGGGTATCCAATGAAATAACATTTATCAGACTTGGGTCCAAGCTTATTAGGAAACATTTTCCTGACGTCAGCCTCACAACCCCAAATCTTAATAAAAGACAAAACGGGACGCTTCCCGTGCCATATCTCATATGGTGTCTTTTGAACCGATTTAGATGGTACTCGGTTAAGTGTAAACATGGCGGTTTCAAGAGCATAACCCCATAAGGAAATCAGAAGATCAACAAAACTCATCATTGATCGCACCATATCTAGCAGAGTGTGATTCCTTCTTTCAGACACACCATTATGTTGTGGTGTTCCAGGCGGAATCCATTATGATACAATACCACGGGCTCGCAGAAGGTCCTCAAACTCCTGGCTTAAGTATTCTCCACCTTGATTGGATCGAAGTGCTTTAATACTTTTACCAAGTTGGTTCTGTTCTTCATTCATGAAATCTTTGAACCTTTCAAGGGTTTATGACTTATGTTTCATCAGGTACACATAGCCATACCTACTGAAGTCATCAGTGAAGTTAATGAAGTACTGATACCCACTTCTGGCATTAGTTCTAAAAGGCCCACATACATTAGTATGTATGAATCCTAATAGATAACTATCTCTCTCTCCTTTACCTGAAAAGGGAGTCTTGGTCATCTTTCCCAACAAATAAGATTCACATGTCTCTATTGATTCATAATCAAAAGAGTCTAGATAACCATCTTTATGGAGTCTAGAAATGCGCTTCTCATTTATGTGCCCTAGACGACAATGCCAAAGATATGTTTTGTTTGAGTTGTTGAGGTTTTGGCTTTTGGTGTTTACGTTGTATACACTTGTCTCTAGATCTATCAAGTATAGACCATAAGACATTGGGGCACTGCCATAAAAGATCCCATCTTTTGAAATAGAACACTTTCCATTCTTAATAAGAAATTCAAAACCATCCTTGTCCAAACAAGAGATGGAAATGATATTCCAATTTATGACAGGTACATAATAGCAGTTCGACAACTCTATTATTAGCCCACTAGGTAGAGTTAACTCATAGGTTCCTACGACACTGGCGGCAACTCTTGTCCCATTGGCAACACGTAGTTCAACCTCGCCTTTCCCTAAAGGCCTACTTCTCTTAAGATCATTCACATTTGAACAAATGTGAGATCCACATCCGGTATCAAGTACCCATGACATAGAAGTAGTAAATTTAATCTCTATAATGTATACACCAGAAGTAGAGATCTCTATCTCTCACTTCTTCTTCCATCGTTCCTTCCATCCTCTCCATGTTTTGAGCGTAGAAGATTCTGACATTGGTTTGGAGAGAGAACCCTTCTCTCCCTCACCTTTGTCCTTAGAATTTGTTCCATTGATCTCCATCAATGAACTATCCTTCTTCTTAAGCACACATAGAGTGGATTCAAAGGCTACCAATATTTCTGGATTGTGCAAAACACTTCTCACAATCTCCAACCAATTATGGAATTTCTTCTCAATTAATTTTCCCATTTTAAAAGATGATTCTTTTGCCATTATACAAGATAAAATTGCATGTGCCAAAAATCCTTTTTATTTTATTTGATTTGAATAAAATTTGATAGTAGTTAATTAGGCCTTTAATTAATTACCGCTCCTACTATTTTGATTCAAATTGACAGCCCTTACCATCAATTCAGAAGATTGCAACGTAAAATCTTCTAGTGGGTCAAAATCCTGAAATCCTCTGAGTCCTGGACCAGCTAGGGCTATCACCCACAACTCAGGTCTTCCAGGTAGGAAACTTTTGCCAATTTTATCATATGCAACTCTTGAAAGATGTCATGTGCAACTCCTTGCCAAGATCACCTCCATGCCTCAAGGAGCTAGATCCTATCTAGGTAACCTTGTTAAGTCCGACCCAAAGCCAACACGATGAATATGCACCCTACTAGGGTATACCCACATATCCATCCTTCATGGTTCTATGAGATAGACGGTGTAGCACGCTAGGGCGTGCCCACACTTGGCTGATCAAGCTTTTCACGTGTGTCGCATTTGGAAGGCATCTAAAACTTTAATATTTAATGAGGGATTTGGTTTTATAGGTACATATACATATCCAATCACCACAATATAGTAAGTATCAAATACATGCTATATCCCACAGAAAACATGTGAAATGATAAATGCAATGATTATGGCCATCCTAATGTGATTCCTCGAGCCAAGAGGAATTACGGTCATCTAGGTCCACATCACATGCATCCTATATAAGATGAACTCTATGCTTTGCCTTTCTTGGTTTGACCAACTCATCTCCATGATTGATCGGCTCACCATTAGGCCGGTCAGTTGGGTGGCACCAACCGATCGACTGGCACCTCCAGCCGATCGGTTCATTGGTCATCGTGCATCTCCTTAGGCCGCCACCCACTCGTCTCGATCCTCGAACCTATCGTCAAAAAGTCTGCCGTTCTTTGACATAACAGGAAATAAAAATCTATCCTATTTTACATTTGAAAAAGGAAACCCCAAGTTGCATTCGGGGGGAGAAAAGGTAGGAAAGAAATCTCGAGTTATCTCGAGTTACATTAGGAATAGCAGATAGGGAATCAGTGCGCAGACCGAGATGCAAGAAACCACATTCAACCAAGCACACATACAAAGGGTTTATTGGCCATAACCATGCTATACATACACAAAAAAAATCGTTTAAGGGCGACGCGTATCGAGTGCATTCATATTACATATTATATATGTATATTGGGATTTGTGGATTTAGGATTGGACATGCATAAAGCCAATTCTATTCACATCATATGCAATAAATAAAGGTGACAAACCAAAATCGATCACATCGATAATCCTAAAGTATAGAGCTGTTGATGTGGCTCTAATACCACTGTTGGGTTTTAGGGGAGACAGAGAAGGCAGCGGAAATAAAAATTTTCTTCTCCCAAACCTAGATTAAAGGAATCGCGTCAACGTCTATACAATAGGAAGGATGGTTTTTAGAGGTGTACCTTGTCCCGAGGATTTCTTGGCGACATTACCTCGTGGCTTGCGTGGTCTTCATCTTAGGTCTTGGATGGTGTCTGTGTAGCTTCTGGTATCACCGGGACTGTCAAGATTGATAGTTGTCCTCTGAGCGGCAGAAGTCTCCCGCCTCTGCAGTCGTCTACACAGACTGCCGGGAACTCCAATCTCCTTGTCCCACAAGGAATCAAAAGGAGTCACACCCTCCTGTCAGCGTACTAGTCATCGACACACTCTCCTACAACCAGTTGCTTTTTTGTAGTTGTCTTTCCCTTGTTGTGCCTACCTTATAAGGTAGCACTTACTCAGGATCTCTCAGTTACCAAACCAGAGAGAACGACAACTTTATAGAGCAACTGGTGTTCTGAGTTGTACTTTGAGAAGCCCCCAATACCCCTATATATAAGAGGGTCATGGAACAGGGTTCTCTACCCCGGGTAATATAGGATTAAAGCAGGTGTAGAAGGGTTCGAGATTTTCCACAAAATCTGGCAAACTACGCCGGTTGAACCGATCGTTTCAACCCTGAAATGGTCGGTTGGTGACCTCAGCCAATCGGTTCACACCTGAACCGATCGTTTGGGGAATCTGAGCCGATCGGTTCATGCTTGAGCTGATCAGTTCATATTCCTGGTCCAACTCGAATTGACTTTCATATTGGTTTTTGATTAATCAAATATTAATCCTTGTCCAAATCGAATTTGTACAAGTGAAACAAATTGTATTTGCAAAATAGTCTTTTGACTTTCCAAACGATCTCGATTGGTCACATGAATCGACCGGTTCAACAATTGAGCCAATCGTCTCACTGATACATGAGCCGATCGACTCACCACTTGAGTTGATCGGTTCACTAACCTGAGTCAATCGGTTCATCACATGACCTGATCGGTTGGAAGTGTAGACTGTACAAAATCAGTCAATTGCAGTTTCAATGAATCTGATACTCTAATGAATTGGTCCAACACCTTGAACACTATGATTTTGAGATATCAATCAACTGAGTGTTTAATTGTACTACTAAACTACTTTTGTAATCAATCTAAACATCATTTGTAGATAAACACCTCTTCCAGGTTAAATCCTATGTGTGTGACCCTGCAGCTCCATTTCACATTGGCAGTGAAAGTCCATAACACTTATGACTTCACAAGTAAAGAGTGGTGCCTAGTCGCACATCAGTGCTACCCAAGTGAAATAGAAAGTTGGAGAACAACTTTCAATCCTACAATCCGTGAATGGTGTTACAACGAATGTATAATTCCTTTGTCACTAATGTCCTGAATGAACTCAAGGCATGGTACAATCATCCTTTCAACATTCATCCATTTCCTTGATCTCAAAGCAGACTGGGTAAGATGTGTGTGACATCAATATCACATATTGATTCACACATGCATGTGCATGCCTTTCTCAATCCTACTCATCAAGTGGACATGGACATTAAACTCCCTTAGGAGGGACAAATCCCATATCTATCACTCACCCCTCAAAAGTCCCATGTGTCAAAGTCACCCAATCATCACCTTTATAACTGTGGCAAAGTGGAATTTTACATAAGTATGATGAAATTACTTTTTTTACCCTCATTATACCTACTAATGGTCCCAAATTATTTTTTCTTGTCTTCATAATCATTATTAAGACTCAAATACAAAATTTGGCGATCAATTTGAATTTTATACACTTTGAAACCCCACATATTTGATTTATTTGTTACTTTGTCCAATAAAGTAAATTGATCCATCAAACCTCATAATTTGGTTCTCAAACTTTTTCTAAAGGTTCTCCACGTTTTTGTGAAGCTTTGGTCCATATTTGAGATCAATTGGACATTCCTATAAGATTCTATGAATTTTGGAATTTTTTGTGCTCAAAATCCCTTTATAATTGCTTTTTTCTTTGGCTATTCCTAGTCAGCGATCCAGGGCTCACCTTGGTGGCAATCCCGAGTCCTTAGATCAGCCCCACACGGATCAGGGCCCAATCTCACGGCCAGTAACCTGTCTTCAACCTCTCGCTGATTGTGGGGAGGAGTAAATGGGGACGGAAGAATGAATCTCCCGCTCGCGACCCTAATTCGAAAATCAAAGCGAATAGAAATCTTGTTCTCGCAAATTTGAACTCAACGGGCCCAACTTTGACCATGTTTAATGCATTAAAATGCCGCCAAAATAAGATCGTCGCCCCCCCTCTCTCAGCTCTGGCGGCCATGGCCTCTACCTCAAGCTCGTTTGCCTAAAACCCTAGTCATAATACTATATAAACCCCTCCCAAGGATCGCATATACTTTACCATGCTCAGAGACTCGCCCTTGCTCACCCCCCAGCCCCAAGTGCACCCCGTTTCCTCCCCGAACTCCTGCTGCCATAGCGGCGCAGCCGCATAGGCCCCTCTGGGCATCTGCACTGCTTGCCCTCTCACCTCGATCTGCAAACACCACCACCTCCGCGAAGTCAAGGTGAGCTGGGACGGCTTTCTCGTGGCCTTGCTCGGTCCCTGCTGCTCCTAAAGCCCATCCACACCAGTGAGCTCCTCCGCCTCCTTTCTGGGACCGTAGGGTGAAGCTAGAGCGTAGAAGACAGGAGCCCGACTTGCTGGTTCAAGGGGAAATTCCCCGAACCAAGCAAACCACCAGTGAACTGGTAAATCTATAATAAACCGGCCAAATAGAGTTTGAACCAGTTCCTGACCAGCGAGCCTTGTGGTGCGATCTTGATCACCCAATCTCGATCCAACAGTCCTCGATTTTCCGTATCAAAGGTATTTTTTGCTCCCTCTCTGACAAATATTCATATAAATGTTCAGATCTTGTTTTAATTGTAGAAAATACATACTAGCTCCAAATATTATGAACAAGTAGTCAATTTTGATTAGAAAAATACAATGAACTTGTTGAAAATACTTTTGAAACCTGATTCCAAACTATGCTCAATGATATATTTCATCTGATCTCTTGCTCATTTAATTAGTCTAAATGACTCAATGTTGTGATTAGAATTTTGAAACCTTATATCTTAACTCTAATGATTATCTTGAGACATGAAATCATACTTGTCTATACTAGATCTAATCTTGTTGTATAAATCACTTTGAATATTAATCTTATTCCTTGAAGGTAATTTTGATGATATCTTGATAATATGATTGATCTAAATCTTGTGGCATATCTAGATCTTTTGACCTAAAAGTTGATCTCTTATCTACTTATTAGAACTTGATCTAATCTTGAACCCCAATGATGTTAGAACTTGATAAATGATCTAAAGACTTGATTTTTGGACTTGCATATTGACTAGGATAATTAGGGTTAACACATGCACCGAGAAAACCTAGGTAGGTCATTCACACTCGAAATACTTGACATGGGAAATAATGTAGGATATATTGAAATATTGGTTGATTATAAGTGAATGACCCAACCCTAAGGTTGACATAGGAAAAGTGTAACCCTAATCTCGAATATTAAACATGATATCCAAATATCTTGATCTTAACCCTTGATCCTATCTTGATGATTTAGGATCTAACTCGAAGGGTCTACCTATTATTTGTTGATTATACTCGAAATCCTCGGTGAAAGGTACACTATTTATATAACTCCTCCTTGATTGTATTAAAGATACTTTTATGTATCTCTTGATCGTATGCTTGTCTATTTAATTGGATGAACTACTGTTCCCTATGATTAGTCTTCTATTTTTCTATACAATATTTTGAAAAACATGAAAACATAAATTGCATGCCCATTATGATTGCCCGTATATTGATAATGATGATGATATTGATAATGTTGATAATGTTGATATTGAATGCAACAACCCCCTCATTTGGAGGTGGGACTTGTGCATTGGCCTCCTATGTTCCTATGGTGAGAAGGAGCCTAGTGACCTTCCCCATCACGTTGGGGTAATAGAGTCACACAAATTATATAAGCATGCTTCTCGAATTACAGCATAATGGGAACTCGTAATAAAATTCGAATTGCTTGAAAAACTTGTCGAATAAATGTTGGTTTTGCAAATTTCTTGTTATTCTTTGAATATATGTCCTGCCAAGTATACTATCTTGTTATAAATCGTTTTACTTGATTTTGATAGCGTACCGTGCAATTGCATGATTGTGTCTTGATTTTCTTGATTTTAGGCAATACAAATGGAATATTGAATAAGATCGCTTCTGCACTCATACACTCTGATGACAAAGATAAATCAGTTATATCTCCATATTGGGTTAGTTTGTTATTCATTTATCCAGTTTTGAGTTATTTATTTCTTATTGTATATGCCAGTGTGATTGATCCTATTGGGCCACTCAGGGACGGGCGCTTCAATCCTTTTTCTACTGTCTAGGCAGTGGGATTGGGATTGGGGTAAGAACGGTTCCGTGACAGTTGGTATCAGAGCTTACACACTCTCATATACTCTAAGTAAATAATTTCTCAAGTTTTCCTACACCGAAGAAACCCTAAAGTCCATAATGGTGAAAATTGAGGTGTCTAGGCTCGGGGTCCTGGCATAATTTCTCCTATCCGTCGTCACGGTGGTTGAGATCCCCTGCTCTACCTGGCCTCAATTGATCCGGAACTGGACCTAAAGGTTTTCTTGTGAAACCCTAGAGAGTCTTCTACATCTCATCTCTTCTTTAAGGACTATCCTAAGACACCCATGTAGATGAAGATTAGGTAGTCTTCTCATCTCCTCATGTGGTCCTTTCTTGTGACTTTTTACCACATGATGTCTACATTATGGGTAGCTTATACATGGGAATAATGAATATAACTAAATCTTGAAATATGATATCATGATCTGACCTAAATTTGAAAACTCGATTTTGATCAATTAATTTTGAAATCAAATACTCATGTACACTCAATTTAGCCAAAACGTGACTACATGTTTGCTATGTTTGAGGTCAATATTAGTAATCTTGATATGGTGAAATAAGGACTTATACCTTATACCTCATTGTTGATGAGGTCTCGATTTGGTTAATGTCCATGTTGCCCTATTATTGATTAAACCTCATACATAGTTAAGCAAACTTGTACCCTATTTGATACATATCATGACTAAGCCATCAAGCGACGAAGCTTAGGACTCACAAAATCATGATGTAAGACCATGATGCAAAAAGTTGTTTCCCTATTGACCATTGATGCCTTTTGCAATCTCGATTTTGATATGATTATGGGCCTAGATTTTGCACTATTATGCTCTAATTCCTCGAATGCCAAATTCAAATCCTTGATTGCCAAATTATAACACTACCTTGATCATGAAAGGAAAGAATTGCAAATCTTGACATTATTGCCATATTATCTTGAATTTTGATCTTATGACTTTGATATAAATGATTTAAATAAGATCAGTGGATTGTGACCAATGTAAGTAATGTGCTAGATTAGGGTGGTAGTTGACTCATGACTCTCCTAACCTAGGTCACATCCCTATTATGACTACCTCTAAGTTTTCATCCTATTGATTATTTAGAGTTTGGGAAGGTATTCCCTTCCACCCTATTTGGATTGGTTGATCAAATCCTAATAGGTTAAACCCATGGTTGATACTCGATCTTGAATATTGATTTAATAATGACCTTCACATACGACAATATTGACTATAGCTTGTGGTTGACTTCCTAGATGGACCTAGGTGTAGATCATTCATCAACCTTGGATACAATGATAATGAAACCTTGATATGTTTTTGAACACTGATGAATATCATTGCTTGAAATTGAATATAGATGAGTGATCTCCCCTAAGGTCTAAACAGGAATATAAACTCTAGCTTTTGAATATTTATACATATGATCAAATTTTGGATCTATGACTTTTAGTGTCTAAAATCTCGACTCTTGATATTGATTATAGAATTATGACTCACGATTATCAAATCTCAATAATGATACAAATCCTATGATCACATTTTTTTGTGGACATTGAGATATATGACTAATGACTTCAAAATCCCAAATCTAGAAAATTTTGAAATGATGACTATTTTGACTTCTTGATTTATGAATTAGGGTTTAGCTCTCATTAGGACTAGGGTGGGACCTTCCCATTGATTTTGAGTTCGAAATAATGATATTGAAAATATGATGTTGTATCAAAATATTGAAATATGAAATCTCAAATCACGGATGTATAACCCCACCTAGGCCAAAGGAGAAGCTAGGACCCTGAGATATTGGGATTGAAAGTCACCTTATACACTTGAACTCTATTTGCTTGACCTAAAATATGATCTCTCTAAATTTGTGATCAATAGAATGCCTTCCATATAAGTGACTCATATGATGACTTTGAATAGCATATGCATTGACCTTGATACTCAATTTCTCGATGATGAAATGATGTTAGCACCAATTTGATTATATGGAACATGGAATCTCAATTGTGATTTTTGGGACTAATTGAAACTTGAGGACATGATTTTGATTACATAGTTGAGGATGTTTTAGTAATTCAGGATATGTTCTGGATTTGAATAATTCTGATTTTGAGGATGTTTTTGAATTTTGGGGACAAAATTCCTTTTTAAGGAGGGAAGGATGTGGCAAAGTGGAATTTTACATAAGTATGATGAAATTACTTTTTTTACCCTCATTATACCTACTAATGGTCCCAAATTATTTTTTCTTGTCTTCATAATCATTATTGAGACTCAAATACAAAATTTGGCGATCAATTTGAATTTTATACACTTTGAAACCCCACATATTTGATTTATTTGTTACTTTGTTCAATAAAGTAAATTGATCCATCAAACCTCATAATTTGGTTCTCAAACTTTTTCTAAAGGTTCTCCACGTTTTTTGAAGCTTTGGTCCAAATTTGAGATCAATTGGACATTCCTATAAGTTTCTATGAATTTTGGAAGTTTTTGTGCTCAAAATCCCTATATAATTGCCTTTTTCTTTGGCTATTCCTAGTCAGTGATCCAGGGCTCACCTTGGTGGCGATCCCCAGCCCTTAGATCATCCCCACACGGATCATGGCCCGATCTCACGGCCACTAACCTGTATTCAACCTTCTGCTGATTGCGGGGAGGAGTAAATGGGGACGGAAGAATGAATCTCCTGCTCGCGACCCTAATTCGAAAATCAAAGTGAATAGAAATCTTGTTCTCGCAAATTCGAACTCAACGGGCCCAACTTTGACCATGTTTAATGAATTAAAATGCCACCAAAATAAGATCGTCGCCCCCCCTCTCAGCTCCGGCGGCCATGGCCTCTACCCCAAGCTCGTTTGCCTAAAACCCTAGTCATAATACTATATAAACCCCTCCCAAGGATCGCATATACTTTACCATGCTCAGAGACTCGCCCTTGCTCACCCCCCAGCCCCAAGTGAACCCCGTTTCCTCCCCGACCTCCTGCTACCATAGCGGTGCCGCCGCATAGGCCCCACTGGGCATCTGCGCTGCTTGCCCTCTCACCTCAATCTGCAAACACCACCACCTCCGCGAAGTCAAGGCGAGCTGGGACGGCTTTCTCGTGGCCTTGCTCTGACCCTACTGCTCCTAAATCCCATCCACAGTGGTGAGCTCCTCCGCCTCCTTTCTGGGACCGCGGGGTGAAGCTAGAGCATAGACGACAGGAGCCCGACTTACTGGTTCAAGGGGAAATTCCCCGAACCAAGCAAACCACCAGTGAACTGGTAAATCTATAATAAACTGGCCAAATAGAGTTTGAACCAGTTCCTGACCAGCGAGCCTTGTGGTGCGATCTTGATCACCCAATATCGATCCAACAGTCCTCGATTTTCCGTATCAAAGGTATTTTTTGCTCCCTCTCTGACAAATATTCATATAAATGTTCAGATCTTGTTTTAATTGTAGAAAATACATACTAGCTCCAAATATTATGAACAAGTAGTCAATTTTGATTAGAAAAATCCAATGAACCTGTTGAAAATACTTTTGAAACCTGATTCCAAACTATGCTCAATGATATATTTAAATCTGATCTCTTGCTCATTTAATTAGTCTAAATGACTCAATGTTGTGATTAGACTTTGGAAACCTTATATCTTAACTCTGATGATTATCTTGAGACATGAAATCATACTTGTCTATACTAGATCTAATCTTGTTGTCTTAATCACCTTTGAATATTAATCTTATGCCTTGAAGGTAATTTTGATGATATCTTGATAATATGATTGATCTGAATCTTGTGGCATATCTAGATATTTTGACCTAAAAGTTGATCTCTGATCTACTTATCAGAACTTGATCTAATATTGAACCCCAATGATGTTAGAACTTGATAAATGATCTAAAGACTTGATTTTTGGACTTGCATATTGACTAGGATAATTAGGGTTAACACATGTACCTAGAAAACCTAGGTAGGTCATTCACACTCGAAATACTTGACATGGGAAATAATGTTGGATATATTGAAATATTGGTTGATTATAAGTGAATGACCCAACCCTAAGGTTGACATAGGAAAAGTGTAACCCTAATCTCAAATATTAAACATGATATCAAAATATCTTGATCTTAACCCTTGATCCTATCTTGATGATTTAGGATCTGACTCGAAGGGTCTACCTATTATTTGTTGATTATACTCGAAATCCTCGGTGAAAGGTACGCTATTTATATAACTCCTCCTTGATTGTATTGAAGATACTTTTATGTGTCTCTTGACCGTATGCTTGGCTATTTACTTGGATGAACTACTGTTCCCTATGATTAGTCTTCTGTTTTTCTATAAAATATTTTGAAAAACATGAAAACATAAATTGCATGCCCATTATGATTGCCCATATATTGATAATGATGATGATATTGATAATGTTGATAATGTTGATATTGAGTGCAACAACCCCCTCATTTGGAGGTGGGACTTGTTCATTGGCCTCCTATGTTCCTATGGTGAGAAGGAGCCTAGTGACCTTCCCCATCGCGTTGGGGTAATAGAGTCACACAAATTATATAAGCATGCTTCTCGAATTACAACATAATGGGAACTCGTAATAAAATTCAAATTGCTTGAAAAACTTGTCGAATAAATGTTGGTTTTGCAAATTGCTTGTTATTCTTTGAATATAAGTCCTGCCAAGTATACTATCTTGTCATAAATCGTTTTACTTGATTTTGATAGTGTACCGTGCAATTTCATGATTGTGTCTTGATTTTCTTGATTTTAGGCAATACAAATGGAATATTGAATAAGATCTCTTCTGCACTCATACACTCTGATGACAAAGATAAATCAGTTATATCTCCATATTGGGTTAGTTTGTTATTCATTTATCCAGTTTTGAGTTATTTATTTCTTATTGTATATGCCAGTGTGATTGATCCTATTGGGCCACTCAGGGACGGGCACTTCAATCCTTTTTCTACTGTCTAGGTAGTGGGATTGGGATTGGGGTAAGAACGGTTCTGTGACAATAACAACCCATGTTTCAGGACTACGTTTGATGATGTCAAAGTGTACCCAAAGAGATGTGTTGAGTGTAGTGATTTTAGGTCGAAGAATCACATTCACCACCATCACTGTGAGAGCTGACTGTGACTACCAAATCATGGTTCCATGTGTCACTCTCACGGTGGGTTTGTCTGGTACACTTGTTCTCTAACAAGTACCTATGTGCTTGGTTTGATATCGCTATATCATAACTAATTAGATTTTGTCATCAACCAACACACAATCTAGTCTTTAGTGTTATTGATGTCTATGGTTATTTTGACAATAACAACCGACTAGGAACTAAACTAGAATTTATACTCTTAACATCCGTATGATCTCATCGTTTAGATCCTCAACCCAAAAGCATAAGTCATCGAGTAAAACAATTCTTTAGACATCTATAATGTTACACTATCATCTCAGAAATAGTTAAAACATATAGATCGGAAATTGCCTTTATTATTATTCAAATCATTTACAAAGTATCCCATTACAATCATCACATGACTTGCTCTATTGGCATACATACCAACAATTTCTACATCCTTTAGCCATCTCTTTCTTCATATAATGAAAAGGCATACACGTGTGCACTAGTTGATCTCCAAATACTTATTGCTGATTGTTGACTTGACAAGAAGAACGTGTGTTTGGTTGGAATAATCTTCACAAATCCTATATCATCATTCTTCAAGAACTTGGACAACTTCTCAAGAAAACTGAGGAGAGGCCACACTCTATTTCTTCAAGCATCTAACCTGAGCATCGATTGACTAAATTATTCTTTGTGTATAATAGGTCTCATACCTTTTATATGCAAAGAAACAAAATGAAACCATTCAATGAATAAGTGGCCAGCAAAGAAAAAAACATAAGCTTGTTCATGCACTATGTGAAATACACCCAAATCTAGTTTAAGCCTACATATTATTTTATTGATAACTAATGATGTACCACATCAAGCACATTCATGCCCAACAACTCTAGGTTCCTGTCATGGAGGGGGAATCATGTTTTAGAGATGCATACAACTTCGTAAAGGCATTTGCAAAGATACAATCACACAAAAAAGTATTAAAATCAATTAAGCATATCATATTCCAACTTAATTGAACGGGACATTTGAGTAAGTACAAGTGTACAAGACAAAAAGAATTGGGATCTACCACCATAAAGTCTGTCAAGCCACAAGAAGGTCACAAGGTAAGAATCTTCCTAATTAGTGGTGACTCATGTCCAGTCCATGTAGAGAAAGTATCCACCTACAAAATATAAGGAGACTAAATGGTGATCCTTGGAGAAAAGTATGAACAAGATCAACAGACCCTTACATTCTTCCATCTGTTAGAAAGTTATGTAAAGGATGAACTATCACTTTCAAGAATGATAAATCAATCAATAAAGATTGATGCCAACATCGGAATCAATCAAATAAGAGTAAATTTTATACACGTCTAAAAGAAGTGATGTTTGGGAATGAGATAACAATTTTTAACATTGTTGACGATCCATCATCCACCTTCCAATTGCAACTTGGTAAGGGGATCAATTTCAACAAAAAATACAAATATTTTTTGTAGCTAGATGCTTTATTTGGGTGGATTTGAATCTAAATAAAAAAGTATATATATATATATATATATATATATATATATATATATATATATATATATATATATATATATATATATATATATATAGAGAGAGAGAGAGAGAGAGAGAGAGATAGAGAGAGAGAGTCAGGCTAGAATATACTTGAGTGCATTCAGAGCATAATACGCTCAAGTAGTTTATCATGATGCAATATTTTTTTCAAAAATCTAATCTGTTGATCTTCTTAAACATCTTGTGAATAGCTCATACACAAAATTTGAGCACATTTGAACATTTATAGCTCATGTTATAAAGACCACAAAAATTATGCATTTCAAATTAGTTTCACGCGTCGATTTTGTTACCCTTGGATGAGTGACTTACACTCATCCAAATGAGCTCAAAATTTGTATGTAGCCTATTTATAGTATGACAGTGAAGATTGATGGTTTACATTTGGCAAAAAATAGTCTTGATAAGCAAACACACTTGAGTATATTCTAGCCTGACTCTCTCTCTCTCTCTCTATATATATATATATATATATATATATATATATAGGGTAGGGATCTAGTGAGAAACATCCTACGGTGAGAGCATGAGAGGCATTTGAATAACTACATATTCGTAACTATTTTTTTAAATCTAACCATATAGATGGAAAAAGCATCATTTCATTTACCTTGTCGCAAAAAATCATCGCAATCAGACATTGTTCACATGTCCATATGTACAATATACACTTTTTACATCCAACGGTCAGCCTGAAATTCAATATAGAGCGTCGAAAAATATTTGGTTGTTGTGAATGATCTACAAATGGGATGGTGATAAAATTTTATAGGAAGGTAGATATTAAGGTATACTTATAATCTATATGGTTGGATTATGAAAAATTGATCTATGTGGAGAGTTATTCAAATGCCTCTCATGCTCTCACCAGATATGTTTCTCACTGGATCATTACCATATATATATATATATATATATATATATATATATATATATATATATATATATATATATATATATATATATATATATATATATAGAGAGAGAGAGAGAGAGAGAGAGAGAGAGAGAGAGAGAGAAGCTAGGATACACTCGAGTGTATTCTATCCCAAATACACTCAAGTTTTAAGCCGTTAGATCATCCATGTCAGTTGCCAGATTAACACTGCTGCTCCGTAACCCAGCTATCAGTTCCTGGACCCTACCACTCCAGTAACCCCTCCACCCACTGTAACCTATCCCCTCATTTCACTCTCTCTACCCTCGTCTCTCTCTCTCCCCCAACTCTCTCTCTCTCACGCAGACAACAAACGAGCGCGGAGAACTGCCGAGCTGCAGAAGACGCCAGGGATCCACCTAGAGACCCATCTCCGACTGGTCCTAAACTCCTGCAATCTCCTCACACGCTGAAGGCCGACTCCGAAAGGTCACGATCCAGCTACAGGATGCAAGTGCTCATGTTTAAAGAGGAAGGGGTTGACGCAGCCACTCAAGCTCTTTCTGTTGTCGTTGCACCTCCAACCTTTGCTTTCCACAGCAAGTTGGTTCTGGATATTGAAAGCAACATTCCTCTCAGCAATTAGTGCAACCACCTTGACGACCATGAAGTCGTCGTGTCCATCCCGGAGATGGGTTCATCTAGAGCAAGCAGTAGATGATTAATGCCGACTTTGATGAACACCCGTCCATGCTCCCACCCGTTTACTCAATCATCCTTATCTTCAATGATGGTTCTCGCTACATTCCTGAGGTCAAGATAGTCAAGTAAGGTATGTAACCGGTTCCGGAGCGTGAAGCAGAGCTGGTCATGAAGGAGAAGGTCTCGTCCATGGTGAAGATGTAGTACATGGAGTGGTCGAACATGCTGCCGATAGGTGGTAACTTTGATGTTGGTCCACATAGAACATTCGCTCTTTTTCAAGTTCTTCCCTATTTTCATACATGCAAATCATAGATGCATATGGAGTGCAAGTTTGACGTGGTGCTTGCCTGCCATTGTTGTAGATGATAGGTTGGGTTTGGAAGAGAAGGGGAGCATATGAAAGGAATTATCATTTGTTTTTAGTGTACCAGAAGACCGGTTATTTCATCTAAAGGTGCTCTTGTTTTACCTAGATCAACAGTGTAATGGATTGGAAGGTGGATGGAGGCCCGCATTCAAGTTCAAGAGTTGTTCCCTAGTGCAGATAGCAGACATCTAAACACAGCAGCAGATGAATCCTAATTGGTTTAAAACAATTATAAATGAAAACTTCCTCATCGTGCAATTTGTTATGCAAGTGTGTATATTTCACTGATGAGAACTTGTGAATTCCGGCATATGTGATATGAATCTGGTCTTGTAATTTACTACAAACCACATCGTGAGATAATTTCTTAGCATATTGATATTGTTCATACGTATTGAATTCCGACCATATCCACCACGTAAATCACCAGCATAGCATGTCTTTCCACCTTTCCGGTGGTCAACTTCATCAAATGCAAATGGTATAAATCAGCCACGAATCTGGATTTCATTATAGCAATTCTTATCCAGTTTCCCAGGATGTTCTCAATGTATTGCTTGATTACCATATATGTTGGGCAGAAGCACATCAATCCATATGCACTGGTGAGCTTCCTAGCTAGTTACGTGCAGACCACGAACTAGTGTATTTCCTGAATCAAGTGGACATGGTCTTCAACATTGTTTTCTCTCCATCTCCGTGATCTACTAGAGGCAACTCTACTAAGAGCCGGTCTGATGGCCATCGTCGCCAAAATTCCATGTCTAGTGTCTTGGCACGGATGCCGCCGCTCTCGTAGTGATGCTCACATATGGTCTTAGCAAGATCAGCCTTCTGAATCTCTTGACGCACGTCAGTGGAGACCTTTCTGAGCACCACAGGCTCTGTCTATTGGTTCAGCTTCCTAGAGTACACAGACGTGTGGCGGCGTTCTTCTCAACAAGGCTAGATCCAGTTCTTCTGCCACTGCGGCTGCGACCTTCTGGCGAGGTCTTCTGCCCCTGCGGATTTGACCTGCAAGAGCTACGGAAAGAAAAGGGCAGAGTTGGCCGCCAGCGTATGGGGAGATTGCAAGAGTTTAGAACCTGCCAGAGATAACTCGCTAGTGGCTCCCTCGTGTCTGCCGCGACTCGCCCGGTTGCTGTCTACGTGTGAGAGAGATAGACGAGGGGAGAGAGAGTGAAACGAGGGGAAAGAGATCATAGAGGAGAGAGGTTACAGTGGGTGGAGGGGTTACTGGAGTGGTAGGGTCCAGGAACTGACAACTGGGTTACGGAGCAGCAGTGTTAATCTGGCAATTGGAAGATCTGTTGACATGGATGATCTAACGAAGATCTGTTGACATGGATGATCTAACGGCTTAAAACTTGAGTGTATCCTAACCTCACTCTCTCTCTCTCTCTCTATATATATATATATATATATATATTCATACATATATATATATATATATATATATATATATTCAATAGGTCAATTAACGTTAAGAGTTTTTATTGTTGCTGTGATGAATATTAGCATGAATGGAAAAGTACTTATAATAATATTATTCAAGAATCCTCAAAAGCATTTGGAGTTTAAGATAATATTATTTGTTGTTGTAAGAATAATGTAGACGAAATTATTTTTGGTATACATATGCAACTTACCAGAAATGTTTTTGACATGTTGCAAAGCAAACTGGTAATCAAGTGTATGACACCCATTATTAGAGAAAAAGAAGATGAGAGTAAAGAAATCATGTGAGACAAACTAAATGTCAAATATCAATGTAAAAAACAAAGATCTCATTGTATATTTTGTGTATCCTTCAGTGTCAATGTTGACATTCGACTTAAGAAGATTTCATCAGAGTCTGCATATGAGGAATCTATTATTGCTTGAAAGTTACACTATAAGATATGGTTAAAAATAAAACAATATAAACAAACCCAACAAGCACATACCTTCTAGTTATTCTAGAGGTACTTGAAAGTTATCATGCTTATTGTCGTTAATGTACATGCCTTCTAGTTATTATGGAGGAACGTTTTTCCTTCATATCTAACATTTTAGCAGCTATGGATATTAGAAATGATGATGATATAGAAATAAGTAGTGGGATAATATAAATTATATGAGAATTTCTAGGAAAGCAGTTGGAATGTATGCACCAAGTGAACAATGGCTCATGTAAGGCTTATCATCATTCTTGCCTAGGTGTCTCATCATCTCACTAAAACAAGAGTGCAAAGTATTTGTCTCGAGAGGGAATCTCTCCAAAATAATAGTGATCGGTGTCTTGTCAACACACTTGAAGGGACAACTCAAGATGGGCCCAAACCTTGAGCTAAGTGTCAAGATCCTATTGATAGAGTTCATCAACACAAAGTGTTTTGATATTGCATCCATTTACTCATGATATAGAAGACATAATGGATCCCCTAAAATTCCAAAAACCATGCAAAGATTAGAAGTTCTATAAAATAATAACTGATTAAGGCAATTTATAATATTAGATTAACTCTAGCTTGACTTGCATTTTGGTGACGATCTCACCAAATGAATATAGTGTTGAGAGTAAAGCTGTGTCACACATTTGATGCACCATTAGCAGACCTAACAATACAAAATTTAGATGAAAAAAATAAAATATATGACAGCTCCTAGGATCCCGTCTAGGCGGGATAGGCGCCCAGCCAAAGAATGCCACCGCTTGGCCACCTTGAAAACTATGATCGGGATGAATGGAATTCCCCCCATAGTTTAAAAAAGGTAGAGTGTGAGCTCTACACTTCTTACTTGACCCAAAGTTACCTGAAAATAACTTGATCAACTTATAGCCAATTCTGCGCCTACATATATATACGTTGTTATTTACCCAAAATCAAAGGATTACGTAAGGTCTCTCATTTGTATTCCACCTTTTGGACCATGACAAAACTTATACTTGAAGTAGCTACAAATGGTGTTGCTTGTGTGTGATTTCCAGTATATACTAAAGTATATGGGTAACTAAATATAGGATCGACACCATGTGATTTATACATTATAGTATGCCCAATATTGACATATCTATGAAAGCTCTAAAAGTGAACTTGCTGAAATGTGATTGCACTTCCTAACTTACGATTAAAAGACAAACATGTCTGATTTATATGTTAGAGCCATTAGAAACAAGATGTAGTGATAAGTTGCATCAATGCAAGGGAGTATTTTGGTTTCCCACATGCATACTTGAAAACTAACCCACATGCATATTTGTCCACATAACCACGAGAAGTATTTTCATCCTGTCAAGAGTGGATTAACAAGAAGACAGATCGTTCTTACTCTTCTGTCTAACCTACAGGTATCTCGAGTTCAGTTCTCACACAAAACAGTTGTTAGATACACATAATTTGTTAACTAGAAATAAAACACCATTTAGTTTGTTAGATACCAAGTAATTTTTCCTTCTTGTAGTTATATCCAAGATAAATATATTCTCTATTAATGGTCACTCTTTTTATGATTTAAGCCATGATCAATCACAATTATGATTGAACAAAATAAAAATTTACAGAATAATGAATTTGAGTAAGTAGACGACTTAGAAACTTGTAATAAGTGTCTCTGCGAGGCAGCGGTGGGTGCCTATTTCTTTGTCAGTATGAAATTCTTTTATGACCTGCAAATTTTTTTTTTCTGGTGTGGTACTTTATGGCCTTCTGGGTGTATCTCACATTGGACCTGCATAAGAAAGAAAACGTGATTGGATTTTTTATCTATAAAACCGGCAAGTATCTTCTATAGTTACCTATAGTCAAATCGGTTCTATCTCAAGCAAATTCAATACTTGAGGCCTCTCGCCTGTATTCCACATCTTTGATTTATAGTTCAACTTCTCATAATGGGCTTTTCACTTTAAAGCTAGTAAAGCCCAACTGCTTGGTCAAAGTGATTTGCTACGGTACTATCATAGCTCACTTTGCATCCGTGCTCTGTAGATAAGGATATAACTAAAAGTAGTCAGCTGCACAGCCTGCACTAAATCTTCAACCCATGCTTTACTTGAATGTTCTGATTTGAAATGCATTAGAATCTTGTTTTACGTTAGAATACATATAAAAAAACTAAGAGATGACACAATGGTCACGAAACAAGAGCGGATTTCATTGAGAGATTTTTAAATGGAGGCAAAAATTTTGGTTTCCCAAACTGAAAGGTGGTAGTTCTTTCCAGCCCTAGACTGGAAGTAAAAAAAGAAAGGAATACCCATCCGCCTATTGATGGGCGCATCAAACTGGTAATGCAAAGGAACCGCGAATGAAGACCGAAATTTTGGTTTGACATCTATAAAATGCCTGTACAATGTCATAATTAATAGTTTTTTTCATAATACATAAAATAAGACATTAAGTGGCATTGAAATAAAAAACACCTCTAAAAGTATAAGTACAGTGGCATTTTAACCAAATGCATGTATATAAAATGCCACTAAAAGGTATTTTTGTACTAGTGATAGAGCGTTTGAAAAAACAGCTGAGACCGTGGTGGGACAAAGATGTTGGAGGTCCTTGAATCTTTTAATGTATCATACAAGGTGTCTTCATCTCTTTGAGAGAAGTTGACGAGTTGGCTTCTCAACTCAGTTGTTTTGCTTAGTGGAAAGTATTTATCAAGAAAGGCCTTCAATAGTTTTTTCCAATTATTTATAGAGTTCCTTGACAAAGAAGAGAGTCATGTCTTGGTTCTGTCCCTCAAAGAAAATAGAAATAAAAGTAGACGTATACCATTAGGAGCAATTCCATTAATCTTGAAAGTGTTCAGATATTGCAAGAATATAGCTACATGGAGATTAGGGTCCTCCATCAGAGTCCGTCCAAAATGGTTTTGTTGAATCATCTGTATTATTGTTGGGCTGATTGAGAAGTTATTTGCCTCCATCTGCGGGCTCTTGATATCCCCATTTATGTTTATGGTTGTGTGAACGACGAAGTCCTTGAGAGGATGATCGTCTTTCGTGATTGGTTCTTGGTGGTCCGGTGAAGATGGTTGTAAATATGAAGGTGATGATGGTAGTGTGTATCCCAAGTTTGAAGAGTCTTCACTCCTCCTTGCTCGTCTACAACTGCTCAAGGTACGTTCGATCTCTGGGTCTAAGAATAGAAATGGTTGAAGACCACATTTTGAATGTCGCATATAATCATGCAAATTCACAAGTAGGTGAGAACACTTAACAAACAATGGAAGATAAGATAGATGATAAAAAATGACAATAAAATGATGAAACAAGGGTGAGTGATCTAGTCTCACTTACTAATTAACACTTCTTACTCTAATAAAATAATATTGATTCTCCCCAACAACTATAAAAAAAACATGTTAGTTGTGTGCACAAGTCTTAAATTTATAAACTCGAACACTTCCTCGCACGCATATAGGTGCATGTAGTATTATCGTGGTTGACCAAAGAGTAGGGTACAACTACTCACAAGTGTGTTAATCTTCAATAATCTAGATCGATTTACTAAGACTGGTTTGGTTTTAAGTTAATCTATTTTATAAATAAATAAATAGGAAACACTAATTGCTTAAAGAAAGATAGATCTGATTCAAAGGATCTTGATTATGGAATTTCACTTCAGCATCATTATTCACATACAACCATGGAAATTAACATACTAATTAACATACAAAGGAGATTGTTGTCATCACGCACCTGCCGGTGATATGAGGTGGCTCCTATATTCACATGGTACTCCTGTACTATGTTGAGATTCAAAATACAACCTTGGATCTTCAACATAATCCCATCCACTCCTGTGTTCAGGGATACATTGCCAATATATATAGTCCCTACTTCTCTATATATTTTCCTAGGTCACATAAATAAGCATAAAACAAGTAAAATTGTCAATAATGCATACAAGCAATTAAAACAATATAGATTATCTTAGACCAGCAAGTTAATTAGCATTAACTAAGCAATCAAAGTTCACATGAGTAATGATGTGGGAGCTACTCTCCCATGCTCAAGAAATGAAATCTACTTGTTCATGGTGATGAAACACAAGAATATGCTACAAATTTTGAAGTTAAACATGACTAGAAAAGAAAATAAAAAAGAAAATCCAAGAAATGAAGAAGAAAAAGGTAGAACTACGGCTTGGAGACAAAATCCCTTCCAAGATGGTGCTTCCTCTCCCATAAATTTCTCTCTCAAGAGGTCTAAATGAGATGGAGAAGCCCGTGCTACAATCCTTGTAGGAAAATGGAGATTAATGGAGGTTCTATCCTGAGCAAATGTTTCTTCCTTCTTAAAATCACCTCTCCTCTTCTCTGGACTATTATCTGGTCAAAAGTTCTTTCAAAATGATGAGAGATAATCGTCCCATACGTGAGTTTTTGTATTTGAAATGAGGGACGATTGTTTTACAAAAATTGTAGAAATTGATGGGGACACATTGTTTTCGAGAACTACACGACGTGTCTCCATGTGTAACTGATGCGTAAGATGCTTTTATTGAGGAGTACATGGTGTGTTTTCTTAGAGACACACTGTGTAGCTGAGAGCTGGTGAAGTCCTGAGTCGAAGCTGATTGGGTTGGATACAATGTGTCTTAGTAAACACATGTCGTGTAACTTTACAGAACTTATGAGTGTATCTTTTGATCAGTGTGACACACAGTGTAGTTGAAGGGACACGTTGTTTCACTGGTCTTCATAGGGAAACAAGATTATCTATAATCTTACATGTTGAGTGTAAATTAAAACACATATTTCTTTTAGAATCTTTAAGAAAATCTATCTGAAGTATGCAATCTCTTGAAGAATCCAACTAAGGTTAGATTTTGGTTGGGTTGGCCCCATTTTCTCATCACAATCAAGTACCTATACTCACAAACATAAAATGAGTAAATCAAATTAAAAGGTGGCAAATCGAGTATGATTAGAGATAAAATGAGATACAATTGGGATTGGAAGTATGTACAAAAGTGGGTGAAAAATCTATACAAAATATGCAACATATAGGATGATTCGAATAAGTCCTACATAGAGAATGTATTTCCCAGCCAAGTATTTACCATTTATAAGGTAGTGATGGCATTCCTCATTGATAGTATGTCATCTACATACAATATAGCGAATACAATCATGCTCCCACTTTCCTTCTTGTAAACACATGGTTCATCTTCATTTTGACAAAAGCCAAACTCTTTAACTATTTTGGCAAATCAAAGATTCCATCTCCAAGATGTTTGCTTCAATCCATAGATTGATTTTTGTAGCTTAAAAACTTTATTTGCATCCTTTGAAGTTATAAAACACTCAGTCTGTGTCATGTACATATTCTCAAGAAGATTCCTGTTAAGGAATACAGTTTTAACATCCATCTGCCAAATCTCTTAGTCATGATAAGCTACAATGGAAAGAATGATCATGATGGATTTAACCATGGCAACTAGAGAAAAGGTTTTGTCATAGTCTACACCTTGAACTTGTCTAAAACCTTTTGCAACCAATCAACCTTTATAAGTTTGTACAGTACCATCCATGTTAGTCTTCTCCTTGAAGACCCATTTGCACCCTATGGGTTTTACCCGTTTAGATGGATCCACTGAGGTTAATACCTTGTTGGTATACATGGATTTCATCTTAAATCTCATGGCCTCAAGCCATTTCTTAGACTTTGGTTCCTTAAAATCTTCTATGAAGGTTGTTGGCTCTTCATCAATGACCAACTCATTGCCTTCTTGTGTCACAAGATAACCAAATCTTTCAGACTCAAGGTGTGCCCTACTAGATCTGCAAGGTTCCTGAGTTACATGAGGAACTTGATATTTCACAACAAATTTTGACTCTTCATGTTCCTTTTGCACCTCTACATGTTCAATGTTTTCTTGTTGTTCTTGAACCTCTTTTGGTTCTACTTTCTTCCACTGATTCCTTTGAAAATGAATTCCTTTTCTAGGAATACAACATCCTTAGAAACAAAGACTTGTTCTCATATGTCTAACAGAAGACACCAAGATGGTTAGACACCCGGTTTGTTAGTGAGAGGTCGCAAGATCGAGCCCAGACCACGGGATGAATAGAATGGACAATTTTAAAAAAAAACTTGTTCTCATATGGAGTATAAAAGTAGTATCCTTTGGTTTCTCTTGGATACCCAACAAAATAACATTTCTCCAAATTGGGTGAAAGATTTTTGGGAAACTACTTTCTTAGATAAACTTCACATCCCCAAATCTACATAAAAGGAACATTGGGGCTCTTCCTACACCATTTCTCATATGGTGTCTTTTGAACTGATTTAAATGGTATATGATTAAGTGTAAATACTATGGTTTCTGGAGCATATCCCTAGAAGGAAATTGAAAGACTAGCAAAACTCATCATTGACCACAACATATATATAGTAATGTATGGTTCCTTCTTTTTTCAACACCATTATGTTGTGGTGTTCCAGATGGATTCCATTGTGATATGATCCTCGGTCTCATAGAAAGTCCTCAAACACTTAGCTTATGTATTCCCCACCTCGATTAGAATGAAATTCTTTAATACTTTTACTAAGTCGGTTTTATACTCCATTCATGAAATCCTTGAACTTTTCAAGAGCATCTGACTTATGTTTCATCAAGTAAACATAGACATACCTATTGCAGTCATCAGTAAAGGTAATGAAGTACTTGTAATCACCTCTAGCATTTGTTCTAAAAGGGCCACATACATCAGTATGTATGAGTCCTAATAGGTCACTCGCTCTTACACTGTTGTTAGTGAAGGGAGATTTTGTCATCTTGCACAACAAACAAGACTCACATTTCTCTATTTATTCAAGATCAAGAGAGTCTAGATAACCATCTTTATGGAGTTTAGAAATATGTTTCTCATTGATGTGTCCTAGACAATAATGCCAAATGTATGTTTTGTTTGAGTCTTTAAGTTCTAACCATTTGGTATTTATGTTATAAACATTTATCTTTAGATTCAATAAGTAAAAGAAATAAGACATAGGGGCACTGTCATAAAAGATCTCATATTTATAAATAGAACATTGACCATATGAAATTAAGATCCGTTATTGTCCATACGAGATACAAAAATGGTATTTCTATTAGTTATAGGTACAAAATAATAGTTCTCTAACTCTATTACAATCCCAGTGGGTAGTAATAAATGATAGGTTCCAACTGTAATGGAAACAACTCTTGCTCCATTCGCAACACGCAGTTTGACCTCACCCTTTCTTAAAGGTTTACTTTTTTTAGATTCTACATATTTGAACACATGTGAGATCCACATGTGGTATCCAATACCCAATATGAAGAAGTAGAAATATTGATCTAGATAACTTATATACCTAAAATGGAGATCTCTATCCCTTGATTCTTCTTCCTCAGTTCATTTAAGTGAAAAGGACTTATTCATTTTGCACTTACCCTTCTCCTTATTTTGAGTGTAGAAGACATGGAATTCAGCTTAGCCTCACAACGTTTCTTGGCATTGACTGTGTCCTTGGCTCCCCTGCACTGATCAACATCATGGGTTTATCCTTCTTCATTCATGCTTCAAATTATCAATATTCCAAGCAATTCTGACAATGGTTTGGTCAAGTTACTCAACAAAAAGCACTCGATAAATTGGCTATATGATTCAGGAAAAGATTTTAGAATCATATCTGTTGCTAACTCTTAACCTAAAGGAAATTCTAGTCTCTCTAGGTAATCCACATACCCAATCATATTGAGCACACAGGGTTATACTGGATCTCCTTCTGTTAGTTTGCACTCAAACAAAGCTTTGGAGACATTGTACCTTTATTGTTTTGCATGATTCTTAAGATGTGTTACCATCTCAAGAATGTTCATGTTTATATTTTTTATGCAACTAATAGTTCATACAACCTAGCATAAGGTCTTTGATGTCTGCGACATCATTGGCATGCTTCAAGTAAACATCCACTTCAGTCTTAGGTACATTTGGAGTGGGTTCCTCTGACATAGGTGTTTCGAGGGCATAGAGCTTATGCTTATGCGTGTGAATGTTTCTCAATGTACTAAACCACTAATGGAAGTTATTTCCATTCAACGTGTCCTTCTCAAGGACCGATCCCAAGAAAACTTGTTGTTTTTGATTTATTTCAACAATAGAAATTCGCATTTGTCAAAACACTTTTGATTTTAGTTGATTAAAAGAACATTTTTGACGATAGTAGGCATTTGATTAATTATGGATCCCACTATTTTATTCAAATTGATATCCCTCGCTTATCAATTTAGAAAATTGCAGCGTACAACCTTCTAGTGACCCAAGATCTAAAACAATTAAGTTATTACCCATCCAACAATGACTTCCATAACAAATTATTAAGTTAGGAAACATTTTCCAATTGCATCTCATGCAATTCTTGGATAGATGTTATGCACAACTCCTTGTCATATTACATGTGTATGCTTATAGGCCCTTAATCTCATTAATCTCACCTAGTTAAGACTAACCCAAAAGACAACACGATAGCAATGCACCCTGTTTGACAAGCCCACATAGCTGCCATCACACTTCAACGAGATAGACGACAAACCACACTTAGTCTGCCCACACTTAGTCAATCAAGAATTTCATGTGTGTTGCTTATGGAAAACATGTAAGACTTAATATATATTTGAGGAATTTTATTTATATATAAATACATATACATGTCCAATCACCACATACTAATAATATGTATCATATACATACTATATCCACAAAAGAAACATGCAATCATAAAATATGAGTGATGGTTATGGCCACACTGATGCAATTCTTTGGAGCCACAAAGAATTGGTATCCACCTAAGGTCAAACATCACATGTTGCAGCCTACATTAACTTTGTCTTGGAAACAATTTGGTCCTTTGATTGGAGTCTTCCAATTGATTGATTCGCCTGCTTGTTGATTGATTTGCCTTTGGCGGTCGGTCAAATGGCTAGACTCCTCCAATTGGTCAATTGGGCCTGTAGTCAATTGGTTTGCTCCTTCAATTTGTAGCCTCTTTGGTTCTATATTCGAACGACTCAACTCCCAGTCAATCGACTCTCCTGGTGCAGAGTGTCTCCTCTTTTGAAACTATCCTACAAAAGAATTACATTATGCAAGTGAAACCTCGAGTTACATTTGAGGGGAGTATAGGGAGAATATTATTAACTTACATATGGAGAAAGAGTGAGAGGATCAATATGCAAACTAAATTTAAAAGAGCAGAAAATAAACCAGTCAACCATGTACATATTTAGGGGGTATTGGCCATACCCACACTTACATCCACCATCCAAACTGACTTCAGGGCGACGAATATAAATTACATTTATATCATATTATATATATAGGATCTATGGGATATTCCCTAGTGTATATGGTATTTAATTGTTTATGCACATTAATCATTTAAACATTCACATCACATGTAATATATCAATGACGTATCCATTAAATCCAAAAACATAGTAAATTGGCATGGTTCTAATACCAATATGGGGAAATATGGTGACAAAGATGACTGTAGAAATATAAATTTTCTTGCCATATATTCCATATATCAGTGGATCATGTCTAACTATGAATGAGAAGGAAGGTTGCAAGGCATATAAGTGGAGCAAGTCCAGTGACAAGCCTTTGATGGAGCTAGGATTTACACCAATAGATTGCTCTTCTAATGGAAATCCTAATGTGCACCAAAAACCCTAGGGAGTTGATGTTCTCTCTAGGTTTACCTACTATTGGTGCTAGATAAATGCACCAACCCCACAAGAGTGTGGAAGCCTTATCATAGTACATATTTAGGAATGAACCCAAAGGACAACGTTAAGAATCTGGATGTCTCTGTTTCATTTTGCCTCGATCTAAGTTAATTGTTTACAACCAAGAGATTGATAGGATTAATATAATCTAATCTAGAACATGCAAAAGTAAAGGTAAGTATGGAATCTAATTAAAGTATGAAATCTAAGATTATCAGATGATGATGGATCACTGGGGTGATGCAGATATTCACCACCACTACACATGCATTATACCTGTACCAGTATAGCAAGACCTGCGAACAAGATACATGGATGTTGTGCAATGTCGATGCCCTCTCAGACAAGGAGCATTGCACACATCCCTCAAAGGTTGAGCAGATCCCATCCGGTACATATCTACATGTTAATGGAGATATGTGTCGTCTGAAGGGAGATCTTACTCTACCTCATGAAACATGCATCAAAAGACTAACAAGCGAGCGATATTATCTATTCGATTAGTATCCTTATAGACTATCCCTCTTTTGAGGACATAGATACAAGAAATGTGGGAGTGTTGCAATGCCAGCCATCCCCGAACGAATGGTCACTTACTTTGTATCACTCCCTTCACAGAGTGTTTTCCTCGACCTATCAAGATTGTACTTTCATACGTCAATTGATTCCATTTCATAGTATGAAAGTACAATGATGGAGGTGAGTTTACTCCACTACCTAAAAAGCATTCCTAGATACCGAAATAGATGTGTGGTGGGTACACACATCAAGAACCAACACTAAATCGATAATCGAGTCTCAAGAGTGGACGTAGACAATCCACAACAAAAGACAATAGATCATGCAAGAAAGCGACCAACGTTCAAGCATGCAATGAAACAATTAGCATTGAATCAGAAAGATAACATCTTTAGGTACAAATTACGAAGCATAGGTAGCGGGGCTAGTCCCCGCACCCCAGTGAATTACCCTACTCACTCCTCATAGAGGGAGCAACAAGGACATAGAAGAAAGATAGAACAATCATCGTCGGAGCAGAAGAGTAGATCTGCGACAACTCGGTGTAGATCGCCCCAATCTTTGGGATTGCTCTGACTTGATCAATGAATTCTGTCTCTCTGCCTCAATCCTCGTGTACACCTCTGGAGATGTATGAGTAGGGCGAGGCAGAGCTTGTTGGAACAATAGAGATGAGGGAACAGTGGAGAAGCCTTCCAGCCTCCCAGATCTGATGCCCGAATGAGGACCTTTTTGGTCCTATTTATAGGCATTAGTCATGTCTTAAATGATCTTGGCTCTTTGTACGGTTTGGAAAATAGATTAGTGGCTCACGGTTTAGAAACTGATAGACATCCTCACAGTCTTGAGACTGTGAGGGTCTTCTCGATCCCCAAACTGATAGTGCTTCTCTACACGATTTTCTGGCTTCTCTCAATCTTGGTCTTCTTGTTAGGTCTTCGCCTTCTCACGGTCTTGGGGATTCACACGGTCTCAGGACCGAACAACAACCACACAGTATCGAGATCGATTAGTCATTGTGCAACCTCAAGACCATTTAATTCCTCATGGTTTTGGTCACTGATTGCCGCCTCACGGTCTCGACGACCACTATCCTTCCAAGCGGTCTCCAAAACTCTAAGGTCCTCACGATCCTCAAACCGCAGGGAGTGAATCGTGAAGCGAGACCACTAGGGTCAAGATTGTGAAGGTCAAGACCGCTAGGGAGGATGATCAAGCGGTACTAGTTTTCTGGTAGGTAGTTGCTGATGGTAGTAGGAGGAAGATGACGTAGGTTGAATAGGTAGCGGCGTGATCAGGTGGAGATGGTGGTTGACGCCGTCGAGGAGGTGGGGGCACGTGTGCTATGAATGGAAAGGAAGTGCCACGGTGGTTGCTATTGTTGGTGGAAGAACTTTTAGGGTTGCACATGATGAAGATGGCATGTGAGGACCTATGGCGGAGGAAGGCACCACCGTCGTGGTTGTTGTAGGTTAACATCATGGATAGGAGAGGAGGAGGAAGAGGGGCACAGGGAGACGATGATGGAGAACGGTTGCAGGTGTTGTTGAGGTGGTGATCTGCTATTGACGATGAGAAGGATGATGACAGAGGAAGCAGGTGTTCCAAGTGATCTGGGATCGTGACGGTGTCCATGTGCTCTGGGTGATCGTGAGGGCTCTCACGGTCTTGGGATTGTGAGGGCTCTCACGGTCTTGAGACCATGAGAAGGAGGAGTGAGTGAGAGTGCAAGACCGTTAAGATGAGACCTAGTGGCTGGATGAATAGGAGGCGTCAGATCTCGATCGGACGGTGTCGGTTGCTCGCATTATTGAGACTGAGAGAGCTCCCTTATGTCTTGAGACCGCTTGGAGGGTTGATGGTGGCAGACCGTGAGGATGGTGGAGACCATTACGAGGCAGGTTGTAATGAAAGGGAACCGTTGGATCTCGATCGGATGGTTGAGAATGATCTGTAGAGAAGAAGGAAAGTGAGTAAGGGAGGATAAGATCAAATAAATTGGTAATTAGAACTATTAGAGCACTATTTACATGAAACTAAGGAGATACTCAGAGTAAACCAAAACAAGGGTAGATCAGTCAATATGAGGCACAAAATCCCTAGAATTGGTGACTGTGAGGATAAATTTGGAGGATTCATCACCACACCAAACTTAAGTGTTGCTCATCCTGAGGAACGGAAAAGCCTAAGACAGTCGCTAAAGAGATCGTTCATCTCATAATTACCTCATCCTCGGTAAATGTCGGAATTTTCACAAATTTGAAAAAAATATGAGGCAAAACAAAATTAGGGCAGAAACGTCGGAAATCCTTTGAATTGGTGATTGAGGATGAATTTGGAGGATTCATCACCACATTCAACTTAAGCGTTTCTTGTCTCAAGGAATGAAAAACCTAAAACAATCGCCAATGAAATCGTTCATCTCATGATTGCCTCATCTTTATGTCATGTCATAATTTTGTTCATGGCTCAGATCGATACGACATCAAGGCTTCCTTAGATCACGTAATACATCTTATGATATCCTCATTTCTGAGTTCACTTTACTGAAGTATTTCCTTCTCACTCTCTGATGTATCAGTCATGTCTAAAAGTTTTATGTGATTTTGAAAAGACCCGCAAAATCAATCAAACATGTATATGATATGTTGCTGGTGTTTTTAAGAGAATGGTTGAAATAGAGGCAATTGGGGTGCCAGTAGGTTGAAAAAGGAAAGAATAGGGGTGTGATCAAGAGATAAGAGTCTCTCCTCTAATCGATTCAAGACTCTTATTATTGGTGGATTCCTCAAGATACTTTGAGTGTTTAGTTCACAACTCTAGTTGACTTAGCCTTACACCTGATTTTTTTCTCTAAAGGTAACTCAAAAGTGTGTACAGGTCGGCTTAAGGCCTTTGGTTAACTTACCTCTTCGAGTGGAGGTAAGGGGTTATTTTTGGAGCCTTAAGATCTCACTACTGGGCATGACACATCTACCATTGTAAGGGCAACTAATGTACCTACTGGGTAAGACATTTATCGGTTATCCTTATTCAGGGCACAACTCTCATGCTTTTCTTCAGACTCTTGCTTTTATTCATTCTCACTTGGCTTAGGAGAGAGGGTATTTTTGGATTTTTGCATATTTGGGCTGTCGGGCCTCTTTTTGGAATCGGGGTAGATTTTTCCTCAACCTTGGTATGTGCACAACCATCATCGTATACTTTTTGAACAAAATGAGAAAGTGATATGCCCCTGTTATGTACTAAGGGGTATGGAGGAAGCAGTTATAGAAAAAGAGGTGTGGTTTACCACACCGAACTTAGAGTTTGGCAATGTTCTAGTTTACACTAGAAAAGAGTGTGGCGTGCCACACTGAACTTAAAGCTTTGGCATGGTTGGTGTGCGGAGAGGTATGGAGATGAAAGAAAAAGTGCAGAAGAGAGTTCGAATCATAATGCAGTTTGCTTAGCGATTCCATATGACGGGTTCCTTTTCTTCACCACACTCTGCTCAAATAGTGACATGATAAAACTTTAAATGAGAATTCCATACACCTGATCCATTAATCAGTGAGAGGCATGATGCATTTGATATATCTCAGTCTTGTTGAGGCTTATCATTATTTTCTGTTAAGGATATGACATTAGGATTCACAGACTATACAAGATGAAATCATTTATTGACTAGTTTTAAGCATTCTATTCTCATGAATTTGCAACAAAAAGAGGTGATGAACACATATTCGAAAAGAAAAAGCTGACTAGATAAATGCTTTATTTGAAGTAGACTACAAAATTATGAAAAATGCGGAAAAAAAAGAAAGAGAAACTAGAACAGAAAAATAGAAAGTAGTAAAGATAGAGGGTGGAGTGAGAAACATACCACCCACCCTCCATCTCAAACTTATGAGTTTGCTCATCTCTGAGCAAAAACTAGGTTTGAGATGGAGGGGAAGAGATGTGCAGTGTTAACCAGGCGATCCCCATAATTGACAGAAGGTCTGACGAAGATGTTTCATGATGGTCGGAGTTGAGAGTGATGAAGTAGCATGGACAACGTGTTGACTGGGTGGTCGTGACAACTCGAACGGGTTTTCTAGATGACCTGGATGCACGTTTCTTTCACCTCTTTGTCTGTCCATAAGAATCCGGAGACCTTCCCCCATCAGTGGGGGAGGTGAAATATATGAAGTTGAAACTAGAGGACTAGATGAATAATTGAAGTCATGCCTATTCTTGTACTCTAGTTGTGGCTCACCCTTGAAATTCGTAGTCAAGATGCCTTCTTCATGATCCAAAGTAGTTGATAGAGGGTCAGCCACTTGAACTTCTTCTTGTACCAGATCTGGTGTCGGATCCGGTTCAGGCTTCATTTCATCACCCAATTTTTCTTGTGTAGGGTGTGGCGGCCAGGGTGAAATTTCTTAATCAAGGGAATTATTCTGAGGATCATCATTTTGATGCCATGTATCTCTCGGAGGGTTATCATTATCAATGTTGGGGTCGATAGGAGCAACATATTTCATTCTGAAGTTGAGGTGTTGTTCAAATTCTTCTCCATTGTGCATTCTTAATTTGTCTGAGTAACCAGAGGGAGATTCAATAGGTAGAACAAACTCTTGCTCGGATAAGGGAATCATGAGAACCTGAAGTAGAGTCTCCAGTGAAATCTCTTCATGGGAAGGGTTAGCCCATGGCATATCATTTTGCAGACTAGAATCCTCCCACGAATCTATTTCTTCAATATTGAGACCAATATACTCCATTCCTAAGTGAGGTTGTTGTTCAGGTTCTTCCTCATAGCACTCCTCCAGTTCTACTAAGTGTTCGGGAAGAGTTTCTATGAGAAGAATGAAACCTTGTTTAGGTAACAGAGATATGTTAGTCTCTTGTATATTTGGTAGCTCGGGAGGAGCTTCTCCATAGGGAAGAGTGGTCATAAGAAGATTTTTTTTGTGTGCCTCAATGTCTTCCCAAGGGTCCTCCTTGTCGTTACAAGGGTCTATGGAAATATCATATTCCATTCTAAAATCAAGAGATGGTTCATGTTTCTCTTCATAGTACACCATCAACTCGTTCAAGTGACTAGAAGGAGATTCAACGGAAAGAACATACTCTTGTTCGAGAACTGGCTCCGTCTGGACTTCTTGTAGGGGTGGCAGCTCTGGTAACATCATTTCATGGAAATGATCGGTCATGAAGTCATTATCTTGGGGCCCGTTATCTCCTGGGGAATTGTCATTGATGTTGGATGGAGCTACGTATCCCATCCCAGAGTCAAGATGTTGTTCTGACTCTTCGTCATAGTTCACTCTCAATTTATGTGAGTGACTAGAGAAAGATTCAATGGGAAGAAAGAACTCTTGATTAGGAGATGGCTCTATTTGGACCTCTTACGGAGGTGGTAGCTCTGGTAAAGTCATTTCTTGGAAAGGATTGGTCATAGAATCATCATCTTGAGACCCATCATCCTCCCATGATTCTTTTTCATCATCATCGGGGTCAATAAGAATGTTATGGTCCACTCCACAATCAAGATCTTGATCAGTCTCATCCTTGAAGTCTGTTCCTAGATCAACTAAATGATAAGAAATTTCTTCATAAGGACAAATCAGATCTTGTTCCAATAATGGAGACATTTTAGTTTCTTACATAAAAGACATATCCTTATCTAAATCAGTCACATATTCATCTGAGTCTGACTATGAAGGAGTGTAGAGTTCTTGTAACGTAGCCCCTTCTTCATTGGAATTCACCAACAAGACAGCTAAAGTTGAAGAATATTTGTTGTATAGGGAGTCAATCATTGTTGATTGCTCCTCAATCGGTATGGTTGGATCTGGGTCTGTGGGGGAAGAAGATGGGTGATGTAGGGGTTTTGAGTCATTTTTATAGACTGGTTTTGCATATGTTTTATGTGTATTTTGATCATATTTGTGATTAATATCGCATGATTCGCTACCTTTAGTCTATAATCTCATTTTGCATCAAATTTACCTTGTTTCCTTTTATTATGTATAAAAGATCATATTTGTGGGATTTGATTGGTGTTCTTCTTTTCTTTTCAAGCAATTCAGATTCTGCATCCGTCGATACCATCGACGGATGGTCGATACCATCGACCTGGTCACAGTGTATTGTCGGAGAAGAGTAACCAGAAGTTGATACCATCGATGGGACTGTTGATGGTATCGAGAGAGCGTCAGCGAGCCAGATTTCCAGGTGTCGATACTATCGACCCAAAGTCAATACTATCGACCTCGCCTCAGCAAACTTAGCTTTGGTGTCAGATTCCAGAGAAAAGCGACGCCTAAGGTGTCGATACCATCGACACGCCATCGATGGTATCGAGGCAACATCAGAGAGAACCCCAAGAATCGTGCAAGGACTGGTGCCTCATGCAGGTCGATACCATCGACCTGCATTGATGGTATCGACGTCATCAGATTAGGTTCTGCTAAAGATTGTTTCTAATCGTACCGTGGTGATTTTTGGGCGACCTAAAGTGGCGCATATACCTAATTAAGGCGGCCCTAAGGAATCAATCACGTCATTAGCCACCGTAGAAGTCTCCAGAAGGAGAGGAGAGAAGAACGAAGCCGAGAGTGACGCCCCAATCATTCTGAGAGATGCAGAAGACATTTTCCACCGCCAGAAGGCTGTAGAATATTCACACCATGCCAAGGAACGCCCGTATCTCCTCCGTTCAGGGGTTTACATCACATCTATTCACGTTTCCCTATGTTTTCCCTTTCTTTCATCATGTTTTTCGTTGAGATGAACATGCGGGGCTAATCCCCTTTATCTTTAGGACCGGGAGTAGCTCAGGTAATCGTTGTAAGATACTTTTTACATAGTCTATCATAATTTGTCTCTTAAATCTGTGGCATGATGTCATTTTCTCAATTATATCATTATGATTGATCACCCTAATGATAATATAATACCTTTAATTACTTTGAAAAAAGAATTAACAGTTGAAAAGAGGCGGATATCACATTAACTAATAAATCCTTTGAACAAGGCAATGTACAGTTAATGGTGGAAACCCAGAGTGTGATCTTCATGCACCAAATTTAGGGAATATGTTACTACTACCGTGGAACCGACCTAGATTTAGGTAGTGAATTGTATCGCGACAGCGAACAATTCTAACTACAGGCCACTACCCGGAATAGGAGACGAATTAGGATAATTGTGTAGGAATGAGTACAACGAGAACCTGCGGTGGAACCGCAATACTAAAGATTCCATCTTTAATTGATTAAACCAACCATTTAATCGATTGTTTTGCTTTCGTTGTTTTTTTTCTTTCTTTTTCAAAAAACTCTCAAACCATTTTAATCGGTCTAGCTGATCGCGAACAGTTAGTAGTAGTCTACCGAAAAAATCCATTCCCTGGGTTCGACTCGGGCCTCACAAAGGCCTATATTACTTTGGCGCGTGCACTTGCATTTTACGCACGGTAAATTCGTGTGAAGTTTTTGAAATACCAAAATTTATCCCCAATTGATCTCCCGACTGTAGAAAAACTTCATATTGGCCAATCAATTTTTCATCTAAGGGAATAGTGCAGGAGTCATTTTCTGAGTCGGACCTTGGCTCAGAAAATGATTCTTTTTCTTGTGATACTATGGAGAAATCATCCTCGAGTTCAATCATTTGCTCTGAGGATGATTCCTCTCCATGCACTACTACTAGAAGATCCTTGGAAGGCACCTCCCACATGATATCATAATCATCATTGTAATCGATTGTAATATGCGAATGAGGAGTGTGCTCAAGGGAAACTGGTGATTGATCTTCATGTTGCTTAGAAGCGTGGACAAGTTGCGTAAGTTGATCAAGCCCAGCTATCAACTTCTCATTTGTGGATGTTTGATCAGCTAGTTGTTGAGCCACTGACTTCTGTGGAGCACATACTTCTTCTATTAATGCGTATCAGTCTTCGTAGTAGGGATCTTCAGTGTACCCATTGGGTTGATGTTGATAGTATCTCTCCTCATCGTAGTATTGATTTTCATTGCAGTCCATATTTCCTCCTGCATTGCAATCTACGCCTTGAAGTCCATCATAATTGAGTTCTTCATAGTATCTTCCAGGAGGATATGGTTTATAACTTGCGTTATATCCATAGTCGTGTGAAGAGGCTACCTTGAGTTTCCCAACTATATGATTTGTGATTACTTGACGTAGTGCATTCGTGTAGTGAGGAGGAGCGTTGAAGTAGTTGATTGATGAATGGGAGTAGTCACCACATAATTGACATCTAATGGTTGGTGGCATTGACTACTTCATTTTGAAGAGAATCGGTACCTGAAATCAAAGAAGGTGTTTATCAGGCTTGACCAATCACTTCAAATTCAAGAGAGTATGCAATAAAAACTTTAACTTTTGAGATCAAGGTTTTCACCCCTTTTTTTTAAGATTTTTGAAAAGAAAACAAAAAACCCTAGAGAAACTTAGGTCGATATGGAATTTGATGAAGACGATTATTACGACGTTGTCCCCAGCAACGAAACCATTTTTTGATGGAGCTAGGATTTACACCAAAAGATTGCTCTTCCAATGGAAATCCTAATGTGCACCAAAAATCCTAGGGAGTTGATGTTCTCTCTAGATTTACCTACAACTGGTGCTAGATAAATGCTCCAACCTCACAAGAGTGTGGAAGCCTTATCATAGTATAGATTTAGGATCAAACCCAAAGGACAATGTGAAGAATATAGATTTCTTTGTCTCATTTTGCCTCGATCTAAGTTAATTGTTTACAACCAAGAGATTGATAGGATTAATCTAATCTAATCTAGAACATGCAAAAGTAAAGGTAAGTATGAAATCTAATTAAAGTATGAAATCTAAGATTACCAGATGATGATGGATCACTGGGGTGATGAGGATATTCACCACCACCATACATGCATTATACTTGTACCAACATAGCAAGACATGCAAGCAAGATACATGGAAGTTGTGCAATGTCGATGCCCTCTCAGACAAGGAGCATTGCACACAACCCTCATAGGTTGAGTAGCTCCCATCCGATACATATCTATGTGTCAATGGAGATATGTTCCCTCCAAAGGGAGATCTTACTCAACCTTGTGAAATGTGCATAAAAAGACTAACAAGTGAGCGATATTATCTATTCGATTAGTATCCTTATAGACTATACCTCTTTTGAGGACATAGCTACGAGAAATGTGGGAGTGTTCCAATGTCAGCCATCCCCGAACGAATGGTCACTTACTTTGTATCACTCCTTTCGCGGAGTGTGTTCCTCGACCTATCAAGATTGTACTTTCATACGTCAATTGACTCCATTTCAGAGTATGAAAGTACAATGATGGAGGTGAGTTTACTCCACTCCTTGAAAAGCATTCCTAGATACCGAAACATATGTGTGGTGGGTACACACATCAAGAACCAACACTAAATCGATAATCGAGTGTCAAGAGTAGACGTAGACAATCCACAAAAATAGACAATAGATCGTGCAAGAAAGCAGCCAACATTCGAGCATGCAATAAATGATTAGCATTGAATCGGAAAGATAACATCTTTAGGTACAAATTACAAAGCATGGGTAGAGGGGCTAGTCCCCACACCCTAGTGAATTACACTAATCGCTCCTCATAGAGGGAGCAACAAGGATAGAGAAGAAAGATAGAACAATCATCGTCGGAGCAGAAGAGTAGATCTGCGACAGCCTAGTATAGATCGCCCCAGTCTTTGGGACTGCTCCGACTTGATTGATGAAGTCCGTCTCTCTGCCTTGATCCTCGTGTACACCTTTGGATATGTACGAGTAGGGCGAGGCAGAGCTTGGTGGAATAACAGAGATGAAGGAACAGTGGAGCAGCCTTCCGGCCTCCCGGATCTGATGCCTGAATAAGAACCTTTTTGGTCCTATTTATAGGCATTGGTCATGTCTTAAATGATCTGGGCACTTTGTACGGTTTGGAAAATAGATTAGCGGCTCACGGTTTAGAAACTGATAGACATCCTCACGATCTTGAAACCATGAGGGTTTTCTCAATCCCCAAACTGATAGTGCTTCGCTTCGCGATTTGTAGGCTTCTCTCGGTCTTGGTCTTCTTGTTCGGTCTTCGCCTTCTCACGGTCTTGGGGATTCACACGGTCTTAGGACCGAACAGAAACCACACGGTCTCAAGATCGATTAGTCACCATGCAATCTCAAGACCATTTAATTCCTCGCGGTTTTGGTCGCTGATCTCCGCCTCACGGTCTCGACGTCCACTGTCCTTCCAAGCGGTTTCCAAACCTCTAGGGTCCTCACGGTCCTCAAACCATAGGGAGTAGATAATGAAGTAGGACCTCTAGGGTCAAGACCATGAAGGTCAAGACCTCTAGGGAAGATGATCGAGTAGTGCTAGTTTTTTGGTAGGTAGTTTCTGATGATAGCAGGAGGGAAATGACACAAGTCAAATAGGTAGGGCGTGATCAAGTGGCGATGGTGGACGATGCTATCAAGTTGGCGGTAGCACAGGTGCTGTGAATGGAAAGGAAGTGCCACAGTGGTCGTTGCTATTGGTGGCATAACTTTTAGTGTTGCAGGTGATGAAGATGGCACGTGAGGACCCGTGGAGGAGGAAGGCGGTGCCGTCGTGGTTGTTGCAGGTTAACGTCATGGACAGGAGATGAGGAGGAAGAGGGGCACAGGGCGACAGTGATGGAGAATGGTTGCAGGTGTTGTTGAGGTGGCGATCTGCTATTGACGGTGAGAAGGATGATGATGGAGAAAGTAGGTGTTCCAAGTAGTCTGGGATCGTGAGGGTGTCTGTGTGGTCTGGGTGATCATGAGGGATCTCACGATCTTGCGATCATGAGGGCTCTCATGGTCTTGAGATCGTGAGAAGGAGGAGCGAGCGAGGGTGCAAGACCGTTAAGATGAGACCGAGTGGCTGGATGAATAGGAGGCGTCGAATCTCGATCGAATGATGTCAGATGATCGTGGTCTTGAGACCGAGAGAGTTCCCTTTAGTCTGGAGACCGTTTGGAGGGTTGATGGTGGCAGACCGTGAGGATGGTGGAGACCGTTAGGAGGTAGGTTGTGATGAAAGGGAACCATTGGATCGCGATCGGATGGTTGAGAATGATCTATAGAGTAGAAGGAAAGTGAGTAAGGTAGGATAAGATCAAATAAACTGGTAATCAGAACCATTAGAGCACTATTTACATGAAACTAAGGAGATACTCAGAGTAAACCAAAACAAGGGTAGATCAGTCAATATGAGGCATAAAATCCCTAGAATTGGCGACTATGAGGATGAATTTGGAGGATTCATCAACCTTGCATTGACCTGCTTCTTTCTAAAGAAGCACCCAGACAGTTTTTGACGACAGCCTCCTAGTATAGCTCCAGAGGTGATTGTTGACAATGTTCTACTAGTGTGATGGAAGCAGTCTCCACACCTCTACCTAATCCACATGAACCATCAAGAACTCCTATGGCTCTTCTAGAACTGACAGGAACAAGTACTTCCTTAAGTTGTCAACATACTAGCGTTGACTGTTTCCCCCTTGGCTATCTCTCCCTTGTACAGGTAAGATGCCTCTGGCTCTCATGTTACTGAAACATTATATTGGGAGACTTGTATTGAAAGCCTTGCCCCCCCCACGCGTGCGCGCGTGCGCTTTATATAGGATTGGATGGGTTAGGGTTTTCACAAACTCAGGGACACTGGAGATGAATTTCATGAATTTTTGGCTACTGCGGGTCATGAGTTAGTCGAATGGACTCCCAGTGAGTCGAATGGAACTCTAGTCAGTCGAATGGACATTTCAGTCAATCAATTGGAATGTTTTTCTATTCACAAACATATTGTCTTTCAATTGTAACAATCAATGCACAACATGATCACTACTAGATAATATGGATATAACGTCGATTATTTTAGGCATTTAGTGTCAATTTTCAACCAACGACCAAGTGGGAAACACTAAAACTAAAACATTCTTCTTCCATTAAAATCACTAACGGAAAAACATTTTATCATTGGTGATTTGTTACAAAGGAACCGACATCCTAACTCCCAGTGAGTGTTGGTTTGACCTTTTGTCGTTGGTTTTCTAATAACAAATAACCGACATCGAATAAACTTATTGTTAGTTTTATCAGAGATAGAACGGTAAAAAATTTAAATTAATCTCGTCGGTTATTTGTAAATGACCAATGTGGAAACATTATGGAATCAGTTATTTACAAATAACTGACAATGAATGTGTATGTTTTTGATATAGTAGGTCTGTAGACCTACTGTTCAGTCTGCTAACCTATCTGGAGCTTGCTATTCTTTAGAATTGAAAGTTTAAAAGAAAAACAAGCTCTCTACAAGCATTGTGACATAACAATAGGCAGGCACACCTACAATAAAAAGATAAATCTATACAAAGTAGGCACAACCAAATTCTATCATTTTTTCACTTAAAAGCACAAAAATCCATGATGTCATAGCTCAATTGTTTCATTTCTTAGCCACACTTCAATTTCATACATATATGCACAAATAAATATCATCTCTTCCTCATGACTTCACATTCAAATTCACACACACATATTCACTTAACATTCAATTCACACTCACAAATACATATCAACATCAATTGCCATCTCAAAATTTTAAGTCAAAATGTATAAAAATTATATTACAAATTCAACATTCAATAATGTTTATGTTGCTTGGATGGGGATTTCTCTAACTTTGTTTCTCCTCACATATACCAACTAAATATAGAGAGGCAACCATATTGAAGCACTAGAACACTTGGTATTAGAAGGAGTAGAAGTAGAAGGCCCTTGATGTTGCCCTTGTTGTTGACCTTACTCTTGCCTTTGCCCTTGTTCTTGGCCTTGCTCTTCCCTTTGCTTTTTCTCTTGATGTATCTCTCTCATTAGGCAGAGTTTCTGATAACCACCTAAACCCAACCGGTAGTTGTGCACATTCTTATCATGCTTGTATTTTTGAGCTTCGTGAAGAGCCTGTTTAATTCATACAAGTGATATTGTTAAGTAACTATAAGAAATCATAAAAATGTAATTAATTCTAATACATGGAATGCATCTAATTGACTTTGCAGAACAAACTCCTTCGAATCATCTTTATTAATATAGTTCCATTTAAGACAAGGTTCCTTCTTGTATCCAAAGACATAGTCTCTTATGAGTATTGTCAGCCAATCTCTATGTGTTCTCCTAACAAGCTGCATAACAAACATGTGATGCAACTTTTCATCAAGTTCATACCGACCCTAAAATGGATCAACATTCAATATTGTTTACAAATGCAAAAAGAAATAATAAGAAAAAGAATATAAAAATGTAACTGCATGTATCTCACCTCTAGCTTCCCCCATATGAGGTCTATGTGGGACATACTCACTTGTCTCCAATCCTCAACAAGGAGAGGAACTTTTCTTCAACTAAGGATACCATAGTAGCTGATAAACTCTTTAGTAAGTGGCTTGCCTAATTCATTGAATTCAACCAAGCCCTTCCTCCCTTGCCTATTTGAGACATCTTTCATTACAATTATCCCTCTAACTACCTTAAGTTTTGATTTATCAGCACTGTCAGCACCCTTGTCAGGATGCTCAACATCTGCACCCTGCTCAAGATGCTCAACATCCTCACACTCAGAATAACTGTGCTCCTAGTCAGATGCCATTAATAAAATCAAAAGTAAACACAAGAAAAAAGTCAGATCATCACATATAAAAAGTCAAATCATCACATGTAAAAAGTCAGATCACATATGAACAAATAAACATGTTATATAATGCAAAAATAAAATCATATATGAGCTGTATACCTTAAACTAATATCCCTTCTATGTGATCTTCACATGTATAGTAATCAGTGTTAGATTCAACATTTACACTTGGTAAGCTAACATAAAACATAATAGAGTCATCATACTTGTCATAGTACTCTTTTTCATCAATATGATGTGAAATGAACTGTATTTTCCTATGAAGAATGATAGACCAATTTTCTTTTGTAGGACCATCAATATACAATACCTATTTTTCCTGTGATTCCATGATGAAGGGTTCATCCTTCTTGAATGTCCACTCAAAATTCCCTATTGTGAAACTGAGTTCGTCAACTAGAACTCCTTTGTTGTTATAAACCCATTTACACCTAAATAATGGGACTCTAAACTCTGTGTAATCAATTTACCATATGTCTTCAATGACACCATAGTAAGGCATCTTCCCTTCACATGGACTCTTATCGTTGGAACTAGAAAAATACAATGACGATGACTAAAGGGTGACCCCATTATTTTAGATGACACTTTTACATCTTGACATTTTGTGTAGTATAAAAATCCATTTATTTGAAACCCTTCATAAGATGTTATGTGGGTCTTTGGCTTATACGCAAGCCATTTGATAGTTTCTGTAACATTATCTGGTGTTTGAGATAATTGATTAAATATTTTCTTATAAAACAACCTAATAAATGTCTGATTGTGCTCTCTAGAAAGACACATTCAACTCGCTCAGGGATAACTTCTCTTGAGCTTGTTGGTGTGTTCGGTGATATAAATACACACATTGTCAATGTTGTGTAAAATGTACAAGTGTGCTTGTTCCCACTTCTCACGGTTGATATTTATTTGTCTTTATCCCAAGACACCTTTGCCAAAATAAACACCAGGGTTCACAACATTAGCAGGAGTTTCGTTGCAACTCGAAAAGTCATTGCAATAGTTCATAACCTCCCTAGTAGTACAATCCTCAATGATACTCCCTTAGGGGTGACAATAGTTCCAAACATCACCTTCAAAAACACTCATGCACCGCTCAAAAGGATACATCCAATGTAATAAAATTGGACCTAACATTTTCACTTCCCTAGTCAAATGGGCAACTAGATGTACCATGATATCATAGAATGAAGGGGGAAATTATTGCTCAAGTTGACATAGGGTAACGACTACTTCTCTTTGCAACTTATCTAGAATCTCATAATCAATTATTTTTCTGCATAGAGTGATGAAGAAGAAGCAAAGCCTAGGGATTGCAAACCTTACATATTTAGGATGTATTGATCGAATAGACACAAGCAATATATGTTGCATTAAAGTGTGATAATCATGGGATTTAACATATATCAACTTCATATGCTTCACTGATACCAACTAATGGATATTGGTTGAGTATCTTGTGGTACCTTAACAATATGCAAGCACTTACAAAAAGTTCTCTTCTCATTTTTAGACAAGGTGTAATAAGCAAGAGGTAGATATGTGGGGTGACCTTTGGTAACTTCTTTCGTTAATTCTTTCCTTATGCTCATTTCATGTATGTCCATTCTAGATTTGATGCCATATTTAGTCTTACTAGGTATATTCAACTTAGTTCCAATAATACTATCACAAATATTTTTCTCAACATGCATGACATCGATATAATGTCGAACTGTCAAAGAACTCCAATAAGGAAGATCCCAAAATATCAACCTCTTTTCAATAATGGCTTTTCATTTGTGGGGGAAGGGGGAGATGAGAGAAAGGAGGAGAGGGGGAAGGGATTTGGAAAAATGAGCTAGGAGAGAAAAAGACAGGAAGAAGGAGGCCACTTATGTCTAGCTTCAGAAGAGCACGACTGAAGGAGGAGGAAGTATTCGCATCAGCAGTAAATGGCACAACTAGAGGAGGAAGTAGTGGCATTGTGGCAAGGAGCAGAGTTGGAGAAGTAGTGGCACTTTCAGTTGTGTTGGAGGATGTGCAATTGCTGGTTGAGAAGCAATCATTGGTGGATACGTCGGGAAGTAGCAGCAACAGTAGAGGTGGAAGAGGAGGGAAATCGTCAGAAAATCACTAGAGGAGGGATATCTAGAAAAACACGGGTAGGGGAAAGTGGGGGAAAGGGTTTCTCTCTGGGTTAAATAAGACCTTTTTAGTTGGTTATTTTCAAAATTGTCAACATAGGATTTAGGTCATCAGTTGAAGAGGAACAACTGTCTGCAAAAACACAATTTTTATCTGTAGTTGTCTAGAAAATAATGACGCCTAATCTCGCAACCCACCAGTACCTACTCCATCGGTTATACTTAGAATAACCAAAGAGAAACATCAAGTGGGTGAAATTTGTTTTACAGGACACATGGTGTGAACATCTTTCTCGTCGGACATCATGGAAAAAACCGATGAGAAATTTCGAATTATTTCCCATGGGAGCGATGGTGTGTGCACCTCTTTATCTGATCAATTATATATAAAAGAATTGATGATGTATAGTTTTTGGAGGCAAATGAAATGCTCACAAAATTTTTGCATGAAATTTTGTTTTCACGGGTGATATATAGTGAAGGTTGTTTTGTGAAGTGAGACAGCAAAAATGCATCCAGTGTTTTCTCAGCTGGTCAATCCATGGAGGTTGTCTACTTAGTACTGATGATATAGATAATACTGCCAGGTTGTCCTTAAAAAAGACTCAGCACAATATGTTACATCTGTAGTAGTGGATGTCAACATTAATCCTTGATCCAATCTTACTGATCATTTAATCGTTTGACTCACATTCCCAGTCAGTCGAATGGACACTTCAATCAGCCAATGTTGTTTAAGTTGATTACCCAAACACTTCATTCATCACATCAAAGTTTATTCATGAGTAAAATCCTATTCTAGTTGCATCCTATTTGTGTGACCCTATGGGTCCCAAAATGTTGGTACTGATTGTCTATAACTAGATTATGACATCGCAAATAATGAGTTGTATCTAGCAACACATCATTGCTACCTAAGTAATTAGAAAGTTGGAGAACAACTTCAACCTACAATCTGTCATCAGTGTTACCATGATCATATAGTTCATTTGTCTCTTGATATCTAAATTGAACTCGAGGCATGGAATCATCAACCTCTTAGTATTAAATCCATGTTCCTTGAACTAGAGAAGACTATCTGAGATGAATGTGAGCTCACATATTGCATATTTATTCACATGAGTATGGTCATATGTTTCTTAGTTTGACTTATCATGTGGCTGGATACAATCTCTGAGAGGAGGGATGAATCCCATCTACATCACTCACAGTCAATCTCCATGTGTAACAACATACCCGATCATCACTTGTATGGTGACCTTAATTCAAGGTCATTTTGGAAGGTGTCAAAGTACTTCAAACAACATGTGACGAGTGCAGTGACTTTAGGTCTAAGAACCACAATCACCATTATCACTATGAGAGTTGATTCTGACTACCATTCAATGGTTTCCATGTATCACTCTCAAGGTGGGTCTATATGATACATTGTTCTCTAATAAGTACCTATTTGTTTGGCTTAATATCACATATCATGATAAATAAGATTCTATCATCAGTCAAAACACATTTTAGTCTTATGTATTATTTTTTTCTATATATTGTTTCCACAATATATATGACTAGGGACATAATAAGAATGTTGTTATCATAAATATGATCTCATTGTTTAGGTCCTTAACCTGAAGATATATGTCATCGAGTAATATCATTCTATTAGACATCTATCTTGTTATACCATCATATCATAATTGAACAAACATATATACAAAAGATTGTTGTTATTACTAATCAAATCTATTACATGATTCCTCATTACAATCATTGTATGAGTGGGTCTCTGGGCATACATACTAACAATTACACACTGTTTTAATTTCTTGAAGTTAGTGAATCTATATTTAAGTGAATGACATATTTCATTATTAATTAGTTATTGTTTCATCTTTTATACACATTAATATGAAAGTCGAAAACAAGATCTAATAGGAAATTAAGATTTTATAGATAAAGATAATGATAAAAGATATTTAAATAAGATCCTTACCAAGAGGCACTTTGGTACACAAGAGAAGAGACATTTTCAATGGAAGTGGCACTTTTTTTTTTGGAAAAACAGAAACATCAGGTGCTAGTAGGGAACAAGTTAGGAAACAATTGAATGTCTGAAAGATAAAAATGCTGCCCTTGAGGGGGACACACATGCCATTATGTTGCTGGGGATGGTTGTTTTAAGCAGAATTTAGCAAGCGCATCAGTGAGTTTGTTTTGATTCCTTCTTTGGTGCACCACCTTCTGTATCCCTGCATGGATCAAGCCTTCTCTGATCTTCATAGTAAGAGTGTGGTATTTGTCGGGAGGGTCTTTCAGATGTGACACCCATTGAATAGCATTCCAGGAGTCTGAAATGATTAAGCCTTCAGCAAGTGTGTTAAGAGCAGCAAGTTGTACTCCATGCAAGATAGCCTTCAGCTCGCCTTCCATGGCATCCGAACCAGGGCATAGTATTGCAGAGCCCGTCTTCCAGTGTCCCAGGGAGCTCCTATCTATAGCACATATACAAGACGTTTGTGTGTTACTTGAGATGGCAGCATCCACGTGAATAATGGTTGTAGAGGTCCGAGTAGGTAGAGGTGGGTTGATTATGGTCCCTCCAGAACTGCTTGATTGGGTCATAGCACAGGTGATCGATGAAGCTTTAGCAATGCAGTTGACAGCCACCACCGTTAGCGGTGTACTTCTTTGCTCGAATATAAAAGAGTTGCGGTTCTTCCATATTCTCCAACATGCTACTGCAAAGGTCGTTTGCCAATTCTGGAGTCGGTGGAGTTCTTTGAGGTTATATTCCATCCACGAATGAATGTTGGTGCTCGAGAAGAAGAGAACCGCTTCCGTAGGTATAAGCTTGACCCAGATCTGTTTGGAAGCCTCACAGTCACGTATGGCATGGAGGCAATCCTCATCTGTAGCATTACATCTGGCGCATGTGGAAACTTCGGTAAATTTCTTCAGAGTTCTGAGAACATTAGTGGGCAGGCGGCAATGTAATAAAAGCCAAAGATGGGTTTTGATTCTGTGTGGTATTGGAATCGACCAGATGGTCTTGAAAAGAGGTTGTTCTTCTTCCTGCCAACTACATACTACGACATATGCTGAGCTGGTTATGAAGATTCCATTGTGATCTGGCTTCCAAAATCGAGTGTCATCCCCGTATGACAGCTTGGGGGTAGGCATGTGCAGAATGGAGTTAACTGTATCCGCGTTGAACTAGGAATTTAGAAAATCAATGTCCCACATTTCATCTTCCTTCACCAGGCTGGCGACGTTGAGGTCAAGCAGGTCCCTAGAGTAGAAATACATGGTGGGAATGGGTGTAAATACGGTTTAGATATAATTTATTGACTTAATCTTAGCTATTTTTTATTTTATTATCTCAGTGGTCGGTGTACACCACATGAGAGATGTAGAGGGATGTCATAAGCATAATAATTATTGTGCATTTCCCCCATTCATTATGGTAATGTGGTATGGGTCATCTATATTATTAGGTTGGTAAAGGATAGCATGATAGGATCTCACATCGTTGGTATGTGCTTCATCAACACATACCTGGAGATGTCAAAAAGATGGCTAATACAAAGTACCTATAATAGGTAGTCATCAACGCCTAGTGTTAGAAAGCTAAATCGAAATGAAAGATATACCCTCATAGTGAAATGATCATCTTTCACAGATTCTTAGTAGTGTTTTAAAGATAAATCTAAGATTTAATATGCAAAAATACGAAACTCAATGAATTTGATAAGAAAATGTTGCACTATGTAAGGGATAAGTAAAACCCTAAGGTGGGTATCCTCATGAAATTTTAAGGGCAAAATTTAGTTAAAGTAGATAGAATTGTAACATCCCAAAATGTAAATATTATATAGAAACCCCTAAATGGACACTCTAATTTGGTTTTTAATTTCGAGACTTGATTCTTAAAACATATGGTAATGTGATGATGACTCTCAAATATGTCACTTCAACTAATTTTAAAGACCTTTCACAATATAAATTCAAATGTAAGTTTATATCACCAAGTTTAGCTTAAGTTTATATCACCAAGTTTAGCTCTAATTTGTCAAAAATAACAATTACATTATGAGGTGAAATTGACGCAATTTATGTTTATGATCTGGAATTAAATGTTTTATAAGAGTTTGTTTTGATAATGTGGTGCTTTCTCCTAATTATGTGCCTCAAAGTTTTTTTGAGTAATCATACATAATTAATTCTAATTTAAACATAAAAAGGAAAATAAAGATGTTTGAGTTAATGAAATAAGAAAACTGATAAGATTTTTGGTCTCCTCATCCCCATTTATCTAGCACACAAATTTTAGTTAATTTGGAACCTTCCTTGATGTCCCTTTTGGTGTGGCAAAGGAAATATATTAAAATGAACCCCTCACTTTGGTTTTAATCGAATTTAATCAATTTAATATCACATCCACTACCCCCTCACTTCCCTTCTAGAGGGAGTTAGAGTTTTTAGTTCTCAGATTTGGGTTGGATTGGGAGTCCTTAGGTTGCCTCTCTCATCCAAGTCCTAGCACCTGAATGACTCTATAAAGAGACAAACTCCCTCCCACACATATTAAGGTACACTTAGACGAATCCCTCCTAAACTGAGTCCTATGTTACCTTTTCCTCTTCAAGATGAGGATCTCGATATATAATTTGTTAAACTCTATCAATCCTAGAGTTCCAACAAAAGCAAGTCATGCTTCCCTTTGTTTTCCAACCTATGCCCGTTTTCTTAGTTACCACATGCCTACACACCTACAAAACTATTATGCCACAACTGTGAGACCCACAGAAATATAGTACCACTCCCTGGTTGCACATGACTATCCCCCTTCCAGAGCCGTCAACCCAGCTAGGGTTCTTTAAAACAACCACCATGAGTTTATCACAATGTTGGGATGATAGAGTACCCTCTTTTTCATCAGAATATTTTCCTTGATCCCCCTGGTTTCGATTGGAGTGGTCATGAAAAATTGAAGTAAGAATTACCTTCCCCCTTTTTGCTTGGCTCATTGTAGTTGTGAACCCGCAATCGATTCATGTATTTGGGAAATCATTCATCATGTTTTCCCCTCTTTGTCTCTTAAATATTGTGTTGTTCATTAAGGTTTCTAAGCTTTGTATTTCTCTTGATTATCTTTGGGTCAATTTTTGGTTTTGGTTATCCATCCCTTATTCCTCCTCTACTCATCCATGGGAGTGGTGCCTTCTTGGGATCCTGACCACCGCCGAAGTCAAATTTTGGCTTTCTGGGACTGGTAATGCTCGGGAACTTCTTGATACCTTTAATTTTCATGAACATGGACAAAATCAAGTTTTGGATTGTGAGCTCCATGCTCCCAACATGAGTCTCTAAAGCTTGTGCAAAGGAGATGAACAAAAGGGATCGTCTTTTCTCATTTTTGTCACAATTATGACTATTAATGTGTCACACATGTTATGGGCATTGTTAGACTTTAGCTTCTCAATCTGTCTGTTTATCATATGTGAGGAGGATGTTGGCCAAGTTTCCAACATGATTGGACCATCTAGGTAGGTGCGCAAGTGCTTTTGATGAGTTGTCTTGCTACGTGAATTTTTAGAGATTTTCTAACAGTCATTACTCTAAATGTTTGTAGAAAATTCATTTGATGTTAGATGATTACATATAAATAGTCATTGTAAAGATAATGAAAAAAGGAATAATCTTAAGATGATTTTGAAGCCTGATTTGACTCCTTTCTCCCCAATTCATTAAAGAATCATGAAACCCTAGAAATCAGTTTACGTATGAAATATTTACAGATGTTAAATGTTTTAGAAAAGGTAATTAGGGTTCAAACAAGACAAGAACTTGATTAGGGTCTCCTCAACCTAAGACGATAATCTAGGTTTTCTTCAAAAAGGTAAGTGATCCATGCACTTTCCACAAAGGTGTTGTCTAATTTTTACTATGTATGTACAACGAATACTATGAATGTATTACATAATGTTTCAATTGCTTAAAATCAATTTAATCTATAATGAACATAATGTAATGTTTTATTATTGATATGTTATTGTATCATATTTCATTCACATTAAGAGTAAAGTCAAGAATAAGTTCTAAGGGAGAATTAAGAGTTTACAAGAGAAATATAATAATAAAAGATATCTTAAATAAGATCCTCACCTAGAGGCACTTCGGTGAAACACAAGAGGAACTTATGTTCATAAGAGAAGAGGAACATTTGTGCAACCCAAAAGGCACTTTGGTACATAAGAGAAGAGGCAATTAGGTGAAAATTCAAGGATTCTTATATTGGTCAAGATAAAAAGAAATGAGCTAAAAGCAATTGTGTCTCTTTCTTTTCAATGTTCAATGCTTAAAGTTTAATTTAATTCTACATGTTTTCTTCAAGATAAAATATGTTGAATTCCACTTATAGATTATTTGATGCATGGTTGGGGGTGTGATGCCCATAGGTAAGGAGCAACATCGAGGATAGAGCCATATGAAGATCAACCTAAGGAATAGTGCAAGGTTTCTCTCAAGGTTTTTCCTAGTGGGGTCCCATCTACCTAGATGATACAATCATTTAGGTTGGAGTTTCCATCATGATTATAAATCATGTTTAAATGTTAGATTATATATTTAAAGAACTCAAGTTGTAGTACATATCTTCTAAGAAATGTATGAATCAATTTTAATATTAATGTGTGGCAGTTTTTAACTTTACTTGCAATGTGCATTATAATTGATGTGATGACGTACGAGAGCAAGCACTCATTGTATTCCATGGGCGCTCGATGAGGTGATTATGGGGGACTTGGCTAGAAGGGCTTTGCTCTTTCCCATGGTGGAGAAGGATATGTGGGTGATGATGATGATGAAACTATGTCTCACAATGGTGGATTCGACAATGTAGTAGAAGAAATTGCAACCCGACAAGAAGACTTTCCTTTAGACACTTCTGTTGCCACCGTTAGGACAAAAGCAAATTACTAGATGGGAATTAATTATGAAGAATGCTCATTTCCATTCTTGGAGTGTGTTGTTTCTTCTTGGAATCACCAAGATGTGAAATTAAGACTTGTCTATGGTGGTTTACTGGGATATACCACTTCTTCCCCATTGTCGAATTCAATTTCTATTGTCGGGGAGCCTGTGATGTCCAAGGGGCCTATAGCTAATTTCTTATGTCATGTTCACCACCAATCCAATTCATCTAAATAGATGTCTTCAATAACTTCTGCTTCCATAAGTTTTCATGATATAACTGTTGGTATGTATGCCCTGAGAGCCAATCATGGGATGATTGGTGGGATACATTAAGATTGATTTGATAAACATCAAAGTCAAGCTTCCAATTCTTTCTGGTTCAGTCATATGAGATAGTGATAGAACAGATTGAATGTCTAGAGAATGATAGTACTCAATGACGTATGCCTTCAGGTTCATGACCTGAACGATGAGATCATACGGATGCTAAGAGTTTGTACATTCTTGTTATGTCCCTAGTCGGATGTCATTGTGGAAGGTAGATAGACAGCAATGACACACAAGACTAGATTGTGGTGTTGATTGATGACAGAATCTCATTAGTCATGATATAGAGATATCAAACCAAACACATAGGTACTTGTTAGAGAACAAGTGTACCGGACAGACCCACCGTGAGTTTGACACATGGAACCATGAGATGGTAGTCACAGTCAGTACTCACAGTGATGGTGGTGAGTGTGATTCTTAGACTTGAAATCACTACACTCAACACATGTCGTTGGGCACACTTTGACATCATCAAACGCAGTCCTGAAACATGGGTTGTTATAAAGGTGATGATTGGGTGGCTTTGACACATGGGGCTTTTGAGGGGTGAGTGATAGATATGGGATTTGTCCCTCCTGAGGGAATTTGATATCCATGGCCACTTGATGAGTAGGATTGAGAAAGGCGTGCACGCATGTGTGAATCAGTATATGATACTGATGTCATACATATCTCTTCCAGTCTACTCTGAGATCAAGGAGGTGAATGAACGTTGACATGATGACTGTTCCATGCCTCAAGTTCATTCAGGATATCAATGACAAAGGAATTATACATTCGCTGTAACACCATTCACGGATTGTAGGATGAAAGTTGTTCTCCAACTTTCTACTTTCACTTAGGTAGCACTGATGTGTCACTAGGCACCGCTCTTTGCTTGTGAAGTCATAAGTGTTATGAACTTTCACTACCAACATGAAATGGACCTGCAGGGTCACACACATAGGATTTAACCTGGAAGAGGAGTTTTGTCCACAAAGCAATGTTTAGATTGATTACTAAAGGAGTTTAGTAGTTCAATTAAACACTCAATCAGTCGATAAGCTCAATATTGTATGGTTCAAGGTGTTGGACGCATTGATTGGAGTATCGGATTGATTAAAATCACAATTGACTGATTTTGCCCAACCTGTGCTCCCAACCGATCGGTTCATGTGATGAACCGGTCGGCTGAGGTTGCTGAACCGGTCGACTGGAGTGTCCAGGCCGATCGGCTCATGCCCAGGTTGAGACGACTGGTTCAAGGGTTGAACCGATCGGCTCAACAGGTGCAACCGACCAGTTGGGAAAAGTCATGTCGGCAAGAATTTTCCTTTGGTTTCAAGTTGCCCAATTCGATTGGGAATAACATTGGTATTCGATACCAATTGGAAACGAAACAAGGAAAGTCTTTTTGAGCCGGATTAGGACTATGAACCGATCGGTTCAGGGCACCAACCGATCGGTTGGAGTGCCCCAAATGATCGGCTCAGGTCCAACCGATCGGCTCAATGGCCGAACCGATCGGTTCAGTTGTGAACCGATCATTTCAAGTTGCGAACCGGTTGCTTTTTGTGGAAAATTCTCGAATCCTTCTTCTCCTGCTTTAGTCCCATATTGCCGGGCACAGAGAACCCTGTCCCATGACCCGCCTATATATATAGGGGTATTGGGGGCTTCTCAAAGTACAACTCAATGCAAGCAGGTTGCTTTGCGAAGTTGTCATTCTCTCTGGTTTTGGTAACCATGAGAGATCCCGAGCAAGTGCTTCCCACAAAAGGGAGGTGCAGCAAGGGAAGGACAACTGCAGTTGCAACTGGTAGCAGGAGAGTGTGTTGGCGACTAGTACGTCAACAGGAGGGTGCGACTCCTTCCACTTCCTTGTGGGACAAGGAGAGTGGAGTTCCAGGTGGTCCATGTGGACTACTACAGAGGCGGGAGGACACTACCGCTTAGGAGGACAACTGTCATCCGACAGTCCGGTTCGAGTAGGAGTTGTCAGTCCCAGTGCGACCAGGAGCTGCACAGACACCGTCAAAGACCAGAGTTGAAGACCGCGCATTGCGCGAGGTATTGTCGCCGAGCAAGCCTCAAGACAAGGTATGATTCCACAAACCATCCTTTCCTATTATATAGACGTTGACGCATTTCCTCAGTATGGGTTGGGGAGAAATTTTTAGTTTGCTCTGCCTTCTCTGTCTCCCCTAAAACCCAATAGTGGTATCAGAGCCACGTCAACTGCTCTATATTTTAGGAATATCGATATGATCGATTTTGGTTTGTCGCCTTTATTTATTGCATACGATGCGAATAATATCGGCTTTATGCATGTCCAATCCTAAATCCACAAATCCCTAATTACATATATGATATGTATTATTAATGCACTCGATACGCGTTGCCCTTAAACGAGTTTTGTGGTGGATGTGTGTAGCATGATTATGGCCTATAAACCCCTATCTGTGTGTGGTTGTTTGTGGTTGCTTGCATCTTGGTCTGCGCACCGATCTTCCCTCTCTTATTCCTGATGTAACTCGAAATAATTCGAGATTCTTTCCTACCTTTGCTACCCTCGAATGTAACTCGGGGTTTCCCTTTTAAAGCAATGTAATTAATAGGATAGATTTTTATTTCCTGTTATGTCAAAGACCGGCGGACATCAAGACGACTGCTTAGACGGTCGGTTCAAGGAGTGAACCGATTGGTTGATGACCGGTTCGAGGAGCGAGACGAGCGGGTAGCGGACATGACGAGATGCACGATGACCAGGCAAACCGATCGGTTGGAGGAGCCAACCGATCGGCTGGTGGCACCCAGACGACCGGCTGGAGAGTACAAATCATTCATGTGATGAGTTGATCAACTCGGATGGCAAGGCACAGATGTTCATCTTGTACAGGTTGCATGTGATGTAGACCTAGATGACCGTGATTCCTCTTGGCTCGAGGAATCACATTAGGATGGCCATAATCATAGCTTTTTTTATCGTTTGTGCATGTTTTCTGTGGGATATAGCATGTATATGATACGTACTATGTATTGTTGTGATTGGATATGTATATGTATATAAAACCAAATCCCTCATTAAAATATTAAGTTTTAGATGCCTTCCAAGTGCGACACATGTGAAAAGCTTGATCGACCAAGTGTGGGCATGCCCTAGCGTGGTGCACTGTCTATCTCGTGGAAGCGTGAAGGATGAATGTGTGGGTCTGCCCTAGCAGGGTGCATGTTCATCGTGTTTGCTTTGGGTCGGACTTAACAAGGTGACCTAGATAGGATCTAGCGCCTTGAGGCATGGAGATGATCATTGCAAGGAGTTGTATATGACATCTTATCAAGAGTTGCATATGATGAAATGGGCAAAAGTTGCCTACCTGAGAGATCTATGTTGTGGGTGACAGCCCTAGCTGGTCCATGACTTAGAGGATTTCAGGATCTTGCCCACTAGAAGGTTGTACGCTGCAATCTTCCGAATTGATGTGATGGCTATTAATTTGAAGTAAAATAGTGGGAGCGATAATTAATTAAAGGCCTAATTATATCGTCAAACTTTCAAATCAATCAAATAAGTCAAAAATGAGTTTTGGACTAAAATTGCATATTTTCCTTTTGTAGTTCAAATGGCAACAAACAACAACAACTTTTCTTTGCGATCGATCCTTGACAAGGACAAGCTAAATGGGACGAACTTCCACGACTAGTATCGGACATTGAGAATTGTTCTCACTCAAGAGCGTAAGCTCTATGTCCTGGATACTCCAATTCCATAGGAACCCACTCCTAATGCACCGAAGACAGAAAGGGATGCTTACAAGAAGCATTCTGATGATGCCATTGATGCAAAGTGCTTGATGCTATGTTCAATGAACCATGAGTTGCAGAGGCAACATGAGAACATGGGTGTCATAGAGATGATTCTGCATCTCAGGAACATGTATGAAGATCAGGCACGGCAAGAGAGGTACAATGTTTCTAGGGCGCTGTTCAAGTGCGTCATGACAGAAGGAGATCCAGTTGGTCCTCACACACTCAAGATGATTGGGTATGTGGAGAACCTGCAGAGACTGGGATTTCCACTGAGCCAAGAGTTGGCTACTGACGTGATACTGCAATCGTTGCCAGAATCTTACAGTCAGTTTGTGATGAACTACAACATGAACAACTTTGATAGGCCACTGTCAGAGTTGTTGGGCATGTTGAGGACAGCCGAGTTACAGATGAAGAAGGACAAGCCTAAAGCTGTGATGGTGATCACGAGCAAGAAAGGCAAGTCCAAGCGCAAGGGCAAGGGCAAAGCTAAGAAAGGTTCTGAAGCTAGCCAGGAGTCCAAGCCATCTTCAGCTCTCAAGGCCAAGGGAGGCGTGACAAAGAAAGGAAATTGCCACCATTGTCAAAAGCCAGGACATTGGAAAAGGAATTGTCCTCTCTACCTGGAAGAACAAAAGAAGAAGGAGGCGACTGAAGCCTCTACTTAAAGGTGTCATGAAAGTAAACTTGTAACACTTTTTGAGATATATGATATCAAGATGTAAAGTGTAAAGAATTCTTACTTGGGGCAAGTGTTGCCTTTATAGATAGGAATACTTTAGTTTATTTTCAGCTAATAAGGCATGTAATACAGTTATGAACTGCTATTTCATACTTGCCAATAGATAGAAACACTTTATTTTTTGCATATTGTATGACAATGACGGCAATCAAAAAAGTTGTGTTTTCAATCTTAAAGATGTGATCTTTGTGGCAATGCCTTATTTATCTTGTAATATTTGATATGCATAAGATAAGACGATACCTAAAAGTTATAGATAACTCAAACAATCTAATTAGCATTAATCATGAGAAATTCAATTCTAGTTTCCATGTGATGGATAAATCTAGACTCTTTTGGTTAGAGAACCAGTAAGGGACATGGATATCTTGGACATGATTAATCAATCTTCACTAATGTAGTGAGAGAATGATTATCCTATTAGGTATAATACATATGATGTATTTACATACCTATTGGAATAAATGCTAATACTTCAAATGGTGTTTAGAGAAATACCAATATGAATATCTTGAAGTGTTCAAGATTATCATAAATGAAGCACAAATTTGGTAAAGTATTAATTCTTGATGAGATCAATGAATGAAATACTTGGACCAAATGTTTGAGATCCTTATGAGTGATTATGATAGTGTATCATAGTGAACTCATGATTAAGGCATGGTGATGTCTGAATCAAGAAGGAATCATACTCTAAGGAGTTAGAGAATGATTATCAAATAACTGAATTCTTCTTAATAAAAGAATACCCCATACTAATAAAAGAAATTAAGAATCACAAGGGTTGTGAGCTCTTATATCTTTAACATATACACCTCAATTATCTATGTGATGAGTTGTTCATGTGATGAGTCAACTATCAAGATAAATATGAGGAGCCGAATCTTGAGTTATGGTTTAAAACCATTACATCCTAAATGACTTCCATGTGAACCATAAGGTATGACCTTGATGGTAGCACTCATTGGAACATATCCATAAGTGCATATGAGTCTTAAGTGTTAAGACACATGGATAACATTTTGAGAAGGATGATGCTTGTTGATTGCAACTTAATGGCTAAGACATTTGGCATGTGGATACTAAAACCACATTCCTATGAGGAATAAAACCAGGATGTGTACGTGACACATCCTATAAGGTTTATGAATCCACTAATGCAAATGAAGTCTATAAGTTACAATGGACTAATCAATGTGATTGATTGAGTACAAGCAACTCAAAATTGGATCTTTATTTTGATAATATAGTCAAAGGGTTTGACTTATATGTCAAAGATAAAGAAGGGATCTGTGATTTAGTGGGAGCGTGTTCACATTCCACATATTGATGTGAAATGGAAATGTTCTAGATTGGAAATCCGAATGTGGAAATTATCTTTAAGGAAGATAGAGATGTTTCCTATGTGATAGGAATAGAGATCTATAGAGATAGTTATCGAAAATCTCTTGAACTGGAAAGAGAGAGCATACATTGGCAATCTGTACTGAAGTGTTGAGTATGCACAGATTCAGTGGGAGAAAACTTGTCCATGTTACATGGAGTTAGTATCCCAAGGCCAAGTGTCCAATTCTTATAAAGAATGGGAACACTAAGAATAGATATGGATCTATCATGTATGTAATCATCCCATTGTCTTGCATGTGTGACATGGCAAGAATAAAATGCATTCATCATTTTGTATGTATGACATGACAATATGATGTGCTCATCCTGATAAATCGTATGTGGGACATGACGAGTGGATGTCTATCTACTTCCAGTAAGGGTTACTGGAATACCATAAGAACTTGATAAGTACTTGGGAAGTACTAGTTCTATGGAGATAAGAAAGAGTTCTATGTAAAGAGTTACATTGATGCGAACTTCCGAAAGGACAGAAAATTAATCGCAAAATATACATAGGATGTATAAAAGTGAAAGTTTGTTGATAATTGGAAGTGTTCCAATAAAACCATTTAAAAGGGAAATGCCGAGTATCTGTGTGTTAGTGAACAGCAGTGGATACTATATGGATCTGAAAGTTCATAGGATGAGCTTATATTCCACTCATTGATGATAAGTCTGGAATCCTTGATCATGCAATGTGGCTAAAGGTTAGCAAAGGAATACTAGATCGCATATTATGGCAACTCCATCTCATACGTGTGACATACGGCAAAGAGATGAGAGACATGCAATTTGTACAGACTTTGGCAAGGTGTTTCCATTACTCACTATGTTTGCACTAAGAGCACAGTAACATGTGAGACATGTTTGAAGATCACTATGAATATGATTCATGGGTGATTGGCTCGCAGTGCAAGTGGGAGTCTGTTGGTATGTATGCCCTGAGAGCCAATCATGGGATGATTGGTGGGATACATTAAGATTGATTTGATAAACATCAAAGGCAAGCTTCCAATTCTTTCTGGTTCAGTCATATGAGATAGTGATAGAACAGATTGAATGTCTAGAGAATGACAGTACTCAATGACGTATGCCTTCAGGTTCATGACATGAACGATGAGATCATACGGATGCTAAGAGTTTGTACATTCTTGTTATGTCCCTAGTCGGATGTCATTGTGGAAGGTAGATAGACAGAAATGACACACAAGACTAGATTGTGGTGTTGGTTGATGACAGAATCTCATTAGTCATGATATAGAGATATCAAACCAAACACATAGGTACTTGTTAGAGAACAAGTGTACCGGACAGACCCACCGTGAGTTTGACACATGGAACCATGAGATGGTAGTCACAGTCAGTACTCACAATGATGGTGGTGAGTGTGATTCTTAGACCTGAAATCACTACACTCAACACATGTCGTTGGGCACACTTTGACATCATCAAACGCAGTCCTGAAACATGGGTTGTTATAAAGGTGATGATTGGGTGGCTTTGACACATGGGGCTTTTGAGGGGTGAGTGATAGATATGGGATTTGTCCCTCCTGAGGGAGTTTTATATCCATGGCCACTTGATGAGTAGGATTGAGAAAGGCGTGCACGCATGTGTGAATCAGTATATGATACTGATGTCATACATATCTCTTCCAGTCTACTCTGAGATCAAGGAAGTGAATGAACGTTGACAGGATGACTGTTCCATGCCTCGAGTTCATTCGTGATATCAGTGACAAAGGAATTATACATTCGCTGTAACACCATTCACAGATTGTAGGATGAAAGTTGTTCTCCAACTTTCTACTTTCACTTGGGTAGCACTAATGTGTGACTAGGCACCGCTCTTTGCTTGTGAAGTCATAAGTGTTATGAACTTTCACTGCCAACGTGAAATGGACCTGCAGGGTCACACACATAGGATTTAACCTAGAAGAGGAGTTTTGTCCACAAAGCAATGTTTAGATTGATTACTAAAGGAGTTTAGTAGTTCAATTAAACACTCAATCAGTCGATAAGATCAATATCGTATGGTTCAAGGTGTTGGACGCATTGATTGGAGTATCAGATTGATTGAAATCACAATTGATTGATTTTGCCCAACCTGTGCTCCCAACCGATCGGTTCATGTGATGAACCGGTCGGCTGAGGTTGCTGAACCGGTCGACTGGAGTGTCCAGGCCGATCGGCTCATGCCCAGGTTGAGACGACCGGTTCAAGGGTTGAACCGATCGGCTCAACTGGTGCAACCGACCAGTTGGGAAAAGTCATGTCGGCAAGAATTTTCCTTTGGTTTCAAATTGCCCAATTTGATTGGGAATAACATTGGTATTCGATACCAATTGGAAACGAAACAAGGAAAGTCTTTTTTAGCCGGATTAGGACTATGAACCGATCGGTTCAGGGCACCAACCGATCGGTTGGAGTGCCCCAAACGATCGGCTCAGGTCCAACCGATCGGCTCAATGGCCGAACCGATCGGTTCAGTTGTGAACCGATCATTTCAAGTTGCGAACCGGTTGCTTTTTGTGGAAAATTCTCGAACCCTTCTACTCCTGCTTTAGTCCCATATTGCCGGGCACAGAGAACCCTGTCCCATGACCCGCCTATATATATAGTGGTATTGGGGGCTTCTCAAAGTACAACTCAATGCAAGCCGGTTGCTTTGCGAAGTTGTCATTCTCTCTGGTTTTGGTAACCATGAGAGATCCCGAGCAAGTGCTTCCCGCAAAAGGGAGGTGCAGCAAGGGAAGGACAACTGCAGTTGCAACTGGTAGCAGGAGAGTGTGTTGGTGACTAGTATGTCAACAGGAGGGTGCGACTCCTTCCACTTCCTTGTGGGACAAGGAGAGTGGAGTTCCAGGTGGTCTGTGTGGACTACTACAGAGGCGGGAGGACACTGCCGCTTAGGAGGACAACTATCATCTGACAGTCCGATTCGAGTAGGAGTTGTCAGTCCCGGTGCGACCAGGAGCTGCACAGACGCCGTCAAAGACCGGAGTTGAAGACCGCGCATTGCGCGAGGTATTGTCGCCGAGCAAGCCTCGGGACAAGGTATGATTCCACAAACAATGCTTTCCTATTATATAGACGTTGACGCGTTTCCTCGGTATGGGTTGGGGAGAAATTTTTTGTTTCCGCTGCCTTCTCTGTCTCCCCTAAAACCCAACAATAACTGTTGGCAATAGTCAATCATCATCTTTTTTCTTGACGATGATGATCCATGCACTTGTGCATCCAAATGATATTTACATTGTTGCATCTCATTGCAGTCTAAGAATCATACCAATCTAGAGTTAAAGCATATCCTGAATAGGCTATGGTCTTAGACCGTTGTAGTTAAACTTGTTGGTCATTCCATTGGATATCTCACACTTTATGATAGCCTCAAATTATTGTGGATGTATGTTGGTAGATGGCGTGTCTATGAATTGAGCATGATAAACTATGCCATGAAATTTTCTTATAATCAAGATCTGATGAAAGTTCACACTGATGGCCCATGGTCCATCTATGGTTATTGCCTATTGGTGTAGCGATGGACTCATGACTTCATCCCATCTATAGATTTACTAGGAACCATTCTTGTATGGTCAAGGAACATTGATCTTCCACTTAATCTATACAACTTAGTCATGTTTGATAGGGTGGGAGAAGTTCTCAATATTGTTGAAGGTGGATGACCATACTAGTAATTGCACAAGATCATGGTATGTTCGGTTGGCTATTGAAATTGATACATCTATTCCTATCCAACCAATAGTTCCCAATGATGGGATTATTTATAGAATTGAGTATGAATGCCTCCCTCTCATTTGTCATTTATGTGGTACAACAGGGCATCATCAAGGAGATTGACAAACAAGTAAAGATTCTTAGGATGAGACATAAATGGAACCTACTAAAGAGGTTGGGATTCACTAGATTATGGAAGAAGAACCATGGAAAATGCACTATGGTAGAAGCATTCACTTTTTCCATATTCCATGCTGTTATAACCTCAAATTTCTGAAAATATAATGTAAAAGGCATTTCTCTTTTAATGACTAAATGAGATCTTTTTCTTTGAATTGTGATGATTTTCGTATGAGATGGCTATGATTGATTGATTGTGGGCCTTGTAGGCCATTAAGCCCCATTTGAAAAGAAAAAGGAATTAACAAGGAAAAGAAATTGACTAATAAAAGGGAAATATGAGAAATTGATAATTAAAAGAAGATAATGGTAAACTAAATTCCCCAATATGGGAATCCGTGCCTTTGGGTTTCCTTGAGGTCCAAGGGACCCAAAATAATGAGATAAAGGCAAAATAAATAAGGATAAGAATTAATTGGGAGTAATTAATAAGAAAACTTGGGAGAGAAGAAATCATTTTCATACATTGCTTTTTGCTTCCCAATTTTCGTACAAAGATAGGGAATATTAAAAGGAACTTTCCTTTAAAATTTGAGACCAATCAGAGTTATGGTGTGAGAGATATTAATTTTGCAAAATATAGTCAATTTTGGAATTTCCCTGAATTAAAAAAAAGGGGATTTGCTTTCCTTTGAACGCGAGCAATCCAGCCCGTTGGATCTTGATCCAACGGTGACCGCTCATCGTCAAAGTCCCGCTGGGACTAGGACTGTGATGGTTAAATGTTGTTTTTGCGATCCTTGTTTCTCGCGATCCATTGATCATGCCAGCTGGATATTGGTCCCATTGAACTCAGGAGAAGGAATCGCGAAGATTCCACCCTGGTTTCTCCGAGTTTCATCGCCAAACAAAGAAACGCCCAACTGGGCAGGTCTCTGCCTCGACCCTATAAATAGGGGAGGGCAATGGGGGGAACCAACATCCTAAAACGCTAGCCAGAGCCCTGTGGCGGAATACAAGGAAAAATTCCGTGCCTCCAATTGAGCCAGCAACCCTAACCTGCACCCTCGAATCGGCGGTAGACATCGCCGGAGTCCGACGAGTTGGAGGCGACGTCGGCGCGTGATCAGTGAGGAATTGAACCCTTGGTCAACTTCGGCCAAGGGAGACGAAGCTCCCTGTGCAATCAGATCGTTCGTAGGACGACTAGGGCTCGAAGTCAACACCTGAGTTGACCGTGCCATCGTTGTACCTCGACGCGAGGTTGAAGAAGGAGATTACCCGCTAAATTACCAATCTACCCCTCCGGGTTGTGAAGTCAGGTTAGGGCACTCCTGTCTTTTTCCTAGTTTGAGTGCTGTATAGGGGCGCACGTGATCATGGCCGCTGGATCCTGAGTGGACCACCAGACCATTGATCGTGCGATACACGTTTTTTTTCCTAATTAGTTGATAATTTGATAAAAACGATTTATCTTAGAGAAATTATATCTGGAGCTAGGAAGCTCGGATGGAAAAACTCAATACATCAAAAATGACCAGAAAAATATGAGGGATTTAATAAAAATGGTTTGAGACCCTGAATCTGACTAATTTTGTAAAAGTATATTTCTAGAATAGAAAAAGGGTTAATTTTTGGATAAAAACCCTAATTGTTGATAAAAAGTGTAATTAGTCTTACAATTAAGTTCATTCGAGTATGGTCTTATTTTCTGTTTTAGATAATTATTAACCTATTTTGATGACAGAATTACAAGTTTAGGGTTTATGTGGATTTAAAAGGTTGGAAACCCTAATTTAGAAAAAAAAGAAATGATAAAGTAATTCGAAATTAGGGTTTAATGGACTATGTCTGATCTTAGGAATCTTAATGGATGATAAAGCAAGAAAATTAGGGTTTAATGTATAATTTGATAAAAATAAGGTAAAAGCCATAAAAAGGAAATAAACCCTAATAATGGTTAAAACCCTAAAAAGGGCAAATAACCTAGGAAACCCTTAAAATTATTGAATCATAATGGCATGATTAATAATAGAAGAATTAAATGCCTTTTTCAGGAGATTGTGTGTGTGCTTGCTTGATTTCCTGGTTGATTAAGTTAATTCTGCATTCAAGTCTTCATTAACAGGTATGTGGTTAATTATGAGTAACCGCTTTAGTTTCCCGAATGATTTCCGGACGTTTAATCGCATTGAGTGCAACTAAACAGTTTGAATGTTCATATTGCAATTATAAAGTGACTATGACTATTACCATTTAATATAAATGTGTAAATCCTGCACCTACATGCCACCCTGATGGAATATGCCATAAAGGTCAGGCCCAGGAGGGTAGACCAATGGGCACCATGAGAGGTGACCCTAGACACCAAGCTTGGGAATGAGAAGGTGATTGATGAGGCAAGACTAAGGAGAACCATGAGAGGTGACTCCCAGGCACCAAGCTCGGGATTGAGAAGGTGGCCTTAAGACAAATCCAGGGTCAGGGCAAAAGCAGTGGGGATTGTCACATGGAAAATGTAGATTGACTTGTTAATTACCTTGATTGCAATACTTAAATTGTTAGACCTAATTGTGAAATTTTGGTTGCCTCCATATACCAGCAATTGCTGATCGATGTTTTATTTGTCGGCGTTTTAGGTAATATCCAGAAAATCACAAACAGTAAAGTGGCACATCGTGAATTTAAGAAATAAAGTGCAAGGAAGATTAGATAGAGTATTTCAAGCTGTGGATAGTTAGATTTCCCAGTTTTATAAAGGTAAGTAAAATTTTTAATTTTTGTACCCAATTCCAGTTTAGTTAGTAGAATTTTATAATTATTGTTGATTATATGCTGAAACTTGATCCTGTAAATTGATTAACGATTTCGACCTTCGGGTCTCCCTCAATTGGGGGTTACCGGGAGGAAGGGTTGTTACAATTGGTATCAGAGCGTAGGTTCTCCATCTAATCAGTAATAATTATTAAATTTTACAAATTCCGTAGAACTGAGGGAGTTATTAGAGGATTTTCCGAAAGACTGAGGTGACTAGAAAAGGATCACATCTGGGGGCTGGCAAAATTTTCCTCCGCACCGCTAGTCGGAATACGAGGACTCCCGGATCGTGTGACTTCCTGGCCGATGTCTTAGGATAAGACTCAAAATAAGATACCTTTAGGACTCTCTCATCTTGTTCATCCCATCTCAACTCAAATTCTTTTAAGGATTTTAAGGATTAGGGTTGTCTCTCTCTTCCTTACCCTCATGTGGCATGGGTAAGTAAATTAAGGATTAAGGAATCCTCCATCAAATTAATAAAAGATACATAATGAGATATCATCGACATAAGTATAATTAGTTTAAAGATAAACTAAAAGTCTTTTTGGTGTGGTTGTATAGATGGCTCGTACAAAAGTCGTGGCTATCCCTTTTTCCACCAGTGGTGGTGGACCACCCCGTAAGGAGGATGGCTCCTCTGAGAAGAGGAAGCGGAACCATGGTGGAGAGACCTCCAAGAAGAGAAAGAGGCTCGAAGAAGCTGTGCACAAGGCCCCAAACCCTGAACGTATGCCCAGCATCAACTGAGAACAAGGGGAAGGACCAGAGTATGAGGAATACCAGGTGTATGAAGAAGAAGCCCAAATGGAGGAGGACCAACCTGGTGGTCAAGAACCATCCATGGTGGTTCACACAAACAATGCAGTCTGGATGGAGCAGCAAAAGCAGCTGACTGAGGCTATCCGTGCCCTGGCCCTTAGGGACATAGCTAGGGCTGAGAATGGTGAGTCACTTCCTGTTCATCCTCGACTTGGAGCCACCATCCTGGACTTCGTCAAGCTGAACATCGAGAAGTTCTGGGGAGAGGATAAGAATGAGGTGGTTGACAAGGCTGAAGCTTGGCTGCTTGCAGTCGAGAATGGGTTCTGAATGCTTGAGGTGCAGCCGAATAAGAAGGTTCTGTTTGCTACTCACCTTTTGGAGGGTGCAGCCAAGATATGGTGGGAGAACCATATCACAGGAAGAGACCTAAGTGAAGAACCGATGGCATGGATTGACTTCAAGACCATCTTCACCGCCAGATTCCTCCCCATCTCAGCAAGAAAAGAGAAAGAAAGATAGTTCATGAGCATGATTCAAGGAAGTTCTTCAGTTGCGGACTTCCATCGCAGGTTCCGCCTCCTGGAATGCTTCGGGCATATGTTGGATGAAGAGAGGAGGGTGGACCATTCATGGAACGTCTACACCCTTCCATCAAGCCTCATGTGATGGCAAGTAAGCCAAAGACCTTTGCTGAAGCCTACAACACCGCCTTAGACATGGAAAGGACAGTGATGCCTGCACAGAACCAACCCAGAGGGTACTTGGGTTTCACTGAAGGAGCTCCAGGGCCGAGGAATGAACAGAGGAAGGGACAAGGATGCAACCACAACAAGAACAAGAATGGGCACAAAGGCAAGCCACGTGGTCGTCTCCAGCAGTGTCGCACATGTGGACGGGCACATCCTGGGAAGTGTCGCTTTGAGAAGAAGGTATGTTTCAGATGTCAACAAGAGGGACACTTCATCGCCAACTGCCCTCAGCCTGACCCAAGGGGACCTTTGGGGTCACAACCTGTTGCAGCACAGCCAGTAGCTGCAGCACCCCCGGTAGGAGCACCAGCCAGAGCACCTCCAGTTAGAGAGAGGAGGCAAGCTAGAGTGATCGCCATCGACAATGAAGAAGCTCAGGCGAATGCTAATAAGTTGATTGAGGGTAATAACCCATAGAGTTTTTCCTCTTAGTTCAGTAGACCATGTAATAGCTTTCTGCTATGGAATAACTTTGTAGGCTTGCTGGAAGTCATGGGACAAAATGTAAAAGCACTTTTTGATTCCGGTTCAACTAATACTTTTATTTCGAGAAACCTGGAAACTATGCTTGATTTGGATATCATGGATTTGGGTTATGTTTTGGATGTCACAACCCCGAGTGGTCGTATTTATACCTCTCTTTTGAAAACCCCTGTGTTTCCAGTTAGGTACCTGGACCATGAACTTCCCACTGACTTCATCCTTCTCGATATGAATGATTTTGATGTAATCATCGGGATGGACTCGCTTTCCACCTATAGGGCCCAGATTGACTGTAGAGAGAAGAAGATTCTCATTAGAAAGACCGGCTATCCACACTTCACCATTCGGGGAAGGAAAGATGCGACAACCAGTCTTTACATATCCCCTTTGAAAGCTGAACGGATGCTATCCAAGGGTTGTCGATCCTACCTAGCCATAGTTACCATACCCGAGGTTAAGGGGCAATCCTTAGAGGACATAGAGGTGGTTCGGGAGTACGCGGATGTGTTTCCAGATGATCTACCAGGGATTCCCCCTGAGAGGGAGGTGGACTTCTCGATTGAGTTAGCTCCTGGGACTAACCCTATATCTAAGGCGCCCTATAGAATGGCCCCTGCTGAGCTGCTTGAGTTGAAAAACCAGTTGTAAGATTTGTTGGAAAAGGGGTTTATCCGACCCAGTACCTCACCATGGGGAGCACCAGTCCTCTTTGTGAAAAAGAAGGATGGGTCGCTTCGGATGTGTATTGATTATCGGATGATCAATCAGGCAACCATTAAGAATAAGTATCCTTTACCCAGAATAGATGACCTGTTTGACCAACTCAAATCAGCTCGAGTCTTTTCCAAAATCGATTTGAGATCAGGATATCACCAGGTGAGAGTGAGGAGTGAGGATATACCCAAAACGACTTTTAGGACCCGTTATGGCCACTATGAGTTTGTGGTCATGCCGTTTGGATTATCCAATGCATCAAGTGTCTTTATGAACCTCATGAACAGTGTGTTCCAGCCTTTCCTTGACTCTTTTTTGATAGTGTTCATAGATGACTTCTTGGTGTATTCGGATGACCTAACCCAACACCGTGACCACCTGGGTAGAGTCCTTAATATCCTGAGAAAGCATAAGTTTTTCGGAAAGTTCTCAAAATGTGAGTTTTGGTTGGACCGAGTCATGTTTCTGGGACACATCATCTCAGGAGGAACGATCGCAGTAGATCCAGACAAAGTATCGGCAGTTCGAGATTGGCCGGCACCGAAGAACCCCTCCGAGATTCGTAGCTTCTTGGGGTTGGCTGGATACTACCGTCGCTTCATCAAGGATTTCTCCAAGACTGCTCTACCGCTGACCATGTTGACTCGGAAGGATGTGAAGTTCGTGTGGTCTGAAGTATGTGAAGCTCGATTCCAGGATTTGAACGAGAAGCTGACTATCGCTCCTGTATTGACTCTGCCTTCTGGCAATGAGGGTTTCATGATATTCACCGATGCTTCCAAGATGGGACTTGGCTGTGTATTGGAACAAGATCGACATGTGGTTGCATATGCTTCCCGACAGCTCAAGCCAAATGAGGTGAATTACCCAACCCATGACCTGGAGTTAGCTGCTATCATTCATGCCTTGAAGATATGGCGACACTATCTGTATGGTGCTACCTTCGAGATCTTCACCGACCATAAGAGTTTAAAGTACCTGCTGACACATAGGGACCTGAACCTACGACAACGACGATGGATGGAGTACATGAAGGATTACGACTTCGCCATCACCTACCATCCTGGTAAGGCGAATGTCGTAGCTGATGCTCTGAGTTAGAAGCATCTTAAGTGTGCAGCTGTCATGTCCAGTCAGTGGAAGAGTTTAGAGGAGCTTGTGGAATGAACTCCACAGCTACTAGAGGACCGAGATTGGTTGGCTAATATCCAAATACAGTCTGAGTTGTTGAGTGAGGTCATAGCAGCAAAGTTGACCAGTGGAGAGCTCGATAAGATGAAAGGTTTGATGATAAAGCCACAGACTCGTCTATCTGTGGGAGTAGATAGAGGAATCAGGTTTGAGAATCGCATTTGGGTTCCTGTGGATTCACCAATAAAAGAGAGAATCCTCCAAGAGGCACATGGATCCAAATACACGGTACACCCAGGAACTACTAAGATGTACAAGGACCTACAGTGGTTTTTCTGGTGGCCAGGAATGAAGAAAGACATTGCGTCATGGGTGGCCAGTTGTCTTACGTGCCAGATGGTGAAGGCAGAACACCAGTGACCCGGCAGACTTTTACAGTCAATAGAGATTCCAGAGTGGAAATGGGAGCAGATCACCATGGATTTTGTGGTGGGTCTACCCCGGGCCAAGAGAGGTCATGATGCAATATGGGTCGTGGTAGATCGTCTTACCAAGTCAGCACACTTCCTTGCCTTGAAGACCACAGCTAAGGTGTCAGACATAGCTGAACTGTACATCCGAGAGATAGTGTGTTTGCATGGCGTACCAGGATCAATCATTTCCGATAGAGATCCCAAGTTTACTTCCAAGTTGTGGAAGCAAGTTCAAGAGGAACTTGGTACAAGGTTAAATTTTAGTACCGCTTATCACCCCCAAATAGATGGTGAGTCAGAACGGACGATCCAGACATTAGAAGATCTGTTGAGAGCTTGTGTGCTCGATTGGGGTGGCTCATGGGAGAAATACTTACCGTTAGCAGAGTTCGCCTACAACAACAGCTACCAAGCCAGTATCGAGATGCCTCCGTATGAAGCTTTGTACGGGAGACCGTGTCGGTCACCACTTCACTGGGGTGATGTGGGTGAGAGGACCCTGTTGAGGTCAGATGAGCTCCAAGTGTATGCTAATAAAGTGGCTTTGATCAAGAAAAGGCTAAATAGAGCCCATGATCGACATAAGTCATATGCTGATGCAAAGCGGACTGATGTGCATTTCACTGTGGGAGATCTTGTGTTTTTGAAAATCCGACCGCTCCGAGCTATAGCTAAGAACAGAGGAAAGCTGAGTCCCCGATACGTGGGTCCGTTTGAGGTTTTAGAACGGATTGATGAAACTACATACCATTTGGCGTTACCCCCTCAGTATAGCATGATGCATGATGTGTTTCACATGTCTAACCTGAAGTGATATGTGCAAGATCCGAGCCATGTGCTGAGCATTGAACCTATTGAGCTACAAGGGAAGCTGACCTATCCTGAGTCACCTTTGCGGATTCTAGATACCAAGGTGAAAGAACTCAGATGCAATAATATAGAGATGGTTAAGGTTCTTTGGAAGCACCATGGAGAGGATGAGGCCACATGGGAGCTAAAGGCAGACATGGAGAAAACCTACCCTGAATTGTTTGAATTTTGAGGGCAAAATTCCTATAAGGAGGGGAGGATGTTATAACCTCAATTTTCTGAAAATATAATGTAAAAGGCATTTCTCTTTTAATGACTAAATGAGATATTTTTCTTTGAATTGTGATGATTTTCGTATGAGATGGCTTTGATTGATTGATTGTGGGCCTTGTAGGCCATTAAGCCCCATTTGAAAAGAAAAAGGAATTAACAAGGAAAAGAAATTGACTAATAAAAGGGAAATATGAGAGATTAATAAATAAAAGAAGATAATGGTAAAGTAAATTCCCCAATATGGGAATCCATGCCTTTGGGTTTCCTTGAGGTCCAAGGGACCCAAAATAATGAGATAAAGGCAAAAGAAATAAGGATAAGAATTAATTGGGAGTAATTAATAAGAAAACTTGGGAGAGAAGAAATCCTTTTCATACATTGCTTTTTGCTTCCAAATTTTCGTACAAAGATAGGGAATATTAAAAGGAACTTTCCTTTAAAATTTGAGACCAATCAGAGTTATGGTGTGAGAGATATTAATTTTGCAAAATATAGTCAATTTGGGAATTTCCCTGAATTAAAAAAAAAGGGGATTTGCTTTCCTTTGAACGCGAGCAATCCAGCCCATTGGATCTTGATCCAACGGTGACCGCTCATCGTCTAAGTCCCGTTGGGACTAGGACTCTGAGGTTGATTTTTTGATCCTTGTTTCTCGCGATCCATTGATCATGCCAGCTGGATATTGGTCCCATTGAACTCAGGAGAAGGAATCGCGAAGATTCCACCCTGGTTTCTCCGAGTTTCATCGCCAAACAAAGAAACGCCCAACTGGGCAGGTCTCTGCCTCGACCCTATAAATAGGGGAGGGCAATGGGGGGAACCAGCATCCCAAAACGCTAGCCAGAGCCCTGCGGAGGAATACAAGGACCAATTCCGTGCCTCCAATTGAGCCAGCAACCCTAACCTGCACCCTCGAATCGACGGTAGACATCGCCGGAGTCCGGCGAGTTGGAGGCGACGTCGGCGCGTGATCGGCGAGGAATTGAACCCTTGTCAACTTCGGCCAAGGGAGACGAAGCTCCCTGTGCAATCATATCGTTCGTAGGAGGACTAGGGCTCGAAGTCAACACCTGAGTTGACTGTGCCATCGCTGTACCTCGACGCGAGGTTGAAGAAGGAGATTACCCGCTAAATTACCAATCTACCCCTCCGGGTTGTGAAGTCAGGTAAGGGCACTCCTGTCTTTTTCCTAGTTTGAGCACTGTATAGGGGCGTGCGTGATCATGGCCGCTGGATCCTGAGTGGACCACCAGACCATTGATCGTGCGATACACGTTTTTTTCCTAATTAGTTGATAATTTGATAAAAATGATTTATCTTAGAGAAATTATATCTGGAGCTAGGAAGCTCGGATGGAAAAACTCAATACATGAAAAATGACCATAAAAATATGAGGGATTTAATAAAAATGGTTTGAGACCCTTAATCTGACTCGTTTTGTAAAAGTATATTTCTAGAATAGAAGAAGGGTTAATTTGTGGATAAAAACCCTAATTGTTGATAAAAAAGTGTAATCAATCTTACAATTAAGTTAATTCGAGTATGGTCTTATTTTTTGTTTTAGATAATTATTAACCTATTTTGATGATAGAATTACAAGTTTATGGTTTATGTGGATTTAAAAGGTTGGAAACCCTAATTTAGAAAAAAAAGAAATGATAAAGTAATTCTAAATTAGGGTTTAATGGACTAAGTCTGATCTTAGGAATCTTAATGGATGATAAAGCAAGAAAATTAGGGTTTAATGTATAATTTGATAAAAATAAGGTAAAAGCCATAAAAAGGAAATAAAACCCTAATAATGGTTAAAACCCTAAAAAGGGCAAATAACCTAGGAAACCCTTAAAATTATTGAATCATAATGGCATGATTAATAATAGAAGAATTAAATGCCTTTTTTAGGAGATTGTGTGTGTGCTTGCTTGATTTCCTGGTTGATTAAGTTAATTCTGCATTCAAGTCTTCATTAACAGGTATGTGGTTAATTATGAGTAACCGCTTTAGTTTCCCGAAAGATTTCCGGACGTTTAATCGCATTGAGTGCAACTAAACAATTTGAATTTTCATATTGCAATTATAAAGTGACTATGACTATCACCATTTAATATAAATGTGTAAATCCTGCACCTACATGCCACCCTAATGGAAGATGCCATAAAGGTCAGGCCCAGGAGGGTAGACCAATGGGCACCATGAGAGGTGACCCTAGACACCAAGCTCGGGAATGAGAAGGTGATTGATGAGGCAAGACTAAGGAGCACCATGAGAGGTGACTCCCAGGCACCAAGCTCGGGATTGAGAAGGTGGCCTTAAGTCAAATCCAGGGTTAGGGCAAAAGTGGTGGGGATTGTCACATGGAAAATGTAGATTGACTTGTTAATTACCTTGATTGCAATACTTAAATTGTTAGACCTAATTGTGAAATTTTGGTTGCCTCCACATACCAGCAATTGCTAATCGATGTTTTGTTTGTCGGCATTTTAGGTAATATCCATAAAATCACAAATAGTAAAGTGGAACATCGTGAATTTAAGAAATAAAGTGCAAGGAGGATTAGATAGAGTATTTCAAGCTGTGGATAGTTAGATTTCCCAGTTTTATAAAGGTAAGTAAAAGTTTTAATTTTTGTACCCAATTCCAGTTTAGTTAGTAGAATTTTATAATTATTGTTGATTATATGCTGAACCTTGATCCTATAAATTGATTAACGATTCCGACCTTCGGGTCTCCCTCAATTGGGGGTTACCGGGAGGAAGGGTTGTTACACATGCAGTAGTGGAAGGCACCCAAGGGACTCTAATTGAGAAACATTTTGGACCAATAGATTTAAATCTCACCAATATTTGGAGGAGCCACATGAACATGAGATAGCATATGCAAAAGTGAGGAATGGACATGTACCCACTATACCCCAGCCTATGGTGTGGAACCACTAGAGTCAGTAGTATGTGGAAGGTCATCATAATGCCAAAATAGATCCGAGTCATAGAAACACCAATGACATTGATACATCCCCATATCATGTTGAGGAGGTTGTCCTAGGAGTGCAGATTCACCAAGTTTAGCAATATGTAGAAGATACCATTTTGTCATGTGTACTAGGAATACATATTGTAGTTAACCCAGGTTTAGATAAAGTTATCTACTGTGAGAGTCCCACCATGACAATCTATGACACACACTAGGGGAGTAACATTGCCACCAGTGTACAAAAGGACCCCAACTCAAAATTAACCCCGTCCCTCACCCTTAGTCATATGGGTAACGTATGGTAGGAAACAAGGGGAAAAAGTGGGAAAATGAAGGTGGGTCCCTACATCATGAGGAATCTGAGTAAAAAGATGTAGGAGGGTCAAGATTTGGAATATTCCCTTGCCCACATAGATGATTCTTAACTTATGTTGTACAATTACAAATCTTGTGTTGGAATGCTAGGGGGGATGAGATGTTTTATATTCAGATTATCCTAAAAGACTGGATCAAATATATCTGACCAAGTATTGTGGTTTGTAGAACCCTACGTCTTTGGAGTTTGTGCTACAATTTGGAGATTCTATTTATCATATGCCATCCTTGTTATTTGGAAACATCTCGTGTCGTATTTCATTATTAAGAGATATGTATTTCTTGACATGCCCAATGCATGACCCAAATGAAACCTAACCAGTTTCCCAAAAAGAAAATTTTCATGATTTTGGCATCCTTTTGGGCCAAGTATCCCATGTTATAGAAAACATGGGAGTTGCTTCCGCTGACACATGTATGCTTTAAGGGGTGTTACATGGATGGTGCGCTCAGAGTCAGAAGGTGGTCGGGCATCATTGTCATTATTGTCAGCTATACTATTGCTCAAGGGATGGTGACAATGCGTAGTAGCTTGTAAGATACTAAATTTAAGGTAATAGACTTATTTTTGAGATATAGGATATTCTTCTATTTGTAAACATAGATTAAAATTCCCTAATCTATAATGGAATTATTTTTTTAATATGTCTTGTGCGTTGTGCACAAGATTAGTTTCATGCTCAATCAAACTAGACTAGGACTCACAATTTTCTATCTAGACTCAACTTCAATTCATAGTTTGGAATCACGATAAAACTACAATGCCCCTCCAAGCACATATATATCAGCAGAAGCGAACCCCATGTTATCCATAACAAGGGTCACTCGACTTGGAGGAACATCAAAAAATTTGATATTCATAACAACAAGATTAATAAAACACCATGCATTAATTTGAAATATAGATTCATACATTGTTCTTGAAAGGGGGACAACATAAATGGTCTCATCTTGATTCTAAACCTAATACATGTATCCTAAGCAAATCTAAAGAATGAAATAAAAACTAGAGTAGATAATCTATTGAGTGGTAGGTGGAATCCCACCAAGCTAGAGTCTCTGGTGATGTCATCTATGTTGAAGGCCTCACTTCAATTCTCTCTTGCTCCTTGATCTAGGGACTTCTCGTGCCACATCCATGTGAAACAAAGCAACAATTTAAGTAAGAAACACTATTAATTTTATAAGAATAGGAAAATAAACATATATACTTGATATAAAATAAACTTGACATGACTTAACATTAAAAAAATTCATTACACTTTAGCTTTCATTACATCAACTACTATATGCATTCTTTATATAACTTCCCCTATTGAGCACATCATGCTCAGAAAGCTCATCATTGCTAGGAAGCCAATACAACCATAAAGATCCATGATTGCGAGAAGCATACAATAAGTTACTTAATTCTCTTATCTTAATCATGAACATCATTGTTCATATCTTGCCATCAATGTAAATTTCCCTCATCTAATAAATTGCACCAAACTACTCTTTTAGGCCGATTAAGGCTCATCTTACCTAAGGTTCTCATCAATGACAGAAAGACAAAATAACATCAAGAGGAATAATTCACAACTTAAGTGTATTATCTTAATCATCATGGGATTCCTCCCTCTTAATCTTGAAATTAACATTACATGATTTTCATGATTCTTTCTTCAATGTCTTAATCATTACATGACAATAGCATTTAAACCAATGAACATCAATGATAACCAAAGAACATTATGAATATAGCAAAACTATGAAATAATATAATTTGAGGCATCATCATTATCTTAATTTTATTCTTTAACTTAAAATTTAAATCATAATCCCAAATCATACTTAACATACAATTCATCCAAAGTACATATGCATAGTGGCATAACCCACTTACCTAGAGTAAGGTAGATTTCAACTTAGTTTCCCTAGTCTTGATTAAATCCTAAATCCCTTAAATTAACATGATTTATATTAATTATCACCTTCATTACATCTTAAACTCTAATTTGGGTCTTTTAAGAAAACATGGATAGAGATAATTGAAGTAGGAATTGAAAACACTAAAATTAGATTCTACTTAGAAAAACCTTTCCAAAACATGTTTTTGGGTATTTTTATGATACACCATTGATTTACTGTGAATTTTAGAACTACTCACAAATTAAAAATCTAAGAAAATAATATATCGATTATTAAATACTCAAAATCTTATCTAGGAGTTGGGACCCTTGGTGAGTTGTCCTAATAGATGGATGCCTCCTGGGCAGGGGGACCCTCCTATACAACCAGTGCAATGTTAGCCAAAAAAATTGAGGGACAATAATTCCCATAGCCACGTAACAAATGAAAAGCAATTGAATAGGGGTAAACTTGTTAAACAACTGCTAGTCATCTCCATGACAAAGAGCAATAACGAAGTAGGTCAAATAAACTAAAAATCTCAAGGCCACTTCCTCAAATATGTGAAATACATGAGAAGTGAACAACAAGTTCATCTTCCTTACCCATGTTCAAACTTGGTGAACCCCTGGAAGGTCTGCGAGGTGGCTTGAGGCCCAAAAACTAGTTTTCATCCTAAAGGTGTAGAAATTGACTGAGAAAACATGGGAGACATCCTATGGTGAAAAGCAACCAGGACAACCACAGGTGTCAACTTCCAGATATCGCAGTAGTGTCAGACAAAGTCAACGATGATGAACCAAGGTAAAAACATGGATGGCTGCAAATAAAGCACCTAAATTCGCAGTTTTTTGAACAATAGAAATGAAAAGGGGGAGAATCTAGGATCTAGAAAATACCATACAAGAGATAAACTCCACGGGCTGGGGAGCTTTGTGAAGGTACAACAGTCAAAATTTGAGCGTCAGGGAGCCTGGTGGTATATGAGACCTTGCCGTGCACCGCCAGAGGTGGCTTGGTACCATGTGGAGTTTGGGGTAGATTGTGGGAGTGTTACAAAAAATTGAGGATGGTGTCAAGTTTTTGGGTGTCTTAGGATTACATACAATGACATATTTATAGGTTTTGAATGCCTAAGCAACCCGATTCTCGACTAGAGATTGAACAGAGGAAAAGATTGAAGACCCTTCATAGTATGGAACATGTAGATGTCAAAAACTTGGAAATTTAGGGGACAGTGGAATCGCAAGGATGCATAGAAGCTGACAATATCATTCCTTTGGACTCTAGTACCCTGGGGAGGAAAATCAGTTGGGTGAAAAACAAAATTGTATGCTATCTGAGTCCTACCAAACCAGGATAGGTGGAGGAGATAAGCTTGAGCCACATGATTTGTCTATGAAGGACCAGAGTCAAAATGCCCATCCAATCAAAAGAAGAAACCATTTTAACGAATGATAAATCATAAACAAGGTTATTTGATTAAAACCCAATATTTCCAATTAAAAACATTATAGATTCTTTCCTAATTAAATTAGGTTGTCAAATAAAGTCTATATGACCTGAAATTTGAATCATAGGTTAATTAGAGAGTCAAAAATGTTCTTGTATGATTAGATATAGGTTTTGATAAACTTTTCTCCATCAATTCATATATGCCATTTTCTAAACAAATTCATATTAAAAGATGAATTAAAGATGAGGTTCTTTTCTTTTGTGAATTAGTTGAGGTCAAATTCCTAGATCTAGAGTGTTTTTCTCATTCAGGGTCTTCCTATTATCCTTTGTGCAAGATCTAAGTAATTATTTTAGGAAAGATAAAATAAAAGAGTGAAATCTTATATCTTTATATAACAAGATCATTGTGATTTGTTTAATGCATTATAGGAACAAGATATATCATTAATCATTGTAAAAATGAAATTTTATAACTTGGGAATATTTCCATGAAGTTCATTACTTAATATTTATCATTAAAAATCCATTAAGAACTCTTCAAATATATTTGTGAAATTTTGGGATGTTACAATTCTACCCACCTTAAATAATTTTCTTCCTCAAAATTTCAGCTTACTACCTACCTTAGGGTAATAGTTATTCTAGGTATGCTAACTCTTTAATATTATCTTAAAGGCTCACTAGCACCCTCAAGTTGTGACCTTGTCATGAAAAAACACTATCATTAACCTCATTGTTAAAACCAACATGTGGTTAAATCACTAATGAAATTTTCTCATCATCATTGACATGAAAAAAGACATTTATACCTTTTTCACTGGGGTTATGGTTCTATCCTGGATCTAACTTATCTATGTAAAACTATCCACTATTTGTATGCATGCTTGGTCTGACTACGTTTATGATTAGTTTTATGTGACTATATGCCTTAAACTTTTATTGAAACTCTTGTGTCCCATACCACAAACATGTGGGGAAAAGAGAGAGAGCATGCTATATACAATTCTAGAGTTAACTTAAAAGTCCAAAACATCTAGGCACATTGCCCAAATCCTTATTTAACTTATGTCTCATGTTTATACCTCTGCTTTGGTTTCTATTATCTTTAACTTACTTCTTCTATACCTAAGGTTAGAACATATGAATCCGATTATTTCCTAGTGGTCGTCTACTTATTTTCTTTGATACCATATTGTAACGTCCCTCCAAGCACATATATATTAGATGAAGTAAACCCCATGTTTTCCATAACAAGGGCCACTCGACTTGGAGGAACGTCACAAAATATGGTATTCATAAAAACAAGATAAATGAAACATCATACATTAATTTGAAATGTGGATTCATATATTGTTCTTGAAAGGTGGAAACCATAAATTGTCACATATTGATTTCAAACCTAGTACATGTAGGATAATAAAATCTATAACATGAAAAAAAAAACTAGACTAGATAATCTATTGAGTGGTAGATGGCACCCCACCAAGCTAGAGTCCCTTTGATGTTAGCTACGTTGAAGAGCTCGCTTCAGTTCTCTCTTGCTCCTTGATCTAGGGACATCTCATCCCACTACCATGCGAAACAAAGCAACAACGCAAGTAAGAGACACTATGCATTTTATAAAAACTAGAAAATAAGGATATATACTTGAACTAAAATAAACTTGAGATGCCTTAACATTAAGAATTTTCATTACACTTTATCTTTCATTACATTAGTGAATTAAGAAACATTACCATATGCATTCTCTATATAACTTCCCACGTGGGGCACATCATGCTCAAAAAGCCCATCATTTCTAGGAAGCCCATAATGACCATAAAGGTCCATCATTGCGAGAACCATAAAATAAGTTAATTAATTCTATTATCTTAAATGTCATTGTTCTTATCTTTCCATCAACGTAAACTGCCCTCCCAATAATTGCACCAAAGTGCTGATGATGCGATGATTTTGAGTCGCATTTATAGACCTATTTCATATGTGTTTTGTGCTCTAATTACTCATTTTCATGGATAATATTGCATAATTCACTTAATTTGGTCTTTTCCATCATATTATATCAAATCCCCTTTGTTTTACTATTGTGAGCATCATTTATCATCTTATTATAAATTGTGTGGATTTACTTGGTCTTGTTGTGAAATTTCAGGAAAAACAAGTATCTACTTCCGTCGATACCATCGACGGAAGTCGATACCATCGACCAAGCCACAGGTTGTCAGCCGAGAAGAGCAATACAGAGTCGATACCATCGACACCTAAGTCGATGGCATTGAGATCACTTCAGGTTGCTGGCGAGGATGCAGTCGATACCATCGACGAAAGTCGATGCCATCGACACAAGGAGAGCTACAGCATCACTAGAAGACAAAACCGACGCTACAGGAGTCGATACCATCGACGCCCAAGTCGATGGTATCGAGATCACCACAGGCGCTCAGAATAAAAGAAAGGAAAGCTACCGCTAATCCGCTGCGTTGATACCATCGACCCGCGTCGATGGTATCGACGCCGGCAGATATGCGTTGGATCTGTTTTGATCTCGATCGGATGGCTGTTGTTATTTGACAACCTAATTAGGGACTTATACCTAATGACAGCCGCCCACACGAGAGAAGGATCTCATTTTGGATTGCACGAGTGCCGAGGAGGAGACAAAGGAGAACGGAGGCCGAGAAGCTCATCCCGGGTGATTCAGACGCTGCCGAAGACGATTTCCACCACCGATAGGTGGGGAAGCTCGTGTCCACCGGTTCTTCTCCGTTCAGGAGTTTTCCCATTTATTTCCCGTTTTTCTTATGAATTCCCCAATTTATACCATGTATTCGTGTGAGATGAACATGAGAGGCTAAAACCCTCAATCTTTAGGACCGGGAGTAGCCCGGGAATGCATTGTATGACATTTTTATATCAATAATTCATATTTTTCTCTCAAATCTGTGGTATAGATTCGTTTTCTCCATTTCTATTGTTATGCTTGATCACCATAATAATAACTTAATACCCTTAATCACTTCGACAGAAGGATTAACGGTTGAAAAGAGACGAAATCTACATTAATTAATAAAACCCTTGATAAAGGAGTTGTAAAATTAATGGTGGGAACTGAGAGACCATTTTTAATGCGCTTAGTTTAGGGGAATGATTACTACGACGGTGTAATCAACCTAAACCTAAGTAGTGAATTACACCACGACAGTGGGTAATTCTCATTTCAGGCCACTACCCAGATAGAGAGAGAAGTGTGAGGAATTATATGAAACCTAATACAATGTTGACCCGCGGTGAAACCACCATCCTAAAGATATCCTTTTGAATTGATTAAATTAACCTTTAATCGATTGTTTTCTTTGTTTGATTTTTATTTTCTTTTTAATTTGAACAACAAAACCCTACTTTGTTAATCGGTCTAGATGATTGCGATTAGTTAGTAAAAGTCCCCAATAATTCACGTATCCCTGAGTTCGACTCGGGCCTCACAAGGCCTATATTACTCGACGTGTATACTTGCTTTTAAGCGCGTAGTAAAATACACGTCAAGTTTTTGGCGCCGTTGCCGGGGATACGGCGAATTATTGGCACTTTGAGTGCTAAGAGCGGCCACTCTAGGCCACATTTTTTTTTTATTTTAAAACAATTTCAAAAATTCCTTTATTTCTCTATAATTGTGTTGACTCGTTCAAAGCATTGTACTGAACCCTTATTTCCATATTTCAGGTACTTTGCATGGTGCACACACGTAGTCGAGACTATGTGAATCGCACACCTGAGGTTCCATCTGCGGGACCAGAGGACGAGGACTACTACGAGGAGGAACACCAAAGTGATATAAATTCTGAATCTGAGCAAGAACAAGAACCAGAAATGGCTGAAGCACAGACAATATGGGAGAAGATCAAGGCGTCTTCTTCCTCAGCATCAAAGGGGCCTATAAAGAAACAGGGGATAAACATACCTACATATAAGATCGACCCGGCACTGATTAACTTGGTCAAATCCAACGCATTTCATGGGATGAAAAATGAAGATCCAGTGGCACACATTAGTCAGTTTGTTGAAAATTGCGATATGGTGAAGATCAACAGGTTCCCGCAAGATGCGTTGTATCTCAAGTTGTTCCCAAGTTCATTGGCAGGAGCAGCGTGAGAGTGGCTTCATAACCTCGACGACGAGTTTGTTGAATCATGGGATCACATGGTAGAGGTTTTCTTCGAGAGGTTCTTCCCTCCTGAGAAGACCAATGATATGATCAGGAAGATTCACAATTTCACCCAACAGGCGGGTGAAACTTATTCTGAGACTTGGGAGCGATTCCAGGTCATGTTGAGGAGATGTCCACATCATGGATTGGACAAGGAAACCCAAGTGAAGATCTTCTACTTTGCTCTCTCCGAGCATGATAGAAGCAACCTGGACTCGGCTGGTTCCGGATTTTTCTTAAATAACACCGATACAAGATGCTGGGAAATACTGAAGAATATGGCACGGAAGCAATCTTGGGGAGAAAGAGAACGAGGCTCAGTTGAGCAAGCAATAGTTGCCAGTGAGTCAAAGGCAATGAGAGAGCTGAATGAGAAGATGGATCTTCTCGCAAAGAAGTTGCTGCAGAAGGAAGACAATGAGTCCGAGGATGAGGCTCATGTCAAGTATATGAGGAAACAGCAAGGGTACAGGAATAATGATTATTCATGGCGGAAGGATAAGAAATTTTCATGGAAGGATCCAAACAATTTTCTGCAGGATCCAGACGCCAAGCCTGCACCGGTCATGGAGGATAAGAGCACGGAGTTGCTCAATCAAGTCATAAAGCAAAATCAAGAGTTGATGAACACTTTTGGGCAGCAAATAAAGCAACAAGGTGAATACATGAACCAGTTTGGGCAGACGTTGCAGAGCCACGGGGCTCAAATGAGAACTATAGAGACTTCCATGGCGCAGATGGCAGCCGAGATTGCAAGCTTGAAGAAGCCGGCACATCTGGGTTTTCCGGGGAACACCAATGTTCCCAGGGGAAACCAACAGGCCAAGGCCATCTTATTGAGGAGCGGTAAGAAAGTGTTAAATCCAAGGGCGGATGACACAAGCACACCACAGGACACAGTTGAAGAAGAAACAGTCAAAGAGTAGCCCGCACCTGTCATAGAGCAAACTGAGGACATAGCTGAAGATGGTAAGGAAGAACAAGCCACTGAGGAGGAACCACAGAAATTAACTCCCTATGTGCCACCTCACCAAAGGGCACATACCGTTCCGGTCCCCTATCCCAATAGTGCAAAAGCAAGAAAGGTGGATGCACAGTTTAAGAAATTTCTGGACAGCTTTAGGAAGTTATCAGTGAATATTCCTTTGCTAGAGGCAATTGAGCAAATACCGTCTTATGGGAAGTTTCTTAAAGATGTAATCACAAAGAAGAGGAAAATACCCGACACTGAGGTTGTGGTATTGAAGGAGCAAGTGAGTGCTTTTATTATGGGCACTTTGCCGCCAAAGAGACAGGACCCCGGTTGTTTTAATATTTCTTGTTTTATCGGGAAGTTCAAATTTGGAGAGGCACTTTGTGATTCCGGGGCAAGCATCAATCTGATGCCCCTTTCTACGTTCAAGAAACTTGGATTGAAGGAGTCGAGGCCAAGTAACATGACCATCCAATTGGCTGATAATTCTGTGGTGAAACCGTATGGGATCTGTGAGGATGTCTTGGTAAAGGTAGACCGCTTTGTCTTTCCGGCTGATTTCATTGTGATGGAAATGCAGGACGAGCACAGCAATGAGTTTCTACTTGGTCGCCCATTCCAAGCAACAGCTGATATGATCCTGGAGATGGGGAGAGGTCGCTTGACCTTGGGCATTGCGGATGATCTCTTTGAGATGGTCATGCCCAATAGCAATGCATCCACTAAAGCAAAAGCACAGTGCAACATGGTGAAGCATGTGGAACAAAATATCTCACTTTGTCTTGGGAAGCCATTTTTGGATATGGCTCATGTGATGAGCAGGATAGATAATGGGACCCTAGCAGTGGACCTTATGGAGCAAACTAAAGTTGTCTCTTTATGCAAGGCTGTTGGGTTTCCAAATGATGAGAATGAGGACATTCCACCTTCATGGGAGGATGATGTGATTATTACTCCTGTTTCCGACGCATATCCGGAATTGCCTTTGGAAGCGTGCTTGCTAAATGTCACTTATGATTGGATGCGGAGTACTTCACTCAAGGAGTGCGCCCAGATGCTTCAAATGCTTCCATGTTTCTACACGAGGCACTATGAAGATTTGGGTACACTTCCCCCACTGCTACAATCATCTCTTATTTGCCCACCTGATCTGGAGTTGAAGCCATTGCCCCCGCATATGAAGTACGTCTTTCTAGCTGAGGAGGACAAGTTACCAGTGATTGTATCTGCATACTTGAGTGCGGATGAGGAGGAGCAACTACTGATAGTGCTCAAGAACCACCGTGGAGCTTTTGGGTGGTCTGTGGCGGACATCAAGGGGATCTCCCCTACACTTTGTCAACACAAGATACGACTCGAGGAGGGAGACAAGCCAGTCATACAGCCTCAAAGACGTCTAAATCCAAGCATGATGGAGGTTGTCAAGAAGGAAGTCATAAAGCTTCTTGCTGCAGGGATCATTTATGCCATATCCGATTCGACGTGGGTGAGTCCCACACAGGTAGTCCCTAAAAAGGGGGGAATCACTGTCACTACAAATCTTTTGAATGAACCTGTCACCACCCGAATGGTAACCGGGTGGCGTGTTTGCATTGACTACCGCCGATTGAATGCCGCAACTCTTAAAGATCATTTTCCATTGCCATTTATCGATCAGATTTTGGAACGTCTAGCTGGTCGGTCGCATTTTTGTTTTCTAGATGGCTATTCGGGGTACAACCAGATTTCTATTGATCCTTTGGATCAAGAGAAGTCTACGTTTACATGTCCCTATGGGACGTTTTCTTACCGCCGTATGCCGTTTGGTTTATGCAATGCGCCGGTGACTTTTCAACGCTGCATGCTCGCCATATTCTCTGACATGGTGGAGCGGTGTCTTAAAGTTTTCATGGATGACTTCTCGGTGTATGGAGCATCTTTTGATGAATGCCTTTATAACTTAGATAAGGTATTGCAGCGGTGCGAGGACACACACTTGGTCCTCAATTGGGAGAAATGTCACATGATGGTGACGAAAGGAATTGTGCTAGGATACAAGGTGTCTAGCAAGGGTCTTGAGGTAGACCCCGTAAAAATTGAGGTGATTTCTAAGCTACCCCCACCAAATTCTGTAAAAGGGGTGAGAAGCTTTTTAGGACACACCGGGTTTTATCGGCGATTTATCAAGGATTTTTCAAAAATCGCAAAGCCATTATCGGAATTGTTGGAAAAAGACGTAGTTTTTTATTTCAATGAGAAATGTCTTCACGCATTTGAGGTTTTGAAGGAAAAGTTGATTTCAGCTCCGGTTGTTCAAACGCCGGATTGGACAAAGCCATTCGAGTTGATGTGTGATGCGTCCTATTATGCTGTGGGAGCTGTTTTGGGGCAAAGGGTAGATAACAAGCCTGCTGTGATTTTCTACGCCTCAAAAACGCTTAATGATGGTCAATTGAACTACACAACCACGGAAAAGGAGTTACTGGCCGTCGTGTTCGCCTTTGAAAAATTTTGGCAGTACTTAGTGGGTTCTAAGGTGGTTGTGTGGACTGATCATGCTGCAATAAAGTATTTGATGGAGAAGAAGGATGCGAAGCCTAGACTAATTAGGTGGATTTTGCTCCTACAAGAATTCGATATTGAAATCAAGGACAAGTCGGGAATTGAAAATGTGGTGGCTGATCACTTGTCTAGGTTAGAGAGGGTTGATGAACAAGGTTTGCACATACCCATTACCGAGACCTTTCCCGATGAACAACTTTTAAAAATTGATTCTAAAGAACCATGGTTTGCGGAAATTGTGAATTATTTGTCTTGCGGGATCATCCCGGAGGATTGGTCCTATCAAGAGAAAAAGAAATTCTTTCATTCATTGAGATATTATTTTTGGGATGACCCGATTCTCTTGAAGCAGTGCAGGGATGGTATTCTTCGCAGGTGTGTGCCGGAGGTGGAGTACGAGAGTGTTCTCCACCACTGTCATGCGTCGCCTATAGGAGGACACCATGCTAGCTCACGGACAGCAGCCAAGGTGTTGGAGAGCGGCCTTTATTGGCCCACTTTGTTCTGGGATGCCTATGATTTTGTTAGGCAATGTGACCCATGCCAGCGCGCAGGTAACATCTCAAGGAGACAAGAAATGCCCCTGAATGTATTTCAGGAAGTTGAGGTATTTGATTTATGGGGCATTGACTTCATGGGACCCTTTGTGTCCTCAAATTCAAATCTGTATATCTTACTTGCTGTAGATTATGTGTCGAAGTGGGTGGAGGCAATCCCCACAAGGACTAATGATTCAAATGTAGTGTGCAGGTTTGTGAAAGAGAACATTTTCTGCAGGTTCGGGATTCCCCAAATGATCATAAGTGACGGAGGCACACATTTTCGAAATCAGAAATTCGCGACACTTTTAAAGAAATATGGGGTCAAGCACAACATCGGCACCCCATATCATCCACAGACGCAAGGACAAGTGGAGGTATCAATTAGAGAAATCAAGAAGATTTTAGAAAGGACCGTAGCATCCACAAGGAAGAATTGGAGTGTATTGCTACCGGACGCGCTTTGGGCTTATCGAACGGCGTACAAAACACCTATAGGCACCACGCCTTTTAGGCTGGCGTATGGCCGGGCTTGCCACCTTCCGGTGGAATTGGAGCACAAGGCCCATTGGGCGCTAAGAAGGCTAAACTTGCGCTATGATGAGGCCAGGAGAAAAAGGATGTTTGAATTGAATGAATTGGATGAGCTACGCATGACAGCATATGAGAATGCCCGCATCTACAAGGAGCGCACAAAGCTGATCCACGATCGCCATATTGAGATGTGAACGTTCAAGAAGGGAGACAACATTCTATTGTTCAACTCCCATCTCAAACTGCATCCCGGGAAGCTGAAATCCCGGTGGAGTGGACCCTTCGAGGTGGAAGAAGTGAGACCGCACGGAGCGATTCTCGTGCGTGATGGAGATGCCACGTTCTTGGTGAACGGGCAATGCTTGAAGTTGTATTTTGGTGAGAATTACAAGAGGAAAGTGAATGAGGTCAAACTCATTTCACTTGTGCATGAATGAGATGAAGGGAAGATGTCTAGCCTAAGACGCTAAAGAAGGGCGCTTATTGGGAGGCAACCCAACCATCGATACATTAGGATAGTTTAATTTTAGTCATAGATTGCTTTTACTTCGTTTAAATTTTAGTTTAAAAATGATACCTTCATCCGTTTGTTGAATGTGCAGGCACATGCAGGGTCGATACCATCGACACACTCGTCGATGGTATCGACATGGGTTCAGGTTGACACCAGCAAAAATCACACTGCGTCGATACTATCGACACCCCCGTCGATGGTATCGACATGGTCACAGACATGTCGCAATAAAAGTGTCGATGGTATCGACACCCCAGTCGATACCATCGAGATCTCTGGAGATATTCAGACGAATTTTGCTCAGTCAACTCGATACCATCGATGGCTTCGTCGATGGTATCGACATCATCACAGGTTGAATGCAACACAACGGCGGTGTCGCAATAAAAGCAAGTCGATACCATCGACATCCGTCGATGGTATCGACGGACATGTCACCGATCCGCACACAGACATCGACGACGATCGCAACAGCCACGTCAGTGATCCGGGTGTTGCGTCGATACCATCGACTTCCGTCGAGGGTATCGACCCGTCAGCAATCCGGGTTTCTCGATCCAGCAAACGTCAGCCGTCGATACTCGCGAGGGAGGCGGCTACCCGCGAGATGTGTCGATACCATCGACACACGTCGATGGTATCGACGGGTCAAGAAGGGTGCCGATCAAGCCTATTTAAGGGGACTTGCAACGTCATTTGACGTCACACCTTCAGAGCAAGTATCCTCCTTTGCGCCGAGCACTCCCCCGAGCCCTCCAAGACTGAAGAGAAGCGTCATCGAGCGGAGATCTTCATCGAGCGGAGAATTTCTTCTCCATCTTCACCGAGCTCTTTTCTTCTAATCCCATCTTCTCACAACCATGGTGCACGTCGCCGGAGCGTCGTCCTCAAGCGCACACCCTATGGAGATCGAGGAGTTCGTTCCTCCCCCAACCGCTTCCATCCCTCGTCCACGCCTAATTCATGCCAACATGGAGGTGAGGAAGGTCTACGACGAGATAATGAAGCGAAAGTTCGAGCCCACCCGGTATGTGGACCGGGGCATGATCCAGGAGTTGGGATTCGAGGCCAACTTGGCCTATGTGCTTCATGGACAAGCACGCAACACCAGCAGAAGCCTACGCCCTGACGAGCTGCAGTACCATGCGGATGGGCAGCCGTTTTTCGGAGAATGGCCCACCTACAAGGAACTGGTGGCAGAGTTCATGGCGTCTCTCGACGTCTGCGTCGTACCAAACGACGTGGTAGCATCGGACCGGGAATGGATCAAGGGAAGGGTGTCCTTCCGACTCTTCAACAACAACTACAATCTCACACTGGTCCAGTTCAATCAAATCTTCAACTGGTTCCACTCTCCACATGATCACCGAAGGCCGGACTCCCGCACCGACTATGCAAAGATCTTCTCCGAGCTAGTTACAGTGTCGGCGGGGAAGACCGTGAGCTACCACAATGCAGTAGTAGAAGATTTTGAGCACCCGTTCGTCCGGGTCTTGCATAGGATGTTGAGCTTGACATTCTTCGCTCGAAGTGATCTTGCTTTGAGCATGTTTCAGGAGAGTGACTTGTTCTTCCTTTACGCACTCCTGAAGCGTCAACCATGCAATTGGGGGGCGTTCTGGCTACAGCGCATCTTGGCGGTGAAGAGGAGCACAAGGAAGGCTCCAATCCATTTTGGTGGTCTTGTCACCAAGTTGGCGCTTTACTTGGGGCTGAACTTTCAGTCCATGACTCTGATCTCTACGAGGAGCAAGGTGAACGTGCAACACTTGCACCGTTCAAACCTCATTCTTCTCCAGGACGGGTTGGCGTACGCTCATTGCCACATCAACCAAGCTTATCAGGAGAGCTCCCTACCGGACGACGTCTTCAACATAGAGGGCAAGCAGCACTTCCGGTGGTCAATCATAGCCATCGAGTCCTCCGAGGAAGAAGGCGGAGGTGACGAGCAAGAAGGCGAGGCTGCAGAGGAAGAGGAGGCTTTCACACCTCTTCGAGCACGTGTGGCACCACGGAAGCGTCCTAGGATGCATCCGGGTGCTTCTTCATCATCTCAGCCCCCGCCATCATCACCACAGCAAGAGCAGCTAGCTGCGGATCCCTACTCCATGCAAGGGATGTACACCATGTTGCAGGACATCCAGCAGACTCAGCAGCAGCACATGGCTATGTATACCGGCGTCCACGAGACTACGAGCCGGCTACTTGAAAATCAACGGGCTATGTTTGAGAACGAGCGGCTCATCCTCGCCAACCAAGAGAAAATGCACAACCGGTTGCAGCGGATAGAGACGCAACAGGAGCCTTTCTTCGACCATTACTGGAGTCAAGACTACTTTGGAGGCTATCCACAGCCTCCGCCGAGGACCCAATATGATCCAAGCTTCCAGGGGGAGTACCCGTCTTGGGATCCTACGGCACCGCAATACCCACCACCGCCTCCGTAGGATTGATCAGGGTATCACTGTTCCACCCTTAGGTTGGTTTTTGACTATGAGGCCATAGTCGAATTCAAGCTTAGGGGGGTGGTTGGAACAGCTCTATCTTTTATCTTTTCTTTAGTTGTTTTTAGTTTTTGCTTTGTTATTTGTTCTTGCAATTTTAGTTTGTTTAGGATCCACATCTATCTAGTGTAATTGTGGATGTCTTAAAAATTGTCATCTCGCTGTTTTCATGGGAAATTTAAGGGAATTTAAAATTTTTTGTGTCTTTTGGATTGCTTAACTTGGTTGTCCTTGGGGAACTTGTCCTATGAAAATGATTGATTATGTCAACTTTGAAGCAATATGTCACACCCACACCCCCATTGACTCATGAAAAGTGGATAGTAATGGTTGTTTGAGCCTAACCTAATCAAATGGTAATGAGACCTTAATTGGATATAAGAGAAAGAACCCTTTGAACTACTACACATGTCAGTAAGGAGGGACACATGATATTTTTCTAAGGTTCAGTAACTTAATCTTGTGATCATTCCACTTCATATTTTTCCATAATCTACCAAAGAATTGGAAGTAAAGTATAGTTTTAATTCCTTCTTGCGTGCATAGCATGTAGATAGGATTTGCATTGTTATTTTCATACTTTTGCATAAAATGAAAAAAAAATGTATAGTGATTCATGCACATTACCTTTAGGTGCATGTCATGTAGTTGCACGCATAAGTACACCATGTACCTCAGGTTGTCTTAAAAAGTGATCTAAATTGTTCCATACCCTCGAAATAGTACAAAGATTTCCAATCATGAAGAAAATAGCCTAACACATGTATCTCTAAGAAATTATGGATATGTGGGCTAAGAGAAAAAAAAAATTCTGAAAATCTGAAAAAATTGAGAAAAGAAAAAAAAAAGAGAGAATTTAGAAGGAAATAGAATAAGAGGGAGAAAGGAACATGATATCACTTGCATAACAAGGAAATTGAGTACATGATGTGGCTTAATTAGATTTCTATCTCTTTTTGAGGTGGAAGGTTAGTGCATGCATCATTCCACCCAATTATAGGCATTAGGGCATTTTTAATGTGCATTCACATCATTTAGGGCATTTTGTTTTATGCATTTTGAAACTGTGTAATACTTCCAAATTCTTCCATGAACCACCCATTCCATCCACCCGTTGCTCGGATTGGTAGGCCACCGTGATTTTCTCCTCACTCATGTTTATCAGGAGAACTGCTTCCATGTAGATGGTAGTTAGGGCGAGCAACGTAGTGTAGGCGATCACAAGATGCACCAATGCTGAATCGGCAAATTTTATTATGTTAACTGCCTTATGTGATAGTGTTCATCGGTTTGAAGGATAATTTCTTTTATTGATGATTATTGTCGCCTGTAGGGTAATTACTGTTCTGTGATTAGGAAAGGCCGGTTTGAGAACGTCCAGTGGGAGTCATGTGTGATGTAGGTTGGTATGTTGATTGTTAGTTGACATCTGCAATTCTATTCTAAGGATTAGTTGCTCGAGGGCGAGCAATGTTTAAGCTTAGGGGAGTTTGATGCGATGATTTTGAGTCGCATTTATAGACCTATTTCATATGTGTTTTGTGCTCTAATTACTCATTTTCATGGATAATATTGCATAATTCACTTAATTTGGTCTTTGCCATCATATTATATCAAATCCCCTTTGTTTTACTATTGTGAGCATCATTTATCATCTTATTATAAATTGTGTGGGTTTACTTGGTCTTGTTGTGAAATTTCAGGAAAAACAAGTATCTTCTTCCGTCGATACCATCGACGGAAGTCGATACCATCGACCAAGCCACAGGTTGTCAGCCGAGAAGAGCAATACAGAGTCGATACCATCGACACCTAAGTCGATGGCATCGAGATCACTTCAGGTTGTTGGCAAGGATGCAGTCGATACCATCGACGAAAGTCGATGCCATCGACATAAGGAGAGCTATAGCGTCGCTAGAAGACAAAACCGACGCTACAGGAGTCGATACCATTGACGCCCAAGCCAATGGTATCGAGATCACCACATGCGCTCAGAATAAAAGAAAGGAAAGTTGCCGCTAATCCGTTGCATCGATACCATCGACCCACGTCGATGGTATCGACGCCGACAGATATGCGTTGGATCTGTTTTGATCTCGATCGGACGGCTGTTGTTATTTGACGACCTAATTAGGGACTTATACCTAATGACGGCCGCCCACATGAGAGAAGGATCTCATTTTGGATTGCACGAGTGCCGAGGAGGAGAAAAAGGAGAATGGAGGCTGAGAAGCTCATCCCGGGTGATTCGGACGCTGCCGAAGACGATTTCCACCACCGATAGGCGGGGAAGCTCGTGTTCTATGCCAAGGATCCACCGGTTCTTCTCCGTTCAGGGGTTTTCCCATTTATTTCCCATTTTTCTTATGAATTCCCCAATTTATACCATGTATTCATGTGAGATGAACATGAGAGGCTAAAACCCTCAATCTTTAGGACCGGGAGTAGCCCGAGAATGCATTGTATGACATTTTTATATCAATAATTCATATTTTTCTCTCAAATCCGTGGTATAGATTCGTTTTCTCCATTTCTATTGTTATGCTTGATCACCATAATAATAACTTAATACCCTTAATCACTTCGACATAAGGATTAACGGTTGAAAAGAGACGAAATCTACATTAATTAATAAAACCCTTGATAAAGGAGTTGTAAAATTAATGGTGGGAACTGAGAGACCGTTTTAAATGCGCTTAGTTTAGGGGAATGATTACTACGACGGTGGAATCAACCTAAACCTAAGTAGTGAATTACACCACGACAGTGGGTAATTCTCATTTCAGGCCACTACCCAGATAGAGAGAGAAGTGTGAGGAATTATATGAAACCTAATACAATGTTGACCCGCGGTGAAACCGCCATCCTAAAGATATCCTTTTGAATTGATTAAATTAACCTTTAATCAATTGTTTTCTTTGTTTGATTTTTATTTTCTTTTTAATTTGAACAACAAAACCCTACTTTGTTAATCGGTCTAGCTGATTGCGATTAGTTAGTAAAAGTCCCCAATAATTCACGTATCCCTGAGTTCGACTCGGGCCTCACAAGGCCTATATTACTCAACTTATATACTTGCGTTTAAGCGCGTAGTAAAATACACGTCAGCTGATCAGTCCGGTTAAGGGCCATCTTAGGTGCACCTAAAGATCTCATCAATGCCATAAAAACAAAATAACATCAAGAGGTACAACTCACAACTTAATTGCATTATCTTAATCATCATGGGATTTCTCCCTCTTAATCTTGAAATTAACATTATATGATTTCCATGATTCTTTCTTCAATGTCTTAGTCATTTCAGGACCATATCATTTAGACTAATGTGCACCAATGATAACCATAGAACTTTATGAATATATCAAACACCATGCAATGATATAATTTGATCCATCATCATTATCACAATTTCATTCAATAACCTGAGATTTAAGGCATAATCCTAAATCATACATAATGTACAATTCATCCAAAGTACATATGCATAGTGGCATGACCTGCTTACCTAGAGCAAGGTAAATTCTAAATTACTTTTTATGATCTTGATTAAATCCTATGATCCCTAAAATTAACATGATTATATTAATTATCACCTTGATTAACATCCTAAACCCTAATTTGTGTCTTTTAAGAAAACATGAACAAATATGATTGAATTAGGGTTTGAAAACATTGAAATTAGATTCTACTTTGAGAAGAAGGATGATAAAAATATCACTGACTATAGTCCTATAGCCTACTGTAGTGTTCTTTATAAGTGCATTTCAATGGTTTCAATGGTTTTAGTTGTAAACTACACCTTTATTAAACTTATCCCTAAGAAGAAGGATGCTAAAATATCACTGACTATAGACCTATATCCTACTGTAGTGTTCTTTATAAGTGCATTTTGAAACTAATAGCTGGCAGAATCAGAATAGTACTACCCAACATAATTTTTTTTTTTGAATTCACCGTCGTTTCATTCATAACTTTTCAAGGTACAAAAAAGACATCATTCTCAGCGGACAACCTCCAACTAACAGGTATGGTATTCCGTCTAACACACTGGCCGCCTAAGGCTAAGGCGTGTTGAGCAACAAGGTGCGCCAACTGATTCCTAGACCTTTTTACATGGACACACATGAAAACAGCGAGACCGGAGGCCAAGGAACAAATGTCTTCAACTAACAACCCAAGATAATCTGGACGTTTAACTGTCTCATTCAAAGCAGTCACCAGATTTAGTGAGTCGGAGCAAAGGAGCAGTTTGTTGTCCGTTGAACAGGTCGCCCGCGCCATCAGCAACCCTTCTCTCAACGCCATGGCTTCTGCGATGGTTGAGCTCCAAGCTGCATTGACTTGCCACTGCACTGCCCCCAGGAAGAGTCCTCGTCCGTCCCTTAGCACCGCACCCAGGCCGCACTGCCTACTGCTGCAAACTGCCGCATCAGCGTGCAGCCAAAGCCACGCCGTGTCGACTCCCTTCCCTGCAAGCGACGTCGAGTTGATCACCCCGTCCCCCTACTGGTTTGCGGACGCCTCCCTCCCGGTTGTGGTAGTGAGTCCAGCCCCCCTGCGTTACGCCTTCCTGTGGTCAGCGAGCAGGGCTCGGTAGGCTTGGAGGATAGGCCTGGGGAACGGTTCTTCATCCTTGAAGACTTTGTTATTCCTGCTCATCCAGATGGTCCACCACACAGCAGCTAGCTTGTCTTTTTCCGCTTCAGTGCAGCTGCCCATTGTGTCGAGCAGCTCCTCATGGGCGTTCCCATTGCTGTCCACGATGACTGGGTTGTTCAACCAACTTTCTCTCCATACTATCTCTACTCCCGGACAATGGTTTAACATGTGTGAGATTGTTTCCACCTCCACGGCACAGATCGGACAAACTCCCTCCGATATAACATGTCTGTCTTGCAATCTTCCTCTTGTGGCTAAACTTCCCGTAGCAACCCTCCAAAGGAAGTGAGACAACTTAGGGGGCCATCTCTTGTCCCAAATTATCTTCCATGCATCGTGCGACAGTACTCTTTCCCTTTCCCGAAGACCTGCTCCACCCAGCTTGCCCAGCCAGTAGGCCGAGCGCACTGAAAAGACCCCATTGTTACTCGGCCACCAGTACATGTTGTCCTCCGTATCTTTGATGGACAAAGGTATCGCCTTGATCTGAGCCGCAATATCCCTAGGAAACAAACGCAGTAGCTTGTCCACATCCCATTCTCCTCTCCCTTCTAACAACAGCTCATGCACCATTTCCACTCGGTCCTCGTCAGTCGGTTTGAACACACTAAGATCTGTGTCCACTCCTAACGCCCACCTGTCCGTCCAAATGTTTGTGTCCCGGCCATTCCCAATTCTCTTCATAGTGCCTTGAAGGAGGAGAGATTTTGCCCCCCACAGACTACGCCATGTGTAGCTTGGAACGAGCCCCAACCGTGCTTCAAAAATGGAATTGTTTGGGAAGTATTTGGCCTTCAAAACCTTGGCAACCAGTGTCTCCGGTCTAGAATGCAGCCTCCACACCTGTCTCGCGAGCATAGCTTGGTTTAATATATGCATATCTCTAAAACCCATACCTCCCTCTCTTTTAGACTTGCACAATCTATCCCAACACAGCCATGATATCTTCCTTTCCCCATCTTTCGACCCCCACCAAAACCTTGCCACCATAGAGTTCAAGTCTCCAATCAGCCCCAGCGGAAGTTGGAATACACTCATAATATATGTAGGGATAGCTTGCACCATTGCCTTGATGAGGACTTCTTTACCCGACTTGGAAAGCAACTTCTCCTTCCACCCCCGTAGTTTTTTCCCCACTCTCCCTCTTATGTACTCAAACACCTTCTTCTTGGACCGTCCTATGGCCGTAGGAAGACCCAAATAAGAAGCTTGCCTATCCACCTCATTGACTCCCAACAAACCTCACAACTCCTCTTTTTTGCTTCTCGGCATCTTCTTGCTAAACGCAATTTCGGACTTGGTGAGATTTACTTTTTGACCCGATGCCTGTTCGTATTGGCTGATTATCTCAGCTATTTTCAGGCATTCGTTCCTTGTCCCTCTAGCAAAAAGAATGTTGTCATCTGCAAAAAATAAATGTGAGATCCAGGGTGCCCCACGGCAGATGCTCATACTGTGGATGGTATTTGCATGTACCGCGAGGTTAAGGAGGGTGGAGAAAGCATCGGCACAAAGAATAAAAAGGTAGGGGGATAAAGGGTCACCCAGGTGAAGTCCACGTGAAGGCTGGAAGGCACTTGATCTTTCCCCGTTGATGGTAAAAGTGTGAGAGACCAAAGAAACACAGTCTAGAACTCTATTGCACCATTTTCCGCTGAAACCAAACCTTTGCATCACTATATCAAGGAAGTTCCACTCTACTCTGTCATAAGCCTTCATCATGTCAAGCTTAAGTGCAATATGTCCTCTCTTACCTCCCTTCCTGCCCTTCATGGCATGGAAACATTCAAACGCAATAAGAGCATTATCCGTGATCATCCTACCCGGGACAAAAGCACTCTGATTCACAGAAATAATATTATCCATGAAAGGCTTCAGATGGTTTGTCAACACCTTTGTAGCTATTTTGTAGATGACATTGCACAAGCTGATAGGTCGGAATTCAGATACCGTACGTGGTTTTTTCACCTTTGGGATTAGAATAACCAAAGTATCATTGAAACCTTTAAGAGAGTATTCCCCTTTCCACCACCCCTTGATGTAGTTCACAACATCCTTTCCTACTACATGCCAGAATTTTTGGTAGAAGACCGGTTTTAGACCATCTGGACCGGGTGCCTTATTAGGGTGCATTTGAAAAGTAGCTTCTCTAATCTCATCATCACTTAGATCCATGTCCAGCGTCTCCGACATCAGCTCGGTAATGTTCTTCTCAATCCCCCTCACTGCTTCCTCCATATCCACCGTCCCCCCTGAAGTGAAAAGGTCATGATAAAAGTTCTCAATAATCCTCAAAATATCTTTATCCTCTGTCTTCCAAATCCCCCTATCATCTTTAAGGCCCGCAATGTCATTTTTCTTTTGTCTTTGGGTAGCTCTGTGATGGAAGTAGGTTGTATTTCTGTCCCCTTCTTTGATCTCTTTGACCCGGGCTCTTGCACACCACTATGCCTCATCATCCCAGTACAGCTTCTATAATTCATTTGATAATTTTTCACACCTTTGTAGCATTCTCCTGTCCGGCCATTTTTTCTACTCCTCACCTAACATCTTGGTTGTAGTTTTGATTTTTTTCTTCAACGCTCCGAACTTAGCAGAGGTCCAACCCTCAAGGTCGCTACTCACCTTGCTCAGCTTCTGCTTCAAATCCTGCTCCCCTTCCATCTCCCAAGACACTGCCACCGTGGAACTACATCCCTCTTCTGAATGCCACATAGGCTCAAAAAAGAACCGTCTCTGCCTCTTGTGTTTCTTTTCCTCCCCCATCAAAATGTGTAGAACAATCGGAGCATGATCAGATTGGTAGAAAGGCAGATGGTGAACCCAACTTCCCCTGTACTTGCTTCTCCAAGACTCACTCTCAAGAAATCTATCCAGTCATTCCTCCACAAAAGTGTCAACTGAATTCCCCCTCCTCCATGTAAAGGTGTGGCCTCAGAAACCAATGTCAAGAAGTGCACAATCATCAATAACATCCCGGAACTCTCGCATAACTCTGTCTGGTTTCATTGGACCACCCCTTTTCTCTTCATTGTTTGTTATCTCATTCAGGTCCCCAAATATAACATTCATATCAGTCATCCTTGCTCGAACTTATCTCATCAGATCCCACATGAAGTGCTTGTCCACCTGTGCTGACCACCCATATATCCCACATGCAGTCCACCGAATGTCATTCTTCTCATCCTCCACTATGCATTCCACATGACGTGTAGAATACCTAGTGATTTCCACGTTCACTCCACGCCACCATAGGCCCAACCCGCCCGCTCTCCCGGTACTCGAGATACAGATGCCCTCAACAAAGCCACACTGTCTTTTTATTTTTTCCAACCTTTTATCATCTAGCATAGTTTCCATAACAAAAACTACGTTAGGACGCTCACCCCCACACAGAGATCGGAGTGCGTTTATGGCTGCCGGGTGGCCCAGACCCCAACAGTTCCAACTTAGGATTTTCATTGTTGTTCACGGGGTTGGGTATGCCCAACTCCCGCTACTTTGGTTTCCAAACCCTGTAGACATTCATCCGGAACAACTCTGATTGCTCGATCGCTCCTCAGCCTTTTTGTGTTTAACACTGCCTACGATTCCACTGTCGTCTTGATCACCGCCTGCAAACCCTGTTCCTCCTCTTGCCCAACTTCTCTTCCCCTTTTATTCGACCTTTGCTTGGTCTCCTTTTGTCTGCCCTCCTCATGCACTGGCCCCTTCCTTTGTTTCCCAACTACGTTTCCCCCATACCCTTTCACTACATGCCGAGTTTTCCTCTTCTCTTCTGCTTTCCTCCACTCCCGCTCCATCTCCTCCCCTTGCTTCCCAGGGAACCTTGGTAGCTCCTTATTGACTGTTACCATGGTCACCTTCATCCCTTGTCTCACCGCCCCCACCTTTTCGTTCATTATCTCCTTCCCACGAGGCTCCCTACTGCTCTGTTCGTTTGAGTTATTGCTTATATCTGCTGCTCGCTTAACTTGTTTGCCTGTTGGCAACTCAGTGGACGAGATGTCTTCCCAATGTCTGTTTCCCACCGTCATACCCTCCTCCTCATTCCTGTCCCTCTCTCTGGTCTCCCGAGTCGCCCCCTCCCCTTCTCCTCCATGCTCACCACGACTGTCCGTGCTGTCCGCCGCGTGCCCCGCAGACCTGCTACTCTTCCCATGTGGCAAATTACACATAGCCAAAATATCACGGGCTTTGTACTGGTATTTCGGTTTAATGGCTTCTTGTGCATGACTCCTCACCATCCCGTCCTCCTCCATCAGGAACACTTCATCTTCAGGGTTGTTTGTCCCACGACTCTGTCTATCTCCTGTCCACAGGGATTCTCAGTCGTCTTGGAGAGGCTTTCAGCCACGAGCCCCAACCTCGAGTATTCTCGCCTTCCTCGACGTACTCCTCGTAGTCCCTGTTGGCGTGATCGAGCTGCCCGCACAAGAAGCAGAAGACCGGGAGGCGCTCGTACTTCAGTTCTATATCAGTAATCCGCCCATCTGGCCCTCTAATCTTCTGTATCCTTTTTATAGGCTTGTTGATGTCTATTCCCAGTCGGACTCTCGCAGAGGTTTCCCAGCCCAACTCGTCGCAGTCCAACTTGATGATCCTTGCCACTTTCTCCGCAATCTTCCTTGTTGATTCTACAGACCGGAACCCTAACGGGATGTTGTAGAAATGCACCCAGAACTGGCACTCTTTGAATTCGATCCTCCCTGGTTGATCCAACGGATCTACCTCTTTCAGCAATAAAACCTTGTTATCAAAGTTCCACGGCCCTCCTTCTATCACATTCTGTTTGTCCTTCCAATGTGTGAACTAGATTACAAACGTATTCTGATCCACCGACCTGAACATAACCCCACTCTCCAAGCCCCACGCCTGGGCTAAGGTTTTCTTCATTGACATGAAGTTGTATGAGCGGTCCTTCAGAAGTCGACCAATCAGTGCAAGTTCAACATGATCCGGTATCTTTTGATCATCATCCTCAGCGATATCTGCAACTTCCTGTTCTTCGTCTGTGATCTTTAGTCTCCCACACTGGTCTGCTAGAGACTCTGCCATCCGGGTGGGATCAAACGCCAACAGCCAAGCACTTGAACCTACAAGAGAGATAGTCGGAGAAGACCCACGAGGGGGGCGGCAACCACCGGCACCGAAACCCTAATCGCACACTACGTCGCCACAGCGTCGGCCAGGGTTAGGTGCGGGGCGAGTTTTAGGTTCCCCACTACCCAACATAATCTTTGAAGAACAAAGTGCCTTCATTAAAGGGCACAAGATGTCTGATAGTACCCTCCTTACAACTGAGTTCCTCACCGGATTCAAATTAAGCAAAGATAACTCCAAGGCATGTGTTAAAATTGGCTTGGTAAAGGCATACAATTACATAAGATGGAATTCCCATGTGTCCTGTGATGATGGGCATCGACTTCTCTGAAGAGGTGATCCACATTCTGAAACAATGTGTTTGTACCCCTTCCTTCTCAGTTTTGATCAATGGTGGTCTAGTGGGTTTGATTAAGGTGACTAATGGACTCTGGTAGGGAGACCCTTTATCTTCGTTTTTGTTTTCTATTCTCATGGAAGGACTATCTAATATATTGAAGGTTTCTGAAAATAAGGGCAAAGTGAAGCCGTTCTCGATCAAGGGCTTGAAAGTTAAAGATTTCTCATTTTCACTGACGACCTCATGGCTTTCTCTGTTGGGAACTCCAAGAGGTTGAGAGGATTCAAGAGGGTGCTAGGCCTTTTTGGCAAACTAACCGACCTCTATATCAGCTCCATCAAGTCTAAGGTTTTTCTGTCCAATTCTTGTGATTGTAGAAGAGGAAGGCTCAAGAGAGTTGTAGGGATTGAGTATGGGAGACTTCCTACAAGATACTTTGGGGCACCAATAGCCAGAGGTAGGGGTACATCTACATATTACAAAGCCTGCCTTGACAAGATGAGGGATAAAATAGATAGCTGGAGTGGAATTAAGATGTCTCTTACTGGAAAACTAGTCCTCATTAGGATTGTGCTACAGAGTCCCATCCAGTTTTGAAGTGAGGTTTGTGATGTATCTAAGGCGGTTGTTGAGTCTATGAAGAAGATTACTGCTAGTTTTCTTTGGGGAGGCAAAGGTCACAACATTGCCTGGGAGGTGGTGGCTCGGCCCCTCTCCAAAGGAGGTTTGAATACTCTACAACCATCTAAGATCATTTATGTAGGTCAGCTCAAAGGACTGGATAGATTTCTTAGGGATAGAAATAATGTTTGGTCTAGATGGATGGTTTCTCATTATGGCAGCATTCCAATCTACTCCAACCAATACTCTTCTAGAGTATGGAGAAATATGAGCAACAGTTGGAGCGAGGTCAGTCACTTGTACACTATTGATGCTCATGATATGGCTTGCCTTGTCAACCAGTAAACCATACAATGGATCAACAATGATACAATAACAGACATTTTTTGGGCATCACTGCCCCAAGTGGAGCACAACTGCCTATAGGACTCTACTGCACAGACTTCCTACCAGGGACCGACTCATCTCTTGGGGCATCCAAGTTAATGATGTGTGCCTTCTATGCAAGAGAGAAAAAGAAAGTCACAACCACCTTTTTATCAGGTGCAACTACACCAAGCTTGTCTGGTATACTATCTACCTCAAGAACTGTTGCGACCAAAATCACAATGACAGCATTGACGACATCATCCATTGGATGAACTCGAACCTAAAGGCCAAGCACATCAGGGATTTTGGGGGTCTTTGCCTTGTTGTGTTTTGTTTCTTTGTTTGGGAAGAGAGGAACAGAAGGGTTCATGTTGAGCCTTCACGATCTGAGATAGACCTCCTCAAAAATATCATTAAAGAGATTTCGTACCAATTACTTATAAAGAAGGGTCTAGTTAAAGGTGTTTCTAACCTTGCTAAGGTTTATTGGGGATTTTGTAACTAACCATGTATACCTGCTAGTTGAGATGGGTTTTTGTATACCCCCATTCTCACTGATGTAAGTCGTAGGGCTTGTAATTGGTAGCTTTGCTACAACTCTTTGGAATACATTTACCTTTTCCAAAAAAAGACTCTACTTAGAAAACACTTTTCAACAAATATTTTTGTTATTTTTCTGACAAACCATTGATTTACTGTGAATTTTAGAGCTACACACCCATTAGAAATCTCAGAAAATGAGATATCAATTATGAATTACTCAAAATCTTATGTAGGCATCAGGGTCCTTGATGAGTTGTCTCAATAGATGGATGCCGCCTGAATAGCGGGACCCACCTATACAGCCAGCACAGTGCTAGCCAAAAGAAAATCAAGGGAAAATAATTCCCATGGCTGTGTGACTGAACAAGGTAAACTTTTCAAACAATAGCTAGTCATCTTCACGATGAAGAAGAACAAAGACCAGACCATACAAACTCAAAATCTTGAGGCCACTTCCTCAGATCCATGAAGTACATGAGAAGAAAACAAAAAGTTCATCTTCCTCACCCATGGCCAGACTTGGCGAGCCCCTAGAAGGGCAGCAAGATGGCCTGAGGCCCAAAAACCAATTGTCACCCTACAGGTGTAGAGATCGACCAAGAAAACATGGGAGCCACAATGTGGTGTAAAGCAACTAGTGTCGGAGAAAGTCAACATCGAAGAACCAAGGTAAAACCATGGATGGTTGCAAAGAAAGAACATGAATTTGCAGGTCTGTGAACAAGAGCAATGAAAAGAGGGAAAATTTGGGAACTAGAAAATACCTTGCAAGAGATAAACTTTGTGGGTTGGGAAGCTTTGTGAAGGCACCATAGTCGAAACCAGAGCATTAGGAAGCTGGTTGTATCTGAGACCTCATCGTGTACCTCCAAAGGTGGTTTAGTACCACACACAGTTTGGGGAAGAGTGCGGGAGCTATTTAGGGAAAGTCAAGCATAGTGTTGGGTTTATGGGTGTCTCAGGATCGCAGACGATGCCATATTTATAGGTTTTGAGGGGCTGAGCAACCTGGTTCTTGGCTAGAGGTTGAACATGTAAAAAGGCTATATCATCTTCATTGTATGGGACATGTACATGTCAAAAACATGGCAATCTGAGGGTCAATAGAATCACGAGGATGCATAGAATCTAACAACGTCGTTCCTTTGGACTCTAGTTCCCTAGATAGGGAGATCGGTTGGGTGAAAAAAAGGTATGCTATCTAAGTCCGATCAGGACCAGGATGGACGGAGGAGATAAGCCTGAGCCATAGGATGATTCTGCAAAGGACTAGACTCAAGATGCCTATCTGATCAAAAGAATAAAGCATTTTAAAGACTGATTAATCAGAAACAAGGTTATTTGATCAAAACCCAAGATTTCCAATTAAAAACTTTACATATTCTTTCCTAATTAAATTAGGTGGTCAAATAAAGTCAGAATGACCTAAAATTTGAATCATAGGTTAATTAGTGACTCTAGAATCTTCTTGTATGATTAGATTTGGGTTTAATACACTTTTTTTCATCAATTCGAATATGTCATTTTCTGAACATATTCAGAGTAAAAGTTGAAATAAAGATGAGGTGTCTTTTCTTTAGTGAATTAGTTGGGTTCAAATTCCTAGATCAAAAGAAATTTTATCATTTAGGGTCTTCCTATTATCCTTTATGCAAGATCAAAGTGATTCTCTTAGGAATGATAATATAAAAGAATAAAGTCTTATATCTTTACATTACAATATCACTGTGAGTTGTTTAATGCATAATAGGAACAAGATATATCATTAATCATTTTAAAACTAAAATTTTATAACTTGTGGATATCTCCATGAAGTTCATTACTTAATATTTATCATTAAAAATCCATTAATAAATCCTAAAATATATTTGTGAAATTTTGGGATGTTACAAAAGCTTGCATATATTTTGAATTACTAATGAAGGTAGAATAATTGGATATATTATAGTCTTGTTTTAATAGTTAGTTAAAAAAAATAGTAGGGGCTTTGCATGTAATTAAGTTTAAAAATGATCTAGATGTTGAGATTTAGAGTTACACCAAGCTAAATTTATTAGGTAATAGGATGGAGGATACATAAACAAGTGGGACCATATATATATAACTTTTCGTTTATCTCTAGCCTTATGGTAAAATGGAATACTCATTACCATGCTCATATTTAATCGCTTTGATAATAAAATGATAACAAACACAATTGATGGCAGTAATTCTTATTGGAAAAAAGGAGTCCATTCATTTTGATATGTGTTATCAATGACTTTCTCTAAATCATACCTCCTCTATCTTTGTATTTCCTCACAACAAGTCCCTACATCATTATATCCCTCTCTTAGTTACCCAATCGCTAATTATTTCACTTCATTTCATTACCTCTTTTAAAGATCTTGCTCCTTCTTATTGGCCTAGAACATAATGGTTGATGGGATTACTTGGGTAGTAAATTAGCACTTGTGCTTTCATTTTGTGCTACAAATTATGAACGAAACATATAACTAATTAACCAAAGTAAATACCACATATTTAATACTACATTTAATCCAATGCAACAAGCCCATATAGGGACGTTTTATAATCTAAGGATCTTCCTTCAATTGAAATCAACATAGTTCAATACCAACCATCTACACTTTGAACCAAATCCAATTGTTGACTCAAACTAACATTCCAAGTCATTGCCTTCGAGACAAAATTAAACATATAATAACAATATGAAAAATAAATTCAAGTGTGAATATTGTTCCAAGTTAGAATCATGTATATTAGAGTTTCCATTTGAAGAAATAAGTTCGTAAAAAAATGCAAAATGTATAATTGATATTTATATTAGAAATTTTCATTATTTTAAGTAGACATCATAAAATGGTAACCCAGTATTGAGTGTTTTTGACAATGAAGAACTATATTTTTTCTAAGGTCATGAAAGTAAAATAAATATAGGTACGAAATTGTATGATATAATTCAGATTTCAATAACCCCATTTGTGGTACAAATTAAACCCATCAACAATTAAATTGAACAAAATGATAATGTGTACATTTTTTTCTCAAGCTACAAATTTGAATTAATTAAGAGTACATGTGTCCTTTGACATTTTTGTATTCAAATATGACTAGAAAACAATTCATAGAAGCATTAACCATTTGCAAATGATGGTAATAGACTAATAGTATATTGACACAACTAAATTGCATGTGTAAAATGCAAGCATACACGTCCAAGTAATACAGGCCAATGAGGCACATATATCGAACACGGGGAAATGTAATTCAAGAAACTACTACTATCTGCTTTCAATCAACTAAGTCAAAGAAAACTTTGATTTGAGAGTTATTTAACTGATTGCCAGAAAGAAAACTAATTTAATGGTTTGTGATCACAATGAGAAGAAATTTTCTACGACTCTAATTTCAGCATGATCGACACTGCGTATTTTACCTAAGACTAATATATATTCCTCTCACTCCAGTACAAAGATCATATAGCAAGAACTACCCACTCCCGTAGTGTAGTTCACTACCTATTCTAATATCAATCACATTTTCATAGTAATTGGTTATTTAGTTAGGTGCTTTAATGAATCCCCTAGGTAATCTCTTCACATTCGTAAGCCACCTTTCCCAAAGGATGATATAAAACATGTGTTACGATAGATTTCCAATCCTTAATCCACCTCCCAAAGATATCAAGGATCTAATTAATCACCTATGGTGTGCAACATAGACAATTCAGTACGATTTCATAGCAACATGTTCAAGAATAATGAGAAAACAATATACTAATGCAAAAGATGCATATACAGTATACAACCAGGCTACTCTCGGATCCTAGAGAACATGGAGATTATCCCATCATGGTTTCCATGGAAAAAAACATGTTAGGAAGAAGGAAAATGTGGAGAACATAGAATAACCAATGAATCCTATGGAGAAACATGACTTGGATGCTCCACGACGACGAATGGATCCGCAAATCGCAAATTTTGCCCACCGAACGTGCTTGGAACCTCCCAAATGTGCGGTTCTCCTTCTTGTTCTCCACTCCTGCTATGTAGACATCATGCAATAGAATAGAATGTGATAGATTAGGTCTGGCTAAAATCCACTTAAGTCATAAAAGTGACTTAGGGAGAAATAAATCCTCAATCGTTAGATTAAAGTTGATTTTTGGATTTTCCTGATCTGGCAGACTTGGTAGTATCGATTCTACAAGTTGGTAGTATCAAGTCCGTACAATTCCTTGAGTCTTCTACTAATGTGATTTGGATACTACCAACTGGTGAAGTCAGTAGTACTGAATGTGCACAACTCGTGTGGTACCTAAAAGAGAACAAAAACGTACATAATTACTTTGAAATATAATAAATCATTCAAAAACATTAAAATTATATTTATTTGATGAATTGAGTAACACATACTAATATTGATAAATCATGCAAAAATTAATATAAAAATGAATAGTAAGTGCACAAAAATCAATATAAAATAGCATGTGAAAATGACAAATATCCAGTGCATCAAACTCCCCTAAGCTTAAAAGTTGCTCATCCTCGAGCAGCATACTCTCAGATCTATTTGAGACGAGTAAAAAAAAAGGACAAAATAATATGAATATAATTTCTCAACTACTCCCACTTGACGGTCCCAGACCGGCCTTCATTAATCACCGAACAATCAACTGCTCTGTAGAGACCCAAAAATTCATAAACGATATCCACCCTTAGATCAATGAACACTATCAAGAGAGTTGTTAACATCATAATCAATCAAGCATTTTCTTGGTGAATTATGTGATTCCTTATTCTACATTGCTCTTTCCTAACTACCAATCTACTTGGAAGCAGTTCCCCATATAAAAATAAATGTGGAGAAAAATCATATAAGTGGCCTACCAATAAGATCAATGGACGATATGAAATGGGTGGCAATTCAAGAATCACAAGTACCTCCAAATCATTTATGCCAAAAATAAAACATGATGGACCTATATGGTGAAAATAATGTAAAATGCATGAATCCTAATGCCTACTTTAATGGTAGAATGATGCATGAGTCAAAAGATGTCATCAATTTGATGAACAAAAATTTGAAAAAAAAAAAGAATGCATCATGTGTATGTTTCCCTCATTTTTGTTCAGAGTTGAGGGCATCCTTTCTCCCTCTTAACTTTGAAACATTATCAAATTTTTTTCTTCTTCTTTTTTCATTGTCCCATTGTTCTAGCATGATGGAACATTATGCTTGGGCTTTACTACATATCATTCATTTATTATTTTTTCCTTTTTATTCTGAGGGTATGGATGTGTATCCCTACACTCAAATTTTGAAGGAAAATAATACCCACATGATATACAAATGAATGATGAAAAAAATGCATGCATTGTACATGTAATTGTTTATGCAACTAGAATGATGTGTACATAAATTGTTGAAGTACACAACTAGGAATATTTTTTCCATTTTTGTAACGAATTCAATAAAAGAAAACTAACTATCATGTCACCTACTGTGATTTGCAATGCAAAAAAGAGAAAATAATTCAGAGTACTTGTTCATCTTAAAATGGTGAGTCAATAATGAGTGGAGGATGGGTGTAATCACATAACTAAGAGACAAAGCCTTTCATGAATTTATAATATGTCCCTCTCTAATGACCTATGTACAGGGTAATCTTAGAAATTCTTTCTTAAACTTCAATTTAAGACCCCATTAACTGTTTGATCAACTTAGGCTCAAACCCCATCTTCATCCATATTTTAATGAATAATTAAGATGTCCATTCATGTTAAATATCCTTGAGCTGACTAATCTGTACACTTCCCCTAAGTGAGATTACTCAAGTACTCATAACTTAAGCCCACTAAAAAAATATTCACAACTTCCATAGCAACCTTGAAACCACGCATGATAATTTCTACGAACAAACAAAATTTAAAATCCACATTACACTAGATATATTGTGGATCCTACAAATTACAAAAAAAATAAAATCTAAAAGTAAGTAAAAAGGGAATATAAATTTGTTCCAACACTAACTCCCCTAATCTTGAATTTGACCATGTCCTCATAGTCAAAAATCCAAACCTAGAGGTGGAATGGGTATACTAGATGCTCTATAGGGTGGTGGTGGTGGATGATTGGTGGTTCTTGGGATGAAGTTGTGCAAGCATATATCCCTCTTCTTGGTGCCACTAATTTGTGACTTTTTGTCATCAAGATATGGTATTCTCTCTCCTTCTTTGAGCTTTGAAAATTGGTGCCCATCGACATGTGTATCATTAGTACCGACAGCTTGTTCTTGTAGCTTTTGTCACCTTTTTTCTGAAAAAATTCAATAGTACCGACTTTGATCTTGATAGTACCACTTGGGTCTAGGATTCAGGTGATTTTCTGGGAAAATTTCGGTAGTACCGACTTTGAACTTGATAGTACCAACATTATGTAGAATTTTAACTGATAAGGAGTCAGTAGTATTGACTTGGGGGTCGGTAGTACCAACTTTGACCCTATCTGGACACCAAACAAGAGTATCAAGGTACCTTTTTACATCAACTAAAATCTAACATGAAAAATATGAAACATGACTAAGAAAAATACCTAAACAAATTGTAAATGAAAAAAATAAAATTGGATTGACTCCCATGAAGCAACCTTGTTTAATGTCCTAGGTTCGACATTAATGATCCTTCTCAGCCCGGGTTGTAATGAGATGTGGTGAAGATTCATTTGGAAGTCTGAACTCCACTCTATCATCGTCTATCCTGAGTGTCAAATAGCCTCTTCCAATGGCAGTGATCACATCGGTCCTAGCTTGGAACATCCATCCTAAAAGAATCTCTGATCCTCATATCTCCTTCATATCCATTACCACAAAGTCAACTGGATAGGTGAACTTTTTGAGTTTAACCAACAAATCCTCACATATCTCGTATGGCCACACAATAGAGACATCCACCAACTAAATTTCCATGGATATTCTTGTTGGTTCTTTCAATCCTAACTTTTGAAAGAAGGTAAGAGGCATGAGATTAATACTCACTCCCAAATCACATAGTGCTTGCTTGAAATGTTTTCCACCTATAGAACATAGGATGTAGAAACATCCTGGATCCTTCTTTTTCCTTGGAAACTTCCCCTTGATCTGTACATTCATCACCTCATCAACCTATACAATATATTTGTCTTTAATCCTCTGTTTTTTGTTGATTTATCTTTCAAAAATCTCCCATAAGAAGGAATTTGTTCTATCACTTCCACCAATGGAAAATTGATGTGGAGCTTCTGGAAGATGTCTAGAAACGTTTTAAATTGTATTTCCTTTTTCCTCTGCTTTAGACTATTTGGGGATGGTCCATCAAACTTCTCTGCTCGATTATGTGGGGGAACATATGGTACCTGATGAACTTCCTCCCCTAAGCTTGCTTCAGCACCACCTTCTAAAGTAGAAATTGGCACATCCTCTAAGGGTGGTGTTACCAGTGGTTGTTCCTTCTGAATTGTGGGTGTCCATTTATTGACTATGATTGTTCCACTACGTAGTAAAACCTTCACCTGCTCCTGTTGAATAGGTACCCTTTCAGGAACTGTAGTCGGTGATTTAACAGGAATGGGACCTTGAAGTTCACTATCCATTGGCATTTTGCATCCTCTTGGTAATCCCAATAGACTGCGACAAAATGGGACTTTAAGCACATACACCCAATCAGACTCTTGCGTGTGTAGCTTGGGTGCCTCCTTAGTATGATGTTCTTGCTCTTTCAAAATAGAGATGAATTTTTCTTGGTGATGTTGATGGGTTACAGCTGCATTTCTAGGTGCTCCTTGCTGACTAAACTTCTTCAAGGAAGCTACTTCTACTACTAATTGAGAAATTTGATATTTGATGTTGTAGATTTGCGCACCTTGGTTTTGCAACTCCCTCTGTGTCTGACCCATAATTGCTTCATTTTGGCTCACCAACTTTCCTAACATGTTCTCAATTTTGTCAATCTTGTTGGGGGCATTGTCCTGCTGGTACTACTAGTGCATGTACATGCAATCCTCTTCTCCGCCTACAGATGATTTTACATCCTTATGGAACAATTTTGTGGCGATGAGGTCAAGCTTCACATTCAATGTCGAGATGACTTTAAATTCTTCGACGCTTTTAATGGTTGATGGACATTCTCTTTCTTCATCCCACGACTGGTTCTTAGCCACGTTCTTCAGGATCTCATGGCATCTAGAAGGCTTATTGTTCAAGAAAAATCTAGATCATGCACTATTTAGGGTGGTCCTCTCACCCTGATGTAGGACATAATAGAAGGTGGCCATATAGATCTATACCATGGTGAGGTTCCTTTCGTAACATGTTGTGAAAGCGCTCCCAAGCCTTTGAGTATGACTCTTCAGCCTGTTTCTTGAGGCTGCAAATCTTCCGCTTCAATTCATTCATCTTCTGCGGCAGGACATAATGCTCAAAGAATGTGTGTATCATCTGGTCCCATGTCTCTATGGATTCTGGATTGAGGTTACATAAACAAGAATTAGCATGGTCTGTCAAGGATGATGGAAACAACTTCAGGTATATCACAATGATAGGAACTTTGTTTATCTTCTCCATGTCACAACTTTCAACACAATTGTTGATGTGAGCCATTGGGTCTTCAGTACTGTGGCCATGGAAAGCATGTTGCTTGACTAACGCCACCAGTCCAGGATCGATCTTGTAGCTTCCCACATTTATCACTTGTCGCTTGATTGGCCCAATCTGAGTTGTTGAGGATGACGCCTTAATCTTCTCCCATATGGTCTGTTCTTCATCTGTGTCACCCATACCTTTCATATGTGGATTTGTTGTGGGATCGTAATCAATGGTTCGTGTTTGAACCATGCACTAATACCTAAAATTTGTGAATTCAATGTGAGAACAGGATACTAGTGATTAAAAAAAATGTTTGCAATTTAGATTTGGAAATAATAAAAAGAAAAATAAAGTGGGTGGCCTACAATGACCAATTACAACACTTGTAGTTCTTGAATATGTCATTTCCTTAGAAATGGTGTCAAAAACTTGACACGACTAAATTGTACGTGTAAAATGCAAGTGTATACATCAAAGTAATATAGGACAATGAGGCCCGGATATCGAACACGGGGAAACGTCATTCAAGAAACTATTACTAACTGCTTTAGATCAACTAAGCCAAAGAAAACTTTGATTTGGGAGTTATTTAACTAATTGCAAGAAAGAAAACTAATTTAATGGTTTGTGATCACAATGAGAAGAAATTCTCTAGGACTGTGATTTCACCACGATCAACACTGCAGATTTTACCTAAGATTAAAATATATTCCTCCCGCTCCTGGACAAAGAGCCTGTATTAAGAACTACCCACTCATGCAGTGTAGTTCACTACCTATTCTAATGTCAATCCCATTTTCATAGTAATTGGTTAATTAGTTAAGTGCTTTAACGAATCCTCTGGGTAATCTCTTCACGTTCGTAAGCCACCTTTCCTAAAGGGCGATATTAAACATGTGCTACTGTGGATTTCTAATCCTTAATCCTCCTCCTAAAGTTATCAAGCATCTAATTAATCACCTATGGCACACAACACAGACAATACAATATGATTTCACATCAACATGCCCAAGAATAAAGAGAAAACAATATACTAATGCAAAAGATCCTTATACATTATACAATCAGGCTACTCCCAGGTACTAGAGAACATAAGGATTAGCCCATCATGGTTTCCATAGATAAAAACATGCTAGGAATAATAAAAAATGTGGAGAACATAGAATAACCAATGAACCCCTAGAGAAACATGACTAGGCCGCTCCACACCGATGAACGGATACACAAATCGTGAATTCTTCCCACCGAACGTGCCCAGAACCTCCCAAACATGTGGTTCTCCTTCTCGTTCTCTGCTCTTGTTCTATAGCCATCGTGCAATGGAATAGAATGTTCTAGATTAGGTCTGGCCGAACTCCCCTTAAGTCATATAAGTGACTTAGGGTGAAATAAATCTTCAACCGTCAGATTAAACCTTGATTTTTGGATTTGCTTGATTGGGAAGACTCGATAGTATCGAGTCTGTATGATTCCTTGAGTCTTCTAATATTGTGATTTTGATACTACCAACTTGTGAAGTCGATAGTACCGAGTCTGTGCGACTCTTGTGGTACCTGAAAGAGCACAAAAACGTACATAAGTACTTTGAAATACAATAAATCATTCAAAAACATTAAATTTATAATTATTTGATGTAATTGAGTAACAAATGCTAATATTAATAAATCATGAGCAAATTAATATGAAAAATGAATAGTAAGTGCATAAAAATCAATATAAAATAGCCTGTGAAAATGAAAAATATCCTATGTATCTTATATCAGGAACACAAAAATATGAATGATTAATGTTTTCACCAATTCACCTACCATTCAAGATCAATTAACCAAATTGATAGATTTGAAGTTCCAAGTGGTTTGTGCAATGGTAATTGGTAAATAATATATTAATGTATCAATTATGTATATCCTAATGACAAAAGATGAAGCAAACCATGTGATTTAGGCCTCCTAAAATGTAGTATATATATTGTTACCTTTGACCCTCACTCCATTATGCTCCTCAACACCCTAAAATACCTACCATTCCCCATAGATATATATTTTTTGAGGCCTATTATTCAAATAAAACAGCCACAAATGTCTTCCTCTCTAGATCTACAACACTAGCAAGCTGCTCCTCATTGACCACCCATCAACCTCTGACCTCGACACCCTCTGCAACTTCAACAACAAAACTGGAAAGGTATTGCGCCCTACTTATAACACCAAGCTTGGGGAAGGCCTCACTGATGACTTTATCAAGGAGTACAGACCCTGAAAGCCTCACCATTAGTAGGTTCAACTCCATTTAGATCCATGGATTCTGTAGACAAATTTTCAAATTGCCTCAACCATTGACATCTATCATGGTGACACATAATTGAAGACGACTTCCAATTCATGACCTATAGGTGAGTTTCTGTGATCCTCTATTTTGGATTTGTAATATAGTCTTGTCATATGATAATCCAAAGAATAAGATAACAAAAACCTAATAGCTATATGATATAATTGTAGTTTAGTCTACTAATATCAAGTAACAAGACAAATGATTGCTTAGTCTATATTAAGGTCTATTGACCATCTAACTATATTGTAGATACATGGGTTGAGATACATATAACAATATATGTATAACAACATAAAATAAGAAAGATCATTAGTTGAAATTGAAGAAATTGATAACTTATTGTATTTCACTATGTTGGGAAACTAGAAGTCTAGATGTATTTACCATGACTATTTGAGAGATGAATCAATGAATTTCATTACTCCAAACGAACTTGTGTTGCACAAATTTTAGGCAAATTATAAATAACTAAAATGGAAAATAGGATAAATATTATAAATAAGTAAAATAAATGTAAGTATTTTATTATAAAAAAATTCATATTTTGAGTTATAATCTTGGATTATATCTACCACAATAAGTACATCATTGAATTTCAGATCTAATTGTGACCTAATGTATATCATGATCTATATGTTTAATTGTCTTTGGGATACTTAGACTTATGCTTGTGAATAGAAATTTTTGTAAATAGAAGATGGATCAATGCCAATTATGGTAGTCATTAAAGAAATAATGTAGATTAAGAAAATTTATGGTGAAAGGATTAACTTGGATTTGGATCATATTCCCACATAGTTATATTAGAAATTGAGGGATAGTTAAAATGATTAGTAAAAATATCCATTAAACTAAAAATACTATATGGAAATATAATTAGAAAAGTATAAAATATTAGTAACCCTATATGGGAAACACATAAAGAAACATAAATGGAAAATACTAAAGAATAATTCATTTCCAACAAATAATCATATAGTGACAAAATATTTGTCTTTCTAAATCTTGCATATTCAGAGTCTAATCACATTTTGCGTGGTTAAAGATCTTAGAATCTTGTCCTGAGATAAACATACTAGATTCTCAATTTACTTATTCAGTTATTTCTTTTTCCTCTTGAATTCCATACATCTTGTTTGGTGGTGAACCCTAAAATATTTATACACCATTCTTGATTTTTTCAAAGTTCACCACCCCTAATATGTTATTGTCAGATCTTGTCAAATATTTATGATAGCAATAAAATTGATCTTAGACTTTGGACTCCATGTACTTTGGTCCCATTGGGTGATTGCCCTTTAGAGTTTTGTATCCTACATGTTGGGCATGTCCCACCACCATGTGTGCAAGTTGTAATGGATTAGTGGTCCCCCAGTATAATGGTTAAAATATCAGTCTAGCCTGTTGTCCTCTCATACATGATTAAACACATGACATTGTATCCATTAATAAAGAAATGATGTGACAATACTTAATCCTTATATTTTAAAGTTCACCATTTTGTTGCAAATAATCTTGAATATTTTGATATGTTGATCCTAAATGATTTTGTATAATTGTTAGTTTTGTGGAATTACCATCTAGAATTATATACATTGAGACATTGGTATTTGTTATTCTCATCTTGCTAAACTAAGTCTACCAAATAGTTCCCTCCTAGAATTGATCTTATACCTGGATCACATTTTCCACCTACTTTTTCATAGCTCAATAATAGAGTTTAGTACCAACTTTGTTGACCTATGTTTACCTTCATGGGGTCAATGTGTGGTTTCACTCCCTCTGGGAATTCATAGACATGTAATGTATTCAATATCTTAAAGAGATGTGCATGTGTAGTCCTCTATTGAAGAGTAGATACGTCTCAAGCCTATTTTGTAATTTTTATAGTCCTACTATATAAACTTTTGGGACTAGATATAAAGCATGAATGTACACAAGACTCATTTATATGTATTTTGGTTTTAAATTTTGTGGAAAAAATTGATCCAAAAGATCAAGTTTTTACAACATGGTATTAGAGCCATTAACGATCGACACTCATGCATCTCTTATGGAACATTAGGGTTAAGTAGGAATACAAATGGAGTAGTTAGGACAAAAAAGAACAGTTCACAAACAACCTTTGTTTTTATAGCCCCACTTAAAGAATTTACATATGATAAGAATAGAGACATAGGTGATAATGCGTGTACCTTGGCCTTGCCAATTGCCGAACACCTATGCCTCAACTAGTGGCTCTTAGAGGCATTATCTAGGTTTGGAATTACCTCTGATGAAGAAGTGTTGGAGATATAGCTGTTTACATTTATAGTGAGGACTTTAGAACATTCAAATCACCACCCTAGGTATATGAATGGGTAGAATACCCTAGCATTTTTATTTTGTTTGGGACAACCCAAATAATTACCAAAAAATAAAATAATAAAACAACATAACCCTAAAATGGTAGCTTTCATTTATGCAAAATCGCATTTATAATTTTAATTTGAAACCTTAAAATATAGTTGAGAGTGATGCAACATAAATATTATACTTAAAATTTATTAACTAAGAATAATTCTTCACCATGTAAGTGGAATTAGCTAAGGTGTATAAGGAAGGATGTTAAGTGAAGGTTATGGCATAGTTACTCTTGATCCACTTAGATGATGGTGGGGTTTGCTTATTTTGCATACAGACATGGCCAATGCAAATTTTACTACTTGGGAAAAGCCTAATCTTGAATTAAGTCACTAACACAATATAATATATATACAATCACCTTCAATAAAGAGAAATAAGTTATAGTATGTTAAGACTTAGAGGGTCAAACAACTTGTTGGTCACATAAATTTAACTTGATTATATCTTTCAAATGTATGCTCTCATATAAGTAGTCATTTGAAAAGAAAAAAAAAGTGTTGACGGTCTGGAAAAAAATGAATAGTATATCCCCCCTATAAATGTCTAATTACACCTTTTGAGAAAAGTAGTTAAAAAATCTATGAAATTTTGAAATGAATTCAATATTAGATTAATATAAGTAGGAAATTGAGGGTCACAAAAAAATATTGCAATGGGTTAAGATGTAATTAATAATATGTTGATTAGGATAAATATTATGAGCCTAGTATTTTTGAAGTTGTAACTTTCATATACATGTAGAAATTAAAGAACTAATATGACCTAGACATCTCATTTACTAAAAACATATGAAACTTTATAAAAAAAATTATAAATTGTTGACCCAATAAATTATCACATAAAGATTAGTAACAACAATATTGACCAAAATTTACAAAATTTTAAAGTTGGGCTTGATAGTGTAGAGACCAATAAGCTTGAGGTGTCACTTGAAACTAATGATGATATTTTTATTTAAGACTCCAAATAAGAATTTCTCCACCTTCATATCACAATATGGTATTAGAGTTCATGGGTACTAATCATCATTAAGTACTACATTTAATAAAATATATATTTCTAAAAGTAAGATTTAAACCTAAATCATTTAATAACTCCATGGGGGTAGTAAGAGAATTGGTTGTTCACCCTGCATAGGACCTATGTTACTGGGAGGAGATTCATAATTTGGTGTTTGAATTAAAGTTGATCTATTTAAACAAGATTAGCATGTTGGAGAATTATAGGATTAGACCCCAATATGAAGAAGATTGTTAAAAAGGACTTGGTTTTGAGGATGAAATCTCATTAAAGAGTGGAATCTTTATAATGTAACAAATTTAAGGCATAAGACTTATTTTTTAGATGTAAGATATCCTCCTCTTCTAAAACATAGATTACATTTCTCTAATCTAAAATGGATATATTTTCTAGTAACTCTTGTGTATTGTGCACAACATTATTTTCATGCTTAATCAAACTAGACCAAGTTGGAATCATTAAAATAGTAAATATATTTTGAATTACCAATTAAGGTACAAAGTTGTTAATATTATAGTCTTGTTTGAATAGTTAGTTTACAAAAGAGTAGGGGTTTGACATGTGATTCAATTTAAAATAAATTATATGTTGAGATCAAGAGTTAGACCAATTTGAATTTATTAGGTAATAGGTTGGATGATACTTAAATAATTGGGTCAAAATAATTATATATATACCTTGTATTTCATCTTTAGCCTTATGGTAAAATAGAATAATCATTATCATTCTCATATTTAATCACTTTGATAATAAAACAATTACAGACACAATTGATGGTGGATGATCCTTATTGGACAAAAAAGTGTCCATGTATTTTGATATGCTTTATCTATAACTTTCACCAAATAGTACCTCCTCTATCTTTGTATTTACTCACAACAACTTCCTGCGTCCATAACTCCCTCTCTTAGTTACCCCATTATTAATTAATGCACTCCATTTCATTCCCTCTTTCAAATATCTCACTCTTTCTTCTTGTCATAGAACATAATGGATGATCGGATTAATTGAGTAGTAAATAAATACCCATTCGTTCATTTAATGGTAAAAATTAGAAAAGAAACTTACACTTAATTAGTCAAAGTAAATACCACATATTTAATACTACATTTAATTCATAGCAACAATCCCATACAGGGATTTTTCATAATTACAGATTCCTCCTTAAATAAAAATCAACGTAGTGTCATACCAACTATCTATGATTTGGACCAAATCCATTTGTTGACTCAAATTAATATTCCAAGTCATTGGCTTTAGGACAAAATTAAACAAATATTCACTATATGAAAATATATTAAAATGTGACTATTTTATATGGAAAATTAATTGTTCCAAGTTAGAATCATGAATACAAGAGTTTGTATGCTAAGGAATGAGTTGGTAAAAAAATACAAAATGTATAATGATATTTATATTAGAAATTTATAATATTTTAAGAAGACGTCATAAATTGGTAACTGGTATCGAGTGCAACAATGAAGATACTCGATCTACAAACCTTCCAACCAAAACCCTTGACACTAACCACTAAACTAAGTTTTTATAATGATTGTTATACATAAGGGTTTGAAGAACTATAATTTGTTTAAAGTCATAAAAGCAAAATACATAGAGGTTCGAAATTATATGGAATACTTGAGATTTTAAAAACCCCATCTGTGGTATGATTAAAGCCATCAATATTCAAACTAAATAAAATAATAATGTGTATATTTTTTCTCAAGAAACTATTAAATGTATTTCACTATGTTGGGAAACTAGAAATCTAGATGTCTTTAATATGACCATATGAGAAATGAATCAATAAAGTGACTTACTCCAAATGAACCTATGTAGAAATAATTCAAGACAAAAATTATAAATAAACAAAATGGTAAATAGGAGAAAGACTTGAATAAGGAATATAAATGTATGTATTTGAATATAAATGAATTCATTTGTTGAGTTATAATCTTGGGGTATATCTCAACCCATAATAAGTACATCATTGGATGTACTAATTGAACCCTAATATATATCATTATCTATATGTATGAGTGGCTTTAGAGTAATTATAATTATGCTTGTGAATAGAAATCATATAAAGAGAATATGGATCTATATCAATTAAGGTAGTCATTAAATGAATAATGTAGATCAAGAAAATCAATCGTTAAAGGAATAACTTAGATATAGATCATATGCCCACTTAGTTATATTTGAAACCTAGAGGGAGATGAAATGATTAGTAAACAGAATATGGTTATATATATATATATATATATATATATATATATATAGATATATATATATATATATCTGTGTGTGTGTGTGTTTGTTAAGATAAATCCATTATATAAAAATACTATATGGAAATAGAATTGGATAAGTAGAAAATATTAATAACCCTATATGGGAAACACAATAAGAAACATAAATAAAATGTACTGAAGAATTCATTACCAATAAATAATAAGATAATGATAAAATATTTTGTGTTTCTAGATCTTGCATGTTCAAAGTCCAATCACATATTCAGTGGTGGGAGATCATAGAATCTTATCTTGAGATAAAGGTACTAGATTCTTAACTTATTTGTTAAGTTATTTCTTTTCCCTCTTGAATTCCATGAATCTTGTTTGGTGGTGAACCATAAGCTTTTTATAAGTCATTCTTGCTTTCTTGAAACTTCACCACCTCTAATACATTATTGTTGGATCTTGTTAAATACTATGATAGCACTAAAATTGATCTTGGAGTTTTAACTCCCCATACTTTGGTCCCTTTGGGCTTTGGCCCTTTAGAGCTTTGTCTCCTAGAGGTTGGGTACGTCCCGCCACCCTATGCATAGGTTGTAATTGATTAGTGGTCCCCCCACTATACTGGTTGAAATATTAGGCTACCATGTGATTCTCTCATAGATGATTGAACACATGGAATTGTAGACATTGATAAAGAAATGATATGACTATGATCAATCCTAATGTTTAAATATGATAATTTTGTTGTAAATAATCTTGAACATTTTAATATCTTAAACAAGGACAATTTGCATAATTTTTAGCCTTTTCAAATTACCATCTGGAATTATGTACACTAAATCATTAGGACTTGTTATTCAAATTTTTCTAGTATAAGTACACCAAATACTTCCCTCCTAGAATTGATCTTATACATGAATCATATTTTTCACCTTCTCTTTAATAGATCAATAATTTAATTTAGTACCAGCTATGTTGACCATGTTTCCCTTCATGAGGTCCATGTGTGGTTTCATTCTCTCTAGGAATTCATGGAAATGTTATAGATGGAAGATCTTAAAGAGACATGTATGAGTAGTCCTTCGTTGAAGAATAGATAGGTCTCATGCCTATTTTGTTGCTTTTTATAGTCTTATTGTATCAACTTTTTCACTTGATGGAAAGCATGAATATGCACATGACTTGTTTAATTGTATTCTTATTTAAATCATGTTGAGAAAAACAATTGGTCCACATGATTGAGTTTTTACATAGTTGGTGGATATTAGGTGGCCCCGATTGCTGGGGTCATCTGATCCTTGGCTGCATGAAGTGGAGATGGTGGTAGCTCAGTATGGAGAAAGGGGGTTAGGGAAAAGGAGCGTTTCCAAGTGATGTTAACTCCCTTTCCCCTATCCCTTATTTTAAAGGTGTGGTTGTTGTCATCAGGTGATCTAGAAATCCCAGATTGGGAGATCATGATATTCCTGTTGCGGGTGTCGAGACTGTGGTCTGGTGATCACTTTTGGTGTGGATATGCCTACCATTGCAAATTGATGTTCGAGGTTGATTCAAGTTGGTTAGCCGATCACTCTGCATGAGCATCCAAAAAGGAGGATCCCAATAGTTATTTACACTTTCTTGCCTCCTCTTGATCACCCAAACCATTATTCAGATTGCTCGAGACATTATAGTTCTTACTAATGATTTGTGGGCAATACTATTAGTCAGGGGACCAATTGGCGGGGTCGGTTGACAATGTTGTTGATTCTTATCCTAGTGCCTATTGACATTTTCCAATTTTTCCTGATCAGCCTTTGCGAAGAAGTAATCGGGCGACACGTAGTGTGGGGAAAATACTTGCTATAGGCCGATCAGGTGATAAGAGGAGTAGGTTGGGTGATCTGCTAGCAGTGGAGTGCCTAGGAAAGTTTGGACCGTTGTGGCCATCCGATCAGGTAGTCTAGTTGGCCAATCATGGGGTCATTAGCGTAAGAAGGGAGATCCTATAATGAAAATTTTCAAAGACAATTGGATTAATGAATTGTGAACTAAGTTAAGAAATAGAACTGACAAGATAGATATGGAGGTTAACTAAATCAATGGAATTTGAATCTATCTATATTGTCATCAGGTTTCTGCCTGACAAGTGCCTTATTTAATGTCGTGGATCAACACCTAGATCCTCAAGTTGTTACCGGAGTAGAAAGGCAAAGTGCACATGCTTCCTTCACTGTGAGATATTTGAAAGTGATGTAAAAATACAATGGTTGTTTGTGAAAAAATTCTCCCTTGATCTTGTCCCACAACACAAATGCACCATGGTGGATCTTCATCATGAGGTATGGGCCATGTCATCTAGATATAAACTTCTTGGGGAACAATATCAAGAGAAAATTGTAGAGGAGAACTTAATCTCCTACTTGTATGTCCTTTTACTTGGGGTGGTCTTCATGGTACATCTTCATCCACTACCTGTAGATGTGTGCATTTTCATTTGCCAAAATGTGTAGCTAATCCAACTTCAGTACTTGAAGGAATCATTTCTTTATGGAAAGAGAAAGGTTGAAGTTCAAAAACTAGATAGCCCATCAACTTAGTGTTCCACCTCAACTTGGATATGGTAGGATTTGTCGTGGATGAATCAAAATGGTATAGTACCTAAGGGAGTCTAATGCATTGATTTTTAGTCAGTTACACATGTTATTTATCCATGCATTTATTACATATTTGTTCATTCGAGACATGTTATGCATTGTTTCTCATTATTGGTTTGTGAATTAAATATAGAGTATTTCTACCATATCATGCTAAATTATCACTTTTCATTTAGACTTATGCTAACTTTCCCTTGTTTTAGGTAAATTGAGCATTTATATCACAATTTTGTGCTACTGACACCTATGCCAGTGGTACCGACATGACACAAAGTTTCAATAGTGAAATCCAAAAATCTTGGTGCTATCGAGTAAGGAGTTGATGTTACCAAAGCTACATGTTGGTGCTACCAAATCACCATCTTGAGAACATCAACAACCAACATTAATTGCCTTGGTGCCATCAACATGCAAGTCGGTGGAAGAAACTCCAGTACTCAAATCAAGTCAAAACTCACAGACAAAAACTCAGTGTTATCAACAAACCTATTGATAGTACCAACACAATTTAATGATGTCAAGCTAGTCGCGAACTCAGTGCCATTGACATTCTGTTGGAGGTACCAACATCATGCGATCAGTACAGTCTAAAAATCATGACAGATCAACGGTTAAGACTTATTGATGGACAAAGCCCAACTTATGACCTAAGAGGAGTGAGGCCAAAAGATCACATCACGTTCTATCATGCTGCAACAGAGCACAAAGCTGAGAGAGGAGGAGACAAATGCTATGGATCAAGGTGTTCACCAAAGGGGATCGTCAGAACCACTTCTCAAGGGATTTTTTAGTGGTTTTCTAATGTTCAACTTATTTTCACCCTTCGTCTCTATTTGTATGATGATTGCAATCATGTCAAGCTAAACCCCATATTCCTTAGTGTTGACCTAACAATTATACATTGTCCATATTTTGATGATGAATTAACCATCCATTCATATGTATCCAATATGCTTGTTTGAGATTAGGTACATGAAAAGGATCAATTCAATCAAGCTCTGGCTAGACCAAATACAATCCAAAGTCGATGCAAATGCACTTCTGTGGAAAATGCCCTAAACTACTTAGGACAATTTTTGTAATCATTTATGTTGATTTTATGACTTCTAATTAAGATGGAATAAACTTAGGAGCACTTAAAACAAATGTTTAAGCACTTTTTAATGACAAATTCCAAAATGCATCACATGCACTGTGTTCGGCCGAGTTTCCCCCTTAGAAACTCGACCGATGCCTAAGATGGGTCTTGGAAATTGCCAGGTTTCCCTGAGTTTGTCCTGGTGACTACTCCATTGACACTCTGCATAGAAAAAGTGATTTTAAGTCATCAGTCGAGTTTCATCTAGGATAAACTTAAACTTGATCGACAACTCAAAATCAGTATGTTGAATAGTGTAATCGGTTGTGCTACCTTTATTGAAACTCGATCGACTGCACAGTATGAAGTGTGCTGAAAAAGCATTTCTAGCGATTGGAGTGTTTCAAACATCAAAAATAGATAAGTTGCAACAACCCAAATGACTATAATTTGTCCCTAAGTAGTTCTAGTGGCTAGTGGACACCCCCAAATCTAAATAGGGGATGTTGGACTTCATTCCAAGTTTGCCTACCTTGTTGCTAGCTAGAGTTGAGTGTATTTGTCTGCATGGAGCCCATTTCTCTCTCTTGCTTATTAATCAAAATGTCATTTTGAGTGAGATAGGCTATGTGTGAGAGAGATACTCCATTTTACTCTTGTAAATCTCTCCAATCTTCCCTTTTCCAATCCCTTTCTCAAAAGCAAGGTTGGTGAAAGTTTCTCCAAGGTGAAGGAGAAGGTGAAGGCCAAAGATCCTTGATAAGAGTGGGTAATTCCCTCAAGGCGGAAGACTTGTTGCAAGAGGGGAGCTCCTTGGAAAAGGTGTCCAGCTCGTTACAAAAGTTGATAAGCCCTTATAGAGGTTGAAGACCCTTTCTCCAAGGATAGGTAAGATCTTTTAAGGTTTATTGGCTCCTTTTGGTCGTAAAAGTGAAGTCTAGGTATCCTTTCCATACAAAAGGAAGGTCTTATTGTATGTCTTATAATGGAATATAAGTATGCAATGGTTGCAAAATCCTAGGGCCTGACCTCTGGAGGTAGTGGATTTACACTTTCCTAGTTTGGAGTTTGGAACCACTATACATAGCTTTTTTTTAATCTATTTCAATCTCTCTTATCCTTGCTATGTATATTTAGTTGCACATAAAATTCCATATTTGCAATCCTATTTCTTGAAGTAAATTTAAGGTCTAATGAATTTGGTTTAAGTGCTTTTAAGCTCTATTCACCCCCTCTAGAGCCCTTTGATCCAACAAGTAGAATAGAGCCACATTCTTCTCTGACAAGTTCTCCTACAAGATGAGAAGATGGGCAACAATCTTCTAGGTTCTCTCAACTTGGAGGGTAGATTCTCCATGAGTCCTCCAATCTTTGATGACATAAAATTCCTTTATTGGAAGCAACAGATGCAGTTCTACTTGCAAGGAATGAGCTACGACATGTGGAAAGTAGTCATCCTTCCCTATAAAGAGTCAGTAGGAGATGTAGCCACTTGGGATGAAGCTACAATGAAGAAGGCCCATATGAATGCAAAGGCTATAAGCATCATCTACACAGCCCTCAATCCTTTTGAATTCAACTGGATCTCTTTTTGGAACACCACATATGAGATATGGAACAAAGTATGCGTCACCTATGAAGGGACCAAGCAATTCAAGGAGTCCAAGGTCTACATGCTCAAAGGATTTCTTGATAAATTCAAGATGGGGCAAGAAAGAGAGAGTGGCTGAGATGTACTCAAGGCAGAACACCATTATCAATGCACTTGTTTCTTTGGGCCAACCCATGGATCAAGGCATCATCAACTCCAAGATCCTTAGGTTCTTCCTTATATATGGAAATCAAGGTGACCTATATTGAAGAAACTAGAAGCCTTAGTGAGATAGCTAACGAAGAGCTCATTGGGAATATTCAAGCTTATGAGCCAAGACTTGACAATCAAGAAGAATAAGAAAATCTTGAAGAGAAGGAGTCAAAGAAGATGAAGGAAAATTCCTTCAAAGCTCAAGTGGAGGCCATTGTTCTTCAATAACAACTTGCTTGCTATACTACTCCCTCCTCAAGTGAAGATTAAGCTCCTAGTGGCCATGAAGCTAATTACTCTAAGGGGAAGCACTTCAAAGGAAATCCCTCCTCCTCTTGTACTCCAAGGTGCTATGGGTGTGGCCAAAAAGGAAACCATAAGAATCATTGCCCCAAGGAAAAGAAGTCCTACCATAAGAGCAGCTCCAGGAAGTAGGACTACAAGAAAGAAAGCAAGTTCAAGAGGAAGGAGAAGAAGGAAAGAAGATGCAAAGATGCAGCTCATGCTGCATGGGAGGAGTCTTCTTCTAGTTATTCCAACTCCAATGAAGGTGAATGCCACCTTGCTCTCATGGCCTCTACTAGTGAATACATATGTGAGGTAATTTTAAATGAAATATTTAAAGAAGCCCTCATTGATATGCTTAATGATTCCATCTATTCTTATTCTACATGCAAATCCAAAAAGAAGAGGTTAGGGAAAATCATTGATGACTTGTGTATCAAAATTTATTTTCTTAAACAAAATGAGAAATTTCATCTTGATAGTATTGATTCTTTGCAAGATCAATTTCTTGAGCTTGAGTTGCATTACAATGTCATTGAGGTAGAGAATGGGATTTATATTAAGAACATAAATAGTCTTAAAGATAAGAATCAAACTCACCATGATGAGCTTTTGTTATTAGAATTAAAAATGATAAACTTCTTACCAAGTTCAATGATCTTATACATGCTTGTGATAATATTAAGGATGAAAATAGAATTTTTATTGAAGCGCTTACTATGAGAACCCATTACACTAAATGAGATTACTCAAAACATAAAACACAATCAATCACCAATTAACCACATACCCAAAAATATGGGTAAATTAAAACTGATTTCAATGTTAGCACCCGCTTAGAAATATTTCCATAATAGCCCAACATATTTCTTATTATCATGATATGAAAAGAATTTGATACAAATTGTTTTATCACCTTAGCCACAACATTAATACATAGGAGAATAATATTTGTATATGCCACACAACAAACATTAATATGCTAACAAAATTCTGATTCATTTGAAACACCATATACAAACTATTCCTACCTAGAACTGAGAGTACAGGGATGACTCTAGGACACACTAGACATCTAATCAACTTTCTCAAAGATTCATTACTTTAGCTCCTCTTTGATGCCACATGTTTGTTTTCGTCACTTCCAATTACCTAAAAAAATGTGGCAAACTAGAAGGGTGAGACCCATGTCCCAGTAAGAGATATAACCTCCAACAACGTTTATTGATTCCAACTTTTTTAGGTAATAAGACAGTTTAAGTAGATTAATCATATATAACAAATAAGCTCAACAACAGTGATGATTAACAAACTATATAAAGTAGCTGATAATAACTATCTTCATTAGCTAGACTATTCTCATATCCCTATTAACAATATAAGGAGTCTAGCAGCATGAGCATCTCTAACATCATGAATAGATCTAGTATCATATGCATAGCTAACAACATCGACATGTCTAACTTGTTGAACATATCAACATCATAAGAAGAACTAACAACATAAGCACAACTATCTGGATAAGCATGATTAGAAGTATATGCATCTCTAGTTACAAAGGCATGGCTAGCATGCTAAACATAACTTACAACATGAGATAGCAAGCATCATGATTATAATCAGCAGTAGAAGTATAGTTATCAACACAAGCATATAGCTACTATATGTAAGCATCTATAATATTAAGCATATTCACAACCTAAGCATATCTACTATCTCTTAATTGCACTAAGCATCATCTTTATGTAAAGATAAAAAACAAGGGTTATCATCCAATGTGAAACGTCATGTATAACCCTAAACAAATATGCTACATGGTTGTATTACATCTTTTATTACGCCCTAGGGCGTTTGAGTCATACCACTCAAAGTCCAACTAACCATCTCTTGGTCATAATCAGTTCCATATAGGATCTAGGAAGAGTTAGACTCCAAGATCTTATCCATACTCAGTCAGTACGAGTCTGAACCACAATGTCATATAATCAAACTACAAAACAATGACATATAGTCCTGTAACTAGCCCACCTTGGTCCACATCACAATGCTAGCATCTAGGGTATTCAAACCCAATCACTGAGGTACAACTATAGTTGTCCTCTAATAACATCATGTTATAATCATAGAGACCCGACCAAAGTGGTTCTCAAAAAGTGGGCTAGGTATGACTGTAGCCATCCTCCCGAAACACTTGGTGTTAGGATGACAAGCACTCTGCATACTCAATAGTATGCGCTCTGAGTTTCCCTTAGGAATACTTGTTTCACCATCCAGCAAGTTCTGACACTGAAGATGAATATAATATGGAATTTCTTATTCATTAGAACAACATATTTTGCATCCTTCTGAACAACCAGACAATAGGTTTGCAAACCTTCTATAAGAAAAACACATATACAATTAGCAATTATTTCCAAAAACTAGCATCAAAATATTTTTACATCGGTTTTAACTAAAAACAAATCAACATTGCAGAGAAAACTTGTAACTTTTAACTCATAATCCATCCTACTACATCATTTTTGGGACTGGAAACCAACATTGAATATCTGTGATATCGGTTTTGCAGACCACCTGATGACACTGTTCAATTTCAGCAAGCTAGCATTTAGCTTCTTCCTATATTGATTTAACAAAAAATGATGTCATAGCATTTGCATAATATGGAATAGGGCACTACATGATTAGAGTTTCACTTGATTAGTTATCTCCAATTGGGTGAATTAAGGCTACATCAAACATGTGGACATACAAACCCTAATTCACTTCTAGAAAATATTGCTATATAACAACTTTATAACAAATTGTTCATCATCTCATCATTACATGATGTTATTCACTTGCCATTCATGAGACTGCACTTGTCATCATACTATCACATGATATAAATCCTTTTCACAATATCACAGGGTATCAACCCTTATCAATACAATAGGATTACACCTCATTCAGTACTCAAACATGCCCAAAGATCATGAAGACCATCATACTATTTCGTACAAGATCATCATTGTCTTTGCATGCCTTATAACAAGGCTCAACAACATCACTTACATATAATACACCATATCAGCACAATATTTCATTAATGAGCTAGGAGATATTCATAAACAATCATAGCATGGTTATATTAACATTAAGAACATTCCATTATTACATCAACATGCAAGGAATCTAGATATGATTAACCCTCATCATATTCATAATGCACATGTTTAGCATAAGAAAGTATCAACCATGTGGCTATGATAACCACCAATTAACATATTAAGGTTATGATCATATTAAGGAGGTTATTTCACCATCATTCCATTATATCAGAATGTTAAACATGAATGCTCATGTTTATCTATTTGCATTAGAGTTAGGTTCAACAAGATAAATTATATTAATGTTACTAATCAGCACTTATACCCAGACCCTAACTCACGACATCCCCATTGGAATATGGATGCATTAGGTAAAGCATCACCATCACATTCCATACTATTCTCAAGTATGAACACACACATAAATCAAGGTTTAACCATAAGGTTATAGCATACTAGGTTTTCAACAACAATAAGAGAGCACTCCATGATTGTATTAATCATTCAAGGACTATTCATACCCAATTATCATCATTTAGTTATATTAAAGCTAGGTATAACAAGCTACCCCTCATTAGGGTTACTCATTAATTCATTAAGGTGATTATAAATCATAATCATATGAAGGCAAGGGTAAGACTACAAGTTTAAGGCATTGAACCATAAAATTATCATCATTAGAATCATAACATTACACAATACGCTTCACCTAAAACAATAGGAATTTTGAGGCATCAACTTCTAACCATTAAATGTTGAAAAGGTAAAGACATTGGTCGTTTACATAAGTAAACATCTTGAAAAAACAACCTATGAAGTCATTGGGTTGTGATCTAGAAAGAATCACCATATAACCTGAGTCATCCCTAGATTAATAGCATAAAAAGTTCCATTGAGAATAGGGTAAAACCCACAAGCGATTGTTTATTTAAAACAAGTCGCTAGTAAATGAGCTTCTTAAGTTGATATCATAAAGGAAACAATTTGAATCACTTTACTAGGACCAACATATTACATTTAGGCATCATTCCAATTTATTGGATGAAGAAACATTAGATCTTAACCTATAGGTCAAGTTCATATATATAAATCATCAAATGGAGTATAGGTCCGACCATTGCATCAAATGACCCAAGAAACCATTGGTTTAAGGCTTAATTGATGCTACAACTACATGCTTAACTCACCATAGGTTGTGGAGACCTGATCCACCATAAGTAGTGACCATTAATTCACCATAGGTTGTTGGATCAACACTATATTCATTAATCACTTTCGAATATCAAACTAATATCACCATTGATTCATAGCATCATTAGGGTACTTAGTTGTTAATCACAAAGCTTCTAATTAGGCCAAAACCTGAACTACGGGGTGAACATCAGTTGAGACCCTTTGTCACCACCATCAGTTGTCATGAAGTCAAAACTATCGGTTGTTGCAATGGTACCACCATTGAGTCATGTGTTTATAGAAGAAATCAGATTTAAACCCTAAAATTGACTGTTGGTTGATAGGTGCTTAACACCATAGATTGTCAAAACAAGATGATCCAAGTCATATTATACCTTAGGAAGAACGTACACATCAATACATATTCCTATAGAACTGAAATCAGAATAGGAACCATTATAAAAATCGAAATCCAAGTCAAGCATAGCTTTTTAGTGCATGGATCATCATTTTCAAGCAAGAACATGATCTAGCAAGCTTATGGTAAGCAATAAACGTGGAGCAAGTTACAAAATTTGCCTCTAACTAGAATATAAAATCCCAAATTGAATAAAAAATGAGTAGGTAGGGTAGAAAATCCAAGCATAAGTTGTGAACTCTTCCATCTAGCACTTGTCTTCATCAAATGAATAAACCCTAAGAATAAGGAGCAAGAAAGGTAAGGTTTTAGTACTTTAGAGCAATTTCTACCATAGAACAGAAAGGTTTCGACCTGGAGAAAGGTAGGAGGAAGGATAAAAAGAAATAAACGAGGGAAAGAAGGGGATTCTTACTCTTTTAGGTCAAGATCACTAGAAGGAAAAATTTTAAACTCTAAAAGGAAGTCAATTGCAACCCTAGATTCTTTTTCAAGAAGATCCCCTCTTTCTTCTTCCTTGGATAGGAAATTCAAAGTATCACAGAGGGAGAACGAGGTTCATAGAAGGAGGGAATTGGTGGAGAGAAAATGTCTCGTTTAGGTGCTTAGGGATAAGTATATGAAACTTTAAGATAAAGAAAAAGAAAAAGTTGAAGTTCTAGTATCTTTCCAAGTGTCCATGGCCTTCAACTATTAATAATATACAAGAACACACACAAGGATCTCCCCCACCATCCATAGAGACATTATTATCCCTTTTTTCTTTAATTTCCAAGCAAAAAAAATAATTCATTAGATGATAGCTACAAAAGGTATCTCATCCATGAAAGGGTAAACCCTAAAATACACTTGGAGAAAACACCTTCAAACCAAGTTTTAAATAGGATCCCCATGGATCAAAAGGATCAAGAATGATATGATAACATATAAGAACGTAATTCATGGGAAACATTGCAAAGAAAACCTCTCAATTGGGTAAATTGTAGAAAAGTCCAAAATGTGCATAAAATTGCATAACTTGCACAAACAATGTCCAAATTGGACCAAACTTGAAACTTAAGCTTGTATTATGATTAAAAATCATTTCACAAGGTTATATTAAGGTTATAAGAATTCATTTACAATAATTAAGCTTGTTCAACACTTTAAGCAAGGTTAGGGGTCTCACAACCATAAACCCCTAACAGGGGTTTCGCCCCCGAAATTTTTACATTCATCACATGATGATGTCACATCCTACTCATAGAAGACATATTCTTCTCTTTTAATTCATACATATCTTATCTTGGGTCAGCACAAAACCCCCCACATAAGAAGACATTTGCAAATATGGAACATACAAACTTGTTGTGCCACCAGTACAAATCTAATAGTAACTTTCAACTTGAAATTCTAGCTATCATCCTAAAATTATATCTATTGTATCAACACATTACTCAAAAGTCATACTTGCTGGATCTTATCAAACATAGAAAATTATGTATCTCTTTTTTGTCTGACCATTGTAGTCCAAGTGGTAAGAGCTCGATAAGTCCCAATGAAGGACCTGAGTTTGAACCTCATTTAACGCACTTTACGAACGGCAATCCAAACTAATTAGGTGTGGGAGGGGGTGATCAGACGACACCCTCTCATGCCTTAAGAATTTACCATGTTAGCTTCTCCTGGGGTGGGTTCTCTTAGTTATCAACAAATAAGTATCTCTTATCATATGTAAATTTACAAGGTTTCATCTCTATGCTCCTTTAATGGCTATTTTAATTAACAACTCAATCAACCATGTAGGCATCCCCTTATTTTTTTAGAAACTATGAGGAATATGTTTATAGAGGATTCTCCCATCATCTCAATGGTGGACTGAACTCCTGTTTGGTTGAAGAAACATACACTTGTATGTAAGTGTTAACAAATATAACTACCTGGTTGACCTTGTTAGGGGTGGAGCAACAACATTGTCTTCATATTATCAAGTATCACATAACATACTTAACAGAGGCATCATAACTCCAAGAGGATACTCTAGTCAACCCCCAACTCACTCTTGGTATGGTTGTCACACATAAGTGCAGTTTCTTGAACATTCTTAAGGTTTAGCAAATATGTTAACCATGTTAATGACCATCTCTGAAATATGTTGAGATTTCATCATTCAAATCTTGCTACAACTTGTAAGACATGACCTGAACACTTTGGTTCTCCTATTCATAAATTCTATTGGTACATTGGTTAGTCTAAAGGACATAATCCTAAACTCATCATGGTCATGTAACTTGTGTCATCCACTCTAACTCTTATGTCTAAAGGATATTTTATCTTAAAGGAACATGGTAGCACATGTCTAATGATCAACAAACCATCTATCCTTGATAGTGGTCTTGCCCATCTATCATTGAACCATACACAACATTATAGAATCACTTTTGTTTTTCCTTCCAAACAAAATTTAGAGGGTCATCATCAACTCTCTCTCTCTCTAAGGGAGAGGAATACTTGGAATGTCCATTTAATCAGCATCTCCAACCTTCACATACTTCCCATATTGTTGATACATCTTAAATACTAGGATTCATTACCTTGGTATCCACCTCATGTACTATAAGGAACTCACGTCCTTATCTCATCTACTTTTACCAACATAACAAATATCAAGACATATAAGAGGAGTCTTCCTAATTATTGGAAGGCTCAAAACTAAACTCATCACAAAAGTTTATGATCTTGGAACCATAGTCCAAACAACCTTATGCTATAATAAGCCAACCCACGTCATGTTTATAACGAATCCAAACATACCAAGTGGAAATGATCCACTTGAAAGATGTATCATAGAAAGTAAAGACACAAAGGCAAACAGACTTCCCACATCATAGTAGCATTATTCAAGGGTCACTAACAAAAAGGTAACCAATTCTATTTTCATTATGCAGGTTACAACTTCTTATGTATCATTTTACCTTTTTCATTTTAGGTTCCTTGCCATTATAATAGGAATCATTGTGATTAACATATCTCATTACTCCTTCCTTGATGACTATTTATCCCACTAGGGTATGTTCTCTTATTTTATTATTTTTTTCAACCACTTATCAACATGCAAATAATCATATTCTTCATTTTCTTCATTAAATAGAGATCATCTCCCTTAATTTCTTTCACATGTCATGCTGATTTTACATAAACACTTTCTTACACACATAGGTTGGTCTGATATTAACTCAGGTTCCACCTTATTCCTTTGTCATTGTTCCCATTTATCTTCTCATTTTTACTTATTATTGGAGTTTTCTCCATCTTATGTGAATTTCATACCTTGAAACCCTTTATAAGAATAGACTTTTATGTCTTTTACTTTATTATATTCTTGAATTACATCTTCAAGAACTCCTCTTTTGCTTATTTGTATCCGGATTTAGATTTCATGTTATTGTATCTTTCTCTTATAGTTACCAAACATTCAAGTTTTGATAGTTAATGATGTAATTCTCATCTTCTCTTGAGGTAATATTGAGTTATCTGCACCATGATTTCTGATTCATTATGCTCTTTAGATTGTTTCAAAATGACTACTTTATTAAAGTAATAAACATATAACAATCTAAGAGTTTCATACTTACCTTTTCATCAATAATTGAATACCTGACCCGGGCACCCAAATACTGAGATTAGGCATTATGCACCATATTTTTATGTCATATTCCTAATTTTGACATCATCCTAGTCCTAAGTCCTAGTGTCCCTGTAGACTCAGTGAACCTAAAGCTCTGATACCAACTTGTGAGAACACGTTACATTAAACAAGATTACTCAAAACATAAAACACAATCAATCACCAATTAACGACATACCCCAAAATATGGGTAAATTAAAACTGATTTCAACGTCAACACCCGCTCAGAAACATTTGCATAATAGCCCAACATCTTTCTTATATCCATATTATGCCAAGAATTTGATACAAATTGTTCTATCACCTTAGACACAACATATATACATAGGAGAACAATATTTGTAAATGTCACACAACAAACATTAACATGCTAACAAAATTTTGATTCGTTTGAAACACCATATACAAACTTTTCCTGCCCAGACCATAGAGTACATGGACGACTCTAGGACACACTAGACATCTAATCAACTTTCTCAAAGATTCATTACTATAGCTCCTCTTTGCTGCCACATGTTTGTTTTTGTCACTTCTAATTACCTAAAAAAATGTGGCAAACCACAAGGGTGAGACCCATGTCACAACAAGAGATATAACCTCCAACAACGTTTATTGATTCCAACATTCTTACGTAATGAGATAGTTTAAGCAGTTTAATCATATATAACAAATAAGCTCAACAACACTGATGATTAACAAAATACATAAAGGAGTATATAATAAATATCTTCATTATCCAGACTATTCTCATATCCCTATTAACAATATAAGGAGTTTAGCAGGATGAGCATCTCTAACATCATGAATAAATCTAGAATCATATGCATAGCTAACAACATCAACATGTCTAACAGGTTGAACATGTCAACATCATAAGAAGAGATAACAACATAAGCACAACTATCTGGATAAGCATGATTAGCAGTATATACATCTCTAATTACAAAGGCATGGCTAGCATGCTAAACATAACTAACAACATGAGATAGCCAGCATCATGATTATAATCAACAGTAGTAGTATAATTATCAACACAAGCATAGCTACTATATGTATGCATTCACAATCTTAAGCATATCCACAACCTAAGTATATCTACTATCTCTTAATTGCAATAAGCATCATCTTTATGTAAAGATAACAAACAAGGGTTATCATCCAATGTGAAACGCCGTTTATAACCCTAAACAAATATGCTACACTGTTGTATTACATCTTTTATTGCACCCTGGGGAGTTTGAGTTCGATCAGTACGAGTCTGCACTGCAGTGACATATAGTCAACTGCAAAACAACAACATATAGTCATATAACTAGCCCACCTTTATACATGCCACAAGGCTAGCATCTAGGGTATTCAAACCCAATCACTGAGGTACAATCACAGTTGTCCTCTAATCACATCATGTTATAATCATTGAGACCCAACCAAAGTCATCCTTAAAAAGTGGTCTAGGAATGACTATGGCCATCCTCCCAAAACACTTGGTGTCAGGTTGACAAGCACCCCACATACTCAATAGTATGAGCTCTGATTTTCCCTTAGGAATACTCATTTCACCATCCAGCAAGTTCTGACACTAAAGATGGTTCTATGGCACATGGCACTACATGATTAGAGCTTCATTTGATTAGTTATCTCCAATTGGGTGAATTAAGGATGCATCAAACAAGTGGACATACAAACCCTAATTCACTTCTAGCAAATATTGCTATATAACAATTTCAAAACATATTGTTCATCATCTCATCATTACATGATGTTATATACTTGCCATTCATGAGACTTGCACTTGTCATCATACTATCATAGTATATAAAAACTTTTCACAATATCACACGGTATCAACCCTTATCAACACAAGAGGATTACACATCATTCATTGCTCAACTGTGACTAAAGGTTGTTAAGACCATCAGACTATTCCCTACAAGATCATCATTATCTTTGCATGCCTTATAACAAGGCTCAACAACATCACTTACATATAATACACCGGATCAACACAATATTGCATTAATGAGATAGGAGATATTCATAAACAATCATAGAAGGGTTATATCAACATTAAGAACATTCTTTTATTACATCAACATGCAAGGAATCTAGATGTGACTAACCCTCATCATATTCATAATGCACATGTCTAGCATAAGAAAGTATCAACTATGTGGCTATGATAACCACCAATTAACATATTAAGGTTATGATCATATTAAGAAGGTTATTTAACCATCATTCCATCATATAAGAATGTTAAACATGAATACTCGTCTTTATCTATTTGCATTAGAGTTAGGTTCAACAAGATAAATTTTATTAATGTTAGTAATCAACACTTATACCCAAACCCTAACTCACGACATCCCCATTGGATCATGGATGCATAAGGTAAAGCATCACTATCACATTCTCAAGTATGAACCCACACATAAATAAAGGTGTAACCATCGATTTATAGCATACTAGGTTTTCAACAACAATAAGAGAGTACTACATGATTGTATTAATCATTCAAGGACTATTCATACCCAATTACCATCATTTGGTTATATTAAAGCCAGGTATAATAAGCTACCCCTCCTTAGGGTTACCCATTGATTCATTATGGTGATTATAAATCATAAGCATATGAAGGTAAGGATAAGACTACAAGTTTAAGGCATTGAACCATCAAATTTTAATCATTAGAATCATAACATTACACTATACGCTTCACCCAAAACAATAGGAATATTGAGGCATCAACTTCTAACCATTAAATGTTTAAAAGGTAAAGCCATTATTCATTTACATAAGTAAACATCTTGAACAAACTACCTATTAAGTCATTGAGTTGTTCTCTAGAAAGAATCACCATCTAACCCGAGTCATCCCTTGATTAACAACATAAAAATTCCATTGAGAGTAGGGTAAAACCCACAAGTGATTGTTTATTTAAAACAAGTCATCAGTAAATGAGATTCTTAATTTGATCTCATAAAGGAAACCATTTGAATCACTTTATTATGACCAACATATCACATTTAGGCATAATTACAATTTATTGTATGAAGAAACATTATATCTTAACCATTAGGTCAAGTTCATATATTAAAACCATCAATTGGAGTATAGGTCCGACCATTGCATCAAATGACCCAAGAAACCATTGGTTTATGGCTTAATTGATGCTACAACTACATGCTTAACTCACCAAATGTTGAGACCTGATCCACCATTAGTAGTGACCATTAAGTCACCATAGGTTGTTGGATCAACACTATATTCATTAATCACCATCGAATATCAAACTAATATCACCATTGATTCATAGCATCATTATGGTACTTAGTTGTTAATCACTAAGATTCTAATTAGTCCAAAACCTAACCTAAGGGGTGAACATCATTTGGCACCCTTTGTCACCACCATCAGTTTTCATGAAGACAACACCATCAGTTGTTGCAATGGTGCCACCATTGAGTCATGTGTTTTTAGAAGAAATAAGCTTTAAACCCTAAGATTGACCATTGGTTGATAGGTTCTTAGCACCATAGGTTGTCAAACCAACTTGATCCAAGTCATATCATACCTTAGGAAGAATTTACACATCAATAGAGATTCATCTAGAACTGAAATCAGAATAGGGGTCATTATACAAAATCGAAATCCAAGTCAAGCATAGCTTTTTAGTGAATGGATCATCATTTTCAAGCAATAACATGATCTAGCAAGCTTATGGTAAGCAATAAATGTGGAGCAAGTTATAAAACTTGACTCTAATTAGAAGATAAAATCCCACATTGAAGAAAATATGAGAAGGTAGGGTAGGACATCCAAGCATAAGTTGTGAACTCGTCCATCTAGCACCTTTCTTCATCAAATGAGCAAACCCTAAGCATATGGAGCAAGAAAGGTAGGGTTTTAGTGCTTTAGAGAAATTTCAACCATGAAACAATAATGTTTCGACCTAGAGAAAGGTAGGAGGAAGGATAAAAAAGAAATAAATGGACGAAAGAAGGGGATTCTTACTCTTTTAGGTCAAGATCACTAGAAGGAAGCTTTTTAAACCCTAAAAGGAAGTCAATTGCAACCCTAGATTCTTTTTTAAGAAGATCCCCTCTTTCTTCTTCCTTGGACAGGAAATTCGCAGAAGCACAGAGGGAGAATGAGGTTCATAGAAGGAGGGAAGTGTTTGAGAGAAAATGGCTCGTTTAGGTGCTTAGGGATAAGTATATGAAACTTTAAGAAAAAGAAAAAGAAAAGGTTGACGTTCTAGTAACTTTCCAAGTGTCCAGGTCCTTAAGCTATTATGAATATACAAGAACACACATAAGTAGCTCCCCCACCATCCATATAGACATGCTTATCCCTCATTTCTTGAATTTCCAAGCAAAACAAATAATTTATTAGTTGATAGCTACTAAAGGTATCTCATCCATGAAGGGGTAAACCAAAAAATACCCTTGGAGAAAACACCTTCAAACCAAGGTTTAAACAGGATCCCCATGGCTCAAAAAGATCAAGAATGATAATATAACATCTAATAAACATAATTCATGTGACAAATGGCAAATAAAACCTCTCAATTAGGTAAATTGTAGAAAAGTCCAAAACTTGCATAAAATTGCATAACTTGCACAAACAATGTCCAAATTGGACCAAACTTGAAAATTAAGCTTTTCTTATGATTACAAACCATTTCACAGGGTTATATTAAGGTTTTAATAATTAAATTATGATAATTAATCTTGTTCAAGACTATAAGCAAGGTTAGGGGTCTCACAACCATAAACCCCTAACTGGGATTTCACCCCCAAAATCCAAGGTACAAATACATGGACACTTATCATGCACCTCATTCTCAATCTTACACATTGTTATGTTCATCAAATGAAGATGTCATATCTTTCACATATAAGACACATTCTTCTCTTTTAATTCATACATATCTTATCTTGGGTTAGCACAAAAACCCCCACATAAGAAGACATTTGCAAATACGGAACATTGAAACTTGTTGTGCCACCTGTACAAATCTAATAGTAACTTCCAATTTTAAATTCTAGATATCATCCTCAAATTATATCTATTGTATCAACACATTACTCAAAAATCCTACTCACTACCTCTTATCAAACATAGAATATTATGTATCTCTTATCATATGTAACTTTACAAGGTTTCATCTCTATGATACTTTAATGGTTGTTTTAATTAACAACTCAATAAACCATGTAGGCATACCCTATTTTTTTGGAACTATGAGGAATATGTTTTTCGAGGATTGTCCAATCATCTCAATGGTGGACTAACCATCTGTTTAGTTGAAGAATCATACACTTGTATGTAACTGCTAACAAATATAACTACCTGATTGACCTTGTTAGGGGTGGAGCAATGACATTGTCTTCATATTATCAGGTATCACATAACATACTTAATAGAGTCATCATAACTCCAAGAGGATACTCTAGTCAACTCCCAACTCACTGTTGCTAGAATTGTCACACATAAGTACAGTTGCTTCAACATTCTTAAGGTTTAGCAAAGATGTTAACCATGTTAATGACCATCTCTTAAATTTGTTGAGGTTTCATCATTCAAAGATTGCTACAACTTGTAAGACATGACCTGAACACTCTGGTTCTCCTATTCATAAATTCTATTGATACATTGGTTAGTCTAAAGGACATAATTCTAAACTCATCATGGTCATGTAACTTGTGTCATCCACTTTAACTCTTATGTCTAAAGGATATTTTATCTTAAAGGAACATGGTAGCACATGTCTACTAATCAGCAAATCATCTATCCTTGATAGTGATCTTACTCAGCTATCACTTAATACACAACATTATAGAATCACTTTTGTTTTTCCTTCCAAAAAACATTTACAGGGTCATCATCAACTCTCTCTCTCTATCCAAGGGAGAGTAATACTTGGAATTTTCATTCAATAAACATCTCCAACCTTCACTTATTTCCCATACTGTTGATACATCTTGGATACTAGGATTCATTACCTTGGCATCCACCTCATGTGCTATAAGGAACTCACGTCCTTATCTCATCTACTTTTACCAACATAACAAATATCAAGACATATAAGAGGAGTCTTCCTAATTATTGGAAGGCTCAAAAGCAAACTCATCACAAAATTTTATGATCTTGGAACCATAGTCCAAGAAACCTTATACTATAATAAGCCAACCAACCTCATGTTTACAATGAATCCACACATACCAAGTGGCAGTGATCCACTTGAAAGATGTGTCATAGAAAGGAGAGACACAAAGGGAAGCACACTTCCCACATCGTAGCAGCATTGTTCAAGGGTCACTAGCAAAAAGGTAGCCAATTCTATTTTAATTATGCACGTTATATCTTCTTATGTATCATTTTACCTTTTTTCATTTCAGTTTCCTTGCCATTAACATAGGAATCATCATGATTAACATATTTCATTACTCCTTCCTTGATGACCATTTATCCCACTAGGGTATTTTCTCTTATTTTATTATGTTTTTGAACCACTTATCAACAGGTAAATCATCATATTCTTCATTTTCTTCATTAAACAGGGGTCATCTCCCCTTACATTAACACTTTGTTACACATGTAGGTTGTTCTGAGATTACCTCAGGTTCCACCTTATTCCTTTTTCATTGTTCCCATTTATCTTCTCATTTTTACTTATTATAGGAGTTCTCCCCATCTTATGTGAATTTCATACCTTGAATCACTTTATAAGAACAAAGTTATCTATCTTTTACTTTATTATCTTCTTGAATTACATCTTCAAGAACTCCTCTTTTGCTTATTTGTATTTGGATTTAGATTTCATGTTATTGTATCTTTCTCTTATAGTTACCAAGCATTCAAGTTTTGATAGTTAATGATGTAATTCTCATCTTCTCTTGAGGCAATATTGATTTATCTGCACCATGATTTCTAATTCATTATGATCTTTAGATTGTTTCAAAATGACTACTTGATCAAAGTAATGAAAAATATAACAATCTAAGAGTTCCATTCATACCTTTTCTTTAATAATTGAATACCTGGCCAGGGCACCCAAATACTATGATTAGGCAGTATGCACCATATTTTTATGTCATATTCCCAATTTTGACATCATCCTAGTCCTAAGTCCTAGTGTCCCGGTAGACTCCGTGAACCTAAAGCTCTAATACCAACTTGTGAGAACCCATTACACTAAACGAGATTACTCAAAACATCAAATCCAATCAATCACCAATTAACCACATACCCAAAATATGGGTAAATTAAAACTGATTTGAACGTCAACACTCGCTCAGAAAAATTTACTTAATAGCTCAACATCTTTATTATATCCATACTATGCCAAGAATTTGATAAAAATTGTTCTATCACCTTAGCCACAACATATATACATAGGAGAACAATATTTATATAAGCCACACCACAAACATTAACATGCTAACAAAATTCTGATTCGTTTGAAAAACCATATACAAACTTTTACTGCCTGGACCTGAGAGTTCAAGGATGACTCTAGGACACACTACACATCTAATAAACTCTCTCAAAGATTCATTACTATAGCTCCACTTTTCTGCCACATGTTTTTTTCATCAATTCTAATTACCTAAAAAAATGTGGCAAACCACAAGGGTGAGACCCATGTCCCAGCAAGAGATATAACCACCAACAAAGTTTATTCATTCCAACATTTTTAGGTAATGAGACAGTTTAATTACTTTAATCATATATAACAAATAATCTCAATAGCACTGATGATTAAAAAAATACATAAAGGAGTAGATAATAACTATCTTCATTAGGCAGAATATTCTCATATCCTTATTAACAACATAAGGAGTCTAGTAGCATGAGCATCTCTAACATCATGGATAAATCTAGTATCATATGAATAGCTAACAACATCAGCATGTCTAATAGGTTGAACATATCAACATCATAAGAAGTGCTAACAATATAAGAACAACTATCTAGATAAGCATGATTAGAAATATATACATCTCTAGTTACAAAGGGATGGCTAGCATGCTAAACATAACTAACAACATGAGATAGCTAGCATCATGATTATAATTAGCAGTAGCAGTAAAGTTATCAACACAAGCATAGCTACTATATGTATGCATCTACAATGTTAAGCATATCCACAACTTAAGTGTATCTACTATCTCTTAATTACACTAAGCATCATCTTTATGTAAAGATAACAAATAAGGGCTATCATCCAATGTGAAATGTCATGTTAACCCCCAAACAAATATTCTACAAAGTTGTATTACATATTTTATTGCATCATCGGGAGTTTAAGTCATACCACTCAATGTCCAACTGACCACCGCTTTGTTGCAATCAGTTCCATATAGGATCTAAGAAGAGCCAGTCTCTAAGATCGTCTCAATACTCAGTCAGTACGAGTCTGCATCGCAGGGACATATAGTCAAACTACAAAACAATGACATATAGTCCTATAACTAGCCCACCTTGGTCTGGGTCACAACGCTAGCATCTAGGGTATTCAAACCCAATCACAGAGGTACAACCGCAGTTATCCTCTAATCACATCATGTTATAATCACTGAGAACTGACCAAAGTCATTCTCAAAAAGTGGGATAGGTTTGACTGTAACCATCCTCCAGAAATACTTGGTTTCAGGATGACAAGCACCCCACATACGCAATTGTATGCACTTTGAGTTTCCCTTAGGAATACTCGTTTCACCATCCAGCAAGTTCTGACACTAAAGATGGTTCTATGGCACAGGGCACTACATGATTAGAGTTTCACTTAATTAGTTATATCCAATTAGGTGAATTAAGGCTACCTCAAACAAATGGACATACAAACTCTAATTCACTTCTAGAAAATATTTATATATAATAATTTCAGAACATATTGTTCATCATCTCATCATTACATGATTCTATTCACTTGCCATTCATGAGACTACACTTGTCATAATAGTATCACAGGATATAGATCCTTTTTACAATATCACACGGTATCGACCCTTATCAACATAAGAGGATTACACCTCATTCAGGGCTCAACCATGCCAAAAGTTCATTAAGACCATCATACTGTTCCCTACAAGATCATCATTATCTTAGCATGCCTTATAACAAGGCTGAACAACATCACTTACAAATAGTACACCGGATCAACACAATATTGCATTAATGAGCTAGGAGATATTCATAAACAATCATAGCAAGGTTATATTAACATTAAGAACATTCCCTTATTACATCAACATGCAAGGAATCAAGATATGATTAACCCTCATCATATTCATAATGCACATGTTTAGCATAAGAAAATATCAACCATGTGGCTATGATAACCACCAATTAACATATTAAGGTTATGATCATATTAAGGAGGTTATTTCACCATCATTCCATCATATAAGAATGTTAAACATGAATACTCATCTTTATCTATTTGCATTAGAGTTAGGTTCAACAAGATAAATTATATTAATGTTACTAATCAACACTTATACCCAAACCCTAACTCACGACATCCCCATTGGATCATGGATGCATAAGGTAAAGCATCACTATCACATTCCATACTATTCTCAAGTATGAACCCACACATAAATCAAGGTGTAACGATTGGGGTATAGCATACTAGGTTTTTCAACAACAATAAGAGAGTTCTCGATGATGGTATTAATCATTCAAGGACTATTCATACCCAATTACCATCATTTAGTTATATTAAAGGTAGGTAAACAAGCTACCCCTCATTAGGATTACGCATTAATTCATTATGGTGATTATAAATCATAATCATATGAAGGCAAGGGTATGACTACAAGTTTAAGGCATTGAACCATCAAATTCCCATCATTAGAATCATAATATTATACTATACGCTTCACCTAAAACAATACGAATATTGAGGCGTCAAATTCTAACCATTAAATGTTGAAAAGGTAAATCCATTGGCCATTTACATAAGTAAGCATCTTGAATAAACCACTATGAAGTCATTGAGTTGTTCTCTAGAAAGAATAACCATCTAACATGAGTTATCCCTTGATTAACAACATAAAAAGTTCCATTGAGTGTAGGGTAAAACCCACAAGCGATTGTTTATTTAAAACAAGATGTTAGTAAATGAGCTTCTTAAGTTGATCTCATATAGGAAACCATTTGAATCACTTTATTAGGATGAACATATTACATTTAGGAATCATTCCAATTTATTGGATGAAGAAACATTAGATCTTAACCATTAGGTCAAGTTCATATATTAAAACCATCAATTGGAGTATAGGTCCGACCATTGCATCAATTGACCCAAGAAACCATTGGTTTAAGGTTTAATTGATGATACAACTACATGATTAACTCAACATAGGTTGTGGAGACCTGATTCACCATCAGTAGTGACTATTAAGTCACCATAGGTTGTTGTATCAACACTATATTCATTAATCACCATCAAATATCAAACTAATATCTCCATTGATTGATAACATCATTAGGGTACTTAGTTGTTAATCACTAAGCTTCTAATTAGGCCAACACCTAACCTAATGGGTGGAAATCAATTGACACCCATTGTCACCATCATCACTTGTCATGAAGACAACACCATTGGTTTTTGCAATGGTACCACCATTGAGTCATGTGTTTATAGATGAAATCAACTTTAAACCCTAAAATTGACCGTTGGTTGATAGGTGCTTAGCACCATAGGTTGTCAAACCAACCTGATGCAAGTCATATTATACCTTAGGAAGAATGTACACATCAATACAGATTCCTCTATAACTGAAATCAGAACAGGGAGCATTATAAAAATTGAAATCCAAGTTTGTTGGCTAAATTGGACATTATTATAATCCCTTTGTTTTGATGATGACAAACATTTCATTCTTGTGGATCTAACGTGCTACTTGAGTGATGCAGGAACTAGGTGGATGACACAACTTTGGAAGATATAAATGCTCACAATGTGTTAATTTCATGATTGTAATCAAATGTAAAAACCTGTACAAGATATATAATGTACAAGTACTTAGACATCATGTAAATCAAGTGTTAGATCTTCCCTAGCCACTCACAACACTTAGATAGGTCATTCCCTATAATAGTTTCACATCTGCACACTCATACACACACTTAGTATCTAGTTCAAAACATTGAAACATGGTCATTCTCGGTCGACAAACTCCTCGACTGAGACACTCTCAGTCGACAAATTCCTCGACCGAGATTGACCCAAGTAGCCATTAGACCCAGCAGACAAGGTGGTTGGAAGTTGGAAATGAACGTTGTAAACACTTTCTCCAGGACGTCCCTCAGTCGACAAATCCTCGACCGAGAAGGACTCTCGATCGACAATTTTTTGACCGAGAAGCACTCTGACTGCACTTTTCAGAGTTAATTAACTAGCCATTTCTAAAGCAATTAGTGGATACCTAACGGCTAGTTGAGCACTTAGAACCCCCTAGAAAGTGTCTAGAACGTCCTTAAGCATTCATAGGCCATTCCTATAAATAGGACAAGTCTTAGGACACCCAAAACACACTTTTGCAACACTTGAGCATAATACTTGCAATTGGCTATTCATTCTAGTGAGCAATTGAGCAACTCCAACATTGGCTATACATTTCCATTGCTCCAAATTTGTGTCCTATAGGCTAGAATCTCCTACCCACTGCACTTACACTTCCATATACATTGGTTAGGAGATCAAAACGCTTGATATAGGAAATCAAGCCTTGTGCTACAACGATATTGTAATTTCTATTTTTCCTTCTTGTTCCTTTATATTGTTTGTACTCTCCTTGCTACTCCTAGGGTTGGAGGTAGCGGATTGGAGAGGGTTTGACTTCTCAGGTGGAGAAGGGTCTTATCGGTGGAGAAGGTGGACTTTGGACTACTTCAAGAAGGCTGTCTCAATGGGAAGCTACTTTAAGAGGAAGGCTACTTCAAGGGGAGCTTGAGGTTACTTCAAGGAAGGCTGCTTCGAGGTTGGTGAGACTACTTCTAGGTGAAGGTTGTATGAAGGGTTTGGTGAAAGTATTGTAATTTTATGTAACATCCTTTTGAGGTAATAAAATTAAATACTTTCAAAATCCTGGTTGGGTAAGCAACCAGGTAGTGGATTGACTGCCTTAGTATTTGCTAAGGTTGGAACCACTCTAAATCCTTGTCCCCTTGTCCAATATTTTTGTGGTTGCTTGGTTTGGTTGAACTATTATTAAAATATCCATAAAACCCTATTCACCCCCCCTATAGTGGTTTTTCAATTGGTATCATAGCAGGCTTCAAGGATCTCTAATCGAGTCTTGAAGAATGAAGGGTGGTGGTGTCTACAACCGCAAGCAAAGGAAAAGCATGGAACAATCTTCATCAAGTTGTAATTGGTGCTTAGGAACAAGGCACACAACATCTAGCTATCCATGGAGGTCAAAGAAGGAAGACGTGCATAAAGAATGCCTTATTGCTACAATAAGTGAAGAAGAAGAAGAGGTAAGCCTTTTTGATTTACCTAAAGAAGAGCTAATTGCTATTCTTGAAGAGACACATAATAAGTATATTGAGTGCAAGAAGAAATTAAAGAAATCTAGTACAACAAATGATGAGTTACATGCTAAACTTCTTGCTCTCACATCTGAAAATGAAGATCTTAAAAAGACTATTGAAGATCATGATATTAAGTTGAAATCAGTAGAAGCAAATTGCAATCTTCTTTCCCTAGAAAAAATAAACTTGCAAACTCAAGTAAACGATCTTCAAAAACAACTTGTTCTGTGTACACATCTAGATTATGATATTATTGTGAAAGAAAGAGATTCTTTATTATCTAATCTAGATCAAGCAAAGTTAGATATCAAGAAGAGAATGGATGAGATTGTTAAGCTGCAATAAGAAGTGAGTAGTTTGAGTAACAATGATATCCTTAATAAAATCTTAAATGATTCTTATCGTCAAGTTGGAAGGAGAGGACTAGGTTATAATCCTAAAGGAAAATCTTACCAAAAACCTAGTTGGAGAAAGACACAAATGCTAGAAAATCATTCTATGTATGTAACTAGAGGCAAATATACACATGTACCCAAGAACAACCTAGAACAAAATCATAGAAAAAGATATGAGGTTGATTCTATATGTTGCCATTATTGTTTGCGTATCGGACATTATTCTTTCACATGTCCTTACAAGAAAAAGGATGTTGAGTTAGTATCGGTTCCAAAACCCCCAAACTAAATGAACAAAATTAAGTTGAGATATGACCAAAGACTCTAGTTGTATATCTCTATGTCTATCTCAACTTAACATAATGAGATAACAAATTGATTCAAGTAATTAAAATTTCAAACTTGATAATATACATATGCAGAGGAACATCTTTGAAAATTTGCCTTAATTAGGGTCCTCAAAACATAAAGATTTGAATAAAATTAGTTGAGATTTGATCTAAATGTTACTTTGATATTCATATGTTCTATCTCAACCAAACTGAGTTTTCAAATTGCATAATTGAATTGAAAATGAACTATGATTTACTTGTAAACAGTTACTGAAAAACAGTACAGACACATTCTCGGTCGAGAAACTGTTCGACCGAGAACACTGTCGGTCGAGAATTAGTCAACCGAGCATGTTACTGTTTTAAAGTTTGCAACAAATCTGATAAAACATGTACAAACAGCAGCACTCTCGGTCGAGAAAAACTTCGACCGAGATAAATTCGGTCGACAAAAAGTTCGACCGAACCAAGTTCTGTTGAACCTGTTTTAATTAATCTAGTTTGCTAACAATTTGTTATAAATGATTGATTTAATATGCAAACCAAGAATGAATCTTGGATATCATATTTTAATCAACAGATATTGATCTTTAGCATCATGAATCGTTGAATAAAGGTATAACATTATGAAATATGAAATCTTTAAACATATTGCAAAAGTGCTATATGAAGGCTGATATTAAACATACCTTATTCATTGATTGAAAAAGTTTATTTAGCATGTTCATTTACATGGTTTGTCTTAAATTTGAAAATCCATGAACCATAAATGAGATTATTTTGGTTTATCCTCTACATGTTTTGGCTTAAAACTAAAAATTATGAACCATGGAATTATTGTTTTATCATAATCCACATGGTTTTTCCTAAGTATTCCTTGGTCTATCTATATAAGAACCATGTGTATTGAAATTTTAGTTTAAATGATCATAATCATCGTATTTATATGCTTCTATCTATATCATTGTATTGTGGATATACTTCTACTATTCTATCATAACTATTGTTCCATGATCATTGTGTTTCATTGGTTTGTCTAAAATAATATTTGATCCATATATACAAACTATGAATGCATATTGTTTTTGATCATTGTGATTCAGCTCATATGAAGATGCCATTTTGCATAAATAGTAAAACTTCATGGCACAAATGCATTTTAATTTGAAAATCTGCAAAAATTGCCTCTTGGTTGAAATCAAGTTTGACTAAGGGGCTCAATGGTCGTAGTCAAGGTAGACCTAAAATAAGCTTGACAAAATGCTTATTTGTACATCATTTTACTGCACTTAATCTTAGTATCTTGATTCAAAATGTGTTTATCATATTGAAAACATAATTTTAGTACATAACTCTCATAAAAGGTCAACTTATTATGATCTAATATTGATTGTGACCTTAGAATCCTTAAATTATCTTGACTATAAGATTAAGGGGGAGCTCACACAAACTATCTTGGTTATAAGATTAAGAAGCTTACAAAACTTTGTAAACATCATTTGAAGCTTTTTATGACCTTAGTATCCTTAAAAGTAGTTTTAGGTTATCAAAACAAAGAAATCTACAATATTCATGAATATGACATATATCTTGTTCTTAACAGAATTCTCTAAAAAAATTAAGGGCTTAACATCCCGTGTAAAATGGATGAGAAATCAAAATACATATGCCATAGATCTAAAAGGATCTCATATCATGTCAAGGCTTAACATCCTTTGCAAATGATTGAGAAACAAATTGTGGCTAAATTCGATGATAAATGGTTTACATTTATATTATTCCCTATTTTTCAAACTGAATATCTTAGTTAGGGGGAGCATAGCATAAAATTAAGGGGGAGAAATAAAATTCATACAAAATGACTTTCCTGGATATCTTTTTGAAATGACAAAGGGGGAGAAATAATATAAACTAAAAACATAAAGTAAAAATGAGTTTCATAAATCTCGGGCTAGTACACACTTGCAAAACAAGAGAATGGCTACAAAAGTTATACTCTAGGTATGAAACTCATATGATTTATATTTCCTTATTTTATATTCAGGAAATGTTTGTCATCTTCAAAAAGGTGGAGATTGTTGGCTAAATTGGACATTATTATAATCCCTTTGTTTTGATGATGACAAACATTTCATTCTTGTGGATCTAACGTGCTACTTGAGTGATGCAGGAACTAGGTGGATGACACAACTTTGGAAGATCTAAATGTTCACAATGTGTTAATTTCATGATTGTAATCAAATGCAAAAACTTGTACAAGATATATAATGTACAAGTACTTAGACATCATGTAAATCAAGTGTTAGATCTTCCCTAGCCACTCACAACACTTAGATAGGTCATTCCCTATAATAGTGTCACATCTGCACACTCATACACACACTTAGTATCTAGTTCAAAACATTAAAATAGGGTCATTCTCGGTCGACAAACTCCTCGACCGAGACACTCTCGGTCGACAAATTCCTCGACTGAGATTGACCCAAGTAGCCGTTAGACCCAGCAGACAAGGTGGTTGGAAGTTGGAAATGAACATTGTAAACACTTGCTCCAGGACGTCCCTCGGTCGACAAATCCTCGACCGAGAAGGACTCTCGATCGACAATTTGTCGACCGAAAACAACTCTGACTGCACTTTTCAGAGTTAATTAACTAGTTGTTGCTAAAGCAATTACTGGATACCTAACGGCTAGTTGAGCACTTAGAACCCCCTAGAAAGTGTCTAGAACTTCCTTAAGCATTCATAGGCCATTCCTATAAATAGGACAAGTCTTAGGACACCCAAAACACACTTGTGCAACACTTGAGCATAATACTTGCAGTTGGCTATTCATTCTAGTGAGCAACTGAGCAACTCCAACATTGGCTATACATTTCCATTGCTCCAAATTTGTGTCCTATAGGCTAGCATCTCCTACCCACTGCACCTACACTTCCATATACATTGGTTAGGAGATCAAAATGCTTGATATAGGAAATCAAGCCTTGTGCTACAACGGTATTGTAATTTCTATTTTTCCTTCTGGTTCCTTTATATTGTTTGTACTCTCCTTGATACTCCTAGGGTTGGAGGCTGTGCATTGGAGAGGGTTTGACTTCTCAGGTGTAGAAGGGTCTTCTGAGTGGAGAAGGTGGACTTTGTACTACTTCAAGAAGGTTGTCTCAATGGGCACTACTACAGAAATAGCATTCAGTGTCGCTTTTCTGGGCGTCGGTTTTTAAGGAACATGGACGCCTTATATTAAAGGCGTCGGTTATTTCGAAGAACCGACGTCTATATTCAAAGACCAGCCAAACACGGGTACCGCTTTGTATACAGCGTCGGTTGTTTATACAAAACCGACGCATTATTTCATCCAATTTTCGAGCGAAAAAATAATGTCACTTTCGGCGTCGGTTATTTAGTTAAAACACCGACGCTTATGTGCGATGGAAATTTGCGCGAAAAGTGTCCTTTTCCGCGTCGGTCGTCCTTTACTAACCGACGCTGAATGGGGTTCCCGCCAAACATTTTCACGAAAATATCGTCCAAATGGACGTCGGATGTTGCCAACGACCGACGGTAAATATGTTTAGGCGTCGGTTGTTGTCAACAACCAACGCTATTGGGGAACTTCATAACCTTCGATCGCCCGACTCTTCCCCTCATTGCTACCCTATTTCCCTATTGCGGCGATTTCTCCGGCGATTTCTCTGTAATTTTTCTCCGGCGCTTCTCTCCGGTGCCCCATCTCCGGCGTCCCCTCTCCGGCGCCCCTCTCCGACGCGTTTCTTCTCTGGCACCCCTGCGCCGCCGCCACGCCTGACAACCGGCGCCGCCGCCACGCCTGACAACCGGCGCCGCCGCAACGCCTGGTGCCCACCTGCCTGCCACGCCTGAGAACCGGCGCCGCCGTACCCCCTTCTCCTTCTCCTCCGCCTGGCCGCTGCCTGCCTGCCGCCGCCTGGCCGCCTGCCTGCCTGCTGCGGCTGACGCTCCTGCTCGTCGGAGTCACTGCCACTGGTTCTGGAGCTCGTCGGCCGCCACCCACGTACTCAACCAGCTCGACCTCACCCTACTCTTCTTGCCCAGGTACCTGCAGACCTACCCAGGCGCGAAATTGGTTCTTTATGTGCTGACCTAATCTGTTGCCTAATCTGTTTGCACGAAATTGGCTCCCTACTCTGCTTGCTTAATGTGCCTAATCTGCTTTAAGTGGTCCTAATATCATAACATGATAGTTTTATTATATGATTTGTGGCACTTTAGGGTGTATATACATGCAAATTATATAAGTGATAGATGTTGGATGTTTGTCAAGGTTTTTTGAAGATTGAATAAGTGATAGATGCTGGATGTTTATTTATTTCATCTATCCATGTTGCCTATAGTTTATAACATTGCATTGTGAATTATTGCATGTTTGAAACTATGAAATTCTTGATTTATTAGATGATATTCAAGAAAACCCTAGTTTGATGAGCATGTTGTTAATCATGTTAATTATGATTCTTCTATATATTCTGATGTCATTATATAATTATGTGATCCCAACATATTAAATTGAATTAGAATGATTTCATGAATTATAGGGTTTATATAAGAATGACAACACATGTATTTGTTGGCCTAGAAACCCGTCCAAGATTTACTCAGTAGGAGTAAATCTTGGATAGTCCCCAGTTTGGGACTGTTCTTGAACACCTAATCTCACTTAGGATGTAAGTGTATAATGTGTATTGGGTTTTCGAGAAAATTTCGGTAGCATTTCCCCGTTTGTTCTCTAAGTACATATGTACTTAGAGAACAACGGGGAAATGCTGCCGAAATTTTCTTGAAAACCAAATACACATTATACACTTACATCCTAAGTGAGATTAGGTGTTCAAGGATGGGATAGGTGGTACACATTTATTATATATAAGATTGACTAATATATATACTTGTTTCCTAATATATACTTGTTTAAAAGGTTAACTGATGTTATACAACTTTTTCTGAAAATATATAACATCGTTATATGTACTTACACTTTGTTAATACTAATATTGTGCAGTCTCTGTCTTCCCATAACAATGACTATGAATTGGGCCTCTATGTCAATGTTAACGTTCCCTATTGAAGAACAATTGGACATCATCCTAGATGATCGTTCCTTAAACCAATTGGTCATACCCAAACATTGGCGTTTTCTAAAAGGAAGACACTACATGCCTGGTAAAGTGACCCTAACTTTTGGAAATTATTCACATGTAATCGAGGTTGAGTATGATTTGGCGGGAAATCTTGTATCAAAATCCGGTTGGCATGATTGGATTGGAGAGCTGTATCTGGTCCGTTGGAATAGGCTTTTTCTCCGTCCAGTTGGCGATAATTCCATCAAAGTTTGGATAACCAACAACAACTGCGACACCCTCGATCATCTTCTGCGGTATGAGCGCAAGGCGTCGGATATCATCTATGAGGAATCGGAATCTGAGGCCCCTATCAGTTCAGATTCGTCTAAATACAGTGAGGAGCTTCGTGACACAGCTTCATCATCAAAAAGAAGTTACTGATGCATGCGGGACCATGTTGGTGTAGTATTTAGTTGTCTATCTATCTAGACTTGTCTGTAGTAATAGTTTTTTTAATTATGCGCATGTTTAGGGGTACACCAACCCCTTTGTTTAGTTATTGTTATAACTAAAGTGTTTGTTCCCATGAATGGAAATGTAAGTTGCTACATGAATGCTTATAACTGAAGTGTGTGTTCCCATGAATGTTCCCATTTACATGATTACACTACTATTTTCTCATATTGTCTTGCCTCAAAAAAAAATTCTTTTATTGTTTAGTCTATTTTAATACGACATACTTTCTTATATCTTTCTTAATGATGAACTGTAATACGACATACTTGCTTATATACTTGTTTCCTAATATATACTTGCTTTCCTAATATATACTTGCTTTCTCTGATCATAGAATGGATAGATCATGGATGTCCATTCGTAATCGTTGCACCCCAGAGTTTATATCTGGTCTTGATCAGTTTATTAGATTTGCCGAGGAACATAAGAAAAAACCTACAGATAGGTTCTACTGTCCATGTAGGCATTGCGGTAACAACTTGAAACTCAACACTGGTGAGGAAATCAAAAGTCATGTCATGTGCAACGGGATTGTACAAGGCTATACAGAATGGCACTGGCATGGAGAGATTTCAAAATCGAATCCAGTAGATGTCAATAGCAGTGCTTGGGTGGAAGAAGAAATTGCCTCCGATGACGTAAATGTGAACGAACCAGTTCCAGCAGACATTGTTGATGCGATGCTGGATAGTTGTAGGGTAGAGCACACCGATCCACCTCCTATCTTTACAAACATTGTGCATGATGCTGAGATACCGTTATACACAGGCTGTGCTAAGTTTACGAAGCTTAGCGCTGTGCTGAGATTGTATAAGTTGAAAGCTAACAATAGATGGAGCAACAAAAGCTTCACTGAATTGTTGACTTTGTTGAAAGAAATTCTTCCTGAAGGAAACGAGCTGCCAATCTCAACATACCAGGTAAAGAAAATGTTGTGCCCAATGGGAATGGAGGCCAAAAAGATACACGCATGCCCGAATGATTGTGTATTATTTCAAAAGGACTATGTAGATTTGAAAGATTGTCCAAAATGTGGTGCGTCACGATATAAATTGACGACTTCGGGGGAGTCCAGAACTGGTTCTCCTGCCAAGGTGTTGTGGTATCTACCTATAACATCACGGTTTCAACGCTTGTTTGCAAATCCGAAAGATGCGAAGAATTTGAGGTGGCATGCAGATGTTAAGAAAAATAATGATGGGATCCTACGACATGCGTCTGATTCCCCACAGTGGAAGAAGATTGATGTATTGTTCCCTGAATTTGGTGAAGAAGTCAGGAATCTAAGACTTGGGCTTTGTACAGACGGGATGAATCCGTACGGGACATTGAGCAGCCAACATAGCACTTGGCCAGTCATGCTTGTTATATACAATCTTCCTCCCTGGCTGTGTATGAAAAATAAGTACGTTATGTTGTCATTGTTGATATCGGGCCCTAAACAACCCGGAAATGATATCGATGTTTATCTTGAACCTTTGATTGATGACTTAAAGAAACTTTGGGCTGAAGGTGTGATGACCTATGATGCTTCTGCAAGAGAGACATTTCGTTTGCATGCTATGTTGTTTTGCACTATTAATGACTTTCCGGCATATGGGAATTTGTCTGGATATAGTGTCAAAGGAGCTAAAGCGTGTCCTATATGTGAAGAAAACACTGATTCAATAAGACTAAAATATGGCGGCAAGACTGTATATCTTGGTCATCGAAGGTTTCTTTCAAAATTCCATCCGTATCGTAGGAAGCGCAAAGCATTCAATGGATTGAATGATGAACGGAGTGCACCTAAACCTATACCAGGGGATGTTGTTTATGAAAGAGTAAAAGACATTGTCAATGAATTTGGTAAGAAATCACAATGTAGTATGGCCACACGGAGTGACAATTCTTCATTCAAAAAGAAGTCAATATTTTGGGATCTTCCTTATTGGAGTTCTTTGTCAGTCAGGCATTGTATCGATGTAATGCACGTTGAGAAAAATGTATGTGATAGCATCATTGGTACTCTATTAAATATACCAGGTAAGACTAAAGATGGGATAAAATCCAGACTGGACCTACGTGAAATGGGAATAAGGTCAGAATTAACAGAATTACGTGTCATGGGTAATAAAAGAACATACTTACCTCCCGCTTGTTACACGTTGTCTAGAAAGGAGAAGAAAACTTTTTGTGAATGCTTGGTAAATGTTAAGGTGCCACATGGTTACTCATCCAACATCCGTAGATTGGTATCAATGAAAGATCTGAAGTTGATAGGTCTTAAATCTCATGATTGTCACACTCTAATGCAACAAATATTGCCCGTGGCAATTCGATCTATATTGCCGAAGCATGTAAGGTTTGCAATTACCAGACTTTGTTTCTTTTTCAACAGTCTATGCAGCAAAGTTATTGACCCTGATACTCTCGATAATTTGCAAAGAGAAGTGGTTGTTACCCTATGTCAGCTTGAGATGTATTTCCCTCCTTCGTTCTTTGATATCATGGTACATCTTGTTGTCCACTTGACTAGGGAAGTGAAAATCTTGGGACCGGTTTTCTTGCATTGGATGTATCCCTTTGAACGATACATGAGCGTTTTTAAAGGTGATGTTCGAAACCGTTATCGTCCTGAAGGGAGTATTATTGAAGGTTATGTGGCGAGAGAGGTTATGGATTTCTGCAATGACTTTCTCAGTGGTAATGACACTCCTGATAATGACACGAATATTGAGGAGGGCAAAGGAATTTTGGGATCACGGGTGAAAGTAATCAGCCGTGAGCAGTTGGAACAAGCTCACTTGTATATTTTACATAATATGGACGAAGTGAGTGTTTATATCGAGGAACATACCAATTTCATAAAGAGACAACATCCTCGAGCAAGTTCAATGTGGCTTGCTAGAGAGCATAATAAGACTTTTACTAAGTGGTTTGAAGATAAAGTCTTACATCAACTATCTCACACACCAAATGATATTACAGAAACTATCAAATGTCTCGCCTTTAAACCAAAACCGAATGTTATGTCTTATGAAGGGTTTGACATTAATGGATTCACATATTACACAAAGCTCCAAGATGATAAGAGTGTCGTCCAAAATAGTGGGGTCACTCTTCAAGCGTCAACTATGTACTTTGCAAGTGCAAAGGATAAGAGTCCACGTGAAGCTAAAATGTCATATTACGGTGTCATTGAAGACATTTGGGAGTTTGACTACATAGATTTCAATATTCCGCTCTTTAAATGTAATTGGGTTGATAACACCAAAGGAGTTATAGTGGATGAATTGGGTTTCACTTTGGTGAACTTTGAAATGATTGGCGAGAAGGCTGAACCATTCATATTGGCATCACAGGCAAAACAAATATTCTATATCGATGATCCTGCAAATGATAAATGGTCGGTTGTTCTTCATGGTAAAAGACAGTTCATTGAAGATCCTATAGATGAAGAAGAGTACTATGATAAGTATGATGACTCCAGTCCATTCTCAGTTGGGTTGCCAACTCCACAAAATATTGAAGCTAATGATGACTTATATGTGCGCGGAGATCACAATGAAGGATTGTTAATTGATAAAAGATCACAATTTTAGAGACATGTATGTTTATACAAATGGTAAATGTTTTCCTTTTTCTAGTTTATACAAATGCTAAATGTTTTCCTTTTTCTAGTTAATACAAATGCTAAATGTTTGCCTTTTTAATGACATTTTCAGATGCGCGGAGGCGGCTGGAGCAACTTGATGTGCGGAGAGGGACATTCCAACTCAAGATATCGTCTACCGTTTCCTCCTCCTCCGTAGTAATATCCTCATCTCTAAACGTTTCTCGTAGGATTCTGAACCCCTTCCTTCCCTCTACTGCATCGAAGCCATGCTGCAGTTGAACCCTTTCGCCGAGCCCTACCCGGCCAAGTAGGCGTCGCCTGAAGTACCACCGTCGTCGTCGTCTCCACCTCCATCGCAACTTGCTGTGCTAGTCCTGGCAGTTTGTCACCCCACATGCCTTCCTCCCCAGTTCCTGCCGCTAGACGACCACACAATGGATCCAAGAGGATATGCAGGAGTTCGCCAAAGACTATAAGCTGAGTATACTCATCCTATAGTCTGTGGCGAACGCCTGCATATCCTCTTGGATTCCATTGTGTGGTCGTCTAGCGGCAGGAACTGGTGAGGAAAGCATGTGGGGTGATAAACTGCCAGGAGTAGCACAGCAAGTTGCGATGGAGGTGGAGACGACGACGACGGTGGTACTTCAGGCGACGTCTGTTTGGCCGGGTAGGGCTCGGTGAAAGGGTTCAACTGTGGCATGGCTTCGATGTAGTAGAGGGAAGGAGGGGTTCAGAATCCTACGAGAAACGTTCAGAGATAAGGATATTGCTGCGGAGGAGGCAACGGAAGATGATATCTCGAGTTGGAATGTCCCTCTCCGCACAGGAGTCTGTGAGGGAGATACTGGAGGAGAGTTCTATACCATACACAGGCGAAGAAAGACATCGATACCATACATGAGGTATTATATAGTCTCATTAGTTAGTATAAAATATATCAATCTTATTTTTATATTATTACTTATATACATCATTCTCTTTGCAGGTGTTTAAAACTGACCACACTATAGGCAAACACTTAAAAAATGTACATGCTCCATATACGAGGGAAGCATTAGATGAAGTAAGAGAAGAATGGGCAATAGTTGTACAAACAGTGGCAACTGTAAGATATAATTGGGATGTTGATAGTGATGATGAATGATACTTTGTAAATGAATGTTTCTGAATGTTAAAACATGTATTTGAATGATTCTATATGTGTGAACGTGACAATTGAATTGATGTCTGAATGTATCTACTTGTGTGAATCTTTTTATGTTAATTTTGCAGGTTTGTGGCCTGTTTGTAGGCTGATATCAATGGATGTCGTAAACCTGCAGTTCAGAAAACTGAACTGCAGGTTCTCATCCTGTTGACCAGCCACAGCAGGCCTGCAAACAGATTTATAAAAAAAAAAATAGATATAGGCGTCGGTTATTTACCGATAACCGTCAGCACAGACTTACAGCGTCGGTTTTTTGTTGAACACCGATGCCAAAAGTGTTCGCGCTACAGGAAATGGGAGTCATCTAGGACACTTTTCTGCGTCGGTTGTTTAGTATATAACCGACGCAGAAAGCGTCCTAGATGACGCCGTTTTCTGTGGCGCGAACCCTTTTGGCGTCGGTGTTTTATAAACAACCGACACCTTTATATTAAATAGGCGTCAGTTTTTTAACCGACGCTGAAGTGTCCAACCTTTTAGCGGCGCCCACATAGGCGTCGTTCCGAAACCGACGCTAAAGGGGGTTAAACAACCGACACTAAAAGGCACTTCTGTAGTAGTGGGGAAGCTACTTCAAGAGGAAGGCTACTTCAAGGGGAGCTTGAGGTTACTTCAAGGAAGGCTGCTTCGAGGTTGGTGATACTACTTCTAGGTGAAGGTTGTCTGGAGGGTTTGGTGAAAGTATTGTAATTTTATGTAACATCCTTGTGAGGTAATAAAATTAAATACTTTCAAAATCCCGGTTGGGTAAGCAACCGGGTAGTGGATCGACTGCCTTAGTATTTGCGAAGGTTGGAACCACTCTAAATCCTTGTCCCCTTGTCCAATATTTTTGTGGTTGCTTGCTTTGGTTGAATTATTATTAAAATATCCATAAAACCCTATTCACCCCCCTCTAGTGGTTTTTCAAAGTCAAGCATAGCTTTTTATTGCATGGATCATCATTTTCAAGCAAGAACATGATCTAGAAAGCTTATGGTAAGCAATAAACATGCAGCAAGTTACAAAATGTGCCTGTAATTAGAAGATAAAATCCAAAATTGAAGAAAAAACAAGTAGGTAGGGTAGAAATTCCAAGCATAAGTTGTGAACTCGTCCATCTAGCACCTTTCTTCATCAAATGAGCAAACCCTAAGCATATAGAGCAAGAATGGTAGGGTTTTAGTACTTTAGAGCAATTTATAACATGGAACAGAAAGGTTCTGACCTGAATAAAGGTAGGAGGAAGGATAGCAAAGAAATAAATGTAGGAAAGAAGGGGATTCTTAATCTTTCAGGTCATGATCACTAGAAGGAAGCTTTTTAAACCCTAAAAGGAAGTCAATTGCAACCCTAGATTCTTTTTCAAGAAGATCCCCTCTTTCTTCTTCCTTGGATAGGAAATTCGTAGAAGAACAGAGGGAGAACGAGGTTCATAGAAGGAGGGAAGTTGTGAAGAGAAAATGGCTCGTTTGGGAGCTTACGGATAAGTATATGAAACTTTAAGATAAAGAAAAAGAAAAAGTTGAAGTTCTAGTATCTTTCCAAGTGTCCATGGCCTTAAGCTATTAAGAATATACAAGCACACACACAAGCAAATTCCTCACCATCCATAGAGACATTCTTATTCCTCATTTATTGAATTTACAAGAAATACAAATAATTCATTAGTTGATTGCTACTAAAGGTAGCTCATCCATGAAGTAGTAAACCCTAAAATACCCTTGGAGAAAACACCTTCAAACCAAGGTTTAAGCAGGAGCACCATGGCTCAAAAATATCAAGAATGATAAGATAACATCTAAGAAACATAATCCATGTGAAAAATTGCAAATAAAACCTCTCACTTGGGTAAATTGTAGAAAAGTCCAAAACATGCATAAAATTGCATAACTTACACAAACAATGTCCAAATTGGATTAAACTTGAAACTTAAGCTTGTCTTATTATTAAAAAGCATACCACAAGGTTAGATTAAGGTTATAAGAATTAAATTATGATAATTAAGCTTGTTCAACACTTTAAGCAAGGTTAGGGGTCTCACACTTACTTTGCTTAGAACTAAAAATGCTAGATTACTTACCAAAATTAATGATCTCTATCCTAGACCTTTATTGCCTAGTAACGAATTAGCGAGTATAACTCTTAGTAGAGATTCTTATAATACTAAAACCCTCTATCTAGAGGCATAACTACTTCATTCTCAAGATGATATAGCTAGTCTTTCATCTACTATCATTACTCTTAGTGATGATAGTCACAGTCTTAGAGCTTCCTTGCAGAAGTTCCTCACAAAGAAAAAGTCCCTCAGTGAAGTTCTGGATCACTCTACCAAGAAAGTGTTATAAGTGGTATAGTATATGAGTGATCTCCCCAAAGCAAGGGCAAGGGTAAGAAAAGAGCAAGGAACCTCGTATCTTACATGGAGATTCATCCAACTCAAAGAACCCTAAGATTTGTACACATTGGAAGAGTGATGATCATTATTCTACTTATTATCCATGTAGAGAAAAGGGGACCATCCCAAAGATGAAATGGGTCCCCAAACTAACTCCAGATCCCAAGGTTTGTGATGGGCATTGACATCTTCCTTTCTTGTAGGTAAAAGGAAAATGGATTGTTGATAGTGGGTTCTCCAAGCACATGACACATCAGTTAAGCCACTTCAACAATTTTACAAAGAAGAAAGGAGGATGTGACAAAGTGGATTTTCACATTATAATGAAGTAATTACCCTTTTTGCCCTCATTAAGTTCACTATGGTCCCCAATATATTTTTTCTTGGCCTCTAAATCAATATTGATACTCAAATTCGAAATATAGTGACCAATGTGGATTTTATACACATTATAACAAGATGTGACAAAGTGGATTTTTGCATTATAATGAATTAATTACTCTTTTTGCCATCATTATGTTCATTATGGACCACAATATATTTTTTCTTGGCCTCTAAATTAATATTGATACTCAAATTCGAAATATGCTGATCAATGTGAACCTTATACACATTATAACACCACAAGTTTGATTAATTCATCACTTTGTCCAAAGAAGAACATTGATCCATCAAACTTCATCTTTTGGTTCTCAAACTTTTTCTATATATTCTTTGCCTTTTTTTGAAGTTGTGGTCCAAATTTCATATCATTTGGACATTTCTACAGTTGTCTACAAATTTTTGAAGTTAATGTGTGGAGAATCCTCTATTTGCTCTTTATTTACTTTTTATTTGGCTTTTCCAAGTTAGAAATATGGGTAAAGGGTCGGGGGTGAGCCACGGCCCTTGGATCTAGCTGTCGTGGATCCAGTCTTGATCCAAAAGCCATGGACCCATCTTCTACCTCCCATAATCAGTGGGGAGAAGTAAATGAAGGTTGAAAAGTGAGATCTCGCGCCTAAGACACCGATTCAAATTTCCAACCGAGAGGAAACACTCATCTCATGAATTTGAACTTATTGAATCCTAATTTGACCACTTATCATGCTCTATCTAGCTTCCAAAATCAGTTCCTGACCTCTCACTCTCACTCTGGAGGCCATGGCTGCCACCAAGGACTTATCTAGCCCTAAACCTAGCCCCAACCCTATATAAACACCATCCCCGAGATTTACAACAAGTACACCTTGCTCAAAGCCACAGTCTCATGCACTCTCTCAGCCTCGAGCACCCCTGATTTCCTCCCCATCCTTCTCCTTCTAGTGCGGCACCTCCGCATAAGCTTTTTTGGGTGTTCTGCCCTCGCTTCGTCAGGCCACTGATCAAGGCAACCCTCCAACTCACGAGCGCGTGACAAGAATGGACGACATCTTTTTGCAACTACCACCTATTGCTCCTATGCTCGAACCACCTCCATGTCAGTGAGATCCTTTGTCAAGCTTTTGGATCATATGAAGTCTACACAGGAGGAGAAAGAGTCCCCGAACCATTGGTTCCGTGGAGGAAGGCACCGGTCCAAAGGACCCATCCAAACCGTAATTGAACCGAGAAATCAAGAAGGGAACTGGCCAATTGAAGGATCAAACCGAACCCTAAACCAATCGATGTACCTAGCCTAGGTGGCTAAATCTGGGCCATCCATCTTCCATCTAAGGGGCATCCTTGTTCCATATTTAAGGTATTTCTTCTTCTCTCTGTTCAAAATTCAAATAAGTGGACAAAACTTGCAAAAATCATATCTCTTGATTCCTAGCTCCAAATAATTCGAATAAATAGTTGATATTGATAAAAAAAATCCAATGAATCGTTTAAAAATACTTGTGAATCCTGATTCTAAAATATTCTCATTTATATACCTAAATTTTGATCTCTTTCTTATGTAATTGGTCTAAATGACTATTCGTGTTAATCTTGACTGAACACTGAAAATCCTAATTCTTTACTCTAATGTTCATATTGAGATTCTAAAATCATACTTTACCCATTAATGATCTAAATCTATATTTGTTGACTGAATTTAATCTTGAATATGATGATGACATCTTAATATTATCATTGACCTGAATCTTGTGGAATATTATGATCTATTGACCTAAAACTTGATCTCTGATTTACTCATTATACTAGTCAGAACTTGATCTAAACTTGAATATCAATCATGAAAACTAGGGTTAACACATATGATCCTATAAAACCTAGGTAAGTCATTCACACTCGAAATACTTGACATTTGAGGGATATGTGTATATGAAAAAAAGAGAAATTTTTATCCAACAATGTTTTCTAGGTTAGCTTGCAACAATGGCGATTGGGGGTGCTCCACCCCCTCCGCCTCCACCCATCCCGTCGGTCCTAATGAATCTAAGGAAGTAGAAGATTGGTTTTCTCTAGACACTGATGTCACCATTGGTCGAGACTAGGTGAAATAAGTTGTTGGCCCTCCCCCTAAGCTGTGAGGTGCGGTGGTGGCAGACCTAAAAGTCCCCTTCCTCAAAGAGGGGGATAAATGGATGTGGACACAATTCAATGACCCGATCATGGATGAGATGGAGGACTATCATTAGTTCTCGGTGATCGTCCAGATCCTTGGGAAGAAAAGCCACCCTCAGCAGATGAAGGGTTGGATGATTAGCCAATGGCGACCAAAGGGGGAGATTGAGGTCTTTACCCTTGATGGCAGGCTCTTCCTGACTAGGTTCGCTAATTATGTTGATCGCAATGCTGAAGGAGCCCTGGTTCTTTGATGACCAATTGGTGCTCATCCGCAAGTGGATGCCACAAGCAGATACTCACAGAGCCGCCTTCACCACAACATCAGTTTGGGTGTCCCTCTCCAGATGTGGGAAAGCATTGGAGTTATCGAGCCATTGCTGTCATTGCACATGTCATAGGGGTCCCTCGAGCTATTGATAGAAAATCCAACAGGTCGGTTCAAGGTTGTGCAAGATTTTGTGTTGATATCTCTACGGACAAGGAACCACCTCCTGAGGTCATGGTAGAACTCCCCAACAGTGACGAATGGGAAGTCAGATTCAAGTATGAAGCTTTTCCTGATAGGTGCAACACTTGTAAAGTGTTTGGGTACGTCACAAGCGAGTGTCTAGGGGAGAGGAGCAAGAATGCATTTTGAATTCCACCCATCATACCTGACCCACCTCATGGAAGGAACAGAAGGATGGGTAAGTCCAGACCCCTGACGGGGTTAAGGAAAGGCAAAGAAAAATCTACAAAGCATGATATTAAGGAAGTGGTGACTACTGTCACCACAAAGCCAGTGGAAGATACTGCTGAAACCGCTGCTACTGATGATGTTGTTGCTGAGATAGAGGTAATTAATGAGCAGGAGGTTGTTGTGATTGAAGAAGGCAAGATAGAGGTAAATGAGACACCAAATGATGGAAGTGCTACTGAAGCTGTCAAAGATGATAACCCTTTCTCAGTGCATGATAAGATGGAAGAGGAGGATCTAGGAGGAAGTGAACAGGGGAGAAGCAGAAGCTTGAGGAAGACTAGAAGTGAAACCAAGAAAGGAAAGAAGAGTACCCACCCCGATTTTGGGGGAGGTACAACCAAACAGAAGTAATATCTATCCTCGCATGGAACATGCGAGGGGCATCTTTGGTTAGGAGTGAAAGGGAGTTGAGGAAGGCCATCATTGAGATCAGAGCATCGCTGGTTGTATGTCTAGAAACCAAAATTAGAAGAATAGTTAGCAAATGAGTTGATACTCTCTTCCCCGCTGGATGGGGGTCTTTATCCAACCTTACACTGAGAGAGGGTGATCACATTGTGATTGGATGGAAGAACAAAGTTTGGGATGTTGATTCCATCAACACGTCAGACCAAGTAATGACAATTTCCTACTATAACCAAGGAGGAGTTTCTTTCATCTTATCTGGAGTGTATGGCGAATGCCTGGAGAGAGATAGAGTGGGTATGTGGAAGATGCTTACAGATTCTGCTCAGCAGGAAGTCCCCTGGCTTGTGATAGGGGATTTCAATAATATTAGGAGGTTGAAGGAGAAGTTTGGGGGGAAGGGATGTCCCTGAAAGGGTCCTGGCTACTTTCAACAACATGGTGGAAGAGGCTGAATAAAATAGGGGGGAGGACTACCTGGTCTAATAAGAAAATTAAGAGTAGGAGGATTTCTAGTGCCATCGATAAAGGTTTGGTGAATGAGCAATGGTTAAATCTATGGCCTAATTTGTTTATAAAGTTAGGATCTAATCCTTTGAGTGACCACTCATGGATGAAGATCGATCTGTTTGACAAACCTATGATCAAGAGACCTTTCTGATTTCTAAATTGGTGGTGTAACTAGTTTGGTTTCAAAGACATCGTGGAGAACAGTTGGAGGTTAAATGTGGAAAGTAATGACTTGTACATCGCACTAAAGAAAATTCAGAACACTAAGAAGGCTTTGAGAAAGTGGAACAAAGAGAAGTTCAATCTAAGAAATCTAATCACTGAAGCTGACCTTAAGTAAATTCAAGTCATGGAGAAGATCAGATATGACCCCCTAAATGAGGAGCTTATCAAAGAAAAGAAAAATGTTGAGGACAGACTGGGCAAACTGAAGAAAGCTGACGAGGTGTACTACTGGAAAAGGAGTAGAATGGAGTGGGTGAAATACGGTGATCGTAACACCAAGATCTACCATAGGGTTGTGAAGAAGAAAGAATTGAAGGAATTAATACATGAGCTGATAGATGAGAATGGGCAGGTGGTGAATAGCAGAGATGGGGTTGCCTTAAATGCTATTAATTACTTTACTAAAATGTAAAACTAGGAGCACAGTAGTAGATCTAACTACTCTGAGTTATTACCTGACAAGAGGCTGAGTGATGAAGATAATTATATGTTGTGTGCACAAGCTGACGAAGACGAAGTCAGAAGAGCAGTCTTCTCCATCAGTGCTAGCAAGGCCCCTGGGCCCGATGGCATGAATGCCAAATTATTCCAGAATATGTGGCACCTGATCAAGTATGATATAATCAAAGCTGTTGGCTCCGATCTCCAAAACCACGATATAAACAAGATTTAAACTTAGCGGAAGCATTCAATTAGTTGCGGAATATGAAAAATTACTGGAAATTAAAATTTTTGAGACAAGACCTAGAAATTATAAAATTCCTTTTATAAGAAACCAAGTAAACAGTTTACATCTCTGTTAAACCACTTCTTGAGTAGTTATATACAACATGATTCAAAATCTCAGGAGCCAACACCAAAACTCAAAACACTGATTCCTAGGACCTGAGAGTACAGAGACGGCATAGGACCATCTAACTACATAACTCAGCAGCCAGTATCTCCACCTGAGATTCACTGCTGCCCTTGGTATTGTTGTTGTCATTGTTTCTCATCCTGAAACGGTCTCCTTCGTCTTAGACGACCACCTAAAAAGAGTTGAAATCTACGGAGTGAGACAATGTAAAAATTGTCCCAGCGAGAGTTATAACTCTCAACTAGAAGCTTTATTATAACATTAAGGAATATCATAGACAAGATAACATAAATCATACAACAACATGTTTAATAACAAGTGAAGCAACTTCTACCTGAGAAGTCATGTCTTTAAAGCATATAAAGGACATGTATACAAAATATCTGAACAGATCATTAATGTAAACAATGTAACACCAAACATTGTTCCTCATAGTAACCTAAGCAGATATACTACGCGGTTGATTATGTTTTACAAACATTATTATGCCCTCTGGAGATGAGGTATACCACTCATACTCCAACCGATCACTAGTAAGTTGCATCGGTATAACACATAGGTCATCAAAAGAGCCGGATTCTTATGACCTCATCTTCCTCAGTCAGTTAGAGGATTGTTTGCAGGGCATCTTGTGTCTCTGCTGTTATAGCTTACCAGGGTAATCTGGTCCTTCGCTATTTTAGAGTTAAAGTGGCATTCTGTACTCTCTTCGTCACCGGAAGATTTCTTGTTTATCTCTCACCGATGCGGTATTTGTGTCTTCTTTGGGAGATTTGTGGTACATCTCACCATTTGGTTTTGTAGTGAAGGATTGACGGTATCAATTCCTACACTAGGATGTAAGGATTTACGCATCCATCTCCCCCACATACTCAAAAGTATGTGATCCAGGAGTTCCCTTAGGAAAACTTGTTTCACCATCATTTGGTCTCTGACAATGATGGATCTATGATCAGGGCTCTACATGGAATGATTATACTTGATTAGTTAGGTACATTTCAGTATTCTTTTGACATCATACATGTTCTCAAACATTAATCATTAGCATGGCAGCTATGAAGATAGAATACTAAATGTAACAAGTCTAACTCACATCAATTATCATTTCTCAATCATTTCATCACAAGTCATCTGTTAATCATGACTTTGATGATATTTATAGCTTTCACAGCCCATCAGTCTCATAGGATGCCACTCAACAAGGCATCCGAATATTTCACTTATTCATAAAGCTAAAGCATGCTTTCAATGAATATAGTTTCATAATCCATACCTGGATATGATCATCATCTCATGACAACATGCATGGTTAATTCAACTGATAACAGTAAACAATTCATTCTAGAAGTTACACTTTCAAACTCTTAGAAGAGTCAAGTTCCCCAATATTCATCAATTAGGGCTATTCATTTCCTTTGCTGATGATTAGGAATATTGATTCCTCATCTCATACTTCAATCATGAGGATTCATGCTTAAAAGCATAACTGGAAATAGGGTTTCACCCTATACAAATTAAGGTTATTGAAATCTCTTTATCCTATAAGACATCATATTTGGTAACTTGTTCTCAAAGTTTCATACCTAAAGGCATGACACAGGACTAAGGTTAACATACCCCATACTTCATTGTTAATATTTCCTTTTTAGATTATTAGTCCAATTCTAGTATGCAACTCTGCCATCCTTAGAAGCATACCAGGGTATGGTGAGTATTTGCCTTAAATACAACATTTATTGAACATCATAATGATTATCAATTCAAGGTATGAATTCACTTCTCAATCTTATCATGGTGTGAACACATCATACTCATTGATTTGACTGTACTTTATTTAAAGGCATTACCTTATAAACATCTCCAGGAATTCATAATTGCTAGGTCATATACTAGGCTCACTATTCATCCCACTAGGATTTCCATATTTTCATTTCTAATTTAGGGATTCTCATCCATATTACATCTCCTCTGGATTAGATTTATTAAACTTCTTATCTCACATGGCATAAAGATTCCTCATATAACAACTTGTATTTTAGGGTTTCATACTCAAAGGCATAACCCTGAATTACTACATTTATCAGATCACCATAAATTAGGGTTTACTATTCTCATTATATGTTATCACCCTAGAATTAGGGTTTACTATTCACATTATATGTTCACCCTAGAATTAGGGTTTACTATTCACATTATGGTGAGTTGAACTCATAACATTGTCATGTATGAGGAACATCATCATTGATGCTCTCAGATTAGCTTTAAGATTCATCATATATCATAATTAGGTTTTCCATGATCTCACATAGGTGGATCATACCCTAATCATGCACATTCATGTGTATTGAAGGTAATTACTTGACTTTCCACCATAAAAGGATACTTTCTCTTTCCTATGATACTTTCTTTCTCCTCATACCAGAAGATGGTGATAACACCACTCTAAATCAGGTTGGGTTAAGACCACTTTGATTAACATAAACCAAATCACCACTATTGAGTGATTAGGGTTTGATTAGAACAAGGTTTCACTCAATTGAACCTTTCAAGGGTATTATGGTAAATTACACATTGATCATCATCATGGTTTAATTTACTAACCACTTGACCCTTAATGTCTCTTGGTATTATTATGGTTTAGGTTGAACAACCATCAAACCATCTAAGCCTTCAAGGCATTAGGCAGACTTATCCTCAAAAGTGTTCAATAGGTTTCACACCTTCAACCTTCAAACGATCCGGAGATCGTATAAGGTTGTAGACCGTTTAAGCTTTGTAGACCGTTTAAGGTTTGGTTGACTTCAAGACCGTATAACACTCAAGACCGTTTACCCTCATTCGGTCTTGAGGTCGAATGGTCTCATTCGGTCTTGAGGTCGAATGGTCTCATTCGGTCTTGAGGTCGAATGGTCTCATTCGGTCTTGAGATCGAATGGACTCATTCGGTAGGTCGAATGACCTCATATGGTCTTGAGGTCGAAAGACCTCATACGGTCTTGAGGTCGAATGACCTCATACGGTCTTGAGGTCGAAATCCCTCATACGGTCTTGAGGTCGAATGACCTCATACGGTCTTGAGGTCGAATGCCCTCAAAAGCTCAAGATCGTATGGACCTCCAAGGTGGTTCAAAGGTAAACTCGATTAGGGTTTCCTATGTTGAAGCCTTCAATTGGTCTCAAGATTGCTAACCACTTATCAATTGAGACAATTAGGGTTAGCCTTAACCAATTGGTTACTCAATTGACCCTCAATTGATATCCAATTAGGGTTGGAGTTGGTTCAATTAAGGTTTATAAACGTTCAACCATCAACACTCAACAATGTGAATCAAATCGAAGTTGAACCCATCAATTGACCTCCAATTGGGCTCAAACTTGGCCCAAACGGTCTTGGGATCGTTTGGATATCCTCCAAATGGTCTTGCGACTGTTTGCCCAAGAATTCATCAAAATCTAGATTGATTTGATAGGGGTTGAACCTTAATTAAGTCACAAATCAGCAATTTGATTATTTCAATAACCCATTGTAATTGGGCCCTCAATTGATCAAATTACTTTAACCCTAGACCTCCAAACGGTCTTGGGTTGTCACCAAACGGTCTTGAGACCGTTTGGATGAGTTCCAAATGGTCTTGAGACCGTTTGGATGAGTTCCAAATGGTCTTGAGACCGTTTGCCCATCCATCCTTTGGACTCTAGTGAAAATTCATCAAGGTTTGATTTATTGAGTTGATCATTACATCAATACTTAATTGCAATGTAATTTGGTATCTTTGTACCTTCAATTGGTTAACTATACTTGACCCCAGACCTCCATACGGTCTTGGGTAATCCCCAAACGGTCTTGAGACCGTTTGGATGATTCCCCAAACGGTCTTGAGACCGTTTGGGCTAATCAACCCAAAATCTCAAATTAGCTCATTGTGATTTCAGCACTGATTTCAATTAGGGTTTGCCCTAGTAATCAACCTTCAACTCTTAACTCGTTTGGAATTAGTCCATCAAATTTGGTGAGTCATTAATTAACATCATTATAAACAGTAATATCATATGGTAAACGCTTAGTCAACCATCTTATACGGTCTTGAGCCCGTTTGCCAAAAAAGGGAAAATTAAGCAGATTGAAAATCAGAACTAAATTCAATTGGATTTGCTAATTGATTTGCTTATATCTCACGATCCCTTTAGAGTTAACCTTTCAAATTTTGTGGGTGATTAACCTACATAATTTTGAACAGGATTCCCATACGGTCCACACCTGGTCAATGCGGCCATACGGTCTTGAGACCGTATGCCTTCATACAACCTTGAAACCGTTTGTCCACCAAACGGTTTTGTAAACCGTATGGGCAATTGGTTGAGGTCGTATGGTAAAGTGGAAAACTGTGGATAAGCATAGGAAATAACGCCCTCATCTTCTAGCTCAAGAACAGCAACAGTTCCTCACGGATTTTCTTGCAAGGAAGCAAGGGAAGATAGGGAAGAAGAAGAACTAGCAACTAAAAGCATAGAAAAGATGTATATAACAAAGCATAGGTTTAGAGTTATAAAACCCACCTAAAGCTTGCTCCTTGAGCTCCAAGCTTTCGAGATCCAAGCCTTTAATGGCGTCCTAGAAGCTCCACAGATCGGCCAAGGTGAATCCTCCAAGTAAAGTTGAGAAGAGATGGCTAGAAAGATAGAGCTAAGTGAGCTAGTCATGAATTTGACCTTGAATTCGAGTTTCATCCAAGAATTTAAGCAAAAGGAAAGATCCAAACCTATCTTGCACTCCCCTGGTCGTCCTCCTGAGCTCCAGAGCTCTCCTTAGTCGGTTGAGCAAAGGGGAACAGTGAAGGAAACGAAAGAAACATTCCTTTTCTAAGTGAGGAAAAGGGCTTATATACTTGGGTGGAATTTCAACATAGACACATAGGTTTTCCTCATTTTCAACTAAGTCCCTTCTTTTCTTCTTTGCTCGTCCCTTCTTCTTATTTCTAAGGACAAAATCCTTCTAAGGTCAAGAATTGAAGGCAAAGAGGATCAACCCATTACTAAAGCATACACATAAAAGGGCTATAGTACTTACACCTTGATCATTCAATCACAAAGGTGTTCTTTATTATATGATTATTCACATGAAGTGACCTTTTCATCATTTCTCTTCTAAATGATGTCGAGAGTCATAAAAGATGTTTTAGATGATGTATTTTACAAATTGCACCCCTCAAATTGGGTAAATTGCATTTTACACCAATTTAGGGTTTTCAAGTACAGGGGTTGCTTCCACAGCTGCACCTTGGTGCTCAAGCTTGGGAAATCCCTAAAACCTCATCATATTCATTCTTATGTTGTATCAAAATTGAAGGAACATATAAACATGTGAATTTTGCAAGTTAACCCCTCTGATTGGGCAAATTGCACATAGGTCCCTGTTTTGCAAACAATACTTCAACATATATTTATAAGGGACAGAAATGGAAACATATGTTCCATAAAAGCTTTAATTATATACTAAAGGATAATTACAACCATCTAATTTCATAATTAGGCAAAACACCTAGGGTTAGCTCATAACCCAGGTCAGGGGTGTTACAAATCATAAACCCCTAACAAGGATTTCGTCCCCGAAATCTCAGGAAGAAAAGGGGAAAGCAGATATTGTTTCAGCATACACATTCTTATCATAGAGAAAAAGTTTTCTTGTCACACAAGGATTTACTTAACAGACATTCTGGAGAAGGATATGTTTATTTTAAGAACATAAACCCCTAACAAGGGATGTTCTTAAAATTCTTACTTTGGTATTAATTACTTGTGTTATCAAAACTTTATATCTCTTTCTTCCTTTAATCATGGGACATTTCTCATTACATATATTCTTTCAATCATTACTAATCATGGTTGACCTTCTTTATTCTTATTTTTCTTATCTTATGATGCTCTTTAAGTTGTTTTAGATTGACTACTTGATCAGAGTAATCAAAAGATAACAACTTCAAAGTTTCCATATTTACTTCATCATCAGTAATTGTATACCTGGCCGGGGTATATGATTACTGAGGTAAGAAAATATGTATTTGTATATTACTATGTTCTTTCTCTTTTTCCATCCTTACAAACATAATTATTAACTTTACTGAATCCTACATCCAGATCAATTCTTTAATACCTTTTCTTCTTATAGAAGTAACATGTAATATAAAACGATTATATTTGATGCATCATTGAAAATTTTTATGAGACCAATCAAAGAATAGTTCAATCAACTAATATTTCAACTTATCCAAAAGGTCATAAAGAGATTTATAAGAAATACCATTTATCTTATCTAATCAATCATGGCTCGAGGATTCTATCAAATCCTTGCATGTCAAGGTATAAGATCCACTCAAATGTGATGATTAGAAAAGAAGAGGATGTAGGGAGGTCATACCTCCTGCATAACAACAGACTCACTCAACGGAGTCTCCAACAACAACTTCCTATCCTATGACTGAATGTCATATTGCAGTTACGGATCACTCTTCGAGTGATAAAAGAGTGCGTAGCACCCGGGTCAATCAGAACAGATACTACATAGGAGTTAGACATATCAGAATATAAAAGTTCATCTGACCTGTCACAACCCGTGGATCGACCACTGCATCAGGTGGGTTCATAGCAAAGAACCTCACTATTGTCTGTGGTTGATTTGGTGCAGATGATCCAGCTTGGGACGCTTGTCCACGTCCTTGAGCTGCTCCTTGAAATTGCCTTCTCTGTGATCCTTGTTGCCCTTGCCTCGGAGGCTGTGTCACACTGACAGGCCTAGACTGACAGTCCCTCTTCAAATGTCCCACCTTACCACAGTTGTAGCAGCTTTTCTCCAATTGTTGTGGTCTAAAGAGTTACTTATCCTTTCTGGATAACCGTTGCCTTGATGTACTAGGTCCTAGTTGTGTTGGTGACATCAGAAACTTCTTCCTTTTGGAATTTCCAGGTCTTTGTTTCTGGATTTGGATAGGCCTTTTATCAATTCTTCCTCTATATATCCTTTCTGGACAATTAGATCTGATATGTCCAGGCCTCCAACAATTATAACAGGTCCTGGTCTCTGGCTGTATTCTAATCCCTACATTACTGTGGACTGATTCATCAGGCTGAGGCTGAGCATAGGCTTGCTCTGAGTTCAAAGCTTCATTATTTACTTCTGCTTCAACCTGCTGCTGAGGGTTACATATCCTAAGGATATCCAGAACATCATCATTAGGAGCTGGTAATCTAGGTTGTACTGCTAGTGTTTGATCCACTAGGTACATCATGGTTTCCCTAAATTCTCCAACAGTGATTCCTAAGGAAGGATTTCTTATCGTGGTTGGATTAACTAGGGGAACCTCAGGTAAGTGTTCCTCTACTTCTTGCTCCTGTGCACTCCATCTGGGTGTAGCATTGTTGCTTCCTACAACAAACTCCTCGTCCTTATATGTCTTCTTCTCCTGAGGAGAAGAAGATTCTATTAGATGAGGAAGAAACACTAAAGACAGACTCAACATCCTAAGTCCTATGTCTCTGTAGACTCGGCGAACCTAGAGCTCTGATACCACTTAATTGTGGGCTCCGATCTCCAAAACCACGATATAAACACGATTTAAACTTAGCGGAAGCATTCGATTAGTTGCGGAATATGAAAAATTATTGGAAATTAAAAATTTTGAGACAAGACCTGGAAATTATAAAATTCCTTTTATAAGAAACCAAGTAAACAATTTACATCTTTGTTAAACCACTTCTTGAGTAGTTATATACAACATGATTCAAAATCTCAGGAGCCAACACCAAAACTCAAAACACTGATTCCTAGGACCTGAGAGTACAGAGACGGCATAGGACCATCTAACTACATAACTCAGTAGCCAGTATCTCCACCTGAGATTCACTGCTGCCCTTGGTACTGTTGTTGTCGTTGTTGCTCATCCCTAAACGGTCTCCTTCGTCTTCGACGACCACCTAAAAAGAGTTGAAATCTACGGAGTGAGACAATGTACAAATTGTCCCAGCGAGAGTTATAACTCTCAACTAGAAGCTTTATTATAACATTAAGGAATATCATAGACAAGATAACATAAATCATACAACAACAGGTTTAATAACAAGTGAAGCAACTTCTACCTGAGCAGTCATGTCTTTAAAGCATATAAAGGACATGTATACAAAATATCTGAACAGATCATTAATGTAAACAATGTAACACCAAACATTGTTCCTCGTAGTAACCTAAGCAGATATACTACGCGGTTGATTATGTTTTACAAACATTATTATGCCCTTTGGAGATGAGGTATACCACTCATACTCCAACCGATCACTAGTAAGTTGCATCAGTATCACACATAGGTCATCAAAAGAGCCGGATTCTTATGACCTCATCTTCCTCAGTCAGTTAGAGGATTGTTTGCAGGACATCTTATGTCTCTGCTGTTATAGCTTACCAGGGTAATCTGGTCCTTCACTATTTTAGAGTTACAGTGGCGTTCTGTACTCTCTTCGTCACCGGAAGATTTCTTGTTTATCTCTCACCGATGCGGTATTTGTGTCTTCTTTGGGAGATTTGTGGTACATCTCACCATTTGGTTTTGTAGTGAAGGATTGACGGTATCAATTCCTACACTAGGATGTAAGGATTTACGCATCCATCTCCCCCACATACTCAAAAGTATGTGATCCAGGAGTTCCCTTAGGAAAACCTGTTTCACCATCATTTGGTATCTGACAATGATGGATCTATGATCAGGGCTCTACATGGAATGATTATACTTGATTAGTTAGGTACATTTCAGTATTCTTTTGACATCATACATGTTCTCAAACATTAATCATTAGCATGGCAGCTATGAAGATAGAATACTAAACGTAACAAGTCTAACTCACATCAATTATCATTTCTCAATCATTTCATCACAAGTCATCTGTTATGCATGACTTTGATGATATTTATAGCTTTCACAGCCCATCAGTCTCATAGGATGCCACTCAACAAGGCATCAGAATATTTCACTTATTCATAAAGCTAAAGCATGCTTTCAATGAATATAGTTTCATAATCCATACCTGGATATGATCATCATCTCATGACAACCTGCATGGTTAATTCAACTGATAACAGTAAACAATTCATTCTAGAAGTTACACTTTCAAACTCTTAGAAGAGTCAAGTTCCCCAATATTCATCAATTAGGGTTATTCATTTCCTTTGCTTATGATTAGGAATATTGATTCCTCATCTCATACTTCAATCATGAGGATTCATGCTTAAAAGCATAACTGGAAATAGGGTTTCACCCTATACAAATTAAGGTTATTGAAATCTCTTTATCCTATAAGACATCATATTTGGTAACTTGTTCTCAAAGTTTCATACCTAAAGGCATGACACAGGACTAAGGTTAACATACCCCATCCTTCATTGTTAATATTTCCTTTTTAGATTATTAGTCCAATTCTAGTATGCAACTCTGCCATCCTTAGAAGCATACCAGGGTATGGTGAGTATTTGCCTTAAATACAACATTTATTGAACATCATAATGATTATCAATTCAAGGTATGAATTCACTTCTCAATCTTATCATGGTGTGAACACATCATACTCATTGATTTGACTATACTTTATTTAAAGGCATTACCTTATAAACATCTCCAGGAATTCATAATTGCTAGGTCATATACTAGGCTCACTATTCATCCCACTAGGATTTCCATATTTTCATTTCTAATTTAGGGATTCTCATCCATATTACATCTCCTCTGGATTAGATTTATTAAACTTCTTATCTCACATGGCATAAAGATTCCTCATATAACAACTTGTATTTTAGGGTTTCATACTCAAAGGCATAACCCTGAATTACTACATTTATCAGATCACCATATATTAGGGTTTACTATTCTCATTATATGTTATCACCCTAGAATTAGGGTTTACTATTCACATTATATATTATCACCCTAGAATTAGGGTTTACTATTCACATTATGGTGAGTTGAACTCATAACATTGTCATGTATGAGGAACATCATCATTGATGCTCTCAGATTAGCTTTAAGATTCATCATATATCATAATTAGGGTTTGCATGATCTCACATAGGTGGATCATACCCTAATCATGCACATTCATGTGTATTGAAGGTAATTACTTGACTTTCCACCATAAAAGGATACTTTCTCTTTCCTATGATACTTTCTTTCTCCTCATTCCAGAAGATGGTGATAACACATGTTGGCTAAATGGACATCTAAAAATCCCTTTGTTTCGATGATGACAAACATTTCATTCTTATTAATCTAACGGGCTACTTGAGTGTGCAGGACTAAGCAGGATGACAAAGTAGCAAGGGAAAATCCAAGAGCTTACTTAGTTATATTTTCATGCAATGTAATCAATGTTGTAAAACTTGTACAAATATATAATGTACAAGTACTTAGAATTGCATGTAAATCAAGCGTTAGATTTTCCCTAGCCAAACACCTTAGTTAGACATGTCATTCCATTTGAATAGTATCACCTTTGCACACTCACACATATAATTAGTGCTTAAATTGAAACCTTGAAACAGGATCATTCTCGGTCGACAAACTCCTCGACCGAGACACTCTCGGTCGACAAATCTCTCGACTGAGAAAGATCCAAAGTAGCTGTTAGACACAGCTGACAAAGTAGTTGGTAGTTGCAAATGAACGTTGTTCCAGAGAGCCTGTCGGTCGACAAAAGTTCGACCGAGTAGGTGTCTCAGTCGACCATTTGTCGACCGAGATGGTCTCTGACAGCAACTGCAGAATAAATTAATTAGTCGTTGTTAAAGCAACAACTTTGTACCTAACGGCTAGTTAAGCACTTATAAACCTCTAGAAGTTGTCTAGAACGTCCTTAAGCATACTTAGGCCATTCCTATAAATAGGACAAGCCATAGGACACTAGAATTCACTTGTTACACTTGAGAATACACTTGAGCATACTTGAGCAATCTTTTGCAAAGCAATTTGAGCACTGTGATCATTTGTCTACTTTCTCCTTAGCTCAATCTCGTGTCCTATAGGCTAGATTCTCCTATCCACAGCAATCACAAGTTCACATACTTGGCTAGGAGATCTTACGCTTGATCTAGGCATATCAAGCCTCGGGCTTAAAGGATAAGTTGTAATTTCCATTTTCTTTCTTGTTCCTGTTTATCTTTTGTACTCTCCTTGCTACTCCTAGGGTTGGAGGCTGCGGATTGGAGAGGGTTGACTTCTCAGGTGGAGAAGGGGACTTCAAGCTACTTCAAGAAGGCTATCGCAAGGGAAGCTACTTCAGAAGACTGGTGCAACGGGAGTTGGTGCATCTACTTCAAGGGAAGGCTGCTTCAAGGTTGGCGATTACTTCTAGGTGAAGGCTGCTTGAAGGGTTTAGGAAAAGAGATTGTATTTTATGTAAATTCCTTGAGAGGTAATAAAATAAATTTCTTTTCAAATCCCGGTTGGGTAAGCAACCGGGTAGTGGACTGACGGCTATAGTATTTGCTATAGTTGGAACCACTCTAAACCTTGTGTCTCCTTGTCCAATATTTTCATTGTGGTTGTTTGAGTTCAAATAATTGTTAAATTATCTATAAAACTCTATTCACCCCCCCTCTAGTAGTTTTAATTGGTATCAGAGCGAGGCTTCAAGGAACCCTAACAAGGTCTTGAAGAAATGGGTGATGCAATGCTCAACAACCTCAACATTGAAGGGACTCTTGTTGATAGGCCACCGGCGTTCGATGGAACAAACTACCAATACTGGAAAAGAAGGATGCAGTTTTACTTCCAAGGCATCAACTGGGATCTATGGAGAATGGTATCTACTCCTTATCAATTCCCTCAAAATGACTTTGCGGAATGGGATGCAAACACAGTTATCTAATTAAGGGGGAGTTTTTATCAAAACAGGTTATCTAATTAAGGGGGAGTTTTTATTAAAACGGTTATCTTTTTTGAAATGACAAAGGGGGAGAGATATATAAAACTATAACTTAGTATTTATGAAAAACTCAATCAATGAGTTTCATAAATATACTCTTGGCTTTACATTGAAAGTTGCTACATTCCCAAATGAACTGGATTTCATGTTCCATAATTCATTGGGAATAATAAGCACACATTTTATAAACAAGAGGAAAAGATACATAAGGCAATCTAAAGGTATGAAATTCATATGTTTTATATTCATATTGGAAATGTTTGTCATCTTCAAAAAGGGGGATATTGTTGGCTAAATGGACATCTAAAAATCCTTTTGTTTCGATGATGACAAACATTTCATTCTTATTAATCTAATGGGCTACTTGAGTGTGCAGGACTAAGCAGGATGACAAAGTAGCAAGGGAAAATCCAAGATCTTACTTAGTTATATTTTCATGCAATGTAATCAATGTTGTAAAACTTGTACAAATATATAATGTACAAGTACTTAGAATTGCATGTAAATCAAGAGTTAGATTTTCCCTAGACAAACACCTTAGTTAGACATGTCATTCCATTTGAATAGTATCACCTTTGCACACTCACACATATAATTAGTGCTTAAATTGAAACCTTGAAACAGGATCATTCTCGGTCGACAAACTCCTCGACCGAGACACTCTCGGTCGACAAATCTCTCGACCGAGAAAGATCCAAAGTAGCCGTTAGACACAGCTAACAAAGTAGTTGGTAGTTGCAAATGAACGTTGTTCCAGAGAGCCTGTCGGTCGACAAAAGTTCGACCGAGTAGGTGTCTCGGTCGACCATTTGTCGACCGAGATGGTCTCTGACAGCAACTGCAGAATAAATTAATTAGTCGTTGTTAAAGCAACAACTTTGTACCTAACGGCTAGTTAAGCACTTAGAAACCTCTAGAAGTTGTCTAGAACGTCCTTAAGCATACTTAGGCCATTCCTATAAATAGGACAAGCCATAGGACACTAGAATTCACTTGTTACACTTGAGAATACACTTGAGCATACTTGAGCAATCTTTTGCAAAGCAATTTGAGCACTGTGATCATTTGTCTACTTTCTCCTTAGCTCAATCTCGTGTCCTATAGGCTAGATTCTCCTATCCACAGCAATCACAAGTTCACATACTTGGCTAGGAGATCTTACGCTTGATCTAGGCATATCAAGCCTCGGGCTTAAAGGATAAGTTGTAATTTCTGTTTTCTTTCTTGTTCCTGTTTATCTTTTGTACTCTCCTTGCTACTCCTAGGGTTGGAGGCTGCGGATTGGAGAGGGTTGACTTCTTAGGTGGAGAAGGGGACTTCAAGCTACTTCAAGAAGGCTATCGCAAGGGAAGCTACTTCAGAAGGCTGGTGCAACGGGAGTTGGTGCATCTACTTCAAGGGAAGGCTGCTTCAAGGTTGGCGATTACTTCTAGGTGAAGGCTGCTTGAAGGGTTTAGGAAAAGAGATTGTATTTTATGTAAATTCCTTGAGAGGTAATAAAATAAATTTCTTTTCAAATCCCGGTTGGGTAAGCAACCGGGTAGTGGACTGACGGCTATAGTATTTGCTATAGTTGGAACCACTCTAAACCTTGTGTCTCCTTGTCCAATATTTTCATTGTGGTTGTTTGAGTTCAAATAATTGTTAAATTATCTATAAAACTCTATTCACCCCCCCCCCCCCGCTCTAGTAGTTTTCAACACCACTCTAAATCAGGTTGGGTTAAGACCACTTTGATTAACATAAACCAAATCACCACTATTGAGTGATTAGGGTTTGATTAGAACAAGGTTTCACTCAATTGAACCTTTCAAGGGTATTATGGTAAATTACACATTGATCATCATCATGGTTTAATTTACTAACCACTTGACCCTTAATGTCTCTTGGTATTATTTTGGTTTAGGTTGAACAACCATCAAACCATCTAAGCCTTCAAGGCATTAGGCAGACTTATCCTCAAAAGTCTTCAATAGGTTTCACACCTTCAACCTTCAAACGATCTTGAGATCGTATAAGGTTGTAGACCATTTAAGCTTTGTAGACCGTTTAAGGTTTGGTTGACTTCAAGACCGTATAACACTCAAGACCGTTTACCCTCATTCGGTCTTGAGGTCGAATGGTCTCATTCGGTCTTGAGGTCGAATGGTCTCATTCGGTCTTGAGGTCGAATGGTCTCATTCGGTCTTGAGATCGAATGGACTCATTCGGTCTTGACGTCGAATGACCTCATACGGTCTTGAGGTCGAAAGCCCTCATACGGTCTTGAGGTCGAATGACCTCATATGGTCTTGAGGTCGAAAGCCCTCATACAGTCTTGAGGTCGAATGACCTCATACGGTCTTGAGGTCGAATGCCCTCAAAAGCTCAAGATCGTATGGACCTCCAAGGTGGTTCAAAGGTAAACTCGATTAGGGTTTCCTATGTTGAAGCCTTCAATTGGTCTCAAGCTTGCTAACCACTTATCAATTGAGACAATTAGGGTTAGCCTTAACCAATTGGTTACTCAATTGACCCTCAATTGATATCCAATTAGGGTTGGAGTTGGTTCAATTAAGGTCTATAAACGTTCAACCATCAACACTCAACAATGTGAATCAAATCGAAGTTGAACCCATCAATTGACCTCCAATTGGGCTCAAACTTGGCCCAAACGGTCTTGGGATCGTTTGGATATCCTCCAAACGGTCTTGAGACCGTTTGCCCAAGAATTCATCAAAATCTAGATTGATTTGATAGGGGTTGAACCTTAATTAAGTCACAAATCAGCAATTTGATTATTTCAATAACCCATTGTAATTGGGCCCTCAATTGATCAAATTACTTTAACCCTAGACCTCCAAACGGTCTTGGGTTGTCACCAAACAGTCTTGAGACCGTTTGGATGAGTTCCAAACGGTCTTGAGACCGTTTGCCCATCCATCCTTTGGACTCTAGTTAAAATTCATCAAGGTTTGATTTATTGAGTTGATCATTACATCAATACTTAATTGCAATGTAATTTGGTATCTTTGTACCTTCAATTGGTCAAGTATACTTGACCCCAGACGTCCATACGGTCTTGGGTGATCCCCAAACGGTCTTGAGACCGTTTGGATGATTCCCCAAACGGTCTTGAGACCGTTTGGGCTAATCAACCCAAAATCTCAAATTAGCTCATTGTGATTTCAGCACTGATTTCAATTAGGGTTTTCCCTAGTAATCAACCTTCAACTCTTAACTCGTTTGGAATTAGTCCATCAAATTTGGTGAGTCATTAATTAACATCATTATGAACAGTAATCTCATACGGTCAATGCTTAGTCAACCATCTTATACGGTCTTGAGACCGTTTGCCCAAAAAGGGCAAATTAAGCAGATTGAAAATCAGAACTAAATTCAATTGGATTTGCTAATTGATTTGCTTATATCTCACGATCCCTTTGGAGTTAACCTTTCAAATTTTGTGGGTGATTAACCTACATAATTTGGAACAGGATTCCCATACAGTCCATGCTTGGTCAACACGGCCATACGGTCTTGAGACCGTATGCCTTCATACGACCTTGAAACCGTTTGTCCACCAAACGGTTTTGTAAACCGTATGGGCAATTGGTTGAGGTCGTATGGTAAAGTGGAAAACTGTGGATAAGCATAGGAAATAACGCCCTCATCTTCTAGCTCAAGAACAGCAACTGTTCCTCACGGATTTACTTGCAAGGAAGCAAGGGAAGATAGGGAAGAAGAAGAACTAGCAACTAAAAGCATAGAAAAGATGTATATAACAAAGCATAGGTTTAGAGTTATAAAACCCACCTAAAGCTTGCTCCTTGAGCTCCAAGCTTTCGAGCTCCAAGCCTTTAATGGCGTCCTAGAAGCTCCACAGATCGTCCAAGGTGAATCCTCCAAGGAAAGTTGAGAAGAGATGGCTAGAAAGATAGAGCTAAGTGAGCTAGTCATGAATTTGACCTTGAATTCGAGTTTCATCCAAGAATTTAAGCAAAAGGAAAGATCCAAACCTACCTTGCACTCCCCTGGTCGTCCTCCTGAGCTCCAGAGCTCTCCTTAGTCGGTTGAGCAAAGGGTAACAGTGAAGGAAACGAAAGAAACATTCCTTTGCTAAGTGAGGAAAAGGGCTTATATACTTGGGTGGAATTTCAACATAGACACATAGGTTTTCCTCATTTTCAACTAAGTCCCTTCTTTTCTTCTTTGCTCGTCCCTTCTTCTTATTTGTAAGGACAAACTCCTTCTAAGGTCAAGAATTGAAGGCAAAGAGGATCAACCCATTACTAAAGCATACACATAAAAGGGTTATAGTACTTACACCTTGATCATTCAATCACAAAGGTGTTCTTTATTATATGATTATTCACATGAAGTGACCTTTTCATCATTTCTCTTCTAAATGATGCCAAGAGTCATAAAAGATGTTTTAGATGATGTATTTTACAAGTTGCACCCCTCAAATTGGGTAAATTGCATTTTACACCAATTTAGGGTTTTCAAGTACAGGGGTTGCTTCCACAGCTGCACCTTGGTGCTCAAGCTTGGGAAATCCCTCAAACCTCATCATATTCATTCTTATGTTGTCTCAACATTGAAGGAACATATAAACATGTGAATTTTGAAAGTTAACCCCTCTGATTGGGAAAATTGCACATAGGTCCCTGTTTTGCAAACAATATTTCAACATTGATTTATAAGGGACAGAAATGGGAACATATGTTCCATAAAAGCTTTAATTATATACTAAAGGATAATTACAACCATCTAATTTCATAATTAGGCAAAACACCTAGGGTTAGCTCATAACCCAGGTCAGGGGTGTTACAAAAGCAGTGAGGTGGATCATAAATGGCCATAACATGGTCTGGGCAGTCAACCATGTTTTCATCAAATTAATTCCTAAGAAAAATGAAATTGAAAGCATTGTCGATTATAGGTCGATTGCTTGTTGTAATGTAATATATAAAATAGTATCTAAAGTTCTTGCAGGACATTTGAAGAAGGTGCTTCCTAATATAATATCCAAGGAGCAAAGTGCATTCATCAAAGGTAGAAGGATTTCTGACAGTACACTACTGGTTGTAGAATTTCTTATTGGGTTCAAGATTAGACAAAGTAGTGCCAAGGCATGTTTGAAGGTGGATCTTATGAATGCATATGATCATGTCAGATGAGAATCTCTATGGGCCATTATGGGGTCTTTAGGCTTCAATGATAGATGGATCCACATTATCAAGCAATGTGTGTCAACTACCTCTTTCTCTATCTTATTGAATGGGGGACCTGTTGGGTTCTTTACTGCATTTAATGGCCTAAGGTAGGGAGATCCTCTTTCCCCCTTGCTGTTCACCATCGTGATGGAGGGGCTCACCACAATGTTGAATGAAGATGAAAGAAAAGGTAAAGTGAAGCCGTTCAAAATCAAGAATACCAAAGCCAAGTCTCACTTGATTTTTGTTGATGACATCCTGTTGTTTACCTATGGACATGCCAACAGACTGAAAGAGATAAAAAAGGTCCTTATGAAGTTTAGGTACCTTACAAGCCTTTATCTAAGTACCATCTAATCCAATATCTATCTTTCTAAGTCGTGTGATTCTAGAAGAGGGGGGATTCGATTTGCTACTGGGATCAAAGTAGGCAGGTTAACTACAAGATACCTTGGTGCCCCTATTGCTGGGGGGAAAGGCTCATCCATTGACTATGCTCAATGCCTGGATAAGATAAGATCCAAGATAGAGGTTTGGTTGGCTCTACACTTGTCTATGGATGGAAGGTTGCCGCTGACTAGATTGGTCCTGCATGCTATGATAAGATTCTGGAGTGAGTTGTGCGACATTCCCCTTCCCCCCTACTGTTGAAAATATGAGAAATATTATAACTAAATTTGTCTGGGGAAGTAGGGACCATGTTGTGGTGTGGGACATCATTACTAAACCCTTTATCAAAGGGGGACTGAACCTGAAATCACCTGAATAGATGGTGAAGCAGAGCTATGGGAGAAGGGTCGATAGACTCCTTAGAGAAAGGGATAACATTTGGTCATAGTGGATGTTGAATAGATATGGTGGACTGCACATGGGATTTGACAACTCATCTTCAAGAATATGGAGGAACATGTGTAAACAATGGGAGGAGATGTGGAGTGCCTACAATGTTGATATGAATGGTATTGCCTCTCTCTGGGACTCGAGGGAGACACCATGGATCAACACCTTGGCAGGGGCTGATGTTAGCTGGCACAAGACACTGTGGAATCGGTGTCACATACTAAAATGGAGCACAACCACTTACAAATCTATTCAAGGTAGGCTTCCTCCTATGGATAGGTTGGCCCGATGGGGATTGTAGGTTCAGATGCTTTGTGTTCTATGCAATAGGTGTGATGAAAGTCATGAACAACTTTTTGGGTCTTGCAACTTCTTCAGATACATCTGGGCCACTGTGTGCCTCATGAGCAGTTGGGGATAGTTTTTTGAAGACAACATAGAGTGGACAATAACAAAGCTAATGCCTAAACTTAATTTCAAGCATAGTATTTCTATTGGTGGTTTATGCATATCAGGTGTTTGTTATTATGTTTGGGAAGAAAGAAACAATAAAAACCATGGTAGCAAGGATAGCAATGAGGAAGAGGTGGTTGGCAAGGTGGCCATTACCCTCTCATAACCCATTAAGTGTACAAAATGTCTTACTTCAGGTCTATCTGAGCAAGCCAAAAGATACTGGGGTTTTTGTAGATAACACCCCCATGTATACATGTTGTAGTTTGTAGGTCCTGTCATTGTACAGGCTCTTTCGGCAATTTATTTACCTATTTCTAGAAATACTTGACATTTGAAATAATTTTTGACATATTAAATCATTGGTTGATTATAAGTGAATGACCCAACCCTAAGGTTGACCTAGGAAAAGTGTAACTCTTATCTTGAATATTAAAACATGATATTCTGAACATCACGATCTTAACCATTGATCAAATCTTATGATTTAGGATCTGACTCGAAGGGTTGACCTATTGATTTGGATATTGATTATACTTGAAATCCTCAGTGAAAGATACGCTATTATACCTCCTATTTGGTTGTAATGAAGATACTTTTTATGTATCTCTTGATTGTGTACTTGGATATATACTTGGTTGAGCTATTGTTCCCTACTGATCAGGAATCCATATTTCTTATATTATATTTTGAGACAAACTGGAAAACATAAATGGCATGCCCATTATGACTGCCCGTATACTCACGATGATGATGATGATGATATTGATAATGTGGATAATGTTGATATTGAGTGCAAGCAACCCCTCATTTGGAGGTGGACTTGTACAATGGCCTCCTACCTCATATGGAGAGAAGGAGCCCAGTGACCTTCCCCATCGCGTTGGGGTGATTGAATCACACGAAATATATAAGCATGCTTCTCGAATTACAACATAATGGAAACTCGTAATAAAAATCAAATCGTTTGAAAAACTTGTCAAATAATTTTGGTTTTTGCAAATTGTTTGTTATACTTTTGAAATATAAGTCATGTCAAGTACACTAATTTTGTTATAAACCATTTTACTTGTTTTTATATAGTGTACCATGCAATGGCAATGACTTTGTGTCTTGATTTTCTTGATTTTAGACAAAACATTGGAACCTTGACTATATCTCTTCCGCACTCATATACTATGATGACAAAGATTGATCTGCAACATCTCCTATATTGGGTTAGTTTTTCTTTAAATATCTAATTTTTGAGTTATTATTTCTTATTATATATGCCAGTGTTTTAGATCATGTTGGGCCACTCAGGGATGGGTGCTTCAATCCTCTTACTATTGTCTAGGCAGTAGGATTAGGATTGGGGTAAGAATGGTTCCATGATAGATGATTTGTGACTTTTGATGATAACAACAAATGTAAAGTTATAGGTGAGGGTGATGTGGGTGATTCACTATTCATCAAGAATGTTCTTCTTGTGGATGTCCTGCATAGCAATCTTATTAGTGTTAGTCGATTATGTGATAATGATTATCTTGTACTATTTATCTTACTTGAATGCTTGCTTCTATATTCCCTTTCCTAAAATGTTACATATAAGGGAACTAGAAATGGAAATATTTATATTATTATTCTTGATTCTCTTAAGCCTATTCTTGGTAAATGCCTTGTTTAAAAAATGTGATATATCTTTGTGGCACCATACACTTAGTCACCTAAATATGCATTAATTGAAGAAGTTGAGAAAAAAGGAATTGGTCAAAGGACTTCCTAAATTGGACTTTGAGAAGGATGAGGAATACAAACCTTGTACATAAGGAAAGCAAACCAAATCATCCTTTAAATCCAAATGAGCTCATAGTACCAAAGGATCTCTTAAACTTCTTCACATTGATCTATTTGGAACAATGAGAATTCAATTGCTTTTTTGGTAGAAAGTATTGCCCCTTGATTGTCGATGACTTTTTTCACTTTACTTGAACTTTCTTCTTAGTTTCAAAAAGTTATACTCTCAATATTTTCTCTACTTTTGGAAAATGGGATGAAAACAAAGCTTCTTTCCAAATTGTCTCAATCTATAGTGACCGTGGGGAAGAGTTTGAAAATGATATGTTTGAAAGGGTTTATGAGGAATCAGGTTATGCACACAACTTTTCTTCCCCTCATAAACCTCAACAAAATAGTATATTAGAGAGAAAGAATAGGTCTTTACATGAAATGTCTAGGACCATGCTTTTAGAGTATGATACTCCAAAGAAGTTTTGGGTCAAAGCTATTAGCACTTCATGTTTTGTCCAAAATTGGGTTTTCACTCATACTTCCCTAAAGAAAATCTCCTATGAGTTATGATGTGGTAGAAAGCCCTCTATCAGTTTCATTCTTGTTTTTGGTTGTCTTTGTTTTGTTTTAAACACCAAGGATTCTCTTGACAAGTTTGATGCAAAATCTTACAAGGCTTTGTTTCTTGGCTATAACACTACTACCAGAGCTTTTAGGGTTTTAATATTTAACTTTCTGAAGTAGAAGAATCTATCAATGTTAATGTTTTTGAAACTAACCTTTCTATTTCCTTGAACATTGTAAATGTCTAGATGAGGTGATTCCTAGATTAAAAGAGATTAACATCATTGATAAAAGAAAAGAGGTGGAAGTAAATGAAGAAGAGAAAGAAGAAGAAAAGAAGGATCCAACTCCTCAATTTTCTAAAGATCATCCTAAAGAGCTCATAATTGGAAATCATTTTGAAAGGGTGAAGATGTGGGCTAATTTCGAGAAAGAACAGGCTGATAACGCTTTCATCTCACAACTTGATCCCAAGAATGTGAAAGAAGCTCTTAAAAATGATGACTGGATTCTAGTTATGCAAGAGGAGCTAGAGAAAATTGAAAAGAACAAAGTGTGGACCTTAGTGCCAAGACCAAATGATAGAAAGATCATTGACACTAACTGGGTCTAACAGAATAAGCTACATGAAAGCATCAATGTGGTAAGAAACAAAGAAAGGTTAGTTGTTGAATGCTACAATCAATAGGATGGTATTCATTTTGATGAAACTTATGCTCCTTTTTCTAGACTTGAATCTATTAGAATGTTACATGACTTTGCTAGCTATTAGAATTTCTTGTTATACCAAACAGATGTTAAAAGTGCATTTATAAATGGTAGAATAGTGGAGGAAGTCTATGTGGCTCAATCTCTCGACTTTGAACATCATAAGCTTCCTAACAATATTTATTTGTTACAAAAAGCTCTCTATGGACTCAAATAAGCCCCTAGAGTATGAGAAATTAAAGAACTTTTTGCTAGACAATGGTTTTATTATGGGAAAAGTTTATTCTACCCTCTTTCTCAAACACACTTCTAGCAACTTTTTGATCATTCAGATATATGTTGATGATATCATATTTTACGCAACTGATCTTGACCTTTGCAAAGAGTTTAGCTCTCTTATGTAGAGTGAATTTGAGATGAGTATGATAGGGTAGATTACTTTCTTGAATTCCAAATCAGACAAACAAAGGAAGGAAACTTCATCAACCAAGGAAAGTATACAAATGAACTCTTGAAGCACTTTAGATGGAAAACACCAAGACGATGGACACTCCCATTTCAAACACCACCAAATGTGATAGAGATGAGTAAGGTGAAAAATTAGATGAGAAGCTCTATAGAGGTTTGACTGATAGCTTGTTATATTTAACTACCTGTAGACATGGTATTACATTTAGTGTTTTCTTGTGTTCTAGATTTCAATCCAGTCCTAGAAAATCCTATCTTATAGAGGTTAATAGGATTCTAAGGTACCTAGCCAAAACCCAATATTTTAGACTATGGTATCCCAAGTCAAGGGACTTTACTGTTACTGCTTATAATGATGTAGATTATGCATGTTTCCTAATTGCAAGAAAGTACACAAGTGGCACTTGCTTCCTCCTAGGACCATGCTTAGTCTCTTGGTTCTCTAAGAAATAAAGCATCGTGGCTCTTTCAACCACCGATGCTAATTACATTGAATCTAGGAGTTGTTGTGCCCAAGTCCTATGTATGAAGCAAATGCTCTAAGAATTAATGTTTATTACGATGCTTATCCTATCTTTTGTGATAATACTAGTGCAATCAATCTTTCTTACAATCCTATATTGCATAGTAGAGTCTAACATATAGAGGTACTCCATCACTTCCTTCTTGGACAGATTGCCAAAAAGGATATCTATATCACACATGTGTACATATAAAATTAACTTGTGGACATTTTTACTAAACATCTAGCTAGGGAGAAATTTACTCTCATTAGATCAAAATTGATTATTACTACTCTTGATGATAATGATATCACGTGTAGATAGATGCTCTCATATCTATATGTTATTGCTTATACTTTTCTCACCTTATGCTTGTTTGTGCCACATATACCTAGTTTTAATGCCTTATTTGGATTTTTTTGTCTATATTATACAAACACTTATTTTATCACAAAATAGTAGCCAATGATGAGTGAAATGTGTCTTAATATGTTCGCAATATATGATAGACTACAAAAATAACTTTATATAGAACCCTAGTGGCCTAGAATTAAATATCTTATCTTTTGGAGAGACTGACCTGTCATCCGAGTTTGTTCTGGGAGAAACTCAACCAACAATAGGCCAAGGACTAAACAAACCATAGTGTCGGCCGTGTTTCCCAAACCTAAAACTTGACCAACAACATTGTTGGGTGGAAAATTATATAGGAAGTGGTCTGACTTTCTCCCACTCATCTAGATAAGAGTCGACTAATAGCCTTTCTTTCTTGTTTGTCCTTGAGCCCTGGGGCTAACCAAACCACTCCTTTACCCTCTTCACTCCCAGATCATCAACCCTAACCTATCCAACTTGACCCATCAGCTTGGGTGGCTTGCAACTCCATTCTTCTTCCTTGGTTTGGCATCATTTCCTCTTTCTTCATCTCCATGGATTCCAACTGACAAAAACCAGCCAGACCTTCTGGATTTCCCTCGCCCTCCATTACCTCTAGGGTCATTTTATTTTATGGAACCTCTTTCATCTCATCTAAAGTTGTAAATAGGTATAAGGAGCTTCTTCCTAGAAATCCTTTTTGTTTTCATGTGCTTGAATCTCAAAATGAGTTGATGAATGAGGTTGTTGTTGTGTTCAATGAGAAACACATTGGTGCACATTGTGTAGAGAAATTGTGCTACAACAACTCTCTTTCTAGCATAAAAGTTGTTCACTAATTCTATGCTAATCTCACGTGGAACTACACTTCTCTTATGCCACACCCTAACACTCAAGTGATCCTTACCTCCATGATTGTGGGTATTAGGCTTACCATCTCTGATGATTCCTTGAATACTTACTTCAATCTTACCTCTACCGTGTACATGGTTGACCACATATCACCAATATCTTGACCTTCTTAACCCAGAGAAGTTGTACCAAGGTTTTGAACCCAAGCTCAACCTTCCAGATATCCATAAGTTCCTAAAGAAATCTAAGGTTTCCTATTGTAAGAAAGATATTCTTCCTTCTTCCTCTCTTGATATCAAGACTTGCCTCATTTCACTTGTACTCAACTGTTATATCCATCCAAAGAAAAATCAAATGGATATTCTAGAAAATACTGATGTGCTAATGTACTATCCCCTTCATGACATCCAAGTCAAATTGGACCGTTACATTCTCCATCACATAACCTATTTTTGGGAATAATACTGGTGGAACCCACCACCTTTTCCAAACTTGATATGTGGTTTGTTTTCTCACCACTCTAAGAAATTCATTTTCAATGATCTTGGATACAAAGAAAGTAGGAAAGGTGTTTACATTAGTCAAACCACTGTCAAAAAGTCTTGTCATCCCACCGCCTCTACCACACCCGGTGCTTCCACCTCCACCTAGGCCCCTCCACCTCCTCCTAGACCTGACCGTGCCTCGTTCTTGATGTCTAATGAAACCCTCATGGGCTACATGATGCACCAACATGCATACAACCAACAGGTCCAGGAGCACCTACACCAAGATCTAGTTCAAATTATGTCAAACATAAACTTGTCATTCACCCATCCTTACCCCACCTACCAGCCCTACCCAGCTGCTGACTATGCTTCCTATGCATCCAATCAGTCCTACCCTGACCACTACCCTGGCGCTTCCATTGTACCCCCTACCTCTGATGGTGGACATGCCCCTGCTTCCTCCTCCTACTTTCTCTTCCTTAAGGACCTGCTTCCACCTTGCTTGTTGGCTTTGATAGGGTCTCTACACCCAATTTTGAGCAACCAAATGCATTGTTTGCATGTAGTATGTCTTGGGAGGAGCAACATGCCAAGTGGCTCGCTACTCTCTCTTTTGGACCTATTGAAGATGAGTAGATGGCATATGAGGATGTTGAAGGTGATGATGATGAGGATGTTGATGATGGATTTGATGTTGATGGAGATGGTGAGGATGATACCCCCACCAACCCTGATGCACCATCTGATGGAGATGAGGACTACCAACCAGATGATGATGAGAATGTTTACATAGATGCCTTAGAAGTTTATATCTTAGGTCTATAGAGTTATCAAACTTATATCTTTTTGTATACGTTCATGTACTGAACATTTGGGCATTGTATCTAAGGCTTATTATTTTCATATCTGGTTGCTTTTCTTCACTCATTTGTAGTTTTCATCTAGAGAGGGAATCTATTTTTATTTTAATATGATTATATGTACCTTAACTATTTGTTTGGTTATATCTCATGAGTTCTAGGTATATGATTCCATATTATGATTATGACTCTAGTATGTTTGTTCTCTCTGGTTTGTTGGTTGGTGCTTGCTTATGGTGGTTGCTTGTGTCGTTTGTGCCTATGGACAAGACCTATGTTTTTATATCTTCTAACCCCTACCTTTTTGAAGTGACAAAGGGGAAGAAACAAGATCAAATACTACAGGGGAGAAATGAGCTCAAGTTCATATTGAATTGTGATCATTTTCAAATAAATTCTTTGAAATATCATGTGACTATGTAAGAGGACTCAATAGTATATATGTGCCATGGTTATGTTTTTCTTGGAAACTAATGATACAGTCAAAGGCAAGCATGAATTGAGGGGAGGCAATTGTTATTTTTCATTAATGTATCCCTCTACAATTAAAAAGGTAAAATTTTAAATTCAAAGTCCTTTACAATATGTTGTGGAATGGTCAATCATCTTCAAAATGGGAAAAAATGTTGACCTAACAGTTATACATTGTGCATATTTTGATGATGACTTAACCATTCCATTCATATGTATCTAATATCTCTATTTGAGATGGATTTTAGGTATTGGGTACATGAAAAGGGTCAATTCAATAAATCCCTAGCTTGATCAAATACAAGTCTAAGTCAATGCAAATGCACTTTTGTGGAAAATGCCCTAAACTACTTAGGACAATATTTTTAATCATTTTTATTGATGTTATGACTTATAATTAAAATGAAAAAAATTAGGAGCACTTAAAGTGAACGTTTAAGCACTTTAATGACAAAATCCGAAATGCATCATATGCACCCTATTCGTTTGAGTTTCCCTCTAAAAAATGCGACTAACACCTTGGGTTTTGGAAATTACCAAGTTTGGCCGAGTTTGTCCTAGTGACAAATTCACTAAGACGCTGCAAAGAAAAAGTGATTTTAAGTCATTGGTTGAGTTTCATCCAGGATAATTTCAGCTAACAACTAAAAATTAATTTTTCAAATAGTGTAATCAGTTGAGTTACCTTTATTGAAACTCGACCAAATGCACTATACAGAGTGTGTAGAAAAAGTGTTTCTAAGTTTGGATTGTTGCAAACATCAAAAATATATCTTTTGCAACACCCCAAATGACTAGAATTCATCCCCAAGGGATTCTAATGTCTAGTGGACACCCCCAACTATAAATAGGGGCCCTTGGACTTCATTGCAAGTTTTCCTATCTTGCTCCTAGCTATAGTTGAGTGTATTTGTCCACAGAGCCCCTTTCTCTCTCTCTCATTTACTAATCAAAATATAATTATGAGTGATATAGGCTATGTGTGAGAGAGATACTCCATTGTACTCTTGTAAAGATCTCAAATCTTCTCTTTCCCAATCCCTTTCTCAAGAGAAAAGTTGGTGAAAGTTTGTCTAAGGTGAAGGAGAAGGTGAAAGTTGAAGATCCTTGAGAAGAGTGAGTAATTCCTTCAAGGAAAAAGACTTGTTGCAAGAGGGGAGCTCCTTGGCAAAGGTGTTCGGCTCATTGCAAAAGTGGTTATGCCCCTGTAGAGGTTGAATACTCTTCCTCCAAGGATAGGTTAGACCTTGTAAGGTTAATTGGCTCCTTTTGGTCCTTAAAAAGGAAGGCTAGGTATCATTGCCCTACAAAAGGAAGGTGTTGTTGTATGTCTAATAATGGAATATAAGTATGCAATGGTTGCAAAATCCTAGGACTTGACCTCTCTAGGTAGTGGGTTTACACTCTCCTAGTTTTGAGTTCAGAATCACTCTACATAGCTTGTTCTTGATTTCTTTTGATCACTCTTATCCTTGTTATGTATGTTTAGTTGCACATCAAATTTCATATTTGCAATCCTATTTCTTGAAGTAATTTGAAGGCCTAATGAATTTGGTTTAAGAGTTTTTTATCTCTATTCACCCCCCTCTATAGACCTTTGATCCAACACTTAGGACCCAGGAGTAGCCTGGTATCTCTCTGTATTCAGATTTTATGAATGGATAATTTATTTTCTTCATTCTGGAGGTGAATCTATGATCTCTTATCAAGTTGTTTGTGTTTGATCACCACAACTAGTATAATAGGCCACTAATTCTTTTGGGAGAGGGATTAGGAGTTGGAAAAATCATAGGTTCACACGGCTGATCTCGACATCAGGAGAGGGATTATGGTTGTGAAATAATAACCTAGAGATATCAATAATGCACCTAGATACTTTCTAAACTGCTATAGGAGTGGGGTTTGTTTTATTTTAGGTAGTGGGTAGTGTATTACGATGCGAGAGTAGGTAATACTTTCTACATGTACATAGTCTAGGGTTACGGGTTGATAATTATCAACAAAATAGACTTGAATTCAATGCATGTTGTGGTGAAAGCATAGTCCCGAGCATCCAATCCTGATCACACTTGTTTAATTTACATTTAATTCTTTGTTGTTAGTTATAAAAAATCCAATTAATCACTTTTTCTAGGTCTAGATGATTAGATTTTAGTTAGTAGCATTCATTGGTGAACATTTCTCTAACTTCGAGACTCAGGCCCATAGCCCTTATTACACAATGTGTACACTTGCATGTAACTTGCACGATTTTAGCATGTTAAGTGTTTGACACCATTTCTGGGGAAACAACAAAACCAACACTACGAGTGATGTGAACGACCACTCTAGACCATTTCTTTCTTTCTTTTATTTATTTTCAATCTATTCTTTGAATTTGAGCAATATTTGAAATTTTTTCTCTTGTCAATTCACTAGTCTTTAGTATCTCACATAGTCATTTCCATTTTCAAGTACTAGTGCACAGTTCACACTCAAACCACATATTACGGAAAGTCTACTCCAACTCACATGGATAAGGAGGATATTTTTCACAAGGCACGAGAGTTTGGGAATTCAGCTGAAAATCTCATCCAAACTCCTCCACCATAGGCAGATTAAGCACAATTGAAAGTCATTTCACAAAATGGGGACGATACCTGAGGAATAGATTGTTTGGGAAAATATAAAGGCTTCTTCAACCATAGATCAATTAGGGCTGATAAAATGCTAGGAAATCAATGTTGGTAACTATATGATAGATCTCATATTGGTGGCATTAATCAAATCATAGTTATTTCACGGCCACAACATGGGGGACCCAATGTCACACCTAAATATTTTGTGGACAAATGTGACATGCTGAAGTTGGATAGGATTCCAACCATGATGATTTATTTGAAGTTGTTCTCATACTCTTTGTCAGATAAAACCAAGGCATGGTCCCTCAGTCTATTGCTAGAGTCCATAGAAACCTAGGATGACATGATAGATGTGTTCTTCGAGTGATATTTCCCACCACATAAGACAAATGAACTAGTGGAAAGATCCATAATTTCAAACAACATCAGAAGAGCCATATTAAGAATCATGTAGGAGATTTCAGAATATCCTTAGGAAGGTTTATGTCTAGATGAAGAAATTTTCCTATGCCCTACACAAAGAGGAGAGGACTACTCTTAACATTGTAGGGGTAGAATTCTTTTTAAACAACAAATCTACAAGATGTCATGGGATCTTGAAGAAGATGGCTAAGAACTAGTCAAGAGGAGAGAAGAGAGAAGCACCATCAAGAATCAAGAATTCTATGAAGAGTCATCACATAACTTAAGGCTCAGATGGAGCGGCTCACAAGGAAGCTTGAGCACAAATTTGGCACCTCATCTAGAGGTGAGGAGCATGAGTGCATGTTTATGTGGTAGCATAACAATAGGGGCACCAATGAATACTCATGGAAGTGGGATCCTAAATTCTCATGGAAGGATCCCAATAATTTTTTGTAGGACCCTTTACAAACTCAGTAGTCTAAATAGCAGCATGGAAACACTTCATAATAGTATCAATGTGGTAGGGGCCCTAGTAAGATAGATAGGGTTGAAGACATGTCATCCTAACTGGTGAGTCATAACGAGGCCCTATTGGACTAGAAAAAGAAGGAATAGTTGAACCAAGGGGCTCAAATCTATAGTGTTGAGAATCAATTATCTCAATTGGCAGTAGAGGTGGCATCCATTAAGAAGATCACCCAACAAGGATTTCCACATAAAACAGACAACACATCTGTTAACCATCACATATAGGTAGTACTTCTCCATAGTGGCAAGGTGTTAATGAAAGAGCAGAAAGAAACTCCATATTAGAGTACCACACCAATTGACATAAGGGCGGCAACATATACAATTCCTCTAGAGAAGTTGCATGACACCACATTGAAGAAGGATAAAACTAAAGAGGAATTGATTGGGTAGACAAAAACCAATAAGGAGTCCAACATTTCACCCCCGATCAATGCAAAAATGTAACTCATGTACCATTTCCTAATAGCTTGAAGGACAAATTGTTTGATCAACAAATCAAGAAATTTGTGGACACATTCAGGAAACTTCATATCAACCTACCACTTTTTTTGATGCTATTCTGTACATTCCCTCTTATGGCAAGTTATTGAAAGACATTATCAACAAGAAGAGGAGGATAGAAAATTCTAATGTAGCGGTCGGTTTTAAGGGAAAAAGTCAGTGCTTTGATATAGAGAATGTTGCCAAAAAAGAGATAAAATTTAAGCTGCTTCAACATACTATGCTACATTGGCAAGGCCATGTTTAAAGGCACACTATGTGATTCTGGGGAAAGCATAAATCTCATTCCACTGACTAAAAATCAAGAAATTGGGACTCAGAGAATCAAGGAAGATTAACATGATGAACCACTTGGTAGATAATTCAGTGGTGGGGCCAACATGTATTTGTGAAGATGTTCTGGTAAAGGTGGATAAATTTATATTCCAATAGATTTTGTAGTCATATAAATGTAGGATGATTATGGATATGAACTACTCCTAGGTAGACCTTTGCAAGACACAAAAAATATAATCTTGGAGTTGGAGTGAGGAAGATTGACACTGGGCATTCAAGATGTCATGTTTGAGATAAAGTTGTCTGACTATCAACCATCGGCTAGGAGAAGGTACAATGTCACATGATGAGATATTTGAGAAGTGAGGTGTCACTACTCATGGGGATTCCATTTCTAGACATGGTTTATGTCATTATAAAAGTGGATAAGGGTACTCTAGTTATTGATATTATGGAACACAAAAAGCAAATATCTTTGGCAAAGGTTGTTAAGTACCATGATGAGCCAGAGGATGAAGTGTATCGAATGACATTTATAGATGAAGTCTCTTCTACCATCATGCAGGAATGCCCTCAACTAGATTTAGAAGTCTATCTCATGAATTTGGTGGATGATGGCACATACTACCATCAACTAAAGTAGTGTGCCTTGTTTTGAAAGACACTACCATGCTTCTCTTCAAAATGCTATGAATATCTTGGACCACCGCCACCACCATTAGTCACATATTTGCAATGCCCTCTTAAGCTAGAATTGAAGTCACTACCACCGTATTTGAAGTACACATTATTGTTCGTGGACAACAAACTCCTATTGATAATTTCTAAATCACTGAGTTTGAAGGAGGAGGAGCAGTTGCTCATTGTTATGAAGAACCATTGGGCTACTTTTTGGGTGGTCCATTGCTGACATCAAGGGGATTGCCCCTAGTTTATGTCAACAAAAGGTCAAGATTGAAGAAGGATAAAAACATGTAGCAAACCCTCAGTGGCATCCAAATCATATAATGATCGAGGTGGTGAAATAAGAGGTAGTAAAGCTTTTGTTGGTAGGTATAATCAATGCTATTTCATATTCTAAATTGGTTATCCTGACTCATGTATTTCTTAAGAAGGGAGGTTGGTCACCAGAAATTTGAAAAATGAGTTAACTTGTACTAAGCTAGTGATCAGATAGTGCATTTGTGTCAGTTATTGCTGATTGAATGTCACCACATTGAAAGATCATTTTTTGCTCCCATTTATTGATCAAATCCTTGAGAGGCTCGCCAGTTGCTCCCATTTTGGCTTCATAAATGGTTACTTTGGCTACAATCCAATTTTTATTGAACCACAAGATCAAGAGAAATATACCTTCACTTGTCCCTATGGTACATTTGCCTACCATCATATGCCCTTTGGTCTTTGTAATGGTCTGGTGATGTTTCAAAGACGGATGCTCGCTAATTTTTCAGATATGGTAGCGCAATGTCTTGAGATTTTTATGGATGATTTTCAGTCTATGGAGAGTCATTTGAGGACTATTGTTCTAGTCTTGACAAAGTTTATAAAGATGTGAGGATACTCATGTACTTCTGAACTAGGAGAAATGCCATATGATTGTGAATGAAGGGATTATGTTGGGACACAAGGTGTCCAACAAAAGGGATGGAAGTCAATCTAGTCAAAATAGAAGTGATCTCTAAGCTAACTCTGTCATTTTTGATGAAGGGTGAAGGGAGTTAGGACTTTTCTAGGACAAGCCAGATTTTGTCGACGCTTCATGAAGGATTTTTCAAAGATTGTCAAGACTATTTCTACAATTAAAAAGGGACATTGAATTTAATTTTTATGATCATTGTTTAAAAGTGTTTGATATTTTGAAGGAGAATTTGATCTCCACACTCATGGTGGTGGGTTCAAATTGGATCCAACCTTTTGAATTAATGTCTAACACATCAGATTATTCATTTGGAGTTGTTCTAATCCAACACAAAGATTTTGCTCTTTGTATCATTTACTATCCATGTAGAACTCTCACCTATGCCAACTCAATTATAGCACCACTAAAAATGAAATTTTACCTGTTGTTTATTCCTTTGAAAAATTGTAAAATATTTAATAGGGGCAAAGGTGATAGTGTGGACTACCCATGCAGCTATTAAGTACCTTTCGTAGAAGAAGGATGCCAAATTGAGGTTGATTCAAAAGATTTTGCCACTACATGAGTTTTATATAGAAATTGATGATAATGTTGGAGCAGAGAATTTGGTATAAGATCATACGTTTTGGTTAGAGAGAGTGAATAAGTTAAGGCTAGAGATGCCAACTGTTGAGGATTTCCCCAATGAGAAACTATTTTCTAGGAAAGACAAAGATACTTGGTTTTCACACATAGTGAATTATTTGGCATGTGGAGAAATAGTGGAAGATTGGAGATATCAAGAGAAGAAGAGGATCTTCCATTCCTTAAGGTTCTATGTCTGGGATGATCCTATATTACTTAAGTAGTGTAGAGATGGCATATTGAGAAAGTGTGTTCAAGAGTGTGAGTTTGAGAGCATACTTGCTCATTGTCACTCCTTACCTACCGCAGGATAGCAAGCTAACTCAAGGATAGAAGATAATGTTTTAGAGAGTGGATTTTATTGTCTGTAATTACTGAAATATGCTTATGATTTTGTGCTGAGGTGTAATGCATGTCAACAGTCAACAAACATATCTAGAAGACATGAAATGCCCCTTAATACATTTCTGGAATTAGAAGATTTGATCTTTGGGACATTGATTTTATGGGACCCTTTGTGTCTTATAACTCTTATTTTTACATTTGGTTGGCAGTTGACTATGTGTCAAACTGGGTGGAGGCATTTCCAACCCACACCAATGATGCACATGTCGTATGTCAATTTGTGAAGGACTATATTGTAAAGACCCTGACCCACATTTTGGGCTAACCCTATTTGTTTTGCTTAAGTGTGTGGCATAGCTCCTTTCTCTAATCACCTGAGATGAAATTAGGGCATGTTGGAGGTTTGAGTTCCTTGTTTGAGCTTGTTGCTTGATGATTGTGTTTTGTGGAGAGGTTTGGTGCAAACTTACAATTCACCCAGAATAGGGGTTGATGTGCAAGTCCACCATTTCTAGAGTGATTCTTCTCTCTCTTGTCATCATCTAAAGGAGAAAGGAAGTGTTGAGAGCCTTGTTTTGGCTTTGGTTGAGTGGTGACATCCTTGGTGATGTTTTGGGCACATGTTTGAGGTGTGCTTTGCTCATAAGTGTGTTGTTTTGGGCTTGAGAGCCTTGAGGAGACCTGGTATCGGTTTGTGTTTGTCTTGAGGAGGCTTGATATTGGTTGAGGGTGTCTTGAGGGACATCCTATCAGTTTGGTGGTACCTTGAGGATCACCATATCATTTTGTGGAGACTTTAGAGATGTGCCATACCAGTTTGTGACCTAGGGTTTCATCCCTATTGGTTTATGAAGGGGAAGGATGAGGGTATCGACCTTGACCTTCATTAGTGACCAAGTGAGCAAGACATAGATCCTATCACCTTGTTGCATGGTGCTACATGTGGCCTTTCTTCTTGGACATGTGTCTTCTACGGTTCTAAGCTGGTGACACGTTCCCCTTGTTCTCTCTCTCTCTCACCAGCCATGTATATATACCCCTTTCTTCCCATGCAAGAGAACCCTTTTAGTGATCCTTGCTTTCTCTCCTTGGTGGCCAACATTGAGGATGAAGAGCACTCTCCCTTGGAGCTTGGTGGGTGAGCCAAAAGCTTGTGGTGCTCTCTTTCATCTTGTTTCTTGGTAAGCCATGAGATGCGCCTTTCTTTTTCCTTGTTAGTATCGTCGTCTTGAGGAAGAAAATGACTATACTGATATGATATGCTAAAGTGATATGCAATGCAATTCGACATGCTAAACTGATATGCTTTCATCTAAACTGATATACCTACCATGATGGGTTTGTTATGATCTAAGTGATGACTACTGAGTAAGAGTGTTGAATCTCCATGCTTTTAGTTGAGTACGGATGTCGACATGGGTAACCCTAATTCGATATACATATAATCCAACACACATGTAGCCCGATACACCTAGAATTTAAGAGGGAAACATCTCCCTTGAGGCCCAACTAATAATACTCTAAACTCTAGTGGCCGATATCCTAGTTTTTGGTTTGACCAATATCCCATGATAGTGAAGGTTGTCGATATCTAAAGAGATACATAGGCCAATACCGTTTGAGATAGTATGACCGATACACTTTCTCATGTACCTCTAAACTGATATCATTTGTGGTGCCTGAGACCAAGTAATGATAAACACATACCAAGTGATGATAAATCGATACCAAGTGATGATAAACTGATACCAAGTGATGATAAACTAATACTCACCTTGACGTTGGTAGGTCGATACCCTACTTAGGTTGATTTCTTGATATCTAGGATTAACCCATACCCTAATCCTAACCAATACCCTATGTGATGTGTAGGGATGCATCTTGTTGATGCTAGGGTCACATGGTGTGAGATGATACTATATGGTGATGGTTGAGACATACCATGTTGATGTTAGTGTCTCATAGTGATGGTGTGGTATCCTATGGAGTAGTTGTACACATGAGGTGAGGGTTATGTTTCTATATCTCTTAACATGTTTTATAATAATAATAAGAAACATACTTTTATGTCTCATTACACATCTCATAATGATGAGGAAAGTGAAACCTAAGGGTTGTTGTTGATCCAACCTTGTTAACCCTAATCGGGAGAAGTGAAACCCAAATTGTTATGATGTAGAGTGTATGATATGAATGTGCAACATGAGTTATGTGAGATGATGATGCTTTGCCTTCTTGTTATCAGCTTCTAACCATGCAGGTGATATTGATTGATGTACATAGTCAGGTATGAACTATGGTGACCATGATCTAATGGACATTGGTCTTTCTGATGGACATGTGGTCCTTGTAATTAACATTGGTTCTTATGATGGACATTTGGTGAATAACAAGCATAAAGAGACATGATGTGATGAAATCACACTTAATGTGATTCAATATGTTTTGGTGATGAGGCATGCCCTGTTTATGTAGATCTTGTTTATAGGTTATACATTGTAACTTGATTGATGATTGAAGATGTTTAAACTAGTCAAATTAATCAAGTGAAATCTAATAGTGTAGCTTGCCTTGTTCCATAGATCCATTCAGTGTCAGCATTTACGGAATGGTGAAACGATTTTAACTCATAACGCATATTGTTGAATATGCGGGATGCAAGTCAAAGTATTTACTTGTATCCTGAATGTATATCTATCACAGGATTGGTTGTGTGCCACACCTGGAAAGTGCAGCTTTAGACTGCAGCTCCATAGTCTATATCATAGGATTGGCCGTAAGCCACATCCTAAAAGAGTGCGGCTATGGCGTAACTCACTAGCGTCGTGACCTGTACCAAGGTGGGCTAAATTTGCATAGCTAGACTATACGTCACTAGAAGCAATTGACCCATGATCTCACTGCATATTCACTCGTGCTGACCAAGGATGGTGAGGTCGTTGATTCTGACTCTTACATTAGACCTTGTATGGCACCAATTTCAACTTATCAAGTGATCGGTTGGATTTTGGTGGTACAACTCAAATCCTTGGGGCATAATGAAATATGTAATCAGTCGTGCAGTATAATTGTATAGGCTTAAATACAAAAACATTGGTTGAGGACTTGCTTGATCGTTATACAATGTTCGTGATAGAAAATGTACATGTTGTTCATATTCTTTTTAAATTATTAATATGTTTCAGAATGCAACATTAATCAATACCTGGTTCATCTTAGTTTTATTTATACTATTGCTATGTTTATCTTATATGTGATGATAATAGAGTTGGTGGTGAGTTATATCTCCTACTAAGATTTGGAATCTCGCCCCGTGGGTCTCCCATATCCTTTTTAGGTGGATGAACACAAAGATGTAGAGATCATGCAAAGGAGGTTGAGCAGTAGCCAGAGGAGCAGTAGCTCATAAGGTTGGAGGCACTATTGGATGTCTTTTGTTTATAGAGTCCTAGAGTTGTCCCTATACACTTGGGTCTTTGGGAATGTTTTGTAGATGTTTTGCAAACGTGTTGTTTTTATGTGCCCTTTTGTGTATCAGATATGATGGAATCATGTATATATATGTTCTGGAATAGTTCTTTCATTAAAGGTTGATAGAATGCCTTGTGAATGCTTTGAGGCATGAAAGGACTCATGTGTAAAGGTTCTATCTATATGGTTGTTTTACAAAAAAAAGTTTTAATTTTTAGTGATTTCTTAGTAATGTATTCGCTAATCTTTCGTCTGTAGTTATGTTTTGAGTAATCTCACTTTGTGTGGAGCAAGACATCACAGTTTGGTTGGTATCAGAGCTTTAGGTTCACTGAGTCTATAGAGACCTAGGACTAGTGTTTGTGTCTGTTCTAGTATCCTCCAGTTTGTCTTATAGTTACTAATGCTTATGCAAAAGAAGAAGAGAAATATGAAAGATGTCTGGAGAACATGAAGAACATTCTGTCGAGAGTAGTGTTGTTGCACCATGTGGTGATGCAAAGAACCAGGTATGAGAAGATCAGGTGCCTAAAGTCCCCCAATTTGACCCATCCATGATAGAAAACGCTACCTTTCAATCATATTTTGGGCAGTTTATTGTAATGATGAATCATATGGAAAACATGATGTATGCACCTCATCCTAGGGAACATGTTCCATATGTTGAATCTCTGGGTACTAGGAAGACTTTTGAGCGGCTTTTTCATGTTGGGGCAGTTGAGCACATTGGAATAGCTAACCTGACGGATGCAGATCTGTAGCTGATAGAGCTTAAAAAGGCTTTCAATATCTTGAGTATCCCTGAAGAGGATAAAATGAAGCATGTTGTGTACCTCCTGAGAGAGAGTGTTGGACATTAGTGGGCCATAGAGGAGGAGAAGAGACTCAGTGTTGTGGTTGGTTGGGAGGAGTTTCGATGAGAGTTTGTAAGTTGGTACTTTCCTCAAATGTATCTTGAAGAGAAAGTCAGTCAGTTTGAGAGGATTCGACAGGGGTCCATGATGATCAATGAGTATGAGGCAATGTTTATGGAGTTGTTGAGGTTCTATCCTCACATGGTTATGATAGAAAATGAGAGGATTTATCATTTTGAGAAGGGGTTGAATGTTGAGTTTTCTACCCCATCTACTACTTAGAGAATCGAGAGAGGTTTGTTGTATTTGTGGAGTCTGTTCCAAGGATAGAATGGTCCGTGAAGGAGAAGAGAGAGGCAAGTACCAAGAAGTGGTTTGTATAGTTTTAAGGGTAGTCATCAGGTGGCTTCAAGAAGCTGAGGTTTTCTGCACCACCAGTGCTATAGAGGTTTAGTGCTTCGACACAGTGGTAACTGAGAAAGGGCAGAGGCCATAGTTTTCCTCCCTCAGGAGCCCAGAGTGTTGCATCAGCATCAATGACAAGGCCATCTAGGCCACAATATGGGAATTGGGCTTTCCAAAAGTGTGGACAACTTGGACATCTAAGGTGAGAATGTCTAAAGAGGGGTGAAGAAGTAACCCATCAACTGAGGCAGAGTCAGCAGGACTTGTAGAGACAGTAGAACAGTGGTACAAGAGGATGAGTATGTGGCCCAATGTCCCAAGTTGGACCTTCTACTCAAAGAAGTTAAGGACGGGGGTGAGAAAAGGCAATGGCTAGATTCTACATGATGAGTCAGCCAGATGCAGTGGTCAACCCATGGGTGGTGATAGGTTAGATGGAGTTATTTCATTCTAATTTGTCTTCTTCTTACTTTATATCTGTTTTGGTTGACCCAGGTGGTATGAACTCTATTATCACATGGGAAGTTCTTAGTAGTTGTTCTTTTCATGTTAGTCGTCAAAAAATGTCTTATTGCTAGAAACACCATTGGTCGGTTCTATAGTGTTGCAAGATGTGTGTCCTTCCTGTGTTCTTTCCTTTTTGGGACACAACATTCAAGTGGATATCATACCACTTGACATGCATGGATTCAATGTGATTCTCGGAATGGATACCCTGGAGAAATATAGAGTAGTCTTGGATTGTAGTTCCAAGCAAGCAACATTTGTGGATGGTAGTGAGACATGGATCTTCCAAGGAGATAGGAAGATTCTCCCGATGTGTCTTTTATCAGTTATGGTAGCAAGGAAGTTTCTGAGACAAGGTTGTGAGGCATTTTTGGCACACATGATGGATACAGAGGTGAGGAGTCTTGGTATCCAAAAGGTTTTGGTGGTTAGTGAGTTTGAAGAAGTGTTCTCTAAAGAGTTTCTTAGAGTTCCCCCACCCCATGAGATTGATTTTGAGATCAATCTAATTCATGGTTGGTAATTGATAGCTCGGACACTATATATGATGGCTTTGACAAAGATGGAAGAATTAAAGAGATAGTTGTAAGAACTGCTAGACAAAGGTTTCATCAGACTAAGTGCGTCACTGTGGGGTGCTCTAATGTTATTTGTGAAGAAGAAGGATGGGTCTATGAGGTTGTGCATAGATTATAGGCGGTTGAATAAGGTCACAATAAAGAATAAGTATCCCTTATCGAGGATAGATGACTTGTTTGTTCAATTGCGTGGTGCGACGGTGTTCTTGAAGATAGATCTATAGTCAGGCTATCATCAGTTGAGGATCGAGGAGGATTGCATACCAAAGTCAGCTTTTAGGACAAGGTATGGTCACTATGAGTTCATGGTTATGCCGTTTGGGATGACCAATGCACCAACAATGTTCATGGATTTGATGAACAGGGTGTTTCGACAATTTGTTAATTAGTTTGTGGTTGTCTTCATAGATGACATTTTAATATATAGTTGGGTCAGTCAGCAACATGAACAACATCTGCCTCAGGCGTTGACAGTATTGAGATATCACCAACTTTGTGCTATGTTCAGCAAGTGTGAGTTTTGGTTGAGGGAGGTAGCTTTCTTGGGGCATGTTATATCTACATAAGGAGTATGCAAGGACCCTAAGAAGGTAGAGTCTATGAAAGAATGGGAGCAGATTAAGACGTTTACAAATGTGCAAAGTTTCCTTGATTTGGTAGACTACTACTTGAGGTTCATCAAGGACTTCAGCGCTATCACCCTACTCCTAACAAAGTTGATGAGGAAGGATGTGCCATTCATTTGGGATGATAGATGCCAATGAGCTTTTTAGACATTGAAGGAGAATCTGACAAGTGAACCAGTTTTGATTTTTCCCGAGCAAGGAAAAGGATACATCGTCTTCTATGATGCATCCAGGAATGGTTTGGGATGTGTGTTGATGCCAGACCAGCAAGTAGTTTCTTTTCTTCTCGACATCTTAAGAAACACAAGGATAATTACCTAACTCATGATTTAGAGCTAGTTGTTTTGGTTTATGCTTTGAAGATTTGGCAGCACTATCTTTATGGGGACAAGTGTCAGATCTTCACTAATCACAAGAACCTAAAGTATATCTTTTCACAATAGGATTTGAATATGAGACAATGATGTTAGATGTAGTTGATCAAAGATTACGATTGCACGATTGATTATCACCCAGGAAAGGCAAATTTCGTGGCAGACGCTTTGAGCAGGAAGTCTTCATCTATGGATAGAGGTCAGTTGAGTTCTTTAATGTTCCATAAGCGAGACATATTGGTCTCCTTGCGTTAGATGAATGTCAAGTTGGAAGTCTCTTTGTTAGCCAATTTGTTTTCACAATTACAAGTGAAGCCTATGCTGAGACAATAGATCAAAAGAAGATCAACAGACAGATATTGTGATGCAGCAGCTTAGATCAGAGTTTGGCAATGAGAAGCGTGATCGTTTTTACGAGACGGAAGAAGGGATAGTATGTTATCATCGCATGATAGTAGTTCCTGATGTAGATAAACTGAGGAAGATGGTGTTGGAAGAGGCTCATACATCTATGTATGTTATTTATCCATGTAGTACCAAGATGTACAACAAACTAAAGGATATGTATTGGTGGCTAGGCTTGAAGAAAGATGTAGCTGAGTTCATCACAAGGTGTGTAGTATATCAACAAGTCAAAGTTGAACATCAGAAGCTTACAGGAACATTCCAACCGTTGCCTATACCTCAGTGGAAGTAGGATCATGTAACTATGGACTTTGTGGTTGGTCTGCCTAGGACAACCAAAGGTTATGATTCCATTTGGGTAATGATTGACAGGGTGACCAAGTAAGTGCATTTCCTTCCTTTAAAGACAATGTTCAAAGAAGAGAAGCTTGCTCATAGTGCATTTGCATGGTGTTCCAGTAACTATCGTGTCTAATAAAGGTCCTCAATTCACAAGTCACTTGTGGGAGTGATTGCATACATCTTTGGTACGTAGTTGAAGTTCAACACTACTTTCCACCCATAGACAGATGGTCAGTCTGAAAGGACCATCCAGATCTTGGAAGATTTGTTGAGGGTTGTGTTCTTCAGTTGTCAAGAAGATGGAATGTACACCTTAGTCTGATAGAGTTTACCTATAATAACAGCTACCAAAGAAGTACTGACATGGCACCATATGAGGTATTATATGGGAGACATTGTAGGTCTCCGTTGTGTTGGTATGAGATAGGGGTATCAACTTCTGGGTCCTGAGCTTGTACATCAGATGACAAAGAAGCTCAAAGTGATACAACAATAGTTGAAAGCAGCACAAGATAGACATAAGTCGTATGTAGACAATCATCATAGACCCTTAGAGTTTCAAGTGGGAGATAAAGTATATATGAAGGTCTCTCCCTAGAAAGGTGTTTTGAGGTTTGGGAAGATGGGTAAGTTGGCTCCCAAGTTTATGGGACCTTACCCAATTGTGGTACGAGTTGAGAAGGTGGCCAACAAGTTCGAATTGCCACCTGAGTTTCATTGGTTGCATCTAGTGTTCCATGTCAGTATGCTGAGGAAGTGCCATCAAGATACAGAGTCAGTTTTACAACTTGTAGAGGTGGAGCTTGATGAGGATATGACCTATGTGGAGGGTCCAGTGTGGATCCTTGATCGGAGGGAGAAGAAATTGAAGAGGAAGGACCTTGTACTTGTGAAGGTTCTTTGGCATCATCATGGGGTTGAGGAAGTCATGTGGGAGTTCAAAGAGGAGATGAGGAGAAAGTACCCTTCTCTTTCCTCTTAGTATTTCGGGGGCGCAATCCCTATTAGGGATTTATGGCTTGTAAGGATCTTGACCCATATTTTATGCTAACCCTATTTTTTTTTTCTTAAGTGTGTTGCTTTGATCCTTGCTTAAATCACCAGAAATGTAATTAGGGCATGCTGGAGGTTTGAGTTCCTTATTTGAGCTTGTTTCTTGATGCTTGTGTTTTGTGGAGAGGTTTGGTGCAAACATACAATTCACCCAGAATAGGGTTTGATGTGCAAGTTTGCCACTTCTAGAGTGCTTCTTCTCTCTCTTGGAATGATCTAGAGGAGAGAGGAAGTGTTGGGCGACTAGTTTTGGGCTTGGTTGAGTGGTGACATCCTTGGTGATATTTTGGGCACATGTTTGAGGTGTGCTTTTCTCATAAGAATGATGTCTCGAGCTTAAGAGCCTTAAGGAGACCTAGTACCAATTTGTGGTTGTCTTGAGGAGGCTTGATATTGGTTGAGGGTGTCTTGAGGGACATCCTATCAGTTTGGTGGTACCTTGAGGATCACCATATCATTTTTTGGAGACTCTAGAGATGTGCCATATCAGTTTGTGACCTAGCGTTTCATCCCTATCGGTTTATGAAGGGTATGGATGAGGGTATCGACCTTGACCTTCCTTAGTGACCAAGTGAGCGAGACATAGATCATATCACCGTGTTGCATGGTTCTACATGTGGCCTTTCTTATTGGACATGTGTCTTCTAGGATTCTAAGGTGGTGACACCTTCCCCTTGCTCTCTCTCTCTCACCGGCCATGTATATATGCCCCTTTATTCCCATGTAAGAGAACCCTTTTAGTGATCCTTGCTTTCTCTCCTTGGTGGCCGACCTTGAGCTTGAAGAGGACTCTCCCTTGGAGCTTGGTGGTCAAGCTAACATCTTTTGGTGCTCTCTTTCATCTTCTTTATTGGTAAGCCATGGTTTTCTAGCTTTCTTTTTCTTCTTCTTTCTTCTTCTCGACCAAGGACCTTGGTATCTTCTTTCCTCTCTTTTGCTTTCTCAACCATGGTCCTATCTTATCTCTTAGAGGTGTTGTTCTTGGAGGACATTCTTCCTCTACCTTTAGTTCTTGAGCTTGGAGCTTGACCTTAGAGCTTAAATCTTGGTGGTTGTTCTTGAGGCGGGTTATATAGCTCTAAACCCTCTTTGTTATTATCACCTTTCTACTTGTTACTTTCCTAGTTGTTCTTAGCTCATTACTCCTTTCTTGTTAGTAGCTATTCTTGGTAGCCTTATGTTCTGTTTTTGAGAATAGAGCCTTGTTAAGTTTCTGCCATGAGATGCACCTTTCTTTTGCCTTGTTAGTATCGTCATCTTGAGTAAGAAGATGACTAAACCAATATGATATGCTAAAGCGATATGCAATGCAATCCGACATGCTAAACCAATATGCTTTTGTCTAAATCGATATACCTACCATGATGGGTTTTGTTATGTTCTAAGTGATGACTACTGAGGAAGAGTGTCTTTTAGACTCCTTGGTCTCCTTTCTCATTGCTTTCACCCCAAACAACAGCTTGGTGGGTGAATGGTGGTGGAAAATGGCTAGGAATGATAGGATATGGGTGAATGATGTTGGAAAATGATGGTGGATGGAAGCAAACTGGAGAGACAGACATAGTAAGAGCACTTTAGCCTTTTTAGGCCTAAGAACTCTCCCACAGTGCTCTGGGAACCAAAATGCGTTGGGACCTCCAAATTTTCAGAACCAAAAAATCTCGAACCCCAGACCTAAAAATCTTGAAACCCCTCTCTAGTTAGCGAAGGGTGGGTATTTATAGGTGAAGGTGAAGTGTATATGATAAGTGGTCACGACACCTACCTCGGTCACTACACTTGTCTCAGCACAGTCGTGATGGGGGTCGCAGTCAAACAGATGTCGCGATCGAGATGTTTGTCGTAGTCAGAGTAAACATCGTAGTCAAGGAAGACGTCACAGACGAGGCAGGTGTCATGATTGAGGTAGGTGTCGAGGTCAAGGTAGGTGTAGCTGACCCTTTTCCTCAGCACGGCCATGCCAAGAGTATCGATCGCGATATGTGTCGTGGGTGAAATAGGTGTTACGGTCGCGATAGGTACCGCAGTCGCGATAGGTGTCATGGTCTAGGCAGGTGTCGTGGGCGAGACAGGTGACACGGTCGAGGTAGGTGCAACTGACCCTTGTCCTTAGCCCGGTATGGCCGTTCCAGGTATCTCGGTCATGTCATGTTTCACGGTCACGACGAATGGAAGCCTAGCTGCTTCAAAAACAATGTGTTGGGGAGAAATCTTGGAGAATAGATGTCTTTTCAGGTTTGGTGCATGCATGTCCCAAAATTGAATTGCTGAGTGACTTTATGTCTAAAGGATATATAAATTATGAAAAAATAAGTATCTAGAGTTATTTTGAGCATATTAAGGCTATAATAACACAAAACCATAAATAAATGCTTAGCATAAATGTCTAATTTTGGGTGTTATCAACCACCCCAAGCTTAAACCTTTGCTTATCCTCAAGCAAGACTATGCTCAAATAACAAAAAGATTACATCCAAATTAAGCTTGGCGACAAATGCTAAGGTTAAGTAAAATAATTTAAAACATCAATTCTCTTAACACATGTCATTTCATAGAAAACCCCCACCAATCAGGCACAATCCTTCTAAAGTATGATCAAAGGGTGTCCAACAAAGATTAAGTGAATTCACTGCAACTTGTCGACATTCACGAGAGTTTGAATCATAATTATATGACATAAAAGCATTTTCACATAGGTGATCACGTTGGTGATGAGAATTGAGCCATCATCATGTATTCATGTAGACCAATTAGGAATAACACACCTCCCACTTACTCAGGTCCTAAGGAGAAACAAAAGCAAAAGGACTCTAATGACTTCTGAGGATCCCGATCTGCATTAGGTTGGTCCTTGTAATGAGAAAGAATCCCTACAGTCCGAGCTAGTTGGCCCAAAGTAGTGAGACTAACTCCTCATAATGTGCTCAAACCATCCCTACTACTGGGATGATCTCATAGGTCTCTTAGGGGTTCCTAGTGACTCTCTAATGAGCCATAGGGTGGCACTACCAGGCATGAAATACCCACATTCATGAGCACAGTCATACACCTACTGGGCACAATCCTCAACTCCCCTAAAAGAGAAAACAACACTCATTTGTTCACACTCAGGCTTTTATTCTATGCATTGTAATTTATAGGCCTGGGTGAGAACTATGTTAATATTTTTGAGATTTTGTGGATGGACAAGCCTCTTTTGCAAACATTTTATTTTTCATCTTTTTTACTCAATCTAAGGTGAGAGGGTGTGTAGTCCATCAAGGAAAATGCTTCAAACTAATTATAGCTCAAAACTCATCATTATTCGCTTGATACTTGTGTGAAAAGTAGTAATTATGATTCAAGGATCCTTAGAATAGAGGCAAGTTTGTGGAATCACATGTAGGAGTATTTGATCATGATCTAGATCTTTTCTAACCGTCCTATATCCTAGATTCGTCATTCACAACATTGATCAAGGGAATAATATTTTAAGCTATGAAAAAGGCGCATAACCTTAGATTTATTACCAAACTTAAGGGAAGAGTCAATGAGCTAGTCAAGCAAACGATTAAGCAATCTTAAGATGAAAATAGTGCATTTAGGCATAAAGATAAACATTTCGTTCTAGGATTTGCATTGCACAACCTTAATTGCAAAGATACAAATTATGAAACAAAGTTCTGCAAAAAAATTAAAATTTATAGTAAATGTTGGGAGTAAACATGCATGCGTGAAAAATGAGGAGATAGATTGGCGAATAACCTACCACCCCAAGCTTAAAACTTTGATCATCCTCGATCAAGCCTTGAATTTGAGATGGTAGGGAAGGAATGCATGGATGTACATGAAAGAAATTTATTAAAGTCCTAGTATGTTGCATGTATGCAAGGATATGTAAAAGTAGTTAGAGGAAAGAAACTATCTAAGAAAGAACATTAAAAACAAAATTTATTTTAACAAAAAGAGAAAAGAAAGAGGTAAGAGAAAAAGGGGGTGGCTTCCCCCATGATACCGACACTGGGATCCCAAATCCTATTTTTTGGGACTAGTGTTGCCTATGTCTTTCCGATTGATTCCACCATGTATGAGAACAAGAGGCGGAGATCTGGGTCCTTCTGAGTCTAAAGTAGAGGAATATAATCTGATGACTCAATGAATTCATCCTTGTTTTGGATTTGTCTTGAATTTCACTGAAATGAATTCTTCCGCAAATCAACCTCAAGGTTCCTTTTAAGATATGAATCTAAATAGGAAGGCCCTAGGATGTCAACACAAGATAAGATGGAAGGGAGGGGTTGAAAGTTTTCTAGAGGATTCCTCTCTTCTCTCTCCACCTCTAAACTCGAGGTTGGATGCTCAGATAAATTTTCATGTATAGTTTGAGTCATCCAATTATCTTCTGAACAAGAAGTACCCCCATAAGAATATGTTTGTCATTCTACCACCCCAAGCTTGTCGCCTACTCTGGGGTTTGGGGTATCTTCGTGCTCAGCGGCCATGTTGTGATAGATTGTTCATCCTGCTCCTTCAATGTTTGTAAGGGGATGGTGGCAAATGTTAGCTCGTGCTGCTCCAGTTTGTCATCATCGGTATACTCACTCCATTGAGATGAATAGTCATCGTCATCCTTCTCAAACAAGTTATTCTAAACCATACAAGGCATGATGTTTGAAACAAAGTGACAAGCCTCAATGTGAGATGTATCACCTTGGTCTGGGATAAAAGTTGGTTCTGGATGCTCAAATTGATCCTCACATTGTGAGGTCTCTTGGATGCCCTGAGGAGGATAAAAGTCATCATAATCATCATCATCATCATCATCATCATCATCATCATCATCATCATCATCATCATAAAACCATTCATGCATGTGGCTTGTATCTGTTGACTTGAGAGTTATACATTGTCCATATTTTAATAATGACATAACCATTCCATTGCTATGTATCTAATATGTTTTTCAAGGTTGATTTCAGGCTTTAAGTACATGAAAAGGATCAAATTACACAAGCCCTAGCTTGTTCAAGTTCAAGTCAAAAGCAATGCAAGTGTGTATTTTGGGAAACCACTCCAAACGACCTTAGAAGAATTGTGTAATCACTTGTATAAGGAAACTCCGATTCGATCCGCCCCCTAGCTGGGAGGCTTCTACCTCATCCCGATCACAAGAAGAGGTTCACCATGATGATATGACTTGCAACTAAGATGAGAAAAATATGCGGGACACTAAATACCAAGGTTTAATCACTCAAAAGTCAACTTGGAAAATTTGTTACAGGATGTTCATCGGTCGAGTTTGAAACTTGACCGATCCTATGATGGATTTTCTAAAGATGACCCATCGGTCAAGTTGTACACTTACAAAATTCGATTGACCGAATCACTAAGCAAATCTAATTTATCTCATCGGTCGATTTTCCCAGAACAAACTCGACTGATAGTTTGTAAATTGGCTTTGTCTTTTAGTTGATCAGTCTAGTTACCTTTATTGAAACTCGAATACTGAAAATGCTAAAAAAGTGATTATAACCATTGGTGAATTGTTTTGGATGAAAATAGATCTGTTGCATTGTGGAAAATGGCTATATTTGGACCCTAAGTGATCCCCAACTCAAGGGAACACCCCGAGCTATATATAGGACCCCTTGGAGTTCATTTTAAGTTTGCTCATTCATGATATTCTAAGTCCTTTCTATAGTTGAGTGTGTTGCAACACCTTGAGTCCCTTTCTCTCTCTAGTTTACACTTCATTTCATGATTATGAGTGAGATAGGCCTGTTGTAAGAGAGATCCTCCCTTGTGCATGTAAAGCTCTCATCTACTACATCTTCCCTACCCCCTTTCCTCCATGAAGAAAAGGTGAAGCAAGCTTCTCCAAGTGAAGGTGGAGTAGTTGATGGTCTTCTTCAAGTTTGAAGAAGAGGTGAAGAGCTTCTCCAGGAGAAGGAGAAGGAAAAGGCTGAATATCCAAGAAGAGTAGAAAAGTCCTTGAAGGCAGAAGACTTGTGCTAGAGTGGGTAACACCTTGGAGAAGGCTGAAGACTCTTGGCAAAGTGGGTACATCCTTTGTTAGTTGGAGTACTCTTGGTTTTTGGATGGTTAAGTCCTTTGGTGGTCTTGTGTTTTAACTCTTATTGGTGATAATATAGAGAAAATCACTTTCAAAGTCCTAGAAGTTGACCTCTCTAGGTAGTGGATTGACTCACTTCTAGTTTGAAGTGTTGAACCACTCTATATCACCTTGTCAAGTGCTTGCTATCAATCCCTCTCATCTTGTTATTGACATTCTTATCTCTACCCATTAATCTTTTTCTAAGTGTGTATATAAGAGAAAATGGTTAGGAAAAATCATTGATGATCGATATGCTAAACTTGAAATTCTTGAATTGAATGAGAAAACTAAATTTGAGAGTATTGATAATTTGCAAGGGAAATACCTTAATCTTAAGCTCCAATACAATGGGGTTGAAGTTGAGAATCGTATCTACCTTAAGAACATTAAAAATCTTAAGGAAGAAAACCAAATTTCCTCAAAGAGCTCCTTATTGACGCTCGTAGAGAAGAGAGAGATGTCTATCTTTAAGAAATCCAAATGCTTAAATCTGAAAATGCTAGGTTACACGGTCAAGTAAAAAATCTATCTTCTAGACCTTTATTGCTTTGTGTTAATGTTGCTTCTATCTCTCTTGAAGAGGATTCGTATTTAACTAAAGCCTTATGTCTTGAGGTTGATGTTGTGCATGCTAGGGATGACATATCTAGTTTATCTTCTACCATTGTTTCTTTAAATGATGATAACCATAGATTGAGAGCATCCCTATAGAAATTCCTTAAAGGGAAGAACTCCCTAAATAAAATCCTCGACCATTCTACCAAAAAAAGTGGTACTAGTGGTTTGAGATTTGTAGGGGGGAATCTAAGGGAAAGAGCAAAGCCAAAGGTAAGAAAAAGATCAAGGAGACCTCTTTCTTCATAGGAGAGTCTTCTGACACTAAGAAACCCATTGTTTGTTCTTATTGCAAATGTGATGATCGCTACTCTACTTATTGTCCTTACAAGCCTAACGGGACCAACCCAAAGATGAAATGGGTCCCCAAGCCAACTCCAGATCCCAAGCTTTGAGTTGGGAACTGACATTCTACTTTCTTGTAGGAAAAAGTAAGATGGATTGTTGATAGTGGTTGTACTAAGCATATGATAGGTGATATAATCCATTTCAATAACTTCACCAAAAGGAAAGGAGGACTGGTCACCTTTGGGTACAACAAGAAAGGTAAAGTCAAAGGTGAGGGTGATGTAGGTGAATCCTTATGCATCATGAATGTTCTCTTTGTGGATGGCCTACATCAAAATTTAATTAGTATTAGTCAACTATGTGATAATGGTCACCTTGAGTTATTTACTCCCTTTGAATGCTTGATTCTAGATTTCCTCACCTACCAAGTTATACATAAGGGAACTAGAAGTGGTAATCTTTATGTTATTGTTCTTGACTCTATTAAGCTTGTTGTTGGTAGATTCCTAATAGTCAACTCGAATGATATTTCTCTTTGGCACCGTTGACTTGGTCATGTAAATATGCATCATTTAAAGAAGTTGAGAAAAAAGGACTTGGTCAAGGGACTTCCCAAATTTGATTTTGAAAAGAATGAGGAATTCCAACCTTGTACCCAAGGAAAGAAAACCAAGTCCTCCTTCAAACTCAAAGGAGTCCTTAGTACCAAGAGAGCTCTTGAGCTTCTTCACATTGATCTATTTTGACTAATGAGAACTCAATCGCTTTGTGGTTCCAAGTATTGCCACGTCATACTAAAGGGGGAGAACGTCGACAGGTTGACGTTTGAAGTAGGATGACTTGAGACCCACCATATTTTGGAGGTACCACATTGACTCCCTACCCCTTCCCAACCCATGAATTTCTCTTTTGTAGTCAATCCCATGTGGGCGAATGAAAGTCCTCCATAAGGAGAGGGACCTTCCTTAAAGAAATGAGGTTGAAGGGGGTAGGGGGTAGGAGGTAAGAGGTTTGGTTATTGTCGATGATTTCTATAGATATACTTGAACCTTATTTCTCATTTATGAAAGTGATATGCTTTATGTTTTCTCAAGCTTTTGTAAATGAGTTGAGAATGAAGCTTCTTGCCGCATTGTTTCCATCCATAGTGACCATGGAGGAGAATTTGAAAATGAGCTTTTTGAGCATTTTTGTCAAGAATCTGGTTATGCACACAACTTCTCTTCACCTCAAACACCTCAACAAAATGGAGTTGTAGAGAGGAAGAATAGGTCTTTACAAGATATGGCTAGGACCATGCTTCTAGAATATGATACTCCAAAGAAGTTATGGACTGAAGCTGTTAGCACCTCATGTTTTGTACAAAACTGGGTTTCTACTCATCCTTCGTTAAAGAAAACCCTGTATGAGCTATGACGTGGTAGGAAGCCTTCTATTGAGTGTTTCCATGTTTTCAAATGTCTTTGTTTTGTTTTGAATATGAAATATTCGCTCGACAAGTTTGATCCAAATTCTTACAAGGCTTTCTTTCATAGATATAGCACTACTAGCAAGGCTTATAGAGTTTATAATGTTGATCTTTCTAAAGTAGAATAATCCATAAATGTAAAGTTTATTGAGACTAACCCCTATATTCCCAAAGATATTGTTCCAAATGATGATGTTGCAGGTGAAGTAATTTCTATTTTAAAAGAGCTCAATTCACCCAAAAGGGAAAAGAGGTGGCCACTCAAGTAGAAGACAAAGATGATGAGAAGAAGGACCCAACCCCCTAATTTGCCAAAAATCATCCAAAGGAGCTGATTTTAGGTGATCCATTTGAAAGAGTGAAGATGTGGGATGCATTCAACAAAGAACAAGCCAGCATCGCCTTCATCTCACAACATGAGCCTAAGAATGTCAAATATGCTCTTGGGGATGACGAGTGGATCCTAGCTATGTAAGAAGAGTTGGAGCAATTTGAAAAGAAAAAATTTTGGACCCTAGTGCCAAGACCAAGTGATAGAAAAATCATTGACACCAAATGGGTCTACCGCAACAAGCTTAATGAAAGTGGTAAAGTGGTAAGGAACAAAGTAAGGTTAGTGTCTCAAGGATACAATCAACAGGAAGGTATAGATTTTGATGATACATATGCACATGTAGCTAGACTTGACTCCATTCGTTTGTTTCTTGCCTTTGCTAGTTATAAAAACTTTCTTCTATATCAAATGCATTTTAAAAGTGCATTTTTGAATGGTACAATTGAAGAGAAAGTGTATTTTGCACAACCTCTGGGATTTTAACATGATAGTCTTCCTAACCATGTTTATTTGTTACATAAAGCTCTCTATGGACTCAAAGAAGCACAAAAAGATTGGTATGAGAGATTAAAGAACTTTTTGTTAGATCATGGGTATATCATGGGCAAAGTGGATTCTACCTTATTTCTAAAGCAAACTTCCAACAATTTTCTCATCATACAAATATATGTTGACGATATCTTTTTTTGCAGACATAACCTTGATATTTGCAAAGAATTTAGTCATCTTATGCAGAGCGAATTCGAGATGAGTATGATGGGTGAACTCAAATTCTTCTGTGCCTTTCAAATCAAGCAAATAAAAGATGGGAACTTCATCAACCAAGGCAGGTACACAAGTGAACTACTCAAACATTTTGGGATGGAGAACACCAAGACGATGGACACACCCATGTCAAACACCACCAAATTTGATAAAGATCAAGAAGATGAAAAGGTAGATGAGAAGCTCTATAGAGGTATGATTGGAAGTTTACTTTACTTAACTACCTTTAGACCTGATATAATGTTTAGTGTTGGTTTGTGTTCTTGCTTTCAATCAAATCCTAAGAAATCACATCTTATAGATGTTAAGAGGATTTTAAGGTACTTAGCCAAAACCCAAAATTTTGGACTATGGTATCCCAAGTCAAGGGACTTTACTAATACTACTTATAGTGATGTGGATTATGCATGGTGCTTGATTGATAGAAAGTGCACAAGTTGTACTTGCTTTCTCCTAGGACCATGCTTGGTTTCTTGGTTCTCCAAGATAAGGAGCACAGTGGCATTATCAACCACCGAGTCTGAATACATTGCAACTGAGAGTTGTTGTGCCCAGGTCCTATGGATGAAGAAAATGTTCCAAGACTTTAACATTCATTTTGATGCTTCTCGTATCTATTGTGATAATACTAGTGTAATTAACTTGTCATATAATCCTATCTTACATAGTAGAGCTAAACATATATAGGTTTGCCATCATTTAAACTGTGATCACATTGCCAAGAAGGATATTTATATCATGAATGTGGACACGAAAAATTAATTGGCGGGCATTTTCACTAAACCTCTAGCTAGAGAGAAATTTAATTTTATTTAATCAAAATTACTTATAACTACTTTGAATGAATCTGATATGCCTTGTAGCTAGTTGTCATCTATCCTATATGTCTTGTTTCTATTTTGATCATCTTTGCTTGCTAATATGCTAAAAATCCATTTTGCATGTTCATTTTGCCTTTTTTTCTCTTTTTTGGGGTATTTTTTGCAAATGCATGTTTTATCACAAAATAGTGCCCAATGATTAGTGATATGTTCCATAGTATGTTCAAAATACATAATGGACTTGAAAAATAAATTTAATCAGCACTCTAATGGCTAGAAACTGAGTTTCTTAGGTTTAGGTCAGGTTGACCATCGGTCGAGTTGGCAACTCGACCGATCGAAGGCCGAGAGCTTTTTTTAAAAAAGCATATCAGTGAAGTTTTGGAGTTCATAAAACTCGACCGATGGCTTGGCTGGAGCTATCTTAAGTTGGGTTCGGCCGACTATTCTCCCTCTTAGCTAGAGAAAAGTCGACCAATTCCAACTCCATATGCCCTAAGCTCTCCACCCTTGCCCTAACCTTCCTCAACCTAGCCCTAATATGACCTAGCTAGACCTTCCTAGACCTTCCCCCTTTGCAAACCTAGGTTTGTGGATGTTTTTGGTGGTGAGTTTTTAGCTTTTACTCTCTCCTTCCTCTCTTTTTTGTCTCCATGGCATCCAATAGGAGGATGAGAGCCGCCCCAGCTAATGCACCATCTTCTTCATCCTCTTCCCACTTGATCTCTTTTGATGACACTTTTTTGTCTCAAATGAGGCTGAAAATAGGTATAAGGAGCTTCTTCCCTGGAATTCTTTCCCTTTTCTTGCCATTTTTGAGCCTAGACCTAGAAGCCAAGAGGTCATAGATCAAGTAGCAGAGTTGCTCAATGTTCACCATCTCTCAGTCTTGGGTGTTGAACGTGCGTGCTACAACAATTCCATAACTAGCACGAAAGTGGTTCATGAATTCTACGCTAACTTGCGTTGGAATTATGACACCCTCGTACCCCCACCTAATACTCAATTAGTCCTCATGTCCATGATAGCAGCGAAGAAATTCCAAGTCTCAGAGGATACCCTGAACATCTTCTTTTCAGGTATCGAGGAGACTGGCACCTGGTGTAAGGATTACCCCAAGTTTTTTGACCTGGTTGAGCCTGAGGCTTTTTACAAACAATATGACCTTACTCTCCCTGATATTCATAGATTCTTGAAGAAGCCTCAATTCCCTTATAAGAAGAAGTCCACCCTACCCTCCTCTACCTTGGATCTTCAGAGGCGCATCCTTTCCCTAGTTGTTAATTGCAACATCCATCCAAAGAAAAATCAAACAGAGATTGTATAAAACACCGCGGTGATCATGTATTGTTTCATTGAGAATGTCAAAGTCAAGTGGTCAAGATACATCCTCCACCATATGACCATCTTTGAGTTAGGCAAGAACAACTGTGGCACCCACCCTCCCTACCCTACCCTAATTTGTGGTCTTTTCCACTTTGCCACTGGCAAATCTCTTTTCCTGCCCAAAAAGGAGTTTGTATCAGTGATACCACTCTTCAGAAGTTTGTGTCTATCCTCTCCTCCACCACACCTGGTGCCTCTTCCTCTACCTCTACCTCTACCTCTACCTCTACCTGACAACCTATACCACCTTAGCCTACTTGATCTACTCGTGCCTCCTTTCATGTATCAAATGAAACCCTTATTGGCTACATGATGCATCAACATGCATACAACCTTTAGGTTCAGGAGTGCCTGCATTGGGACCTATGTTCACTCATGTCCAACATGAACATGTCCTATGCACATCCCTACCTAGCCAACCAGCCCTACCCAGGAAGTGATTATGCATCCTATGCATACAATCACTTTGACCCAGCCCCTCCACCTACACCTTCCACTACTGCTGCTATAGCCTCTACTACTGGTGGACCTTCCCATATTATGTTTCCTCTGTTTGCTGGCCCCTTGGCCACTTTTCTTTCCAACCTCGGTAGTTCTTCTCCCACCTTCCCACAGGCCAATGAGATCAATGCTCTTGGTATGTCTTGGGATGAGAAGAATGCACGTTGGCCCGGTCAAGTTTTTGGTTCTCTTATCGATGAGGAGATGCCAAACCAGGCTTCTAAGGAGGCTACTGCTGATGAGGAGGTTGATGATGAGGATGATGGTGCTGCATCTAATGATGATGGCTCTGATGGCTTTGATGGTACCTCTGGTGATGAAGGCGATGTTGCAACACCTTCAGATGGAGATGATGACTACAAGCCTGATGTTGATGATGTTGTGGATGATGAAGATATAGATGACCTAGATATCTAGTTGCTCTTAGTTTTTAGTCTAGTTGTTGATCATATATATCTTTCTAGGCTATTTTGTATTAGAAACATCAGGGCACATGTTTTGAGCTGTACTATTTTATCATCTTAGTTTTCATCATTTTGGCTTGTAGCTATTTTATGAGAACTTGCATTCTAGGTTGTAATATTAATTCTGTGCACACTGACTCTTTGCATTGATATATCTTATGAGTTGGTGCCATATTTTACCATATTTTGATTATGCCTTAGACTGCTTATTTCTCTCATCTCTGTTAGGTGTATGTTATTGAGATTGCATGTTATAGATATATGCTTGGTTGTGCTTGGAGAAGACCTATTTTTATGCTCTTCTAACCCTCCCCCTTCCTTTTTGATAATGTCAATAGGGGGAGAAAATTTTAATATCTTGAAGATCAACCATATTTTCTTTATTTCGTATGTGATCCTTTTCATGTTCATTATATGCTTTATCATGTAACTTGCTAAAGGAACATATAGTATATGTATATCATGTTGCTTTGTGTAGATAAACTAACTATGTAGGTTAGAGTAAACATTAATTGAGGGGGAGCGATTCACATTGTTCAAATCTTGAATCCCCTTAAAATTCACAAGGCAAAGGTAGAACTTCAATATCCTTTTCAATATGATTGAGGATTGATTTGTCATTGTCAAAAAGGGGGAGAATGTTTACTTGAGAGTTATACATTGCTCATATTTTGATAATGATTTAACCATTCCATTCCTATGTATCCAATATGTTTGTTCAAGATTGATTTCAGGATTTAGGTACATGAAAAGGATCACATTACGCAAGCCCTACCTTGTTCAAGTTCAAGTCAAAAGCAATGCAAGTGCGCATTTTGGGAAATCACTCCAAACGACCTTATAAGAATATTATAATCACTTGTATTGATGATATGACTTGTAACAAAGATGAGAAAAATATGAGGGACACTTAAAACTAAGGTTTAATCACTCAAAAGTTTGTCACATGTTGTTCATCGATCGAGTTGGAATCTCGACCGATCCTATGATGCATTTTCTGAAGATGACCCATCGGTCGAGTTTTACACTCACCAAACTCGACCAACTAACTCACAGAGCAAATCTAATTTAGCTCATCGATTGAGCTTCTTAGAACAAACTTGACCGATAGTTTGAAATTTGTCTTTGTCTTTTAGTTGATTGGTCGAGTTACCTTTATTGAAACTCAACCAAATGTATTGTACAGAAAATGCAAAAAAAAAGATTTTATAACCGTTGGTGAGTTGTTTTGGGTGAAAATAGATCTGTTGCATTGTGGACAATGGCTATATTTGGACCCTAAGTGATCCCCAACTCAGGGGAACACCCCCAGCTATAAATAGGACCCCTTAGAGTTTGTTCCAAGTTTGCTCATTCATGCTATTCTAAGTCCTTTCTATAGTTGAGTGTATTGCAACTCCTTGAGCCCCTTTCTCTCTCTCTAGTTTACACTTCATTTCATGATTAAGAGTGAGATAGGCATGTTGTAAGAGAGCTACTCCCTTGTGCACGTAAAGATCTCATCTACTACATCTTCCTTACCCCTTTCCTCCATGAAGAAAATGTGAATCAAGATTCTCCGTGTAAAGGTGGAGCATTTGCTGGTCTTCTTCAAGTTTGAAGAAAAGGTGAAGAGCTTCTCCAGGAGAAGGAGAAGGCAAAGGATGAAGATCCAAGAAGATTTAAAAAGTCCTTGAAGGCGGAAGACTTGTGCTAGAGTGGTTAAGACCTTGGAGAAGGTTGAAGACTCTTGGCAAAGTGGGTAAGTCTTTGGTAAGGTGGAGTACTCTTGGTGCTTGGATGGGTAAGTCCTTTGGTAGTCTTGTGTTGTAACTCTTATTGGTGATAATATAGAGTCCCAGAGATTGACCTCTCTAGTTTGTGGACTGACTCACTGCTAATTTGAAGTGTGGAACCACTCTACATCACCTTGTCAAAAGCTTGCTATCAATCCCTCTCATCCTTGTTATGCTTGTTAGTTAGAACTTCAAATTGCACTTAAGCTATTGGTTTGAATTTGATATACTTTGAAGGTCTAATCTATCTTGTGAGAAGTTTTGTATCTCTATTCATCCCCCCCTCTAGATCCCTAGATCCAACAATATATTCTATTGGTTGATCAACTGAATCATCTGGATAAAATGAAGGATTTCCTCTATTTGGTGAGTCTTCATAGAAAAATCTAGGTGAGTCTAGTCGATGCTTTGAATAGGATGGTGAGAGAAATTCCACTTCATGCCCAATGGAATGGCTTTGATGATTGTAATCTTCCAGGTCATGTGAGGGTACTTGCAATTGTGTGGTAACCAAATCAATGAGCTCTTGAAGCCTCCTACCTTGTTCAACATCCTTATCATGAAGTTGTGTACTTTAGCAATAATGCTTTCAAGATCTGTCAATTTTTCCATGCACCTCTGTTGGGAACCCGTGATATCAAACTGATGTACTTGGTCAATTCCTTGTTTAATAGTTTGAAGTATACTTTTACTACGGTCGGTGATCTCAGTGGCTACTTGGAGCTGATGATCCTGCTTTTCCAGTAGCTACTGGAGTGTATCAACTTTTTCTTGGATATGAGGATCTAAAGAGGAGGTGAGTGCGTTTTCACTTTCTCCGACAAGCTCCACTTCTCTAATCAGTTCTTAAACCCATGACAGCACGGAAGTCGAGTGTTGACCGACAATCTCCACTGTTGCAGCATCTACAAATGATTACGGTGGGGGTGAATATAGCTCGATGGGTTGTATAACATGACTTTCAATTATTTTCTAGTAGTCGGATCTACGGAAAAATTTGGGAGGACAAATAGACAAGATAACTTGTCTTGCGGAGGCAAGATCCATAGCTATAAAAGTATAAGAAAAAGAGAACATATTCAGTATATATGGATAAGTATGTGTAAAGTAAAAGAAAAACTATGCATATATATAAAGGCTTATGGAAGACAAAAAAAGTCTTTTAGGTGTGTAAATGTGGAAAACCAAATCCCTAGAAATGGCACCAAATTTTGATCGGCCAAAATCACACGTCCGAAAGGAGGAGGACTCAGAAGGATCAAACTTTAAATTTATAACCCAAAACCTTCAAGGACCCCCACAACTTTATTACAGGGTCAAACAGAAGGATGTGGGGACATTTAGGATGCTTAAGATCTCACTCTTAAGTTAGTTAAGCCAATCTGATAGTTGATAAAAGTATGGAACTAGAACTAGTCTAGTAGATTTTTATGAAGTAAAATAAAATGAAGTAAAGAAAATAAAACAAAGTATGTAGGATTCTACTAATCAAAGAGGAGTTCTTATCTATGTAACCACAAGTTGGGCAATCTATGCACCCGTTCTTGGGCATAGACTACCCTCAAACACCCCAGCAAGAAACCTACATCCAAACATAGTATGTACTATGGTATCTATTCCTATGGGGTCATCCCACTCGCTTTCGCACAACGCGACTAAAACCCATCAATGACATGAAACCGCTCTTGACGATGAAAAATCAACACCCTAGAATATTCTAGATACCCTCTCAGGTCTAGAATATTCTGAGATGCTAGGAACAGATGTAATCTGGGCAGAACTTGGTATTGGGCCTGACCGTGCTGGGCTGGGATGGGCTGGGCCCAGCCGTACCTAGGTCTACGGTTCTAAAAAGATCACCTTGAACCATCCTCCTTCCAAATTTTGATGCAAACTATCTTCTTTTATCTATTTCTACAATGAATCTCTCGCTATAGGTAGAAATCGAAGTCTAAGCAAGAAAGAGATCAACCAAACTAGCAATCATAACAAGAAAGAGAAGATAGAACAAAAAATGTACTAGATCTGAAATAAAACCTCTTACTTAAGGTAAAAGTACATAAACATGCCCAGAATGGGCTACATAGCCAAGAAGGATCTTAACTAGCCATGGACAAGCATAGTTGGCATTGGAAAAAGATGGAAGAACATCATTTGTACAGAAACAAAAGAGAACAAAAGAAGAAAGGAGAAGAAGAAGAGATTTAGCCCGTAGAGGAGAGGTGGCTCTCACTCCTTAGCCTCCGTATAGACCAAATCTCATATCTGGGTTGTCCTCCTTGGTCTTTTAGACTCTTTGGCCTCCTTTCTCTTTGATTCCTCCCTGAACAATAGCTTGGTGGGTGAATGGTGGTGGAAAATGGCTGAGAATGTTAGGATATGGGTGAATGGTGGTGGAAAATGACGGTGGATGGAAGAAAACTGGAGAAACATGTGTAGGATGAGAACTTCAGCCTTTTTGGGCCTCAGAAATATCCCATGGGCCTCTAGGAACCAAAACGAGTTAGAACTAAAATGTGGAACCTTCAAAAATTTAGAACTAGAAAAATCTTGAACCCCGGACCTCCAAATCTCGAAACCCCTCTCCAAGTAGTAAGGGGTGGGCATTTATAGGTGAAGGCGAAGTGTATATGATAAGTGGTTGTGGCACTTGTCCCGGTTGCTACACTTGTCTCAGCACGACCGTGTCGGGCTCAACACAGTCATGTCAGGGGTCTCGGTCGAACGAATGTTGTTGTTGAGATGTTTGTAGTAGTTTGGGCAGACGTCACAGTCGAGGCAGGTGCTGCGGTCAAGGTAGGTGTCACGGTCGAGGCAGGTGTAGCTGACCCTTTTTCTTAGAATGGACATGTCGGGCTCGGCATGACCATTTTGAGAGTACTGGTCATGATATGTGTCGGGGGTCAAATAGGTGTCACGGTTGCGATAGGTACCGCGGTAGCGATAGGTGTCGCGGTTGAGGCAGGTGTCGCAAGAAAGACAGTTGTCGTGTTTGAGGCAGGTGCAACTGACCCTTGTCCTCGGTACATCCATTTCGGGCATCTCAGTCAGGTCAGGTATCACGGTCATGACATATGGAAGCCTAGATGCTACAAAAACTATGTCTTGGAGAGAAATCTTAGAGAATAGATGTCTTTTCAGGTTTGGTGTCTGCATGTCCCAAAATTGACTAGCTGAGCGACTTCATCTTTGAAAGATATATAAATTATGAAAAGATAAGTATCTAGATTTATTTTGGGCATATTAAGGCTATAATAACACAACCATAAATAAATGCTTAGCATAAATGCCTGCTTTTGGGTGTTATCACTGATTATTTTCAATTAGTTAAAATTTTCCTATTTGATCCCTTATTTTCTTTCAAATAAAATAAACAAGGTTCCTTGATGCTTTTGTGTGGTGTGCATACATAGAAGGTATTGGTACCACCGAAAACCATATTGGTGGAACCAACCTTAACCAAATTTTCAATAGGGATTTCATTAAATTTTGGTAGCAAGGATAGGTGGGTTGGTGGCAATGAATCCTTAGCAACTTGAGCATGAAGTGATTTTTATAAAATAGGAAGCACTAATGGTCATATTGGTAGTACCAACAAAAACTGAGAAAAAAGATGAACTACAAAAATGGTCAAAACATTGAGAGGCATCTCGGTAGTATAGACAAGTGCAACAAGGATCGACACAACTTAATACCACTGAATATATATTTAGTGAATTGACGTAGGGAATAAATAGTGGGATAATATCATCTCATTACTATTGACATCCCCATTAGTGGAACCAAAATTAGAATTCTAGAATCTATGGAACCGATAGCGATGTCCATGATCTTCATTATCCAAAGGTATGTGGCAACAATCTGTGCAAGTGTATCATAGATTCGGTACCACCAACATCAATTGGTACTATTGACACAGGAGGATCTGTGGGTAGGTTCATTGATGGCCCATGTGTATCAGTATCTACAGAAGACACCCACACCCATAGATAGCAATATAAGTCGATACCACCGACACAATAAGTCGGTGGCACCAAAATGACCCGACCATGAAAATTTTCACCTATATAAGGGGAGGCTATGGGTGATCTCAAGTTACACCCAAAGCATCCCCTCTCATTCTAGATGGTGCCAAAAGGTTTCAAGAGATTTATTGAGAATATCAGTGTTTCTCAGTCTACATTATGCTCCCTTTCTATATCTCTCTTCTCTCCATAATGATGGCATTTGGGAGACAAGCCTCATCCACAAGCATGCCCAATCAGATAGTATTGAAGCCATCTAGGTTTTCCTTCATATAGGAGGATCTAAAGAAGTAGTACGCTATCGTGATGAAGAGGGAGATTTACCAATGTGGTATGGAGATTACTATCTTCTCAATCAAGTTGGATTTGTCAAAAACCTTCACCAAGTCGCCCACCCATTCTTTGGTGATTGTCCCACCTACCAAGTTGATGAGTTCCTTAAAACTATGGAGGTCTATTGCATTCTCAAGCATGGGGAAGTCTGGGTCAAGTTCCAACTCTACAACGTTGATCACTACCTCACCCTAGTAGAATTTAACTCTATATATGGAAGGACAATGGGTGAGGTATGATTCACACCTTAGCATTTAACACCATATTCTCCAAGTTCACTTAGGGACAAAGGAAGGTCTATCAAGCAGATCTTTACTTTCTCTGGTCACTTTTGACCTTGGGGAAAGAGAAAGTCAACCTTGGGTAATTCTTCCTTCAGCGCATGCTGGCAGTAAAGAGGTAAGTATAGAGAAAAATTCCAATTCAATATGGAGGCCTACTTACACAACTCACCCTACATCTTCACTCGACCTCTCAAAGGCCAATGCACTCATGACATCTTCTACGATTGACTTCAAGAAATTGAAGGGGGCACACCTCTTCACCAAATACCAGGGTAGGATGTACACCTATTGCACCATTGACAAACAAATGAAGGAAAGGGCCCTTCCTAACCCCATCTTCCACCTATGCGGAGTGTGCTACCTTTGATGGCTTGTGGACAATGTAGAGATCGTACCAGAGGAGGAGGATATCGAGGATGAGGAAGAAGAAGTATCATCATCTGAATAAGAAGAAGATGAGGAGGATGTTGATATGCCTTATACACTGAGGTGGCATTTGCACCACATTTTGTGCTTCTATGAAGCATCTAGCTCCACCACCTCCATGCTAGGAGACTCTCTCTCCATGGATGGCATGTATGGGATGTTGCAATCCATTCATTAGGGTTAGCAGTAGCAGTCAACCACCTTGACCTAGATTCAAGGTGTCCAGGAGTAGCTTCTTCAGCAGCGACAAGCAATCTACACCAACAAGCACCTTCTCCTAGTCAACCAAGAGAATATACACACCCTCCTACAGCACATCAAGTATCATTAGTATCCTCTCTACGACCACTATTGGATTCAAGCAAACTTTGCTAGCTACCCACAACCATAAGATATGCCAGCCAACCCATCGACAGTCATCAACACTTTCTACCCACCTGATCCACGGATGTCATTGGGAACTTCCCGATGACTATCATCATACTGAGCATCTGTTAACCCCGTTCCACCTCTTAGTTTGACTTTTGACTATGAGGACATAGTCAAGTTCATGCTTAGGGGGTGATGGAATGGTTTTATCTTGCTTTATTTTCTATCCTATTTTTTTTTTTTTGTTTCCAAGTATTAGGATCCACATTCTATCTAGTGTATGTTGAGCTTAGGTTAGCATGATCGTATCTCTCATTAAAAAGAATGAGTTTCATGCTCTTGCAATTAATGGAAGAATGGTCAATCTTTGTAAGCTTATCTGCAAAGTATAAGGCAACACCAATGGAGGAAGTGTTCGGTTGAGTCAGCTTGAGGACACTTTGTATGAATGAAAATCTTAATTTATCTAACACTTGTGTATGATGCTGAGGTTTGATAGAAAACCAACCAAATAAGTAATGAGACCTTAAATGGGATTTTTACAAATAAATTCTAAGGCCACCCTATACATAAGTTGATAGGAGAGAGATATATCATAGTTAAGAAAGGCATTGTCTCTTAGTCATGTGATTCCATCCACCTTTCATGACATTTCATTCACCACATCAAGATGATCAAGTAAACCAAATTGTTTTCTCTTGACTACATTGTATAGCATAATAGGAAACATGATAGTTAGTTTTTTATAGTGCAGTAAAAAGAATAAAATATATAGAGATGTGTGTATCAATTAGTTGTATACTAAACGGGAAGGATGTTTCTAATGTGAAGGATATGAGTCCACATGAAGCTAAAATGTCTTATTATGATGTCATTGAATACATATGAGAGTTTAACTACATAGGCTTTAGAGTTCCTATCTTTAGTGTACTTGGGTTGATAACAAAAAAGGAGTTTTAGTGGATGAATTGGGTTTTGCATTAGTACATCTGGAAAGATTGGTGAGAAGAATGAACCATTCATCATGGCATCATAGAAGAAGCAAGTATTCTACATTGATGATTTTGTAAATGCAAAATGTTTTGCCATTCCTCATGGGAAAAAGTAGTTCATTACAGAACATATAGATAAAGTAGAGTAACATGACAAGTATGATGACTCCAGTCTATTCTCGGTTGGCTTGCCAAGTGCAAATGTTGTAGCTAATGTTGATCAATATACACCTTGAGATCACATAGAAGAAATATTAATTGATCGACGATCCAATGAATACTAGGTGCCTGCCTTTCAAGTTATCTTTCACTTAAATATTTTACATGCTAGATGTGCATTTTACCTATTTATCACAGTTATATATGTTTCATATGCTATATGTGCATTTTTACATTCTTTATGACTTATATGTGCTTCTTGACTATTTCAATATGACAATTTTATATGGTGTCTGACCGTGAGGATGAGCACCAAGAGGATGTGAACTATGAGGATGTGCACCTTGAGGATGAAGCTAGTGCAAGTTATATTGTTTTGTTACATATATGTGCATTTTACATCCTCTATCACAATTTTATAAGTTACATTCTTTATCACTTATATGTGTTTCCTGAATATTTTACAATGAGCACCCTAAGGATGAGCAGACTAAGGATGTGCACCCTGAGGATCTGTTTGTATGTTGAGGAGCAACATGATTGTACATGTAAACGAGGCATCACTTGGATAAAAACTTATCGACACAAAGGGAGAAAGGTCCAATGATGTCCATTGACTTTGACGTAATCAAAAATCCTATTGGGAAGAATCACCGTTCTTTCAAGAAATATTTAGGGGTTGTTGTTTGTAGAAAAGTAAAACAACAGTAGAATCTTGGCATAAAGTTGATCCTATCATTAAAGATCTCATCAGGAAGGACATAGTTGTGAGATATTATGTTTTTAAATATATGCACAACTATTTTTTTAAAGATATTCACAATTCTATGTTTAAAGATATGTCGTTAAGTAAACAAACTTTTACAGAAAATCTTTGATTTTGATGCAAAATTGCACTGTAAAAATGTGTTGCAACATTGTGGTAGGATGTTTAGGAATTTTAGGACAAATCTGACAAGAGATTACATAATGAGAGAAAAGAGGAAGATGTCCTCAACTAAGTAATGGACCTATATTGAAAAGAGATTGTAGGAAACTTTTGTTGCTTCAAGGAAAATCGATGAATTCAAGGTATTAAGACAATGTTTAAACTACATTCTTATGATTAATGAGTGTAATTCGATGTAATAAATAATTAACACATGTTTTGTATTAATTAGGCTTTACATGATGCTAAAAAACAAAGGTCTGCAAAGAATGTGCATGACCACAAGTTGTGTGGCCCAAAGCTGGAGTTCTCATTCAGTATGTATGATAAATTTACATTGCATATGTATTTTTTATTCTTTTCTATTTTCGTATATATTTGACAACTGTTATGAGAATACATGCAGGTCATTGTTCCTAAGAAGCCCCCCACATTTCCTCATCCAAAACCTCAAGTACATATTTGTAATGTGCATGTCCTATTTGACTCGCTACTACCTATATGTAGGGAGTTGGCACTGTGATTAAAGAATGTAGAAAAAGGGTCGACTATGATGGTTTGTATTCAGGAGGATGTCATAGGACAATATCACAATACTAGTGTATTCTCGACATATATTGTGGATTTATTTGAACATGTTTGGCTGAATTAAAACTTTGGATATGGTAAGATCGCATGTCTAAGTATCTCAATCTATATATGTGAAACTATATGTTGAATTGTTTTCTAATATATTAATCCATACATACATTGTAGCTACTTATATAGGGTGAGTGCACAGTTCACATTAATCAATGTGACATTTCTAGTTCCATCATTGATTAGTTGTGTATTTAATGACCAATTTTCTGTAAGTGATTACTGCTCTACTCCATTTATATATTTTTCTACTACAGGAAAGAATGTGATTATAGCTCTTTTCAACCTTGAGTATGTTTTAGACTCTTTTCTTATAATTTCAACCTAGCAATTATATTCATTGTGGAATTTGAGTTTTTTTTTTTTTTACTTAGTAACATGCATTAGGAATTGTTAGTAACTATCCTCCAGATGATGTTTGTGTATTATCTTGATCCCTCTAGTACCAAATTTTGAGTGGAGGAGATGAAATGCAAATTGGCAATTATAGAGTAAGTAAATTGTTTTTATTCGTCAACCTATGTTAATGTTTCCATCATTATATGATTGTTTACTAATGCAATCAGTACTACTTTAACTTATAAGGGTATAAAATCATTCAAATAGGTAATAGTAGTCAATAAGAAAAAGAAAAAAATAGCTTGGAAGGATGTTAACATATATATTCTTGTTATACTTATTTTTAATTTTAATATTATGCATAATTTTAAACTTGTACGCTCCTGCAAAATATAATAATTGGGCATGCAGATACTATGTGATGTGGTACATGGATCTAATTGTCAAACATGCATCACAAGAAATTCATTATATATAAAAGATAATCTATATAATTTTGAATCATAAGGGAATAGTCTCATCTAACAATATAAAAATCAAATTAAAATTTTGAATTGGGTCATTCTCTTTGCATCTCTTTAATACAGTAAAGCCCTATAAAAAAGAAGATTTGGATGAGATACAAGAAGAGTGGCCATAGTACTTCATTAAGGAAGTCAATTTTGTTGTTTGTTTGGATGAGTTATCATATTTTTCAAACTTTGGTGTCATTAGTTCAATATACATGTGTTGGTAATGATTTTTATATAATAGTCTTCCAAGTGAATTCGGGTGCATGTGTGAATAATGTGAGTATATATTAGTATGTGTGTGAATGAATGTGAAGAGAAATGAATAACATGAGTTCCATTTGTATGAATGTATTGTGTATGTGCATATGTACATATAATGGAATAAAATGTAGATGAGAATGAAATTGCATGTGTGTTAATGAATTGTGTGGATGTGAACTCTTGTATGTGTTTGTTATTATAGATTTTGCTTGTATTGTTGTAATGTTATTAAGTTGAACACATGATGGAACATGTTGTTCTAATGCACTACAAGTTTTGCATCCCATTAAACAGTTGGAAAGTAGATTTACAGACATGAAATAAAAAAATTAGACCTGCAATGCCAGTTACCTTAAAATACCGACAATGTAGATATGTGCCATTGGTTTTCTTAACAAACTCAATGTCACAACTATCATTATCAGTTAAGTTTTAATTGATAAGGAACTACAATGTTGGTTTTCCTAAGTAGACTACAGGTCATACACCAACGTTGGTTTCTTCCTTACACCTGACGACAGAGAGCTACGTTGTCGGTTGCTAAAAGAAACTGATGACTTTAATCTCAGAACAATCTTATAATTGTTGATGACATAGGATTAGCTGACATTATATTATGTCATTGGTTTCTTGATTATAAACTAACGAAACATGAATATTGTTACATCAATTTTGTTTCATAGCAACCAACACTACATTTAATTTGTCAGTTTCTCTCTAGCAACTGCCATTAAAGGCCCTTAGTTATAGTGTTTCCCACCTAGGTGTTGGCATATAACCAAAGATGTAAGCCTAAAATAATCGATGTTGTAGATGTTTTATATACTAGTGGTGTGACAATACCCTCCCCTATTATACTCAAGTAAGGTGGACCGAGAGGGCAAGGACCATTATCATATTTACATGATCAACGTTTAGCAATTAATCAATAATAATTATAAATTTCATTGAATTGAAAAGAGTTTAATAATAATATGAAGATAAAATCTCCTCAAGGGATTTTCATGGAATTGGTAACTATTGTTTGCAATATAAAGTAAGTCTAACTATCTATAATCTTGTAGATTAAATTTAAGCATCTTTTATTTTGGTGCCTTCTTCTTTGGATGTCCATCTTTTAGATTAATTGCAGTTTAACCTAAAATGACATGAAACAAAAAATACGGTCAATATATCGAGATATGTTGAGTATGTGAGGGAAACAAAATATATGCATGTAGGTGTAACAACAAATCATTAATAGCATCAATTATCATTATAAAATTGAACATACATTTTCTTTTTTTGACCTCTCAACCCTTATCCTTTCACTCTCTATGATGTGCTATCTCTTTAGGGAAACTTCTTTATGGGGAACCCTCTCTTAAGAGTTTGGTCCCTATAGTGAACATTCAAAAACTTTCCTTTCCAGGCTCGATTTGATATAGGTCTTCCTTTCCAAGCTTGGCATGTGGTGATCTTCCTTTCTGGGCTTGATCATTAGTCATTCCCATAATGACATCATTCACCCCATGATCTTTAACTCACCAAAGATAATTATTTAGGGTTCGAGTAACTTACATTTATATAAGATTATATTCATTGGGACTATATAGATTGTGGTCATGCCCAACCAGACAAGGGCAGAGCTGGTTTTGGAAGATGCTTCTGAAGTATAGAGACAGAGTCCTCCCTTTGGTGTGCTATAAAATTGGTGATGGCTGCTCTATCTCCTTGTGGAAAGACCCTTGGGTGCAAGGGGCTTTTCTACATCACTTGTTGAATCCCTCACTGGCCATGCGAACTAATCTCTCCCAACAAGCTCGCCTAAACAATATCATCAGTGACAATGAATGGAAGCTCCCGTCAACCCGTGAGGGGGAGAGGCTCGCTGAAATCTGCAATAGCATTCCTCTAACTCATGGAAAAGATTTATGCCACTATGGGAATATGACTAAATTTAAGCTAAAGGATGCATGGAACCTATGCAGGGTAGCTCATGAAGAAGTGGGTTGGGCCTGCTGGTTATGGAAGAGCAAAGCCCCCCCAAGAATGAAGGTGAGCTGCTGGAAGATGCTCCATGGCAACCTCGTGACTGATAGCTATCTCCAAAACAGAGGCCTCTCCTTAGCCTCCTGTTGCACCTTGTAAAAGACATGTAGCGAGAATACCCAGCACATCCTTTGGAGGTGCGAGTTCGCAAAGGAAATATGGAGTAGAGTGCTTGACGCTACTGGTTGTTCACTGAAAAGCAGTGCAGATATGTTGTCCATTAACGGCTACAAGGAGAAGCTGCTTGTCATCCTTGCCCTATACCACATATGGAACCAGAGGAACATTTCCATTTTTGAGAACGCGGACCCTTCTACAAAGGGGGTATGGAGACACATCTAGAGTGATTTTGATAGCCTGAAGAGATAGCTTTCCCTCTGTATAGATAGCTAACTTGCTGCTGCATTTTTTTTTTGATACATATTGGAGCGCCGCTCTACCACTTGTAAATGATGTTTGATGGAAAGAAATAGAAGAGTCTCACGCTTACTGATAAAAAAAATAGGCGTAACCACATACCTTTCCCAGAGATGACTAAATATCCAAGTAAATAAGATTAGATGCAATCAATCAACCATTCACCTTGTAGTTAATGTATAACACCCAACTATTACTATTTTGTTTAGAAAATATCAATTATGACTGACTTGGGCTCTAAGTTATGATTTTGGGGTCAAACTAGGGTTTCATTAGGGTTAGGCTTGACAAACCCTAATGATCACACTTTAAGGCTTTTCATATTAGGAAACCCTAATTTCAAAAACAAGTGAACTATTAACCTAAATTAGATCCAAGATGTTTTTTTATCCAATTAACCCAAAATTTATCCATTAAGACCAATCAATCAAGTTTCACTCATCAACTTCATTAATCTTATCAATTAGGGGTTTATATGTATGAAATTACATTAAAAATTACATATTTATGCACTTTTCAAATTTGAGTGGTAATCATCCCATGGAACCAATTTTATTGGATTGATTATATTTTTTGATCAAAATTGTATATTTATATGCCATATTTGGATCTACCATTTAATTACTAGATTTTCACAAATTAAAACCATGTGGACCAATCATAGCCTACCACATAGATGCCCGACTAGTCCAGGGCTCACACCGCGGGGCCACAGTCGAACCAATGGCTTGCACCATATCAACTATCATTCTTGTGTGTCTAAGCAAGAAAGCATGAGTAAAAGGATAGAAAAGGCAGGTATACCCCTCACCTGTCGAAAGCAGACTCAGGGTTAGATTGTCCTTTTGATCTCGTTGTCTTCAACATCTCCCTTCCTTCTCCTTTGTGAGTAGTGTTCTTGGGTGAGTCAACTTGCTATTTGACTTCACATGTGCATGTCTCATAGTAGCAAGTGAGTGTGGGGTTCTCTTTGCCTCGCCTTGATGGACTTAACTGTGGCCTCCAATTGGCCAGAGGAGGCAAGGTCAATGAGGAAGAACTCAACCTATGGCGCAGTATGGGGAGAAAAAAAGGCAGAGAGAAGAAGAGATTATGATGGGAATTGGAGGCAGGGTGAGGAGTATTAAGTTGCATAGACTCTGGTGAAGGGTGTGTCTATCTCGTAGAGGGGTTATGTTCTTTATATAGGTATGGCTATGGTGTGTTAGGTGTCGGCCAAGATCTGCAATTGGGGAAAGTTTCTATTACTTTCCAAAGAAGGCCAAACTAGGGGTTACCGAGCTCGGAATCATCTCCCAAATTAATTATGAGAGTATTTTCATGCCTTTGCATGAATTGGAGAGAGAGAGGTGTAAAAGAGTTTATCGGATCCCTGTAGCTGGTTTCCCCAATGAACCAAAGGTGGGAGACAATCTCCTGACCATTGGATCCATAATCAAGGGTCATCAGGCGTGCAATAATAATAATGGATCAGACCCTAGGTTTACTATTTCGATAAAACTGTGACATTTAATACATTAATAGTTATCTCATTCACTTTAGGGAAAACTTAATAAATGTATATCTCTCTCCTCTTTTACCCAATTGATCCCAAAATTTAAAGGAAATATTTTAACAATTAAATATCGATGTGGGCAAGATTTGGGGCTAAGATATGAAAGTTAATATTACTTTTTTTTATCTCTAAGTGTTCCCTTTATTTTATTTATTTAAGGCATCAATTAAATTTGTTTCCCGTTCAAACTCGACAAGATTCCTTATCTCAATATATTTTCTTATTGAGTATAATATTGGGTCGGATTAAATTATTTGCCTTCAACATATCCTTTTCTGGAAATTTCCACACAATTTCTTATTTAATTATCAATTAACCATTACTTTTAGTAATTCTTTTATTATTGAATGTTCCACTCTTTCCTTAGCCAACATTTATCAATTAATTATTAAAAATAGAAGAAAAAAATGAAATTCCTTTCGTATGGAGAATTTGCATTCTTAGACGAAAACTTTGAAACAAGACATAAAAATACCAAACTTTCTAATATGTCCTCAATAATATAATATTTGCATTCAAATATATGTGTAAATACATGCAAAAATCTTGGTTATAACAAGTTGTGTCTGTGTACATACATATAGGGATTGTTTTTAATAGTCGTGTGGATAGCTACCAACTCTAAAAATAGTTATTTTTTGTGTAGATTTTTTACTTTACACGTGTACATGGTTACATTACATTCAAAATAGGTATAGGTAACATGTGTACAATTATATTTATATATATATATATATATATATATATATATATTTCAGAATTTTTACTATGAGTTGAATAGTTACTTCTCTAACCAAATAGTTACTTTACTAAAATATACGGGCAGTGAAATCTTAACTATTTGTGCAGATAATATATATATATATATATATATATATATATATATATATATATATATATATATATATATATATGTGTGTGTGTGTGTGTGTGTGTGTATATTTGTGTGTGTAGAACGATCCAGTGAGAAAAATATATCTTGGTGAGAGCATGGAGGCATTTGAATAACTTTGCACAATGATTAATTTTCATAATCCAACTATAGATTAAAAATATATACATATAGATATATATATTATTTACATTCCTACAAAAGTTCATCATCACATGACTTATACTTCATGCACAACAAGCGAATACTTTTTAATGCTCAATATTGAATTTGAAGGTAATAGTTGGATGTAAAATGTAAATATTGTACATATGGACATGTAAAAGATATCAGATTGAAATGATTTTTTGTGTGTATATAATTAATATAATTTTCATCCCATCCACGAGGTTATATATTAAAAACATGCTATAACATTATAATTATTAAAATGCCTCTCATTCTCTCACCATAACATGTTTCTAGTGTGTGTGTGTGTGTATACATATATATACATATATATATATATATATATATATATATATATATATATATATGTATATATATACATATATATATATATATATATGGGATTAAGAGAGAAAGATTCCCTCCCCTCCCATGCCCGTGGTGGAGTCTGAATGCCCGGGAGGGTGATAAATCAAGGCAGAAACTGGGATTCGAACATGGATCCCTTCATGAGGAGACACTGTGCTTGACCACTTGAGTCAATCCTTATTGCCTACATATATATATATATATATATATATATATATATATATATATATATATATATATATATATGTATATCTACATATATGTATACATATATGTATGCATATATATATATGTATGTATATATATATGTATATATATGTATACATATATATATATATACATATACATATATATATACATATACATATATATATACACATATACATACATATATATACATATATATACATATACATATATATATATATACATATAAATATATACATATACATATATATATAGAGAGAGAGAGTCAAGCTAGAATATACTCGAGTGTATCCGGAGCGGAATACACTCAAGTAGTTTTCCATGATGCAATATTTTTTTTGAAAATATAATCCATTGATCTTCTTAAACATCTCGTGAACAACTCATACACAAAATTTGAGCACATTTAGATATGTATAGCTCATGTTATGAAGACCGCAAAAATTATGCATTTCAAATTAGTTTTGCACGTTGATTTTGTTGCCCTTGGATGAGTGACTTACACTCATCCAAATGGGTTCAAAATTTGTATGTAGCCTAGATATAGTATGACAGTGAAGATCAATGGTTTACATTTTGCAAAAAATAGTCTTGATATGCAAACACACTTGAGTGTATTCGTGTGATCCGTACACTCGAGTGTATTCTAGCCTGACTATATATATATATATATATATATATATATACACACACATATACATACATATATATACATATATACATATATATAGATACACACACATATATACATATACATATACATATATACATATACACACACACATATATATATATGGGCCCATCTTTATTGCCCGCGCGGGTAGCTACCCGCCCACCCTTCCGATCACTTTTTTTCAAAAAAAAAAATTCGAAATTGTAGAGGACTATTTTTTCTATCTCTCCAAAAAATTTTAGCCAAAAATAATATCATTTGCCCCTCCAAAATGAAAAAAACCCGTCCTTATATATATCTGATGTATATTTTGTACAGAGTTACTTTTTTGGCCAGCAGAGTTACTTTTTTGACACCATAGTTACTTTTTTTACAGCAGAGTTACTTTCTTAGCTAGGAGAGTTACTTTTTTAGCTGCAGGGTAGCGAAACTCCAGGCTACCCGCGCGGGCAATGAATGAACGCCCTATATATATATATATATATATATATATATATATATATATAGATATATATATATATATATATATATATATATATATTTGTGTGTATATATATATATGTATATGTACATATATATATGTATATGTATATATATGAATTACTTTTAGTTTCCCAAGCAGGTAACTTAATTTCCCTACCCGGCAATAATACTCCCGCAACCCGGAACCTGTTATAGCAGAAAAAAGTGGAAAAAAAACATTGGAGCGGAAGTAGTGAGAAAATAGCAGATATAGCAGCTAGCGAGCGAAGCAAAACCCCAATTGCTCTACTCAATCTGTCGCCCTCCCCAGTGATTTCTCCCATTGTCGCACAGTCTCACCGGCGAAGACATCACCCAACCACTCCATCACCACCTCCTCCGTCATCATCTCCTCCAGTCGCTCCTTCATCGACTCGTCAGTTACTCAGAGATGACGAGGATGAAGAAAGCCTCACGGAAATCATCGAAAATGCCTCCGTGGAGAAAGAATAGACCGAAAGTGGTCGAAATAGGCGACGACGACTCCGAAACGCACCAATTTCAAGCTGACGAGAAGATGGCAAAACAGGCAGAAGAAGCGGGAAAAGTAGCATCAGCCGCGGAAAGGGAATTACAAGAATAAACTACTCCAAAAACTCCGAAAGGGGATAAGAAAGAGGTTACCAAGGCCACAGAAGCGGAAGAAAAGGGGAAAGAAGAAGCTACATAAATGGAGAAGGGGTTTTCTGCTGAGACTCCTCAGAGAATACATAAAGAGGTCAAAACAGGAGCTGCGATGGCTACTGAAGGAGATAAGCAAGCTACTTCTTCGACACCTCAGACACAAAAGAAAGGGAAAAAAAGGGGTTACAGCTCCCCCATGGATCAAACCTCCATCAAAAAGTGCAAAGCGCAGTAAGGTTGCTACTGCTGGTCGTGGAGGCAACAAAGCTACTGAGAAGAAAGAAGCTGCACGCAACAAAGCGGGAAAAGAAGAACAACAAGGTAATTTGTGTTTTCATGCATTCTACTACTGTTGTGTCTTTGACCTTCTCTGCATCCTGCTCCTCCTTCTATGAAGGCTGCTACTGATGTGTCAATGTATTATAGTTACTACATTAAAACTAGACGATGTAGCTAGAGTAACTACACCAACATATCTGAGTAACTATGAGATAGTCTCGAGTAACTGTTATAATAGGAAGAGTAATGCTTGAGTAACTGAGAGTAATGCTTTAGTAACTGAGAGTAATGCTTGAGTAACTGAAATTAATGCTTGAGTAATTGAAATTAATGCTTGAGTAACTATTACATAATGCTTGAGTAACTGAAAGTAATGTTTGAGTAACTGAAATTTATGCTTGAGTAACTATTACAGAATGTTTTGAGTAACCGAGATTAATGCTTGAGTAACCGAAAATAAAGTTTGAGTAACTATTACAGAATACTTGAGTAACTGAAATTAATTCTTGAGTAACTATTACGGAATGCTTGAGTAACTAATGTGAGGATTTTGAATCGCTTTTATAGACCAATTTTACATGTGTTTTATGTGTTTATTAGTCACATTTGTGGTTAATATTGCATGATTCACTCGTTTTAGTCTATGATCTCATTTTGCATCAAATCTATTGTATTTCATCTTTTTGGTTATAAATGATCATATTGATGTGTTGTAGCAAGGCTGATTCGAAATTATCTTGAAATTTCAGGAATAACGAATATATGCAGCTATCGATACCATCGAAGGATGTCAATAGTATCGACTCGGTCACAGTGAGACAGCCGCAAGGAACTAAGATGTGTCGATACCATTGACACCGAAGTCGATGGTAGCGAGATACCTACAATGAGCCAGCAGTCAACTGGTCGATACTATCGACGCAAAGTCGATACTATCGACCTTGCCCAGCTTCAGCGTCGGATTGGTGATAAAAGTGATGCCTAAAGGTTTCGATACCATCGACACTACAGTCGATGGTATCGAGTCTACTTCAGGTGGAACATCAGAAAAAGAAGACTTGTCAATATTCTGAAGGGTCGATACCATTGACCCACGTCGATGGTATCGACGACGTCAGATCAGGTCTTGTTACAGATCGTTGCTAATCGGATGGTGGTGATCTTTTGACGATCTAAAGTGGCGCATATACCTAATTACAGAGGCCCTAAGCAGGGTGTCACGTCATTCGTCATTGCACAAGTCTTAAGGAGAGGAAGAGAGAAGAAAGGAGCCCAGAATCATGCCCCGATCGTTTTGAGAGCCGCAGAAGACATTCTCCACCGTCGGAAGGTTGTAGATCGCACATTCTATGTCAAGGAATGCCCAGATTCCCTCCATTCAGGGGTTTACAACACTTTCATTCACATTTTCTCCATGTTTTCCCTTTCTCTTGTCATGTCTTTCATTTAGATGAACATGCGGGGCTAATCCCCTTTATCTTTAGGACCGGGAGTAGCCTGGGTGATGGTTGTATGACATTTTTACCATAGTATTTCATAATTTGTCTCTTAAATCCATGGTATGATTTCATTTTCTCCATTATATCATTATGATTTATCACCCTAATGATAATCTAACGCCTTTAATTACTTTGAAAGAAGAATTAACGATTGAAAAGAGACGAATTTCACATTAACTAATAAATCCTTTAAACAAGGCGATGTACAGTTAATGGTGAAACCCAGAGTATGGTCTTCATACATCGCGTTTAGGGTATAGGTTACTAATACCGTGGAACCGACCTAGATTTAGGTAGTGAATTGTATCACAAAAGTGAGCAATTCTGAATACAGGCCACTACCCGGAATGAGAGACGGATTAGGTTAACTATGTAGGAATTAATACAACGAGAACATGTGGTGAAACCGTAGTCCTAAAGATTCCCATTTGAATCGATTAAACCAAGCATTTAATCGGTTGTTTTGTTTTCTTTCATTTTTCTTTTCTTTTTCAATCAACTTTCGAATCAATTTAATCGGTCTAGCTAATTACAAGTAGTTAGTAGTAGTCTACCAATAATTACGTTTCCCTGAGTTCGACTCGAGCCTCACAAAGGCCTATATTACTCTGACGGTTGCACTTGCGTTCTACGCACGGTAAATTCGTGTCAAGTTTTTGGCGTCGTTGCCGGGGAAACATAAATTTTTGGCACTACGAGTGCTATAAGTGGCCACTCTAGGCTACCTTTTTCTTTTAACTACATTTTTAATTCTTGCAATTGATTGACTAATTTTCTGAATTCTATATTCATCTAGCACTGTACTTAACGAAATATATCATTTTGTAGGTACCAGTTCATGGTGAGCACGCGTAGCACAGACTACGCGCAGTCATTACCAGAGGTCCCATCTTCAGGATTAGACGACGAGGAGCACTACATTCAGAGTCAATCTGAGAGAATAAATTCAGATTCTGAACAAGAAGAGATGGCTGAAGAAAAGATGATATGGGAAAAGATCAAGGCGTCTTCTTCCTCTGCATTGAAAGGGCCGATCAAGAGGCAGGCAATCAACATCCCGACTTATAAAATTGATCCGACACTAATAAATCTAGTCAAAAATCAAGCATTCCATGGACTAAAGAACAAAGATCCAGTGGCCCACATAAGCACTCTCGTGGAAAATTCTGATATGATCAAGATCGATCGTTTTCCACAGGAGACACTGTATCTGAAACAGTTCCCAAGTTCTCTTATAGGAAATGCAAGAGAGTGGTTCTATAATCTGGATGATGAGATTGTTGAGACGTGGGATCAGAGGATTGAGGTCTTTTTCGAATGTTTCTTCCCACCTGAGAAAACTAATGATTTAATCAGAAAAATCCACAAATTTACTTAGAATGCAGGTGAAACTTATTCAGAGACCTGGGAAAGATTTCAAATAATGCTGAGAAGATGCCCTCATCATGGGTTAGACAAGGAAAAACAAGTGAAGATTTTCTACTTCGCGCTTAATGAGCATGACAGAAGCAATTTGGATTCAGCAGGATCAGAATTTTTTCTGAACAATACAAATACAAGGTGTTGGGAGATTCTTAAGAACATGGTAAAGAAGTAGTCCTGGGGTACCAGAGATGCACCTGAGAAAGTTAGGTCTATAGGGGATGCTAAAGCCATTAAAGAATTGAATGACAAGATGGATCTTATTGCAAAGAAACTTCTGGCTAAAGAAAATGAAGAGTCTGATGATGAAGCACAGGTGAAATTCATGCATCAGCAATAGGGATATAGGAATAACGAATATTCTTAGAGGAAAGGTAAGAAATTTTCTTAGAAAGATCCAAAAAATTTCTTGCAGGATCCGGAAGCTAAGCCATAACCCACTGTAGAAGAAAAGAGAAATGAGTTGCTCAATCAAGTAATCAAGCATAATCAAGAACTCATGAGCACATTTGGTCAACAAATAAAGCAACAAGGAGAGTTCATGAATCTGTTTGGGCAAACTTTACAAAGTCATGGGGCTCAGATGAGGACACTTGAGACATCTTTAGCACAAATGGCAGCAGAGATTTCAAAATTGAAGAAACCAACGCAGCAAGGTTTTCCCAGAAATACAAATGTGCCAGGAGGGAATCAACAAGACAAAGCAATTATGCTAAGGAGTGGAAAGAAGATTTTAAACTCTAAGGCCGATGAACCAAGCACAGCCCAGCCAGAAACCACATGTGAGGCCACAGAGGAGGTCACAATCACAGAGCCAATAGAGGATGTTGTAGAGGAAGCCACACAAGAGCCCATTTCTGAGGAAGAGACTCAAAAGAGGACTCCATATGTTCCACCACATCAGAGGGCACAAACCGTTCCAGTTCCCTATCCAAATAGTCTGAAGGTGAAGAAAGTGGACGCCCAGTTCAAAGAGTTCCTAGATAGTTTTAGGAAACTTTCTGTTAACATCCCGCTGCTAGAAGCTATAGAGCAGATACCCTCCTATGGTAATTTTCTGAAGGATATAATTACCAAGAAGAGGAAGATTCTTGATGCTGAGGTGGTGGTTCTTAAAGAGCAGGTTAGCGCCTTCATTTTGGGAACATTACCACCAAAACGATAAAATCCGGGTTGCTTCAATATTTCATGTTACATTGGTAAGGTGAAATTCGGTGAAGCGTTGTGCGATTCTGGGGCAAGTATAAACTTGATGCCCCTTTCGACATTCAAGAAGCTAGGTCTTAAGGAATCTAGACAAAGCAACAAGACAATTCAACTTGCAGATAATTCTATGGTGCGGTCGTATGGTATTTGTCAGGATGTCCTAGTAAAGGTTGATAGATTTGTATTTCCAGCTGATTTTTTGGTAATGGAAATGCAAGATGACCAAGGGAATGAGCTACTCCTTGGAAGACCCTTCCAAGTTACTACAGATATGATACTTGAAATGGGAAGAGGTCGTCTGACATTGGGAATAGTGGGTGACATATTTGAAATGGTTATGCCACCAAGTACAACACAATCACAGGCAAAGGAGCAATGTCGCATGATGAAACATTTTGATCAAAACATTTCTCTTTGTTTAGGGAAGCCATTTCTGGATATGGCTCATGTAATGACCAAGGTAGATAAGGGGACTGGCAGTGGATATTATGGAACAAACAAAAGTTGTTTCTCTTTGTAGAGTTGTGGGTTATCCGAATGATGAAGAGGAGGAAATTCCTCTTTCTACTGAGGATGATGCAATAGCAAATTCTATCCTTGACTCATATCCATAAGTACCCCTTGAAGCTTGCCTTGTCAACATAATGCATGATTGGATGAGAAGCAAGTTGTTACAAGAATGCGTCAAGATGCTTCAAGTGCTTTTGTGCTATTATGCCAAGCATTATGAGGATCTTAGGCCACTCCCACCACCGCTTCAATCATCATTGATCTGTCCACCATAATTAGAACTGAAATCACTGCCTCCTCATTTGAAGTATGCATTCTTAGCTAATGGTGAAAAACTACCGGTGATTATTTCGGCATATCTGAGTGTCGGTGAAGAAGAGAAATTGATGATCATGTTGAAGAACCACCGTGGCACATTCTGGTGGTCAGATGCTGATATTAAGGGGGTTTCCCCTACACTTTGCCAGCACAAGATCCAGATCGAGGAAGGAGCCAAGTTTGTGATTCAGCCACAACGTCGACTCAATCGGAGCATTATGGATGTCGTCAAGAAGGATGTGATCAAGCTCCTTTCTACAGGCATCATCTACGCTATTTCAGATTCGACGTGGGTAAGCCCCACACAGGTAGTCCCTAAAAAGGGGGGATTACGGTGACGTAGGATCTCATGAATGAACTTGTTACTACCCGATTGGTAACCGGGTGGCATGTTTGCATCGACTATCGCCGCTTGAATTCCGCAACTCTAAAGGATCATTTTCCACTCCCATTTATTGACGAGATTTCAGAGCGGCTGGATGGCCGCTCTCATTTTTGCTTTTTGGATGGCTATTCCAGATATAATCAGATTTGTATAGACCCTAAGGATCAAGAGAAGTCTTCCTTCACTTGTCCTTATGGGACTTTTGCATATCGCCGCATTCTGTTTGGGTTGTGCAACACACCAGCTACTTTTCAGCATTGTATGCTTGTGATTTTCTCGTACATGGTGGAGTGTTGTTTAGAGGTTTTTATGGATGATTTTTCCATCCACGGTGCATCCTTTGATGAGTGTCTGTACAATTTGGATCGAGTGCTACAAAGATGTGAAGATATGCATTTGGTCTTAAATTGGGAAAAGTGCCATATGATGGTCAGTGAAGGAATAGTGCTTGGGCATAAGGTGTCTAGTAAAGGACTGGAGGTAGATCCAGTAAAAATTGACGTTATTGCCAAATTACCTCCACCGAACTCGGTGAAGGGAGTGAGGAGTTTCCTTGGGCATGCGGGTTTCTACCGCCGTTTTATCAAAGATTTTTCCAAAATTGCTAAACCTTTTTCTGAATTGCTTGAGAAGGACGCAGTGTTTGATTTTAATGATAAATGCATGCATTCTTTCAATGTTCTTAAAGAAAAAATAATTTCGGCACCGGTTGTTCAAACACCGGATTGGACCAAACCGTTCGAACTCATGTGCGATGCATCAAATTTTACTATTGGGGTTGTTCTTGGGCAGCGGTTTGAGAACAAACCTGCAGTAATTTTCTATGCATCAAAGACTTTAAATGATGCACAACTTACCTATACTACCACTGAAAAAGAATTGCTTGCCGTGGTTTTCGCACTTGAAAAATTTAGGCAATACTTAGTGGGGTCAAAAGTTGTGGTTTGGACGGACCACGCTGCTATTAAATATTTAATGGAAAAGAAAGATGCCAAGCCTAGATTAATTAGGTGGATCTTACTCTTACAAGAGTTTGACATTGAAATTAAAGACAAGGCATGTATTGAGAACGTGGTTGCAGACCATTTGTCTCGGTTAGAGCGGGTAGATGAGCGAGATATTAATATACCCATTACCGAGATGTTTCCTGATGAGCAAATTATTTCCCTAAAATCCAAAGATCTGTGATTTTCGCACATTGTGAATTATCTTGTATGCAAGGAAATACCGGACGATTGAAATTTTCAAGAAAAAAAGAGATTTTTCCATTCTTTAAGATATTACTTTTGGGATGACCCTATTTTATTGAGGCAATGCAGGGATGGCATCCTACGCAGGTGTGTAGCAGAGGATGAATATGATAGTGTACTCACTCACCATCATACATTACCCACCAGTGGCCATCATGCGAGCACAAGGACAACAACCAAAGTGTGAGAGAGTCGTTTTTATTAGCCTACACTATTTCGTGTTGCTTATGACTATGTGAAAATATGTGATGTGTGTCAAAGGGCTGGTAATATCTCAAAGCGGCAAGAGATGCCCCTCAATGTGTTTCAAGAAGTTGAGGTATTTGATTTATGGGGCATTGATTTTATGGGACCATTTGTGTCCTTGAATTCTAAATTATATATTTTGTGTCGAAGTGGGTAGAGGCAATACCCACAAGAACTAATGATTTTGTGGTAGTGTGTAGGTTCGTGAAAGAACATATCTTTTGTAGGTTTGGTGTGCCTCGTATGATTATAAGTGATGGCGGAACCCATTTCATGAACAAGAAATTTGCTACATTAATGAGAAAATATGGGGTCAAGCACAATGTCAGTACCCCGTATCATCCACAAACTCAAGGTCAAGTTGAGGTTTCCAATCGCGAGATCAAAAAGATATTGGAACGCACAGTGGCATCTTCCAGGAAGAATTGGAGTGCACTTCTACCGGATGCTTTATGAGCATATAGGACCGCGTTTAAAACACCTATAGGCACTATGCATTTTAGGTTGGCTTATGGGAGGGCTTGCCATTTGCCGGTTGAGTTAGAACACAAGGCGCACTGGGCACTACAGAAGCTCAATGTAAGTTATGATGATGCAGGGAAAAAGAGACTATTGGAGCTAAATGAGTTAGATGAGCTGAGGATGAATGCCTATGAGAATCAAAGGATCTATAAGGAAAGGATAAAGCAAATCCATGACCTCCACATTCAAACGCCTATTTTCAAAAAAGGTGACCGTGTTTTACTGTTTAACTCGAGACTCAAGCTTCATCCTGGGAAATTGAAATCCAGGTGGAGTGGACCTTTTGTGGTGGAGGAGGTGTGCCCACATGGTGCTATTATGGTGCGAGATGGAGAGCTCACATTCCTAGTTAATGGTCAAAGGTTGAAGCTTTACTTTGGCGAGGACTACACGAGAAAAGTACATGAGGTTAAACTCATGGCACTTAAGGATGAATGAAGAGCTTTATTACGTCTAGCCTAAGACAATAAACAAGGGCGCTTGTTGGGAGGCAACCCAACCATCGGTAGTTTTACTTTGTAGTTCCTTCATTTTCTTTTGCATTTCAAGTTAGTTTTGTTTAATTTCGTTTTTGTGTGTAAAAATGATACCTTAATCATTTTGTTCAGTGTGAAGTACTGAGTCAGAGTCGATACCATCGACCACAGTGTCGATGGTAGTGACGTGGGTTCAGGGAAGCGGTTGTAGAAAATTTTCTGAGTCGATACCATCGATGGCCTTGTCGATGGTATCGACCTACCATCAGCGACGTCGAAGAAAAAGATAGCGCCAGGTCGATAGTATCGACCAGGAAGTCGATGCTCACGAGATCCCTGAAGATTTACAGAAGAATTTGTCTCAGTGAAGTCGATACCATCGACAACCCAGTTGATGGTATCGACACGGCAACAGTGAGGAAGCGGTGCTCGCACCTCGCGAGGGTAATCAAACCATAAAGAGTCGATGCCATCGACACCCAGTCGATAGTATCGATGCGACACGTCAGCGATCTGTGAGAAGAAATCAACGGAGCCCACCAATTTCAGAAGTAGATCCGTGGGATGGGTCGATACCATCAACCCTCGTCGATGGTATCAACGCGTCATTGATCTGGGCCCCCACATCCAGCAATTGACAACCATCGATGATCGCGAAGAGTGGATTGTGCTCCAGGTGTCGATACCATTGACACCCCGTCAATGGTATCGATGGAGCAACAGTAGCGACAGGTTCAGTTATAAAAGGAGGGGTTGTTTCTCAATTCTATTCACACCTTCATAGTGAATCCCCTAAACTCATGCGCCAAGCATCCCAAGCAACTGGAGGTCTTCATCGAGCTTGTCGCAGTCAAGCAATCTCCACCGAGCTCTTCATCGACGTTGCAGATCATGTTCTCCGAGCAACTCCGATCTTCATCAATCTCATTTCTTTTATCCTCTTTCTTTCATCATGAGGAGGAACACGGTTGCATCATCTTCGAGCATGGCACCGATGGCGATTGAGATGTTTATTCCACCCCCGCCAGGCTCCATCCCTCGCCCCCGACTTGCACATCCTTCTGTGGATGTGAAGAAAGTTTACGAGGAGCTGCTGAAAAGAACAATCTAGATGACTCGATACTGTGATAGATAAATCATCCGATATCTCATATATTAGGATAACCTGATGTTTGTCCTCCATGGTCAGGAGGGTTGCACAAGCAGGCTCGACAATGTGGTCACACATAATGTGGAGGGCCACCCCTTTTTCGGCGAGTGGCCGACTTATAAAGAATTGGTGGTGGAGTTCATGGCATCATTTGATATATGTGTTATCCCAAACGACCTCAATGCCTATGACATGGAATGGATCAAGGGCCGCATGTCTTTTCGGCTCTTCAACAGGAATTATAATCTTACTCTGCAGCAATTCAACTCCATTTACAATTGGTGGCACTCCCCTGAACAGCATTGGCGGCCAGACAACCAAGCTGATTATGACACCATGTTCACAAAGTTAGTTACAGCCCCTCAAGGCAAAACGATCAGCACAACACCGTAGTGGCTGATTTTGAGCATCCCTTTGTGCGGGTTTTACACCGCATGTTGTGTATTACCTTCTTCGCTTGAGGGGAGCTTTCGCTGAGCAAATTCCAAGAGATCTACCTCTTCTTTCTGTATAATCTGCTGACACGTGGCAAGCTTAACTGGGGCGCGTTCTTCCTAATGCATGTAATGACAGTGAATAAAAGTACTCGACGGGCCCCAATTCATTTTGGGGGACTCATCACTCCTCTAGCCCTCTACCTTGGGCTAGACCTTTCTTCCATGCCTCCCTTGCTAAGTAAAAGCTCTATCAACCTTCCTCATTTGCATCGGTCTAACTTGTTGACTGTTCGTGATGGCGTGGTATATGCACATTGCCACGTAAACAAAGAGTATCAAGAGTACGCCCTTCCAGATCCTGTCTTCAACATCCAGGGGAGCCAGCATTTCAGATGGCCCATAATTGCTATCAACGACTCCTACAGTGGAGAAGACGAGGACGATACCGACAATGATGATGGTGATGAGCAGGAGGAGGAAGAGGATACTGCTACTCCTCTTCGGGAACGAGTGGCACTGCGGAAGTGTCAACGCTTCTACCCGAGTGCATCATCATCTTCGCAGCCTCCGCCACCACAGCCCTCTCAATAAGGAGAGGATGTTTATTCTATGCAGGGCATGTACACCATGCTACAAAGCATTCAGGAGATGCAACAACAACACACTGTGTCATTTTCTGATATCCAAGAGACTACAAATCGAATGTATGTTAATCAACAAGCTATCTTTGAGAACGAACGTCATCTGTTTGCCAATCAGCAACAGGTCTATGACCGGTTGGGGAGGATCGAGCAATAGCAGTAGCCGTTCTATGATCACTACTGGAGCCAAAACTACTTCGAGGGATATCCTCAACCTCCACCGATGCCCCCATATGATCCAAACTTCCAGGGGCAATATCCATCATGGGATCCCACCGCCCCACAGTACCCACCACCTAAGCAATAAATGGTATCATTGTTCCACCTGCTAAGATTGTTTTTGACTATGAGGCCATAGTCAGATTCATGCGTAGGGGGGAGATGGAACAGTTTCTATCTTTTATTTTCCTGAGTTTTTATCATTTATTGCCTTTTCTTTTATGTTAGCAATTTTCTTAGCTTTTAGCTTTTAGGATCCACATGCTATCTAGTGTATCTGTGGATTTCCAGTGTAATTTTTCATCTCTATGTTTGTCATATGGGAGTTATGGAACAGTTTCTATCTTTTATTTTCCTGAGTTTTTATCATTTATTGCCTTTTCTTTTATGTTAGCAATTTTCTTAGCTTTTAGCTTTTAGGATCCACATGCTATCTAGTGTATCCGTGGATGTCCAGTGTAATTTTTCATCTCTATGTTTGTCATATGGGAGTTATGGGTAAATTTGAAATTTTTTCATGTAATTGCAAGCTTGCTTTGTTTGAACTTAAGCACTTAACTTATGAAAATAATTGGGTTTGTCAACTTTAAAACATAAGATCACAACTCTACATGCCTATGATTCAAGGAAAGTGGACGGAATTAGATGTTGAGCCTAAACTGACCAAATGGTAATGGGACTTTAATCTGAAATAAGAGAGGGAAACCCCTTGATTTTACACATGTCAGTAAGGAGGGACATATCATATCTTCTAATGGTTCTGTCAATTAATCTTGTGATCTATCCACCTCATCTCATTTACACTCCACCATAAGAATTGGGAGTACTTTACAGTTTGTCATCTCTTAATTGCATATCATGTAGATAGGATTGCATTGTAGTTAGTTTTTACATCTGTTGCATTTATGAAAAAAAAATGTTGCATTATAGTCATGCATGCACAAATTTTAGAATGCATGTCAATGTCATTTTAGCTGCATTTTGCATAATCTTAATCATTTTGTACATGATGTGCCTTGCTTCTTCTGAAAATAAGGAACTTGTTTCATACTTTCTGAAAATAAAATACAATGAAAAAATAGTAGTGATGAATAAGCCCCAAACGAAGATGTAAAAATTTCATCTTAGTCATTAAACAAAATAAGGGCTGAAAAGAAAAAAATAATAATAATAAGTAAGTGAAGATCAGAAACATGAAGGAACTTGTTCACATGCATAATAAGAAGAACAAGCACATGTGTAGTTTTTTAGATATTCTGTCTCTCGTTGGGATAGAATAGTAATGCATGCATCATATCACCTAAAATGTAAGCATTAGGTCATTTTCATATGCATGAGCATCATGTAGGTTATTGTTGTACTATTGCATGTCAAACTGTATTGTGCTACTCTTTCTTACATAAACTGCCTATTCCATCCACCCATTGCTCAAAATGGTAGGCCACCCATTTTTATCTCCTCACTTTTGTATTTCAGGAGATCTGCTTCCATTTAAATGGTAGTTAGGTTATGAGAAACGTAGATAGGAGATCACAAGATGCACCAAGCCTGAACCGGAAGATTTTATTATATTAACTGCCTTATTTGATAGTGTTCACTAATCTTGGAGTGGATATCTATTATGGATGATCATCGTCACCTGTAGGGTAGTTACCATTTTGTGGTTAGTGAGGGTCGGTATGTGAATGTCTGATGGGAATCAAACAGTAATGTCTGATGGGATTTTGAGTCACTTTTATAGACCAGTTTTACATGCATTTTATGTGTTTATTAGTCACATTTGTGGTTAATATTGCATGATTCACTCGTTTTAATCTATGATATCATTTTGCATCAAATATACTGTATTTCATCTTTTTGGTTATAAATGATCATATTGATGTGTTGTAGCAAGGCTGATTCGAAATTATTTTGAAATTTTAGGAAAAATGAATATATGCAGCTGTCGATACCATCGATGGATGTCTATAGTATCGACTCGGTCACAGTGAGACAACCACAAAGAACTAAGATGCGTCGATACCATCGACACCAAAGTCGATGGTAGCGAGATACCTACAGTGAGCCAATAGTCAACTGGTCGATACTATCGACGCAAAGTTGATACTATCGACCTTGCCCAGCTTCAGCGTCAGATTGGTGATAAAAGTGATGCCTAAAGGTGTTGATACCATCGACACTACAGTCGACGGTATCGAGTCTGCGTCAGGCGGAACGTCAGAAAAAGAAGACTTGTCAACGGGTCGATGGTATCGACGCCGTCAGATCAGGTCTAGTTACAGATCATTGCTAATCGGATGGTGGTGATCTTTTGACGATCTAAAGTGGTGTATATACCTAATTACGGCGGCCCTAAGCAGGGTATCACGTCATTAGTCATTGCACAAGTCTCAAGGAGAGGAGGAGAGAAGAACGAAGCCCAGAATCATGCCCTGATCATTCCGAGAGTCTCAAAAGACGTTCTCCACCGCCAAAAGGCTGTAGATCATGCATTCTACGTCAAGTAACGCCCAGATTCCCTCCATTTAGGGGTTTACATCACTTTCATCCACATTTTCTCCATGTTTTCCCTTTCTCTTGTCATGTCTTTCATTGAGATGAACATGCGGGGCTAATCCCCTTTATCTTTAGGACCGGGAGTAGCCCGGGTGATGGTTGTATGACATTTTTACCATAGTATTTCATAATTTGTCTCTTAAATCCATGGTATGATTTCGTTTTCTCTATTATATCATTATGAGTGATCAACCTAATGATAATCTAATACCTTTAATTACTTTGAAAGAAGAATTAACCGTTGAAAAGAGACGAATTTCACATTAACTAATAAATCCTTTAAACAAGGCGATGTACGGTTAATGGTGGAAACCCAGAGTATGGTCTTCATGCACCTAGTTTAGGGTATAGGTTACTACTACCGTGGAACCGACCTAGATTTAGGTAGTGAATTGTATCACAAAAGTGAGCAATTCTGAACACAGGCCACTACCCGGAATGAGAGACGGATTAGGTTAACTATGTAGGAATTAATACAACGAGAACCTATGGTGAAACCGCAGTCCTAAAGATTCCCATTTGAATCGATTAAACCAAACATTTAATCAATTGTTTTGTTTTCTTTCATTTTTCTTTTCCTTTTCAATCAACTCTCAAATCAATTTAATCGGTCTAGCTGATTGCAAGTAGTTAGTAGTAGTCTACCAATAATTATGTTTCCCTGAGTTCAACTCGGGCCTCACAAAGGCCTATATTACTCTGACGCGTGCACTTGCGTTCTACGCATGGTAAATTCGTGTCAGTAACTGAAAGTAATGTTTGAGTATTTATTTCTGAAAGTAATGCTTGAGTAACAAACAGTGTCTCACACACTAGACATATCAATTAAACTAGAAAACAATATTGTTAAGCTAAATACTACATTCTTGGAGTAACTCTATTCGTATGCAGGAGAAGAAAGCAAAGGGGATGAGGAGAGTACAAATGCAAATCAGAAACATAAAGAGACAGAAAAGGCTAGCGAAGAAGAAGGTGATGTAAAAAGAAGAAAAATGAAAACCAAGGGGAAAGGGAAGGAACAAGCAACTGAAGAGAAAGGGAAGGCTGATGGTGATACAGAAGAAGAGGAAAGAAGAAGAAGAAAATAGAAAGGAAACGAAAAGGCTACAAATGAGGGGGAAAATCGGAAAGAAATAAGAGAACCAAAAGGGAAAAGGAATAGCAACTGAAGAGAAAGGTAAGATTGTATGGAATTGTAATTGTTTTAATTTTTAGTTACTTGTCGTTTATTAAATTGCTTTTACAAAATAAACAATGAGCTCTAACAATAAATTTTGATATGTTTGTAGTGGGAGTAAATAGACTGTACCAAATGTGCTCCTTAAAAAGCTACATCAACACCAACAAGAGCATGGTGTATACAAAAGAACAACTTATGATGCTAAGCTCAACAACCTTTGCAAACCTCGTAAAGATGCCAAATCTTGCAGTTGACATAGGCTTGTTAGAGGATTTAATAGATAGATATGTTAATGAAGACATATTTCTACTGGCCAACGGGGAGGAGAGAAGGATGATAGTAGATGACGTGGGGATAATTCTAGGTATCCCCAGCAAAGGTATAGAAATAAAACAAAGGAAAGATTCTGACATAGTAAAGTCGATATGGTAAGAGTTTGCCAAGGCGACTTATAAAAATAGAAATAAAGGTGAGACCTCAAAGAGGTTGAGAGAAAAGGATGTCCTGCATAAGGACAACTTAACAAAACTTTGGCAAGAATATGCCAAGACCAACAATCCAACGGACAATAAAAATATGTGTCGCGCGTGGATGTTGCACCTGCTGGCAACATTCCTAATCCCATACACCAGCTATTGCACACCAATCTACATTATCCACTACCTAGATGATGTCACTGCCACTGGGCAGATGAATTGGGAAAAGCTGGTGCATGGGAGTATCTTCGAGAATATGAAGATGCTGAAGGAGAATGTCCAACTAAGAAGGAAAGGAGAGAAAGGGGCTAAGAACACCCTGTACACAACAGGCTATGTCATGTGCCTATGCGTAAGTGAAGAAAATCATATTCATCTACATTGATACAATATTGACTATGGGGGGGTAGTTACATATGCATTATATTTTCTATATGCTACACGTAGGTTTGGGCATATGAGATGACAAAGATGGCAAAGCCAACATTCCTTGACTCCAAGCCAAGGATAAAGAAGTGGGCTGCATCGGTCGAGAAATTGATGGAATTAGGGGCAGTGGACCCTAAGGATGTAAGATTATCTAATCTTTGTTACAAAATCTAATATACAACATAATCATACATGTTTCATTTTGTGACACATTATTTTTATTTATGTGTTGGACAGGTTTATCAAAGGACTGTGAAAACATTACGAGTAACTGTCACAACCCTACGATTAACTGAACAAACAATGCGAGTAACTGAAAAAAGCCTGCGAGTAACTGAAACAAGCATGCGAGTAACTGAACATTATAAGTAATGGTTGAGTAACTGAGCAAACACTGCGAGTAACTGACACAAACCTGCAAGTAACTAAACAAACAATGTGAGTAATTGTCACATCCCTACGAGTAACTAAAAAACCCTATGAATAACTAAAAAAAACATGCGAGTAACTGAAAAAACCCTGCGAGTAACTAAAAAACCCTACAAGTAACTGAAAAAAGCATGTGAGTAAATGTGAAACACTACGAGTAACTATGACAACAATGCGAGTAACTGAACGAGCACTATGAGTAACTCAAATAGCAGTTAGAGTAACTTTGAAAACAATACGAGTAATTGAAAAAGCACTACGAGTAACTGTGACAACCTTACGAGTAACTGAACGAGCACTACGAGTAACTCTAACAGCAATACGAGTAACTATGATAGCCTAGAAAAGAAACACTATGATTCAAACTCAGTTACTCTTATACTTTGTAAGAGTAAATGTGACAACACTAAGAGTATCCATTGCACACAAAGTCAAACACATATTCTTCAAAAAGAATAACAACTGATCAGAACATATTCTTTGTAACATATTCATAGTATACATATAGCTGCTGGAGCATAAGGTAACACAAAGATAGATTACAAACACAAGTGAAGTACATAGAAGGTTACAAAATCACTTTCACAAAACTACACAACAAGAACAACCCATTACAGATTTGAACATGCCTCACTGATGCACTAATCAACTACAAACTCCACTAAAAAAGATAGAACCACTACATCAATAGCAATAGCAACAACACCAGAACACGAGTCGTAGAAATAGTAGCAACAACTCCCAATCAGCAAAACAAGAACGATCTTAATAGCAGTAGCAGCAGCAACTCATCACACTAGAAGTAGAAGTAGCACATAACCATCAACAGCAGTAGCAGCAGTAGCACATCACAAGAGCATTAGTAGTAGCACATATCCATGAATTACAGTAGCAGCAATAGCTCCCAATTGCATGATAAAAGAACAAACAAAACCACAATAAGCAGTACCAGGATGCTCCCCACAATCAACAACAGTAGTAGAAAATAAAGCTTAGCGAGCAGCACCAGGAGCTAGAAGAGAAGAATAGAATAGATCAGCAGCAGGATAAGATAACAAATATAAACATCAAACACAAGCAAACAACACAAGCAGCACCAGATATAGTCCTTGAGGAGTAAACATCAACAACAGATAGTCCAGAAAGAGCATCACTGTAGAATGGACTACTTCTTAGGACAATTCCTGCTATCATGGTTAACACCAAACTCTAAGAAATTCTTGCACTGCCTCTCTCTTTTAGACTGGGCAATCTCAACTCCAGATTTAAACCTCGCATCTGTGGATTGGGGTCTCCCCTTAGTTTTGCAAACATTGGGTATATGAACCTTGACAGTGGAAGAAGAAGTTGTATTTGAAGCAGTTACACCAGCACCTGCATCTGCACCAGTATCAGCGAGATCCAATTCTAACAGCTCCTTTCGCAAGGCTAGCAGTTTTTCATGGCAAAGATCTATAGCATTGTTCCTACATGCTATGTTCACAATCGAATTGCAGGCAGAAACAAGATTAAGAGTCCTCCCAGTGGATGGATGACTAACTGATACTTTGCCAAAAATCAAAGGATGTTCTTTGTACCCTTTGGTCCACCTCTTAAGTATGTATGGCTCGGGAAGAGTGCAAAAGTCATGACTCTTCAAATAAGACAGGATGAGCCTGCAAGGGATACCTTTGAATTCCAACATGCAACAGTTGCAAGAAACAATCTCACTCGATGACTTTTCTTCAAGATGCAGGCAGATCCAAGGCCATCGACACTATACACTTCAAACACACCTTCTTCTGAAGCTTCCTTTACATTGTAGATCATGCTTTCATGAACCTCACTCTAAAAGATCTTAAAGATTGACTTGGTGTATATACCTCTCATCTGCTCCTCCAGAGGCCACAGTGATGACAAAGGGAGATTACTATACTCGTCTTCAAAGTCTTTGAAATTTTCAATATCCCGTACATGAGAGTACACAGTCTCCAATGAACATACAAGTTCAAAGAGAGTCTACCTACTATTCACATGGCTTCTAATGAACGCATTCAAGCTCTCACTCCTCTACATTGTCCTCATGCCCGCAAAGAAGGAAGACTGCATATAGCACGAAACCCACTCCGAACGCATCGCATACATGTCAAACAACCAAGTAATGGAAGACAGACCATACTCCTCAACAACAGAATCCCACCTCTCTTCAAATATACCGACATCATCCACATTCCACATGTAATCATTCAAGGAGCTTATGATCTGGTCCTTGTTAGGAAAACCACCAAGCTTAGAGGGAAACTTTTGTAGGATGTGCCAGCTACAGAAGTGATGTTGGCAATTCATAAAAATAGTAAGGATAACAACATTCATAGCCGGGTCTTGATCGGTTATGATGGACACCGGCTCTTTGCCAAAATAAAGTAGATACTGCTTGAAAACCCAGACAAATGACTCGTACTTCTCATCAAACATAAGAGCTGAAGCAAACAAGATCGTCTTATGATGGTGATCAACACCACCAAACATTCCAAAAACCATCGAATACTTGTTGGTGCGGTAGGTGGTGTCAAATACAATCACATCACCAAACAACCCACAGTCTTCAACAGAAATAGGATCACCCCAAAACAGATGAGTCAAGCAACAATCAGGATCATTTTGGTATGTATATAAGAATTTCTGATCGAGTACCTTAAACTTGGAAAACCTATCCAAGACCATGTCGACGTCGTACTTGGCCGACTCTTTCCTCTTGCTACTGATGTGTCCGTGAGCTTATCTGTTGGTAAATGTCAGATTTTCATAGCCACCAGACTCAGATGCCATCAATGCAATTTGTCTCGATACAGGTATGTCAGCTTGGCTCATGGAAGAAAGGATATATTTTTGAGTTTCATCAAGAGATGAGTTACACTTCATGTAATGAAGATATGCATCATCAACAAGATCGTGGTTGTGTTCCTCAACAAAGGCAGTCACAACCCACAAGGATGAGGTCTTGTCTAGTGTGAATCGGATCATGGCTCCACAACCACACCTCTTCACAGATCGCTTGTGCT